>CM061245.1:24182500-25432500 GCA_030848705.1 Heracleum sosnowskyi
GATAAACATCTTCTTCTTGTTTATTCATCCCGAATGTTTGTTGAACAAACTCTTCTTCTAATGAGTCTTCTTCTTGAGAATCTGACTCAGGTGAGCTAAATTCTTCAATGAAATTTAGATAATTAGTAGAATTAAAGCCAAATAAGGATTGTAATTCTAAATTATCTGCTACTTTTTGATTATCAAGCTCGTCGTCTTTTAATCCCAGTAGATCTAATGCTTTCGCAAATTGCTCTTCTTGTTGGTCGTCTTGAATTTCTGACTCAAGTACTTTCCAAAAGAATTTCTCTATGTCTTGCATATAGTTCATGCCTTCTTTATTGATGGTGAACTAAATGGCCAAGTCATACTGTTCAGATTCTTTCCAGTTCCGAGTTCTTCGTTACCTACATCGTGGTTAGGATAACTATATCGATAACGGTTTTTACCTCTATCTTTGCTTCCTTGTTCCGTTGATGGAACATGTTGTTTATTTTCTGGAGCCTTCGACTGTTTATTGATGACTTCAAGAATTTCTTTATTGCAATGACAATCTTGAATTGTTGTCTTCAATTATGTAATTATCTTTGCTGCTGCAGCTTCAATATTGCTGTCCTGTTTCTTAAGCAAAGCTAAAATTTATGTTAGCTGAGGCTTAATATTGTTATTGAAATCATCTGCTAATTCTCGGATGCTCATCCTAAGATTTTGGACATGTAATCTTTGATTTCAACTAATTTAGAAGTAAAGTCTAAAACTTCATTTTTTTTTTGACAAACAAAGAGATTTTATTAACTTGCATCAATGGAATCACAGCCAGGACAAACCCCTGAACTGACACTACAACCTGAATAGAAACAAATAAACGAGCTAAACAAATAGCCGCTTATGTTTTCAGACTGTTTAACATCATGAATTTCTAAATTCTTTGAACTAGAAAAGATTAAAATGGCTTCCCGATCTATCAACCCTGCACCAATCCTGGAACCAGTAATATCACAAATGATCTTCACGTACGCACCACCTGTAGCCCAATGTTCAGACACACCCCAGCTATCTACATGCCGAAATACTGTCGTTTCTAGGTATATTTCTGTTATCCATTAAAACCATTTTTATTGGAGAATCAATACCTTCTTGGAATTCTGATTTAATAAAAATCTTAACAGCACCTAAGTGAACCATTGCGATAGTAGATCTAATCTTAGAATCCATTTTCTGTAATTGTCTATTAATATCTTCTTTAGTGATTAATGGCAAATACACTTTTCCTGATGTATCTTTTATATCTACGTGCATTTCTTTAGTAGACACATAATAAAAGATATTGTTTTTTCTTTTTAAATGATCCAGAAAAGGAACTTTAAAAATATTGTCTTTCTTTAAATCAAGTTTTGTATTCCTGATTTTAGAAATTAAATCATGTTTCATTAGAAAACTAGCTTGAAAACCTTTTTCATTTTCTGAAATCTCGATTTCTATATTATCAGAAGTTTCTTCCTCAGGAATTTGATTTTTGTCTTTTAAAAGATTATTATGGCTCTGATACCAAGTTTGGGGTATCCATTTAAACTTCTTAGCATAATTAAATACTAGAATATTTTTAGGATTTTGCGGAAAAGAATTAGAATTAAATCTAATTTTTTCAATTTATTATAAATTTTACAAGTCATTAAAAAGTTATGACAATCATCTTCATTTTTAATTCTACAATTAAAATACATCATCCCATAAAATACATCAGAGGATCGTCTCTACTGGAGTAAAGAAACCACATGTCTCTACTCTGTTCAGAGCGCCTATAAATTATTACAATCTCAAAAGAACTTATGGCAAAGGGGTGATGACAACAGTCTATGGAGTCAAATATGGAAAATAAGAGCTCCACCAAAAGTTCATTTTTTTTTTTTGAGATTATGTCTATTATGTGGGTTTTACCCTAGAGGCACACACAATTAAAATACATCATCCCATACATAATCCCACATAATCATCTTCATTTTTAATTTGATTTTTCCCGTCAATCGGTGTGTTTTTTTTGAAATCCGACTTCATCGTATTTTTCTCCATCTCCCAACGATCTATTTACATACCATATGTGTTATATTTTAACGCAATTTAAAAAAAAATTATTTAGTTTCTAGTTTATATTTTAAGAGGGGTTTATATTGGAGTAAGACTATATATATACTATATTATTAAATGCGAAACATTAAAAGTTTTGGTCGGTCGGTATTTGGGCCGATTCATGGGCCTATCTATAATCAATTTATTTATAACCAAATACCTTTTTCACCTAAACCACATTACCTATTTTATATTCTATAACTAAAATAACTCATCTTCTAAAATTAAAACGGTCAACATATATATAAAATAGTAAAAAAAAAACACATTACCTATTTAAAATCAATTACCTTTTTCAGCTAAAACACATTATTTTTTCTATTTTTTCAAACAAAATCCCCTCATTTTCCAAAAATATCACAGACAATTATTGTTTTCAACTAAAACATGTTACTATTTATAATCATTTACTTTTTTCGGCAAAAGCAAATTATTTTTTCTACTTTTTTCTAACAAATTCCCCCCTTTTCCAAAAATATCACGGGTAATTACCCTTTTCAACTAAAACACATTATCTTTTTCTATTTTTTCTTATTAAACCTCTCTTTTTCCAAAAATATCACGGACAACCTTTAGTTATTTATTTTAACACCTATTTTAATTATTTAAAAAAGTTTACTTATTTTAACATGCCTACTTATATCATTTAACAAATGCAATTAATAAAATATTAAAATGTAAATAATAAAATAATAATTATTAAAAACAATCCGTGCATCACATAAGTTTTAAGCTAGTATATATATATATATATATATAGACAAATGTTCAGTGTAGACCATTTAAAGGTTAGACACGTTAGACCAAATTTGCAGTACAATATATTTTTGGCTTATATACTTACACTAAAATCGCAGTACAAAAAATCTAAAAATTGCAGTACCATGAATTTTGATTTACAAAACAAGTTCATTTCAATTATGATTAAAAAAAAAAAAAAGAATGTAGATTGCACGGAGATATAATGCATTAAATGAAAAAAACAAAACAAAACAAAACCTAATAGTGCAGTACAATATATTTAGTATATATGTGGTCTAAGAAATCTAACATTTAAGTAGTTTACGGTGAACATAACTATATATATATATATATATTCTAAAGCGAGAGAATTTTTTTTGAGAACGAAAGTATTAAGTTGAACTTGATAAAAAAATAATATTGAGTTGAGAGTTGCTTATTACACGTAATCAAAATGAATTGTATGCAATGATAACTATTTAAAACCTATAATCAATGTTCAAAAACTACTCCAACAATTTGCAACATTTATAATCCAATTTTAGTGTTTAAATTGGTTAAAATATTTTTTTAACATAACTTGATATATATCTTCTATTTTATCCCGACTCAGGGTATATTCAGTAGTGTCAATTAAAGTGATTGGCTAAAAAAATAGAAGATAATGATTATGTAAATTTGTTGAATATGTAAGAGCATCTCCATTGATTTTGAATAAAATAAGATAAAATACTAATAATTTAAAATTTTCTCAATCAATAAAGTTTTGTACTTTAATGGAGTTGATTATAATAATTGAGTATATTTTAAAAAAAATGTTATTATTATTTTGGATTATTATAAATAGAATATATGTGTTGTACTCCAATGGAGTAGACTACAACCATTGGGTATATTTTAAAAATAATAGGTTATTATTATTTCGAATTGTTATAAAAAGAATATATTATTTTGATTTGGTAATAGATGATGTGAAATATTGTTACACATCATGGAGGTTCAACAAATATAATCAATATATTGATGTTAGCTAAATTTTTGGCTAAGAAAAATGAATTATTGGAATACAATTTTTTTTACAGAATGTTAATAACTTATATTTATGACACGTTAAATAAATTTTTAGCTAAAGGAATGCTCTCATTGGATATGCTCTAACACCAATGAAATTGACTATAATCATTAATTACATTTTAAAAATAGAATGTTATTATTATTTTAAGTTATCAAAAATTGATTATATAATTTGAATATGATAATAGATAATGTGAAATTTTAATACATGTTTAAGATTTTGATAAACATAGCCAATATGAAGCTCATGTTATGATTTAGAAACATAAAAAGAACAGTTAAGTAAGCAAGAATGCAAAATACGATTAGTTTTTCTATAAATAAGAAACAAAATTTTCTTTTTACCATTATAATAATTTATATCATTTCCAACAGGCGCCTACCATGTACAAAATTATATTCCTCCTTTATATCTGTAACACCCCAGTCCCACATCGAGTAGATTTGGGACTTCTGTTCAGTTTATAAGACAAAGTACTACTACTAATTAGCACCAACAAAATCATGATATTTTGGGGGCCTGTGGTGGGCTTGTCGTTACCCAAGTTGGTTGCAGTTGGGCCAGTAGGCTTCGGCTTATTTCGGACTCGGAATCGGGACTTGACTCGATTTTCGAAAAAGCTCGGGATTTGACCCGGGTTGTCACATATGGTATCAAAGCCGACTCTCGAAAGCTTGTCGAGGCAAGTTGCCGGAGGTGGGGACACGAAGGCTGGTGATATTATCCCACAATGGACAGAGATCCGGAGGTGGGGACACGAAACTAGCCGGTATTATCCCACAATGGCTAGGGAGGAACGATCCGAACCTATGGGATATCCGTTCAGGCCTGACGAGGACGTCAGGAGTTTAAGTGGGGGAGTTTGTAACACCCCAGTCCCACATCGAGTAGATTTGGGAATTCTGTTCAGTTTATAAGACAAAGTACTACTACTAATTAGCACCAACAAAATCATGATATTTTGGGGGCCTGTGGTGGGCTTGTCGTTACCCAAGTTGGTTGCAGTTGGGCCAGTAGGCTTCGGCTTATTTCGGACTCGGAATCGGGACTTGACTCGATTTTCGAAAAAGCTCGGGATTTGACCCGGGTTGTCACAATATCACACACTCATGGAGTTGCAGATGATTATAATAGAATGGAGAATATTGAACTGGGTCTGGATCAGGCCCAAGAGGCTAGAAAAGATACTTAGAGAGCAGGGCTTTAAAGGAAGTTCTTACAGGCTTTCTTATGGAGGTACCAAAGATTTTCCTGCAATTGAAAAAGAAGCCAGATCGAAGCCCATCAATCGGTCGGATGATTTTATCCCTGGCGGGCCCCTGTCCACTTTTCTGTTGTTAAGTTGTTACTCTTATTAGTAAGCATGGTCTGCAAATTTGATTTTTTTTTTAGTGTACTCTGGTTTTAGAACTCATTGATCAGTCTACCAAATGGATAAATGCCCTCTCTGCGAGATTAGAGCATCTTTACGAGAGTTTTGACAATAATTTTGAACCTATTAATAAAAATTGTTCCGAATTTTTTTTAGTGGTTCTCAAACTTTTTAGGAACTGGGCTTATAATTTCTCCACCGCGGGCATTGATCTATAATTGTCCACTCACATTTTTTCTCGAACTAGATTCAAATTTACTGATTCTTTTCTAGGCAGTGATAAAAAGTAGAGATGATGGTTAATTAGTGCGATATAATCTTTTTGTACACTGTGGGAGTGAATTTAGAAACGTCTGTTTTTTAGTGGTCTAGAAGTCTCTGAAAGTCTACTTATAAATATCACAAGTGTTAACTTTAGATGTCTGTAGAAGGATCTAAAATTTAAAGTATAAGTATAAATTATATCGTCTTTTTAAGATTTTCTTTAAAATATAGTATTTAAAATATGATGGTATTATCTTTAGAATTCTCTAGAAAATCATCTACAAATATAAATATAGATTATAGGAGTTTTGAGTTTTGCAGGGTTCTAGATGTATGTTTAAAATGTTAAAGGTGTCAACTTTAGATGTATCTAGAAGGATTATCTAAAAATATAAGTATAAATTATATCATATTGTTTTTTAAAGAATATTTATTAAAATAGAGTATTTAAAATATGATGCGGGTATTATCTTTAGAAGTCTCTAGAAAATTTTCTACATTAAAAGCTTAAATTATATTCCCTATGTTCCACCAAAAGTGACGCTTTATAAAATTTCAAAGTCAAACTAAGCCAACTTTGATTGCTTATTAATAATTATTAATAGATTGAAAAATTATATAGAAAATATCATTAAAAAGTATATTTGATTTATTATTAAATGTAATTTTTAAATTTGTAAAATATTGAATTTATAATTTATAATATGTGATCAAACTAAGAGTGAGTTGACTTTACAAAATTGTATACATCCATGTGAAACGGAGGGAGTAGGTGTTTTGAAGGGTTCTAGAAGTCTGTAGAATTATAACCATTTAATTTTTTTCTTTTTCTATCCTTTTAAAGTATTAATTACATGTGTACAGACTTTTCATTTAGACTTTTTACTATTCCTAACTAATTATAACTACATTAGCTTCTTAACAACATCTTCGCTTAAACATTAATCAAAATATTCTAATTTTGGTTAATATATTTATATCGACTTAAGCTCTCATCAGTTTTATTTTAATTTTGGTTAAATCAAGTACACAAAATTGTTAAATTTAATTAGTGTTATGAATATTAATAAAATGCCAGACGACGTCGTGAGGCGCGACGTAGAATAACATTCTATTATATAATTGTAAAGAGTAATATTTTTTTTGGTAATCAAAGATATATTAATACCAAAAAACCAAGAGTATATTAAGCCGAGGCCCAAAACAAAGACTCTTGGGCTCACAGAACAACCAAAATACTAAACTTAGAATTTATGACACATGAACTTAGAACCAATCTCCATCAATTGAAAATGTAAGAGATTGGGGTTGGCACATCCACTAAACGAAACAACTTAAACAACATAGAATAACATGTAAACAACTATAGGAAGAACAACATGCATACAAACTTGATCTCCTCTTACTAGCAACTAGCTTCCACAAGCATCTTCTTAATTCTGTCTCCACATGCTCTGAGAACCTAAATCCTGAAATAGCCACTCTCCCTTCCCTTCTACTTCTTCCTCTACAGCATCTTGCACAGCAGCTTCCTCTTCTTCAACAGCTTGAAACTTCTCATCCACTGGTCCTAACCCCATGTCCACGCGCCAGAATTCTCTAACCCTGCCAAATCCTCGTCTGAAAACCACCAACCTAGTTCCGTTCCTTGCTCCATCTACTGCCAAAAACCTTGCAAGTTTGTTCTGATACGCTCTTATCACATTCACTTCTAAAGTCAAGTTTGGATCCGACTTTCTTTGCTCCAGCTGATCTATTAATCCCCTGTGATTGGCATTTTCATTCATCCTCCAGCGTCAATCGTCCCATTCTCTTAGCCCCTCCTCATTGTCTGTCTCCAGCTGTACCATGTCCTCACCCTCATAAAATGCACATCTTAACCCTACCAGGAAAAACTACAATGTTGGGCCACGCAACACCCGTTAACTCCACATTAGTATGATATTATCCGCTCTGGGCCGTGGCCAAGTCCGCACGGATTTGTTTTTGGGCTCCTCCCAAAAGGTCTCATACTAATAGAGTTGTTTTTGGCTGCTTATACTCAAGATAATTCTTCTTCATCTTATCGATGTGGGACTTGGGTTGACACCCACTCTACAATCTCCCCTCAATCCAAGAACCACCAATCTTGTAACTCTTATACCGCCGCTATTCATCTGTTACGCATCTTGCGGGACACGCCGCCCGACCACCTCAGTGTCAGGAAGACTTTCGACACAAGTTGTCCAAGATCTCCGACCGTAGTTCTGGAGAGCCTCCCACACCACGCAACTTGCAGACCGCAACCCCAGGATCAATTCTTAACCATCGGCTCTAATACCACTTGTTGGGCCGCGCAACAGCCGTTAACTCCACATTAGTATGATATTGTCCGCTCTGGGCCGTGGCCAAGCCCGTACGGATTTTTTTTGGGCTCCTCCCAAAAGGCCTCATACTAATGGAGTTGTTTTTGGCTACTTATATTCAAAATAATTCTTCTTTATCTTATCGATGTGGGACTTAGGTTGACACCCACTCTACACATAACTCATTCGCTCTTCGGGTTATGCCTCTGATGGTTCCAGATACCATCAAAACTATGGATCCTCTATGATCCCTAATCACAATTCCAATACCCATATTGTTTCTATTGGGAAGCCGATTCGGCAACACCACTACATGTGTGTTTATCTTGACAAAGTTTCTTTTAGGAAAACCCTACCTTCTTTCCATTGTATGAAGTGTATAGTGAAATAAAATGTGAAGGTAAAAATGAGGTGAGTTACAGATCTAAATGGGTATTTAACATACCATGCATTAATGAAGCTGTTAATATACAAACAGATCAGGACAATGGGCCTAAGCACAATGGTCCAATATCTCAACACAAGTCAGATAGTATTATGGCGGGAATGGTTGTTACTAGTGGAGCAAAGTTTGTTACAGTTAAATACAATAATCAGTCAATAGAAATCTAGTTTTAGATGTTGAAGAGAGTTAGTTTTATCTCTCAAGTATAATCTCTCTGTAATGTATATACACAACTTGAGTTCAATCTATATGAGTTTTTCATTCTTATCTTCTTCATTGCTCATCTTCAAGATGTTCATATCAGAAATTATCATGGTATCAGAGCCATGTTCACATCTTCTTCCGCATCATTCTCAGATTTTTCTTTGAAGTTACATCTCTCTACATCGCAATTGATTTCTTGATCAAAATCTCTCTCAATCTCACTGTAATTGCAATTGTTCATCTCTCTGGATCTCTTTGATCTCTCATGCAATCACTGAGTTCTGATTGCTGAGTATCGATCATTGTATTTGATCTCTATACGACGTTCACACATTTTTAAGCTTTAATCCAGCTATTTCATCTATCAATGGCAACATATGTTGCTGCTACAACTGGTTCATCAAGTACTGGTGTGATAATTGACTATAATCATCCATATTACCTGTCTTCATCTGATCATCCAGGTTTGCTTTTAGTAATTGTTACCTTATCCAATCACAATTATAATCAGTGGAGCAGATCTATGAAGATAGCTTTGTCATCGAAACTCAAATTAGGCTTTATTGATGGTACTAATGCTAAACCTATTACTACACCTAATCTGTTGATTTACTGGAATCGTTGTAACGATATTGTCATCTCATGGATCTTAAACACAGTTTCACCTGAAATTAGGCAAAGTATTATGTATATGGAATCTGCTTTCGCTATTTGGAATGATCTTGCAACACGTTTTTCACACACTAATGTGCCTAAACTGTTTAATTTGCGTAAAGATATTACCTATCTTAATCAAGGAAATCTCTCAGTATCAGAATATTTCACTAAATTTCGATCTCTCACTGATGAACTCGAGACTCTATCTGAATTGCCGAAATGTACATGTCATAAGTGTACCTGTGATGTTAATGTCAAGTTAGTGACATATACAAAGACTATTTTGCTGTCTCAATTCTTGATGGGCTTAAATGATCAATTCACTGCAATTCGAGGTCATATTTTAATGATAACACCTCCTTCTTCCCTAAGTGAAGCCTTTGGAATCCTTTTACAAGAAGAACAATAGAGAGACATAACCTCTCATGTCCTATCTCATGAGAATGTAGCTATGTCTGTAAAACAGTACAATGATTATGGCAACAAGAACAGTAAGCCTCATCGAAAAGTCTCTACTGATTCAACTAATTTGATCTGTGACTTTTGCCAAACTCCTGGTCATAGAAGAGATAAATGTTTTTGTCTTCACGGCTATCCTGAATGGCACAAAATGTTTGCTAAACCTAACCCTAAACCTCAACATCAACAGTCTAAAGGACAATTGTTAGGTCCAAAGTATCGTAGAAGGGGGGGTTGAATACGATACTCACAAATAATTCAATTTCGTTCGCGGATTAATCTTTCAGTTCTATAACGAAATCAAACACACCAAACCAAATCAAGTTTCGGGGAATATATCTTTTTATAAATATAAACCTCGAGGGGTGCTACAATTTCTAATCCGTAGATTAGCTTCAATGAGTTTAAGGTTACACAAATACAAAACAATGATCAAGTTCTGAGCACTATTAATTTTCTGATAATTTCTCCGGCTTAGTTCTCTCTCGTAGTAATGTTTCTGTGTTGAATGCCTTAACTGAAGAAGACACTTTCTTCTCTCGAGTTAATTGTAGACTTGAATTGAAAAACCATCGAACCATTTAGAATAGAATATTCTTGGCCGTTGGATCTTCATCAACCTGTCAGACAAGCACAACTTTTCACCTGCTCCATGAATTGAAAAACCATCGAATGGATTAAAAAACCATCGAATGGATTAAATCAATTTTCCATTCGATAGTTTTTAAATCAAAACTATCGAATGCCAAATTAATTTACTTTGTTATTCAATGAATCACTTCAACCACCATTCGATAGTTTTTTCACTATCGAATTCTTTTTCTTGTCTTTTGTCCTTTAGTAATTACTCCTGAGCTCCTGGGTGTTTAAGTTTTAGACTGTATCAATTTCTTCTGAGACGATAAAACAACTTGATCTTTTTAGTGTCGTCACCTAGTGCAACTGGTCTGGTTCACAGATGAATAACACTTGATCAATTCTTCTTTTATTTCTTCAATATAGTGCTGCTGATAAGTCCCTTGTCGTTCTGGTTGCTTCATCACTGAAATCCCATGGTACTGAACCCTAAATCATTCACATACTTCTGTCGTCTTGAAAGTCTTGTTTCTTTTGCTGTCACTGAGGCTTGAACATTTTCATGAACTTCTTTCCGTGACCTGTTTACGGACTTCAAGAATACATAACGTATTTTGATTTTTTGAGTTTACCTTTTCTTCTTTGATTCTGGATTCCTGTGCTTCTGTTAATACTATTGTCTGTCTTGTCCTTTGTTGAGTTGTAGTTATCTCTTTTACATCTTATGTTACATTATGCTTTACAATCTCCCCCTATTTGATTGGATAGAGTTCGACAAGCAAATACTTCGAGGATAACTCAACTAACTAAGGAAACATGAAACTACTTAAAGTAAGACAACGTAATAATATTAATGCATTCTGGATTAGATATATATACATTTCCAGATTTCATAAATCAAAAAACAATTAAACTTTATACAATGAAGTTGCTCCTCTAGTCTGAGCTGATAGTTCTTTTGTTCTTTGCTTCAATCTTCAGTCCATTCCAATCTCACCTTCTTCAATCATTGGATCGGAGTTAGCAGCTTGATAATCAATCACAGATAGATAGTGCAGTGGTTCTCCAGGTTTAAGGATTGCTCATTGGATGTGTCTTCCAATATATTCAACCTCTTGACCCACTCCAGCCCATAACCATGCAATGTTAACATCTTTCTTGTTTAGCTTTGGCATGTTTGGCAATCTGGTATACACTTCCAATCCTCTTTCCACTCTTTTCCTATAGTAAGGAAGATTCTCCATTAGAAATCTTCTAAGAGTGTCTGCTGCTTTGTCCTTCTCCGTTGATGAGAATCCAGTGGATCTAAGATACTTCTCAACTGAGATTAGATAGTTGCTTGGGTAGTCCCTCAGTTTGTCCTCAGCCAAATAGCAGATTCTGAACAAGTCATTCGTCATGAATCTAACCATTGGAGGATCTTCAGTAATCTCTGGACTGACTTTCATCACGATCTCCTTAACATGCTCATGGAGCAGTTCATTTAGCCTTGTAGTTCTTTGGATCTTGATGAGTATAGCCTGCAATTCTGTATATGTCCTCTGTTCTAAAAACTTAGTGGAAATCACAAATGTACCTTTCTCCAGGAAACTGATTAATAAGCTCCAGGCACCATTTGCTTTAACCCCAGCTGTCAGACAGATTATAGAGCTTCTCAGTGCTTTAAAGTAAGTCTGATCTTCAAGATTAGCACTTCTGATGTCCTGAATAATAACTTCCACCTCAGCATTGTCGTTGACTTGTAATCCTTCTTCAACTCCGCAAAAGGTTTTGTAAGCCATTTCCCATTCAGTACCATCTTTCTTTGCCAGATCTATCTTCTTCTTCTTCCTCACTTCATTATACACTTTGATTCTCTTTAGCTTTTCACTTCTCAGAATTGCTTGCTGTTTCTCTTTCTCAGCTTGCCTGGCATCAACTGCAGCTCTCTGAGCTCTTACAGCTTCCTAGGCAGCTTCTTCCTCAGGTGATAGAGAATTTGCTTCTTCCATATCATCATCCAAGATAGGATGTTCTATTGGCTCTGGATAATATGGCTCATGCTCCTCTTGAATAGGTTGCTCATGCATGACCTCAAATTCCTCTTCACTCTCCTTCTCTTCCTCTACAAGCTCCTCAATCCAGTACTGTCTGATTGGAATAGCCTCAACAGTCTCCCAAACTCTCCATTTATCCTTCACCCCTTCTCCAACTTTCTCCCCCTTAGTTGAGGAATCCTCGATAAAAGCATCCTCAGCATAAAAGACATCAGAAGGATCAGGTTCCTGATAGGAAGGACCAGGTTGTCCAGATTGTTGGTTCTTCAGCATACTCCATATGGACTGTACTCCGTCACCTTGATTTTCCAAGAAATCCATAAGCTGCTTATTAAACTCATTTATAGAAGCTAGCGACAGGTCAATGTTCTCCAATCTTGAGTTGGTAGTCTTTTCCATGTGATCCAGCCTCTTGTTTATCTTAGACTCCACTCGTGAAAGGGTATTCATTGCATCTTTTACCCGCGCTTGACCATCCCGGATAACCAGAACGTCTTCTTTCAAAGCTTCATGTCCTTGAGACAGTGCAGTTACTTCATTCATGAATCCATCTTTAAGTTCCCTGACGTCCATCCTCAGCTCGACTAGTTCTTCCATAGCTTCCTTCTTTAAGGAGTCCACTGCCTGCTTCGTACCTGATAAGTGGATTTTATATCCACTTGGAATGCTTAGAAACCGGCTTAAATTGGTGGAATTGACCTCAAGTATGTGGTAAGTGTGATATGTTCTAGTGTTTTAATGCAGGTGAACTAGTTGGAAGTACCAAACATGATTTCAGGTCTAAATGGTGGGTTCTAAGTCCTAGGATTGGAGTTGAAGATAGCAAGAAAAATGGAAGACCCTTGGAAGCACTTGGAGGACCTTGCAAAACTCTTGGAAGCACTTGGGGCACCTTGGAGGAACTTAGGAATCCGTTTGGAGGCTGTTTGGAGTCCATGGGCAGGACCCTGGCGCGCGGGCGCGCGGCCTTGGCAGTGATCAGGCGCGCGGGCGCGGACCAAACGCGCGGGCGCGCGCGCGAGGCAGAAACGGAGCGCGCGGGGGCGCAACTAGCGTGCGGGGGCGCGCGCGGGGAGGATTCAGGACGTGCGGGCGCGCGCCTAGGGCGCGGCCGCCTGGCAAAATTCTTGGAAATTTTCCTGATTTCGATTTTTAATTGGAAATATGGAAATATCTTGCTGAAAAACCTCCTGGAGTTTATATAAACACAACCCTTCACCAATAATCAGGACCTATTCCCAGCAACACATAGAGAGAGAGCCGAGACACGGAGATTCAAGTTTGACGAAGGATTCCTACGCGCGTGACAAGCAACGGAGTTCTAGATCTACTTTTCTTTTGTATTTTTCCTGGCGATACTCTTGGATGCTTTTGGGATTTGTTTTCTCAACTCTATTACTTTAGTATCCATATTATTCGAATCTTGTTCATTATCATGTTTTCATCAAATCCCATGGTGACGAGCGGTTCGATTATGAACTAATCGTTATCGTGGGATTCTAACGGATTTATTTATGCAGTTTAGTATCTTGATGCTTTAAAGATCTGTGTGTGATGTATATTAATTGATATCCTCGTATGGTTAAGCTTAATTGATAGATGCGTCGCGAACATCTAATCTGTTAATCTCTTGTGAAGCGAGAGTGGATCTTGAGATTTAGAACTTGCCATGCTAGCATAGGTTCATAATTGTTTATCAATATGATTCGTAGTGTAAGATGAAAATACTTATATTGCCCTGTGTGATCTTTATGGATAACAAGTTCCTCAACCGTTATGTTTTCAAATTCTATAGACATATAGGGTCTAAACATAATTGGTGTCTATTCATCTTCTATCTCTTTTGTGGATGTATGGGTAGTTTGATATACGTATGCCGACAGGTAGCGTGTATTTGATTCGTGTTATCCGATCAAATATCATAACAATTGCATATAGTGATTAAAGGTGTCAGATCTAAGCAAAGTATTTAATGAAGTTAGGATCCCATGTTTTCTCTGCATAAGTAATTCGATTCCAATTCTTGTTAGTTAATTAATTCTTAGTTTATTAAATTGCTTCATAGTTAATCTTAGTTATTCAAAACCCTATCTTGTTAATTGTCTTAGCAGTGAATAAAAACCATACATTGTTGCATAGGTACAAGACTATAACAACCTAAACCAGTCTCTGTGGGAACGAACTTAATTTTATTCTATATTACTTGTGACCGCGTACGCTTGCGTGAATTAGTGCGAACAAGTTTTTGGCGCCGCTGCCGGGGACTCGGTGTTATTTATATAGTTTATGTGCTTGTCATCAGTGGTCGTTAAAGTTCACTGACTCGGATTATTCTTTCATCGATTTTACTTTGTTTGGTGAGTTTCAGGTACTCTAGTGAGCGTGTATGCGAACACGTTCTCAATCTCGGAAAGAAGAACTTGAATTGAATCTAGTTATGGGAGAACCAGCAGCAGGAGAAACGAAGGCTTTGAAGGATTATTCTCAGCCTAAGATCAATGACATTCAATCTAGCATTGTCAGGCCGGCCATTGCAGCTAATACTTTTGAAATCAAGCCTGGCACGATTCAGATGGTGCAGAATTCAGTTCAGTTTGGGGGTGCTCCAACGGAAGATCCTAATATGCATATTAGGGATTTCATTGAGATTTGCGACACCTTCAAGTTCAACGGAGTGTCGGAAGATGCTGTGAAGCTGAGACTTTTCCCGTTTTCTCTGAGGGATAAGGCTAAGGGCTGGTTGCATTCTCTACCAGCAGGTTCTATTACTACATGGGAGGATCTTGCTCAGAAGTTTCTCACTAAATTCTTCCCCATGGCTAAAACTGCTGCGATCAGGAATGCTCTTACTCAGTTTTCTCAGCATTCTGGAGAAACTTTATGTGAAGCTTGGGAGAGATACAAGGAGATGCTTAGGAGATGTCCTCATCATGGAATGCCTGATTGGATGGTGATAAATTGTTTCTACAATGGGCTAGGAGGTCAATCAAGACCAATATTAGATGCAGCATCAGGTGGAGCTCTATGGGCTAAGAGCTACGAGGAAGCTTATGAGTTAATTGAGATGATGGCTGCGAATGAATATCAGAATCCTACTCAGAGATTATCACAAGGCAAAGTAGCAGGAGTTCTTGAAGTTGATGCAGCTACAGCTATAGCAGCCCAGTTGAAGGCTTTGACAATGAAGGTGGATTCTTTGACGAATTATGGAATTCAGCAGGTGGCTAGTGTTTGTGAGCTTTGTGCGGGCGCACATGAGACGAATAATTGTGCCATATCTAGTGAGTCGGCGCAGTTTTTGAGCAACTTTCAGAGACCATCACAGCCAGTTCCAGCCACCTATCATCCCAATAGCCGGAATCATCCTAATTTCAGCTGGAGCGACAATCAACAATCTCAGCAGCCTTATCAGCCATTCCAAGGTCAGCAATTTGGAGCAAAGCCTTACAATCCTCAGAATTTTCAGCAGCAGCAAGGGCAGAATTTTCAGCCACAGTATGCTCCTAGGCAATAATTTCAGCCACCAGGTTTTCCGCAACAACCTCATGCTAGTGCGGGGCAGTCTTCGAATGAAAAATCTGAATTGGATGAGTTGAGAATGATAGTTAAAAGCCAGGCGGCATCGCTCAAGACTTTGGAGAATCAGATGGGGCAGTTGGCAAGTGCCTTACTCAGCAGAGCTCAGGGAACTCTTCCTAGCGATACGGAGCCTAATCCAGGAAAGACAGTTGTCCAAGAACATGTGAAAGCAGTTACCTTGAGATCGGGAAAGGTCACGGGCAATCAAAAATCAGCAGTTGAAGAAGAGGAAGAAATTCAGCAGCATCAGGTGGAACCTTCTAAGGAAAAGCCAATTTTTGATTTGGCAGCTAAGCAGTTGGACGGTGAGGCTGAAAAGAGCAAAAATTCTGCTGACAAGTCTACTTCGGAGCAGACTATTTACCCACCTCCTCCATACCCAAAGAGGCTCCAAAAGAAGACTACAGAGAGTAACCAGATCTATCCTCCTCCTCCATATCCAAAGAGGCTACAGAAGCAGAATCTTGACACAAAATTCGCCAAATTTCTCGAGGTTTTCAAGAAGTTACACATCAACATACCTTTTGCAGAAGCTCTTGAACAGATGCCGAGCTATGCTAAGTTCATGAAGGGTATTCTATCTCGGAAGTTGAAACTCGAGGATTTGGACACCGTTGCTTTGACAGAGGAGTGTAGTGCAGTTCTACAGCAGAAATTGCCACCGAAGCTTAAAGATCCGGGAAGTTTTACCATACCTTGCACTATTGGCAATCAACTTTTCAGCAAATGCTTATGTGATTTGGGAGCTAGCATTAATCTAATGCCAATGTCTGTTTTTAAGCAACTTGGGTTGCCTGAGCCGAAACCAGTTAATATGACCTTACAGTTGGCTGATCGGTCGATCACATATCCGAGGGGTATAGTGGAGGATGTCTTGGTAAAGGTGGATAAGCTGATTTTTCCTGCTGATTTTGTTATTCTTGACTTTGAGGAGGATAAGAAGATTCCTATCATCTTGGGAAGACCTTTTCTGGCTACTGGCCGAGCGTTGATCGATGTTCAGAAAGGAGAGCTCACAATGAGGGTGAGTAATCAAAAGGTCATCTTTAATGTGTTCAAGGCTATGAAATTTCCGACAGAGGAGGAAGAGTGTTTTAGCTTGAAGATGGTTGATACGGGTCAGAGAAAGGAGTTCGATCAGTTGTTGAGCAAAAATTCGGACATGCACAAGTTCGAGCATCACATCAGTGATTCCATTGACAATTCTTCCATTCGAGATCTTTCGAATGTCAATCTTGGAAAACTTCCACCACATTTGAAGTATGTCCTTCTGAATGATGAGTTGGTGATTTTTAAAGAGTGTGAAGATAATGTGTTGAGAAGGTGGAACAAGGATGATGAGGTAAAAGAGTGTTCTTATCAATTGACGGAGAAGCATAAACACCTTAGAGGTGTAAAGAAGAAAAAGAAAAAATCGATTGATGGAAAAGTCAAGGTGAAGTTTGATTTGGAAAAGATGTGGGAAGAAAGCAAGAAGGTTATCAAACAATGGGTGAATGGTCCTTCTGCTAAGGACAAGTCAAATGCGATCTTCGAGCCACCATGATTTGATTCACATTTGTCCGGCTAAATGACATTAACGACAACGCTTCGTGGGAGGCAACCCATGTGTTAGGTATGTTTCTACTATCTTTCTTATTACCTTCAATGAGGACATTGAATATGTTAAGTTTGGGGGTGATGTATGGGTTTGTATAGTTAGTGTGTGTCTCATGTAGGATTCATATTGCATGTGTAGTTGTAGTTTATTCATAGTTTTGCATGTTCATGTCATATAGGGCATTCTGTTTGCATAGTTTTTATTTATCATGTGAGTCCATTTTAGTTGCATGCATATTTCATGATCCCGTAGGACTTGACTATTTCCGTTGGTGAGTCGATGTTGATTGGAGTGTGGTTGTGATGAGTAGAGGGTTGATTAAGTTTCTAAGTATTGACTTGCATGCCAGAAACAAATCTATTTCATAAGTCTCATTGGTTGCTTTTGAATTTGATCAGACCATGCTTGTTTGGTGTTAGAATTTAACCACTTGTTTACATTTAGAATGTTGGCTAGATTCTTGAAAACGAAGGAGCACTTATGTATAAGTTTGGGGGAAACCAGGGATTTCATGCTAGTTGTAATAAAGGCTAGGCGTCAAATGGCTAGTAGCCGCTCATTGGTAAAAAATGAGTAGTCTAGGGTGGATGAGAAAAAAGGCAAAGAGCACTCATTCCGAAATTGTTGAAAAAAAAAAGGAAAAAAAAAGAGAAAAGTTGAAAAAGAAAAAAAAAGAGTTGTGTTTGTTTTGTGTTTATGCAGAATTGATCAGGGTGAGCTCTTTAGTACTCGAGCAAGTAAGTTCTTTGGGGACTTTGTGCCTAGTGACCTAAGACTTTTCCGGTCTGGGATCCGCTGACCTAAAGCTCGTTAAATGGGTATTATTGCAAAATCCTTCCGAGGTCTCATCCATTGCACGGTCAAATAAGCATGTGTGTTGTGTGTAGTTGTTTTTGTGTAATAAAGCATGAATTCTTGTCTAACTCAGAAGGACTGCGAAGGTGTCTCTTAAGAGTTCTTGTGTCTAGCGTTCATTCTGTTTGTAAGCTTGTGGTTGTTTTGGCTAAGAGTAGGTATGGTCTTGATTTAGTTTGGGAGTATATTGGTGAGCATCGCACACACGCACGTTTCTGTGTTTGTCTTGTTGGTCGATGGGAATTTGGTCGAACTCTGTTTGGAAGACTGTGTTCTTTGAGATGTTGGCTTGTTGAT
Source organism: Heracleum sosnowskyi (assembly GCA_030848705.1). NCBI lineage: Eukaryota > Viridiplantae > Streptophyta > Magnoliopsida > Apiales > Apiaceae > Heracleum > Heracleum sosnowskyi. Next base: position 24,201,112 of record CM061245.1, read on the forward strand.
TGGTTTTGGTTGGTTTGAAGGGATTGTTGCATTTTCATATTAGTTGCATACATGCATTGCATTGTTAGTTGCATGAGTAGATGGATTTTGTGGGTACATTCGCTATAGGCCCTCACGAGACCTTACTCGTCCACTAGGGCTGCCTAGGGGTTTAAAGGGCTTGTTGCATATGCCAAATGCAACCGTGATCACCTACGGAAGTGGTACTAGTTAGTTGTATATAGTTATGTTTGTTTATGCTTGAGGACAAGCATCGGTTTAAGTTTGGGGGTGTGATAAGTGGATTTTATATCCACTTGGAATGCTTAGAAACCGGCTTAAATTGGTGGAATTGACCTCAAGTATGTGGTAAGTGTGATATGTTCTAGTGTTTTAATGCAGGTGAACTAGTTGGAAGTACCAAGCATGATTTCAGGTCTAAATGGTGGGTTCTAAGTCCTAGGATTGGAGTTGAAGATAGCAAGAAAAATGGAAGACCCTTGGAAGCACTTGGAGGACCTTGCAAAACTCTTGGAAGCACTTGGGGCACCTTGGAGGAACTTAGGAATCCGTTTGGAGGCTGTTTGGAGTCCATGGGCAGGACCCTGGCGCGCGGGCGCGCGGCCAGGCGCGCGGGCGCGCGGCCTTGGCAGTGATCAGGCGCGCGGGCGCGGACCAAACGCGCGGGCGCGCGCGCGAGGCAGAAACGGAGCGCGCGGGGGCGCAGCTAGCGTGCGGGGGCGCGTGCGGGGAGGATTCAGGACGTGCGGGCGCGCGCCTAGGGCGCGGCCGCCTGGCAAAATTCTTGGAAATTTTCCTGATTTCGATTTTTAATTGGAAATATGGAAATATCTTGCTGAAAAACCTCCTAGAGTTTATATAAACACAACCCTTCACCAATAATCAGGACCTATTCCCAGCAACACATAGAGAGAGAGCCGAGACACGGAGATTCAAGTTTGACGAAGGATTCCTACGCGCGTGACAAGCAACGGAGTTCTAGATCTACTTTTCTTTTGTATTTTTCCTGGCGATACTCTTGGATGCTTTTGGGATTTGTTTTCTCAACTCTATTACTTTAGTATCCATATTATTCGAATCTTGTTCATTATCATGTTTTCATCAAATCCCATGGTGACGAGCGGTTCGATTATGAACTAATCGTTATCGTGGGATTCTAACGGATTTATTTATGCAGTTTAGTATCTTGATGCTTTAAAGATCTGTGTGTGATGTATATTAATTGATATCCTCGTATGGTTAAGCTTAATTGATAGATGCGTCGCGAACATCTAATCTGTTAATCTCTTGTGAAGCGAGAGTGGATCTTGAGATTTAGAACTTGCCATGCTAGCATAGGTTCATAATTGTTTATCAATATGATTCGTAGTATAAGATGAAAATACTTATATTGCCCTGTGTGATCTTTATGGATAACTAGTTCCTCAACCGTTATGTTTTCAAATTCTATAGACATATAGGGTCTAAACATAATTGGTGTCTATTCATCTTCTATCTCTTTTGTGGATGTATGGGTAGTTTGATATACGTATGCCGACAGGTAGCGTGTATTTGATTCGTGTTATCCGATCAGATATCATAACAATTGCATATAGTGATTAAAGGTGTCAGATCTAAGCAAAGTATTTAATGAAGTTAGGATCCAATGTTTTCTCTGCATAAGTAATTCGATTCCAATTCTTGTTAGTTAATTAATTCTTAGTTTATTAAATTGCTTCATAGTTAATCTTAGTTATTCAAAACCCTATCTTGTTAATTGTCTTAGCAGTGAATAAAAACCATACATTGTTGCATAGGTACAAGACTATAACAACCTAAACCAGTCTCTGTGGGAACGGACTTAATTTTATTCTATATTACTTGTGACCGCGTACGCTTGCGTGAAATAGTGCGAACAGTACCTGTTATAGTGCCAGATGCACTGCCAATGACCCGGAATGTTCTTCTGGAATCAGCTGTAGCCAAGTCAACTTTCTCTTGAATAGACTTTAAAGAAACATTGGCTTGACTGGAGGAGATCCCTTGGTCAAAGGAAGGTCGCAGTGGAACCTTGAATAGTGGATTTCCTTCTTTGTCTCGAACTGTCATCTCCTTGAGGGAAGATTGAACTTGTAGCTCTCTTTCTGTTGGTAACAGCAAATCATGAATATTAGGTAGGGTTAGGGTGTCACTCCTCACATTTGGCTCTGGGTGTACACTCAACGTTTCTGTCGGTGTTTGAATCATTTTTCCTTTCCCACTCAGGCCAGGTGTAAGTGTTTTTGTTTCACTCAAATCCTTTGTGCTGATTGTACCTGCAGAAGAAATCACTGTAGCCGTCCTTAAGGAGGTCACTGGTGGTGCAATGGGGCTTCGCAAGTCCCCGTCCTTGGATAAACCAAGTTGCTGATCATCCTTAGATGATATATCCTTTGTAGGATCTAGAGTTTGAATCTCTAGGGGGTTAGAAACAGGCTCTTTTAACAGCAGAGATCCCGAATCTTCCCCGTGAGTCTGTAAAGACTTCACCTAAGTTGACTCCTCAATAGTAATTGATTCACTGTCAACGAGTTGCCGATCTGCACCTACGTCAGACCCTTTACCCGTAGGATCCAGATATGTTCCATCTGGGGAGGTAGACAATGACCCTTTAGATTGTGCATTTAGGTCAAAGCCTTCTCTCGACGTCTGTGAAGACCCTTGGTTCTTAGAACCTTCAACCAGTGAACCTGACCGTGATATGGTCGGAACACCAGTTGCTTCCGTCAATTCTTCCTTACTTGATTGAGCTATTGGTTCAGATATAGCTTTCGTTAGCGTAGCCCAATCAGCATCAGAAAAATCAATAAAGGGCGCTTTGGATGAGAGAAATGAAGTATCAACAGTTGCCTCGGTTTCTGTTCTTCTCCTTTTAGAGGAAGGCAGAGCTGTTGTTGAAGGGTGTATCTCCTTATGTGGTGCTGCTTTGGCACTATCTCCCTCTACACTCATGGATGGTTCTTTACTGGGTATAGGAGGGGAAGGAGGTTCGTTTATGTTTTCATTTGGCTCTTCCAAAGGCTCTTCGACCGTGGTTAGAGGTTGTGGGTTTGCAACCTCCTGGTCAGGAATGGCCACTGAGGGCTCTGGATCAACATCCATTGGTTCAGGTGCCAGTTCAGGTTCAGGTTGTGGAATATTACCTTGATTTACCTGTTCCCCTGGGGGTAGAAGTGGTAGGGGCACCGTTCTTAGATATTCAGTGAGAACAGTGGGTACCCCTGGAAGATAGTTGTTCTTCCTTATCAGAGCGGTTATAGCATTGCTCTTCATCTTCATACACTCCTGGGTGGCTTCACCTTCAAAGATCTCCCGTTCATCATCTGTTAAGATATCATTGAGAATTAGCTGTAGGAACCTAGGATAGAAACAGAGCACATCTTCATTTATGCCTGTTCTTTCATCCAGTGGTCCCATGCATATGATTACTTGATCAATCAGTAACCGTCCAATGTTAATATGCCTATTGTTGGCAATGACAAACCCTATCTTTTGAAGGAATAAGGGAATACCATGCAGATTTGTTAGCTTGACGGTAAAAACATGGATTAGGGTATGAAAGAAAAAGTTCCATGCTTTTGGCAAGTAATGCTTAAGGAACTCTCCCACAAAGAAGTTAGGTTGTTGACTTCTAATGAGAGTGAAGAAAGCATGTATCTCCTCAGTCGTGGGATCCGGAACAAGGTTTTCTGTAGGAAAATGTAAGATTTGATTAAAATCATGTTCCGTCACCCTTATTGTTCTGCCCTCTGGCACAACAAAACTGAAGGACCTTACGTTATTCTTACTTGTATCCGTGGCGGTTGTGTACAACACAGTCAATTGATCGATGCAAAGGACCACGGGAGTACTCACAGCGTATGCCACTAATGAACGTGTGTTCAAAAACTCTGCCCATGCACGAAACTGTAAGTTCGTTATGGATTGCAAGTTTTGGAACGAGACATGATTAGTCTTGGTAATAATAAATTCTCCAGCCATTTTAAAATTTCCAGAAAATTCAAATAAACCAAAACTAATTTTCCTTTTAAATTTAATTAATTATTACTAATTAATCAAACTTCTGACAAAAACACCCTTTTAATCACTTAACAATTTCGAATAACCAAACCTATCAATTAAAGAACCCTAATTGTGACCCTTTCGAATTATCAGAGAATAGTAAGCAATTGTTTAACCAAGCAAATGCCAACTAAGAACAGAGGTAACAATGGTTTAAGGATTTAATTGATTCACTCGATGGTTTTCTTTTCAAAGACCAAGCAAACTGTCACTTTACTCAAGTTTGATCCGTACAAACACAGTAAATCAAGGAATTACTGCTGTAACTATGATTTTTCTCAAGCAAATGAAGGTAAACTTATATAAACTATCGAGTTCTTTGCTGATTCTTTTTGTATATATATGTAAGTATCGAACAAACACCTTAGATCTGAAAATTATGAAAAGAAAAACTGTCCAAGGGGCTGTTAAATACTCTTGAAAAAGCAAGGGTATTTTTGTACATTCATGTTCGATAGTTTTAAAAATGTACTACCGATAGTTTTCTCAGAGGGGCAATAGAGTCAAAAGGACTTCGATGGTTTTCTTTGAAAAACTATCGAGGTAGTTGTCTTTGAATATCAACAGACTCTATAGAAAACTATCGAAGATTGTTTTCTATTAAAAACAAAATCTATCGAACAACTTTTCAGAAAAACTATCGAGAATTTTAATACAAAATTAATTAAATTCCATTCGATAAATTTTTCTTTGAATTTCAAAATGCATCGAGAATTTAAATATAGACTTAGTTAAATTCCTTCGATATATTTTAAAAAGATTCTCAAAAACTATCGAGAAATGCTTTCGATAGATTTTCTTTTCCTTTTCAAAAACCATCGAAAATAAATTTCGATAGAATTATCTATGTACTTGAAAAACTATCGAGTTTCTTAAATTCGATATTTTTGCTTCTGTCTTCATTTTAAAACCTGTTCTTGTTTTAAAAATCAGAATATTTATTTCCTGCCTAGTTTTAATTCTAATAAATCTTTTCAAATTTACCAAAATCAATTCTTAACAGAAAATTCACAATTTTCTTAGAATAAAATCAATTAAATATCATTGAGTGATATTAACCAATTAAAATCTAGTCAATTATGCTGCATTAATCTACAATGTTAAAAACAAAGCAAATTAATTCAAATTAAATAGATGCTAGAATATTTAGAACAAATATTAACACCTAAATAATTTTTAGAATTAATAACCAATTAAATGCCAGAAGATATAACATCCATAATTATGACATAAAATTAGTACAAAAATCCTAACTACGAGAATTGCTCCAGAAAATAAATTCACGAGTCCTAAGGATATAGCAATTCTTAAACTCATGTATTCACCAGGACTCTCTGCAGTTACTGACTTCTAATCAAAATCAATTAGAAAGATTTAACATCCCAAGTTCACCAACCAGCTTATTGAAAGTGGATTCATCAAGCGGTTTAGTAAAGATGTCTGCAATTTGATCCTCTGTGGGTACAAAATGTAACTCCACAGTTCCATTCATGACATGCTCTCGGATAAAATGATACCTGATGTCGATGTGCTTCGTCCTCGAGTGTTGTACTGGGTTGTTTGAGATTGCTATGGCACTTGTGTTGTCGCAAAATATTGGAATCTTTGTCAACAAAAGTCCATAGTCACGGAGTTGGTTTCTCATCCACAAGATCTGAGCACAGCAGCTACCAGCAGCAATGTATTCAGCCTCAGCTGTTGATGTGGAAACTGAATGTTGCTTCTTGCTATACCAGGAAACCAATCTTCTTCCAAGAAACTGACAGCTTCCTGAAGTACTCTTCCGATCAATCTTACAACCTGCAAAATCAGAGTCTGTATATCCAATATGATCAAATCCTGTATCTTTAGGGTACCAAATTCCAAGATTTGGGGTCCCCTTAAGATATCTAAATATTCGCTTAACAGCTATTAGATGAGATTCTTTAGGATCAGACTGAAATCTAGCACACAAGCATGTTGCAAACATTATATCTGGTCTACTTGCAGTGAGATAAAGTAATGAGCCTATCATACCTCTGTAGCCTGTGATGTCAACCTTCTTACCAGTTTCATCCTTATCAAGCTTAGTGGCAGTTGGCATAGGAGTCTTTGCTGTAGATGAGTCTTCCATTTGATACTTCTTAAGAAGATCCTTGATGTACTTGGACTGACAAATGAATATACCATCTTGTTTCTGGTATACTTGCAATCCAAGAAAGAATGACAATTCACCCATCATGCTCATTTCATAACGACTCTGCATTAACTTAGCAAATCTCTTGCATAGATCATCATTAGTAGAACCAAATATTATGTCATCAACATATACTTGATACAGGATATGTGACTAGTTAATTGTTCTAACTAGTTGAAATTTTAATGATATGATGAAAATCTAGCTAATTATCCTAGCTAGATGCTGCGTCCCAAACAAATCGAACTAGCAAATTTTGTTGAGCTAGTTGTTAATGTTTATTGAAATGAACTAGTTATTGTATCACTAAGTTCAACTTTCGGTCAAATTTATATAAGTGAATTCACGATGCATTTGTATGCAGTGAAGTATGATGGGAAGATTTTCAAACGATAATTTGATTGAGACCTAACCAGGTCGCCCCCTCAGCGAGAATTTGTACGAAGTTTTTATATAAAGCATTATGTTGCTTGAAGTATTCTTGGTACCATGCAAGTATTTTCCTTAGTATTTGGAAAAAGGAGAGTGTTGAAGCTGAGAGCCAAGATAAATGAGTACGACAACTATAAATCGAAGTTTACGGAAATTGCCAAGGTTTGTTTCGCATGATGCGACTTCAGAATAACGAAGTGTTCGAAACGACTGATTATGTTACCTTGGTTAATGAAACGACTATGATAGAAATGGAAGCAAAGTGGACAAGAAAGAAATGGGAATAAAGAAAATAGAGTATGAAACGCGAATAGATTGAGAAAGAAAGGAAGTAAGAATTCAGATTGTCGGACGAGGAAACGTTTGACCTCCAAGAAGATGAAACTTGTTTAGCGACTGTGATGGATACGAAACGGGAAGCACCTAGTATGCGGAATATCCCCGTGGTTAACGAATTCGAGGATGTATTTCAAGAAGATCTTCCGGGGTTACCACCCGATGGAGAAATAAAGTCTAGTATAGAATTAGCTCCAAGAACGGCGCCAGTTTCGAAGGCCCCGTACCGACTAGCTCCAGTCGAGATGAAGAAATTAGTCGCTCAATTGTAGAAATTGTTAGGGGAAGGAATGATAGGACCAAGTGCGTCACCGTGGGATGCACCCGTGTTATTGGTGAAGAAAAAAAAAAAAAAAGGATGACAGCATGAGGTTGTGCATAGAATATCGAGAGCTAAATAGGCTAATTGTTAAGAGTGAATACCCCTGCCAAGGATCGGTGATTTGATCGATCGGCTGCATGATGCGGCTAAATTCTCGAATATTGATTGAGAACTGGATACCACCAATTGAATACTAAACTTGAGGACGTACCCAAGACTGCGTTTCGCACCAGGTATGGACACTACGAGTTTTTAGTAATGTCGTTTGGGCTGACGAATGCCCTTGCAGCTTTCATGGACGTGCTGAATCGACTTTTCCAGAAGTAATTGGATAAGTATGTCATAGTGACATCGACAATATTTAGGTTTACCTCAAAGACCGGGGAAGAACATGCAGAACATTCAAGGATCGTGTTAGAAGCACCGAGGAGAGAAAAGTTATATGCCAAGTTCTCAAAGTGCGAGTTTTGGCTAAAGGAAGTACAATTTTAGGACATGTGGTCAACAGTAAAGGAGTACTGGTCGACCCTGCAAAGATAGGAGACGTTTCAAACTAGGAAAGTTAAGGAAATGTTATAAGTGGTCGGATAAATAAAAGGATTTATCGATTGATAAACAAATAGTGGATATGTCAGAAAATGAAGGCAGAACAAAGACTAAGTTGACTATCACAGTTAATAGAGATTCCGGATTAGGAATGTAATTTTACTATAATGGGTTCTGTGATAGGATCAACAAGAATCGAGTCGGACTATGACGTCAATTGAGCTATAATTGATGGATCAAATGAGTCTACTCATATTTTGTTATCAGCAAAAGATCGTTAACCAAAGAGTTACGAAAGAGATAGTTGGGTGACGTGGAGTTCCAGTCACCATCGTGTCAGATAAGAACCAATGATTGAACTCCCGATTCGGGAGGAGTTTTTCCAAACATGTTTGGCAACGAGATTAAGTGCGAGCACTACGTAGGATCCGCAGACCGACGGACCGACCGAAAGGAACCTTTCAGACCACCGAAGTTACGGTAAGTGTTGTACCGCCGATTGCTAGAATAATCGAATGTTGATAGAAAATGGGCGTGTATGAGCATAGCCAAAATTGGCTTATATAAAGCGTCTGGTAGATATCACAGACCGGAATGAGAAAGTGTTGTAATGGAACCAGAGAGTTGAAGAGTCAACCTGGAAATTGGAGATTACTATATTGGAAGAGTAACCTCGGCTATTTTCTTAGATTCCGGGACGGAATCCTTTTAAGGAGGGGAGACTGTAATAATCCCAAATTTTGGACTTAGTTAAAAAAAAAAATTATTATTTTTATTTTATTTTATTTATTTTATTTTGTTGAATAGTAAATTTCTGAACCGAAAATATTTTCAGACCACACTATGTACGAGTCGGGATAATGAACTTTCGAAGTCGTATTAGTGATCTACGATGTAAATGAAGGAATGCAAAAGCTGTCAGAATCAGAAAAATAGCATTTCTGTTTTCTCCGAAATTTCACCAATAACGGACGGATTAATCATTATTTGAAAGTATTGGAGGATTAAATTATCAATTCCATGGATATGGATTTAATAAAAGAATTAGAAATATCGAGAACGTTTACGGTAAACTACTTCGATAGAACCCTTAAGAAATCCCTGCGAACGTTCATCAAGATTAAGCCGTAACCGAACAACGAGACACGAATCGATTTAAATACGAGATTAAGCGGTGACGGAACAACGTGACATTTACAGGATTAAATATAGACATGGAAGTAACATGTAACAAGATTAATTCGAGGAATGCAACATTTGGATCATCCATGTGAAAGGAAACGAACCAGTAAAGCAAACCAGTAAAGCTACTTTATCAAGACCCTTGCATGTGCGACAAGTGTCCCTGTGACAATGCAAAAGGTGATGACTCACCACTTGACCATAAAAATATCTCATCTTTCATTAATCAACCAAGGCAAGAAAAATTAAAAGAAAACTCTCTCCCATTTCTTCAACAATCTGATCAGCTTGCACAAGGAGGAAAGAAAAATTCATAACTCCAAATCTACTTGTCCTAAAATCACCAAATTTTAACCATAGCTTCTCCACTCCATGGATAACCTTCGTTCCAAATTTCATAGTCAACAAAGGAGTGTAGCCTAGCCAAATCCCTTCCCCAAGTTGGAGAACCCAAACTGTCCAGTTTCTGTCCAGCGGTGAGATGGGGCTCAAAACCCTAGCTAGGAAGCTTAGAATTTGATGATCTATGACTCAAAAGAAACCTTTTGAAGATCACAAGGTCCGGTAAAAATTTTAGCACCCAACTCTTATTTTTCGATTTGTTATGAATTTTACAAGATGAGGATGAATAGTAACTTCAAGTGGTTTCTTGTTTTGATCTTGAAGTTTAAGGCTTGTAAAGGATAATCAAGGAGCAAGGAAGGGTATACTAGCCATCTATAGTCTATATTAAGTACCAAGGAAGGTATAAACCCTCTCACACTTTTACTTATGATTTGATATTAGTGTATAAATGGATGATTGTTAGTGATAGTATGATTTAGAGATGATTTACATGATATGTATGAGGTTTAATGGATTGATTGATGGTTGAACTAGTGATTAGTGTTATGAGTATGTTTAGACAGAAAGAAAGTGATTTGGAGGAGATCATTGGGTTGTGATTGTTGGTTGTGGATTGATGAATTGTTTGAAGTGTTTAAAAACACGGGAATCGCGTATAAGCGCCGTTACCATGCCGAAATTTCCTTAGATAGTTTAGGCAGAAATCACGGTTACATTAAAGGGCATGAACATGAAGTTTCTGACCATGAACATGTAGGCCTTGTGTCCTAGTTTGTTTTAGCGAAAGAATCGTATCGTTTCGATTTACAGTTTAGGAGAAACATGTGTTTTAGTGTAAGGCGTTCGTAAAACCAAACCGTGCCACTTAGTCAACTTTGAGGTTATGATCGAACCACTTAGAAGTCTTAATAAAATGTGAAACTTTGTGATAACATGCTAGGTATGTTTAGGAAGACCCTCAAAAAGATTTCGTGAAAAAAAGGATTAAATCTCAATTTTATAAAAATGCGCGAGCGAGCATGCTCGAGTAGAAGTTCTTAAGGAGTTAACTTGAAAATGGACTTTGTACTTGAGATAGTGTATACTTAGTATGGTGAAAGCGTTTAAGTTATTAATCTTGAACCTTGTGTTGATTCTAGATTACTGGACCAACCTGAGACTTATTGCTACTTCGGGATTTCCAGGCAAGTTTTCTAAACCCATATTTTGAAGTATTAATTATATAACACTGCCTTTGCCATGTATAGTGTTGTATAGTTTTGAGATAAATGATTATATCGTGTTAAATAGAATTTGACTTTTGGATATTATACGAGCTTTGAGATAATGTACTTATGAACCGGTATACCTTGTAGCTCTATAGATAAGAGCATGTTTATTGTTTCGACTCTAGACCGGGAGTCGATATTTTTGTTATATAGATAGTCGTGGAAACCCGGAGGGATTCCAGCGGCAGAGTACTATTCATCTTGAGGAATATTATTATTAAACATTATTTATGTTCCGGAAAGTATTTATTACTTGGAAATGACTTGATGATAGGGGCTATAAGCCAGATTTTTATAGGATGCCCTAGGATAAGGGCGTGTGATTTTATTTAAACCAGAAGTATTATGTTTTCGGATATGTTCGAGATTATTTTTCCGATAAAGACATCGGATAACTGTTATTCGAGGGTTAATTATTTATTTAATGAATATTATTGATGAATATTCATTTGAGGATTTTTGACTTAAAGGATATTATTTATATTCATTTGAGGATTATTGACTTAAAGGATATTATTTATATTCATTTGAAGATTACTTAATTATTTAATGGATATTATTTTCGAATACTCATTTGAGATTTATTAATTAATGAATATCAATTTGAATATTCATTTGAGGTTTACTTATCAAGGATTATTTATTTATGAACAATATTTTGAATATTCATTCAAGGCTATTTATTTAACAGATATTATTCTAAAAAATTTATTAAATCTTTAATTACTTATTAAATATTATTTTCGAGTATTCATTGAAGGATTTACTTATTTAATAAATATTATAAATTGTTTTCAAATCAAAAAGAGGTTCTCAAAACACTGTTTTTCCATTTGAATCTGTCTTTTAAGAAGATTTAAATGCTCGCTCAACTATCAAAAATATGGGAAACCTGATTTAAGTGACTACTACTCTTTTTTTAAACTCTCAATTCAAAAACTGTCAAGGGACAGATATTTTCTTGGAGCAATTTAATTGCTGCCAGTCAAATGTTGCGTTACCACCTCAACGATCGAGGGGTAAATACATGGAACAAGTCGATATCCATTAACAAGCAATAGCTTGGGAAATATTGGACAATCTTCCTTTCCAACCTAGATATAACTACTTAGTGGAGTCGTATCAACAAGTGTTACACTTGGGGAAAGGAGAACGATCTTTACGTTTCAGAGTCATGGATTTCATCTGAACTAGGAGTGGTGTAAGTGGTCAAGTTGCGTGGGCCCATCCAACTTTTAATTGCCCCAAATGGGCCGGGAGGTCATAGTAAGGCGGTAGACAATGTCAGGCCGTCGTGATACTTCCATCTACATGTAGAAAACTATTTGAGCGGTGCGACCTGCTACTGATCATAGTAAGGTTAGGCACAGCGGACGCGGTAGCAACTCCAGTATTAGTTCATCATCCAATTTGGATAATTCTGCAACATGTATTGAAAGGGACTAAGGGTCTCCCCCTTAGTACAGGTTTACCGATCATGTTGGCAGAGGGTCGAAAAGTGTTTGGAAATGAAGTGACAATAAATTCATGCAACTTCATCTTTATTTTATGAGTTATGACTCTGATAAAACCTGATTAAGGATATATATGCATAAGTGGATTTTGGGTTACAGAAATATTTTATTGATTTTCCTTGTAACTTCATCTTTCATGTTATACTAGTTTCTTATCCGTTAAAGGCATAACATGTGATTACAAAGATATTTTCAAACTATATGGTGTTTTGAATCAATGAATAGGCTTTAAGCCTTGATTCCAATATTTGATATCTATTTTAAAAGATATGTTTTGAGTCTTGGTTTTTTTATATTGATACCAAGGATTTCCAAATGATTACGAGAAGTATATGAGTATAATTATAAGTCATACGGTATTTTGAATGATATACTATTTTGGGGTTAGACCCTAGTACTGATAAAAGTTTTGATCCCATATGGACTATCTCCCTAAAAGGTTTAAAGATTTAAACTGGAATAGATTTCTTGCTGAGCACTATTAGCTCATTCTTGCTTTATTAAATATTTCAGCATGAGGAAAACATTACCGAATCCACCTCGTGTTACGAGAGCAAGGGAATGGAGAGACCACCCTGGAGTTAGTTGATGCAGGATGGATACTGTCGGTGTAAGCAGAATAGTTGCAGCTTGAATTAGTGAGAATTATTTTGAGTGGGTTTGTATTTCTAAACCTTGTATAGAATTGTGAGGTCTACTATTGAAATTTCAGGTAGAGGTTGTAAATAACAGATGAGGTCCTGGATAGTACATTTGGTTTGTAATAACAAGTGTTGATTATTGTTGCTCATTTCCAAGGCTATAACTTGTGTATGTGTGAGTAAGTGATTGGGGTTTTTGGAGTTGTATTATGAGAATGTTGTAAGAAATGCAGGTTTTGTATCATTGATGGAGCGTGACAACCCAGATTCCTGACCCCGGATCTGGGGGTGTTACAGAAATGGTATCAGAGCGTTAAGTTATAAACCTTGGATATGAGAGTGTTAAGAGTTATATCGAAGTAAGAGAATGACGAGAGGACTCATATAGAGTTCGTTAAGTGGACTACCGGAAGTAGTGCCACTGAGGATGTTAAGGTTAGAGAGTTTAGTTGAGGACTCATCGAAGGACCGATAGGACCGTTGAAGATCATCATAATGATGAGAAGGACGTTTAGAATTGTACACGGATTATCAAAAACATTAAGATAAGACGCGAAGCAAAGTCTCGGTTACAGATTGGGGTAAAGTCGGAATGGCCAATACCAATGGATAACTTGACTTAGTAAGAACCTAAGTGTTTGAAGTTCATCGTAGTTTGCCACGAGGAGGCAGCACATGTGAAGATTGAGACGTTTACAGTCATTTACGCGATCCGAATTACTAAATTGCGTGGACTAGTTAGGGCATTATCTTGTGTATGAGGTCCAAACCTTGAGAACAACGATTCCACCAGAGTTGGTGTCTTTTCCGTCGATGGGTATTATGTTACCTAAGAAGGAGACAGTTGCGTACGTGTAGTACCAGAACGTTATCGTGAGACGAACGTGCTAAATCGCATCGTGAGTACATTTCGTACGATAGGCCATGATGGCTCAACTCAGAAATCAAAGATGTGAAGAAGGAATAGTGTGATTCTGACAAAGACACGTATAGTTGCAACGAGCAATGCGACAATCTCAGGACCTACGAGGAACGAGACCTATGGTGGCCTGGGGTTGGATTCGTTCGATACGATTAGTGTTAACAAATTACATATACGTTAATGGACCTTCATCTTTCGTGGATGTGTTGATACGACCGTAGGAGACCCAATCTCTGAACGACTATCGGGGAATGGCGAATATGTTTCGAACTCCCGACCTATTTAAAGACTTGTACGATTTTGAGGTACCGTTGATTAGTACCCTTAGCCATAAAGGCAGAAAGATAAGATCATCCTCGTACGGGTGATGTTAGAAATTATGATGACCATTGACTTTTTGGTATCTACTTGCTGGTACACTCCTCAATCTAAAACTGTTCCTGCCTATGTTACCTTGAATAATTCATGTCAGGTAACCCCTTTAAATTCCTACTTCAACTTGGGATGCAACCAACAATTGCTATATTCATTTTATTTCTTTTCCTTTCTCCTCTCATTACCTTAAGGGTTAAATACGCAGAATTAAGCTACCATTACTCACCGAAGCGTTTTGTTCATGTTCCAGGACGACCTGAAGAGGGAACCATTATTCATCTATCCTTCCAGGTCTATAATTTATTTCGTATTCTTTCAATTATCTAGAGAATGTTTAATTAATATTCCCTTTATTATTTGACGAATATTCCTTAACGATTATCTTGATATTCGATTTCTTCTTTCATACTTGGACTCCTCAATCGAGTTCATAAATATCTAACTATTTGTTTAAACATGGAGGATCTATTATTTAGAGATTCCTCGTAGATTCTTTTATTCTATTTTAAGATGAGATTTGCACATCAGACGTTGAAATCGTAGAAAGGATATCAATTTGATATTGATATTCCGAATTCAATTCTATTGGAAAATTTGATAAAGTTCATGTACGGAGGCACCTTTGGGTGGACCGTTTCACTGATGAGAAATGTTTGGTGGGAGGCTATCGATTGTTCCGATACCAAGAATTTCCTATTCATATCATATATTTTATTCAAGGGTTATAATTACCTTGTTCATCCTAAACTTATTTACTCTTCTTTTCAATTCATTATCCGAGTAGTCAAAATGTTGTTCTCTTTCTTTCTTTGGCTACGATGTCGAGATTTTGTACTAGTAGATTGAAAATGGCTAATTGCATGTGCCATAATGAGTGACTAGTTAATTGTTCTAACTAGTTGAAATTTTAATGATATGATGAAAATCTAGCTAATTATCCTAGCTAGATGCTGCGTCCCAAACAAATCGAACTAGCAAATTTTGTTGAGCTAGTTGTTAATGTTTATTGAAATGAACTAGTTATTGTATCACTAAGTTCAACTTTCGGTCAAATTTATATAAGTGAATTCACGATGCATTTGTATGCAGTGAAGTATGATGGGAAGATTTTCAAACGATAATTTGATTGAGACCTAACCAGGTCGCCCCCTCAGCGAGAATTTGTACGAAGTTTTTATATAAAGCATTATGTTGCTTGAAGTATTCTTGGTACCATGCAAGTATTTTCCTTAGTATTTGGAAAAAGGAGAGTGTTGAAGCTGAGAGCCAAGATAAATGAGTACGACAACTATAAATCGAAGTTTACGGAAATTGCCAAGGTTTGTTTCGCATGATGCGACTTCAGAATAACGAAGTGTTCGAAACGACTGATTATGTTACCTTGGTTAATGAAACGACTATGATAGAAATGGAAGCAAAGTGGACAAGAAAGAAATGGGAATAAAGAAAATAGAGTATGAAACGCGAATAGATTGAGAAAGAAAGGAAGTAAGAATTCAGATTGTCGGACGAGGAAACGTTTGACCTCCAAGAAGATGAAACTTGTTTAGCGACTGTGATGGATACGAAACGGGAAGCACCTAGTATGCGGAATATCCCCGTGGTTAACGAATTCGAGGATGTATTTCAAGAAGATCTTCCGGGGTTACCACCCGATGGAGAAATAAAGTCTAGTATAGAATTAGCTCCAAGAACGGCGCCAGTTTCGAAGGCCCCGTACCGACTAGCTCCAGTCGAGATGAAGAAATTAGTCGCTCAATTGTAGAAATTGTTAGGGGAAGGAATGATAGGACCAAGTGCGTCACCGTGGGATGCACCCGTGTTATTGGTGAAGAAAAAAAAAAAAAGGATGACAGCATGAGGTTGTGCATAGAATATCGAGAGCTAAATAGGCTAATTGTTAAGAGTGAATACCCCTGCCAAGGATCGGTGATTTGATCGATCGGCTGCATGATGCGGCTAAATTCTCGAATATTGATTGAGAACTGGATACCACCAATTGAATACTAAACTTGAGGACGTACCCAAGACTGCGTTTCGCACCAGGTATGGACACTACGAGTTTTTAGTAATGTCGTTTGGGCTGACGAATGCCCTTGCAGCTTTCATGGACGTGCTGAATCGACTTTTCCAGAAGTAATTGGATAAGTATGTCATAGTGACATCGACAATATTTAGGTTTACCTCAAAGACCGGGGAAGAACATGCAGAACATTCAAGGATCGTGTTAGAAGCACCGAGGAGAGAAAAGTTATATGCCAAGTTCTCAAAGTGCGAGTTTTGGCTAAAGGAAGTACAATTTTAGGACATGTGGTCAACAGTAAAGGAGTACTGGTCGACCCTGCAAAGATAGGAGACCTTTCAAACTAGGAAAGTTAAGGAAATGTTATAAGTGGTCGGATAAATAAAAGGATTTATCGATTGATAAACAAATAGTGGATATGTCAGAAAATGAAGGCAGAACAAAGACCAAGTTGACTATCACAGTTAATAGAGATTCCGGATTAGGAATGTAATTTTACTATAATGGGTTCTGTGATAGGATCAACAAGAATCGAGTCGGACTATGACGTCAATTGAGCTATAATTGATGGATCAAATGAGTCTACTCATATTTTGTTATCAGCAAAAGATCGTTAACGAAAGAGTTACGAAAGAGATAGTTGGGTGACGTGGAGTTCCAGTCACCATCGTGTCAGATAAGAACCAATGATTGAACTCCCGATTCGGGAGGAGTTTTTCCAAACATGTTTGGCAACGAGATTAAGTA
The DNA here is from genome assembly GCA_030848705.1 of Heracleum sosnowskyi. Lineage (NCBI taxonomy): Eukaryota > Viridiplantae > Streptophyta > Magnoliopsida > Apiales > Apiaceae > Heracleum > Heracleum sosnowskyi. Next base: position 24,218,021 of record CM061245.1, read on the forward strand.
CGAGCACTACGTAGGATCCGCAGACCGACGGACCGACCGAAAGGAACCTTTCAGACCACCGAAGTTACGGTAAGTGTTGTACCGCCGATTGCTAGAATAATCGAATGTTGATAGAAAATGGGCGTGTATGAGCATAGCCAAAATTGGCTTATATAAAGCGTCTGGTAGATATCACAGACCGGAATGAGAAAGTGTTGTAATGGAACCAGAGAGTTGAAGAGTCAACCTGGAAATTGGAGATTACTATATTGGAAGAGTAACCTCGGCTATTTTCTTAGATTCCGGGACGGAATCCTTTTAAGGAGGGGAGACTGTAATAATCCCAAATTTTGGACTTAGTTAAAAAAAAAAATTATTATTATTTTTTTATTTTTTTTATTTTATTTTGTTGAATAGTAAATTTCTGAACCGAAAATATTTTCAGACCACACTATGTACGAGTCGGGATAATGAACTTTCGAAGTCGTATTAGTGATCTACGATGTAAATGAAGGAATGCAAAAGCTGTCAGAATCAGAAAAATAGCATTTCTGTTTTCTCCGAAATTTCACCAATAACGGACGGATTAATCATTATTTGAAAGTATTTGAGGATTAAATTATCAATTCCATGGATATGGATTTAATAAAAGAATTAGAGATATCGAGAACGTTTACGGTAAACTACTTCGATAGAACCCTTAAGAAATCCCTGCGAACGTTCATCAAGATTAAGCCGTAACCGAACAACGAGACACGAATCGATTTAAATACGAGATTAAGCGGTGACGGAACAACGTGACATTTACAGGATTAAATATAGACATGGAAGTAACATGTAACAAGATTAATTCGAGGAATGCAACATTTGGATCATCCATGTGAAAGGAAACGAACCAGTAAAGCAAACCAGTAAAGCTACTTTATCAAGACCCTTGCATGTGCGACAAGTGTCCCTGTGACAATGCAAAAGGTGATGACTCACCACTTGACCATAAAAATATCTCATCTTTCATTAATCAACCAAGGCAAGAAAAATTAAAAGAAAACTCTCTCCCATTTCTTCAACAATCTGATCAGCTTGCACAAGGAGGAAAGAAAAATTCATAACTCCAAATCTACTTGTCCTAAAATCACCAAATTTTAACCATAGCTTCTCCACTCCATGGATAACCTTCGTTCCAAATTTCATAGTCAACAAAGGAGTGTAGCCTAGCCAAATCCCTTCCCCAAGTTGGAGAACCCAAACTGTCCAGTTTCTGTCCAGCGGTGAGATGGGGCTCAAAACCCTAGCTAGGAAGCTTAGAATTTGATGATCTATGACTCAAAAGAAACCTTTTGAAGATCACAAGGTCCGGTAAAAATTTTAGCACCCAACTCTTATTTTTCGATTTGTTATGAATTTTACAAGATGAGGATGAATAGTAACTTCAAGTGGTTTCTTGTTTTGATCTTGAAGTTTAAGGCTTGTAAAGGATAATCAAGGAGCAAGGAAGGGTATACTAGCCATCTATAGTCTATATTAAGTACCAAGGAAGGTATAAACCCTCTCACACTTTTACTTATGATTTGATATTAGTGTATAAATGGATGATTGTTAGTGATAGTATGATTTAGAGATGATTTACATGATATGTATGAGGTTTAATGGATTGATTGATGGTTGAACTAGTGATTAGTGTTATGAGTATGTTTAGACAGAAAGAAAGTGATTTGGAGGAGATCATTGGGTTGTGATTGTTGGTTGTGGATTGATGAATTGTTTGAAGTGTTTAAAAACACGGGAATCGCGTATAAGCGCCGTTACCATGCCGAAATTTCCTTAGATAGTTTAGGCAGAAATCACGGTTACATTAAAGGGCATGAACATGAAGTTTCTGACCATGAACATGTAGGCCTTGTGTCCTAGTTTGTTTTAGCGAAAGAATCGTATCGTTTCGATTTACAGTTTAGGAGAAACATGTGTTTTAGTGTAAGGCGTTCGTAAAACCAAACCGTGCCACTTAGTCAACTTTGAGGTTATGATCGAACCACTTAGAAGTCTTAATAAAATGTGAAACTTTGTGATAACATGCTAGGTATGTTTAGGAAGACCCTCAAAAAGATTTCGTGAAAAAAAGGATTAAATCTCAATTTTATAAAAATGCGCGAGCGAGCATGCTCGAGTAGAAGTTCTTAAGGAGTTAACTTGAAAATGGACTTTGTACTTGAGATAGTGTATACTTAGTATGGTGAAAGCGTTTAAGTTATTAATCTTGAACCTTGTGTTGATTCTAGATTACTGGACCAACCTGAGACTTATTGCTACTTCGGGATTTCCAGGCAAGTTTTCTAAACCCATATTTTGAAGTATTAATTATATAACACTGCCTTTGCCATGTATAGTGTTGTATAGTTTTGAGATAAATGATTATATCGTGTTAAATAGAATTTGACTTTTGGATATTATACGAGCTTTGAGATAATGTACTTATGAACCGGTATACCTTGTAGCTCTATAGATAAGAGCATGTTTATTGTTTCGACTCTAGACCGGGAGTCGATATTTTTGTTATATAGATAGTCGTGGAAACCCGGAGGGATTCCAGCGGCAGAGTACTATTCATCTTGAGGAATATTATTATTAAACATTATTTATGTTCCGGAAAGTATTTATTACTTGGAAATGACTTGATGATAGGGGCTATAAGCCAGATTTTTATAGGATGCCCTAGGATAAGGGCGTGTGATTTTATTTAAACCAGAAGTATTATGTTTTCGGATATGTTCGAGATTATTTTTCCGATAAAGACATCGGATAACTGTTATTCGAGGGTTAATTATTTATTTAATGAATATTATTGATGAATATTCATTTGAGGATTTTTGACTTAAAGGATATTATTTATATTCATTTGAGGATTATTGACTTAAAGGATATTATTTATATTCATTTGAAGATTACTTAATTATTTAATGGATATTATTTTCGAATACTCATTTGAGATTTATTAATTAATGAATATCAATTTGAATATTCATTTGAGGTTTACTTATCAAGGATTATTTATTTATGAACAATATTTTGAATATTCATTCAAGGCTATTTATTTAACGGATATTATTCTAAAAAATTTATTAAATCTTTAATTACTTATTAAATATTATTTTCGAGTATTCATTGAAGGATTTACTTATTTAATAAATATTATAAATTGTTTTCAAATCAAAAAGAGGTTCTCAAAACACTGTTTTTCCATTTGAATCTGTCTTTTAAGAAGATTTAAATGCTCGCTCAACTATCAAAAATATGGGAAACCTGATTTAAGTAACTACTACTCTTTTTTTAAACTCTCAATTCAAAAACTGTCAAGGGACAGATATTTTCTTGGAGCAATTTAATTGCTGCCAGTCAAATGTTGCGTTACCACCTCAACGATCGAGGGGTAAATTCATGGAACAAGTCGATATCCATTAACAAGCAATAGCTTGGGAAATATTGGACAATCTTCCTTTCCAACCTAGATATAACTACTTAGTGGAGTCGTATCAACAAGTGTTACACTTGGGGAAAGGAGGACGATCTTTACGTTTCAGAGTCATGGATTTCATCTGAACTAGGAGTGGTGTAAGTGGTCAAGTTGCGTGGGCCCATCCAACTTTTAATTGCCCCAAATGGGCCGGGAGGTCATAGTAAGGCGGTAGACAATGTCAGGCCGTCGTGATACTTCCATCTACATGTAGAAAACTATTTGAGCGGTGCGACCTTCTACTGATCATAGTAAGGTTAGGCACAGCGGACGCGGTAGCAACTCCAGTATTAGTTCATCATCCAATTTGGATAATTCTGCAACATGTATTGAAAGGGACTAAGGGTCTCCCCCTTAGTACAGGTTTACCGATCATGTTGGCAGAGGGTCGAAAAGTGTTTGGAAATGAAGTGACAATAAATTCATGCAACTTCATCTTTATTTTATGAGTTATGACTCTGATAAAACCTGATTAAGGATATATATGCATAAGTGGATTTTGGGTTACGGAAATATTTTATTGATTTTCCTTGTAACTTCATCTTTCATGTTATACTAGTTTCTTATCCGTTAAAGGCATAACATGTGATTACAAAGATATTTTCAAACTATATGGTGTTTTGAATCAATGAATAGGCTTTAAGCCTTGATTCCAATATTTGATATCTATTTTAAAAGATATGTTTTGAGTCTTGGTTTTTTTATACTGATACCAAGGATTTCCAAATGATTACGAGAAGTATATGAGTATAATTATAAGTCATACGGTATTTTGAATGATATACTATTTTGGGGTTAGACCCTAGTACTGATAAAAGTTTTGATCCCATATGGGCTATCTCCCTAAAAGGTTTAAAGATTTAAACTGGAATAGATTTCTTGCTGAGCACTATTAGCTCATTCTTGCTTTATTAAATATTTCAGCATGAGGAAAACATTACCGAATCCACCTCGTGTTACGAGAGCAAGGGAATGGAGAGACCACCCTGGAGTTAGTTGATGCAGGATGGATACTGTCGGTGTAAGCAGAATAGTTGCAGCTTGAATTAGTGAGAATTATTTTGAGTGGGTTTGTATTTCTAAACCTTGTATAGAATTGTGAGGTCTACTATTGAAATTTCAGGTAGAGGTTGTAAATAACAGATGAGGTCCTGGATAGTACATTTGGTTTGTAATAACAAGTGTTGATTATTGTTGCTCATTTCCAAGGCTATAACTTGTGTATGTGTGAGTAAGTGATTGGGGTTTTTGGAGTTGTATTATGAGAATGTTGTAAGAAATGCAGGTTTTGTATCATTGATGGAGCGTGACAACCCAGATTCCTGACCCCGGATCTGGGGGTGTTACAATCATCATTAGTAGAACCAAATATTATGTCATCAACATATACTTGCACCAATATCAAATCATTTTTATGCTTTTTGACAAAGAGAGTTTTGTCTACAACACCTCTTGTAAAATCATTTTCAAGTAAGAATTCAGAGAGAGTGTCATACCATGTCCTCGGAGCTTGTTTGAGTCCATAGAGAGCTTTGAATAGAAAGTACACAAAGTCTGCCAGTTTTGAATCCTCAAAACCTGGAGGTTGTTCCACATACACTTCTTCTTCTAACTCCCCGTTCAGAAAAGCACTCTTCACATCCATTTGATATACCTTGTAATTGGAATGTGCAGCAAATGCCAGAAACATTCTGATGGCCTCAAGTCTTGCTACTGGTTCATAGGTTTCATCATAATCTATACCCTCTTCTTGAGAGTAACCTTTAGCAACCAGTTTGGCTTTGTTTCTCGTTACAATGCCATCTTCGTCCAACTTATTTCTGAATACCCATCGTGTTCCAATAACAGATTTTCCCTTAGGCATGGGTACCAGCTTCCAAACTTTCTGCCTTTCAAACTGATTGAGTTCTTCTTGCATAGCAATTACCCAATCTGGATCATCTAGAGCATCTTCAACTTTCTTAGGTTCTGTTTCTGAAAGAAACCCAGAATAGTGACATTCATTTTGTGATGTTCTCCTAGTTCTCACTCCTGTGTCCGGATCACCAATGATCAAGTGAAAGGGATGATCTCTATTCCATACCCTTTGTCTTGGCAGATGCGATCTTGATGATTCTCCTTGTTCTAGATGTTGTGGAGTGTGACTAGTTGATCCTTCTCCTGCTCCCCCTGAGTTGTTGACGGTTTGATCTGTTGATTCTGAAGACTGACTAGTGGATCCTGTAGAATGAGGATCTCCACTTTGGTCACCACTTTGTCCAGAATCATTATCATTATGATTATTATTAATAACTGTAACAACTTCAGGTACTTCTTCATTGTCAGAGAGATCTCCTGATAGATTTTCAAATACCAAGGATTCAGAGTTCTCTCCAGTTTGCAGGCCTGGTCTTTTGGTGTCGTCAAATGTTACATTAAAGCTTTCCAACACCTTCTTATCTTCAATCACATATACCCTGAAAGCCTTAGATTCCAGAGAATAGCCCAGAAAAATGCCTTCATCTGCTTTGGCATCAAACTTGCCAAGATGTTCTCCATCTTTAAGTACAAAGCACTTTGCACCAAACACATGAAAGTACTTCAGTGTTGGTTTCTTGTTGGCCATTAACTCATACGGAGTCTTTTCATGATCTTTGTTGATCAGGGTTCGATTCTGAGTGTAGCAAGCTGTATTCACTGCTTCAACCCAAAAGTAAGTGGGAAGTTTTGATTCACTCAACATGGTCCTTGCTGCTTCAACCAAGGTCCTGTTCTTCCTTTCCACTACTCCATTCTGTTGAGGAGTTCTTGGTGCTGAAAACTGTCTTGATATTCCTTTCTCTGAGCAGAAATCATTAAGAACTGCATTCTTGAATTCAGTTCCATTGTCTGATCTGATTGTCCGCACAGGTAGCTTAGCTTCCACTTCTATCTTCTTGATGTGATCAATGATTAGTTGTGTTGCTTCATCCTTTGTTTGTATGAACAACACCCACGTGTACTTGGAGTAGTCATCCACCATCACCAATGCATATCTGTTTCTTGAAAGTGACATAACATTAACTGGACCAAATAAATCCATATGAATCAGCTATAATGGTTCAGTAATGCTTGTCATTCCTTTGCTTCCATGTGATGCTTTCTTCGACTTCCCTTTTTCACATGCTTCACATAGTCCCTCCTGATTGAATTCCATCAGGGGCAACCCTCTCACTAACTCTCTCTTTACCAAAGAGTTCATAGTTTTGAAGTTCAGATGTGAGAGCTTCTTGTGCCATAGCCAACTTTGTTCTGAAGATGCCTTTGCATAGAAACATGTAACTTCTCCTTCACTGGTAGAACTTAAGTCAGCTATAAACAAATTTCCTTTTCTCACTCCCAGTGGAGTAAGCTTCTCATCCTTCCTGTTGGTGATCAAGCACTTGTCCTTTCTGAAATCTACATCGTAGCCTTTATCACCGAACTGACAGATACTTAGAAGATTGTGCTTTAAATCTTCAACAAGAGAGATGTTTTCAATGATGACATTTCCAGCTTTCAATTTACCATATCCCGTAGTGAATCCTTTGCTGTCATCTCCAAAGGTTACAATCGGGCCGGTCTTCTTAACCACCTCTGTAAGCAGGGACTCTTCACCTGTCATGTGTCTAGAACAGCCACTATCCAGAATCCACATGACCTTTGAGCTTTTAACCTTACCCTGCAATCACAGATTGATTAAGCGGACTTTGGTACCCAAAATTGTTTGGGTCTTGAAGGTTTAGATGATTTAACAGTAGTAACATTCAATTTAGTCTTACCCTGTTTGATATTCATAGTATCTGTGGATTTAACATTATCAGTGCTATTGCTATTATCATTCATCAACTTAAAATAAGCATGCATGATGTTGTACTTACATAGCAAACACTCTTTCTTTCCACAGGGTTCATGAGTATCAGGCATGTCAGACATGTTATGCATTTCAGAAGTATTAGCAGTTTCTACTTTAACCTTTTTACATGCATGTGTAAGGTGTCCAGCAGAATTACAAATAGAGCACAACTTCCTAGATGCAATGGGAGAATATGGAACCAATTCCTGATTAACAATCTTCTTCCTCCCATTCCTGTTCTTTTTAACATTACTAACTAAGGAACCTACTTCAGTTTTAGGTAAATCAGGTTTAGGTAATTCATTTTTTACTGATTTCCTAGGCAACTTAGTTTTTACCTCTTTTTCCTTCAACAAATCCTCCTCAAGCAATTCTTGTCTTATGAAAAGGTCATCCTCATGAAAAAGTGGTGGAAACGGCTTAACAAAAACTGGACAATCAACATTCTTAAGAACATGTGGAGTATTCCTTTTGACAACTGAAGATGTCACAGGGAATTCCACAATCTTCTTACCAGCTTTCTTGTTATAGTCAAATCCTATAGCAGTTTTATTCTCTATGGCCTGAGTATCAATGATTTCCCTAGCCACTAGAGCGGAATTCTTAAAAGCATTCAGCTTCAAATCTAGATCTGAAATCTGCTTCCTGAGGATAGTCTCTATCTCATCATTACACTTGACCTTGTTCTCTAAGTACGCATTCTTTTGCTTAAGATCTTCTAATGTTACAGCTACAAGCTCTAGTTCTTCATTTTTAGATTCTAGCTTTTTAATCTTAAGAACTAGTTTAGCATTTTCCATTTCTGATGCTAGCATGCTTGTGTGTACATTAAACAATTCTACACTAAGATCTTGCACAGTTTTCTTGTACTCAGAATTAGACATATCAATTGTAGTTAAGATAGGTACCTGAGATGATTGTGGTGATTCCTCTGAAGAGTCAGTCATTAGAGCAACATTTACATATTCCTCCTCTTCATCCAAATTAGTATCATCCCAGTGCTTTCCCTCTGCTATATAAGCTTTCCATTTCTGCTTTCCAGAGAATGCCTCCAATTGCTGTTTAAGCTTGGCATTCTCCTTTTTCAACTCATCATAAGAATCCTTCTTTCCATAGACATCTTTCATGTCTCTTGCTTGACGAGGCTTCCGGCATTCAGTGGCGAAATGCCCTAACTCATTGCAGTTGTAGCATCTTGATTTGCTTCTATCAATCATGCCAGTCTTGTAGCCTTCCTTAAAGCCTGTACTAGGTGTATAATTGCTCTTCTGGAATCTGTTGGTTGAGCCCTTGAACTTGTACTTAGGGTTTCTCTTGAAACGAATATGACTAAACTTTGCAGCTAAGTACGCCATGGTTTTGTCTTCCATTTGCTCAAGCTCTTCTAGGGTGTAGTAATCACTTTCATCAACACCCAGATTCACAGAATCCATTTCTGCTTCTATTATCACCTCCTTTCCAGCTCTAGGGGTTTGAACCTGAATCTCAGAAGTTATTGGTTCATCCACTACAAGTGCTGCTGATCTCACAAGGGCATTGTGCTTGCTGTCCACTGTCCCTGATCCATAGATTATCACCCTTTGTTCCTGTTCCATCTCATAGGTCTTCAACTTGCCATAGATCATCTCTAGTGGCATCTTTGTGAAGTCAATTCTTTCCCTAATGGATGATGACTTGTGTTCTACATGATGGGGCAGCGTCATCATGAACTTCCTGTTCGATTCTCTCAGTGGATAGGTCTTTCCTTTCATTGCCAATTCATTGAGGAGCTTAGTATACTTCTCAAAGACCTGAGTTATACTTTCTCCTGGCAGGGACCTAAACGCTTCATATTGAGAAGTCAGAATGTCCAATCTGTTTTCCTGAACGTCTTCAGTTCCTTCCATTATTAAGTTAATGGTATCCCACATATGTTTCCCGCTTGTACAGTTCATCAACTGATAGCTCATTTCCTTGTCTGCGGAGTCCGCCAATATCAACATTAAACCGGTGTCCAATCGAATCAGTTCTTTGTCAGAATCTGTAAATTCACTTATTTCCTTAGGTTGGGTGCCTGAAGGAATCCTGCTACCATAAGGAGCTGTAGATTCACTAACTGGTTTCATTGGTACAAACGGTCCGTTCTCTAATATGCCAATATACAACGGATTAGATGCCTTGATAAATAACAGCATCTTCATCTTCCACAAACTGAAATCATCTCTAGTAAACGGGGGAACTTTAATACCAGCGGTTGTCTTTGGAGCACTCATGGTTTCTGAAAATTTCAAATTGTTTAAAATTCAAGAAATTCCAATTAAATGAAAAATTTTGAAAGTTAAAAAATTTGCTTCGAATTTTCACGCTACGTTTGATTTTGGTCTCATTCACTGGATCTGATTTGTATATCAATCAAGTAGCTCTGATACCAATTGTTAGGTCCAAAGTATCGTAGAAGGGGGGGTTGAATACGATACTCACAAATAATTCAATTTCGTTCGCGGATTAATCTTTCAGTTCTATAACGAAATCAAACACACCAAACCAAATCAAGTTTCGGGGAATATATCTTTTTATAAATATAAACCTCGAGGGGTGCTACAATTTCTAATCCGTAGATTAGCTTCAATGAGTTTAAGGTTACACAAATACAAAACAATGATCAAGTTCTGAGCACTATTAATTTTCTGATAATTTCTCCGGCTTAGTTCTCTCTCGTAGTAATGTTTCTGTGTTGAATGCCTTAACTGAAGAAGACACTTTCTTCTCTCGAGTTAATTGTAGACTTGAATTGAAAAACCATCGAACCATTTAGAATAGAATATTCTTGGCCGTTGGATCTTCATCAACCTGTCAGACAAGCACAACTTTTCACCTGCTCCATGAATTGAAAAACCATCGAATGGATTAAAAAACCATCGAATGGATTAAATCAATTTGCCATTCGATAGTTTTTAAATCAAAACTATCGAATGCCAAATTAATTTACTTTGTTATTCAATGAATCACTTCAACCACCATTCGATAGTTTTTTCAATAAAAAAACTATCGAATTCTTTTTCTTGTCTTTTGTCCTTTAGTAATTACTCCTGAGCTCCTGGGTGTTTAAGTTTTAGACTGTATCAATTTCTTCTGAGACGATAAAACAACTTGATCTTTTTAGTGCCGTCACCTAGTGCAACTGGTCTGGTTCACAGATGAATAACACTTGATCAATTCTTCTTTTATGTCTTCAATATAGTGCTGCTGATAAGTCCCTTGTCGTTCTGGTTGCTTCATCACTGGAATCCCGTGGTACTGAACCCTAAATCATTCACATACTTCTGTCGTCTTGAAAGTCTTGTTTCTTTTGCTGTCACTGAGGCTTGAACATTTTCATGAACTTCTTTCCGTGACCTGTTTACGAACTTCAAGAATACATAACGTATTTTGATTTTTTGAGTTTACCTTTTCTTCTTTGATTCTGGATTCCTGTGCTTCTGTTAATACTATTGTCTGTCTTGTCCTTTGTTGAGTTGTAGTTATCTCTTTTACATCTTATGTTACATTATGCTTTACAACAATCTTCTCAGGCACAGGCTCATAATGTCACTCTCTCTACAGTTTCATCTAAGCAGTCTAACATTACTTTAGATGCTTCTGATGCTCATACAACTCCTGTGTCTACTACTACTGAATTATCTGACTCACAATGCAAGCAAATTATGCAGATGATTCAAGCTGGCTTTAGAGAATTTAATCAAACTTCTCCTTCTACATCAACCTCTAACTGGTCTTCTGCTAATACTGCTTATGCTGCAGGTATGCCTAATCACTTTGTAGGATATCTTCATTCCCAGAATACTTTGGAATCTCAAGTTTGGATTATTGATTCGGGTGCTACGGATCATATAACTCCACATTTGCATTTATTAAGCAATGCTCAAGAGGTGAACTCTACTTTGCATTTACCAAATGGTCATACATCTCAAGTTACACATGTTGGTCATATCAAGTTGGCTGATAATTTAATTCTTGAGCATGTGCTATGTGTACCATCTTTCTCCTACAATATGATGTCTATTACTAAATGGACTCAATTCAATCAATGCTCAGTAATTTTTGATCAAGATAGGTGTCTTCTACAGGCCCCTTTCTTGAAGACTCCCACAGAGATTGGTAGGCAACAAGGAAGATTGTATCTACTCAAATCCTCTCTTTTATCAAGTTTATCCAGTCAATCTATCTGCAATTCTACTTCTCAGCATACTACAACTACAAACATATGGCACTCTAGGCTTGGACATCCATCTACATCATCTATGAAGTATCTACCAGCTCACATGTATTCCTCTAAGTTTGAAGCTCACAAGTGCGACATTTGTCACCTGGCTAAACAATCCAGGTCTCCATTTCCTGACAGTTATACTGAATTTACAAATCTCTTTGACTTAGTTCATGTGGATGTGTGGGGGACCTTACAAACATAAAATTCATGGTAACTGTGCTTATTTCCTTACTATTGTTGAAGCTAAATCTAGAGCTACTTGGACATATCTGTTTGCTGATAAATGGCAAGTGTTTCAAATTCTTTGTTTTTACTTTAGCTATGTGTAGAATCACTTCTCTACTACTATCAAAACTTTGAGATCTGACAATGGGTCAGAATTTGTGAATAAATGTCTGAGTGTTGAATTAACTGAGCTTGGTATTACTCATCAAACCACCAGTCCTTATACACCCCAACAGAATGGGGTGGTTGAAAGAAAACACAGATCTCTCTTGAATACTGCTAGGGCTCTTAGATCTCAGGCTAGTCTTCCTATTTCTTTTTGGGGAGACTGTATTTTGACTGAAACATATCTTCTCAATAGAACACCAGTGGCTATACTACAAGGTGCTTCTCCTTATAAAGTATTGTTTAAGTTAAAGCCCTGTTATGATCATCTAAAGGTGTTTGGCACATTGTGTTATGTCACAAATCTTCACTCTCATAAAGATAAATTTTCCAATAGGGCTATTAAATGCTTGTTTTTAGGATATCCTTTTGGTAAGAAGGCCTATACTGTTATGGATTTAATCACTAAACAGGTCTTTACTAGTAGAGATGTTTCATTTGTTGAGGATGTTTTCCCTTTTCAACATCTGAAATTACAGTCATCTGCCATACCATTGTTTCCAGATGATAGTATGCATTATGAAGATACATCTGTACTTGTTTCTACTGAATCTACTAAATCATCTTCTTCAGTACCAGATACTCCTCCTACTTCAGAGGCTGTAACTCCTACTACTCATAATCATACTTCTGTAGTACCATTTGTGTCTCAGAGGTCTATCAGACACAAGAAAATTCCTGCTAAATTTTTTGATTACATTGGTCTTCCTACTACTATATTACCATATTCTAGTAGTTGTACATCTCCTTACAGTCTTCCGCTTGATTATGACAAGCTCAGTACTCCTTATAGAGTTTTTTGGCCAATGTTGACTCTATACCTGAACCAAACACATATCTTCAATCTAGTAAGCATTCAGTCTGGTGCGAGGCTATGGCCACAGAACTTACTGCTCTTGAAGCACATAAAACATGGTCATTGGTGCCTCTTCCTCCTAACAAAAATGTTATTGGTTGCAAATGGCTTTTTAAAGTTAAATATAAAGCTGATGGTAGAGTTGACATATATAAAGCCAGACTTGTGGCAAGGGGTTTACTCAGACAGAAGGTTTGGATTATTTTGAGACCTTTGCCCCAGTGGCAAAGATGGCTACAGTTAGATCTTTAATTGTTTTGGCTGCTGTCTATGATTGGAACGTTACTCAGATGGATGTAACTAATGCATTTCTTCATGGAGAGCTTCATGAAGAAGTTTACATGTCTATTCCACCTGGTTATGTTGTTCCCTCTCATCTGCAACATATACCTAATCTTGTTTGCAAACTTTTAAAGTCCCTATATGGACTTAAACAGGCACCTAGGGAATGGTTTCTAAAATTCTGCAATGTTCTGATTCAGTTTGGCTTTGTGCAAACACATTCAGATCACAGTCTTTTTATTCTGAATGTTAACAACTCCATGGTGGCCATTCTTGTTTATGTTGATGACATTTTAGTGATTGGTAATGATCTCAATCTCATCACTTTTGTCAAGTCTCATTTGGCTAAGCATTTTCTTATCAAGGATCTTGGCCCTTTAAATTATTTTCTTGGCATAGAGGCTGCTCGATCTACTGCTGGTATTTTCTTGAATCAACGAAAATATACTTTAGATCTTATTAAGGATCCTGGCTTTCTTAATGCTAAACCATCCAACATCCCTATGGAACAACATCATACACTATTGTCTAATGATTCTTCTCCATTTCTATCCAATATTTCTCCTTATCGACAGTTGGTTGGCAAACTTATATATCTAACAATTACTCGACCATACATTTCCTATCCTATGCATATTCTTTCTCAGTTCTTATCTGCACCTAGAGTCTATCATCTTGATGCTGCTCATAAAGTTGTTCGTTATCTTAAATACACTATTGGCCAAAGTATATTGTTATCTGCATCTAGCTCTTTATCTCTCACTGCTTATGCAGATGCAGATTGGGGTTCTTGCCCTAATACTCGCCAATCTCTCACTGGCTTCTGTGTAACTCTGGGCACATCTTTGATTTAATGGAAATCTAAGAAGAAATCAACTGCATCTCGGTCCTCTGCTGAGGCCGAGTATCGAGCCATGGCAGATACATGTTGTGAAGTTCAATGGCTTGTGACTCTTTTAAAAGAACTTGGTTGTGATAAGCTTACACCAGTTACCTTTTACTGTGATAATAAATCAGCTCTTTATATCGCTTCAAATCCTGTGTTTCATGAACGCACAAAGCACATTGAAATTGACTATCACACTGTGCGTGCTAAACTTCAACAAGGATTGATTAAAACTGCTCATCTATCAACTAAGCTTCAACCTGCAGACATTCTTACTAAGTCCTTATCTGCGACTTCTATTCAGTTTCTTCTGTCCAAGATTGGGGTCTTTAATCTTTATCGACCCTCAATCTTGAGGGGGGGTGTTAATATACAAACAGATCAGGACAATGGGCCTAAGCACAGTGGTCCAGTATCTCAACCCAAGTCAGATAGTATTATGGCGGGAATGGTTGTTACTAGTGGAGCAGAGTTTGTTACAGTTAAATACAATAATCAGTCAATAGAAATCTAGTTTTAGATGTTGAAGAGAGTTAGTTTTATCTCTCAAGTATAATTTATCTCTCAAGTATAATCTCTCTGTAATGTATATACACAACTTGAGTTCAATCTATACGAGTTTTTCATTCTTATCTTCTTCATTGCTCATCTTTAAGATGTTCATATCAGAAATTATCAGAAGCTGCGCTTTGCAAATATCCCGTGAACTGAACCTATACTTAGACTGTTTATTTTCTGCACCAATGAACAGTTAGACCCTTCCCCATAATAACCCACTATGAAGGATCTAGACACTAATACTAGGCCCATTCAGAGACACCAAATTAGCCCAAACTATCTAGAATATAACTTGTGAATTTATTGAGGGCCTTCCCATTTGAGGTTCACAAATTAACACCATGCAAAAATTCGACCCTTTTTTGCTAATTCATCTACCCCTTGCAAATTATCTCTAGGTAGGTAATATAATTTAAAATAACAATTGTAACAGCCCCAAATCCGGGGTCAGGGATTTAGAGTAGTCACGATCCACTTACTTCTTGCCTTGCCTGCTTTACTCACAATAGCCACAATTCATCTGCTTATGACCCCACAATGTATATATCTCTCTCTCTCACACACACACAGGTTAGAGTCTCAGAAACGACACAAATACAACCATTGCGGAATAAATAATCTTTATTACAATACCCAAATGTCCTTTTGAATTTGCTACTGATACAACTCCTAAGTAATGGTACATTACCAACTTAGCCTGGTAATACTCACCACCCTCTCATACCATTCATATCTATACATAAGATGAATACCAAAAGTTCCAGCTTGATCTGACTGGTTCACACTACTTCCAGGATCATTGCTAGAACTGCTCATGAGAATGCCTTGCGCTTACCACTCGCCTGAGGGATGTGCGCCGAATCCTTGGTATCCTACTTCGCTGCTATATAATATTTATAAAACAATAGCAAGAGTGAGCGATAGCTCAGCAAGGTAATAAAAGTATGGCATAATCCTGCCTTTAACTCAACCCAGAATAAAGCGGGTATAAGATAATAATTTGTCAAAATATCTCGATGCTGGAATTATTTCCTTATCGGAATATATTCCAAAAACAGTACCATTATTGTATTTCAAATATCATTTTCATAATATTTCTGCGAACTTTTGCTATATTATGAACAAAGTTCTAGTATAATATAAAAGATGAGGTTTCAAAGTAACCCAATATAACCTTTCCGAAAAATATAAAAGATGAGGTTTCAGAGTCATATGATATAAAAGATGAAATTACGAGGAAAATTTCATATAATGTTTCGTAACCCAAAATCCACTTATGCATATATAATCTAAGTAAGGTTTTATCAGAGTCATAACTCATAAAATAAAAGATGAAGTTGCAAGGATTTATTGTAACTTCATTTTTGAACACTTTTCAACCCCCTGCCAACATGATCGGTAAACCTGTACCACGGTGTCATCCTTAGTCCCTTTCAATACATGTTGCAGAACCCCCTGCCAACATGATCGATAAACCTGTACCAAGGATGTCATCCGTAGTCCCTTTCAATACATGTTGCAGAATTATCCAAAATGGATGATGAACTAATACCGGAGTTGCTACCGCGCCCGTTGTCCCAACCTTACTATGATCAGTAGCAGGTCGTACAACAAAATATGTTTTCTAAATGTAGATGGAAGAATCACGACAGCCTGACATTGTCTACCGCCTTTCCGGATCTCCCGGCCCATTTGGGGCAATAAAATGGATGGGTCGGCGCAACTGGACTTCTTACACCACTCCTAGTTCGGATGAAATCCATGACTCTGAAACGTAAAGATCGTCCTCCTTTCCCCAAGTGTAATACTTGTTGATACGACTCCACTAAGTAGTTATATCTAGGTTGGAAAGGAAGATTTTCCAATATTTCCCAAGCTATTGCTTGTTAATGGATATCGACTTGTTCCATCAATTTACTCCTCGATCGTTGAGGTAGTAACACAACATTTGACTTGCAGCAATTAAATTGCCCAGAGAAAATATCTGTCCCCTGACAGTTTCGAGTTGAGAGTTTAAAATGAGTAGCAGTCACTTAAATCAGGTTTCCCATATTTTTGATAGTTGAGCGAGTATTTAAATCCTTTTAAAAGATAGATTTAAATGGAAAAACGGTGTTTTGGGAACCTCTTTTTGATTTAAAATAATTAATAATACAACTTAGAGTATCCTTCATAATTATTGAAGGTCGGGGATAAACTTTAAATAATTTTCTCATTTTTAAAACGTGTTAAAAGTATTTAGTAAATAATCGAATAAAATTTATTAAGTAAGTAAACCTTAAACGAATATTCGGAAATAATATTCATTAAGTAAATAATGATTAAATGAATATTCAAAATAATATTCATTAAATAAATAAGGATTAAATGAATATTCAAAATAATATTAATTAAATAAATAAACCTTAAATGAATATTCAAAAATAATATTCAATAAATAAATGATGATTAAATGAATATTCAAAAATAATATTCATTAAATAAATAATCATCGAATAACAGTTACCCGATATCTTTATCGGAAAAATAATCTTTAACATATACAGAAATTATAATTACTTCCGGTCTAAAGAATAAAATCATACGCCCTTTACCTAGGGCATTTATAAAAAAACCTGGCTTCTAGCTAATATCCCATAGTTAGCTTAGAAGCCCATAATCAAATTATAAAGCAAGTATCAAAATATACTTTCGAAAACAGTTATGCCTTCCATTAGCATATATAACCGAAATAGTATTCAAATAGTATTTCTTGACTGAGATAATACTAAAATAACATTCCTTGAAAGATATAGTAAGCAAATATCATTTCTCGAATGATATCATACTCAAATAACAATCCTCAAAATACATAGCATTCTGCCGATGGGATCCCTCCGGGTTTCCACGGCTATCTGCATATCTCAAAATACCGACTCCCGATTTAGAGTCGAAAACAATGAATATGCTCTTATATTTAGAGCTACCAGGTAAACCGGTTCATAACTACTTAACTCCGAAGATTTTATATAATCCAAAGGTCAAATCTATTCCAACAAGAAATGAGATATATCGCAAAACTGTCCAAATTTATACATGGAAAAAGCAGTATTATATAGTCAATACTTCAAAGTATAGATTTAGAAACTTGCCTGATGCTCGAGAAGTGATTGGGGTTCGCGACGATGTCGGACAATCTAGACAAAGTCAAAGAAAACGCAGGATTAATCCCCTGGATAATCCACTTGTACTCAATGCTTAAACACGTAAGCGAAACACAACCAAGGCATTACTAGCTCGTTATAGGCTCATACTAAGTCCATGTTAATCGACAATTACTTAAGTCGTAGGTTTAGTCCGAAATCGATACTCGAATACAAGTTATACTTAACCATTTACAACATTGGTTTCTAAGTCATGTTCTTAGTGGTTTTCACTTGCGCAATCTCGGCTAACACATTTTTATAAAATCGAAAAATAATCTTTTGGACTCGAAACCTTCGTACAAACTTTCGTAACTGACCTTGACACTTCAACACAAAATTTCATATTTTAAAACAACTCTTAAGGGTCTCAAACATAGCCACAAAGTTGGTACATTTCTGCAATCTCATTCCTTGAACCACTTTCACTAAAATGGTCATATCTCATAAACCGTAAATCGTAATGACATGATTCTTGCGATCACGTAAACTAAAAACAACGTTCTACACACTCATGTTAATCATTGAACCAAAAGAGGCAGTTAGGGTTTCGGATTCTAGGCAGTTTTTAGAGTTAACGACAATCGGGCATTACGACGGCTTAAAACTTAACGTTTTCCATTTTCAAAACACAACCAAATCAATACCAATCAATCCCAAACTCACCATCCACCTTATAATCCCTCCACTCAGTCAAATCCTCCATGAATATTCAAAACAAATTCATAACCCATCCTACACATACACGCTTTCAAACTTAAATTATAAATACAAAACTTTTTGAAAACACTATTCATCATCTTCTTCATATAAAGAAAAGATCATTCTAGAGTTAATGGGTATGAGAGATGTTACCTTAGTTAGAACAAGCTTGATTCACTCTTTCTTTTAAGCCTAAGAACTCAAAGTTTGGTGGAGGTTTGCTAGCTTTGCCATCTCCTTTCTTCTTCTTCCTCTTCATTCGGGTTTTCTTCAAGAAATGGGGGAGGAGGCTGTTGCTTTTTGTGTGGGGGAGGTGTGGTACATGTGTGGTTATAAGGTTTAGATATTTGTTTGCCAAAATGCAAGTTAGTCACTGCAAACTAGTCCCTCAAGTTTGCTAAGTTACAAAGCTTCTTCCACACACTTCTTCCACCCATTATCCTTCTTTTAATACATATCTTCTTCTTTATTTCCTAAGTTATAATACGTCCAAAGTTGCTCCTTCGAACGTATTTTCGATTCTCGTTTTCGTTTGCAATTTCTGACTACGCGATTAGTAACCGTTTATTATTCCTGAACTTCCGCTGAAATATGGAATCAATCGGAGACAATAAAATCTTACTATTCACCTTGGAGTACTATTCATCAATGTTACTATTCATCCTTGTTTTTGTTCCTCTTGCAACGATTCGAAAATATTTCATAAAAAGAGCGAATAAAACTCTACGCGATTCTCGCAGTGAATAGTAATTATTCACTCCAACAATCGAATCCTGAAATCGACTTTAATAAAATAATAAAATTCCAAAATATTAAATCCTCAAATCCTCAAATTTAATATCTCATTTCTCGAATATAATAATATATAATTCACTGCCCGGTCAAATACTACACCAAAATAAAATTTGGAATTTCTGAATTCCGATCGTCTTTGCATTCACTTATTTACTCCGTAGATCACTAATATGACTTCGGAATATCCACACTACGTCTCGTACATAGGTGGCATGAAAAATTTTCTTAACCCTCAAAATCACTATTCATCCACCAAATTCATTATTCACTGATGCACTTAATCATAATAAGAAAAGTTTTAATTTTACCAAAAATTCAGGTTATTACAGTCTCCCCTCCTTAAAAGGATTCCGTCCCGGAATCAGCTTAGGAATAACTGGGGGGTACTTCTCTCTCATTGCACTTTCTAACTCCCAAGTGGATTCTTCCACTTCTTGATTTTCCACAAACCTCCCACTAGCTTGGCAACCTTGTCTCTTAGCACTTGCTCTTTTCTATCCGTGATTTCCACAGGTTGTTCTTTGTAAGTCAGACCAGGTTGTATATCTACCTGCTCGTACTCTAACATATGTCGGGCATCTATAGTATACTGACGTAGCATTGACACATGAACCCCGTTATGACCATTCTACAAGTTTGGGGGGTAAGGCTGGCTCGTAGGCCACCTTCCCGACGCGTCTTAAAATCTCAGATGGCCCAATGAATCTCGGGCTCAACTTCCCTTTCTTTCCAAATCTCATTAATTCCTTCCACGGGGATATCTTTTAGCATCACGAATCTCTAACCTCATATTCTCTATCTTGTTTGTACAGAAAATACACCAACATAAACTTGCTTGTCATCCATCAACCTGCCATTTATCTTATCAATAGCAGTACTATCTCTATACTCGCGGGTTTAGTCCGCATACTTTCTCTGTCTGTCTTGGCGGTCACTAGCCGCTTGTTGGTGAAATATTTTGTCTTTCTAGTTTGTTGGACTAACTTGGGTTTTGTGTAAAATCTCATTCTTTAATTCCCGATCATTCGGAATCCATCTCTGTCTCATTTTAATTAAGGGTATTGGCCACCACATTGGACTTCCCCGGATGGTAGTGTATCTCACAGTCATAATCCTAGGTCAATTCTAGCCATTTCTCCATCTCATGTTATCTACTATCACGGGTAACTCAAAGCCAATTCATTACATTCCATATAAATTTGTGGGTGCATCAGTCAACCCAAAATAACCTCGCTGAAAACTCGAAGTGTCTATTCCTAGTACGAATCGCAGTCTTGGGTATATCCTCGGATTTAACTTCCAACTGGTGATACCCAGTTCTTAAATAAATTTGGAAATACACAGCGTTCTTCCGCTGATCAAACAATCATTTACAAGGGTACCTATTCTCCATGTCGAACTCATTCAACTCTCGAGGTTCGATGCATAATCTTGTGCTAACATTTTTCTCTCTTACAACAACACCGGGCTCTCCACGGTGGTACACTGGGTCTTATCATATTCTTGCCCAGCAATTCTTGTAACTGAGTCGCTAACTCTTTCATTCTCACTGAGGCTAACAGGAGATGCGGGCACTAGAACCTGAATACTCGTTATTCATTCTCATGTCATCCCATTCGATATTTGGTAGCGCATTAAGATCTTGTACAGTCTCCCAAAACCACTGTAGTTTCCTTTATACTTGGTGTCTCTTTTCTTGGCGTCAACCATAAGAGATAATTAAGCCTCGTATCTCTGGCATAATAGTTTCTTAGTCTGAACTATATTCAAGAATCTCTGAATCTGTCTCCATCCTTTATTTATTACTCTCTCTCCCTTACAATCAGTCTGGCCTCCATTGGGTGTCAACCAACCCATCCTTATTATAATATCACTTCTTCCAACTTGAAAGGAATCAGGTCTATCAAAAGTGTCGACCTCATATTTCTAGTTCACAACCTGGATGTACTAGTCTTATGGGAAAATCCCTCGATTGACTATTTCTACTTATAATTATTCCCTTAGCGGCTCGGCCTTAAGGTTTAATTGTCATGCAACTTCTTGATATACAACGATACATTAGCTCTGTCTAAATAGTATAGAAGGGTACCTGCTATTTAAAGGTCCTGACAGTGGGCTGCTGGTTGGAGGTAGCCCTGGTTGAAACCTACTGGCTTTCTTTTATTCCGTGTTCACAAACTCCAGAACAAACCTCAATAATTCGGAAAAACTTGGCCTCATACTCGGTCATAGTCATAGTTTCTTGTTTTAACTCTTTAACTTTCATTTTCATCCGGGTCTCCATATATTTCCGAAAATTATTTTTCTAAAAACAACACGCTGCACCTCTCCCAAGTCACAATACCAGCTCCCTCTGACTCCATCGCCAGTACTTATCTTGCTAACCCAGAGGTAGTGTCCATTCGTAAACAACTCCTCAAAAATCTCAATTCCACTATAGGGCATCTATCTAACACCGTTGTCACTGGAGTTCACGGCACATCGCTATTCCTTTCACATATATCGATTGACCCCTTTCCATTATCATAATATCCTTGGGAGAATAAACCAATTTCATTGATATGTCACTAATCTTCTATTCGTCTTAGGGATTCGCTCCTGTCATAGGCGATTTCGTTGCGAATCTAATTCCTATCAGCGAATTTTGACTTATTCGACCTGGTTGGCCTCCCCTTGGAATTGAATGAGGATAACAAAAACTACGGGGCCTTGAAAAGATAGCTCCCATATCAAGGAAAACGTCACACACTGGTGATCATAAGGTTATGAGTTTTAAGGTAACCTTATTGGAGGTAAGAGAATTTACCGAGAGATCAACATGATCATAAGAACTCAACGTTGTGTGCCTCGATTGAGACATTACTAAAGGTAATTAGCCTTCTTGTATTTCACAACTCACAAGTGATGGCGTCCCATCAGACTTCTATCACATAGACAGATAGTCCTTGTAGCCCCTATAAGTATAGGGTTGTTCGTCTCAGTGGAAGTTGAAAGGTATGAAAGCAATTCGAGATCAATTTAATGATTATCGCCTTTTGACAATATTTCTCAAAGGAACACCTTGGATTAAAATTGAACAGATTCCAAAGGTGCAGTTTCCAAAGAAAAGAATAACCAAAAAGATACTGGTACTTAACAAGCAAGTGGTGAGGTATCATCATAGGGTTATTCATTATTTGAAGAAAAGTGGAAGCTTGAATAACATCATTTGACAGGACTTCGAAAACCTGAAAGTAGGCATCGTGACAGCCTCTAACATAATTGAAATTAATTATGATTTAACAAAAGTGTTATAAAATAACTTCGAAGAGGGAATATACCCTTTATCAGAATTCTTTCTTGGAGAGAGGTCAAGATGGATCATAGATTGGGGAGGTACCCCACATAATTTTCAAATGGGGAGGGTACTACCAAGGTCTCTACGGATGCCTTTTATGTCGGCTCCTCTAATGGATAATCGTTCAATTCCAAAGCTTTCCTTTTCCACGCGCCCTAAGGTGTTCGATACTTATGTCATTGCCGACTTATAATAGTCGCTAAGAATTCAACCATCAACATTTGCAATCGCAGGGAGTTCTATTCGACTTGGCGTAAGCATCTCAAGCAAGCGTTCTATCGTAAGAGGACTTCGATACCGGTGTCGCCCATAGCAACGACGAATTCCATATGTCAATTGGGCGGTACTCCGGAAGATCGTTAGAATCTACAGGCTTAAACCCAATTACTATTATAACCATTTTCATACCAAACATTTCCTTTCTTGTATCAATCCCGGATGCTACATAAGCATAACACTTGTGGCATAACAGCCTTTTTATTTAAGTCTTTCCCAGACTTTCTTAGTCCGTCTTGATTATTTAAATATATCTCGTCTTGGCGCACTTGTGTTACAATGACACCTTGCGTAGTACGTACATACAAAAATCTTGCTCGAGGTAATAAAATGCTCAGTACCGTAGTAAACACCTTCTTTGGTGGAATCGCTGATCGTGGGGGAGTTAAACCCCATAAATAAGGTAATGCCTTTACTAGTTAAGGTCACTAAGTACCCTTAATCATAGATGAAGTTTGAACGTCTTCGTTCTTACGTATGTTGCCTCCCTAGGCACTACAATAGACTACGAGTAACGGGTCTCGTTCAAATCGAATCATTCCACCGGTATTGGCTATTCTGCCTCTACCTCTTCTGCTCTGGAGACTCTACCCCATTTCTTCGTCATATCTCTTGTTGGAGCATAACGATTCTAAACTCTCGTATAAGCACTTATTTGACCTCTGAAGGTTCGTCCGGTCCTATTGTGCGACCTCAAGTAACATACCACATCTTTATCAATCAACACGTTCTCTACAAGACTCTTTCCTTGACCCACCATGGGGTCTTCCTCCAGATCCTCCTATGGATCTCCTTTATCGGGTCTCCGTCCATTTCAAGGAACGCATCATCAATTGCCTACTCGAAGGCCTCAGGGTCTGGTATCTCAGAATCCCATCAATCTATAACTCATACGAATCGAGGTGACTAACCATGGAGTCCTAAGTACGGTTTTCAAGAAGAAGTCCCCTCTCGGGCTTCATCTTAAACAGTCAGGGTCATGTCCTCTAACTCGACTACGAACTCAATTTGAGCTCTAGATGTTCTTATCATTATTAAGGGTATTGTAAGACTCGATCTCCTATCGTTTCTGAGGACTGTAACCTAACTCTATGATACCATTTCTGTAACAGCCCCAAATCCGGGGTCAGGGATTTAGAGTAGTCACGATCCACTTACTTCTTGCCTTGCCTGGTTTACTCACAATAGACACAATTCATCTGCTTATGACCCCACAATGTATATATCTCTCTCACACACACACACACAGGTTAGAGTCTCAGAAATGACACAAATACAACCATTGCGGAATAAATAATCTTTATTACAATACCCAAATGTCCTTTTGAATTTGCTACTGATACAACTCCTAAGTAATGGTACATTACCAACTTAGTCTGGTAATACTCACCACCCTCTCATACCATTCATATCTATACATAAGATGAATACCAAAAGCTCCATCTTGATCTGACTGGTTCACACTTCTTCCAGGATCACTGCTAGAAATGCTCATGAGAATGCCTTGCGCTTACCACTCGCCTGAGGGATGTGCGCCGAATCCTTGGTATCCTACTTCGCTGCTATATAATATTTATAAAACAATAGCAAGAGTGAGCGATAGCTCAGCAAGGTAATAAAAGTATGGCATAATCCTGCCTTTAACTCAACCCAGAATAAATCGGGTATAAGACAATAATTTGTCAAAATATCTCGATACTGAAATTATTTCCTTATCGGAATGTATTCCAAAAACAGTGCCATTGTTGTATTTCAAATATCATTTTCATAATATTTCTGCAAACTCTTGCTATATTATGAACAAAATTCTAGTATAATATAAAAGATGAGGTTTCAAAGTAAACCAATATAACCTTTCCGAAAAATATCTGCTATGTAAGTAGAATATCAACATATAACTTAAAAGATGAAGTTATAAGGTGATTCAGTATAAACAACTCCCTTACCATAACTCATGTTATGTAAGGTATCCATAGAGTCATTTGATATAAAAGATGAAGTTACGAGGAAAATTTCATATAATGTTCCGTAACCCAAAATCCACTTATGCATATATAATCTGAGTAAGGTTTTATCAGAGTCATAACTCATAAAATAAAAGATGAAGTTGCAAGGATTTATTGTAACTTCATTTTTAAACACTTTTCAACCCCCTGCCAACATGATCGGTAAACCTGTACCACGGAGTCATCCTTAGTCCCATTCAATACATGTTGCAGAACCCCCTGCCAACATGATCGGTAAACCTGTACCAAGGATGTCATCCGTAGTCCCTTTCAATACATGTTGCAGAATTATCCAAAATGGATGATGAACTAATACCGGAGTTGCTACCGCGCCTGTTGTCCCAACCTTACTATGATCAGTAGCAGGTCGTACAACAAAATATGTTTTCTACATGTAGATGGAAGAATCACGACAGCCTGACATTGTCTACCGCCTTTCCGGGTCTCCCGGCCCTTTTGGGGCAATAAAATGGATGGGTCGGCGCAACTGGACCTCTTACACCACTCCTAGTTCGGATGAAATCCATGACTCTGAAACGTAAAGATCGTCCTCCTTTCCCCAAGTGTAATACTTGTTGATACGACTCCACTAAGTAGTTATATCTAGGTTGGAAAGGAAGATTTTCCAATATTTCCAAAGCTATTGCTTGTTAATGGATATCGACTTGTTCCATCAATTTACTCCTCGATCGTTGAGGTAGTAACACAACATTTGACTTGCAGCAATTAAATTGCTCAGAGAAAATATCTGTCCCCTTACAGTTTTGAGTTGAGAGTTTAAAATGAGTAGCAGTCACTTAAATCAGGTTTCCCATATTTTTGATAGTTGAGCGAGTATTTAAATCCTTTTAAAAGATAGATTTAAATGGAAAAACGGTGTTTTGGGAACCTCTTTTTGATTTAAAATAATTAATAATACAACTTAGATTATCCTTCGTAATTATTGAAGGTCGGGGATACACTTTAAATAACATTTCTCATTTTTAAAACGTGTTAAAAGTATTTAGTAAATAATCGAATAATATTTATTAAGTAAGTAAACCTTAAACGAATATTCGGAAATAATATTCATTACGTAAATAATGATTAAATGAATATTCAAAATAATATTCATTAAGTAAATAAGGATTAAATGAATATTCAAAATAATATTCATTAAATAAATAAACCTTAAATGAATATTCAAAAATAATATTCATTAAATAAATGATGATTAAATGAATATTCAAAAATAATATTCATTAAATAAATAAGGATTAAATGAATATTCAAAATAATATTCATTAAATAAATAATCATCAAATAACAGTTACCCGATATCTTTATCGGAAAAATAATCTTTAACATATACAGAAATTATAATTACTTCCGGTCTAAAGAATAAAATCATACGCCCTTTACCTAGGGCATTTATAAAAAAACCTGGCTTCCAGCTAATATCCCATAGTTAGCTTAGAAGCCCATGATCAAATTATAAAGCAAGTATCACAATATATTTTCGAAAACAGTTATGCCTTCCATTAGCATATATAACCGAAATAGTATTCAAATAGTATTTCTCGACTGAGATAATACTTAAATAACATTCCTTGAAAGATATAGTAAGCAAATATCATTCCTCAAATGATATCATACTCAAATAACAATCCTCAAAATACATAGTATTCTGCCGATGGGATCCCGCCGGGTTTCCACGGCTATCTACATATCTCAAAATACCGACTCCCGATTTAGAGTCGAAAACAATGAATATGCTCTTATATTTAGAGCTACCAGGTAAACCGGTTCATAACTACTTAACTCCGAAGATTTTATATAATCCAAAGGTCAAATCTATTCCAACAAGAAATAAGATATATCGCAAAACTGTCCAAATTTATACATGGCAAAAGCAGTATTATATAGTCAATACTTCAAAGTATAGATTTAGAAACTTGCCTGATGCTCGAGAAGTGATTGGGGTTCGCGACGATGTCGGACAATCTAGACAAAGTCAAAGAAAACGCACGATTAATCCCCTGGATAATCCACTTGTACTCAATGCTTAAACACGTAAGCGAAACACAACCAAGGCATTACTAGCTCGTTATAGGCTCATACTAAGTCCATGTTAATCGACAATTACTTAAGTCGTAGGTTTAGTCCGAAATCGATCCTCGAATACAAGTTGTACTTAACCGTTTACAACATTGGTTTCTAAGTCATGTTCTTAGTGGTTTTCACTTGCGCAACCTCGGCTAACACATTTTTATAAAATCGAAAAATAATCTTTTGGACTCGAAACCTTCGTATAAACTTTCTTAACTGACCTTGGCACTTCAATACAAAATTTCATATTTTAAAACAACTCTTAAGGGTCTCAAACGTAGCCACAAAGTTGGTACATTTCTGCAATCTCATTCCTTGAACCACTTTCACTAAAATGGTCATATATCATAAACCGTAAATCGTAATGACATGATTCTTGCGCTCACGTAAAATAGAAACAAAGCTCTACAAACTCATGTTCATCACTGAACCAATAGAGGCAGTTAGGTGTTCGGATTCTAGGCAGTTTTTAGAGTTAACGAGAATCAGGCATTACGACGGCTTAAACTTAACATTTTCCATTTTCAAAACACAACCAAATCAATACCAATCAATCCCAAACTCACCATCCACCTTATAATCCCTCCACTCAGTCAAATCCTCCATGAATATTCAAAACAAATTCATAACCCATCCTCCAAACTTAACCAACAATTCCTCTAATCACCTAAAACATCAACCCATTACATATACTACACATACACGCTTTCAAACTTAAATTATAAACACAAAACTTTTTGAAAACACTATTCATCATCTTCTTCATATCAAGAAAAGATCATTCTAGAGTTAGTGGGTATGAGAGATGTTACCTTAGTTAGAACAAGCTTGATTCACTCTTTCTTTTAAGCCTAAGAACTCAAAGTTTGGTGGAGGTTTGCTAGCTTTGCCATCTCCTTTCTTCTTCTTCCTCTTCATTCGGTTTTTCTTCAAGAAATGGGGGAGGATGATGTTGCTTTTTGTGTGGGAGAGGTGTGGTACATGTGTGGTTATAAGGTTTAGATATTTGTTTGCCAAAATGCAAGTTAGTCATTGCAAACTAGTCCCTCAAGTTTGCTAAGTTACAAAGTTTCTTCCACACACTTCTTCCACCCATTATCCTTCTTTTAATACATATCTTCTTCTTTATTTCCTAAGTTATAATACGTCCAAAGTTGCTCCTTCGAACGGATTTTCGATTCTCGTTTTCGTTTGCGATTTCTGACTACGCGATTAGTAACCGTTTATTATTCCTGAACTTCCGCTGAAATATGGAATCAATCGGAGACTATAAAATTTTACTATTCACCTTGGAGTACTATTCATCAATGTTACTATTCATCCTTGTTTTTGTTCCTCTTGTAACGATTCGAAAATATTTCCTAAAAAGAGCGAATAAAACTCTACGCGATTCTCGCAGTAAATAGTAACTATTCACTCCAACAATCGAATCCTTAAATCGACTTTAATAAAATAATAAAATTCCAAAATATTAAATCCTCAAATCTTCAAATTTAATATCTCATTTCTTGAATATAATAATATATAATTCACTGCCCGGTCAAATACTACACCAAAATAAAATTTGGAATTTCTGAATTCCGATCGGCTTTGCATTCACTTATTTACTCCGTAGATCACTAATATGACTTCGGAATATCCACACTACGTCTCGTACATAGGTGGCATGAAAAATTTTCTTAACCCTCAAAATCACTATTCATCCACCAAATTCACTATTCACTGATGCACTTAATCATAATAAGAAAAGTTTTAATTTTACCAAAAATTCGGGTTATTACAACAATTACCTACCAAGTTGAACCATAGGGGAGGAATATCACTTAGATCCTCAGCTTCCAGAGGACTCCAAGCCTGACAAGGTCCTGAAAATGTAAACCAAGTATTACTGTTTGCATCCTTCAAGTACCTCACATCCCTCCACAAATAGCTCCATTATTGAGTTTAATCCAAGCTCCATCCACATATCCTAATATTTGAGTGGCAATGATACTTTAAAATAACTATTTGAATCACATTCCATTTGATACGTAATTAACCAAATGAAACAAGTATTTGTGTGCTCTTTTCTATTAGTATATTTGTCAGGTCGTTGTAGTATACAATTTTCAGAATGCGAGACGTTGCTGAAAGGCATATGTATAGGCCTATTTGTTAACATCGAGGATACAACTCAACTTAAACAAGTTTGTAATAAGTAAGTAATAATTCAATTGTCACAGTCTCACAGGAATCTCAGAAGATCATATCAGTCAAAAGAATACATATTAAAGTCATCTTACAGACTTGAAGAAATACTACATTGAAAGAAGTTCAATCATTTGATCAAGCCTCAGTGAAGTATTCAAGGAAGTGGATTTATTAAAGTGTTAGAGATTTCAGATGTGTGACAGCAAATGTACAGGTTACAATGGTTGACCAAAGTTAAAAGCAACTAATGGACCACAACTTAAAGTCAAGGTGAAGAACATACATTGGAGTTAGTTATTTATGAACCAGACAGTACATCAAGTGTCAAGTTCAGACAATGAATATTCTACATGAAGTTCAAGTGGTTCAAAGACTGGTTATGCTATCTAATAAGAATTTAAGTTATCATTTAAATTAGTTATTAATTTATTGATTAAATTAATTCATCAGAATTAATTTATGAAATAAATTAATTATTATAATTAATTTAAAATAGAATTAGAATTAAATTAGAATTACTAAAATAAAATGAATTGGAATGACTATCAAGGATAGTCATCCCGGTAGTCATTCCAAGTCATTTTACATTAAAAATGAACTGGAATGACTATCAAGGGATAGTCATCCTAGTTCATTTCAAATTATTCTAATTTAATTCTCTTAATTCTGATAGTCATTCCAGGCATTTTCCATAGTCATTCCAGGCAATTTTAATAGTCTTTCTAGACTATTTTCATAGTCATTTCAATGGAAACTAAAGCAATGCATGTGCAGGTTATTTGTCAAGTGGATTAGTATAAATCAAGATAAAGATAGAAGATATTATAACTTAACATTTCATCAAAAGAAAAGCTACTGTCAAGAACTTTCAAGAACACTGCCGTGGATATTTCTTTATCAGTGAATTATTTCTAGAATCAAAGTGTTAAATTCAAACCACTAGAAATCATTTACTTGTACTGCTTTAACTATCTAGCGGATTTTTATCCCTAGAACGTATCTCGAACTATCGTTCATTGTTATATCTTTTGATTACAAAAATAGATAAATTCATGTCGAATTTATTCTAGATTTATTTTAATTAGTTTGAGATTCAATCTTGTAATCAGTTCATATTTGTAACACCTTTCAAGTTTAATATAAGTTATATTTAACTTGAATTTTGTTTCATTTAATTCCGCCATAATTTGTTCTTAAATTGTGTTATTCTAAAACGAACAAATTCGATAAAACGGTATAGTTTGTATTCAACCCCCCCCCTTCTACAAACTTATCTGGACCTAACAATTGGTATCAGAGCCTTTTGATTGATACACAAATCAAAGATCCAATTTTTGTGATTTTTTTTCTTAACTCTGAAATTTTTATTCTTCTACAAAAATCTCAAAAATGTCTACTACACAGAAAGTTGGTACAGTGAAAATTCCCATGTTCTGCAAGGAGCACTATCCTATGTGGAAGAAGAAGATGCTCCTGTTTCTTCAAGTGGCTAATGTTAAATATCTTGGAGTGCTGAAAAATGGACCAAAACTTCCTATGATTGTTGAGGAAGAGCAGATTGAGAACAATGTTATTACTCAAGCTGCTAGGATGTACCCCAAGGATCCCAAGGACTACACAACTGATGAGAAAGAGGATGCTTTCCTGGATGCCTGATTATAGTTGATTCTGGTTGATTGTCTTGATCCAATCATGCATAATCATGTTCTAAACTGTGTTACTGCCAAACACATTTGGGATACGATTGAGATAATTAATGAAGGGACATAGGAAGTAAGAGAGAATAAGAAGGAAATTCTCATATCTTTATATGAACATTTCAGATCAAACCCTGGTGAAGGTATCTCTGAGGTTTTTGAGAGATACAATAAATTGATAAATGATCTGAATCTCCATGAAAAACACTATACTATCAAGGAGATTAACAAGAAGTCCCTCCTTAAACTTCCATCTCATCTGGAGCACAGAATATCAGCAATTAGAGAAGCTAGAGATCTTGGAAAGATTTCTTTGGAAAGACTTTATGGTGTTCTGAAGACTTATGAGCTAGAACAGATATAGCAGAAGGAGATATATGGAACAAGGAAGATAGTCAGTACTTCTACTGCACTGGTGGCAGAAGTCCCACAGCAACTGGAAGTGAAGGTTGTTCAACCTTTCAGTTCTGACATGGATGTTACTGTGGCTGAATATGGCTTAACATCCACAAGTAAATCTGGTGGTGACTTCTATTCCATGGAAGAACTTGAACAGTTGGAGGATGAGTCAATGACAATGATAGTAAAGAAGTTTGGGAACTTCAGGTTCAGAAGGAACCCTAATCTTAAGTTCAAGCCCAGGTTTCAGAGAGGTGGTTCTTCTTCCTCAAATAACACAAGGGGTGGCTATAAAACTGGAACCGTGGACAGAAGCACAATCAGGTGCTACAATTGTAATGAGTTGGGTCACTTTGCTACAGAATGCAGAAAGCCAAAGCAAGTGAGAAGGAACTCATATGATTCTAGCAAAAAGAACAAGATTGGGAAATCTTATATTGCCGAGGGAAAAAGTTGGGATGATACAGATAGTGATGAAGAAGATGGTGAAGTTGGAAATCTAGCTCTAATGGCTAATGAAGACAGCACTTCATCATTCATGTCAGAGGTAAAGTTCACTGACTCTGAAATGATCTATCATCTTAGTAGTACTGTATCTTGTGCACGTAGTGAAAATGATAGAATAATTCTTTTGAACACTGCTCTTGAAAATGAGGTAAAAGAATTAAGACTTGTGCATGTTAATCAAGATGAACTCACTAAGAAGATAGCCTTTCTTGAGAATAGGGTTAATTATTATATTCAATTAGAAACCATTCTTAAGGATCAAATCAGTGAACTTGAAACCAAGGTAAATGCTTACTATAATTATTGTATGACTGCTAAAGAAATCTTCATTAAACAAATTATTGGTCAAACTGTAGGAATATGTTATGACTATAATGAGTCTATTGGAGAATTAAGCATTAACACCCCTAATAGAGTCAGTGCTGAAGAAAGGGGTGTACCACATGGGTATTTGTAAACCTTTCTTTAGAGAATCCTTGGCAGAACCTCTCAATGAATATTCCATCATTATTCAAGAGGAGATGCGTATTGAGGATCTTGCTTTTGAACTTGATCAGTCCAACAAATGTATGTCTGAGAATCATGTCAAAGTTGTTTCAGCAACAGAGACTAAATCAGACATTCATAAAGTGGATCAAAACAACTGTAGAGCTAACATGCCTGCTATTAATCTGTCTCATAAAGCATGTGGCGTGGTGAATTGCATGTCTTGTGCATGTAATGTTATGTATGCTTATTTTAATAGTAAGCATGTATCTGATAACAAGACTGCTCCCCGTCAACATGCTAATAATAAGAAGCATGTTAGATCTAAGACTACTAGTCCTCCCAAGACTAGAGTGGATTCATTTATCCCTAAGCCTACTCAGAAATGTGTTAAGGCTGGATATAAATGGAAACGCTCTTTTGTTAAAGAGGTTGAAGTAGTTAAAGTTAAAAATGTTGTTTTGCCTGACAAAGGCTAGTTCTTTAAATATGCCGGACCCAATCAAGTTTGGGTTCCGAGAAAGGACTAATCAATTTGATATTACAGGGTGTGGTACAGGTAAACCGTGTTGTGTGGATTCTGGACAGTGGATGTTCAAGGCATATGACCGGAGATAGAGCCTTGCTATCAAATGTGGTTGAGAAAGCTGGCCCAGTGGTTACCTTTGGAGATAACAACAAAGGTTTAACTGAAGGATATGGTTGTTTGGAATAAGGAAATGTTATCATTGAAGATGTATCCATTGTGGAAGGTCCGAAGCACAATCTTCTCAGCATCAGTCAATTCTGTGACAGAGGATATGCTGTTTCTTTTGATAAAGACAAGTGCCAGATCCTTCACAAGAAGAATAGAAAGCCTGCTCTTCAAGGAGTAAGGAAAGCGAACTTGTTCATAGCTGATCTGTACTCTGGATCCAAAGATGAAGTTAATTGTTTTTATGCTAAAGTCTCATCAGATGAAAGTTGGCTACGACACAAGAAGATGTCTCACCTGAACTTCAAGACAATGAACTCCCTAGTCAAGAGGGAATTGGTGAGAGGTCTGCCTCAAATGGAATTTACACAGGAAGGACTGTGTGAGGCTTGTCAGAAAGGAAACTCAAAGAAAACATCTCACAAGGGCACTGACATATCATCAATAACTGAACCACATCAGCTACTGCACATGGATTTGTTTGGTCCAGTTAATGTGATGTCTATGTCAAAGAAACAATATGCACTTGTGATTGTTAATGACTATTCCAAATATACATGGGTTTTATTCCTACATTCCAAGGATGAGCCCACACAGATGGTGATTGATCATGTGAAGTTGATTGAATTGGATTCTAGATTCCCTGTTAGAGCTATAAGGTCAGATAATGGAACTGAATTCAAGAATGTAGTCCTAAATGACTTTTGTGTAGATAAAGGAATAACAAGACAGTATTTAGCCCCTAGAACTCCTCAACAAAATGGAGTGGTAGAAAGGAAGAATCGTACAGTGATTGAAGTTGCAAGGACTATGTTAAGTGAATCAAGACTTCCAATGTAATTCTGGGCTGAAGCTGTAAATACTGCTTGTTATACTCAAAATCGAACTTTAATCAACAAGGACTTAATGAAGACTCCTTATGAGATCATGAACAACAAGAAACCAACTCTCAAATGCTTTCATGTATTTGGTGCCAAATGCTTTGTGCTTAAGGATGGAGATGTTAAACGTGGCAAGTTTGAGGCCAAGGCATATGAAGCTATATTTGTTGGTTACTCTAGAAGATCTTACAGGGTGTACTTGATTGACAGTCACCAAGTGAAGAAAAGTGTCAATGTTACATTTGATGACACTAAGTTCCCTAGTATTCAAACAGAAGATTCATTTGAAGAACTGAATTTTGATAACTTGCCAGACTCAGAATCAGATCATGAAGCTCCACCTGAGATTGTTGTTGGTAATGAAATTAACAATGATGATATATGGTGGAGGTGGTGGAAACATTAGTAACAATGGAGATACCACCAACACTGGAGAAAAATCATCAAGGCAATCAAGCAACAACTCAGGGGGAGGAAATGTAGGGTCAACTAGTCATTCAAAACCTCAAAATGAATTTCAAGGCGAATCATCAAGATCAAATCTTCCAAGACAGATTGTGTGGAATAGAGCTCATCCTTTTGAGCTGATCATTGGTGATCCAGGTGTTGGAGTTAGAACTAGAAGTGCTACTCAGAATGAATGTCATTACTCAGGGTTTCTTTCTGAGATGGAACCAAAAAAGACTGAGGAAGCACTGAGTGATCCTGATTGGGTGATTGCTATGTAAGATGAACTCAATCAATTTGAACAACAACAAGTCTGGAAGCTGGTACCCAGACCAAAGAATAGAAAAGTAGTTGGTACAAGATGGGTATACAAGAACAAGTTAGATGATGATAGGATTGTTACTAGAAACAAAGCAAGACTGGTTGCTCAAGGTTATTCACAAGCTGAAGGCATTGATTATGATGAAACCTATGCACCAGTGGCTAGGCTTGAGGCTATCAGGATGTTCTTAGCATTTGCAGCTTACTCCAATTTTAAAGTCTATCAAATGGATGTTAAGAGTGCATTTTTGAATGGTGAGTTAGATGAAGAAGTATATGTGGAACAGGCCCCTGGCTTTGAAAATCAGGAGTTGCTGGACTTTGTGTAATTTCTCTTCAAGGCTATCTATGGTCTCAAACAAGCCCCAAGAAAATGGTATGACACTCTCTCTGGTTTTCTTTTAGAAAATGGTTTTGTAAGAGGTATCATAGACAAAACTCTTTTCTCTAAGAAACACAAAAATGATATGAATGCTATTCAAGAATGCTATTCAAGAATGCTATTCAAGAATCCTAGGTGTTAGTGGCTTCAGACATCTCCGAACTTACAAATTCAAATGCTGAGATAACAGAGAGTGTCAAGCAGATTGCTACCATTTCAACTCAAGTGGACTACATTCAGCAGACTGTTGATGAAAATCAGTGGTTTAATGATCAAAAGTTTGCAAAGATTGAAGGAGGGATGAAGCATCTGAATGAAGGCATGAAACATCTCTAATATATGATCAAGAACTCACATCAACCCAATGCTGAACATAAGAAATTCTTTGAGGGTGATGATGATGATGATGATGATGATGATGATGATGGCAAGGATGAAGGAGGAAATGGAGGAGAAGGAAGGAGTAAGAAGGAGGATCCTAAGGTTGACAAAGTCAAATCTGTAGAGGATTCCTCAACTAAGGGGGAGAATAAGGAGAAGGAGAAGGAAGGAGAGAAGAAGAGAGAAGATGTACAAGGAGGAGCTTCTGGTTCTGGTACTCAGAAGGACAAGGGAAATGGAAAGCTACTTCAAGATGATTTCTACTTCCAAGATGCACTTAATGATGAAGATCTGCAATTTGATGGTGAAGACATCTTTGGTGAGGAGGAGATTGAGAAGGAAGCTGACTTTGATGAATGGGATGATTAAGAGGATATATTCAACCTTGATCCTGCTTTTGAGGAAGAACTGAAGAAGCAACAGGAAGAGATAAGGAGGAAGAAGGATGAGAATGCAAAGGCCTCTCAGATTATATCTGAAAAGCTTCAAATTCAAAAAGCTGAGCATGAAGAGAAACAACGTCTCCATAGCTTGGAAGTCAAAGACCGGAAGCTGGACATCAGACTGAAGAAGGGAGAGAAATGGTCAAGAGCTAAAGAAATGTTTGCACTCCCTCAGAAAGGATCAAACAATGATAATGAGTTTATCAACCTTCTTCAGAGATTCATGACTGTCAATCCAGATAATTAAATTTACATGAAGGCATTACAAGAAGAAATCTTAAGGATTACTGCTGGATTTGACAAAGTCAGAAATAAAATGATCATCTATGTATCTTGTCAAAACATATGAACTATCACTGTTTCTCTGGATTGCTTTGCAAGTAGATCATTGTCAGAGCTTTGGGTTCTCATGAGCAGAGTGAAAGGAGATTCTTATTTGAATGTACTGTTGCATGAGCAACTCAAAGAATTTGCTATAAGGGTCAGTCCTCAGTTTGTTAGTGTTCCATTTGAAGTTAAATTTTTACAAGGGAAGAGCACTACAAACCTGTGGAGTGTATCCTGTTTCTTTAAAGGTCTTTCCTGCAATGCATCTGATCAAGCTGGAGAACATGCTAAGGACTACTGGATTTGCTTCAGAAGAAAAGACTGAAGTTGCTGACATCATTCAAGACTATTGTATTGCCAACATTAAAAGGTATCATCAGTTGAAGAATATATTGAAGAAAGTCACAACTTTGCCAATCAGACCAACAAATCTCACAACTGAAAGTGATCGTGTCCTAGACAAAGACTTTCTAGATGCTATGGAGGAAGGTGAAATGAGTAATCAAGCATTATGATCACTAGCTCTGTTTTGTAAATGTTATATGTATAGAGCTTAGGTAAATCAAGATAGGATCAATGTATACACATGTTCAGTCTAGAGGAACATCTATCTTGTATTTATCTTTAATGTTTGAATCTGAAAAATGTTTAATGAAATCCAGAACTTTGTTTTATTATTTACTTAGCTTTTAAAGTCTTATTTTTACTTGTTTATTTAGTTGAGTTATCCTCTAGGTATTTGCTTGTTATTCTCTAACAAACAAATAGGGGGAGATTGAAAGGCATATGAATAGGCCTATTTGTTAACATCGAGGATACAACTCAACTTAAACAAGTTTGTAATAAGTAAGTAATAATTCAATTGTCACAGTCTCACAGGAATCTCAGAAGTTCATATCAGTCAAAAGAATACATATTAAAGTCATCTTACAGACTTGAAGAAATACTACATTGAAAGAAGTTCAATCATTTGATCAAGCCTCAGTGAAGTATTCAAGGAAGTGGATTTATTAAAGTGATAGAGATTTCAGATGTGTGACAGCAAATGTACATGTTACAATGGTTGACCAAAGTTAAAAGCATCTAGTGGACCACAACTTAAAGTCAAGGTGAAGAACAAACATTGGTGTTAGTCATTTATGAACCAGACAGTACATCAAGTGTCAACTTCAGACAATGAATATTCTTCATCAAGTTCAAGTGGTTCAAAGACTGGTTATGCTATCTAATAAGAATTTAAGTTCTCTTTTAAATTAGTTATTAATTTATTGAATAAATTAATTCATCAGAATTAATTTATTGAATAAATTAATTCATCAGAATTAATTTATGAAATAAATTAATTATTAGAATTAATTTAAAATAGAAATAGAATTAAATTAGAATTACTAAAATAAAATGAACTGGAATGACTATCAAGGATAGTCATCCCGGTAGTCATTCCAAGTCATTTTACATTAAAAATGAACTGGAATGACTATGAAGGGATAGTCATCCCGATAGTCATCCTAGTTCATTTCAAATTATTCTAATTTAATTCTCTTAATTCTGATAGTCATTCCAGGCATTTTCCATAGTCATTCCAGACAATTTTAATAGTCTTTCTAGACTATTTTCATAGTCATTCCAATGGAAAATAAAGCAATGCACGTGCAAGTTATTTGTCAAGTGGATTAGTATAAATCAAGATCAAGATAGAAGATATTATAACTTAACATTTCATCAAAAGAAAAGCTACTGTCAAGAACTTTCAAGAACACTGCCGTGGACATTTCTTTATCAGTGAATTATTTCTAGAATCAAAGTGTTAAATTCAAACCACTAGAAATCATTTACTTGTACTGCTTTAACTATCTAGCGGATTTTTATCCCTAGAACGTATCTCGAACTATCGTTCATTGTTATATCTTTTGATTACAAAAATAGATAAATTCATATCGAATTTATTCTAGACTTGTTTTAATTAGTTTGAGATTCAATCTTGTAATCAGTACCATATTTGTAACACCTTTCAAGTTTAATATAAGTTATATTTAACTTGAATTTTGTTTTATTTAATTCCGCCATAATTTGTTCTTAAATTGTTTTATTCTAAAACGAACAAATTCGATAAAACGGTATAGTTTGTATTCAACCCCCCTCCTACAAACTTATCGGTACCTAACAGTTGCCAACAACCAACGAAGAGAAACTTTTAAGTCGAATTTTTTTTATGTATGTTTTTTTTTCATATTATGTTGTACTTATTCTAATGATGAATTTTTCATAATAATTTTAGGTTGGACCTTCCTTCTTTTTTTTCTTCTTTTTTAATCGGATCCTTCTATTGTACAATTTTCAGAATGCAAGATTTCGCCCGCAGGCGACAAGTAACCTTTAAATCCAATTTGTTTGTGTAGATTTTTTTTCATATAATGTTGTATTTATTCCATGAATATAAGTTTATCCAAATTTTAAGTTGGCTGTTGAAATTTATTGGAATTTGAAGTTAAATCTTCAATTTTGTCCTTTGAGCAATTTGCGTAATTTCACAATGAACCACAAATAATTATAATTTAGAATTTTTTACATTCTCTAAGTAGGTTAGGAAGATCCATAAAACTATGCTTATTATTTAATGTCTTTATTAATTTTATTTTGAAAATTGTAAATCATGACGAGTTTAATGCATCATGCATTACAAACTCCATCGGATAGTTTGTAGTAATATATAGTTAATTTAATTAAAAAATATGATATTTTTTTCGGCATAAGTCCCTAGTTATCTTTAGAAGTTTGTAGAAGATTTTCTACATAAGAGTTTTGAGTTTTGTAGGGTTCTAGAAATCTGTAGAATTATATCGTTTTAATTTTTTTCCTTTTTTATTCTTTACACAAAAGTTGGTTATATTTGAATTTTTTTTAATATAAACTAATGGACAGTGAATGAATTCCATTGAAAAATATATAACACTTGAAAAAAATGACATAAGAACAAGATTTCCAATATTATAAGAATACATAGGAAAGAGTAAACAATAAAAAAGTATCTCCGTGAATTTGAAGTTAGTGTAAATGTCATTTAGAAGTAAAAAATGCTTAATGCAAATTTTTCTTAGCAATTGATACAAATGTACGTATATTACAATTCAAATCAAAAGGTGTGCATAAGTGTTCTTTTCAAAATTGTTGATTGTGTGTATATGTTTTATTGAAAAATAACTTTCATTTTAAGATTATATTTAGTTATTATTTAATTATTATTTTTATTTAGAATACTATGAATGATCTTTAACCCTATATGTATGGTCATGCTCAGATATTAATTTGATTTAGATAGTCTACTCATAGATCAAGAAAATTAAAATTAAATTATAAATAATCTTTAACCCTATATGTATGGTCATGCTCAAATATTGATTTGATTTAGATAGTCAAATCATAGATCAAGAAAATTAAAATTAAATTATAAAGAGGATGACACATTTCATGCCTCGAGTTCAATCTACAATATAAAGGTTAAAGTGATTATATTACATCATACATTAATCACGAAAGGCTTAATCAAATCACCATTTTAATTATTACTACTTGGGTAGTAACGATGTATTACTAGATACCGCTCATTATTTATGATTTTAATTAGATTTAAAATCATCGCCAACGTAATAATAACCAATAGGGTCACACAAAAAGAATGCTTCGAGGATCATTTAATTTAAATTTGGATTTAAATAAAATAAAAGTAATTCGAATTACTAATTTACAGTGATGATGATGTGAGAAACTCTATAGTGTTTAGTGATGATGATTAGAGGATGGCATGCATTTTGAAATAGTAATGCTCTTTACTATTTGTGGTGTTTTTAGGAAAGAAGTGAAAAAGCATGCTATAAATGGAGAGACGACCCATTCAAACTGTGAGGAATTATGGCAAGAAGGTGAAGTATGTTTTGTCAGGCACCCTGCAAATGGAAGGTGTATGCTTCTACATTCAACAAAACAAAGACATATCAGATTAGAAGGCTAATTAGCAACCACACATGCATGCCTACGTTCAAGCAACAACTAATTAATAGTGGTTGGCTTGTAGAGCACTATAAAAAAGAGATAAGAACGAATCCATGTTGGCCAATTCATGCATTCCATAAGAAAGTCTTTAGTGATTTCAAGTGTGAGGTGAGTAAACATGTAGTTTATAGAACTAAGAAGAGAGCTTTGATTAAAATCAATCATACTCATGAAATACAGTTTGGGCAAGTATAGGATTATTCACATGTACTTATGTGGGTATTACCTTATAGCACATTGAAGATACTCACAGAGGATCTTGAGACTCATAGGGGTACGTTTATGAGGATGTATGTTTGTTTAGGGCCAGTAAAGAAGGCTTTTGTCCAATTATGCAAAAATCTTATTGGTCTTGATGGATGCCACCTCAAAGGTCCATTTGGGCCATTTGGGAACAATTGCTTGCAGTTATTGGAGTGGATGCCAATGATGTCATGTATCCAATAGCCTGGGCAGTGGTGGAGTCAAAAACCAATGATTCTTGGACTTGGTTCTTACAATACTTGGTACAAGAACTATAATACTAACTAATGTTCGGTGGACTTTCATTTCAGATAGGCAAAACGTTAAGTTTATATCCTTTTACATTTCAAATTTTGCTTATACTTGTTCTTTAATATTTCATGTATTCTTATACTTGTCCATTTACATTTCAATTTTGACAGGAATTGATTAATGCCTTAGAGTTAGTGGTGCCCAATGCAGAACACGGGTTTTGTGTTATGCATCAGTATCAAAATATGGACAAAGAGCATAAGGGTGTTGCCTTAAGACACTTACAATGGAAATCTACAAGGGCTACAACAAATTGGGAGTTTAAACTACATACGGATAAAATGAAAGAGGTATACTACTAACTTTTCACATTGTGTACTTCTTACAATTTGACATTTTTATCAACCTATCATGCTTATATCTTCAACAGTTAGCTTATAACTATCATTAATAGTTGCCCAGAAGTTAATGGTCTCGATCTACTTTTATAACTAATGTTCATAGTGATATGTTCGTTAACGATCATTGTGAAGTGTTCCATAGTGGCATTAGAAAATTTCCATAGTGTCATAGTTCACTTAAAAAGTCAATTCTACATACCATTAATACACATTTTTTTACAATGTATGACTTTTGCCACCTTAATTTAGGTCTATTCAATATATGGGAATTGTGTAGTGACCTGGTCACTTGGAACAACCTAAAGTGTGACATGTACAAATGGTGATTTTGAGCTGGTAGTGGATATGCAGAAACGAACATGTACCTCTACGAAGTGGGAACTTACTGGATTTCCCGGTTATCATGCTACAACTTGTATCAACATAAGAAATGGCCGATGGGAGAAGCATATAGATACATGTTACACAAAGGACATGTATATGAAGGTAAATATAAACTTATAATTTTTCATTTGCATTTTCTCATTTGCTAAAAGTGGTTTTTTTTCAATTAGCTTTATAATTGTACCTTGGAGCCTATTGTGGGACCTGGGTTTTGGCAAAAAACTCAAGAACCAAGGCCTTTCCCTCCAAATGTCAGATTATGAAGGGGGAGTGCAAAACATAAAAAGATTGTGCAAAACCTGCAAGCAAGAAGACCATAACTCAAGAACTTGTCCACTGAAAAAACAACAACAACCTGAAAGAGAGCAAAACCAACAAACTGTGGACAATATGATGAAGCATGGGCAAAGGTTCAAGATTGCACTCAAGGCAGCAGCACATCAGACAATATGAAGAAGTTAACTCCAAAGAAAAATAAGTGAAATATTTATGCTAGGTTTTATAATATAAACATTTATGTCCTTTTGTCCAACTTATCTTACTTGCTTTAAATGC
Organism: Heracleum sosnowskyi; assembly: GCA_030848705.1. Taxonomy (NCBI): domain Eukaryota; kingdom Viridiplantae; phylum Streptophyta; class Magnoliopsida; order Apiales; family Apiaceae; genus Heracleum; species Heracleum sosnowskyi. Next base: position 24,260,005 of record CM061245.1, read on the forward strand.
TAGGTTGTAGTTGCATAATTTAAGATGTTTATGAGATGGTTGAGGTTGGTGGTTGCTAGTTGGATTGGTGGAGTTGACCATTTTTGGAAAACCACATATTTTGGTATTAGCAGCTTTAATGAACTGATATGTATTTTGTATAAATTTTTAATGCAATGCAACTACCAAACTTATGACATTCTTTTTTATTTATGGATTACTTTCTCTATTTGTTTTGCTATTTTTACACAATCAAGACATAGATAGAACTTAATATTATAACGGAATCATGATCATTCAAGTATTATATTAGAAAGGTCACAAATATTACATTATGCTTCCTCTTTTTACTCATCAACAAGAGATCCTTCTAGCTCCGTAATTTCCACCTTCTAGATCCCCTTTTCACCCCCTCAGGTTGAGCTCCCATGACTTTGCACCTTACACATCCATCAACCCAACGAAAAAATCCAAATTCATTAATTCCTTGCGGAAAACCCAAAAATTTTCGTCTGGGATTAGCATCAGCATCAACGCGAGCAGTTCTTTCTACAACCAATTTCCCACAAAAACACTTCATTGGCATGATTTTTATGCAATTTTGGAGTTGAATTGATGAATAATTTTTGTAGGGTTTGAACTTATCAAATGGGGCTATATATACACGGACATATGTATCAAAGAGTCGTTGAAACTCAAATAGACAATAATACCCTTAAATAGTGTAACATCGTTAAGCTGAGATGACGGAAGTCATTTAAATGCTTAAAAAATAGTTGAGACACGCAAGTGGCAACTTTTATAATTAAGCCATTTTTGTGCAAATAAATTGTAGTTGAGATCATCATAGTGCAATTAAGTCTTTAAAGATTGTATATGGAGTAAGGAATACCAAAGAAGAAAGTGCCTTGCATCAAAATATCATATGAAGATTGAAGGAGTTTACCAAGTGGTATATTTTCCTTAGTTCTTGCTACAATAGGTGTTCATTAAGAGGGCAGCTGGAACAAGATGTGTTGAAAAGTAAGAATAGGGAGGGCACTGGACAAGGAGAATTAAGCATACTATCTTGGTTTGGGCTTTGATCAGTGCACCGAGTATTATGAGTAATTATGTGTTAGAGTTGATGGAAGCAATTAGGGTACTAATTTTCTACTACATAAACATATTTATTGATATTATAACACACAACCGCTTTCTCCATTTTCTCTAAGTTTTGTCACCGATCGAGCACTATTCTCCTCTATTTGCCTGTAGCGAACAATTTACTACACATTAAAAAACATAAAAATGGCTACAAGGACAACTAATCTGTGCAGAGGAGAAATTGCTAATTTGTTCATTTAAGTTCAATACGCGCATACAAAAAAGTGGAAGTTTACTGCTGATGGATTAGAAATGCACAATATTCATTAACAGATAAAGGTGAATGTAAAGAGGGATTAACCTGGCCAGCTTTTCTTCTTTTATTAAGTTATAATTTAAAGCTTGAGACCAAATGAACTTCACATGAAATTCAAGCCCAAAACGTGACTTTTATCTGGCCTGGAAGCATACATGGAAATGGTATGCTCGTGACTGATTAGTAATCAATTTTACAATGCGGAAGAGAAAAGAAACTACACGAGATACTTTACAATTGAGAAGCTATTGTATGGTATCTATCAATAACGAGAAATTGCATACGACGTACTACAATCTGGTATAAGTATGGAAGCCAAAATATTATAACTCAAAACCCAAATCAAAATACGGTTAATATTAGTGTTTTCAGTTACATTCCCAGGAGTAATACACACTGTTATTACATCAATAAAAGGAAATACAATATTTCAATGATTTTCACAACATAAGTCTGCATAGTTGACACTAGGATCTTAACCTATACTACAAGATCAACACAATTTCTTCTCCCGGAAATGGAGTTCTAGCCATGGTAAAGCCTAGGCGTAACAAAAATAAATAATTGCAAGTAGTGAGCTAAAAAGCTCATAAAGTCAAGTAGACTACAAGGACAAATATAAGTAACAAGATTAAACCCTAGAAAAAATTTAGGTTCAAGTAAAAGGACAATGGTGAACAACTTCTCACTTCTATTAAAACATCATCGCCAACGGATCCGCCCTTTAGCGCTCAACGAACACCATGTGTCGTATATTCACTAAACTAGCCATAAATGTTAGTACAAGTTAATGAACCACTTGTTAATGAACCACTTGTAGTCACAACATATGGTGACCTTCCAAATGCCCTCAAATGTTGAGTTTATAAACTAGATTAGGTTACCATGTCTTTATTAATAATTAGGGTTCTTGAATACAAGTTAGGTTGCTTAAAAGAAAAATTAAATTTAGTATGAACAAGTGGTAGGTGAACTTGATATTAAACATGAGTGTTCACTAGGAGAGAGAAAAATAACATGGAATTTATATAACAAGTCAGCAAAATCAAATAGGGGTAGAAACTTGCCTTGTCTTTAACTATTCACAAGAAATTAGCGTTTCATTGTATTATAATTGCCTTATATTGTAAAATTTATAAACAAAAGTGAAACTTGATTCAAACATACAATTTAAATAAATAGAGAGCATACACAATAAACCCATCAAATCCGACATAATGTTTGCAAGGTAAATAATAATATGTGTTGGCTCTAATAAAATTTTCATTTGCAAGATAAAAATAATAATATGTGTTGGCTTTAATAAATTACCGACTTGCTTCATGTTATAAGACTTCTCAATAATCCATGTTATATTTTTGGAAGCAAAATATTGATCATGATCATATTAAATGATTTAATCCACTTTATCAAGTTAAGACATAAATAAATCTTGGTACACTCATACATTAAATTATTTAACTTTATCTATTTTAAATAGGCACATAGTTTTTAACATGTACTAATATAAAATAATCAACATGTATGATTTCTAGAATACATGTACAAATCTAGAAAAAGAAAGACGACCAATTTATCATCATCTTTACTAATAATATTCAACTCAAGCACAAATCTAGGTTATATCCACGATAGTGTGCTCATATTAAATATAGATTAATCATTCACCTGCAACACTTTAATCTGGTTACTTGCTTAATAAACATGCATGTTCATGATCTTTTTTTGTGACATCATTAAGGATAAGTTTTGTTTATCATAAGTTATGTTTATTAGGCATAATAGAACATACAATAATGATTTAATAAAATGATACTGATGAGTAAAATAATTAATTTTTTAGTTTGTGAGGAGTTCACTGAATGCTAATGACTTTGAATGACTGGTGCCTCTTTACATAGGTGTATCATTTTTGTATCTGCTAATGTATCATTTTTGTTTATCATTTTTGTATCTGCTAATGACTTCTAGGATTATAGATATATAGGTGTATCATTTTTTTATCTGCTAATGTCGTTGGTGTGAACTTATTTTACTATGATGTATGCACATAAATATCAATTTGTGCCTTACATATTTCTATATAAACAATTTACTTTTTGTTAAATTCCTTAATATAAATGACCAAACATCTTAGGTATCAATTATTATTTTCAAAAAAAATGAATCTAGAAGAATAAAATTATTTGCACACAAATGCATAGCAAAGGAATTATTTCACATATGTTCGATACAAATATGTCTCCGTTAATTATTATAAAAAAGAAAATCACATAAATATTTTTATTGTACATCTAGTCCTATTGCATTTTCTTTATGCACATATCTTCGCTATGAATTTATCTTTAGCAAATACAACTGCATCAAAAATACAAACTCAAGGCAGTATGGACAAAACACATGAGATATGAAGTTGAGAACCAAGGTTGTTACATAGACTAGCTTCCGTATTGTTGATGTCATTTTTCGTCAAGGACGAGAGAACAAATTAAGATTTATAGTTGGTTTTCGTAGAGAGTTATAAAACTAGAATTTATAATATTTGGTAAAAATATTAGAATTTATCGATTTGGGGCTGAATTTGAGGGAGTTAATTCTCATTGATAATAAAATCTCGGATCCCTTCTCAAAGTTCGGGTATATGATTTTGATTAGACACATACTCCTATTATTCTTTAGGATAAGTCACCTTGTACATGGTAAGTTTCCACGTGTATTATATTTTCAATCTATTGGATTACTTGGGGTATGGATTAATGTCTCATTGGATCTTTTTTAATCCATTAATAAGAATAGATATTCATTATCGGGTTAAGCTTATATTCTCAATTAACAAGTCCCCGGTTTTACTAAGGTTTCCTTTGGTAGATACTTATTTTTGTTTTGCTTTCCCATGCAAGTAAGTTAAAATAAAATTTAACTGATACTGGTTGATGTAGTATAAACATGAGTATTTGTGGTAAAAGATTTGAGAAAATTAAAAAGATTATTTCGAAGTTCCGGAAGAGAAGTGAACAAGATAATATTCTATCCATAAGAGCTTCTTTCCCTTGGATTAATCCACAATATGTAGGCATTTCCCTACACTTCTTCCACCCAAAAAAGTAATTATCCAATTACTTCATATATTAATAGTCATTATGTAATTATTTATGTAACTTACATATTTAATATTCATAAAATCAATATGTGTAACTAACAAATAGGTCTCAATATATTTATTCTAATATTATATTTGAGAATATAAGTCAAATATAACATCTACAAGAATACCTCTTGCAATAATATATGCAGTATCATCACAAATTAAATCCATATTATCACTATAAATCCCAGTGGGTCCATCGATTAATATTGGGATTTAACTTAAGAAGGAAACATCTTGTCTAGGTAACACGAGAAACAACCATGCTACAAGACACACTCGAAATCTTGTGTATATTTTCCCCACTTTTTTTTAAATTCACAAACATACGATAAATTCACCAAAATATATAGGTGCCTCGAATTCAATCTTTATGTATATATATATATATATATATATATATATATATATATATATATATATATATATATCAATATCACATTCGTTATCTACATCGTAATAGCAAGTAATTCTAAGCACATCTGCCTGATTCACCAGTTTATTATACAACGTACTTTACAAGTACTTGATCATGATCTTCTTTACAACCTCTCATTAGACTCAATTAGAATTGCTTCATTATCCACTTATAAGACTAACTAAAATATACCAAGTCAATTCAATCGATAAAACAACATAAAACACATCGATCTTTTGACTACTTGTGTATATATTTTGTGGTTCCTTTTTTGAATTAATCGCTTCCCAGTTACCAATGGGGTTAGCATTGGACTGCAATTCTGCATCCTAAAACATTAACCATTTAACTCAAATACCTTTCCTAGTTTAAATTCAATATTCAAAATTATATTCCCTTAAATATGAATTTCTTGAACTTAATTCTAATTTCACCCGTATTTATAATCTCAACGTTCTTACTAAAGTTCCAACTTAGTTTTGTTGAATATTTGCATATTATTTTCTGCCAACAATTTATCATTAAGATATTCGATATTATAATAAACGAACTCCCACTTTCCAAAGTATAGATGCAATTGTCTAGTTCTTTCTTAACATAAAATTTTCAATATTTAGTTTTTCGTAAAACCTTTTCGAACTGGGCATATCTCAAATTTTAAAAACATACCTTTGGTCTTATTTTTTCTTTCTAAAATTCACTTACAACTTGTGAATTTTCTATCTTTAGGTACAACACACCGCTCCCGCTCCCGCTCCCACATCTGTTTTTATTTTATAATTTAGTTTCATTTTCATGTCTTTCATCCATAAGTCAGTTTCTTATGGTCATGGCTTAAAAAAAATTATGGATCCAATTGGATTCATATACACCCATATCTACAAATAAATATGATATTTCACTGCATACACAACAGTCCATTACCAATATAATGATCCACTTTAATATTCTTAATTGGATCTTATTCAACATATTTATCAATATTCAGATCCGCTTCATTATTTTCGATCGGATCTAGTTCAACACGTGCATAGATATTTTTAAAAGTATTATAATCTCAACATTTGTACAATAGTAACATTTCACCCCCAATTTACTCATTAAACACAATATTGATTATCTTCCGACACATAAAAAAATGTGAACTCAAATGATTTTGCCAAATTCATAAAATATTCAAGATGCGGCCACAAACATATTGTCATCAAATATTATATTTCATTTCCATCAAAAATGTATTCTTATGCATCACATATATTATTATTTTTATGTTCTCTATTCGGAGCATCACACACACACTATCTTCGGAGTATCAAAAAAAATTCTTTTGTAATAGATATATTTTCTGATTATCTTAAAATAATTTATATACCATTTTCTATGGCTCCATGTAACACAATGATGCCATTCAATTTCCTTATTCTTAATATATGTCAATCTATAATCAACAAGGTCCAAAAAATATTATTACAATAATAGTATTTTATTATATGCGCCCTGTCATCATGAACAATATTAAAACAAACAATGAGCATAAAATAATGTATAAAGACATTGAACTAAATATAGGCAGATTGTACGAAAAAAAATGTAATCACAATTGATATTAGAAAATCATAAAAATATGAATGTCCTCGGACTAAAAACAAATTAACAAAAAACAACTACATGAGACAAACAAACAGGTGTTAATAGAACCAAGAACTATTCATATATGATAAACCTAAAAAAACAAGAAAAACAGGATATTTATAATTAAAGTACATATGATCTAAACTTCTAAAACATACACCCACAACTCAAGAAAATACACAAATCAACATGAACGAACTAATATACATGCTAAACAAACTACATTAAACAAATAAAATCTTGTTTAAGACATAAATCATCGATACAATCTGTCCAAGCACAATAAAAATATTCATGGACATGATTGTTAGAAAAGAGAATTTATATTTACACAATTAGAAGCAAGAACAATCATAAGGGGAGTAACAATCTAGCATGTTAGGCATATATTACCTAGTACATACATTAGATACCAGGCTATCTAATTAGACAGACAAGCATGGCAAGGTGCATGAGAATGAATAAAGACATAATATAATAGAAATTCAATCATGAATAGAAACCGAACATATTTAAAGAAAATTTATATAAGCCAACATATGACACAAGGAAAGGAAGAAGGCATATGGACACTGTAGAGGCACAAACTAAGCTAAACTGAAGTGAAAAACCAGTCCAAACTTGAAGAGATAGAAGTGCGTCGATCGAAATTGACAAGGGATCTCATACCATTGTAGTATAAACATGAGTATTTGTGGTAAAAGATTTGAGAGAAAAAAACTAATTTTGAAGTTCCAGAAGAGAAGCGAACAAGCTGATCTTCTATCCTTAAGCTTCTTTCCCTTGGATTAATCCACAATATGTAGGCATTTTCATACACTTCCTCCACCCAAAAAAGTAATTGTTCAATTAATTCATATATTAATAGTAATTATGTAAATATGTATGTAACTTACATATTTAATATCCATAAAATCAATATTTGTAACTTACAAATAATTCTCAATATATTTATTCTAATTTTATATTTGAGAAGAGAAGTGAAATATAACAGTAGCTAGGTATTCAAGGGTGCTTCTATTCTCTCTACCCATAAATTAAAGTCTGTCTGTACAAGAGTCTCCGACCTTATAACTTATAAATTTTATGTTCCGTAGTCACGAATGATTCACATAGTTACTCTAGGTTATAGTTCCTAGTTACTAAGAACATACTCGTTTCAAGCACATATATGTTAGGATATATCTTTATGATTTCTCCTGTTAATTTAACTCTTCCACAAGTTAACGTCCGTGGGAGGTTTTCTGATTACGCCCCTGCTTTCAAGCCTCAAACAATTCAATTCGGGCCCAAATCATACTTGAGTCTGCTTGCGCGTTGTATGCTTCTAAGCGTCGTGTATTTCGATTTATCAAAAATCATACTCGACTCTGCTTGCGCATGATGAGATTGTCTGTAAGCCACAAAATTGTCTGAGAACTCTACTTACCAAATTCTCATTTTTTGGTACAAAGTCCCCGGTATATGAACCATTGTAGCATTTAATGTAATTTTTTGGTTCAATTTGTGTTTCCGATGCTCAAAGTTGATGTAAGTACGTTTGATTCGGACTGCACAATAAAGTGTATATATCCTCTGCCCATATTGATTTATTACTTCAATATTGAAATTGTACATCACTAGTTTAGGATGGATAAATTTATTATTCCTAATTGACCTTTACGGATCACAAGTTTAGGAATCGATCAATTTGGTGCCCTCACTTGACCATCAATGGCTCACAAGTCGGGGGCTTGCTCAGTTTCTCACCTCCAATACAGTTTTATGTTCAAGGACAAAAATTCACTTGAGCAATTGTGAGTGACTTGGGCCCCCTAATGATTTATTGTCCGAATAACGTACTTTTTCTCTAACTTATTGATTTATTGTTTGGTTTTTTTGTTTTTTAATACTTTATATATTTACATTAATTTTTTTAAATGTCTTTTTAATTTAAAATGCATATATTGAGATCATTGTATTATATAATTATTTTTTAAAATTAATTTAGCAAACAATTGACAAACTTATGAGTAAATTTATCCAAACACCTGGATAACTTATAAGAATTCATTTACTTATCACTTATACGACACTTATTCATTTTAAGGTAAAATTTAACTTCTTTAAGATACCCCAAACACGTAATAATCTTTTTTCTAACTGTTTGCATAAAATATCTTTTTTCTAGATCATTAAGCTCGAAAACTCGTGAATGGCTCGAACTCGACTCAATTAATTCATGAGCTGAGCTCGAACACTCTGTAGGCTCGATTATTTTTAGGCTCGGCTCGAACACCCTATACGCTTCAGTGCGAAGCTATGATGGTCCTACCGAGATGAGAATGTGGTGATCTATAGTTTTTTAGATTTAACATTTTATAGATCACAGAGTATATCTTATCAGTGCGCAATCTGGATCAAATCTACTTATGTAAAATTTAAGGATTGGAAGCACTAGTTAAACCGAAAAATTGCGTTAATGGTATGATGGTTTATATGTCGGGGACTTTGTACCAGGAGATGGAAAATTGGTAAGCATAGTCTTTTGACATTTTGTGGCTTACAAATGACCTCTCATTAATACGCAAGAAAAGTCAAGAAAGATTTTTTATAAATCAAATTAATAGACGCTTGAAACATATACTATGTGATAGGTCCATAATTCAATACATTTGTAATACCTATTTTATGTTTGTTTTCGTAATTTTATTATTTAATAAATTGTTTTCTTTTGTTTTGTAGGAAAATAAATAAAATCATATTTCAAGAAGAAAAAGGTGAAAAAAAGGCAAGGAGGTGGAAATATTTGAAGTCAAAAGGAAATTGGAGAAAATTGGAAAACTTATCGGAGAAGAAAAAGGAATTGAGGAAATATTTTTATAATCCGATTTGTAGTCAAAGAGCCCAAACCCATTATTTTTTCTATATATATGGGTCTCCTCTCTTGTATTTGAGACACCTAGAATTTTATAATTGTTCCGCTTTTCTGTTTTTACTTCGTCGGTGGTTATTATCCGGCACAACATTTTTGCTAATTATCATTAATATATTAAATTATTGTTTTTCTATTTAGTTTTTGTACAACGCGTTGTGTTCTTGTTTTTGCTGTTTATTCACGTTATTTACAAGCTAATTGTTTTGCTTTTCTACTTCCATGCATGATTGATATTAGTATTAATTATAAAAGTCAACGCGTTCATCCTGTACTTGAATATTCGTTAGTAATCTTTGTTAGTTTATCAAATCAAACGCATGCTTCGTTAAATTGTTCTGGTTTTATATTTAATATTAACTTCCATATTAATTATCTTGTTTATTTTATAGTCATGCGTAGCTAATTCTCTTGTCCTAGGATATAGATGAAGTTAATTTAATTGTTTTTGATATTTTCTCGTTCCTATTAATTGGTTCTCATAATTTTTCTTAGTGCTTAATTGTTCAATTGACAAAGTGATTTTGATATATTATTGTTACTGGATTTATTTTTCATAGCATATGCTTGCTCCATGAAGTTTTGATAGGTTATTGTTAGATAACAAGTTTCATAGTATATGCTTGTCTCGTTAATTGATATATCTTATTTGTGAAGGAAAAAGAATTGATTTTAGGGCGAGTTGATATTAATTGTGATTGATTAATGGATTCGGATTCCTAGGTTTTCCTTATTTGATTTTAATTGTTAATTAGGTTAAACAAATCGCAACTCAAATCTTATTGTCTAGTTTGATTGAGTTAATTGTTAGGGTTTTTGAAAATATATAGTCTCTGTGGATCGATCTCTGATTGCTACAACTAAACACTGTGCGCTTGCAGTTACTTTATTTTTACACATCAAGTTTTTGGTGCCGTTGCTGGGGATTATTGGTAATTTTCACTCCTTGATATTTAATTCTTCGGATTAGTTTTTTGTTTTGCATTGTTTGTCTTTTAGGGTACATTAAAGGGGAGGAAAGTTTGGACAAGAAGATTGCTAGAAGGCCTCGTCGTCTCTTGTGAAATTTTTAGAAGCGCTTTTCGGTATTCCGTATCACCTCTCTCTAGTTTCTTTCCATCATTATTCAAAAAAAAAATTAAATATTTGAAAAATCCAAAAATATTATTTAGTTATTTGTTAAAAACCAATTTGTTGCATCATTCATTCTCTCACATGGGAGCACATCATCTAGATTTATTTGTTGTATTTATCGCTTTCCATCTTATACAATTGTGGTGATTGCTGGAGGAAAGAGGTACGTACAATTTAGACTAGAACACGTAGTGTAGTACATCCATACATGTTTATTTCTTGTTCTTTGTGTGTTGCATCATCTAATCAATCTTAAGGGCTCCACCCAATTTCAAGATAAGGTGAGGGATTTCATCACCCTTTCCTTGGCCCACAAATCACTAATTCGTTCATCTTGCATTCCTTTTTCCTTAATAAAATCAATTAGACGTTAGCCCCTAGGATATCGCACTCAACTAGGAAGAGAATCTAGAAGGAACAAATCACTAAGTATTTTTTGGTGGTGTCTAGGCTAGCGAAAGCTTACCTGGCCTTTAGACTGGTGCCTAGAATTGTGGTTAGCCTCTTGGCAATGCTTCCTCCTGCCTGGCCAATCACGACGAATGCTTTTTGAGCTGTTACTTTTAGTAGTATCTTATTGTTAGGAGCAAGGTCTAGATTTGTTTTAGGATAACATATATTTTTTTTCTTTTGATTTTCCATATTCTTGGGTGTTTACTTATAGCTCTTGTCTGCTACGTGCTTATTTGATTGTTTCTCTTGTATGCAAAGTATTTGGGTTCGAGACACTACATCTAGATTAGTGAGACAATCCAACCTTTCATTACCTGGAGTAGCAAGACAACTCGATTTCTCTTCACCCACTAAAATTGAGTCAAAAGAAGTAGAAGTTCCAACAACTGTCATGATTGTCTCTCTTAAAGTGTTAGGCCGAATACACAATATATAATCAAGTATATGTATGAGAATAACAATAAGAACACTGTTTATGAATAATAAACTGTATGGAATTAATAACTCCTCTCTCGGTGATGTAAAATATCACAGAGAGCTGCTAGGTTACAAGAATAATCTTTCAAGTATTCGCATCCCTTTTAGGGTTAACCTATCTGTGTTTATATAGTACACAACTACATACAATCTTTAATTGATATTCCTATAAATCAGCTATACAATTAATATCAATTAAGAATTGCTTTTGTCTTCTGTTCCGTTTCCTTAGCCATCACGATATCTCTTTGCTTCTATCCTTCTTCAAAGTATATCGCTTCTAGAATCTTCATTGAGTATAACACCGACAGCTAAGCAAACTCTGACTGTCAGAGTTTAACAAACTCTGACCAGTCTTCCAGCTAAACTCTGATAGTTTCCTGATACTTTAAACACTGATAAACAAACATCAGCAATTATATCTAACAATCTCCCCCAACTTGTGCATACAAAAATGTACAAGTTAACAGATAATTGATGATGTCAAAACTTATAACAAATGCAGTGTTTATAAAATCACAGAGTTTATATTTAGAACAGAAAACTTAAAAAACTTACAGACTCCATTTACTCAATCTCTTTAACTTCAGGTACAGTTCTGAGATAGTCTATAAGCAGTCTTCTTTCAGCCCTTTCAAGCTCAGCTATCATGATCTCTTTCAGCTCCTTTAACTCTGGATCACTCTCTCCAGTTTGATAGATAGCAGCTCTTAAGGCATAAATACTATTCTTCTTCATTTCATTACCCAGCTTTATCATGAAGGATTTATCTGACTCCAGATTAAATTCCAACACTTTTATTCCAAGAGCTGTTGTAAGTTTTGCACTGTTCCTCTTCATCTCCACAAGCTTACCATTATTGTTAGGTCCAAAGTATCGTAGAAGGGGGGGGTTGAATACGATACTCACAATTAATTTAATTTCGTTCGCGGATTAATCTTTTGTTCTATAACGAAATCAAACACACCAAACCAAATCAAGTTTCGGGGAATATATCTTTTTATAAATATAAACCTCGAGGGGTGCTACAATTTCTAATCCGTAGATTAGCGTCAATGAGTTTAAGGTAACACAAATACAAAACAATAATCAAGTTCTGAGCACTATTAATTTCTCTGGTAATTTTCTCCGGCTCTTCTCTCTCTCAGTTATGTGTCTGTGTTGAATACCTTAACTGAAGAAGACACAATCTTCTCTCTGTATTAATTGTAGTCTGTTTTGAAAAACCATCGAATGAGAATTGTAGAAACAATCCTGGCCGTTGGATCTTCATCAACCTTTCAGAAAAGGAATTCTTTTCACCTGCTCCCATAATAAAAAACCATCGAATGAATAAAAAATCCATCGAATTAAATAAATTAATTTGTCATTCGATAGTTTTTAAATCAAAACTATCGGATGCCAAACTAATTTACTTTGGTTTTTAATTAATCATTTCAACTACCATTCGATAGTTTTTCAATTAGAAAAACCATCGAATTTCTCTTTCTTGTCTTTAGTCCATAAATGATTCCACTGAGCTTCTGGGTGTTTAAGAAATAGACTGTATCAATTTCTTCTGAGACGATAAAACAACTTGATCTTTTTAGTGCCGTCACCTAGTGCAACTGGTCTGGTTCACAGATGAATAACACTTGATCAATTCTTATTTTATATCTTCAATACAATGCTGCTGATACGTCCCTTGTCCTTCTGGTTGCTTCATCACTGGAATCCCGTGGTACTGAACCCTAAATCATTCACATACTTCTGTCGTCTTGAAAGTCTTGTTTCTTTTGTTGTCACTGAGGCTTGAACATTTTCATGAACTTCTTTCCGTGACCTGTTTACGGACTTCAAGAATACATAACGTATTTTGATTTTTTGTGTTTACCTTTTCTTCTTTGATTCTGGATTCCTGTGCTTCAGTTAATATTATTGTCTGTCTTGTCCTTTGTTGAGTTGTAGTTATCTCTTTTAGATCTTATGTTACATTATGCTTTACAATCTCCCCCTATTTGATTGGATAGAGTTCGACAAGCAAATACTTCGAGGATAACTCAACTAACTAAGGAAACATGAAACTACTTAAAGTAAGACAGCGTAATAATATTAATGCATTCTGGATCAGATATTTATACATTTCCAGATTTCATAATTCAAAAAACAATTAAACTTTATACAATGAAGTTGCTCCTCTAGTCTGAGCTGATAGTTCTCTTGTTCTTTGCTTCATCATTCAGTCCATTCCAATCTCACCTTCTTCAATCATTGGATCGGAGTTAGCAGCTTGATAATCAATCACTGATGGATAGTGAAGTGGTTCTCCAGGTTTAAGGATTGCTCCTCGGATGTGTCTTCCAATATACTCAACCTCTTGACCCACTCCAGCCCACAACCATGCAATGTTAACATCTTTCTTGTTTGGCTTTGGCATGTTTGGCAGTCTGGTATGCACTTCCAATCCTCTTTCCACTCTTTTCCTATAGTAAGGAACATTCTCCATTAGAAATCTTCTAAGAGTGTCTGCTGCTTTGGCCTTCTCCGTTGAAGAGAATCCAGTGGATCTAAGATACTTCTCAACTGAGATTAGATAGTTGCTTGGGTAGTCCCTCAGTTTGTCCTCAGCCAAATAGCAGATTCTGAACAAGTCATTCGTCATGAATCTAACCATTGGAGGATCTTCAGTAATCTCTGGACTGACTTTCATCACGATCTCCTTAACATGCTCTCGGAGCAGTTCATTTAGCCTTGTAGTTCTTTGGATCTTGATGAGTATAGCCTGCAATTCTGTATATGTCCTCTGTTCTAAAAACTTAGTAGAAATCACAAATGTACCTTTCTCCAGAAAACTGATTAATAAGCTCCAGGCACCATTTGCTTTAACCCCAGCATTCAGACAGATTATAGAGCTTCTCAGTGCTTTGAAGTAAGTCTGATCATCAAGATTAGCACTTCTGATGTCCTGAATAATGACTTCCACCTCCGCATTGTCGTTAACTTGTAATCCGTCTTCAACTCCACAAAAGGTTTTATAAGCCATTTCCCATTCAGTACCATCTTTCTTTGCCAGATCTATCATCTTCTTCTTCCTCACTTCATTATACACCTTCAACCTCTTTAGCTTTTCGCTTCTCAGAATTTCTTGCTGTTTTTCTTTCTCAGCTTGCCTGACATCTATTGCAGCTCTCTGAGCTCTTATTGCTTCCAAGGCAGCTTCTTCTTCTGGTGACAGAGAATTTGATTCTTCTTCCATAATATCCTCATCCAAGATAGGATGTTCTATTGGTTCAGGATAATATGGTTCATGCTCCTCTTGAATAGGTTGCTCTTGCATGAATTCAAATTCCTCTTCACTCTTCTCTTCCTCCACAAGTTCTTCTATCCAGTACTGCCTGATAGAAATAGCTTCAACTGTTTCCCAAACTCTCCATCCATCCTTAGTTTTCTCCTTCTCACCTTCTCCAACTTTCTCCCCCTTAGTTGAGGAATCCTCGATAAAAGCATCCTCAGCATAAAAGACATTAGAAGGATCAGGTTGTTGATAAGAGGGACCAGGTTGTCCAGATTGTTGGTTTTTCAGCATACTCCATATAGACTGTACTCCATCGCCTTGATTCTCCAAGAAATCCATAAGCTGCTTATTAAAGTCATTTATAGAAGCTAACGACAGGTCAATGTTTTCCAATCTTGAGTTGGTAGTCTTTTCCATATGATCCAGCCTCCTGTTGAGTCTAGACTCCACTCTTGAAAGGTTGTCCATTGCATCCTTCACCCGCGCTTGACCATCCCGGATAACCAGAACGTCCTCTTTCAAAGCTTCATGTCCCTGGGACGACAGTGTAGTTACTTCATTCATGAATCCATCTTTAAGCTCCCTTACGTCCATCCTCAAATCGACCAGCTCTTCCATAGCTTCCTTCTTTAAGGAGTCCACTGCCTGCTTCGTACCTGTTATAGTGCCAGATGCACTGCCAATGACCCTGAATGTTCTTCTGGAATCAGCTGCAGCCAAGTCAACTTTCTCTTGAATAGACTTTAAAGAAACATTGTCTTGACTGGAGGTGATCCCTTGGTCAAAGGAAGGTCGCAGTGGAACCTTGAATAATGGATTTCCTTCTTTATCATGAACTGTCATCTCCTTGAGGGAAGATTGAACTTGTATCTCTCTTTCTGTTGGTAACAGCAGATCATCAATATGAGTTAGGGTTTGGGTGTCACTCCTCACGTTTGGCTCTGGGTGTTCACTCACAGTTTCTGTTAGTGTTTCACTCATTTTTCCTTTCCCACTCAGGCCAGGTGTAAGTGTTTGTGTTTCACTCAAATCCATTGTGCTGGTTGTACCTGCAGAAGAAAACACCGTAGCCGTCCTTAAGGAGGTCACCGGTGGTGCAATGGGGCTTCGCAAGTCCCCGTCCTTGGTTAAACCAAGTTGCTGATCATCCTTAGATGATATATCCTTTGTATAGGATCTAGAGTTTGAATCTCTAGGGGGTTAGAAACAGGCTCTTTTAACAGCAGAGATCCCGAATCTTCCCCGTGAGTCTGTAAAGGCTTCACCTCAGTTGACTCCTCAATAGTAATTGATTCACTGTCAACGAGTTGCCGATCTGCACCTACGTCAGACCCTTTACCCGCAGGATCCAGATATGTTCCATCTGGGGAGGTAGACAATGACCTTTTAGTTTGTGCATTTAGGTCAAGGCCTTCTCTCGACGTCTGTGAAGACCCTTGGTTCAGAGAACCTTCAACCAGTGAACCTGACCATAATATGGTCGGAACACCAGTTGCTTCCGTCAATTCCTCCTTACTTGATTGAGCTATTGGTTCAGATATTGCTTTCGTTAGCGTAGCCCAATCAGCATCAGAAAAATCAGTAAAGGGCTCTTTGAATGAGAGAAATGAAGTATCAGCAGTTGCCTCAGTTTCTGTTCTTCTCCTTTTAGAGGAAGGCAGAGCTGCTGTTGAAGGGTGTATCTCCTTATGTGGTGCTGCTTTGGCACTATCTCCCTCTACACTCAGGGATGTTTCTTTACTGGGTATAGGAGGAGAAGGAGCATCATTTATGTTTTCATTTGGCTCGTTCAAAGGCTCTTCGACCGTGGTTAGAGGTTATGGGTTTGCAACCTCCTGGTCTGGAATGGCCACTGAGGGCTCTGGATCAACATCCATTGGTTGAGGTTCAGGTGCCAGTTCAAGTTCAGGAATGTTACCTTGAATTACCTGTTCCCCTGGGGGTAGAAGAGGTAGGGGCACCGTTCTTAGATATTCTGTGAGAACAGTGGGTACCCCTGGAAGATAGTTGTTCTTCCTTATCAGAGCGGTTATGGCATTGCTCTTCATCTTCGTACACTCCATTGTGTCTTCAGCTTCAAATGTCTCACGTTCATCATCTGTTAAGACATCATTGAGAATTAGTTGTAGGAACCTAGGATAGAAACAGAGCACATCTTCATTTATGCCTGTTCTTTCATCCAGTGGTCCCATGCACATGATGACTTGATCAATCAGTATCCGTCCTATGTTAATATGCCTATTGTTCGCAATGGCAAACCCTATCTTTTGAAGGAATAAGGGAATGCCATGCAGATTAGTAAGCTTGGCAGTAAAAACATGGATCAGAGTATGAAAGAAAAAGTTCCATGGCTTAGGCAGGTAATGCTTTAGGAACTCTCCCACCAAGAAGTTAGGTTGTTGACTTCTGATAAGAGTGAAGAAAGCATGTATTTCCTCAGTTGTGGGATCCGGAACAAGGTTTTCTGTAGGGAAATGAAGTATTCTATTGAAGTCATGTTCCGTAATCCTAATTGTTCTGCCCCCTGGCACAACAAAACTAAAGGACCGTACATTGTTCTCACTTGTGTCCGTGGCGGTTGTGTACAACACAGTCAATTGATCGAGACAAAGGACCACAGGAGTACTTACAGCGTATGCCACTAACGAACGTGTATTCAAAAACTCTGCCCATGCACGAATTTGAGGATTCGTTATGGATTGCAGATTTTGAAACGAGACATGATTAGTTTTGGTTACGATAAATTCTCCAGCCATTATGTTTCAAATTTCCAGAAAATTAATTTTTTAAACCAAAACTAAATTTGCACTTAAAATTTAATTAATTAAAAATAATTAATCAAACTTTTAATACAAAATAACCCTAAAAATAAAATCACCCCTTTTAACACTAACACAAAAATTCGAACACTTGTGAACTGTTGAACCCTTGAATAATAGAAATCAATATTCAAATCAAAAAGCCAAGTTCGATGATTTCTTTCTCAGAAAGTCCCAAAAACACAAAAAAACTTCAGTTCTCACGGTTAAAAGTGAATCAACAGTGACAAACAGTAAGTTTTTTAAGGTTTTCTTGCTTAATAATGGAGAAAACTATCGAATAGTTCTTGTTTTCGTGTGTATATCTTTGTAAGTATTGAAATCGACAAAAGCTTTTGATAGATCTGTAAAAAGTGAAAAGAAAAAAAAAGCTAAGGCACGTTTAAATACTCTGAAAACTGACAGGGGTAAAAAGGTCTTTTCAGGTTTCGATAGATTTTAATGTACTCTCAATATTTTTCTGCAAGGGGTAAACCTGTCAACTGGACTTCGATAGATTTTGAAAACTATCGAGGTTTTTGAATTTTGAGAATTTAAAAGGTTTACAGAAAAACTATCGAACTGTGACTTTTGAAAAAACTATCGAGGAGTTTAATTATTGATAAATTAAATCCTCCTGATATATTTTTCATTCTGTTTTTTTTAAAAACTATCGAGGATTTAAATATTTAATTCAGTAAGTCCACTTCGATATATTTTTAAAAGAATCTCAAAAACTATCGAGAAATTTTTCGATAGATTTTCTTTTTCCCTTTCAAAAACCATCGAAATTAATTTCGATAGATTTATCATTGTACTTTGAAAAACTATCGAATTTCCTTAAATTCGATATTTTTGCTTCTGTCTTCTTTTTAAAACCTGTTCTTGTTTTAAAATTCAGACTTTTTATTTCCTGTCAAGTTTTAATTTTAATAAACCTGTTAAAAGTCATCAAAATCAATTCTTAACAGAAAATTCACAATTTTCTTAGAATAAAATCAATTAAATATCATTGAGTGATATTAACCAATTAAAATCTAATGAATTATGCTGCATTAATTTACAATGTTAAAACAAAGCAAATTAATTCAAATTAAATAGATGCTAAAATATTTAGAACAAATATTAGCACCTAAATAATTTTTAGAATTAATAACTAATTAAATGCCAGAAGGTATATCATCCATAATTATGACATAAAATTAGTATAATAATCCTAACTACGAGAATTGCTCCAGAAAATAAACTCACAAGTCCAAAGGATATAGCAATTCTTGAACTCATGTATTTACCAGGACTCTCTGCAGTTACTGACTTCTAATCAAAATAAATTAATCAGAAAGATTTAACATCCCAAGTTCACCAACCAGCTTATTGAAAGTGGATTCATCAAGCGGTTTAGTAAAGATGTCTGCAATTTGATCCTCTGTGGGTACAAAATGTAACTCCACAGTTCCATTCATGACATGCTCTCGGATAAAATGACACCTGATGTCGATGTGTGCTTCGTCCTCGAGTGTTGCACTGGGTTGTTTGAGATTGCTATGGCACTTGTGTTGTCGCAAAATATAGGAATCTTTGTCAACAGAAGTCCATAGTCACGGAGTTGGTTTCTCATCCACAATATCTGAGCACAACAGCTACCAGCAGCAATGTATTCAGCCTCAGCTGTTGATGTGGACACTGAATGCTGCTTCTTGCTATGCCAGGAAACCAATCTTCTTCCAAGAAACTGACAGCTTCCTGAAGTACTCTTCCGATCAATCTTACAACCTGCAAAATCAGAGTCTGTGTATCCAATAAGATCAAATCCTGTATCTTTAGGGTACCAAATTCCAAGATTTGGGGTCCCCTTAAGATATCTAAATATTCGCTTAACAGCTATTAGATGAGATTCTTTAGGATCAGACTGAAATCTAGCACACAAGCATGTTGCAAACATTATATCTGGTCTACTTGCAGTGAGATAAAGTAATGAGCCTATCATACCTCTGTAGCCTGTGATGTCAACCTTCTTACCAGTTTCATCCTTATCAAGCTTAGTGGCAGTTGGCATAGGAGTCTTTGCTGTAGATGAGTCTTCCATTTGATACTTCTTAAGAAGATCCTTGATGTACTTGGACTGACAAATGAATATACCATCTTGTTTCTGGTATACTTGCAATCCAAGAAAGAATGACAATTCACCCATCATGCTCATTTCATAACGACTCTGCATTAACTTAGCAAATCTCTTGCATAGATCATCATTAGTAGAACCAAATATTATGTCATCAACATATACTTGCACCAATATCAAATCATTTTTATGCTTTTTGACAAAGAGAGTTTTGTCTACAACACCTCTTGTAAAATCATTTTCAAGTAAAAATTCAGAGAGAGTGTCATACCATGTCCTTGGAGCTTGTTTGAGTCCATAGAGAGCTTTGAATAGAAAGTACACAAAGTCTGCCAGTTTTGAATCCTCAAAACCTGGAGGTTGTTCCACATACACTTCTTCTTCTAACTCCCCGTTCAGAAAAGCACTCTTCACATCCATTTGATATACCTTGTAATTGGAATGTGCAGCAAATGCCAGAAACATTCTGATGGCCTCAAGTCTTGCTACTGGTGCATAGGTTTCATCATAATCTATACCCTCTTCTTGAGAGTAACCTTTAGCAACCAGTCTGGCTTTGTTTCTCGTTACAATGCCATCTTCGTCCAATTTATTTCTGAATACCCATCTTGTTCCAATAACAGATTTTCCCTTAGGCCTGGGTACCAGCTTCCAAACTTTCTGCCTTTCAAACTGATTGAGTTCTTCTTGCATAGCAATTACCCAATCTGGATCATCTAGAGCATCTTCAACTTTCTTAGGTTCTGTTTCTGAAAGAAACCCAGAATAGTGACATTCATTTTGTGATGTTCTCCTAGTTCTCACTCCTGTGTCCGGATCACCAATGATCAAGTGAAAGGGATGATCTCTATTCCATACCCTTTGTCTTGGCAGATGCGATCTTGATGATTCTCCTTATTCTAGATGTTGTGGAGTGTGACTAGTTGATCCTTCTCCTGCTCCCCCTGAGTTGTTGACGGTTTGATCTGTTGATTCTGAAGACTGACTAGTGGATCCTGTATGTTGAGGATTTCCACTTTGGTCACCACTTGGTCCAGAATCATTATCCTTATGATTATTATTAATGACTGTAACAACTTCAGGTACTTCTTCATTGTCAGAGAGATCTCCTGATAGATTTTCAAATACCAAGGATTCAGAGTTCTCTCCAGTTTGCAGGCCTGGTCTTTTAGTGTCGTCAAATGTTACATTAAAGCTTTCCAACACCTTCTTATCTTCAATCACATATACCCTGAAAGCCTTAGATTCCAGAGAATAGCCCAGAAAAATGCCTTCATCTGCTTTGGCATCAAACTTGCCAAGATGTTCTCCATCTTTAAGTACAAAGCACTTTGCACCAAACACATGAAAATACTTCAGTGTTGGCTTCTTGTTGGCCATTAACTCATACGGAGTCTTTTCATGATCTTTGTTGATCAGGGTTCGATTCTGAGTGTAGCAAGCTGTATTCACTGCTTCAGCCCAAAAGTAAGTGGGAAGTTTTGATTCACTCAACATGGTCCTTGCTGCTTCAACCAAGGTCCTGTTCTTCCTTTCCACTACTCCATTCTGTTGAGGAGTTCTTGGTGCTGAAAACTGTCTTGATATTCCTTTCTCTGAGCAGAAATCATTTAGAACTGCATTCTTGAATTCAGTTCCATTGTCTGATCTGATTGTCCGCACAGGTAGCTTAGCTTCCACTTCTATCTTCTTGATGTGATCAATGATTAGTTGTGTTGCTTCATCCTTTGTTTGTATGAACAACACCCACGTGTACTTGGAGTAGTCGTCCACCATCACCAATGCATATCTGTTTCTTGAAAGTGACATAACATTAACTGGACCAAATAAATCCATATGAATCAGCTGTAATGGTTCAGTAATACTTGTCATTCCTTTGCTTCCATGTGATGCTTTCTTCGACTTCCCCTTTTCACATGCTTCACATAGTCCCTCCTGATTGAATTCCATCAGGGGCAACCCTCTCACTAACTCTCTCTTTACCAAAGAGTTCATCGTTTTGAAGTTCAAATGTGAGAGCTTCTTGTGCCATAGCCAACTTTGTTCTGAAGATGCCTTTGCATAGAAACATGTAACTTCTCCTTCACTGGTAGAACTTAAGTCAGCTATAAACAAATTTCCTTTTCTCACTCCCAGTAGAGTAAGCTTCTCATCCTTCCTGTTGGTGATCAAACACTTGTCCTTTCTGAAATCTACATTGTAGCCTTTATCACAGAACTGACTGATGCTTAGAAGATTGTGCTTTAATCCTTCAACAAGAGAGATGTTTTCAATGATGACATTTCCAGCTTTCAATTTACCATATCCCGTAGTGAATCCTTTGCTGTCATCTCCAAAGGTTACAATCGGGCCGGTCTTCTTAACCACCTCTGTAAGCAGGGACTCTTCACCTGTCATGTGTCTAGAACAGCCACTATCCAGAATCCACACAACCTTTGAGCTTTTAACCTTACCCTGCAATCACAGATTGATTAAGCGGACTTTGGTACCCAAAATTGTTTGGGTCCTGAAGGTTTAGATGATTTAACAGGAGTAACATTCAATTTGGTCTTACCCTGTTTGATATTCATAGTATCTGTGGATTTAACATTATCAGTGCTATTGCTATTATCAGACATCAACTTAAAATAAGCATGCATGATGTTGTACTTACATAGCAAACACTCTTTCTTTCCACAGGGTTCATGATTATCAGGCATGTCAGACATGTTATGCATTTCAGAAGTATTAGCAGTTTCTACTTTAACCTTTTTACATGCATGTGTAAGGTGTCCAGCAGAATTACAAATAGAACACAACTTCCTAGATGCAATGGGAGAAGATGGAACCAATTCCTGATTAACAATCTTTTTCCTCCCATTCCTGTTCTTTTTAACATTACTAACTAAGGAACCTACTTCAGTTTTAGGTAAATCAGGTTTAGGTAATGCATTCTTTACTGATTTCCTAGGTAACTTAGTCTTTACCTCTTTTTCCTTCACTAAATCCTCCTCAAGTAATTCTTGAGCTATGAAAAGATCATCCTCATAAAAGAGAGGTGGAAACGGCTTAACAAAAACTGGACAATCAACATTCTTAAGAACATGTGGAGTATTCCTTTTGACAACTGAAGGTGTCACAGGGAATTCCAAAATCTTCTTACCAGCTTTCTTGTTATAGTCAAATCCTATAGCAGTTTTATTCTCTACGGCCTGAGTATCAATGATTTCCTTAGCCACTAGAGCGGAATTCTTAAAAGCATTCAGCTTCAAATCTAGATCTGAAATCTGCTTCCTGAGGATAGTCTCTATCTCATCATTACACTTGACCTTGTTCTCTAAGTACGCATTCTTTTGCTTAAGATCTTCTAATGTTACAGCTACAAGCTCTAGTTCTTCATTTTTAGATTCTAGCTTTTTAATCTTAAGAACTAGTTTAGCATTTTCCATTTCAGATGCTAGCATGCTTGTGTGTACATTAAACAATTCTACACTAAGATCTTGCACAGTTTTCTTGTACTCAGAATTAGACATATCAATTGTAGTTAAGATAGGTACCTGAGATGATTGAGGTGATTCCTCTGAAGAGTCAGCCATTAGAGCAACATTTACATATTCCTCCTCTTCATCCGAATCAGTATCATCCCAGTGCTTTCCCTCTGCTATGTAAGCCTTCCCTTTCTGCTTTCCAGAGAATGCCTCCAACTGCTGTTTAAGCTTGGCATTCTCCTTCTTCAACTCATCATAAGAATCCTTCTTTCCATAGACATCTTTCATGTCTCTTGCTTGACGAGGCTTCCGGCATTCAGTGGCGAAATGCCCTAACTCATTGCAGTTATAGCATCTTGATTTGCTTCTATCAATCATGCCAGTCTTGTAGCCTCCCTTAAAGCCTGTACTAGGTGTATAATTGCTCTTCTGGAATCTGTTGGTTGAGCCCTTGAACTTGTACTTAGGGTTTCTCTTGAAACGAATATGACTAAACTTTGCAGCTAAGTACGCCATGGTTTTGTCTTCCATTTGCTCAAGCTCTTCTAGGGTGTAGTAATCACTTTCATCAACACCCAGATTCACAGAGTCCATTTCTGCTTCTATTATCACCTCCTTTCCAGCTCTTTGGGTTTGAACCTGAATCTCAGAAGTTATTGGTTCATCCACTACAAGTGCTGCTGATCTCACAAGTGCATTGTGCTTGCTGTCCACTGTCCCTGATCCGTAGATTATCACCCTTTGTTCCTGTTCCATCTCATAGGTCTTCAACTTGCCATAGATCATCTCCAATGACATCTTTGTGAAGTCAATTCTTTCCCTAATGGATGATGACTTGTGTTCTACATGATGGGGCAGCGTCATCATGAACTTCCTGTTCGATTCTCTCAGTGGATAGGTCTTTCCTTTCATTGCCAATTCATTGAGGAGCTTAGTATACTTCTCAAAGACCTGAGTTATACTTTCTCCTGGCAGGGACCTAAACGCTTCATATTGAGAAGTCAGAATGTCCAATCTGTTTTCCTGCACGTCTTCAGTTCCTTCCATTATTAGGTTAATGGTATCCCACATATGTTTCCCGCTTGTACAGTTCATCAACTGATAGCTCATTTCCTTGTCCGCGGAGTCCGCCAATATCAACATTAAACCGGTGTCCAATCGAATCAGTTCTTTGTCAGAATCTGTAAATTCACTTATATCCTTAGGTTGGGTGCCTGAAGGAATCCTGCTACCATCAGGAGCTGTAGATTCACTAACTGGTTTCATTGGTACAAACGGTCCGTTTTCTAATATGCCAATATACAACGGATTAGATGCCTTGATGAATAACAACATCTTCATCTTCCACAAACCGAAATCATCTCTAGTAAACGGGGGAACTTTAATACCAGCGGTTGTCTTTGGAGCACTCATGGTTTCTGAAAATTTCAAATTGTTTAAAATTCAAGAAATTCCAATTAAATGAAAAATTTTGAAAGTTAAAAAATTTGCTTCGAATTTTCACGCTACGTTTGATTTTGGTCTTATTCACCGGATCTGATTTGTATATCAATCAAGAAGCTCTGATACCAATTGTTAGGTCCAAAGTATCGTAGAAGGGGGGGTTGAATACGATACTCACAATTAATTTAATTTCGTTCGCGGATTAATCTTTTGTTCTATAACGAAATCAAACACACCAAACCAAATCAAGTTTCGGGGAATATATCTTTTTATAAATATAAACCTCGAGGGGTGCTACAATTTCTAATCCGTAGATTAGCGTCAATGAGTTTAAGGTAACACAAATACAAAACAATAATCAAGTTCTGAGCACTATTAATTTCTCTGGTAATTTTCTCCGGCTCTTCTCTCTCTCAGTTATGTGTCTGTGTTGAATACCTTAACTGAAGAAGACACAATCTTCTCTCTGTATTAATTGTAGTCTGTTTTGAAAAACCATCGAATGAGAATTGTAGAAACAATCCTGGCCGTTGGATCTTCATCAACCTTTCAGAAAAGGAATTCTTTTCACCTGCTCCCATAATAAAAAACCATCGAATGAATAAAAAATCCATCGAATTAAATAAATTAATTTGTCATTCGATAGTTTTTAAATCAAAACTATCGGATGCCAAACTAATTTACTTTGGTTTTTAATTAATCATTTCAACTACCATTCGATAGTTTTTCAATTAGAAAAACCATCGAATTTCTCTTTCTTGTCTTTAGTCCATAAATGATTCCACTGAGCTTCTGGGTGTTTAAGAAATAGACTGTATCAATTTCTTCTGAGACGATAAAACAACTTGATCTTTTTAGTGCCGTCACCTAGTGCAACTGGTCTGGTTCACAGATGAATAACACTTGATCAATTCTTATTTTATATCTTCAATACAATGCTGCTGATACGTCCCTTGTCCTTCTGGTTGCTTCATCACTGGAATCCCGTGGTACTGAACCCTAAATCATTCACATACTTCTGTCGTCTTGAAAGTCTTGTTTCTTTTGTTGTCACTGAGGCTTGAACATTTTCATGAACTTCTTTCCGTGACCTGTTTACGGACTTCAAGAATACATAACGTATTTTGATTTTTTGTGTTTACCTTTTCTTCTTTGATTCTGGATTCCTGTGCTTCAGTTAATATTATTGTCTGTCTTGTCCTTTGTTGAGTTGTAGTTATCTCTTTTAGATCTTATGTTACATTATGCTTTACAATTATAATCTCTGTACTTTGGTATATAAGAACTTACAGACTTTAGGCCACTAAGAGCTCTAGCTTTCATCATTCTTCCTCTTAATACCTCAGCTGCTTGTTGAGTTCTTTGATTTTTGACTTTAAGTAGGTACAATACATATTCCAGCTCCTCCTTCATCTTCAGCTCAATATTAGCTTCACCAATTCTGTATACTCTTCCATCAGTCTTGAAGTATAACAGAAAATCCCTTTTCAAACCTCTATGATGTATCAACTGAACAGACTCCAAAGAATCAATATTTTCTTGAGTCACACCAATACTAGGTTCAGCTAATGAGGTATGATCCATAGGACTGTTATTCACCCTCTTCTCTCTATGAGATCCTAATCCAGATCTATCTCTAGATTCTTTGCCCATGATGGTTCTGATTTGAAGAATATTTACATTTCCAGGAATCAGAGTATGTTGAACTGTGATTGGTTTTGCAAACATCCTTTGAAGTTGAGAAGATAACTGAGTCTGTACAACTTGAGTAGTATCAGTGGTTGTCATAGCTTCTAATGATTTGTCAACTTGAGCATTGTCAGAGGTTGATTGAACTTTCTTCAGTACTTGCTTTTCTTCTACAAGCTTCCCTTTGCCTTTATCAAGACTAGCTTCAACTGGTCTCCTTGCATATTGTAAACTCTGTTGAGAATTTACATTTTCCTTGATAACAATTCCTTTTTCTTTTGGCTTTGAAACCTTCACAGCCTTCTTGACCTTTCCAGATTTCAAATTCTTCTCATGCTCCTCAGCCATCATCTTTTCTTCAGCTAGAACATCTTCAACTGTTGCATTTGTACCATGCTCTTCCAAAAACAACTGAGCTGCAATCTCTTCATCAGTAATTGGTTGAGAAGTAGGCAATAAGCTTCTAACTCTTGAAGATGATTGAGCTCCAGTGTTTATTCTTTCAGAGTTTGACCTCAGTCTCCCTTGCTCTTGAATTGATTTTGACCTTAACTCTTTGTCTTTTGCACCACCATCAGTAGTATCATCCTGTCTACTCAGAGTTTGAGATTTCTTGCATTTGGCTTTGAATACTCTCTCCCCCTTTTTGACATCATCAGGAATCAACACTGATGTGAGCAATTCAAGTGAAGCATCAATTGAATCAATCTTATCAGACATGACATTTTGATTTTCTTCAACTTTGCTTAGCCTGGTTCTTATAGCCTCCTGATCTCTAGATATAGAAAAAATTTCTTGCTTCAAAGTTAGTTCCCTTGCAGCCACATCATTTCTCAACCCAGTAACATCTTTCCGAGTTTCATCAAAACGGTTGTTAAGAGACTTTACTTGTACAATTGTAGCTTTAAGATGTGCAAGAAGCTCAGGATTTGTGATAGTAGCAGCAGTCTTGGTCACAAATTCAGATGCCCTCTGATCAGGAAAGATACATTCATGACTTGACCAATTTGCAAAGTACATGTTTTGATAATGAGCCTCAGCAGCATGATAAGATGTACCTCCAACATCAGTCACCTTAGGATTGTGTTGACCAGAAACCCTTGGAGAAGATGTAGAATCAGCTGCATCATTAGACTTTGTCTAAGAGTTTGCACTTAGAGAATTTGTCACATTTTCAGCAATATTTTCCTGTGCAGTTTCAATGTGTTCAGAGTTTAAGTTCTCATTTAATTTCTCAGTTGCTTGAGCAGCCTCAACAATAGGCTCTACATCATCTTCAACAGAGTTTGTTGTCTGATCAACCTCCTCACCCTTTTCAATAACCTGGTGAGTAACAGAGAGAACCTCTGTGTGAGTAGCCATTGACTCATCAATAATTACAGTAGGTTGATCAGCTGCAGCCACATCCTCTGATTCATCAACAATATCAAACTCTTCAAGAGTTGCAGAGGGATGTGCTTCAATATTCTCATCTATTTCCATTTCCAAGATTGGCTCAGGCTGTTCATCATTCAAGTCAGCCATCTCATCAGCATTTGCTCTGGCTTCATCAGGCACAGTAGCATTCTCAGTAACATCTTGAGAAATAATTTCTGGAGTTTCAGTTGGTGTGGATTCTTGATCCAAATCATCAAATAAATAATCAGCTACCAACTTCCTCCTCTTAGTCTGTAAATATCAATTGACAAAAGCGAGCAAAGTAAACTACGCTTCTATTTTCTGTCATCTTCTCTCCTATGTTACTCAGGACTAATCTAGCAAAATCAAAATTATTTCTATAGAGAAGAGAATACCCGATTTGCAGACTATCAATTGGAATAGCATCCAAATTTGTGCATTTCTTCCCGAACGCTCTAGTGATACAATCAAAGAAGAAACTCCATTCCTTCCTCAAAAGCGGTCGCTTCACATTACCAATCGTTGCCAATGTCCCACTGTAGCCAATTTCTCTCATCATTCGCTGTAGCTCAGCATCACCAATAGAAATTGTATAAGCATTCAAATCTTCAAAACCCAAGGCTGCACAAACAGTAGCTGGAGTGACCACAAAATCTTGTTCTTGAAACTCGAAAATAATTGAAGGAGTCCCAGAAAACCTTGATTTGCGAGCCAGAAAGCTTCGCAGGTTCAACGAGAGCTTGCCCAATAGCAGACTGGGCAAGAAAATTCTGGAACAAACGAAACGCCTTCGGTGCGTTCTCATTACTCAGTGGTGCTACATAGGTATTAGGAACAAATTCTAGACCAACAGATTGAAAAACAGTGGTTGCCATTAGAAACAGATTTGAAAATTATCAGAGAATAAGCCTTGAAAAGTGAAAAGTGTTTGAGAGTGAAAAGTGTTTGTGAAAATGTGTGTGTGACAATATTTGTGAATGGAGTAAGTGTGTAAAGAATATGAACGTTGTGTGTATAATGATTAAATACAAAGATTAAAACTGAAGAGTTTTAATCATTAAGATACACAACTAGCTTACTCGTGAAGTGTGTGAGTGGGACATGTGTCACACATGCAGTTACTGCCAGCAGTAACGTGGTAGTTTCCAACACGCATGCGCAGTAAAAACAGGCAATAATTACTGCTATTTACACGTTTCATCATTTTAAAAACACATACAAACCGTTGTCAATCATACTCTCTATTTTCAAAAATAATGTTCCTCAAAAATGTGAAATGTCTGAAACACATTTATTTATTTTAATCAATCAGAGATTAAAAATAAATTACCTCGGCGTAGAGTACACAGTCCATCAGTGTTTATCAATTCTCCAACATCATTAATAAACTCTTTTCTCAAAGTGCACAGTTGTGAATATTTGTGTGTGAAAAGCAGAGTTTACTGAATGTAAATATTTAGAGCATCTCAAAGTGCATAAAATCTACAAATTAAATCAGTAAAAACTGGTTGCCCAAACTGTCATATATACAACAAAATCTGATGTCATCTAAACTCTGTACATATATATATATATATATATATATATATATATATATATATATATATATATTTGTTTAAGTATCTATATACATATTGTTTTCACCCCCTGTCTAATTTTTTTTTTCTTTTCCAGTAATCAGAGATTGGCACTAGTCACCAAAAAATTTAGAAATTTTAGCCCTTATTTCATACAATAAGTTCCTGGGTCTTCCTAGGCACAACATGATCTCAAATGAATTTGTGCATGTTTTTGCATCTTTTTCTTTGGGGTGAATTAGCAGCAACTATTTATAAGAGTTTAGATTGACATCATTTAACACATATGATTTATGAGAGAAAGTGCAAACAGCTAATACAGACTCAGTGTATAGGACCAATAAACTAAGAGATGCTATAAATACAGAGACAATATCATGCTGTGTAAAGTTTCTGCACACATTTGAGATCAGATCATATATAACTCAGAAGGATTCATGATTACTTACTGAGAATCATGCTTCATACTATTTTCTTCATTGGTGTTTATGTTTCAGACAATACCACAATCAGAGATTAACATCAGAGTTTAACCAACAGAGTATGCCAACAGAGTTTAACAACATGATTTGCATGACAGCTAACATATGCATGGAAACATGAGCAACAAATCACAGAAGAGTTAATTTTGAGTCTAACCAGTATCTCTAGTCGAAACCAGAGATCATTCCTAGTTCATTTACCAGTCTTGTAAATGTAGCTTCACTCAATGGCTTGGTGAAGATATCTGCAAGTTGTTGATCTGTAGACACAAAATGCAGCTCAATATTTCCTTCCTCCACATGTTCCCTGATAAAGTGATACCTTATGCTGATGTGCTTGGTCATGGAGTGCTGTACTGGATTTCCTGTCATAGCAATAGCACTTTGATTATCACAGAAAATAGGTATTTTAGAGTACCTTAACCCATAATCCAGTAGTTGATTCTTCATCCACAGAATTTGTGCACAACAGCTACCAGCAGCAATATACTCTGCTTCTGCAGTGGATGTGGAAATTGATTTCTGTTTCTTGCTGTACCAAGAAACTAGTATGTCACCTAGAAATTGAGAGCTTCCACTGGTGCTTTTTCTGTCAATCTTACAACCTGCAAAGTCTGCATCAGAGTAACCAATAAGCTTAAACTCTGATTCTCTAGGATACCACAAACCCAAGGTTATGGTTCCTTTGAGATATTTGAAAATCCTCTTCACAACTGTTAGATGAGGCTCTCTGGGATCTGCTTGAAATCTTGCACAAAGACAGGTTGCATACATGATGTCTGGTCTACTTGCAGTCAGATAAAGAAGAGACCCTATCATGCCTCTGTAGTTTGTCATATCTACTGAAGCTCCTGTGTCTTTGTCTAGCTTGGTTGCAGTTGCCATATGAGTTGTTGCAGATGAACTATCAAGCATACCAAATTTCTTGAGAAGATTTCTGGTATATTTTCTTTGATTGATAAAAATCCCATCATCTGTTTGCTCTACCTGCAAGCCTAGAAAATAACTAAGCACCTGGACTGCATAAGCTTGGCAAATTTCTTACAGAGTTTATCATTAGTAGACCCAAAGATTATATCATCCACATAGATTTGAACTAAAAGCAAATCATTACCAGAATTGAAATAGAACAAGGTTTTATCAATTGTACCTCTAGTGAACCCACTTTCTAAAAGAAATTGAGCCAGAGTTTCATACCATGCTCTAGGTGCCTGCTTTAGTCCATAAAGTGTTTTGTCAAGCCTGTAGACATAATCTGGATGCTTGGGGTCCATAAACCCTGGTGGTTGTTCAACAAACACTTCTTCTTCAAGTTTCCCATTGAGAAAAGCACTCTTCACATCCATCTGAAAGACTTTAAACTTCTTGTGAGCAGCATATGCTAGAAAAATCCTTATGGCTTCCAACCTTGCAACTGGAGCAAAGGTTTTATCATAGTCAATTCGTTCCTGCTGTGAGTATCCTTTTGCTACAAGTCTAGCCTTGTTCCTTGTAATTACTCCCTCACTGTCAGTCTTGTTCCTGAAAACCCACTTTGTACCAACAACAGATTTGTTCTTGGGTCTTGGTACAAGTGTCCAGACTTCATTTCTTTCAAACTCATTCAATTCCTCCCGCATTGTTGTTATCCAGTTAGCATCTTGAAGAGCTTCATCCACTTTCTTTGGTTCTGTTTGAGATATGAATGCATGAAACAGACATTCATTTGCTGTAGCACTTCTTGTTTTCACACTTGCATCTGGATCTCCAATAATCAGATCAGGTGTATGAGCCTGATTCCATTTTCTTGCTGTAGGTAAGTGGCTTCTTTCATCATTATTGGATCCTCCCCCTTGATCCATGCTCTCCTGATTTTCTTGTTGACCGTCTGTATTATCTGAGGCTCCCCCTGAATTGGATTGCTCAGTGTTTGAACTTTCAGAGTTTGAGCCAGAATTTGTGTTAAATTCTTCAGCTGACTCACTTTCAGAATGTGAGTCATCATGTTGAGATGTTCCCGAAGTATCTTCTTGCTCCCCCTCAACAGGTTCTCTATTCTGTTCTGTCAGAGAAACTTCCTCAGTGTTTACCAGTAAAGGTTCAGAGTATGCTTCAACAGAGTTTGTTGGATAGGTTCCATCAGAGTTTATGTCATCAGAGTTTAGATCTTCATTTTCAAAGCGTAGTTGATCATGATTTTCTTCATCTTCAAGTCCAATTATTTTCTTGTCATCAAATGACACATGTATAGATTCCATGATCACTTTAGTTCTCAGATTATAAACTCTGAATGCTTTAGTCGACAGTGGATATCCAACAAAAATTCCTTCATCAGCTTTTAATTCAAACTTGGTCAACTGTTCAGGATGAGTTTTCAACACAAAGCATTTGCACCCAAAGATATGAAAATATTGCAGGTTTGGTTTCTTTTTCTTCACCATCTCATATGGTGTTTTTCCATGCCTATTGATCAGTGTAGCATTTTGAGTAAAACAAGCAGTTTGAATAGCTTCTGCCCAGAAATAAGTTGGCAATTGTGCTTCATCAAGCATTGTTCTGGCAGCTTCGATTAAAGTTCTGTTCTTTCTTTCAACTACACCATTCTGCTGTGGAGTCCCTGGTGCAGAAAATTCTTGCTTCACTCCTCTTTCCTTACAAAATTCTTCCATTGTTGCATTTCTGAATTCAGTACCATTATCACTCCTGATAATTTTCACTTTATACTATGATCCTTTGTCCAGTAGCTTTATATGTTCCATCAGAGTTAAGGCAGTTTCATCCTTCTTTGCTAGAAAGTACACCCAGGTGTATCTAGTGTACTCATCAACAATGACTAAAGCATATTTCTTTCTGCCAAGAGACATTACATTCACTGGACCAAACAGATCAACATGAAGAAGATGATAAGGATCCAAAACTGAAGATTCAGACTTACTCTTGAAAGATGGCTTCCTTTGCTTGGCCTTTTGACAAGAATCACACAGACCATCTAAGCTGAGTATAGACTTTGGAAGTCCCCTTACAAGATCTTTTCGAATTAACTCATTGATGTTGTTCAGATTTAGATGAGAGAGCTTCTTATGCCATTTCCAGCTCTCTTCACTAGACATCTTTGCAGACAGACACACAGCTTTTCCTTCAGAGTTTGTTACCAAACTTGCTTCATAGATATTATTGTGTCCGTGTCCAACTAAAACAACTTTCCCTGTAGATTTGCTAACAACCTCACAATATTCAGGTTGAAAATCTACATGATAACCTCTGTCACAGATTTGACTCACAGATAGCTAGTCATGCTTGAGTCCTGGGACAAGAGCTACATTTGTGATGATGACACTTCCATGATTGATATTGCCATATCCCAGAGTACGTCCTATGTTGCCATCTCCATAGGAAACTTTTGGGCCAGCCTTCTCCTCATAATCTGATAGCAGGGCTTTATTTCCAGTCATGTGCCCTGAACATCCACTGTCCAAGACTAGGGTGCTCTCCCTTATGCCCTGCAATCACAAACAATAACTGAGAATTAGTTTTAAGGATCCAGACTTGCTTGGATCCTTTGGCTTTCTTAACATTGTTAGCTTTTGCAGCGGAATTCTTATCAACAGAGTTTAAGCTAACAGTATCAGAGTTTACACTTACAGAATCAACTTTAACCCATTTCAAATTGGGCTTCAACTCATAATAGTTATGATAAATAGCATGATAATTTTTGCAAGTATAAATAGAATTCCAAGTACTCCCACAGTGAGTGCATAAAGTCTGTGGTCTAACCCTAACATAATCATTCTTTACTCCAGACTTGGAGGGTAAAGAATTAATGTCTTTGTTCTTCCTGCAGAAACTTGCAAGATGGTTAGTACTACCACAATTATGACATGTTTTTCTAGGAGCATCAGTAATAGGCAAATGATTATTACTTTTATTAATGCCTACTTTTCCATTTCTGTTCTTCCTGGACACTTTCTGTTTCTCAACAGACTTTACCTCTTTGAGCTTATACTTGAATTCTTTCTCTGTCATTAAACCAACATTAACCTGTTTAACGCAAGTTTTTACTAGTTCTTCCTTAACAGTTTCTTTTTCAAGTACAGAGTTTAGCTTACTGGATTCATGAACAAATTTCATAGGTGGAAGATGTGTTTTAACTTTAACTTTATCTTTAAACCTAAGTTCATCTTCCTCACAGTAACCTAACCCAACTGTATCTGTTTGAAACACTTGATGTGTGTCTTTTCCAGAGTTTTTCCAGGTTTTAGTTATCTTTCTCTCTTTTTCCAATTCAGATTCTAATTGCCTAAATCTCTTAAGCAACTCCTGTTCAACATAAACATCATCATCTCTTTTCTTTTGAACTTGTTGCATGTTAACAAGTTCTTCTTCAAGAAATTTATTTCTCTCTCTAAGCTTTAGATTCTCAGATTTAATTCTTTCATTTTCTAAAGTCTGATCTCTATAACTAACATGTATACTTTTAAGATAAATTCTCAATTCAGATATGTTATCAGTATCATAAGCATAAGTTGTTAGGGGTACCTTGTTTTCAGATGATTCAGATTCATCTTTAACAGTTGCCATGAGAGCATAGTTGACTCCCTCATCTGTGTCTGAAGTGTTTGCCCAGTCTCTCCCTTTAGTGATGAGTGCTTTTTCAGATTTTCCTTTCTTGCACTCTGGAGTATAGTGACCCATCTCTTTACACTTGTAGCACTGGATCTCAGACTTATCTTTCTTCCCAGATTTGGTATCCCTTCCTTCAGACTTTCTGAAATTCCTCCTTTCAGAGTTTGAATCTCTCCTCGAGAATCTCTTTCCTTTCTTGAAGTTCTTGAAACCCATCTTCTTGAAGGTCTTCACCATCAAAGCAGCCATTTGCATCATCTCTTCTTCATCATCCTCGGATTCAGATGATTCAACAGTGTTTGAGTCATCATCAGTGTTTGATGACTCACTTTCAGAGTTTATGACCAAAGCCTTTCCCTTATCTTTCTTCTTTGATGTCTCTTTCTTAAGACGCTTTTCTTCAACTTTAAGAGCAACATATTTTGTCTTCTTACCAGATCTTTTGTTTCTTTGTTCTATCTCAAGTTCATGAGTTTTAAGCAACCCATAGATTTCATCAAGTTCTGTATCTGCAAGCTCATAATTATCTCTTATTGTTGTTGTCTTTAAATCCCATCTTTCAGGTAGAGATAGAAGGAACTTGAGATTAGACTCTTCAGGATCATATTCTTTATCAAACAGAGATAAATCATTCAACAATTTACAGAATCTGTCATATGTCTCAGTCAAAGTTTCATCAGGTCTCGAGTCAAAGTGTTCATACTCCTGTGTAAGTATCGTTTTCCTGTTCTTCTTTATAGAACTTGTTCCTTGACATTTGACTTCTAAAGCATCCCAAATTTCTTTGGCAGTTTTGTAACCAATAACTCTGTTAGACATGACATTATCTAAGGCACTATGGAGAAGATGTCTAACTTTTGCATCCTTTGCAATTGATGAGATGTCTTCAGGAGTCAAATCTTTCCTTTCCTTTGGAACAGTCTTTTGTTCTTGACCAGCAACAACAGGAGACAGTTTAGTTGGCTTATGAGGACCATCATTGATTCTATCAAGGTACTCTGGATCTGTGGCTTCCAGAAACATGGTCATCTTTACCTTCCATATTGGATATTCCGCTGGTCTGAGAATTGGAACCCTAATCGTCTCATATCGACTCACAGAAGTTGGTTGAACCTTTTCGGAATTAGAACCTGCTTGGATATTTTCAGCCTTGATTATACTTGTGTTTGGATCAATGAAAACTGTATATATTAAACAGCCTAGGCTCTGATACCAATTGTTAGGCCGAATACACAATATATAATCAAGTATATGTATGAGAATAACAATAAGAACACTGTTTATGAATAATAAACTGTATGGAATTAATAACTCCTCTCTCGGTGATGTAAAATATCACAGAGAGCTGCTAGGTTACAAGAATAATCTTTCAAGTATTCGCATCCCATTTAGGGTTAACCTATCTGTGTTTATATAGTACACAGCTACATACAATCTTTAATTGATATTCCTATAAATCAGCTATACAATTAATATCAATTAAGAATTGCTTCTGTCTTCTGTTCCGTTTCCTTAAGCCATCACGATATCTCTTTGCTTCTATCCTTCTTCAAAGTATATCGCTTCTAGAATCTTCATTGAGTATAACACCGATAGCTAAGCAAACTCTGACTGTCAGAGTTTAACAAACTCTGACCAGTCTTCCAGCTAAACTCTGATAGTTTCCTGATACTTTAAACACTGATAAACAAACATCAGAAATTATATCTAACATAAAGAACGTTGTTACCCCGCTCGTACCGCTCAACCCTCATGCATAGTGCTACCAGCAGTAACCGCGAACAATTTTGAAATCAAACATCATAACATTAGCATGTTACCTTGGTTTGCTGGGGTAGAGGGAGAGGATCCATATCTTTTCATTCGAGAATTTGAAGAAGTGTGTGTTTTACAAAAACTTCAACAACTAAGTGAGGATTCCATTAGGCTTAGACTCATTAACTTTGGTTTAAAAGAAGATGCTAAACAGTGGTTGTATAGTCTACCCGTTATTTCTATTTCCAAATGGGAGGGATTTGTTGCTATATTTCTTAAAAAATATTTTCCCAACCATGAGGCTAACAGGCTTAGGAATGAAATCAACAAATTTCAACAAAATCCAAATGAGCCTTTTTGGAAATATTTTGATAGATTTCAAAAGTTGTTATCTAAGTGTCCTCAACATGGTATAGAAAAATGGAGACTTTGTAAAATTCTCTATGAAGCCTTAGATAGCCAAACCACTACCTTGTTAGAGTCTATGTGTAATGGTAGGTTTATTGATAAAACTGATGAAGAAGTTTGGCAGTTTTTTGGGGAATTAGCTGAAAGAACAATGTTATGGGAGTCAACTAGGGAACCCAGTCAGGAAACTGAAAAATCTAAGGGCGTACACGTAGTTGGTAATTCTATTGCAACTGAAGCTAAGTTAGCTACACTCACTAGACGTCTAGAAGCCTTAGAAACCAACAAGGTGTCCTCACAAGTGTTTCTGTGTGCAAATTGTAATTCTCCTACTCATTTGATAGAAAATTGTCCTGAAATTGAACAAGCCAATGGGTTTCAATCTAGAGTTAGGAATGATCCCTATTCATCCACATACAATTTTGGTTGGAAAAACCATCCAAATTTCTCATGGAACCAAGGTCAATACAATCAATATAACCAAAATTCTCAACCTGCTTTTTAAAAGCCCAATCCTGGTCCATATCCAACTCAAAATCCTAACTCATATCCTCCACAAAATCTCGGTCAATATCAAAATTCAGTCCCCTTGAATCCTCCTGGTTTTACCCAATCTGACAAAAGATTTACTTCCATTGAAAAGAGTTTAGAGGCATTACTCAAATCTCAACAAAATTTCATGAACACTATGACCCAAGATAGGCAATTGCTAAATTCCAACGCTCAAGCCATATCTAAGCTAGAGGTCCAAGTTAGTCAATTGGCAAACACCATCAGTGAGAGAGAGAGAAATCAATTTCCTAGTCAACCTGAGATTAATCCTAAATTTCATCCAAATCAAAAGTCTCATGAAAATGTGAATCATGTTATCTCTCTAAGGCTTAGTAACCAATTCAATAATCATGATGGTGTCAATACTCAAGAAGAAGATAAGCTGACATTTGAACCAAATCCGTTACTCTTAAATCCTAGTCTTAAACAATTTTCCAATCCCAAAAGTCCCGAAGAAGTTAAATCTAATGAGTCATCACCCTCCGATGAACCACCTTCAAAATCCCACTCTGATGTGTCTAATGAAAAAGTCTTTAAGCCGAAAGCCCCGTTTCATCACAGACTTACTTCAAACAAACAATCTTCTCAATTAGATAAGATTTTGGAAGTCTTCAAGCAAGTCAAGATTAATATTCCTCTTTTAGATGCAATTCAACAAGTTCCCTCTTATGCTAAGTGTCTAAAAGATTTGTGTACTCATAAAAGAACCACTCATGTTCCTAAAAAAGCTTTCCTAACATCTAATGTTAGTTCTATCTTGTCAAATCAAATCCCTTTGAAGTATAAGGATCTTGGTTGTCCTACCATTTCTTGTGTCATAGGTGATACTTTCATTGATAAAGCTTTACTCGATCTAGGAGCTAGCTATTGTGAATCTTCTTCCATTATCTGTCTATCAAGACTTGGGTTTAGGTGAACTTAAAGAGACTACTATCACTCTTCAGTTAGCTGACCGTTTTGTCAAAATTCCTAAGGGTATAATGGAAGATGTGTTGATTAAGGTTGGTGATTTTGTCTTCCCCGTCGATTTCATTGTTCTAGAAACCGAACATGTCCAAAATCTCAAAAATCAAATTCCCATCATTCTAGGAAGACCTTTTCTTGCCACCTCTAATGATTTGATCAACTGTAGAAATGGATTAATGAAACTCACATTTGGAAACATGCAAATTGATCTCAACATTTTCCATGTAGGAAAACAACCCAATGAGCTTTTTGACCAACCCATAGAAATTAACATGATTGATGAGTTAGTTGACAATGAAATCATGAATGTTGATGATGTTCTTAACTTTTGTCAAAATTACTTTGGTCAAGATTGGGATGATACTAGTCATAAAAATGAGGTTAATGAAATGTTAGAGTCCACTATTCCTAGTTCCGATCGAGAGTTAGAACCTTTTCATTTGCCGCTTTATGAAGCTAATGAATCAGTTGAGACAAGTCCACAAGAATTAGAACTTAAACCTCTTCCCGAAACTCCTACGTATATGTTTCTAGGTCCTTCTTCTGAGTCTCTTCCATTCATTCTTGAGGATAGTGCAATTGTGTCTTTTCTTGAGAAAAATATTTTGTTGGAGTATGAGAGCAATAAAGAACTTCATGAATTTGTTAAGTCTTCTGTTGGTGAGCCACCCCTACTTGATTTTAATCCATCTTTTTCCACTCTGGATCAGTCTTTGGTAGTTAATAATGAAACTCATCATTTTGTTATCTCTAGTGACATAGTTCATGACCAAGAATTTCAAGTAATTAATCTGCTTAAACAACATAAAGAAGCATCTAATTCGTCTATGAATGATGTCAGTGTAATGAGTTTTATTCTAGTTCCATATCATATTTCTCTAGTGGATACTGTCTTTTCTGTGGGTGAGTTTCACATGCTTGATGATTATGTTACGAAGGTAGTTTTCCCTC
This sequence comes from Heracleum sosnowskyi, assembly GCA_030848705.1. NCBI lineage: Eukaryota > Viridiplantae > Streptophyta > Magnoliopsida > Apiales > Apiaceae > Heracleum > Heracleum sosnowskyi. Next base: position 24,299,040 of record CM061245.1, read on the forward strand.
GATCTGGTATTGGTTAGTAAGTGTTTTTTGTAATTGTCTCCCATAGTCAAATGTAGGTATGTGGGACTGTGTGAGTGTGTTTATTGTGTGTGTATGTGTGTTTTTGTCTGTGTGTTATAGGTATTGTTATATTCCTCCATCATGCCCTTATCAGGTATTCTCATCCTTTTACTTTGTCATTTTTATCTCAGTTGCATACATTGAGGACAATGCATGATTTAGGTATGGGGGAGGGGTTTAGTAGTATTATAAATAAAAAAACAAAAAAATCCAAAAAAAAAATTAAAACATGAAAAAATCCCAAAAAGAATTTTAGTCTTGTAAATTGTAGAATTCTAGTCTTGTAAATTATTGTTTGTGGCTTGATGCATCCTTGCATGTTATAGTAATCTTGTGTTTCTGATGCTTTTGATTGAGAAGTGATTTGCTAAGTTCTTGTGCACACACATACACTAGCAAGTTGAAACAAGTAGACTTACTGAATGTTGCAAGTAATTAGAAGGACATGAATATGTGCAAAGTGATTTGGTTTTCATGCTTTAAGTACAAGTTTGTGCATTGAAGATATTTTTGCTTGGGATTGATTATGTTTTACCACCAAGTGAGTTTTTGAGCCTATATGCATATCTTTTGCATTTTATATTCGCTTGCTTGAGTGTCCACATGTTCTTTGCATTGCTAGCGTTTGTTTGAGATCTTTCTTGAAACGCATGACATTATTTGATGATAAGATGATAAAGGCATTTAGGAATAGCCTATATTTTCCAAATTACCACACCATTTATATATGATCAATTAGTTACCCACTTGAGCTTAATCCTATTTTTTCGGTGACATACCACATTACGTGCCTAGACCTTTTTCTTGTTTAGCCTTACTTATACTTGATCCCAAATTGTCAATGGCTAGTAGGAACTTGAGGGAGTAATAAGGTGTATAAGATGGGTTTACTTTTGTTCATTACTTTTGAGGAAATATTTGGTTTGATTGTTTACTTGATAGTCGTTGTTCAATAAATTTTTGAAGGTGGATTATGGTTGCTTATACCTATCTCTTATACTCAAAAAAAAAAACAATATCATGAGAGCATACTAATGTTTGTGTGATCCTTCTTCATTCGACTAATCAAGCCTTTTTGTTGAAAGAAAAAGTAGAAAATTCATGTGTGGGGAGGATGTTTGGTGATGTGTATGATTAATTATGGTGCCTACTAGCTTTTGACACTTCACCTTATTTGGCCTTACTTGACATACCTTATCCCTAGCCCCGTTACAACCCAAATAAAGACCTTTTGATTATCATCATTGATGTATGTTGTGTTAAATTTAGATTGATACCAAATGTCAAGCATGCTTATGATTTTGTTGGAATTGAGTGATACACTTACCCTTATTCTTGAGTGAATATTCTTTTGTGAGTGAAAGGTGAGTTATTGCTTGTTTCCACATTTGAGATCCCAAGTTTTGACTCAAAGGTGTACTTTTGTGGGCTTAGCATGATTACCAACTTATTTTTACACTTGACATGGACTTTTGAGCACTTATGCATATTTCTTTGAGTAGACTATGTGAATCCTTGCATCTTCCACGACAAGACATTGCAAAGTCATTTTTGATTCTTAAGTTGATGTAGCATGAGAGGATTTGTATGTGTGGAGTTGCATTTCCATGCGATCTTTTACATGAGCTAGATGGATTTTGTGGGTACATTCACTATAGGCCCTCACGAGACCTCACTCGTCCAATAGGGTTGCCTAGGGGTTTAAAGGGCTTGTTGCATATGCCAAATGCAACCGTGATCACCTACGGAAGTGGTATTATCTATTAGATAGTAGTTCATATTATATTAGTTTTTCTCGAGGACAAGCAAAAGGTAGGTATGGGGGCATTTGATAGGTCCATAATTCAATAAATTTTTAATACCTATTTTATGTTTGTTTTCGTAATTTTATTATTTAATAAATTGTTTTCTTTTGTTTTTTAGGAAAATAAATAAAATCACATTTCAAGCAGAAAAAGGTGAAAAAAAGGCAAGGAGGTGGAAATATTTTAAGTCAAAAGGAAATTGGAGAAAAATTGAAAAACTTATCGGAGAAGAAAAAGGAATTGAGGAAATATTTTTATAATCCGATTTGTAGTCAAAGAGCCCAAACCCATTATTTTTTCTATATATATGGGTCTCCTCTCTTGTATTTGAGACACCTAGAATTTTATAATTGTTCTTCTTTTCTGTTTTTACTTCGTCGGTGGTTATTATCCGCCACAACCTTTTTGCTCATTATCATTAATATATTAAATTCTTGTTTTTCTATTCAGTTTTTGTACAACGCGCTGTGTTCTTGTTTTTGTTGTTTATTCACGTTATTTACAAGCTAATTGTTTTGCCATCAGTTTGCTTTTCTACTGCCATGCATGATTGATATTAGTATTAATTATAAAAGTCAACGCGTTCATCCTCTACTTGAATATTAGTTAGTAATCTTTTTTAGTTTATTAAATCAAACACATGCTTCGTTAAATTGTTCTGGTTTTATATTTAATATTAACTTCCATATTAATTATCTTGTTTATTTTATAGTCATACATAGCTAGTTCTCTTGTCCTAGGATGAAGATGAATTTAATTTAATTATTTTTGATATTTTCTCGTTCCTATTAATTGGTTCTCATAATTTTTCTTAGTGCTTAATTGTTCAATTGACAAAGTGATTTTGATATATTATTGTTACCGGATTTATTTTTCATAGCCTATGTTTGCTCCATGAAGTTTTGATAGGTAGTTTTGATAGGTTATTGTTAGATAACAAGTTTCATAGTATATGCTTGTCTCGTTAATTGATATATCTTATTTATGAAGGAAAGAGAATTGATTTTAGGGCGAGTTGATATTAATTGTGATTGATTAATGGATTCGGATTCCTAGGTTTTCCTTATTTGATTTTAATTGTTAATTAGGTTAAACAAATCTCAACTCAAATCTTATTGTCTAGTTCGCCTGAGTTAATTGTTAGGGTTTTTGAAAATACATAGTCTCTGTGGATCGATCTGTGATTGCTACAACTAAACACTGTGCGTTTGCAGTTACTTTATTTTTACACATCACTATGTAATCGAAATCAAGCAAGATTTGGGCCGAATTGAATACTTGATGCTTGGAAAGTATATAGACAAAAACAAAATGTCATGAGCACAACATTTAACATTCTGAAAGATTAAAATATAGCCAATCCCGAATGCTATATGATCATTCTTCTCCCAAGGCACAAAGACATTGGTGAATAATCACACGCTAAGAGGTATGATCGGGGGTGACGACACTGAATTAAGAAAAGTGTTCACCGAAGGAAAAACCTCCGATTACCACTGGGGACTTGTTGATGCATAATATAAATATGATCCGATCCCTTAATAGGTATTCGACCAGTAATAAAGGATTAGAAGAGGCCCAATGGGTCATTAATCCTTACCTCGCAAGAAACCCAATACAATTGGAAATATAATAAACGAGCAAACTTAACATATATAGGTGACTTGCTCCTAAAGAATAGTAGGAGTATCGGCCTAAAGAAGATCTGATACCGAAAAGAACCACGTGGGCTTGATTCCTTATAAAAGGATACATATGTACCTCCAAAAATTCTATTATCTCTGAATTAATCCTCTCAAACTCAGCCCTAAATCACATAAATCCTATTAATTCTTCCCCAAAATTGTCATGGATATCAAATCCTTAATTTTAGAGCTCTATACGAATAGTCGATTATAAATTTAATATTGAAGCTTAGTCCGTGATGAATATTGGCTTCAACTAGAAAACATACCTATAATTATTACCACATGCTCAAATATTTAATAAGATTTTTTTTGGAAAAATGACAAAAATAATCATTTTTTTCATAAAATAAACAAAAATAACCATTCTGAAAAAAGTGGCCAACTTTAGCCTTTGGGATACTCCGTTGACAGTTAGGTATCCCATATATGGAATACTCCACTGAGAGTTGGGTATCCCATATGTCAAAATTAACCTCTTTTTTAATACAAAATGAACAAAAATAAACGTGTGTTCTTAGTTTAGTCGTTCCCTTGGGGGTTTAACATTTAACCTTTGGGGTTCTATGGTTCCATTTTGGGTTTTAGAAATATTCGGAATGACGAATCCGTATACGGACTTAGGGTTTAGGGTTTAGGGACAACCCTAAACCCTAACCTAACCTGATTTTAGGGTTGTTTACAACCCTAAAATCAGGCCGCCGGTATGTGTAAGAAAATCAATTTAAAATCAGGTCGCTGGTCTGTATAAAATTACTATGAAATACTCCATCATATAATGCGTATATCAATGTCTGTATGTGATACGCATATAGAAAATGGGTATCCAATTGAAGGATACTCCATTTTGATATGCGTAACTTAAGCAAAAATTTGTAATACCCCATTACAGAATGCGTAACCTGTATACTTCGTTGTCAAATGCGTATTGAACCGGCTATTTTTGCTCAACTTTTGTAAAATCGTTATTTTTGTTCAGGTGTTAAGAAAATCGGCCATACTTGGCATTCACCCATTTTTTTTTCTTAGTTGTTATAATTATTTATTATAATGGTATGTCTTCGAAAAAGTTATCTTTATAGTAAAAATAAATCGATCTTGTACAAAGATTTTTTTTATTCTTACTTTATTATTATCTATTAGATAGTCTAAATATGTGAGTATCTTGAGGAGATATTGTAAATATATTATTTATTTTATATTTTATAAATATATTATTTATTTTATATTTTAATACATGTATTTTGTAAACATATTCTTGTCATATTCGTTCAATCAGTGTAATGGGTCTGATAACGATGATGACGGTGTTGTGTGTAAACGAAAATACAGGTATTTTGCTTACTTGGGTGTTTTATCTTGATTGATGTGATTAATCATTTATACTTTGTTTGGAAACAGAAGAGGAAATATCGTTATTTTATAGGGCTCATTTTTTGGACCTCCTCCCCATAGAAGTAAAATTGAGACTTAAGTATATAAATATTAAAAATGAAATATAAAAGTCCACAGTAGGGTAGTGTCTCGGAAGAATACATATTGATGTTTTACAAGCCCATATAAACAAATGAGCTTATTTAAACAACTAAAAGTAAATCTCATTTGCAACTACAACATTTCTCATTTGCAGTGCCTGAAAGTTGAACTAGGAAGAATCATATGACCTCAGAATGACGTCAAAAGTACAGGAAGAAGAAGGCAACGTCATCTGATGCTCAGCACTCTGGCGACAAATTACCCTTTACTTCGAGCTTCACTGTTTTCCTTGAACAATTTTGTAATTAAAGCCCGAATTTCGGGTCTCAGGTCAGAAGCTTCTTTAGGATTAAACTGACCTGAAAATATACAAATACAAGCTACAATGTTTCAGTAATAGCCCCAACCTTATTCGATCTTCAGCATGAATTAAATCTTTCAATGCAGTCGACAAAAAAAGAAAAACATTCAATGCTGACGCTGCTCACTTAGGAGACACTGGACAGAAATAAATAATTTACACTGCTCACGCTGCTTTGTTAGAACTGCACTATTGCACAACTGAGAACTGGATAACTATATAAACTTTACCTTTGGTAACTTCCGGCCAATCTTGGGAAACAGGTCCTCTTAAGAGATATAAACTTCCGGCCACAATGGTAGAGTGTAAGTAGATTGCAGCAGAATATACCTACACATGTATTCCAATAAAATCCAAATAAAAATGTTAAAATGAGAACATGGACAAACAAAGCAAATTACCAAAATAATTTGGACAAATCACCAAAATTTCAAAAAATATAATATATATCAATTTGGTGACACTTTTTTTTCAAAATTTTCATTTCAAGTCTTGATCTCATTTGAGATATTTTGTCTTTCTACAAACTGCAAATTGGATTAAATAACCATACCTGCAGATGGTGCAACCTCAATTCTGCTCCATCAACCAATCCATAATGATGTATCAAGAATACTCCCCAGTAATATATGCTGTAAAACAATAAAAAGAATTATGAAAGAAGTAAAGTTATTTCATGTCTCTGGTTCCTATTTCAATAAAATTAATTCTTATGTGTAAGGTCGGCATTGGATATTCTTCAAAAATTACTTTATAAAGAAACATCTTACTCACAGCAGATCAAAATGCTAGAAACAAAAATGAAAACTAAAAAGATGACTTTGTGATATAAAGATATGCCCACTTGTACAAATTTATAGTGTACCTAAGGCCAAAAAAAGTTTCATCTTCTGATTCACCATCTCCTTCCTCATCTCCAATGTTCGAGGAGAAGCTCACCATCTTTTTTATGTGATACACTGTGACACTGAGTTGGGAAAATTGTAAAAATTATGTAGATGACAAATAGGGGTTGAGTGATAAATCCTATTCTAAATAATTTTTCTGTGAGTAACAAGATGCAATGGGGCTGAGTGATAAAAAGTAGAGATGATGGTTCATTAGTACGTTATAATCTTTTTGTATATATACTGTGGGCGGCGTGAATCTAGAAACGTCTATTTTTTTAGTGGTCTAGAAGTCTCTAGAACTATACTTTTAAATATCACAAATGTAGATGTCTCTAGAAGGATCTAAAATATAAGTATAAATTATACCATTTTTTTAAGATTTTCTTTAAAATATAGTATTTAAAATATGATATGGGTATTATCTTTAGAGAAGATTATCTACAAATATAAGTGTAAATTATAGGAGTTTTGAGTTTTGTAGTGTTCTAGAAGTATGTTTAAAATGTTAAAGGTGTCAACAATTTATCTAAAATATAAGTATAAATTATACCATTTTTTTAAGATTTTCTTTAAAATAGAGTATTTAAAATATGATATGGGTATTATCTTTAGAGAAGATTATCTACAAATATAAGTGTAAATTATAGGAGTTTTGAGTTTTGTAGTGTTCTAGAAGTGTGTTTAAAATGTTAAAGGTGTCAACAATTTATCTAAAATATAAGTATAAATTATACCATTTTTTTAAGATTTTCTTTAAAATATAGTATTTAAAATATGATATGGGTATTATCTTTAGAGAAGATTATCTACAAATATAAGTGTAAATTATAGGAGTTTTGAGTTTTGTAGTGTTCTAGAAGTATGTTTAAAACTAGCATAAAAACCCGTGCGAGGCACGGGTTATTCTCTAGCATAATTTTTATAATTTTGAGATATTGTCGTATTTTTAATAACTCATGAATCGTATAATAGGCGCCTGAGTGTGGGTATAGAAATTGCAGCTAGTTATCGTTAGAAATCATTTATAATTGAGGTATTTTAGAATTGTGAATGAGTAATCTTGATACTAAATATGTTTAATGTGTGCAAGATTTATGATCAAACATTCTTGTATTTAATTTTGTGTTTGTTGCACATTCGTGCAAGTGACTGTGTACAATGTTAATAAAATTTGGAATCCGACTTTCCCACTATTTGCAGTCACTATTTATGAACTACCATTTACATTAGTTAAGTAAAAGAGTTAAACCCTGATGCACGACAACATAAATGATAGAACCAAAGACTAAGAAAATTGTTATTGAACCAGTTCTAAGTAGCATCGTTTCATTTTTTAGGTAATATAGTTCCATCCTTGCATAGTGAATTTGATGCGAAATATGCATTATTGCATTTTGCGGAGTACATATTAACTCGGGTCTACTACCATTAGTTGTGTTCATATGATTTTCTTATTCCGTACCTATGTTAATGCTTACACGATGTGCTTCACGACAAACTTTGACCCCGTAAATGAGGCATGTACAAGACAATAGTTCAACTCTTAGGAGCACCAAGTGACTATCATCATCGATAGATGTTATGTGTTTGGTTGTTCTTCTAGATTCTTATCTTGAAGTAATGCAGTATTAAGAAAGTAATTGTGTATTTTTAAATATTAAATTTTTTATGGTATTAAAGGCGGGGATGGAGATTTGAAACCTGATGATACGGATGTCCTTTGACATGTTTCAACGGTGAGATGCCGGACAATTGTGCAACTTCACTGAGTTGGGTATTTAGTTCTGCAAATTGGGTTGTACCTTGTACGTAGTGGTTCATCAACATACTATGTAAAAATGTGTCTCATTATTTATGTAAAGTACCTGGCATTTCTCGCAGCATGTTCCGTAGGTAGGAGAACATGTGGAAAAAAGGAGCCATCCGAAATTCGTTAGGGGTGGAAATAGGGATAGATTGTGACGACCCAGGTCAAATCTCGAGTCTTTTTCTCGAAGATCAACTCAAATTCTGATTATGAGTCCGAATAAGCCAAAATATACTGGCCAAAAACCAACATGGGTAGTCCACAATTCCACCACAAGCCCACAAAAGATCATGATTTATTGATGCATTTGGTAGTATTATTGTGACTTATAAACTGAACTAAAGTCTCAAACCTCCTCGATATGGGACTGAAGTGTTTAAAACTCCCCCACTTAAGATCCCGACGTGGGGTAAAAATAAAAATCTCATCGATTTGTACAAATATATCATCTTGTGTGATTAACAAAAAATATATGTTTCCTACAATTCAAGTTAAACAGGGTTCTTATCAATACAATGAAAAGCAATACATAATACTAATAATATAATTACGTTTGACATGTCTTAAAACTTTTATGTCACATCCATTAATATCATAGATTAACGATACCGATCAAATGCTAAAAGAAAAATAACAAATGCTACACTTGATTATGTGTTGGATTATTATTTACTTATATCTCGATTCTCTAGTTTTATCATAATTTGCTTTGGATCGTTTGCCTACATTAAATATATGTATCCAAAATATGATAGTTACTAATAATTATTAAGATAATAAAAAAATGTATATGACAAATATAAAATGTTGTAAGATTATACAAGGGCATTGAACATTTTATTATGTAATATTGTAAAAAAACATTATTCTTAGCATGTATATACTTTTAAAGCGATGAAAATTTAAGATAATCAACCAAGAATATTTAAATGTATATTAACAATATTATATAATATAGATCAATAAATGTGAAATTTTACTTGTACATTATTTTTTTAAATAAGTATTTACAAATCAAAACATGTTAGAAAGTAAGTAACCATTTTATACAAACATTAATTTGATCTATAAATTGATCATATATTATATCTGAACCCATAATTCTATTAAGATGAGACTTTAACACAAACCCAATACTCGAAAATTTATCATTGGATCTTCACGACACATTTGATGTAATTAAACGTTAATTTGCATAACCCCTGATATAATATTTTTTCTGAAACCATTTTCGATTATTCACATTTCAGTGTTGTTATACACACACACATACATACATACATACATACATACATACATACACACACACACAGATATATATATATATATATATATATATATATATATATATATATATATATATAATTGTTAAATATGTTGCAAATGATGAATGAAAGATATGAATGAGTGTATGGTGGTAGTGTTGAGTTAGGGATCACTGGCGGTGATGAAATTTGGTATATGGCAGTTACAGTGTCATGATTGTGTTGAGTGTGCATGTATTTAGCGTGTCATTGCAGTGGCAGGAACGGGGACGGGGACATCTACGGTTGTCTATTGAAGCCCTTAAATCCAAAACATATTTGCACATGTTATGCCTCGATAGTTGTTGATCTCTAGAAGGTTGAGAAAGAAGAATACATACTCAAAAGACAGAACTTTACAACGATGCCAAACAATGATGGTAACTACCCAATGATTATGGTAACTAACATTTCGATAGAATCAATTTTTAAAGATAAATGAATACTTAATACAAATTTAAATAATTTATGAATATGTATAAGTAGGCCACATATTATATATTATTAATTTATATTGTAACAGTATAACAACTCGTGAGAGACACGAGTTATTTTCTAGTATTGTGCATAAAATTTTCAAAAGACAGAACTTTACAACGGTACCAAACAATGATGATAACTACCCAATGATTATGGTAACTAACATTTCGATAGAATCAATCTTTAAAGATAAATGAATACTTAATACAAATTTAAATAATTTATGAATATGTATAAGTAGGCCACATATTATATATTATTAATTTATATTGTAACAGTATAACAACTCGTGAGAGACACGAGTTATTTTCTAGTATTGTGCATAAAATTTTGTACTAACGTTGTTTAAACATTACTTTTATTGTTGTTAAGTTTTTTTCATTTGAAATTTTAATCTTTCTCTTCGTATAATGATCGATAAAATTATATCTTATTTTGTTACCAAGTCTTCTTTAATTCGATTAAGTTTTATAAACTTAATTCAGTTTTTGATCCTTTTAGATTCTAATGATAGGAATTGCATGATGGTTTTTAATAATATCATATTATGTTAACACAATTATACTAACTAATACAACGATTATTTAAAACGTATTCATAATCTAATTTATTATTTCGTAATTTGAACACAAATATATAATTAATCTAATTATTTAATAAACATAGTATTCATATCTCAAATGATAATTATAATAAATTTTATTGTTTACATATATCATTTATCTCTCAATCTATATAAATCTTATTTGCTTTCTAGGCCCACGCGACACACAAACACATATAAATGTGTTTGGAAAACAACACATATGAGCTTGTGGCCTAGTGGTATGACAATGTACAAATTAAAATGAAGACCAAGGTTCAATTCCTATTGGCAACATTTTTTTATAAAAGTAATGAACATAAGGGCAATTAAGACATTTCAAGTGCATTAAAAAGTCTCACCATTTAAATTGAATAAAATGTCTCACTAATATTAAACCCATGTTGGGCTATTAATAATATAATAGATGTTAAAGGTGTCAACAATTTATCTAAAATATAAGTATAAATTATACCATTTTTTTAAGATTTTCTTTAAAATAGAGTATTTAAAATATGATATGGGTATTATCTTTAGAGAAGATTATCTACAAATATAAGTGTAAATTATAGGAGTTTTGAGTTTTGTAGTGTTCTAGAAGTGTGTTTAAAATGTTAAAGGTGTCAACAATTTATCTAAAATATAAGTATAAATTATACCATTTTTTTAAGATTTTCTTTAAAATATAGTATTTAAAATATGATATGGGTATTATCTTTAGAGAAGATTATCTACAAATATAAGTGTAAATTATAGGAGTTTTGAGTTTTGTAGTGTTCTAGAAGTATGTTTAAAATGTTAAAGGTGTCAACAATTTATCTAAAATATAAGTATAAATTATACCATTTTTTTAAGATTTTCTTTAAAATATAGTATTTAAAATATGATATGGGTATTATCTTTAGAGAAGATTATCTACAAATATAAGTGTAAATTATAGGAGTTTTGAGTTTTTTAGTGTTCTAGAAGTATGTTTAAAATGTTAAAGGTGTCAACAATTTATCTAAAATATAAGTATAAATTATACCATTTTTTTAAGATTTTCTTTAAAATATAGCATTTAAAATATCATATGGGTATTATTTTAGAGAAGATTATCTACAAATATAAGGGTAAATTATAGGAGTTTTGAGTTTTGTAGGGTTCTAGAAGTATGTTTAAAATGTTAAATGTGTCAACTTTAGATGTATCTACAAGGATTATCTAAAAATATAAGGATAAATTATATCGTATTATTTTTTTAAAGATTTTTTTTAAAATAAAGTATTTAAAATATGATGTGGGTATTATCTTTAGAAGTCTCTAGAAAAGTTTGTACAAATAAAAGCTTAAATTATAGGAGTTTTGAGTTTGGAAGGGTTCTAGAAGTCTATAGAATTATATCCTTTCAATTTTTTTTCCTTTTCTATCCTTTTTAATGTAGTAATTACACGTGTACACACTTTTCATTTAGACTTTTTACTATTCCTAACTAATTATAAATACATTAACTTCTTAACAACATCTCCACTTAAACATTAGTCAAAATATTCTAATTTTGGTTAATTTTGGTTAATGTATTTATACTGACTTAAGATCTGATTAGTTTTATTTTAAGTTTGGTTAAATCAAGCACACAAAATTGTTGTATTTAATTAGTGTTATGAATATTAATAAAATGCGAGACGACGTCGTGAGGCGACGTAGAGTAACATTCTATTATATAATTGTAAAGAGTAATATTTGAGGGACAATGATACTTGAAAATAACTATTTGAATCACATTCCATTTGATACGTAATTAACCAAATGAAACAATACGTAATTAACCAAATGAAACACGTATTTGTGTGCTCTTTTCTATTAGTATATTTGTTAGATCGTTGTATTATAAAATTTTCAGGATGTGAGACGTTGCCAACGAGCAACTTTTAAGTCGAATTTTTTTATGTATGTTTTTTTTTCATATTATCTTGTACTTATTCTAATGATGATTTTTTCATAATTTTAGATTGGACATCCATTCTTTTTTCTTTTTCTTTTTTTGATCGGATCCTTCTATTGTACAATTTACTTATTCTTTTTTACTTATTTTTTTTTTGATGGAGAACGGAAGACTGGATCAACAAACGTTAATCCTTAAGAATACTATTAAACCCGAAAACGCGAATTCAATTAATAAACTCTGGAATCCACCAGAAAAGATGAGAAAAGTCTCAAGGTTTTTTAATTCAATCAAAGATAATCCCCAAATACAATACCATGATGTTTTTATATGTAGGGATTGAGAACCCTAAAAAAACAAATCTGAATTAAAATAAAATAATTATTATAAAGCAGCATGATCATGCAACATTGAGTGTGGTCATGCGCGGTCTCTCCAGCCCATTCAGCAGTGTGATCATGCCATCATCTCCTCAGCAGCGTGATCATGCCATCAGGTTTCTTCAGCAATGCGACCAAGCCTTTGCTTTCTTGCAGGCCTTTTCCTATCAAGTTTTTCTTCAAAATCCCGGGCCTCTTATTCTACATCAGTCCATCCCACCAGTAAAAAACTCGACCTCGAGTTAATATTTGGATATAAAGGAACATCATCATGAAACTCATGTAGATCCGCTACGTTAAAAGTTTTCGAAATATTCCTATCCCCGGGAAGATCAAGTACATAAGCATTATCATTAATTTTCTTCAGTATTTTGTAAGGGCCATATTTTTTGGGCTTAAGCTTGTTGAATGTCCCTACGGGAAACCTTTCCTTCCTTAGAAAAGTCATCACATGATCTCCCTCTTTAAACAACTTTTGTCACCGCTTTATATCAGCAAACTTCTTGTGCTTAGCATTCTGAGCCTCGAGCTTTACTTTTACTTCAGCTTGCACATCACGCACTTATGTTGCTAAATTTTCTGCTCCTACATTCGAACCAGTCTTGGGTAGCCTGGCCAAGTCCAATGCATGTCTAGGGGGCTGCCTGTAAACCAAAGAAAAATGAGACTGACCTGTTGCTGAATGGATTGCATTGTTGTATGCAAATTCTGCCTGAGCTAGCGCAATATCCCATTGTTTCGGTTTGTCACCACATATACTACGAATCAGATTGCCCAAAGTGTGATTAAGATTCTTTGTCTGTCCATCTGTTTGAGGATGTGTCGTACTGCTGAAAATCAAACTCGTATTCATGCGCTTCCATAAAGTAATCCAAAACTGACTCAGAAATTTTGAATCTCTATCAGATGTGATTGAATTTGGAACTCCATGTAAACGAACCACTTCACGAAAGAATAATTGAGCTATATGTGATGCATCCGAGGTCTTTTTGCAAGGAATAAAATGTCCCATCTTTGAAAACCTGTCAACAACAACAAAAACATAATCGACTCCACGTTGAGTGCGTGGGAGTCCCAAAACAAAATCCATAGCAAGATCCTACCATATATCATTTGGAACCGGTAACGGAATGTAAAGACCGGTATTTTGTGCCTGGCCTTTTGCTATTTGACAAACATAACAGTTTTGAACAAACTTTCCTACATCACACTTCAGTTGAGGCTAGTAAAACCTCTCTTCCACAAAACTTATTGTCTTATCACGCCCAAGATGTCCACTTAGTCCATCACCATTGATTAATTTTTCTCACAAAGAACTTTTAGGAATGCATAATTGATTAACTCGAAATAAGAACCCATCAGTGACATGGTATTCTCCCGCCACATGCTTCACCACACACTGCTCCCACTGATCACCAAAATCATCATCATCATCATACAATTCTTTCAGAAATTCAAAATCCACCACTTCTTGTTGCATGATAACCAATAAATGAGCCCTACAACTCAACGCATCAACCACTTTATTTCGCACCCCAAGCTTGTGGTTTCGAACAAAAGGAAATTTCTAAATGTAGAACTACACCATAAATGGCCTACAGTAACTACTGAACTATGTCACCTTAGACCCAATATAACGTTACTACAGGCCCAAAAAGGGCTAAGGTAACATCAGGGCTAGGTTAGTTTCTCACCCAGTTGCCTTTGGCGTCAAAGGTAACATGTCGCCTACCCTAGGCTAACATAGCCTTTTATGTTACCAAAGATAGCCTACAGCAACATAGTAACCACTCTATTGCAACACCAAATCTATGTTGTTAGATATAATTGCTAATGTTTGTTTATCAGTGTTTAAGCAACAGGTACTGACAAGAGTTTATCAGAAGCCGATCAGAGTTTAGTTAAACTCTGATAGGGTGAAGAGTTTAAAGGAAGCTAGTCAGAGTTTATTTAAAGTCTGACAAGGTGATAGTTGAATTAGCTGTCGGTGCAGAATTGAAGATTCTAGAAGCAATACATTCTGAAGATGGAAAGAAGCAGAATATATTGATACAGCTAAGGAAACAGGATAGAAGATAAGAAGCAATCCTTAATTGATATGAATTGTATAGCTAACTTGTAGGAATATCAATTAGAGAAGGATTGTATGTAGCTGTGTACTATATAAACACAGATAGGTTATCCCTAGAAGGGACGCGATCATTGAGATATTATTCTTGTAACCTAGAAGCTCTTTATGATTCATTAACATCATAAAGAGAGAAGCTGTTAATAAGATTACAGTTTTATTGATTCATAAACAGTGTTATTAATTATTGTTATTCTCATACATACTTGATTATATTGTGTATTCGGCCTAACAATTGGTATCAGAGCCAAGGCTGTTTAATATATACAGTTTTACGATTAAAACACAGTAATAATCATGTCTGAAGAAAATCAAAATCAAGTTCCTCCTGCGGCTGAACAGGTTAAGCCAAATTCTGTGAGTCGATATGAAACTATCAGGGTTCCAATTCTCAGGCCAATAGAGTATCCGATATGGAAGGTGAAGATGACCATGTTTCTGGAGGCTACAGATCCAGAATATCTTGACAGAATCAATAATGGTCCTCATAAGCCAACTAAATTATCTCCTGCTGTTGGTGATAAAGAACAGACACTGATTCCAAAGGAAAAGAAAGATTATACTCCTGAAGACATCTCATCAATTGCAAAGGATGCAAAGGTTAGACATCTACTCCACAGTGCTTTAGATAATGTTATGTCTAACAGAGTAATTGGCTGCAAAACGGCAAAGGAAATCTGGGATGCTTTGGAAGTAAGGTGTCAAGGAACCACTGCTATAAAGAAGAACAGGAAGACAATACTCACACAGGAGTATGAGCACTTTGATTCTAGATCTAATGAAACCTTGACTGAGACTTATGACAGGTTTTGTAAATTACTGAATGATCTGTCTCTGGTTGACAAAGAATATAATCTTGAAGAGTCAAATCTCAAGTTTCTCTTATCTCTACCTGAAAAATGGGATCTGAAGACGACCTCAATCAGAGATAATTATGATCTTGATGATACAGATCTTGATGAGATTTATGGCTTGTTAAAGACTCACGAACTTGAGATAGATCAAAGAAACAGAAGATCAAGCAAGAAGACAAAATCTGTTGCTCTCAAAGTTGAGGAGAAGCCCATTGAAAAGAAGGAATCATCAAAGAAGAAAGCCAAGGGAAAGGCTTTAGTCATTAAATCTGAAAGTGAGTCATCAAACTCTGATGATGACTCAAACTCTGATGAAGCTTCTGACTCTGAGGATGATGAAGAACGGTTGATGCAAATGGCGGCATTGATGGTGAAGACCTTCAAGAAGATGGGATTCAAGAACTCCAAGAAAGGAAAGAGATTCTCAAGGAGAGATTCAAATTCTGAGAAGAAGAATTTCAGAAAGTCTGATGGAAAAGATACCAAGTCTGGAAAGAAGGACAAATCTGAGATCCAGTGCTACAAGTGCAAAGAGATGGGTCACTATGCTCCAGAGTGCAAGAAAGGAAAAACTGGAAAAGCACTCGTCTCTAAAGGCAAAAACTGGGCAGATACTTCAGATTCTGATGATGGAGAAAATTATGCTCTTATGGCAACTGTCAAAGATGAGACTGAATCATCAGAAAATAAGGTACCCCTAACTACTTATGCGTATGATACTGATAATATTTCTGAATTAAGAATTTATCTTAAGAACATACATGTTAGTTATAGGGATCAGACTTTAGAGAATGAAAGGATTAAATCTGAGAATCTTAGTCTTAAAGAAAGAAACAAGTTTCTTGAAAGAGAACTTGAGAATATGAAGCAGACTCAAAAAGAAAGAGATGATGCTGTTTATGTGGAACAGGAGTTGCTTAAAAGGTATAGGCAACTAGAATCTGATTTAGAGAAGGAAAGAAAAATAATTAAAACTTGGACTAATTCTGGCAGAGATACACATCAAGTTTTTCAAACAGATGCTGTAGGTTTAGGATACAGTGAGGAAGATGAACTTAGGTTTCAAGATAAAATTAAGTTTAGAGCTTTCACAAGTTCATATTCAACTCCTGTAACATTTGTTCCTGAATCTGGAAAGTTAAAATCTGCAGTTGTGAAAGAAACTGTTATGGAGCCAGTTGAAACTTGTGTTGAACAAGTAGATACTGAATCTAAAACAGAGAAGCCTGTTGAGATAGAAGCTGTTAAAGAACCAATAAGAGTCTGTGAGAAACAGGTTAATGTTGGTTTAATGACAGGAAAACAGTTTAAACATAAGCTCAAAGAGGTTAAGTCTGCCATGAAACCTAAAGGGTCCAAGAGAAATAGGAATGGAAAAATAGGCATAAACAATAGAAATAATCATTTGCCTAATGCTGGTGCTTTAAGGAAAACATGTTACAGTTGTGGTAGTTCTAATCATCTTGCTAGATTTTGCACTAAGAACAAGCATATTAATTCTTTACCTTCTACTTCAGAAGTAAAGAATGATTATGTTAGAGTAAAACCACAGACCTTATGCAAACATTGTGGGAGCACTTGGCATTCTATTTACACATGTAAGAGTTATCATGCAATTTATCATAATTACTATGAGCTAAAACCCAACTTGAAGTGGGTTAGAGCAAACTCTGCTAGTGTAAAATCTGACAATGTTAGTTTAAACTCTGAGAAAGTTGATTCCGCTGCAAAAGCTAACACCGTTAAGAAAGGCAAAGGATCCAAGCAAGTCTGGATCCTTAAAACTAACACTTAGTGTTTGTTTGTGATTGCAGGGTATAATAGAGAGCACACTTATCTTGGACAGTGGATGCTCAGGACATATGACTGGAAATAAAGCCCTGCTATCAGACTTTGTGGAGAAGGATGGCCCAAAAGTTTCCTATGGAGATGGCAACGTAGGACATACTCTGGGATATGGCAACATTAATCTTGGAGGTGTCATCATCACTAATGTAGCTCTAGTCTCAGGACTCAAGCACAATCTGTTATCTGTGAGTCAAATCTGTGACAGAGGAAACCATGTAGATTTTCATAGTGAATACTGTGAAGTTATCAGTAAATCTACTGGAAAAGTTGTTCTAGTTGGACACAGGCGCAACAATATTTATGAAGCAAGTTTGGTAACAAACTCTGATGGAAAAACAGTGTGTCTGACTGCAAGAATGTCAAATGAAGAGAGTTGGAATTGGCATAAAAAGCTCTCTCATCTCAATTTGAACAACATTAATGAGCTGATAAGAAAGGATCTTGTAAGAGGACTCCCAAAATCAACACTCAGTCTAAATGGCCTATGTGATTCCTGTCAAAAGGCCAAACAAAGGAAGTCATCTTTCAAGAGCAAAACTGAATCTTCAGTAGTGGAACCTTATCATCTTCTACATGTTGATCTTTTTGGACCAGTGAATATAATGTCAATGGGCAGAAAGAAATATGCTCTAGTAATTATTGATGAATATACTAGATATACATGGGTGTATTTCTTGTCAAAGAAGGATGAAACTGCTCAAATTCTAATGGATCATGTAAATCTACTGGACAAAGGATCACAGCACAAAGTCAAAATAATAAGGAGTGATAATGGAACTGAATTCAGAAATTCATTCATGGAAGCTTTCTGCAAGGAAAGAGGGGTGAAACAAGAATTTTCTGCACCTGGCACTCCACAGCAAAATGGTGTAGTTGAAAGAAAGAACAGAACTTTAATTGAAGCAGCCAGAACTATGCTTGAAGAAGCAAAATTACCAACTTATTTCTGGGCAGAAGCTGTTCAAACTGCTTGTTTTACTCAAAATGCTACACTGATCAACAAGCATGGGAAAACACCATATGAGATGGTGAAAAATAAGAAGCCAAATTTGAAATATTTTCATATATTTGGATGCAAATGCTTTGTGTTGAAGACTCATCCTGAATAGTTGACAAAGTTCGAGTTAAAAGCTGATGAAGGAATTTTTGTTGGCTATCCACTGTCAACAAAAGCATTCAGAGTTTACAATCTAAGAACTAAAGTGATCATGGAATCCATACATGTGTCATTTGATGACAAGAAAATAATTGGACTTGAAGACAAGGATGGATATGATCAACTACGTTTTGAAAATGAAGATCTACTCTCTGATGATATAAACTCTGATGAAGCAGGGTTGACAAACTCTGACGAAGCATACTCTGAACCTCTACTGGTAAATACTGGAGAAACTGATAATTCTCAAATTGAACAAAATAGAGAACCAGTTGAGGGGGAGCGTGAAGAAGCTCAACATGACACAGCAAGTGAGTCAGTTGAGGAAACTGATTCAAACTCTGACAATTCAAACTCTGAGTCATCAAATTCAGGGGGAGCCTCAGAGAATGTAGAAAGTCAACATATGAATCAGGAGAGCATGGATCAAGGGGGAGGATCCAACAATGATGCAAGAAACCACTTACCATCAGCAAGAAAGTGGACACAGGCACACACACCTGATCTCATAATTGGAGATCCTGATGCTGGTGTAAGAACCAGAAGTGCAACAAATAATGAGTGTCTGTATCATGCTTTCTTGTCTCAAACTGAACCAAAGAAAGTGGAGGAAGCTCTTCAAGATGCTAATTGGATTACAGCAATGCAAGAAGAGTTAAATGAATTTGAAAGAAATGAAGTCTGGACACTTGTACCTAGACCAAAGAACAGATCAATTGTAGGTACAAAGTGGGTTTTCAGAAACAAGACTGACAGTGATGGTGTGATTACAAGGAATAAGGCTAGACTTGTGGCAAAAGGTTATTCACAACAGGAAGGAATTGACTATGATGAAACCTTTGCTCCAGTTGCAAGACTGGAGGCCATAAGGATTTTTCTGGCCTATGCTGCACACAAGAAGTTTAAAGTCTTTCAGATGGATGTGAAAAGTGCTTTTCTCAATGGGAAGCTTGAAGAAGAGGTATTTGTTGAACAACCACCAGGATTTGTAGATCCCAAGCATCCAGATTATGTCTACAGGCTTGACAAGGCATTATATGGACTAAAGCAAGCACCAAGAGCATGGTATGAAACTCTTGCTCAATTTCTTTTAGAAAGTGGGTTCACAAGAGGTACAATTGATAAAACTTTGTTTTATTTCAATTCTGGTGATAATTTGCTGTTAGTTCAAATTTATGTAGATGATATTATTTTTGGATCTACTAATGACAAACTTTGTAAGAAGTTTGCAAAGCTTATGCAATCCAGGTATCAAATGAGCATGATGGGAGAGCTTAGTTATTTTCTAGGCTTACAGGTCAAGCAAACAGATGATGGTATTTTCATAAATCAAGCAAAATATACCAGAAATCTTCTCAAGAAATTTGGTATGCTTGATAGTTCATCTGCTACTACTCCCATGGCTACTGCAACAAAGCTAGACAAAGACACAGGAGCCTCAGTAGATATGACAAACTACAGAGGAATGATAGGGTCTTTACTGTATCTTACAGCAAGTAGACCTGATATCATGTATGCAACATGTCTTTGTGCAAGATTTCAAGCAGATCCTAGAGAGCCTCATCTAACAGCTGTAAAAAGGATTTTCAAATATCTCAAAGGCACCATAACCTTGGGTTTGTGGTATCCTAGAGAATCAGAGTTTAAGTTGCTTGGTTACTCTGATGCAGATTTTGCAGGCTGTAAGATAGACAGAAAAAGTACAAGTGGAAGCTGTCAATTTTTAGGTGACAGATTAGTTTCTTGGTATAGCAAGAAACAGAAGTCGATTTCCATATCCACAGCTGAAGCAGAGTATATAGCAGCTGGTAGCTGTTGTGCACAGATTTTATGGATGAAGAATCAATTGCTGGATTATGGGTTAAGGTACTCTAAAATTCCTATTTTCTGTGATAACCAAAGTGCTATTGCTATGACAGGAAATCCAGTACAGCATTCCATGACCAAGCACATCAGCATAAGATATCATTTTATCAGAGAACATGTGGAAGAAGGGAATATTGAGCTTCATTTTGTGTCTACAGACCAACAACTTGCAGATATCTTCACCAAACCTTTGAGTGAAGCTACTTTTACAAGATTGGTAAATGAACTTGGAATGATCTCTGGTTCTGACTAGAGATACGGGTTAGACTCAAAATTTATACATGTTTAATTCTTGTTGCTCATGATTCCTTGCATGTGTTAACTGTTATGAGTACCAGTGTGATAAACTCTGTTGGTTAAATTCTGATGTTAGTCTCTGTTAGTCATAAACTGTTGGTCATACTTTGAATGTTACAGATTAATGCTATTCTCTGATTGTAATTTTGTCTGGAACATAAGGACCAATGAAGAAATTTGTATGAAGCATAATTCTCAGTAAGTAACTGTGAATCCTTAAGAGTTGTATAGACTCTGATCTCAAAAATGTGCAGTAAGCTAACACAGCATGATACTGTCTCAATATTTATAGCATCTCTTAGTTTATTGATCCTATACACTGAGTCTGTATTAGCTGTTTGCATTTTCTCTCATAAGTTAATTATATTTACTGATGAAAAGTCTAAACTCTGATTATTAATTTCAAATAATTCACCCTCAAATTCAAAAGATGCCAAACAGAGCACAAATTCCTTTGAGATCATGTTGTGCCTAGGAAGATCCAGGAACTTATTGTATGAAATAAGGGCTAAAATCTTTGATTTTTGGTGACTAGTGCCAACCACTGATTACTGGAAAAATAAATAAAAAAAAATATATATTGAAAAATAAAAAAAATTAATAAAGGGGGTGAAAAATAAAAGACATATCCAAATGAAAGGATATCAGTAATACAGAGTTTAGATATAAAATCAGATTTTATGTTATACATGAGAGTTTAGGCAACCAGTTTTTACTACTTTAGATTGTGGATTTTATGCACTTTGAGATGGTCTCAATACTGATTTCGGTAAACTCTGCTACTACACACACATATTTTCACAACTGTACAGATTGAGAAAAGAGTTTATTGACAAAGAAGGACAAATGGTAAACACTGATGTTTTGTGTGAAATACGCCGAGGTTACTTTATTTTAATCTCTGATGGTTAAAATAATTTTCTTGTCTCAGACAGTTTATGATTTTGGGTTTAGTCATTTGTTCTTAGGCAAAGTATGATTGAACAGAGAAAAGAAAGAGTTTGTTTGATAAGTACTGATAGTGATCAGTAGTACTGATGAGTATGTTAGTTTATTGTTTTAAGTGATATCATGTCTTTCACTTTACAATTACTAGGTAAAATTGATAATACTGAAAGTAAAGCAATAAAATGAGTCTTTTTCATTAATTGATTCAAACTCTGTTTACATTCAGTCAATTACATACTCATGCTTAGCTAATCTTTCTGGTAAATATTAATTTCTATGGTTACAAAAGTGAAGATCTATTTAACCAGGATAAGTATTTGAATGCTATCCAACATCGAAGCAGAAGAGCTAGAGCCAGAAGCTATTGTGCTCTACTACTTCTGATGATAGCTACCCAGTTGCTCATCTGGTCATTATACCATTTGGGATAGCTTGAAATCCTCCTAATGATGAATCATCATCATCATCTTCTCGGGATCTCTTTCTGCTTTGCAGCTTGCAGGATTGTAAGAAGAGGTTTTCTTTTGACCCCGACAAGAAACTCAGTTGAAAAAGCATCAAGCAGATCTCCATGGCATCTTCATCTGCGAGGATTGGTGCATCATATGGTCCTGGACGGAAGATGTATACATGAGGGTTGGAGAAAGGTCCTTCGGCTATTTCATCATCTACGATAAGGCCTTCATCATTCAAGAATGAGAGAACAAGAAACTCATCGATAAGATAGTTTTCTTGTTGCTGCCAGTTCATGTTCAAAAACTCTTCCACATCCATGAATTCGAAAGTCCCAGCCATTTTGGTGTATAGTAAGTTTAAGATATGAAGCCTGTTGTTACATTGCTTTGGTATTTAAAGCATTCAAACAGGGTATCTGAAAGGTTTTTCTTGGAGATTGAAAGGTTTTTGAAGCTTTTGGAAACAGTAACGTGCGGAGTTCCAAGACAGTCATTATTATACTGACTGTTGAGTTGCTTTGTACTTCGTTATTGTATTTCTGAGAGATTAAAATTGATAATTTTATTATTATTGATTTTTATTAAAGTGGATATTTTGAGCGTTTTATGTGTTGCCAGGTGTCTAAATGTTTGCACGATTGCACGTGTGTATTGGATACAACTGTCAGCGTATGCACGTTTGACATCTGTCCCACTCACACACGTTTCAAGGACGCTTGCTGTGTATCGTGATCTTTTCAGTTATTATTTAAATACACTACACATAAACGGTTCAATCTTTTACGAACCTTAACTCTTCATACGCTTTTTCACAAACACCTTTCTACACATAAACTTTGCTGTCTTTCGCATCAATTCAGAATCTTCTAATGGCAACCACAGCTTTTGTTTCGTCTGGATTAGAGTTCGTTCCAAACAACTATACTGCACCACTAAACACTGCAAACGCACCAGAGGCATTTCATATGATTCAAGAGTTTCTTGCTCAGTCAGCGATTGGACGTGCTTTGGTAGAACCTGAAAAACTTTCTGGTTCACAGATAAAGGCGTTCTGGGAAACAGGAATGTATGATGATGGTGGTGAGACAGGCAACCCATCGATTATTTTTGAATATGAAGATACAGAGTATGTAATAACTGCTGGAACCATTCGCGCTGCAATGGGGTTTCCTGAATTTTCTTCGTATACAATTGGAATGGGTGATGAGGATTTGATAAGAATGATGCAAGAGATTGGGTATTCTGGACCCTTGTCGAAGATTGGACAGCTCAAACGACCATTCTTAAGGAAGGAGTGGAGCTTCTTCTTTGATTGCATCACAAGGACTTTTAGCAAGAAATGCACAAACTGGGATGCTATTCCCACAGACAGTCTGCAAATCGGGTATTCTCTTTTATTCGATAATCATTTTGATTTTGCACGACTTGTTTTGAATAATCTAGGAGACAAAATGACAGAGAATAGAGGAGTAGTCTATTTCTCTAGATTCTGTCAGACTTTGTTCTCTTACTGTGTTGAAGGAGTAGAAGTAGGTGAAGAAGATGTTTCTTGTTTTAAATTACATAAGAGAATATTTTCTGATCTTATTAATAAAGATGTTAAGAAAGGGGTTGTTGGAGACTTGTTGCTACCTCAATCTGTGCAACAGTTTTTAAATGCTCAAGTCAATCCACCAACACAAGCTTCTTCTCAACCTGAGCCTCTACAACAAGAATTGCCTCCTTCAACTTCTGTTAAACCTAAAAGGGGTGGTAGGACTAAGAATGTTGGTACTAAACCTGCTAGGGTTGCTAAGTCAAATGCTGAAGCTGGGGTATCAAGAACTGAAGAGCTGCCTCAGAGAAAAAGAATGAAGAAAAAGAGAGCTCAAAGAGCAAAGTCTGTTACTGCTGATTCTGTTGCAGAATCAGAAACTGAAACTGATGAAGAAAATCCTCATCAGAGAAAGAGAAGACAAGTTGCTGAATATCTTTTTGCTGATATCATTGCCAATATGGACAAAGTTCCTGAGGAAACTGAAGCTCCTGAAGCTTTTGTTCAGGAGGAAGCTGCAAATCCAGAAGCTGTCAATCAAGATAGGCTAAATACTGATGATATTGAAATGGATTTTGATAGAGAAGCTCCTACATCAAAGGCTAATGATGTAGTTGAGGAAGCTGCTGCTCATTCTGACAGCAGAATTTTTGATCTTGAAGAAAATGTAAGAGAAGCTGATCAAGCTACTACAGAATTGGTAGAAACTATTGCTTCCCACACAGAAATCATTTCTCTTGATTTTGAGAAAGGTGAGGAAGTTGATCAGATTAGAATTGATCATCCTACAGAAGCTGTTGCTGTACCTGCTGATGCAACAGAGAATGTTCCTGTAGCAGCAGAGTTTGTTGCAAACTCTGAAGATGCTCTTGTTCTTGAAGCTCTACAACAATCAGTTGTTGAGATTGTTCAGCGAGAAGCAGAGGTAATTGCTAAAGCAAACTCTGATATTCCTGAAACTGTTGCAGAGAAAGTCAATGATGAAGCTGCACAGTTAGAACATGAAATCACTGCTGAACATGTTCCTGAAGAGATTGCAAGAGAGGTTGACAATGTTAATGCTACTCCTGCTCATTCACCTTCACATATATCTGACATTCAAGCCAACTCTGATGAAGAAAGAGAGTTCAATCGGGCTACTGAAAAACATTTTCAAGATATGTACTTCAAGAACTGGACAGAAGCAGATTGTATTTTTACTTCACAAAGAGCTGCTGATTTAACTGCTAACTCTGTTAAAGAGATTACAAATCCTGAACTTCTCAGTCATCTCAAAGCAACTGTTGTTCAAATCAAATCATTAAACAATCGTTTTGATGCTTCTGATAAGGTGATTGAAGGGTTAAGGAATGATATAGCTACAAGAGAGCTTACACAGCAAAGGGACAAATCTCTATACATCTCTTTGTGTAAAGAGCAAAAGACTTTCAATTCTAGATTGTCGAAAGTTGAGGAGAATCAGACTGCTATGTCTGCTCAACTAACTTCAATTTCTAATGCTCTGGCATTGCTGACATCAGTACTTCTTTCTGATGATGTCAAAAAGGGGGAGAGTGTACCAAGTGACAAATGCAAAGACACTCAAGCTCTGAGACGGAGGGATGATGGTAATGATGGTGGAAGCAAGGGAGGTGAATCTGAAAAGAGTTTAGGCTTAAGACCAAGATCAAGATCAAACTCTGAGAGAAGATCAAACTCTGGTAAGGGAAAAGTAATTTCTGCCAGTGGTTCAAGGCTCAAAAGTTTGATAAACACTGATAAGCCTAGCACTGATGAAGAAGTTGCTGCTAAAGTATTTATAGCAGAACATGGAAAAGATGTTACAATTGAAGATATCCAAGCTGAAGAGCAAATGCTTGCTGAAGAACACAGGAAGAATCTTGAAGCTGGGATATACAAAAAGAAAGAAATCAAGGCTCCTAGGAAGAAAGAAACTGGAATTATCATTAAAGAAAATACTCAACAGAGTATACAATACACCAGGAGGCCCATGATTAGAAACTCTGATAAGGGTAAAGGCAAAATGATTGAAGAGCCTAACCTGAAGGAGAAAGAATATTCAACCTCTGACATTGCTCAAGTTGAAACAATATTAGCAAAATCAACCTCTGACGCTGCTCAAGTTGATGATATTATTGAAGTTAAGCCAACCACTGACAATGCTCAAGTTGTGCAAACTCAGCTAGCTCCACAACTCCAAGGTATTTTTAGAAGACCTGTACTATCTGAAGCTCTGACACTTCAACCTGTGGATTTTTCTCAAACCAGGACTGTACTTGGAAAAGAAACTTTTGATAAAGCTGGTTTAGGTTCACATATGGAGAAGAGAATAAACAACAGATCTGGAGATCAATCATCATTGGCAGTATCTGGCATTATTACTCAAGAGAATCTTGATATGCTAGACTCTGTTCAGTTGATATTTCACAAGGGTTTGAAGAAAGATTTTCTGTTGTATTTTATGAATGATGGAAGAGTCTATAGAATTGCAGAGTCTGATATAGATCTTAAGTCTTATCAAGAATTGGAGTATGTTCTGTACTTGTTAAAAGTCAAAAACAGAAACACTCACAATGTTGCTACATTTATCAGACAAAAGATGCAAAGATCTAAGGTGATGCTTGGAGGAGGAGTTTCAAAGGTATACATTCCTAAGTATAGAGATGCTTATGGAAATGTTATAGAAATGAAGAGAAACAGTGCAAGACTAAGGACTGATCTGGGAGTTAAAGTCTTAGAATTCAATCTAGAATCTGATAAAGCACATTTTATTAGGCTAGGGAATGAGATGAGGAAGAATTCCATCTATTCTCTGAGAGCTGCTATTTATCAGACTGGTGAATCTGATCCAGAACTCAAGGAACTGAAAGAAATCATGGTTGAAGAGCTGGAAAAGGCTGAAAGAAGACTTCTAATTGATTATCTCAGGACAGTGCCTGATATTCAAGAAATCAAATAAAGTCTGACTGTAAGTTTTTAATATTTTCTATTCTAAGTCAAATTTAAACTCTGTTTTAAATTAAACTCTGTTATATGTTAAACACTGCATTTGTTAAAAGGTTTTGACATCATCAATTATATGTTTAACTTGTACATTTTATTATGAACAAGTTGGGGGAGATTGTTAGATATAATTGCTAATGTTTGTTTATCAGTGTTTAAGCAACAGGTACTGACAAGAGTTTATCAGAAGCCGATCAGAGTTTAGTTAAACTCTGATAGGGTGAAGAGTTTAAAGGAAGCTAGTCAGAGTTTATTTAAAGTCTGACAAGGTGATAGTTGAATTAGCTGTCGGTGCAGAATTGAAGATTCTAGAAGCAATACATTCTGAAGATGGAAAGAAGCAGAATATATTGATACAGCTAAGGAAACAGGATAGAAGATAAGAAGCAATCCTTAATTGATATGAATTGTATAGCTAACTTGTAGGAATATCAATTAGAGAAGGATTGTATGTAGCTGTGTACTATATAAACACAGATAGGTTATCCCTAGAAGGGACGCGATCATTGAGATATTATTCTTGTAACCTAGAAGCTCTTTATGATTCATTAACATCATAAAGAGAGAAGCTGTTAATAAGATTACAGTTTTATTGATTCATAAACAGTGTTATTAATTATTGTTATTCTCATACATACTTGATTATATTGTGTATTCGGCCTAACATATGTTACCTTAGATATTAGAATTTTTTGAAATCAGTATCAGTGGGCCCCAAGTACATCATCCAACTACATAATCCCATCATAAACAACCAACTACGTCCTCTAATCACAAACCCAACTACATAATCTCATCAAATCCGCCAACACCAAGTTAAGAACATAAGTAATTACAACGTTAAAGTGTACTAGAAGAAATAACAAATGCCAACAAGGTCCTGCCATGTCGCCAACTTCATTGACCTTCCTTTCTAGCTTCGCTTCCATGTCGCCAACATGGTCCTGCCATCAGTCTATGCAAGTGTGTTGGTCCTGTTGGGAGATTCTTGCATATAAAAGGAGATTGCAGTTGATGCAAGTGTAAATAATTCTTATCATCATAAAATATTATCATTAAATGTTGAAGACAGAGGATGGGGAAATTCCTCTTAGTCCAATTCTTTATGATTGCTAGATATAGTATTTATAAACCTAAAAGGAGAACTTACTCTTGGTCCACGATCAGCTGCTTGTGAACATGCATCATGCCTTCTCTCTGCATCTTGTATCATCTCTGGACTATCGAGTTTATAGGCGACTATAAATATCCCAAGAAAGTTTGGTGTGTTGTAGAGAACCATTTTTGGCAAGTCACATGAATACATGATTGACAACATAAAACAAAACCATGTATAAAATTCACTATATACAGAAAAGAGATTGATAAGTGTTGTATGTACATAAGTCTTTTCAGTTCTTAACACCTCCTTCAAGTAGACTGATGAATTCAGTTTCCAAGAAATCAAGAAATGATATCAACCAGCAAGATCTTATAGATAGTATTGTATAATTTTTCTCTCTTTCTTAAGGTTGTAAAAGTACCATGCAGTGAACAACCACAATATTTCTTGGATTACTTGAAAGCCACGAGTCCACACTCTCACAGAATTCTTTTATTGTACGAAGAGATGGGACATGGTTGTCATCAAATAGGAATCTCTCCATGCAGCCATGAAAATGTGATGGATCATAAGATTGTTCTATACATAAGTTGAACACCTGCATGGGAGAATAAATTTCAAGTAAGGTGATGGAAAACTTTTAAAGCAATTGAGAGAAGTAAATCAAAGATTAGAAGTAAATTGCAGACGAAATAATGCACAGTAATAATACACCAAACAGGACTTGATAAATACTGCCAAGTTTTCATCGGAACATAAGAGTCATAATCCACTATAAACCATCTTAGCTTACAAGCTCTACCGACCATCATAATTTAGTAAATTAATATGCAAGATTCACTATATACAAAAAAGAGATTGATAAGTTATAACTCATGTACATAAGAATTACAAAATTGGAAACAGAATTCACGATAAAAATATGAACACTTTTCATTTTTGTATGTTAAGAGAGTTTGTATTTGAGCATAAGTCTATACTTCTAATCATAACAAAAGTAATGCAGAATGTTTAAATAGAAGGAATACCATAAACTTTATAAGGTATGGAAGTGAACAAGAATAGGAACTTGGGACAGAACAATGCTGTCATTTGACTTTTTAAAGCATACCTTATAATGCCCCTCATGTCTCATGTCCAGTATAGACTTGACCTGCCACATAGTACTAGACCAGATAATTTTGAAAAATCTGAATCCCAGACAAAAATAAAATAAAACTTTGCACATATAAGTAAAAACGAAAATCAATCTTCAATTTAACATATGAGCATGAACATAACAGATATTTTTAACACATAGGCTTGACACGCACATAATATATCCTTTTCCAGAAGTAGAGTTGGCATGTTAACAAGGATTTAAGATAAAACTGAAATGCGGTCTGCTAGACCTAAGCAAGTCCTTTGTTGAAATACAAGCATAAAAATACTAGTTCTACATTACAGAGCCATGATTGATGCGGAGTCCAAAAACAAAGCACAACTCAAAACACTTGTTCCAACGGAAAAAGATAATCAAAACGAAGGTAGCTTGAAATGTAAAAAGCCGGTTGCTTTCTTCGGAAATTGTTATTATTATTTCATTATTAGACTAACATTGTCGAGAAGACGAGCATATTCGTAAAACAATGAAGAATGTTCACCTTCAAGTCCATATCTGTGCCACCTGTTTCCACCAGTCAAAGTGTTGCATGGACTACTACCGATAACCAAGTCAAAGCCACCAAAGGAACTCAACCATTGCTGCAGCTCACTAAAAGTTACCTCCCAAATATCAGCTTCCTCTTTTTATCTGGATCGTTCGGCTTTTGTGGAAAAAAAGAGATTAAAAGTAAATTAAACCTTTCAAAGTAGACATGAATTGTTTGCTGCTGTAGCCTTGTGATAATGAAAAGGAAATTAAGAGTCAAATTCTATAATATGCAAGTGTATATAACCCTGGATGTGGGAGGAAACCTGTAAACAAGTAAGATATACCGACAACAACTTATCAATAAAGTTGTTCCATAGAAAATAGACATTTATAAGTTTCACAGTTCAGTAAACAAATACTGTGGTGTCCAATCTTCAACATATACTAAACTTGTCTCCTATATGCCAAGTTTCAGTGCACCCATTTCTTTTCTTTTTTCTTTTGACAAGAGTGCACCCATTCTAGTTCATTGGAAAGACAAAATTATTCATTTAAGGATCCTTTCATGCAAATACAAGTACTTTTAAGTACCCTACTCCAATTATAAACCTACACATCCCCATTCTTTTATTTCCCTGGCAAGTATCCAATCTCAAAGTTATTCATTGCCTCCATTTGGATGACAATATGAAGTTCATACTGCATAAACTGGGCAAAAGGCGTGATAGTTTTAGAAACATAAAATGCAAACTACAACAATAACCCCCTAGGTTGATAATACGGTCAACCAACATTGTCCTAACAAACAAATATCTTTATCACAATAATGCATTATGCAAACATAGCAGCCATCTCATACAATTACAACCTAACTGTGGATGCAAAGAACTTAAGAGACAAATATAAGGTAAATTAAATTTTTAATTAAAACAAAGTGTCTACATTATGAATATTTTTTGCAATTAAAGGTCCTTATATATCTACAACAATACTCATTCAAGAAAGACCATTTATTTAAAGACTTAAAATCCATATTCAATTTTCTTAAAATTTAAGATTACATTCTTCTAAACACAATTAATCTTAAACCGAAAAGCGCAATAACATAAAATATAAACAATAATCAAACGATTTAGGGATTTCGACCTTAGAAACAGAAAGCGAGGCATCTGGTGGCTTTATAGAATCAGACAACGGCTTAACCGGATAGCGAGTGGACTCGGTAATCGTAGGCCAAGAATCTCCCATAACAGGAGCAGCTTCAATGATGCCGTTTACAGGTTTGATCCAAGGAGACTTTGTGACACCAACACTTACATTGTCCTGAGAAATCTCTCCGGTGACTATACTCGTCTCAATCACCAGCGAGATTGATAAAGAAGGAGATGCGACCGTGATTGTCACCGCAATCGAATCGCTAGATGATAAATCGGCGACCATAGATTCAATACGAGAAATCACACACACTATAACTAAAATCAATTATAATTATAAGCAAGAACACACATTATTTGTTGATTATATATTATATAATTTTGATAAAAGCGAGGGTTTATGGTTTTGATTTTATAAAAGGTGACATAGGGTTTGTGGTTTTGATTTTATAAATGAAGCTATTATAAATCAGATTAGAAAAGGGTGAAGTACAAACAATAACAACTAATTATAGAGATGGGGAGAGGGGGAGGCAGAGGGGAGAGAGAGAGAGAGAGAGATGAACACAAAGAATCGAAGCATATCATATTGATATCAAACACTAACCAGCACGAACCCTAACAAAGAGTGAGCGATTGAGTAAGAAGTGAGAGAATGAGAGAATGATGAGAGAAGTGAGCGATTTGTACTTTGCTCAATTTCTCCCCAATTTTTACCCCGCCTTGTGAATTTTCGTTTGCCGCTCAGTGTATAGTACTACTGTATTTGTTCTCATCTCAATAACTAGTGTATAGTACTACTGTATTTGTTCTCATCTCAATAACTGACTATAATTTTCTATTTTTTTTATTTTTAAAAGAAAAATATTACAAGTTTATTTAATATGTTAAATATTAAATTATAATTATTGAATCTATTAAAAATTATTTCGGTCTTAAAATATATTTTTAAATATATTATTAATATTAGTTTTTAAAAGACGTTATTTTCTTTAATAAATTTTTTATTGATTTTAATCAAAACTTAATAATTTTGGAATACTTTTTTCTTTTAAAACCTTTTTAATATAAATGTTTTAAATATAATTTATAAAATATAAATAATTCAATTATTTCATAGAATATTACTTTTACAAAAATATTACTTTTATTATTCAATGATTTTTTTAAAAATTAATTACTTTTAAAGTGAAATAATTATTGAATTATTAATTTTAAATAAAAAATTCAAAATTAATACTCTAAGGTAACGCCCTCACGGTGTTACTCAGTTACAACACCTTTTTACAACTATAGTAACATGGGTTTATGGATATGGTAACACCAAAACTATGATGTTGTAATAGGTCCAAAATTTCATAGCTAAGGTAACATGTAAGAAGGTAACACCCATACCGAGATGTTGTAAAAGGCCATCTATGGCGTAGTGTAGTTTGACCATCTCACGTGCATATTACTAAGGTGTCGTTGATTGTTCAAATACTT
Organism: Heracleum sosnowskyi; assembly: GCA_030848705.1. Taxonomy (NCBI): domain Eukaryota; kingdom Viridiplantae; phylum Streptophyta; class Magnoliopsida; order Apiales; family Apiaceae; genus Heracleum; species Heracleum sosnowskyi. The sequence goes on from CM061245.1 coordinate 24,331,258, forward strand.
TAAAGATTGATGATCAGTATGTAACAGGAACTGTTTCTGAAAAAAATAATGCTCACAATGCTTCAAAGCTCGAAAAACTACATAAAATTCTTTCTCATAAGTAGTCCACTTTTGTCGTGCATCATTGAGCTTTTCACTCAAAAATGCAATTGGCCTCTTCTCTTGAGACAAAACAGCCCCAATACCAACTCCAATCGCATCACACTCCACCTCAAACAACTTATCAAAATTCGGTAGAGCCAAAACAGGAGTAGTGCATAATTTCTCCTTAATTAAAGTAAATGTTGATTACTTCTCTCCCCACTGAAATTTTCCTTTCTTCAAACATTCGGTGAGAGGCGCAACAGTAGTACTAAAGTTTCTAATGAATCGACGATAGAAAGTAGCCAACCCATGGAAACTTCTAACTTCAAAGACTGTTCTGGGTGTAGGCCAATCCTTGATTGCCCTTATTTTTTCCTCATCAACCAAAATTCCTTTAGAACTTATTACATAACCCAAAAACATCAACTTTTCAGGCACTCAACTACATTTTTTCAGATAAATAAACAACTTATTTTCATTCAGAACCTCAAACACCTGCCTCAAATGCTCTATATAATCTTTTCACTTCGGCTATAGATCAAAATATCATCTAAATATACCACAACAAATTTGCCAATGAAAGGATGTAATACTTGGTTCATTAATCGCATGAAAGTGCTTGGAGCATTGCACAATCCAAAAGGCATCACCATCCACTCATAAGGTCCATCTTTCATTTTGAAGGCTGTTTTCCACTCATCTCCAGGCTTCACTCTGATATGATGGTAACCACTTTGCAAATCTATCTTTGAATATAATGGGGAGTCCTCTAGCATGTCTAACATATCATCCAATCGTGGAATAGGGAAACTATATCTCACAATTATTTTTTTTATGGCACGACTGTCAACACACATTCTCCAACTATCGTCTTTCTTCGGCACTAGTAATGCAGGCACTATACACGGACTCATGCTCTCTCGAATAAACCCCTTATGCAGCAACTCTTCTACCTTTTCTTGTAAGATCTGATTTTCTTTCGAGCTCAGCCTGTAATGTGGCGGGTTTGGTAGACTAGCTCCAGGAACCAGGTCTATGTGATGTTGAATATTAGGCAATGGAGGAAGATCATTGGGTAAGTCATCAGCCAACAGTTCTCTAAACTCCTCAAAAAGTGGTTGTATGATCTTAGGAGCGGCTACCTTATCCTCTCCCTTCGCTTCTATCACTAGTGCTCTCACCACCACAAAGTGCACTTCTTTAGCTTCTTTTATATCTGCCTCTAATTCCCTTTCAGAAGTCACCAACGAAACCAATGAACAAGATGTTGCACGTTATGAAACCAATTTCCAAAGCATATAGAACTATACTAATGTGGTCCATATCATCCAATGATTTTAGACCATTTATTTTGAGATCACTATCTCATAGACATGGGAACATTTCCCTTTTAGCCTCTTTGCATCCCTAATTGGTGCAATACATTGTCAATGTATGTACTCTGACTTAAGCCTAAAAATCTTCATGATCTATCTCTATAGATCCTGATCCCTAAGATATAGGACACATCTCCTAAGTCTTTCATCAAGAAACTATTTCTCTACCAAGTCTTAACAGTCTGTTGAGAAAGAATGTCATTCCTTATTTGTAATATATCATCTACATATGATACTAGGAATGCCACATGGTTCCCACTAACCTTCTTGTAAACACACGGTTCATCTTCATTTTGAATAGAGCCAAACTATTTGACTATTTCATCAAAACGTATATTCAATCTCCTCGAGGCTTACTTTAATCCATAAATGGATTGAATTATCTTATAAACCATTCTAGCAAAACTTGGATCTACAAAACCTTCACGTTGTGTCATGTACACAACCTCTTCTACGCTCTCATTTAAGAAAGTAGTCTTGACATCCATTTTCCAGATTTCGTAGTCATAGTAAGCAAGCAAAATCCTGATGGACTTGACCATTGCCACTGGTGAGAAAGTTTCATCATAGCCAATACCATGAATTTATTTGAAACCTTTTGCCACCAGTCGTGCCTTATAGGTCTGTACATTACTATCCATGTCAGTTTTCTTCTTGAAAACACATTTGCACCTTATAGGTTTTACCCCTTTAGGTGGATCAACCAAAGTCCATACTTGGTTTTTCATACATGGAATCCATCTTAGATTTCATGGCCTCCTGCCAAATTTTAGATCTTGGAATTTTCATAGCGTCTTGGTGGGTAAGAGGCTCATTATCATTATTCACAAGCATTACATCACCATCCTGAGTCAAGAGAAATTCATAATATCTCTCGGACTCATGGTGAATCCTACCAGACCTACGAACAACATGTGTTTCTTGAGCAGTATTGTCATTAACATTTTCTTGTACATTCTGCTCTTGTTCCAACTTTGGTTCAATGTTATCTCATGGTTCTCGATCCTCATCGAGATCTATTTTCCTCCCACTATTTCTTTTAGAAAGAAATTCTCTCTCAAGAAATACAGCAGTCCGAGCAACAAACACTTTGTTCTCTGGAGGATTAAAGAAGTAATACCCTTTTTTTTGTTTTAATTTGGTATCCCACAAAATTACATTTATCTGATTTTGGTCCTAGCTTGTCAGAGGTTAAACGTTTCACAAACGCTTTGCATCCCTTAATTTTCATAAATGACATGCTATAACTTTTCTCAGTCCACATCTTATATGGTGTCTCCTAAACCATTTTAGTAGGAACACGGTTTAGTGTATATGCACTTGTCTCTAGGGTATAACCCCATAAACTTATTGGAAGATCCACTTGACTCATCATCGATCGCACTATGTCCAACATAATGTGATTTCAGCTCATAGAAACTCCTTTCATTGAACCTTTTTTTTTTACTTCAGCTTAATATTCTTTGAACTTTTCAAACAATTCAAATTTGTTTATCAAAAGATATCTAAATCCGTATCTACTGACATCATCAGTGAGCGTTATGAAGTAGTAAAATCTACCTCCTGCCATCGTACATATATGACCACATACATCACCATGTATAAGTCCTAATCATTCGATGGCCCTTTCACCATTTTCAGTAAAAGGGGCTTTTATCATTTTGCCAAATAAACCAAGATTCACATTCTTCGTATGATTCATAATCAAACTTATCCAATCATCCATCATTATGTAAATTGGAAATGCGTTTCTTATAATATGGCCTTAATTACAGTGCCAAAGGTAATGTTTGATTTGAGTCATTTTAGAACATATAAATTGTTAACTAATTGTGCAACATCATTAACCTTTTCATTGAAATGTAATAAACAACAATTTTTATATATCCAATTAAAATGAAAAACCTTTCTTGTCCATACAAGAAACCAATATAATGTCTCTACTCTTAGAGGCACGTAGTTACAATTATCAAGTTCTAAACTTAGCCTTATAGGCAAAATTAAGTAACAAGTTACTTCAACTAGAGCAACAACTTTTGCTCCAATTCTAACCCGAAACCTGAAGCTTGACCCTCGCCGATCTTCTTCTTAGATCTTCCAAATAAGCATGACAGTTTAATTTCTAGTCTTTCGGTTTTCCACAGAAGCGACAATCGTCTTCTTTAATTAGCAACACCTCCTTTAGGTGACAAAACCTCTTTGGGATTGGAGTTTAATATGGCTATAGAATTAGATCAAATCTTCTTCTTTCCATTCCATTTTCCTTTCCCAAAACATTCCTACATACACCATCATTATGGGAGTAGTCCATGCATTTATCATGTTGCTTACAGCAGTTCTCAACGTGCTTCACAACTTAATGGGTGTTATGTCTATCTCATTTATTTCGTTGTTCACTAACTAATTGAGAATAGTTATTGTTCAAAGATTTGTATGATCAAATCATTCTGAGTCTCTAGACCAATCTTGAAACCCAAAAAATAATAATCAAGGTACTCATTATACCCTATCATCTTTAGAACATCCGGACCAACCGAATCTCACTTTCCCTACTTGTAGGTGTATGGTGTCTTGCTATTGTCAAATCCCTTTTGTAATAACCCCAAATTTTGGACTTAGTTTAATTTTTTTTTTTGATGAATAGTAAAATCCTGATGAATAGTAATTTTTGTCGTTTAGAAAATTTTCAGACCACCCTATGTACGAGCCGGGATAATGAACTTTCGAAGTCGTATTAGTGATCTACTATGAAAATGAAGGAATGCAAAAGTTGTCAGAATCAGAAAAAGAGCATTTTCTGTTTTCTCCGAAATTTCACCTATTACTGATGGATTAATCATTATTTAAATTTATTGGAGGATTTTAAATTATCAATTCCATGGATATGGATTTAGTAAAGGTATTAAGATACAAGAACGTTTACGGTAAACTACTTCGATAGAACACTTAAGAAATCCTTGTGGGCGTTCAACGAGATTAAAGCGGTAACAGAACAAGGCGACACAAATGAGAGTATATAAATCCCATTTATATTCCAAGATTCAAGCTAGAACCATTTAATTAAGTATTCGATTGTTAGGACGAATAGTGAATAGTTACTATTCACGGCGAGAATCGCGTAGAGTTTTATTCGCTCTTTTTAGGAAATATTTTCGAATCGTTTCAAGATAAACAAAAACAAGGATGAATAGTAACATTGATGAATAGTACTCCAAGGTGAATAGTAAAATTTTATAGTCTCCAATTGATCCTATATTTCAGCGGAAGTTCAGGAATAATAAACGGTTACTAATCGCGTAGTCAGAAATCGAAAACGAAAACGAGAATCGAAAATCCGCTTGAAGGAGCAACTTTGGACGTATTATAACTTAGGAAATAAAGAAGAAGATAAGTATTACAAGAAAAAGGGAAACAAATGAATTGGTGAAAGAAGTGTGTTAAAGAAGCTTGTAAGCTTAACCAAACTTGAGGGGCTAACTTGCATTTTGTTAAAAACAAAATATCTACCTTATCACCACACCTCCACCACACATTTCACACACAAAGGGAGCAGCCCCCCCCCCCCCCCCCCCATTTCTTGAAAAAAAACGAATGGAAGAAGAAGAAGAAGATGGAATGCTTGCTTGCTTGTTTCTCGTGTTCTACCACTCGAATCGAAGCCCTTTCCAAGCTCTTCGCATCTAAGGTAACATCTCCAACACCCACCATCTCTAGCATGATCTTTTCTTGAGTTTAAGAAGATGATGAATAGTGTTTTGTTGAGTTTTATGTTTTTAATTGAAAGATGGAAGCATGAATGTATTGTTTAGGTCATGAGTAAGTGGATTATGTAGTTTGTTTAGTTGTTGGATGAGTTGTGGATGGATTTTCAAGGTGATACCAACTGGTTTGGCTCGGTTTGAGATTGATATTGGACTTTAAGTGTTGTAATTGATGTTTATGATGATTGGTGGTGAATTGGAATGAGATTTGAATCTCGGAAATGTTAAGTTTTAAGCCGACGTAATGCCCGATTTTCGGTAACGCTAAAAACTACCGAAACTCCGAAAACCTAACTGCCTCTTTTGGTTCAATGATGAACATGAGTGTGTAGATCTTTATTTCTAGTTTACATGAGCGCAAGAATCATGTCATTACGATTTACGGTTTAGGAGAAACATGTGTTTTAGTGTAAGGCGTTCGAAAAACCAAACCGTGCCACTTACTCAACTTTGAGGCTATGATCGAACCACTTAGAGGTCATAATAAAATGTGAAACTTTGTGATAACATGCTAGGTATGTTTAGGAAGACCCTCGAAAAGATTTCGTGTGAAAAGGATTAAATCTCAATTTTATAAAAATGCGTGAGCGAGCATGCTCGAGTAGAAGTTCTTAAGGAGTTAACTTGAAAATGGACTTTGTACTTGAGATAGTATATACTTAGTATGGTGAAAGCGTTTAAGTTATTAATCTTGAACCTTGTGTTGATTCTAGATTACTGGACCAACCTGAGACTTATTGCTACTTCGGGATTTCCAGGCAAGTTTACTAAAACCTTACTCTATTGTTCAGAGTAAGTATATTTTCAAATGGATAATACTTGGTTATTCAAATGTTTATGTGTACTCTTTGTTCCAAGTATCGTGCAAGTTTTCTCATTCCATGCTGTATTTTAAAATACCATATTCTGATGTATGCATATAATAGATGCAAGTTTTCGAAACCTATCCTTACTGTTGTTGTGATAATAAAATGCTTTCATATATGATATGCAAATGAGAAGTATACATGTTTTATTCCCAAGTACATTGCGATATATAAATTGCATGCTTGTCTTCGAACTGCTGTATATAGTGATACTCGAGGTTATGATTTAATTATGGGCTTCTAAGCTAAATATGGGATATTAGTTAGAAGCCAGGTTTTTATAAATGACCTAGGTAAAGGGCGTATGATTTTATTCTTTAAACCGGAAGTAGTTATATTTTCCGTATATGTTAAAGATTATTTTTCCGATAAAGATATCGGGTAACTGTTATTCGATGATTATTTATTTAATGAATATTATTTTGAATATTCATTTAATGATTATTTAATGAATATTGTTTGGAATATTCATTTAATCCTTATTTATTTAATGAATATTATTTTGAATATTCATTTAATCCTTATTTATTTAATGAATATTATTTTGAATATTCATTCAATCATTATTTATATAATGAATATTATTTTTGAATATTCGTTTAAAGTTTATTTACTTAATAAATATTATTCGATTATTTATTAAATACTTATAACACGCTTTAACATGAGTTATATTATTCGAAGTTTATCCTCGACCTTCAATACCTATGAAGGATATTCTAAGTTGTACTATTAATTATTTTAAATCAAGGGGAGGTTCCCAAACACTGTTTTTCCCATTTAAATCTATCTTTTAAGAGGATTTAAATACTCGCTCAACTACCAAAAATATGGGAAACCTGATTTAAGTGACTGCTACTCATTTTAAACTCTCAACTCAAAACTGTCAGGGGACATATATTTTCTCGGAGAAATTTAATTGCTGCAAGTCAAATGTTGTGTTACTACCTCAACGATCGAGGAGTAAATTGATGGAACAAGTCGAGTCGTATCAACAAGTATTACACTTGGGGAAAGGGGGACGATCTTTACGTTTCAGAGTCATGGATTTCATCCAAACTAGGAGCAGTGTAAGAGGTCGAGTCGCGCCGACCCATCAATTTTTATTGCCCCAAATGGGCCGGGGAGATCCAGAAAGGCGGTAGACAATGTCAGGCTGTCGTGTTCTTCCATCTACATGTAGAAAACATTTTTAGTTGTACGACCTGCTACTGATCATAGTGAGGTTGGGACAACTGGCGCGGTGATTACTCCAGTATTGGTTCATCATCCAATTTGGATAATTCTGCAACATGTATTGAAAGGGACTAAGGATAACACCCTTGGTTCAGGTTTACCGATCATGTTGGCAGGGGGCTTTCTGCAACGTGTATTGAAAGGGACTAAGGATAACACACTTGGTTCAGGTTTACCGATCATGTTGGCAGGGGGTTGAAAAGTGTTCAAAAATGAAGTTACAATATATCCTTGCAACTTCATCTTTTACTTTATGAGTTATGACTCTGATGAAACCTTACTCAGATTATATATGCATAAGTGGATTTTGGGTTACGGAATCATTATATTAATTTTCCTCGTAACTTCATCTTTTATATTATACTAGTATTTTATCCGTTTAATGCGTAGCATGTGGTTATAAAGATATTGAACTGTATGGTATTTTGAATCAATAAATAGGCTTTAAGCCTTGGTTCTAATATTAACCTCTATTTTATAAAGATATGTTGAGACTTGGTTTATCATATTGATACCCAGGATTCCTAAAGGATTCACGAAGAGTATATGAGTATGATTATAAGTCATACGGTATTTTAAACAGTATACTATTTTGGGGTTAGACCCTAGTAGTGATAAAAGCTTTGATCCCATATGGATTATCTCCCTAAAAGGTTTAAAGATTTAAACTGGGATAAAATTTCTTGTTGAGCACTATTAGCTCATTCTTGCTTTATTAAATCTTTCAGCATGAGGAAAACATTGCCGAATCCACCTCGTGTTACGAGAGCAAGGGAATGGAGAGACCACCCTGGAGTTAGTTGATGCAGGATGGATACTGTCGGTGTGAGCATAATAGTTGCAGCTTGAATTAGTGGGAATTATTTTGAGTGGGTTTGTATTACTAAACCTTGTATATAATTGTGAGGTCTATTATTGTAACTTCAGGTAGAGGTTGTAAATAATAGATGAGATCCTGGATAGTACATTTGGGTTGTAATAACAAATGTTGATAATTGTTGCTCATTTCCAAGGCTATAACTTGTGTGTGTGTGCGTAAGTGATTGGGGTCTTTGGAGTTGTATTATGAGAATGTTGTAAGTAATGCAGGTATTGTATCATTGATGGAGCGTGACAACCCAGATTCCTGACCCCGGATCTGGGGGTGTTACAGAAATGGTATCAGAGAGTTAAGTTATAAACTTGGATATGAGAGTGTTAAGAGTTATATCGAAGTAAGAGAATGACGAGAGGACTCATATAGAGTTCGTTAAGTGGACTACCGGAAGTAGTGCCACTGAGGATGTTAAGATTAAAGAGTTTAGTTGAGGACTTATCGGAGGACCGATAGGACCGTTGAAGATCATCATAACGATGAGAATGACGTTTAGAATTGTACACGGATTATCAAAAACATTAAGATAAGACGCGAAGCAGAGTCTCAGTTGCAGTTGGGGTAAGGTCGGAATGGCCAATACCAATGGATAACTGGACTTAGTAAGAACCTAAGTGTTTGAAGTTCATCGTAGTTTGCCACAAGAAGGCAGCACATGTGAAGATTGAGACATTTACAGTCCTTTACGCGACCGGAAGTACTAAATTGCGTGGACTAGTTAAGGCATTATCTTGTGTATGAGGTCCAAGCCTTGAGAACAACGATTTCACCAGAGTTGGTGTCTTTTCCGTCGATGGGTATTTTGTTACCTAAGAGGAAGATTTTTGTGTATTTGTAGTACCAGAACGTTATCGTGAGACGAACGTGCTAAATCGCATCGCGAGTATATTTCGTACGATAGGCCTTGATGGCTCGACTCAGAAATCAAAGATATGAAGAATGAATAGCGTGATGCTGATAAAGACACGTATGGTTGCAACGAGCAATGCGACAATATCAGGACCTACGAGGAACGAGACCTATGGTGGCATGGGGTTGGATTCGTTCGATACAATTAGTGTTAAGAAATTACATATACGTTAATGGACCTCCATCTTTTGAGGATGTGTTGATATGGCCGTAGTGTTGGGTTTCGGGGCAACAAACGCAGCGAAAACAGTCGTAAAAACAATAATAATCCGAAACCCTAACCCTAGGATCCGTGTACAAGACATGGCTGATTATGGAGAAACGAAATCATACCTTAATCGAGCTTATAATATTCAGAAACTTGGAGGTCCTTGTTGTAACCACCACGCAGCCCTTGTTCAAGATCTGCGTCGCCAAAGTAGTCCACACGAACGCTTGATCGTCCAACGATCACGGAGTTGGTACTAGCCAAATAAAACCGCCCTCAAAACCTTCTCTCTCTCTGTTTCTAGCCTCTCTAATATGCAGAGCTGCTAGGGTTTTTTCTGAAAAACGAATTTTCAACTTAACCTAAAACAATACATCATAATGTATTTATCTGAAAAGAGAATTTTGGGCCTTGCTTAATCTGATTGGGCTTCCAAAACCCAATCTGATTATTAGTATTATTAATTATTATATTCGAATTATTATATAATTAATCAAGTCCTACTTAATTAATCCAATAATTCAATAATAATAATAATAATTCAATTAAATTCGAAATTTAATTAATGCTCCGTTTAAAACGTTCTTTATGTGTAACCCTTTAGGTTATTATTACGTTGGCAATAATTTTAATATCTCATAATAAAATTATAAACAATGAGCGGCATCTAGTAATACATCATTGCTACCCAAGTAATAATAATAATTGGTGATCCAATTAAACCTTTCGTGACTAATGTTTCCGTGTAATATAATCCCTTTAACCAAATATTATAGATTAAACTCGAGGCACGTTATTAGTCATCCTCTTCAACATTTAATCCAGGTTTCCTTGATCAATGAGTAGACTATTAAAACAAATCAATATTTGAGCATGGCCATGCATTTTCATAGTCTCACTCAATCAAGAGGCCAATAATATCTCTCCTAATAATAGGAGGGTTAAATCCTATATCTATCATTCATATTTCTCATACGACTCATAATATACCTGATGTCCACTTTTATCATCACCCGGTCAAAGGTAACTTTTAATGTAATCAAAGTATATTAATCCTCGTATAGAAATATAATGATCTCAAGTCTAAGGATCATTACACCATTATCACTGTGAGCTATTCTAATGACTTTATTACCATGTAGAATATCACTGTGGGTCAATCCGGTGCCATGTAAAATATTACATGCACCTATGTTCTTGACTTTAGTATCACTATACCTATGACCAATGAGATGTGGTCATTTAGTCAACGATCATACTAATCTTTATGCATCATAATTGTCCCAATTCATAATGCTTAATTAGGGATATTTTAGGAATATAAACACTATTCTTATAATCTCATTTTTAAGTCACATACTTAAAGATATAGAATACGTGTTCGTTATTCCAAGGACATTTATTACTCTAACATTAATATCGCAGTAAATAAAGACATAATAATTGTTGTTGAATAATCAATAGAACATAATTATTATTAAATAACAAAATAGTGTTTCCCGGAAGTACAATTGTATTGTCTCTAGGGCACTAATACTAACAATCTCCCACTTGCACTAGAGCCAATCACCCATGTATCTAATACCCATGGAACTAGTGTGACAATCGTGCTTCTGCTGCGACAAAGCCTTAGTCAGTGGGTCCGCAACGTTATCATTAGTATGCACTTTACATATATGTATATCCCCTCAATTATTTATTTCTCTAATGAGGTGATATCTCCTAAGTATATGCTTTGCCTTGGAATGGGATCTTGGTTCCTTAGCCTGCGCAATGGCTCCATTATTATAGCAATATAGATCAATTGGGTTTGCGATCGATGGAACCACTCCAAGTCCCGTAAAAAAAATCCGAATCCAAACAGCTTCTTTGGCTACTTAACTGGCCGCAATATACTCAGCTTCCATTGTAGAATCAGCTACTGTTTCTTGCTTTGAACTCTTCCAGCTTACAGCACCTCCATTTAGGCAAAACACAAATCCAGACTGAGACACAGTGTCGTCCTTATCTGTCTGGAAACTAGCATCAGTGTAACCTCTTACAACTAGTTTCTCATCTCCTCCATATATCAAGAAAGAATCTTTAGTCCTCTTAAGGTACTTAAGAATGTTCTTGACAGCTGTCCAGTGACTTTCACCTGGATTAGACTGGTATCTACTCGTCATGCTCAAAGCATACGAGACATCGGGACGAGTACATATCATTGCATACATTATAGAACCAATTGCCGAAGCATATGGTACTTTATTCATACGGTCCTTCTCATCTGATGATTTAGGACAGTTTTCTTTTGAGATCGTTATCCCATGAGACATTGGGACATAGCCCCTTTTAGCCTCTTGCATCCCGAAACGATGCAATATCTTGTCAATGTATGTACTCTGACTTAAGCCGATCATTCTTCTGGGTCTATCTCTATAGATCCTGATCCCTAATATGTAGGATGCATCGCCTAAGTCTTTCATCGAGAAATTATTTCCCAACCAAGTCTTCACATCCTGTAGAGAAGTAATGTCATTCCCTATTAGCAATATGTCATCTACATATAATACTAGGAATGCCACATGGCTCCCACTAACCTTCTTGTAAACACACGGTTCATCCTCATTTTGTATGAAACCAAACTCTTTGACTGTTTCATCAAAACGAATGTTCCATCTCCTCGAGGCCTGCTTCAACCCATAAATGGATCGTAGTAACTTACAGACCATCCTAGCAAATTTTGGATCGACAAAACCCTCAGGTTGTGTCATGTACACATCCTCTTCTAAGCTCCCATTTAAGAAAGCAGTCTTGACATCCATTTGCCAGATTTCATAGTCATAATAAGCTGCTATTGCAAGCAAAATCCTGATGGATTTGACCATAGCCACCGGTGAGAAAGTTTCATCATAGTCAATACCATGAATTTGCTTGAAACCTTTCGCCACTAGTCTAGCTTTGTAGGTCTGTAAATTACCATCCATGTCAGTTTTCTTCTTGAAAACCCACTTGCACTCGATGGGTTTTACCCCTTCAGGTGGTTCAACCAAAGTCCATACTTTGTTTTCATACATGGAATCCATCTCATATTTCATGGCCTCCAGCCATCTCTCAGAATCTGGACTATTCATAGCATCTTTGTAGGCAAGAGGCTCATCATTATCTACAAGCATTACATCGCCATTTTGAGTCAGCAGAAATCCATAATATCTGTCTGGCTCATGACGAATCCTACTAGATCTACGAACGACCTGTGTTTCTTGAGCAATGTTGTCCTCAACATTTTCAGTCACATTCTGCTCATGTTCCAACTCTGGTTCAACATTAATTTGTGGTTCTCGATCCTCATCGAGATCTATTGTCCTCCCACTATTTTTCTTAGAAAGTAATTCTCTTTCAAGAAACACAGCTGTTCGAGCAACAAACACTTTGTTCTCTGAAGGATTATAGAAGTAATACCCTTTGGTTTCATTTGGATATCCCACAAAATTACATTTATCTGATTTTGGTCCTAGCTTATCTGAGGTTAAACGTTTCACAAACGCTTCGCATCCCCAAATTTTCATAAATGACACGCTATGACGTTTTTCAGTCCATATCTCATATGGTGTCTTTTGAACCGTTTTTGAAGGAACTCGGTTTAGTGTTTGTGCAGCCGTCTCTAGGGCATAGCCCCAGAAACTAATTGGAAGATCCGCTAGACTCATCATCGATCGCACCATGTCCAATAAGGTACGATTTCTCCTTTCAGATACACCGTTCCACTGTGGTGTACCAGGAGGTGTGAGTTGTGATAAAATACCACACTCCTTTAAGAAATTCTTAAATTCTAAGCTTAGGTACTCACCTCCACGATCAGATCGTAGGGTTTTAATACTTCCGCCTATTTGCTTTTCCACTTCTGCCTTATACTCTTTGAATTTTTCAAATGATTCGGACTTGTTCTTCAAAAGATACACATATCCATATCTACTAAAATCATCAGTAAAGGTTATGAAGTAGTAAAAACCACCTCTTGCCATCGTACGCATTGGACCACATACATCACTATGTATAAGCTCTAATCGTTCGGTGGCCCTTTAACCAATTCCGGTAAAAGGAGCTTTAGTCATTTTTCCAATGAGACAAGGTTCGCATTCTTCGTATGATTCAAAATCAAACTTATCCAAGTATCCATCCTTATGTAACTTGGAAATGCGTTTCTCATTTATATGGCCTAAACGAAAATGCCAAAGGTATGTTTGATTTGAGTCATTAGCCTTAATACGTTTATTATTTATATTATAGACAGGAGTATCTAGATCTAGAACATATAAACCATTAAATAAACATGCAACCCCATAGGTAACATTATTCAAACCAAAGGAACAACTATTGTTCTGAATTGTAAAGGAAAAACCTGTCTTGTCCAAACAAGAAACAGAAATAATGTTTCTGCAAATCGCAAGCACGTAAAAACAGTTCTCAAGTTCTAAAATAAGCCCTGTGGGCAATGATAAATTATAAGTCCCTACAGCCAAAGCAGCAACCTTTGCTCCATTGCCAACGCGTAGGTCGACTTCTCCTTTTGCCAAAGTCCTACTCCTTCGAAGTTCCTGCACATTTATACAAATGTGAGAACCACATCCAGTATCTAATACCCATGATGTAGAAGTAGACAAATTGACTTCTATAACATAAATACCTGAATCTGAAATCTTCACATAATTCATTTTCTTCAAATCCTCCAAGTAAGCATGACAGTTTCTCTTCCAATGACCTGGTTTATTGCAATAGTGACAATCACCTTTTGCAGCACCTTTTGCAGCACCCTTTGTAACACCTCCTGTAGGCTTTAAAGCCTTTTTAAAAGCAGGTTTTGGATTAGCAGATTTAGATCCAATCTTCTTCTTGCCTTTCCTTTTACCCTGTTCTTTGGCATTCCCTTTATTGACCATCATAATGGCGTTAGAGGATGCCTTCTGGATATTGGTCTCAGCAGTTTTCAACATTGCCAACAATTCGGTAGGTGTCTTGTCTATCTCATTCATGATGTAATTCATTACAAACTGAGCATAGTTGTCGTTCAAAGATTGCAAGATTAGATCTATCTGGGTTTCCGTACCGATGGTGGAACCCAGAGTAGCAAGGTACTCCATATATCCAATCATCTTTAGAACATGCAGTGCAACTGGATCACGATCACCCTGTTTGCATGCATACAAGGCTTTGCTTGTATCAAACCTCTCCTGACGAGCCTGTCCTTCAAACATACGTTTAAGGTGCTCAATCATCACATAAGCATCCATATGCTCATGTTGTTTCTGAAGCTCGGGACTCATAGTCGCAAGCATAAGACAGGTAACATCTGTGTCATCATCGATATGTTTCTGATAAACATTCTGTTGATCAACCGATGCACCTTCTGGCAGAGGTTCAGGGCGAGGAATATCAATGACATGGAGCTTTCGCTCTTGCCTGAGGACAATCCTCAAATTCCTTTGCCAGTCTAGGAAGTTTGTTCCTGTCAGCTTGTCCTTCTCAAGGACTGATCGTACAGAGAAGTTATTTGAGTTATGTGCCATTAAAAAATCTACAATGTTAAAAAATGCATAAAATAAGTTAGTCTGCGGATTATATAGATAATGTTCAAGTGATTATTCATATATATATTCATAATATATATCACCCACTATTTTATCAAATTAATAGCCCTATCTATCAATTCGGAAAAGTTTCTTTAAACCTTTCTAGCGAGCCAAGATCCATATTTCATCATGCTTAAGGTCAGCTTTGGCTTTACTCCAAAAACACAATTATTTAGGTAGACAACTTTTGTCAATTATATCTTATATAACTCTTTGATAGTTTGGTAGAACAACAATTGTACGTATTTATCCAATAAATCTTACCAAACTCCATGCCTCTAAGTTCACAATCCTATTGTGGTAACTTAGTTAAGTCTAACCCAATGGTCTAACAAATAAGTATCACATTTACTTCATCACGCTTACCACGATAGATTGGAGTGCTTCGCTTTGGCGAACCCACTATTATCGATCTAGGTCTTGACGAGTGTTGCCCATTGGAAGGCATCTAAGTGACTTAATATTTTAAATTTAGGGATTTTATTATTAAAACGACCATGATCCCATCATCAAGAGATTCCCAATTTTTCCTTGAACTAAGTACTTCAATTCAAAATTCATCAATGGTTTGATTTCCAGTCCAGCGGAGGAGTCACAGTGGTCTCACTTAAAATCCACCTTTCTTACAAGCGCTGCTTGTATTTTTGTCAAAATCGCCCCATATCAAAAATTGAAAATTCACACTTATTTCCGTGTTTCATAAACACAGGAATCTCATGTTCGTTTTGTTTAATTTTAAAAATCTTGAATCGTTACAGATTTTATCTTGTTTAGCAGGCATGGCATGGGTGATGTATCTAATACATACATTAATACATGATTAATCTAATTAAAGCATGCATCTCATTGTATCCTACACATGCAATCATACATCAATATGTAAAGTGCAGTATGTAAACGTGCTTGGTTATGGCCTTTATCCTATATGATCCTTTCAAGCTAATGAAAGGATCAAGGTCAGTCTACGGTGGAAAAACATAAATACAATTACATGTCTTCATTCTCCTTGTTCCCTTGAATGCACCTCATCTTGGATCGTCCTTCCATCTTCAAGTACAATACATTGAACAATTGAATCCAACCTATACTAATGTACTTACATAATAAAACTCGATTTACATTCGAGGTTAAACAATTACAAGAATGAAGAAAACGACATGCAAGTCGTATTTATAAAACCAAAACCATAAACCATTAAACTACGGGTCTTAAGGCCATAACCAGCACCATGCTCATATACACAATTATGAACACAAAAAAATAATACAGCGGGGGTCCGGGGGCGGCAGCCCCCGGGCGGGGGTCAGGGGGCGGCAGCCCCCATGCAGGGTCCAAGGGGCGGCAGCCCCTGGCTGGGACCGATAGGACCGTTGAAGATCATCATAATGATGAGAAGGACGTTTAGAATTGTACACGGATTATCAAAAACATTAAGATAAGACGCGAAGCAGAGTCTCAGTTGCAGTTGGGGTAAGGTCGGAATGACCAATACCAATGGATAACTGGACTTAGTAAGAACCTAAGTGTTTGAAGTTCATCGTAGTTTGCCACGAGAAGGCAGCACATGTGAAGATTGAGACGTTTACAGTCCTTTACGTGACCGGAAGTACTAAATTGCGTGGACTAGTTAAGGCATTATCTTATGTATGAGGTCCAAGCCTTGAGAACAACGATTTCACCAGAGTTGGTGTCTTTTCCGTCGATGGGTATTTTGTTACCTAAGAGGAAGATTTTTGTGTATTTGTACTACCAGAACGTTATCGTGAGAGGAACGTGATAAATCGCATCGCGAGTATATTTCGTACGATAGGCCTTGATGGCTCGACTCAGAAATCAAAGATATGAAGAATGAATAGCGTGATGCTGATAAAGACACGTATGGTTGCAACGAGCAATGCGACAATCTCAGGACCTACGAGGAACGAGACCTATGGTGGCCTGGGGTTGGATTCGTTCGATACAATTAGTGTTAAGAAATTACATATACGTTAATGGACCTCCATCTTTTGAGGATGTGTTGATATGGCCGTATTGTTAGGTTTCGGGGCAACAAACGCAGCGAAAACAGTCGTAAAAACAATAATAATCCGAAACCCTAACCCTAGGATCCGTGTACAAGACATGGCTGATTATGGAGAAACGAAATCATACCTTAATCGAGCTTATAATATTCAGAAACTTGGAGGTCCTTGTTGTAACCACCACGCAGCCCTTGTTCAAGATCTGCGTCGCCAAAGTAGTCCACACGAACGCTTGATCGTCCAACGATCACGGAGTTGGTACTAGCCAAATAAAACCGCCCTCAAAACCTTCTCTCTCTCTGTTTCTAGCCTCTCTAATATGCAGAGCTGCTTGGGTTTTTTCTGAAAAACGAATTTTCAACTTAACCTAAAACAATACATCATAATGTATTTATCTGAAAAGAGAATTTTGGGCCTTGCTTAATCTGATTGGGCTTCCAAAACCCAATCTGATTATTAGTATTATTAATTATTATATTCGAATTATTATATAATTAATCAAGTCCTACTTAATTAATCCAATAATTCAATAATAATAATAATAATTCAATTAAATTCGAAATTTAATTAATGCTCCGTTTAAAACGTTCTTTATGTGTAACCCTTTAGGTTATTATTACGTTGGCAATAATTTTAATATCTCATAATAAAATTATAAACAATGAGCGGCATCTAGTAATACATCATTGCTACCCAAGTAATAATAATAATTGGTGATCCAATTAAACCTTTCATGACTAATGTTTCCGTGTAATATAATCCCTTTAACCAAATATTATAGATTAAACTCGAGGCATGTTATTAGTCATCATCTTCAACATTTAATCCAGGTTTCCTTGATCAATGAGTAGACTATTAAAACAAATCCATATTTGAGCATGGCCATGCATTTTCATAGTCTCACTCAATCAAGAGGCCAATAATATCTCTCCTAATAATAGGAGGGTTAAATCCTATATCTATCATTCATATTTCTCATACGACTCATAATATACCTGATGTCCACTTTTATCATCACCCGGTCAAAGGTAACTTTTAATGTAATCAAAGTATATTAATCCTCGTATAGAAATATAATGATCTCAAGTCTAAGGATCATTACACCATTATCACTGTGAGCTATTCTAATGACTTTATTACCATGTAGAATATCATTGTGGGTCAATCCGGTGCCATGTAGAATATTACATGCACCTATGTTCTTGACTTTAGTATCACTATACCTATGACCAATGAGATGTGGTCATTTAGTCAACGATCATACTAATCTTTATGCATCATAATTGTCCCAATTCATAATGCTTAATTAGGGATATTTTAGGAATATAAACACTATTCTTATAATCTCATTTTTAAGTCACATACTTAAAGATATAGAATACGTGTTCGTTATTCCAAGGACATTTATTACTCTAACATTAATATCGCAGTAAATAAGGACATAATAATTGTTGTTGAATAATCAATAGAACATAATTATTATTAAATAACAAAATAGTGTTTCCCGGAAGTACAATTGTACTGTCTCTAGGGCACTAATACTAACACGTAGGAGGCCCAATCTCTGAACAATTATCTGGGGATGGCGAATAGGTTTCGAACTCCCGACCTATTTAAGGACTTGTACGATTTTGAGGTACCGTTGGTTAGTACCATAAGCCATAAAGGCAGAAAGATAAGATCATCCTCGTACGGGTGATGTTAGAAATTATGACGACCATTGACTTTTTGGTATCTACTTGCTGGTACACTCCTCAATCTAAAACTGTTCCTGCCTATGTTACTTTGAATAGTTCATGTCAGGTAACCTCTTTAATTTCCTACTTCAACTTGGGATGCAACCAACAACTGTTATATTCAGTTTATTCATTTTCTTTCCTCCACTCATTACCTTAAGGGTTAAATACGCAGAATTAAGTTACCATTACTCACCGGAGCGTTTTGTTCATGTTCCAGAACGACCTGAAGAGGGAACCATTATTCATCTATCCTTCCAGGTCTATAATTTATTTCGTATTCTTTCAATTATCTAAGGAATGTTCAATTAATATTTCCTTTATTATTTGATGAGTATTCTTTAACGATTATCTTGGAAAGCGATTTCTTCTTTCATACTTGGACTCCTCGAGTTCATAAATATCAAACTGTTTATTTAAAACATGGATGATATATATTTCAGAGATTACTCGGGAATTCTTTTCTCCTATTAAGGAGGGATTTGCACATCAGACGTTGAAATCGTAGAAAGGATATCAATTTGATATTGATATTCCGAATTCAATTCTATTGGAAAATTTGATAAAGTTTATGTACGGAGACACCTTTGGGTGGACCGTTTCACTGATGAGAAATGTTTGGTGGGAGGTTATCGATTGTTCCGATACCAAGAATTTCCTATTCATATCATATATTTTATTCAAGGGTTATAATTACCTTGTTCATCCTAAACTTATTTACTCTTCTTTTCAATTCATTATCCGAGTAGTCAAAATGTTGTTTTCTTTCTTTCTTTGGCTACAATGTCGAGATTTTGTACTAGTAGATTGAAACTGGCTAATTATATGTGCCATGATGAGTGACTAGTTAATTGTTCTAACTAGTTGAAATTTTAATGATATGATGAAAATCTAGCTAATCATCCTAGCTAGATGTTGCGTTCCAAACCAATCAAACTAGCAAATTTTGTTCAGCTAGTTGTTAATGTTTCTTGAAGTGAACTAGTTATTGTATCACTAAGTTCAACTTTCAGTCAAATTTATATAAGTGAATTCACGATGCATTTGTATGCAGTGGAGTATGGTAGGAAGATTTTCAAACGATAATTTGAATGAGACCCAACCAGGTCGCCCCCTCAGCGAGAATTTTGCAAAGTTTTTTTTATATATATATAAAGCAGTCTGTTGCTTGAAGTATTCTTGGTACCATGCAAGTATTTTCCTTATTATTTGGAAAAAGGAGAGTGTTGAAGCTGAGAGCCAAGATAAATGAGTACGACAACTATGAATCGAAGTTTACGGAAATTGCCAAGGTTTGTTTCGCATGATGCGAATTCAGAATAACGAAGTGTTCGAAACGACTGATTATGTTACCTTGGTTAATGAAACGACTATGATAGAAATGGAAGCAAAGTGGACGAGAAAGAAATGGGCATAAAGAAAATAGAGTATGAAACGCGAATAGATTGAGAAAGAAAGGAAGTAAGAATTCAGATTGTCGAACGAGGAAACGTTTGACCTCCAAGAAGATGAAACTTGTTTATCGACTGTGATGGATACGAAACGGGAAGTACCTAGTATACAGAATATCCCCGTGGTGAACGAATTCGAGGATGTATTTCCAGAAGATCTTCCGGGGTTACCACCCGATAGAGAAATAAAGTCTGGTATAGAATTAGCTCCAAGAACGGCGCCAGTTTTGAAGGCCCCGTACCGACTAGCTCTAGTCGAGATGAAGAAATTAGTCGCTCAATTGTAGAAATTGTTAGGGGAAGGAATGATAAGACCAAGTGCGTCACCGTGGGATGCACCCGTGTTATTGGTGAAGAAAAAGGACGACAGCATGAGGCTGTGCATAGAGTATCGAGAGCTAAATAGGCTAATTGTCAAGAATGAATACCCCTGCCAAGGATCGGTGATTTGATCGATCGGCTGCATGATGCAGTTAAATTCTCGAATATTGATTGAGAACTGGATACCACCAATTGAATAGTAAGCCTGAGAACGTACCCAAGACTGCGTTTCGCACCAAGTATGGACACTACGAGTTTTTTGTAATGTCGTTTGGGCTGACGAATGCCCTTGTAGCTTTCATGGACGTGCTGAATCGACTTTTCAAGAAGTATTTGGATAAGTATGTCATAGTGACATCGGCAATATTTAGGTTTACCTCAAAGACCGAGGAAGAACATGCATTTGAGGATCATGTTAGAAGCACTGAGGAGAGAAAAGTTATATGCCAAGTTCTCAAAGTGCGAGTTTTGGCTAAAGGAAGTACAATTTTAGGACATGTGGTCAACAGTAAAGGAGTACTGGTTGACCCTACAAAGATAGGAGATGTTTCAAACTAGGAAAGACCAACCACACCAACCGAGGTGAGTAATTTTGTGGATTTAGTCGGATATTACCGAAGATGTGTACAAGATTTTGCTAAGATAGCAGCCCCATTGACCAGACTTACTCGAAAGACTAAAAAAGTTGAATGGATCGGGAAATGTGAGAAAATTTCCAGGAATCATAAAGTATATTTTACCAAGTTGGGATTCCAAATGTTCAAGAAATGAAAGATGCTAAATCTTCGGAATGACTAATAAGAAGGACTGAGAGGATGAAGTTTGAAGTCACGAGAACATAAATGATTATTTAAAGGTACTGAATGAGCCAGAACGAATTAAGGAATAAAGATTTGTCATAAAGAGACAACTACACCGAGAGTACAAAAAGGTAAAGAAAGTTAAGGAAATGTTATAAGTGGTCGGATAAATAAAAGGATTTATCGATTAGTAAACAGATATTGGATATGTCAGAAAATGAAGACATGACAAAGACCTAGTTGACTATCACAGTTAATAGAGATTCCTGATTAGGATTGTAATTTTACTATAATGGATTATGTGATAGGATCAACAAGAATCAAGTCGGACTATGACGTCAATTGAGCTATAATTGATGGATCAAATGAGTCTACTCATATTTTGTTATCAGCAAGAGATCGTTAACCGAAGAGTTACGAAAGAGATATTTGGGTGACGTGGAGTTCCAGTCACCACCGTGTCAGATAAGAACCAATGATTGAACTCCCGATTCGGGAGGGGTTTTCCAAACATGTTTGGCAACGAGATTGAGTGCGAGTACTACGTTGGATCCGCAGACCGACGGACGGACCGAAAGAAACATTTCAGACAACCGAAGTTACGGTAAGTGTTTTACCGCCGATTGCAAGAATAATCGAATGTTGATAGAAAATGGGTGTATATGAACATAGCCATAATTGGCTTATATAAAGCGTCCGGTAGATATCACAGACCGGAATGAGAAAGTGTTGTAATGAAACCAGAGAGTTGAAGAGTCAACCTGGAAACTGGAGATTACTATATTGGAAGAGTAACCTCGGCTATTTTCTTAGATTCCGGGACGGAATCCTTTTAAGGATGGGAGACTGTAATAACCCCAAATTTTGGACTTAGTTAAAAAAAAAAAATTGATGAATAGTAATTTTTGTCGTTTAGAAAATTTTCAGACCACCCTATGTACGATTCGGGATAATGAACTTTCGAAGTCGTATTACTGATCTACTATGAAAATGAAGGAATGCAAAAGCTGTCAGAATCAGAAAAAGAGCATTTTCTGTTTTCTCCGAAATTTCACCTATTACTGATGGATTAATCATTATTTAAATATATTGGAGGATTTTAAATTATCAATTCCATGGATATGGATTTATTAAAGGTATTAAGATACAAGAACGTTTACGGTAAACTACTTCGATAGAACACTTAAGAAATCCTTGCGGGCGTTCAACGAGATTAAAGCGGTAACAGAACAAGGCAACACAAATGAGAGTATATAAATCCCATTTATATTCCAAGATTCAAGCTAGAACCATTTAATTAAGTATTCGATTGTTAGGACGAATAGTGAATAGTTACTATTCACGGCGAGAATCGCGTAGAGTTTTATTCGCTATTTTTAGGAAATATTTTCGAATCGTTTCAAGAGAAACAAAAACAAGGATGAATAGTAACATTGATGAATAGTACTCCAAGGTGAATAGTAAAATTTTATAGTCTCCGATTGATCCTATATTTCAGCGGAAGTTCAGGAATAATAAACGGTTACTAATCGCGTAGTCAGAAATCGCAAACGAAAACGAGAATCGAAAATCCGCTTGAAGGAGCAACTTTGGACGTATTATAACTTAGGAAATAAAGAAGAATATAAGTATTAAAAGAAAAAGGGAAACAAATGAATTGGTGGAAGAAGTGTGTTAAAGAAGCTTGTAAGCTTAACCAAACTTGAGGGGCTAACTTGCATTTTTTTAAAAACAAAATATCTACCTTATCACCACACCTCCACCACACATTTCACACACAAAGGGAGCAGCCCCCCCCCCCCCCCAATTCTTGAAAAAAAAATGAATGGAAGAAGAAGAAGAAGATGGAATGCTTGCTTGCTTGTTTCTCGTGTTCTACCACTCGAATCGAAGCCCTTTCCAAGCTCTTCGCATCTAAGGTAACATCTCCAACACCCACCATCTCTAGCATGATCTTTTCTTGAGTTTAAGAAGATGATGAATAGTGTTTTGTTGAGTTTTATGTTTATAATTGAAAGATGCAAGCATGAATGTATTGTTAAGGTCATGAGTAAGTGGATTATGTAGTTTGTTTAGTTGTTGAATGAGTTGTGGATGGATTTTGAAGGTGATACCAACTGGTTTGCCTCGGTTTGAGATTGATATTGGACTTTAAGTGTTGTAATTGATGTTTATGATGATTGGTGGTGAATTGGAATGAGATTTGAATCTCGGAAATGTTAAGTTTTAAGCCGACGTAATGCCCGATTTTCGGTAACGCTAGAAACTGCCTAAACTCCGAAAACCTAACTGCCTCTTTTGGTTAAATGATGAACATGAGTGTGTAGATATTTGTTTCTAGTTTACGTGAGCGTAAGAATCATGTCATTACGATTTACGGTTTAGGAGAAACATGTGTTTTAGTGTAAGGCGTTCGTAAAACCAAACTGTGTCACTTAGTCAATTTTGAGGCTATGATCGAACCACTTAGATGTCATAATAAAATGTGAAACTTTGTGATAACATGCTAGGTATGTTTAGGAACACCCTCGAAAAGATTTCGTGTGAAAAGGATTAAATCTCAATTTTATAAAAATGCGTGAGCAAGCATGCTCGAGTAGAAGTTCTTAAGGAGTTAACTTGAAAATGGACTTTGTACTTGAGATAGTATATACTTAGTATCGTGAAAGCGTTTAAGTTATTAATCTTGAACCTTGTGTTGATTCTAGATTACTGGACCAACCTGAGACTTATTGCTACTTCGGGATTTCCAGGCAAGTTTACTAAAACCTTACTCTATTGTTCAGAGTAGGTATATTTTCAAATGTATAATACTTGGTTATTCAAATGTTTATGTGTACTCTTTGTTCCAAGTATCGTGCAAGTTTTCTCATTCCATGCTATATTTTAAAATACCATATTCTGATGTATGCATATAATAGATGCAAGTTTTCGAAACCTATGCTTACTGTTGTTGTGATAATAGAATGCTTTCATATATGATATGCAAATGAGAAGTATACATGTTTTATTCCCAAGTACATTGCGATATATAAATTGCATGCTTGTCTTCGAACTGCTGTATATAGTGATACTCGAGGTTACGATTTAATTATGGGCTTCTAAGCTAAATATGGGATATTAGTTAAAAGCCAGGTTTTTATAAATGCCCTAGGTAAAGGGCGTATGATTTTATTCTTTAAACCGGAAGTAGTTATATTTTCCGTATATGTTAAAGATTATTTTTCCGATAAAGATATCGGGTAACTGTTATTCGATGATTATTTATTTAATGAATATTATTTGGAATATTCATTTAATCCTTATTTATTTAATGAATATTATTTTGAATATTCATTTAATCCTTATTTATTTAATGAATATTATTTTGAATATTCATTCAATCATTATTTATATAATGAGTATTATTTTTGAATATTCGTTTAAAGTTTATTTACTTAATAAATATTATTCGATTATTTATTAAATACATATAACACGCTTTAACATGAGTTATATTATTCGAAGTTTATCCTCGACCTTCAATACCTATGAAGGATATTCTAAGATGTACTATTAATTATTTTAAATCAAGGGGAGGTTCCCAAA
Source organism: Heracleum sosnowskyi (assembly GCA_030848705.1). Taxonomy (NCBI): domain Eukaryota; kingdom Viridiplantae; phylum Streptophyta; class Magnoliopsida; order Apiales; family Apiaceae; genus Heracleum; species Heracleum sosnowskyi. The sequence continues at coordinate 24,356,098 of CM061245.1, forward strand.
CACTGTTTTTCCCATTTAAATCTATCTTTTAAGAGGATTTAAATACTCGCTCAACTACCAAAAATATGGGAAACCTGATTTAAGTGACTGCTACTCATTTTAAACTCTCAACTCAAAACTGTCAGGGGACAGATATTTTCTCGGAGAAATTTAATTGCTGCAAGTCAAATGTTGTGTTACTACCTCAACGATCGAGGAGTAAATTGATGGAACAAGTCGATATCCATTAACAAGCAACAACTTGAGAAATATTGGGGAATCTTCCTTTCCAACCTAGATATAACTACTTAGTGGAGTCGTATCAACAAGTATTACACTTGGGGAAAGGGGGACGATCTTTACGTTTCAGAGTCATGGATTTCATCCGAACTAGGAGCAGTGTAAGAGGTCGAGTCGCGCCGACCCATCAATTTTTATTGCCCCAAATGGGCCGGGGAGATCCAGAAAGGCGGTAGACAATGTCAGGCTGTCGTGTTCTTCCATCTACATGTAGAAAACATTTTTAGTTGTACGACCTGCTACTGATCATAGTGAGGTTGGGACAACTGGCGCGGTGATTACTCCAGTATTGGTTCATCATCCAATTTGGATAATTCTGCAACATGTATTGAAAGGGACTAAGGATAACACCCTTGGTTCAGGTTTACCGATCATGTTGGCAGGGGGCTTTCTGCAACGTGTATTGAAAGGGAATAAGGATAACACCCTTGGTTCAGGTTTACCGATCATGTTGGCAGGGGGTTGAAAAGTGTTCAAAAATGAAGTTACAATATATCCTTGCAACTTCATCTTTTACTTTATGAGTTATGACTCTGATCACCATCGTTAGAACCTCTAGTTGAGCCTCTCCTGGTCATCGTAGAACGACGTAAAATCCTTGCTCTGATACCACTTAACGCGGAACGGAAGACTATGATCAACAAATGTTAATCCTTAAGAACAATATTAAACCCGCAAACGTGGATTCAATTAATAAACTCTGGAATCCACCAGAAAAGATGAGAAAAGTCTCAAGGTTTTTTTATTCAATCAAAGATAATCCCCAAATACAATACAATGATGTTTTTATATGTAGGGATAGAAAACCCTAAAAAAACAAATCTGAATTAAAATAAAATAATTATTATAAAGCAGCATGATCCCCTTTTCACCCCCTCGGGTTCGGTTCCCATGACTCTGCACCTTACAGAGCCATCAACCCAACGAAAAAATCCAAATTCATTAATTCCTTGCGGACAACCCTGAAATTTTCGTCTGGGATTAACATCAGCGCGAGCAGTTCTATCTACAGCCAACTTGCCACAAAAACACTTCATTGGCATGATTTCTATGCAATTTTAGAGTTGAATTGATGAATAATTTGTTTAGGGTTTGAACTTATCAAATAGGGCTATATATACACGGATATATGTATCAAAGAGCCGTTGAAACTCAAACAGACAACAATACCCTTAAATAGTGTAACGTCGTTAAGTTGAGATGACGAAATTCATTTAAATGCTTAAAAAATAGTCGAGACACGCAAGTGACAACTTTTATAATTAAGCCATTTTTGTGCAAAAAAAATTGTAGTTGAGATCATCATAGTGCAATTAAGTCTTTAAAGATTGTATCTGGAGTAAGGAATACCAAAAAAGAAAGTGCATTGCATCAAAATATCATATGAAGATTGAAGGAGTCTACCAAGTGGTATATTTTCCTTAGTTCTTGCTACAATAGGTGTTCATTAAGAGGGCAACTGGAACAAGATGTGTTGAAAAGTAAGAATAGGGAGGGCGCTGGACAACCAGAATTAAGCATACTATCTTGGTCTGGGCTTTGATCAGTGCCCTGGTATTATGAGTAATTATGTTAATTCTATATTTTATATATGGTAGGTGTATCTGTTAGAGATGATCGAGGCAATTAGGGTACTAATTTTCTACTACATAAACATCTTTATTGATATTATAACACACAACCGCTTTCTCCATTTTATCTGAGTTTTTCACCGGTCGAGCATTATTCTCCTCTATTTGCCTGCAGGGTACAATTTACTACACATTTAAAAACATAAAAATGGCTACAAGGACAACTAAGTTGTGCAGAGGAGAAATTTATAATTTGTTCATTAAAGTTCAATACATGCATGCAAGAAAGCGAAAGTTTACTGCTGATGGATTAGAAATGCACAATATTTTTCAACATGCAAAGGTGAATGTAAAGAGGGATTAACCTGTCCAGTTTTTCTTCTTTTATTAAGTTATAATTTGAAGCTTCAGACTAAATGAACTCCACATGAAATTCAAGCCCAACGTCTACAGAAACGTGTCATCTATCTGGCCTACAAGAACACATGAAAATGGTATGCTCGTGACTGATTAGTATTCAATTTTAGAATGCGAAAGAGACAAGAAACTACACAAGATACTGTATAATTGAGAAGCTATTGTAAGGTATCTATCAATATCGAGCAATTGCATACGACTACAATCTGGTTTAAGCATAGAAGCCAAAATATTATAACTCAAAATCCAAATCAAATTACGATTAATATTAGTGTTTTCAGTCACATTCCCAGGAGTAATACACACTGTTATTACGTCAAAAAAAGGCAATACAATATTTCAATGGTTTTCACAACATAAGTCTGCATAGTTGACACCAGGATCTTAACCTATACTACAAGATTTATATGGGTTAAAAACAAACCCTAAAGACATAATTAATTGTCCATTAATTAAACCTAGTGGTCCAAAAGTTAGGCCCAAAACCCTAATTAATTATTAAATTCGTAATTAATTAAAGGGCTGGTGATAGAGTCCATTTAAAGTGTCTTGGTTGAGACCTTCATCTATTAGGGATAGTCCTGAGAGACACCAAACCTAAGAGGAATCAACCTCCTACAAACTAGGATTCACAATACTGATCTAAGAGGGTGACTTGGCCCCCAAGTCACCTAATTCTACCCTAAATGCAAGGCTCCCTACGCCTATATAAAGGACCTAATCCTTCAATCAGGACTACATTTTATTGGCTTGATTCTCAGCATTAGTTGAGATACGTAGGCATCTTGTGAGGACCAATTCAGTCACGAAACACGAGAACAGCCATTAAAGCTCGAAAGCTCTCAAACCCTAAGCATTAATTACAGCCTAGTTTTATTCCACAACATTTGGTGCCATCTGTGGGAATCACGAACATCAACCATGGAAAATACACGGAGAACAAATCGAAAAACTTAAACTTCTAAAGGGCTACCTCTTACCTCTGAAACATAGACTCGTGGAAGCCAACCACCGCCCACTACTGGCACTCAAGGAACGAGTATTCCTCTCGCCGCTACCCAAGGACCAGAAATCCCAATTTCAGTTGAAGGGACGAATCCCCTACAGATGGTTGTTCATGAACCTAATCCTCAGACTCAAGAGAGTGCTCTCCACCCACCAATCACTACTTCTCTGCTGCTTTTGAATGCACCACGAGGCCTTCAACTCCATACCACGGATCTTCCTCAATATACGACTCAAACTCTTGGGATGCCAACCTATGGTATGCCTCAACAAACTCCATTGATTCGAGACTTCTCTGGTCCCTATACCGAGGATGAGAATTATACAACTGATGATGAGAGGGATGTTTCCCCAAGAAGGAGACGTTCCTCCCAAGGAAATCAGGAACAACTCTAGCTAGACTACCAAGGATAAAATTGTGGCATATGAAGCTGAGGCTGCTAGACTCAAGAAGGTATTGGCTGAAGAAGAAGATAAATCACGAACGCAATCAACTGGGACTGGGAGGATCCCATTAATCAACTTAGATCCACCCCCGAGAAAAACTAAGAGGACTTTAGTCCCAAAAGGTGACCCGATTGAGTTTTTACCCTTAGGAGATCAAGATGATCCAACACCCCCCTTTACAGAGGATATTATGAAGGTTCAGATATCCCGGAGGTTCAAGATGCCAACCATCAACGCTTATGATGGTGTAGGAGATCCTGTCAACCATGTGAGAACTTTCTCTAATGCACTGTCGTTACAACCTACCAACGATGTTGTCAAATGTAGAGCGTTTCCACAAACCCTGCCGGGCATGGCTCAACGTTGGTATAGTCGTCTCCCTCCTATTTCAATTGGGTCTTTTAAGGAATTGAGCAAGGCGTTTATCAATCAGTTTGTTAGTGGAAGGGTGCATGAGAAGAGTTTTGCATCCCTTATGGGAATCTAGCAGGGTAAGAATGAATCCTTGAGGGACTACATAAATCGATTCACTAGGGAGGCCTTGAAGGTCCCGGATCTGGAGGACAAAGTAGCTATGATAGCCCTACAACAAGGAACCATTGATGACCACTTTAAGAGGTCTCTGGCAAAACATCCACCCGAAAGCATGTTGAAGCTACAAGACAGGGCTGGGAAGTATATCAAGGCTGAAGAAAGCATGAGGAAGTATGAACCCGCTGCTAGAGGGAAGTGGAAACGGAAAAAAGAGAAAGGAGACTCAAGAATATGATGTTAGGGATAAGTATCCCAGAACAACGAAGGATTCTGACTCTCCACCTAAAAAGAACAATTTTGGACCAAGATTCACGGAGTATGCAAGGTTGAATACCCCAAGAAGCCAAATTCTGATGGAAATTAAGAAGGAAGAAGATCTTCGATGGCCGAAGTCACTAAGGACTAACTTATCAAAAAGAAATCAGAATCAATTCTGTCAATTCCACAAAGAGGTTGGCCATGATACAGATGATTGTAGACAGCTGAAAGATGAAATCGAATTCTTGATCCGAAGGGGAAAACTTAACAAATTCACTAAGGATGGGAATCGTGGAAATCAAAAAGGAAATTATTAGAAGAAGGACTATGATAGAAAGGATAATGGTCAAGATCGTAATCCTAGACCTCGAGGGCCAGTCATTAATATGATATTCGGAGGACCAACTACATCGGTTCTTCAAGAAACTGAAGAAAGGCTTATGCTATAGAAGTAATGACAGTTGTTGGAGAAGCACTGAAGCGTTCCAAGACAAAAATAGCCATAAGTTTTTATGATTCTGACCTGGAGGTAGTGAAATTTCCCCATGACGACCCCCTGGTCATTGTACCTGTGATAGGCAATTCTAAAACCAAGAGGGTTCTGGTTGATTACGGAGCTTCCGTAGACATCTTGTTCCATGATGCTTTCATCAAGATGGGATATACTGATTCCCAGTTGAAACCTTCTAATATGCCCATATATGGGTTTAATGGAGTAGAATCATAGGTGGAAGGCACAATTCAACTCCCTATGACCATGGGACAAGGCTCGAAGACAGTGACAGTGATGTTGAACTTTCTAGTCGTAAAGGAAACCTCGACATATAATGAAATCCTTGGAAGGACGGGTCTTCATGAATTTAAAGCTGTACCTCAACTTACCATCTGAAAATAAAGTTTCCAACAAGGAATGGAGTTGGTGAGGAGCGAAGTGATCATAAAATGGCTAGAAGTTGCTAAGTAGCTGCAGTAAAGCCTGACGGAGTCGGGGGGTAGGTTCTCCCAATTGAAGACATAGATGCCAGAAATAATGAAGAAAGAAGAGGAAAGCCAACTGAAGATTTGATTCCAATTCCCTTGGTTCCTGGTGAACCATAAAAGCTTACTTACGTTGGGGCATTTTTACATGAACCCTTGAAGGGCAAGATCATATATTTTCTTCAAGAAAACAATGATGTTTTTGCTTAGACAGCAGCTAATATGCCAGGGATCGATCCCCGATTGATAACTGACAAATTAAATGTGGGTCCAGAAAGGAGGACAGTGAAGCAAAAGAAAAGAAATTTTGCTCTAGAAAGACAAGAGGCAATAAAACAAGAGGTGGATAAACTCTTGGAGCACTACACCATAGATTGCATATTGCAACAACACAAATATATTGCCTTAAGGCCTATAATTGTTGCATTAGACTTAATTGCAACGAATGACCAAAATTTCACCGTTGCATCCGCCCCTGTTGCAATAGAGCCATTTAGCAACGATTTCAGCTCCATATAGCAACGTTAAAAATCATTGCAATACATGCATGTAGCAACGTTTTATGGTCTTCAGCAACATTTAAAAATCATTACAGTAGCAAATGGTTGGCAAACAAGTCACTTTAAGGCAACAAATATTAGTCCAATTGCAATGAATTTATTAGACAAATTGCAACAGTTTAAGCCTTTATTGCAATAATTTTATAGCAGTTTTAACATTATTTGCAACATCTTTTTAGCACAATTGCAACAATATTTAAAAATAAAATTGTGTGGTTCCATTTGATTATTAAACTAGCCAGGCATAAAAGCCACAAATCCAAGCAACACCAAACATCAATGTCATTTCATTAAAACTACTAATTACCAACAATTTAAAAGTAGCACCAACATCGTCATAGAAACCATGCAAAAGGTAAATCAAGACAAAACGACAAAGTCTTGTCGCATACACTTAATTAGTTAACAAAACAACCAAGTAACATACACTTCAAAAAAAATTAAATAGACTCCACAACCCATGGTTTATACACATTACTTAGGTACTAAGACTCCACAACCCTTGTACTTCTGACACCCACCCTAAAAACGCAGCATGCCAGATGACTAGGGATCCCATTGTGTGTGCTCCTGCTCCAAGAAGAACTTGTAAAACCCTGGACTTTTTATGGGAAAGTACAACACATGTGCTAATAAGATACATTCAATATCTACTCTAGCTCCTCACCATGGCAGTGTACAACAGATGAGGTAACAAGAAATAAATTACACAACTAGTACACTGACGGGCTTTCACTTGAAGTAGAAGCAGAATCTCTTCACCACTATTCCCTGCCTCACAATTCACAAACCAAGGAGTTAAGTGAAGAACCACAAGACACCTTCAAAGAGCAATCAAAACATTAGTTGATACATGCCCATAATTAGTTATTTGAATGTCAAATAACTAGAAAACAAATCCTTTGAAGACCGATATCAAGAACTCGAAAGAAACAAACCTAATTAACTCCTTAAAACTTTTACAAAAACCCTGTCAAGCCATCAATTGGTTCATCAGCTGATCTTCAATGATCCAAGAAAATATAGAATTCCCAGTCTTCAAGCCGAACCCGTGAAAATCCACAATATATCTCAGTCTCTACTTCAGAACATACAATACAGATTCTTTGGGAGAATAGAATCGACTTTGCTTAATTTATTGTACGATCGTTTACGAGAAATGTGTTTAATGGAGTCATTACCCTGTTCTATTTTATAATATATACAGAGATGACTGAGAATATATATAATTTAAATAAATTAGAAAGCCATAAAAATAATGCCTTAAGATTATTTTTAACAATTGAACAGACTTGCTACTGTGCATAGTTTCATCAGTCCTCTTCCTGAAATATACTAAACTAAAACTTGGAGAACACGGTGTGAAATGGTCAGAAACAGAAAGTAGCCATCACTCCTAAAAAGGTTTCTATTCATTTTATCAACTTATAAACAAACTCTGGTGTGTAGTAGGCCTTGCATTTGCAGGTATCAAATGTGTTGTTATTAACTTGGCGAAAAAATTAATGAAAATTACACAACATGGGTCAGAATATAATAACAAGCAAACCTAGTGGTAAATATATTAAGCCATGTTCTGTTCAATTTAGAAACAGGTCCAAATTTACTGATTTGTTGTCAAACCATGATCTTTCTGATCTATTATTTTTCGAGGGTAACTAATGTTCATCATTCTTTGCCGGAGTGTCTTCCGCACATAGTCGTTAAGCGATAATTACTATTTTCCAGAAATGCACTGCTACATGTAGGTCGTTTTCCCGAAAACATTTCTAGTCCAAGGATTAGGTAGTCATTTGTATATGACTTGGAAATGTTTATCTAGTGAATTCTAACTTTGCATATCATCTTCTAAGTCATAACAGAGGCAGAGAGCATGCATATAGTAATTTACAAATAGTTGAAGCATCTCAAAATATGATCATATTTTCTTATAATTGCACTAGGCAATGTAGTTCAAGCATGCGCTAAACTGCCAATAAACGCTAAGCTAGAATCGAATACTTACTGCTACAATTCATAGTCGATTTTATAATTTCAGACAATGTATGGTATTGTTGAAAATGAGGCATATATTTAAGAATAGAGTAATATAATCGAATAATAGAAATAGGCAAATAGACTGTCAGCAAATTTTGAACAAGGATAGGCCTTGAAAAAGGTTAAGGCCAATAGATTTTTTGAAGAAGCTTTGTTAATGTTAAAACAAACGAGAAAAAATTACAAAGCGAAGTCTTATGGTGGTTTGGCAGCAGGGTAAAAATATCAATATAGGCATCCACATATTCAACTATTAGACATACCATATAGACATTCCAATCAAATTAAACACAATAAAAGAAAATGAAAACTTAGTTTGTAGAAAGTAGAAACCATACAACTTACCAGAATAAAAAATTTTAGCTCCTTTCTTTATTTGCATTTTCAGAACGAGAAGACAATAACCTCCCGTTTTGTGGCAACTCTGGCATCAGTATTCTGTCAAGAAGTCTCTCCACTCCCTCCTCCGCCTTCCCAAACAAATGTTTCCTCAACACATCATGTAAATGCCCATTGTGTGTGCTCCTGCTCCAAGAAGTTAATAACAACATTATCTTCCTAGCAATGAATATGAACCAATTTGGATTGAGCTAGCATTTTCTTACCAGAAAGGGTGACCATGTCATTAAGTTCAAGTCCTGCATCTTGAAACTTGGACACAAGTGTCTGAACATCGGAATTTGGGCCTGGGATGTCATTGTTTGCTGCAGTTTTGCTAGCAGTTAAACTGTCCATTCTACCAGTCTCAACTTGCCAACCAGGGCCACCAGACTACAAATGCAAGAAAATAATTTATCACTACTCACTTATTAGATCTCACCTAATTCCACATTGTAAAAACTTGTTATACTACTTGTAAGCTGTGTTGTGTTATGAAACAGAACATAGATATACCAGAACTACCGAGTCTCTGGTTGCAATGGTTAGAATGTCAGCACAGGACACAACCCCTGGGCACAGTGATTCTATAAGGAATGGAACCACCATAACAGAACATATAGAAAAAACATAGTTGCAAAGGATTTCTAATGTGAATTCATGGGGGTACAATCATCAATTCAATAATGTTAAGACAAACAAGACACTGACAATAAAATCGAGCTGCAACAATTAGAGAAACAAATACGTACAAGAACAAAACAATAATGTTGATATAATAAGCAAAAAGAAATAAGTGAAATGAAGAAAACCCCTAAAAACCTAATTTAAAAGGAGAGGAGAGGGAGAGGACCTGATTTCTAGGGCACGGCTATAACAACCAGAGGCCTCAGCATAATCACGGTCCTTAGAAGCTAAGCCACCTTTCTCCATCAACTCATCAGCGTGCTTGAGTGAATTGAGATTCTCAGGGTCCGAGCTTTCACCGATGGGGTGCTTGGTTGGATTCGATGGTAGCATCAACTGAAGCTGATTTGAGTTCCTCCGGATTGGAGGGGGCTAGGGTTTCTAGTTTTGTGATTTTGTCCGCCATTTTTGGCCTGAGAGTGTGAGTAAGAATATCAAAGCTCTTGGAATTTTGGGGGTTTTGTGATTTGTTACTCTCTATCTCTCGTGTCTCAGTGTCTCTCTCTGTTGTTTTATGTTGTATTTGGTTTAGTCAAATGTTTTTAGTCAAGTTAAGTTCCTGTTCTAGAAAGCCCGAACAAATAAAAATTACTAAGCCCGCTTCAAATTTTCAAAGCCCGCCATATTCTTGCCCCAAATTTTTGAAGTTAATAGCAACGTTTATCTACATTCGTTGCAGTATAATTCAAATTTTGCATAAATTAGATTGAATTGCAACAATTTTAAAAAACATTGCAATATTTATTAATTTTTCAAAACTTGTCATTAGTAGCAACGATTTTTAAGCAATTTTTTCAGTGCGCGTTGCAATAGCCAATCTATGGTGTAGTGGAGGCAGGATTCATTGAAGATATTCAATTCCCCGAATGGTTGGCTAACCCGGTAATGGTCAAGAAAGTCAATGGAAAGTGGAGGATGTGCGTAGATTTCACGAACTTGAATGATGCATGTCCGAAAGATTGTTTTCCTCTACCAAGGATCGATACTCTAATAGATGCCACTATTGGGCATGAGATTTTGAGCTTCATGGATGGCTTTAGTGGGTACAACCAGATCAAGATGCATAAGGATGACATCTCAAAGGTATCTTTCATCGCTGACTTTGGTGTTTATTGTTATCTGGTTATGGAATTTGGGCTCAAGAATGCAGGTGCAACATATCAAAGGTTGGTGAACAAAATTTTTCACCACCTCATTGGAAAAACTATGGAAGTTTATGTAGATAATATGTTGGTCAAAAGCCTTGACAAGGCGGACCATATAAATCATCTTCGGGAAGTTTTTGAAGTACTGAGGCACCACAAAATGATGTTGAATCCAGCTAAGTGCGCCTTCGGCGTAGGATCAGGAAAATTCTTGGGCTTGATGGTCTATAAACGTGGAATTAAGGCTAACCCCGAAAAAATCAAAGTGATTTTGGACATGAAACCACCACGGTCTGTCAAGGATGTTCAAAAACTAACTGGGAGAGTGGCAGCATTAGGAATATTCATCTCCAATTCAGGGGAGAAGTGCTTGCCTTTCTTCAAAGCTTTGAAAAACATGAAGAATTTTGAGTGGACAGCAGAAAGTCAGGAAGCCTTTGAGGCCTTGAAGAAGTACATGGCTGAGGCACCATTGTTGGCAAAACCAAAATCGGGAGAGACGCTCTACTTATACTTAGCCGTCTCAAACACCACCATTGGAGCTGTTTTGGTTAAGGAAGAATTGAAAGTTCAGAAACCCATCTACTACGTGAGCAAGATTCTGCATGGAGCAGAGAAAAACTACTCTATAATAGAGAAGGTTGCATTAGCCTTGATCATGGCCTCAAAAAAACTATGCCCGTACTTTTAGGCGCACAAGATAGAAGTCTTAACTAATCAACCTCTAAGAAACATCTTGCACAATCCTAAAGTTAGTGGAAGATTGATCAAATGGGCTATAGAATTGGGAGAATTTGACAACAAGTACAAGCCTCGAACGTCCATTAAAGCACAAGAACTTGTTGACTTCATGGTTGAATGTACCATCGACAACCAAAAAGTCGGGGGGCAGGAGATAGTACCCTTGGAGGGAAAAGAGACTAAGAAACAAGATGAAGAGATGGTATTCAAAGAATACTGGGTGCTCTATTTTGATGGATCATCAAAAACAAAATCAAGTGTAGTAGGTCTGGTTTTACAAAGTCCTGATGGATTTCTCATTGAGTATGCATTAAAGTTGAATTTTCCAACGACAAACAATGAAGCTGAGTATGAAGCCCTGATAGCCAGCTTAGGGCTGGTTGGAGCCTTGAGAGTTAAGACTCTCAAAGTATGTGGAGATTCAAGGCTGGTAGTCTCCCAAGTAAATGGAGAATTTGAGGCCAGAGATAAAGTCATGGCTAAGTATCTGAAACTTGTCAAAGCAATCATGACTCAGTTTGACGAGTGCTATGTGGAGCACATTCCTAGGGAGGAAAATATGAAGGCTGACACCCTGTCTAAGTTTGCTTCTTCTGAGATAGAAAACTATGCAGGAAGTGTGTACTTCAAAATCTTCAATACCTCGAGCATCAATGGAAAACTGATAGCACCTATTAACATTGGTGGCTATTGGATAGACCCCATCAAAGCTCATCTGGAGACCGGTTGGTTACCGAATAATGCCTTGGAGGCACGAAAGTTGATAGTAAGACCGTTGAGGTACGCCTTAATTAAAGGGATCTTATACAAGAAATCTTTTATTATCCCCTTCTTGAAGTGTTTGAGACCTCAGGAGGCAGAGCTAGCCTTGAAAGAAGTTCATGAGGGGATTTGTGGGCAGAACTTGGGGGGTAGGGCCCTTGCTCATAAAATCACTCGTCTAGGCTTCTATTGGCCAGATATGCTTGCGAACGCAAAGGACTATGTTAAGAAGTGTGAACGATGCCAAAAACATGCACCTGTGGTTAGGCAACCACCTGAGATGTTAACATCTGTTAATTCACCTATTCTATTTGCCATGTGGGGAATGGATATATTTGGTCTGTTTCCAGTGGCAAGTGCACAAATGAAGTTTTTTATTGTGGCAATTGACTACTTCACTAAATGGATTGGGACTAAACCCCTAGCCAAGATAACCACCAAACAAGTAATGTAATTCCTATGGGAAAGTGTGATGTGCCGATATGGAATTCCACGAATCCTGGTCACGGATAATGGAACACAATTTAACAATGAGGATTTCAAGAAGTATTGTGAGGAGAATGCCATAGAATTAAGGTTTACATCAGTTGCTCACCCATAAGCAAATGGAAAAGCTGAAGTAGCCAATCGAATTATTCTAGATGGATTAAAGAAAAGGGTTGAACGCTCGAGGAATACTTGGGTAGATGAGTTGCTTCCTATACTTTGGGCATATCGTACCACCTGCAAAGTTACTACTGGAGCAACCCCATTCTTGTTAGCATATGGGGCAGAATCAGTAGTTCCAGTGGAGATTACCCATACTTCCTGTAAGACCCCAGATTTTGGGTAGAATTAAAACTTTTATTATATGTTGATGTAAATATGGATAGTGGCAATGACTTTGAGAATCAAGTTATGAAATGAATATGAATTTCGGTTTTCAAACATTTTGAGAATAGTAAGAATGGACTGAACATATAAATAAGAACAATCAATCTAGAAGACAAGAATACAATACTCCAGGGAAGGAAAGAATTTTTATGTCATCCAAATCAATATCTGGAATACATCCAACAACTCCGTAAACAAGATAGCGTACGCCCGAGAAAGCACTAGAACGTTTTCTAAGTGCAAAGAGTAGAGAGAAAATAGATCAGGAATATTGGAACGGATTTTGATCCAAAGTATTATAGAAAAACCACTGATGAATAGTAACTTTTGATGAATAGTAAATTTTTGTCGTTTAAAAAGTTTTTCAGACCACCCTATATACGGAACGATATAATGAACTTTCAAAGCTGTATTAGTGATCTACGATGAAAATAAAGGAATGCAAAAGCTGTCAGAATTGGAAAAATAGCATTTCCGTTTTCTCCGAAATTTCACCATTAACGGACGGATTAATCATTATTTGGGAATATTGAAGGATTTAGATTATCAATTCCATGGATATGGATTTAATAAAAGAATTAGAGATATTAAGAACGATTACGATAAACTACTTCGATAGAACACTTAAGAAACCCTGCGAACTTTTTACGCGATTAAACGGAGACGGAACAACGAGACATTACAGGATTAAAATACAGACATGGAAGTAACATGTAACAAGATTAATTCGAGGAATGCAACATTTGGATCATTCATGTGAAAAGAAACAAACTAGTAAAGCTGCTTTGCCACCATGACCCTCCAGTGCTTGACATGTGTCCCTGCTTGCCACCATGACCCTCCATGGCTCGACACGTGTCCCTGTGACTAGCCAAAGTGTGGTGACTCACCCCTCTCTTATACAAAAAAATCAGCATTATCTTCATTATTAACCAAAACAAAGAAAAGAAAAAGAAGAAGGAAAATTCGGGAGAAAAGAGAGAAGAAAAATGGTGGAGAAAGAATTGATCATAACTTGAGTTTCTCTCGGCGGTTTTTGGCGATCCACCACTCAAATCGAAGCTCTCGAGAAGCTCTATGCAACCATGGTAAGAGCTCGCTTCACCTCTGTGTTTTACCCATTCGATTCAGTGATTAACAGTTGGAGAAGATGATGAATAGTAACTTGTATCTTGTTTTGTTTTGTTTTGATAATGAGTTTGTAGCTTCCAAAGGTTGTATTAAGCAAGAATCTAAGGTTACATAAGGAATATATCAGCAAGAAAACTTGGAGGAAGGTATAAACCTCTGCCCTTTTGACTTATATGAGTTTTAGTATGGTTTTGATGTTTATGTAGAGTTAAAAGCATGATTAAGTAATTAGATAAATTGTTGGTTGAGTTTGGAGGATGGGTTATGAATTTTGTTGTGATTATTCCTGGAGGATTTGACTGAGTGGAGGGTGTATAAGGTGGATGGTGAGTTTGGAATTGATTGGTATTGATTTGGGTGTGTTTTGAAAATGGAAAACGTTACGATTATAGCCGTCGTAATGCCCATTTGATTTAAGGCTGTTTTAAGCAAGAATTACGAACTGGTCTGGTAATATTTTTGAATAGAACTGACCATGAACATCTAGGTCTTGTTTTAAGGTTTGTTTTGGTATAAAGATCATGTCTATACGATTTACGGTTTAGGAGAAAAGTGAGTTTTAGTAAACGCCGTTCGGAAGAATGACTCATCTCTGTCCAGAAACTTTGAGGCTATATTTGGACCACTTCGGAGACATATTAAAATGTGCAACTTTGAGGAATAATACTAGAGACAGTTAGGAAGGCTCACGAAAACGATTCGTATTAAAAAGATTATTTTTCGATTTTATAAAAATGTTTTAGTCGAGGTCGCGCAAGTGAAAACCACTGGAAACGAGACTTAGAAACCAAGGTTCCAAATGGTTAAGTATAACTTGGATTTGGGAATGGATTTCAAACCAAACTTGTGATATAAGTATTTGACGAATAACATGGACTTAGTATGAGCCTATAACGAGCTAGTAATGCCTTAGTTGTGTTTCGCTTACGTGTTTAAGCATTAAGTTATAAGTGGTTTATCGAGGGGATTAACCGTGTGTTTTCGTTTGACTTTGTCTAGATTGTCCGGCATCGTCGCGAACCCCTATCACTTCTCGAGCATCAGGCAAGTTTTCTAAATCTATACTTTGAAGTATTGATTATATATTACTGCTGTTGCCATGTGTGGAGTTATACAGTTGTGCGATACATGTTATATATTGTATAAAATAGAGTTTGATTTGGATTTATGTATGAGCTTTGAGATAAAGTAGTTATAAACCGGCATACCTTGTAGCTCTAGAGATAAGAGCATACTTCTTGTTTTCGACTCTAGACCGGGAGTCAGTATTTGAAATATGGAGATAGCCGTGGAAACCCGGAGGGATTCCAGCGGCAGTGTACTAATTATTTTGAGGACTGCTATTATTAAACATTAATTATATTTCTAGAAAGTATTAATTACCTGGAAATGATTTGAGGAATGTTATTTGAATATTACCTCATTCAGAGGTTGTTACGTGGAAATGATTTGGTAATTGGCTTATAAGCTAGATATGGGATATCAGTTATAAGCCAGGTTTTATAAAGGCCCTAGGTTAAGGGCGTATGATATTTCTTAAGATCAGTAGTGATTATAGTTTGTGTATGATAAAGGTTATTTTTCCGATAAAGATATCGGGTAACCGTTATTCGAGGATTAATTATTTTTATTTAAGAATATTATTTATTATTTATATACATTTGAGGATTATCGACTTACAGAATATTATTTATATACATTTGAGGATTATCGACTTACAGAATATTATTTATATACATTTGAGGATTATCGACTTACAGAATATTATTTATATACATTTGAGGATTATCGACTTACAGAATATTGTTTATATTCATTTGAGATTTATTTAATTAATGAATATTACTTTTGAATATTCATTTGAGATTTAATTATTTAAAGGATATTATTTTCGAATATTCATTGGAGGTTCACTTATTTGAGAAATATTATTTTTTGAATATTCATTTGAGGATTATTTATTAATGAATATTATTTTCAAATATTCATTTAAGGATTATTTATTTAATGAATATTATTTTCAAATATTCATTTAAGGATTATTTATTTAATGAATATTATTTTCAAATATTCATTTAAGGTTTACTTATTTAGTAACTATTGTTAGTTATTTTCAAATCAGAAAAAGGTTCCCAAAAAGCTATTTTTCCATTTGAATCTGTCTTTTAAGAAAATTCAAATGCTCGCTCCACTATCAAAAATATGGGAAACCTGATTTAAGTAACTGCTCTTCATTTTAAATTCTCAACTCAAAACTGTCAAGGGACAGGTATTTTCTCCGAGCAACGGAACTGCTACAAGTCAAATATTGTGTTACCACCTCAACGATCGAGGGGTAAATTCCTGGAACAAGTCGATATCCATTAACAAGCATCGCTTGGGAAATATTGGAGAATCTTCCTTTCCAACCTAGATATAACTACTTAGTGGAGTCGTATCAACAAGTATCACACTTGGGGAAAGGAGGACGATCTTTACGTTTCAGAGTCATGGATTTAATCTGAACTAGGAGCAACGTGTAAGAGGTCGAGTCGCGCCGATCCATCATTTTATTGGCCCAACCGTTGGCCGGGAGATCCAGAAAGGCGGTAGACAATGTCAGGCTGTCGTGATTCTTCCATCTACATGTAGAAAACATATAATTTTGTTGTACAAACCTGCTACTGATCATAGTAAGGTTGGTACGACGGGCGCGGAGAAGGCTCCAGTATTGGTTCATCATCCAATTTGGATATTCCTGCAACATGTATTGGGGTGAAGAACCAATCGTGTTGGCAGGGGGTCGAGAAGTGTTTGGAATTGAAGTGACAATAAATCCATGCAACTTCATCTTTTATTTTATGAGTATGACTCTGATAAAACCTGATTAAGGATATATATGACTCTGTGGATACCTTACATAACATGAGTATGGTAAGGGAGTTGCTTATACTGAATTTTCCTTATAACTTCATCTTTTAAGTTATGTGTTGATATTCTGCTTACATAGCAGATATTTTTGGAAAGGTTATATTGGTTTACTTTGAAACCTCATCTTTTATATTATACTAGAACTTTGTTCATAATATAGCAAGAGTCTGCAGAAATATTATGAAAATGATATTTGAAGTACAATAATAGTACTGTTTTTGGGAATACATTCCGATAAGGATATAATTTCAGTATCGAGATATTTTGACAAATTATTGTCTTATACCCGCTTTATTCTGGGTTGAGTTAAAGGCAGAATTATGCCACACTTTCATTACCTTGCTGAGCTATCGCTCACTCTTGCTATTGTTTTATATATATTATATAGCAGCGAAGCAGGATGCCAATGGGTCGGCACATACCTCGCAAGGCGTTTCCGTAAACAGTTTCTAGCAGTGATCTCGAGAGTAGTACGAACCAATCGAATCAGGCTACAGCTTTTGGTATTCAACTTATGTATAGATATGAATGGTATGAGAGGATTGTGAGCATCAGAAGGCTAAGTTGGTAATGTAGCATTACTTAGAAATTGTATCAGTGACAGATTCAAAAGACACTTGGGTATTGTAATAATAATTATTTATTCCGCAGTTGTTGTATTGTGTCGTTTCTGAGACTCTAACCTGTGTGTGTGTGTGTGTGAGACTTATATTGTGGGGTCATGAGCTGGTGAATTATGAATGGTGTGAGTAATACAGGTAAGGCAAGGAGAACATGGATTGTGACAACCCTAGATCCCTGACCCCGGATTTGGGGCTGTTACAGAAATGGTATCAGAGCGTTAGGTTACAGTCCTCAGAAACGATAGGAGATTGAGTCTTACAATACCCTTAATAATGATAAGGACATCTAGAGCTCAAATTGAGTTCGTAGTCGGGTTAGAGGACATGACCCTGACCGTTTAAGATGAAGCCCGAGAGGGGACTTCTTCTGGGAAACCGTACTTAGGACTTCATGGTTAGTCACCTCGAATCGTATAAGTTATAGATGGATGGGACTCTGAGATGCCGGATCCCGAGGCCTTCGAGTAGGCATTTGATGATGCGCTCCTTGAAATGGACGGAGACCCGATAAAGAAAGATCCATAGGAGGATCTAGAGGAAGACCCCATAGTGGGTCAAGGAAAGAATCTTGTAAAGGACGTGTTGATTGATAAAGATGTGGTGCGTTACTTGAGGTCTAATAATAAGACCGGACGAACCTTCGAGGGATAAATAAGTGACGAGACGAGAGTTTAAGGATCGTTCATGATTCATCAAGAGGTATGACAAGGAAAATGGAGTAGAGTCTCCAAAGCAGAAGAGGTAGAGGCAGTATAGCCAGTATCAGTGGATTGATTCGACTTGAACGAAACCTGTTACTCGTAGTCGGTTATAGTTGCCCATAAGGAGGCGGCATACGTAAGAACCAAGATGTTCAGATTTTCACGAACGATTAAGGGGACTTAGTTGCCTAGAATAATGTAAGGAATTGTTTTGGGCTATGAGATTTCAAACCCCCACGACCAGCGATTCCACGGGAAATAGTGTCTATTATATCATTGAGGGATTTTATTATCTCAAGAAGGAATATTGGGTATAAGGATGATTGAAATAGAGACCGAATTTAAGCCTGTAGTTTCTAACGATCTTCCGGAGTACCGCCCAGTTGACATATGGAATTCGTCGTTGCTATGGGCGACAACGGAATCGAAGTTTTCTTATAGAACAGAACGCTTACTTGAGGTGTTTGCGCCTAGTCGAATAGAATTCCCTGCGATTGCAAATGTTGATGGTTGAATTCTTAGCGACTATTATAAGTCGGCAATGACGTAAGTATCGAGCACCATAGGGTGTGCCTGAAGAAGAAAAGCTTTAGAATGGAAAAATTATCCATTAGAGGAGCCGACATAAAAGGCACCCGTAGAGACCTTGGTAATACCCTCCCCATTTGCAAATTATGTGGGGTACCTCCCCAATCTATGATCTATCTTGACCTCTCTCCAGGAAAGAATTCTGATAAAGGGTATATTCCCTTTTCGAAGTTATTTTATAACACTTGTGCTAAACCATATTCAGTTTCACTTGTGCCAGAGGCTGTCACAATGCCTACTTTCAGGTTTTCGAAGCCCTGCCAAATGATGTTATTTAAGCTTTCACTTTTCTTCAAATAATGAATGACCCTATGGTGATACATCATCACTTGTTTGTTAAGTACCAGTATCTTGTGGTTATTCTTTTCTTTGTATTTTCTTTGGAAAACCGTACCTTTGGAATCTGTTCAATTTTAATCCAAGCTGTCCCTTTGAGAAATATTGTCGAAAGGCGATAATCATTAAATTGATCTCGAATTGCTTTCATACTTTTCAACTTCCACTGAGACGAACAACCCTATACTTATAGGGGCTACAAGGACTATATGTCTGTGTGATAGAAGTCGGATGGGACGCCATCACTTGTAAGTTGTGAAATACAAGAAGGCTAATTACCTTTAGTAATGTCTCAAGTGAGGCACACAACGTTGAGTTCTTATGATCATGTTGATCTCTCGGTAAATTCTCTTACCTCCAATAAGGTTACCTTAAAACTCATAACCTTACGATCACCAGTGTGTGACGTTTTCCTTGATATGGGAGCTGTCTTTTCAAGGCCCCATAATTTTGTTATCCGTATTGAATTTCAAGGGGAGGCCAACCAGGTCAAATAAGTCAAAATTCGCTGATAGGAATTAGATTCGCGACGAAATCACTCATGACAGGAGCGAATCCCGAAGACGGATAGAATGTTAGCGACATATCGATGAAATTGGTTTATTCTCCCAAGGATAATATGATAATGGAAAGCGTGTCAATCGATATATGTGAAAGAAATAGTGACGTGCCGTGAACTCCACTGACAACGGTGTTAGATAGATGCCCTATAGTGAGATTGAGATTTTGGAGGAGTTGTTTACGAATGGACACTACCTCTGGGTCAGCAAGATAAGTACTGACGATGGAGTCAGAGGGAGCTGGTATTGTGACTTGGGAGAGGTGCAGCGTGTGTGGTTCTAGAGGAATAATTTTCGGAAATATGTGGAGACCCGGATGAAAATGAAAGTTAAAGAGTTAAAACCAGAAACCATGACTGTAACCGAGTATGAGGCCAAGTTTTCCGAATTATTGAGGTTTGTTCCGGAGTTTGTGAACACAGAATAAAAGAAAGCCAGTAGGTTTCAACCAGGGCTACCTCCAACAAGCAGCCCACTGTCAGGACCTTTAAATAGCATGTGCCCTTCTACACTGTTTAGACAGAGCTAATGCATTGTTGTATATCAATATGTTGCGTGACGATTAAACCTTAAGGCCGAGACGCTGAGGGAATAATTACAAGTAGAAATAAGCCAATCGAGGGATTTTCCCATAAGACTGGTACATCCAGGTTGTGAACTGGAAATATGAGGTCGACACTTTTGATAGACCTGATCCCTTTCAAGTTAGGAAAAGTGGATATTATAATAAGAATGGGTTGGTTGACACCCAATGGGGCCCAGACTGATTGTAAGGGAGAGAGAGTAATAAATAAAGAACGAAGACAGATTCAGAGATTCTTGAATATAGTTCAGACTAAGAAACTATTACGCCAGAGATACGAGGCTTAATTAGCTCTTATGGTTGACGCCAAGAAAAGAGGTACCAAGTATAGAGGAAACTACAATGGTTTTGGGAGATTGTACAAGATCTTAATGCGCTACCAAATATCGATTGGGATGACATGAGAATGAATACCGAGTATTCAGAGTATAGTGGGAATGAAAGAGTTAGTGACTCAGTTACAAGAGTTGTTGTATAAGGATATGATAAGACCCAGTGTACCACCGTGGAGAGCCCGGTGTTGTTGTAAGAGAGAAAGATTTTAGCACAAGATTATATATCGAACCTCGAGAGTTGTATGAGTTTGACATGGAGAATAGGTACCCTTGTAAATGATTGTTTGATCAGCGGAAGAACGCTGTGTATTTCCAATTTATTTAAGAACTGGGTATCACCAGTTGGAAGTTAAATCAGAGGATATGCCCAAGACTGCGATTCGTACTAGGAATAGACACTTCGAGTTTTCAGCGAAGTTATTTTGGGTTGACTAATGCACCCACAAATTTTATGGAATGTAATGAATTGGCTTTGAGTTACCCATGATAGTAGATAGCATGAGATGGAGAAATGGCTAGAATTGACCTAGGATTATGACGGTGAGATACACTACCATCCGGGGAAGGCCAATGTGGTGGCCGATACCCTTACTTTAAAATGAGACAGAGATGGATTCCGAATGATCGGGAATTAAAGGATGAGATTTTACACAACACCCAAGTTAGTCCAACAAACTAGAAGGACAAAAGATTTCACCAACAAGCGGCTAGTGACAACCAAGACAGACAGAGAAAGTATGCGGACTAAGCCCGCGAGTATAGAGATAGTACTGCTACTGATAAGCTAAATGGCATGTTGATGGATGACAAGCAAGTTTATGTTGGTGTATTTTCTGTACAAACAAGATAGAGAATATGAGGTTAGAGATTCGTGATGCTAAAAGATATCCCCATTTGTTTTCAGAGTGATTCCGGGACGGAATCCTTTTAAGGAGGGGAGACTGTAAGACCCCAGATTTTGGGTAGAATTAAAACTTTTATTATATGTTGATGTAAATATGGATAGTGGCAATGACTTTGAGAATCAAGTTATGAAATGAATATGAATTTCGGTTTTCAAACATTTTGAGAATAGTAAGAATGGACTGAACATATAAATAAGAACAATCAATCTAGAAGACAAGAATACAATACTCCAGGGAAGGAAAGAATTTTTATGTCATCCAAATCAATATCTGGAATACATCCAACAACTCCGTAAACAAGATAGCGTACGCCCGAGAAAGCACTAGAACGTTTTCTAAGTGCAAAGAGTAGAGAGAAAATAGATCAGGAATATTGGAACGGATTTTGATCCAAAGTATTATAGAAAAACCACTGATGAATAGTAACTTTTGATGAATAGTAAATTTTTGTCGTTTAAAAAGTTTTTCAGACCACCCTATATACGGAACGATATAATGAACTTTCAAAGCTGTATTAGTGATCTACGATGAAAATAAAGGAATGCAAAAGCTGTCAGAATTGGAAAAATAGCATTTCCGTTTTCTCCGAAATTTCACCATTAACGGACGGATTAATCATTATTTGGGAATATTGAAGGATTTAGATTATCAATTCCATGGATATGGATTTAATAAAAGAATTAGAGATATTAAGAACGATTACGATAAACTACTTCGATAGAACACTTAAGAAACCCTGCGAACTTTTTACGCGATTAAACGGAGACGGAACAACGAGACATTACAGGATTAAAATACAGACATGGAAGTAACATGTAACAAGATTAATTCGAGGAATGCAACATTTGGATCATTCATGTGAAAAGAAACAAACTAGTAAAGCTGCTTTGCCACCATGACCCTCCAGTGCTTGACATGTGTCCCTGCTTGCCACCATGACCCTCCATGGCTCGACACGTGTCCCTGTGACTAGCCAAAGTGTGGTGACTCACCCCTCTCTTATACAAAAAAATCAGCATTATCTTCATTATTAACCAAAACAAAGAAAAGAAAAAGAAGAAGGAAAATTCGGGAGAAAAGAGAGAAGAAAAATGGTGGAGAAAGAATTGATCATAACTTGAGTTTCTCTCGGCGGTTTTTGGCGATCCACCACTCAAATCGAAGCTCTCGAGAAGCTCTATGCAACCATGGTAAGAGCTCGCTTCACCTCTGTGTTTTACCCATTCGATTCAGTGATTAACAGTTGGAGAAGATGATGAATAGTAACTTGTATCTTGTTTTGTTTTGTTTTGATAATGAGTTTGTAGCTTCCAAAGGTTGTATTAAGCAAGAATCTAAGGTTACATAAGGAATATATCAGCAAGAAAACTTGGAGGAAGGTATAAACCTCTGCCCTTTTGACTTATATGAGTTTTAGTATGGTTTTGATGTTTATGTAGAGTTAAAAGCATGATTAAGTAATTAGATAAATTGTTGGTTGAGTTTGGAGGATGGGTTATGAATTTTGTTGTGATTATTCCTGGAGGATTTGACTGAGTGGAGGGTGTATAAGGTGGATGGTGAGTTTGGAATTGATTGGTATTGATTTGGGTGTGTTTTGAAAATGGAAAACGTTACGATTATAGCCGTCGTAATGCCCATTTGATTTAAGGCTGTTTTAAGCAAGAATTACGAACTGGTCTGGTAATATTTTTGAATAGAACTGACCATGAACATCTAGGTCTTGTTTTAAGGTTTGTTTTGGTATAAAGATCATGTCTATACGATTTACGGTTTAGGAGAAAAGTGAGTTTTAGTAAACGCCGTTCGGAAGAATGACTCATCTCTGTCCAGAAACTTTGAGGCTATATTTGGACCACTTCGGAGACATATTAAAATGTGCAACTTTGAGGAATAATACTAGAGACAGTTAGGAAGGCTCACGAAAACGATTCGTATTAAAAAGATTATTTTTCGATTTTATAAAAATGTTTTAGTCGAGGTCGCGCAAGTGAAAACCACTGGAAACGAGACTTAGAAACCAAGGTTCCAAATGGTTAAGTATAACTTGGATTTGGGAATGGATTTCAAACCAAACTTGTGATATAAGTATTTGACGAATAACATGGACTTAGTATGAGCCTATAACGAGCTAGTAATGCCTTAGTTGTGTTTCGCTTACGTGTTTAAGCATTAAGTTATAAGTGGTTTATCGAGGGGATTAACCGTGTGTTTTCGTTTGACTTTGTCTAGATTGTCCGGCATCGTCGCGAACCCCTATCACTTCTCGAGCATCAGGCAAGTTTTCTAAATCTATACTTTGAAGTATTGATTATATATTACTGCTGTTGCCATGTGTGGAGTTATACAGTTGTGCGATACATGTTATATATTGTATAAAATAGAGTTTGATTTGGATTTATGTATGAGCTTTGAGATAAAGTAGTTATAAACCGGCATACCTTGTAGCTCTAGAGATAAGAGCATACTTCTTGTTTTCGACTCTAGACCGGGAGTCAGTATTTGAAATATGGAGATAGCCGTGGAAACCCGGAGGGATTCCAGCGGCAGTGTACTAATTATTTTGAGGACTGCTATTATTAAACATTAATTATATTTCTAGAAAGTATTAATTACCTGGAAATGATTTGAGGAATGTTATTTGAATATTACCTCATTCAGAGGTTGTTACGTGGAAATGATTTGGTAATTGGCTTATAAGCTAGATATGGGATATCAGTTATAAGCCAGGTTTTATAAAGGCCCTAGGTTAAGGGCGTATGATATTTCTTAAGATCAGTAGTGATTATAGTTTGTGTATGATAAAGGTTATTTTTCCGATAAAGATATCGGGTAACCGTTATTCGAGGATTAATTATTTTTATTTAAGAATATTATTTATTATTTATATACATTTGAGGATTATCGACTTACAGAATATTATTTATATACATTTGAGGATTATCGACTTACAGAATATTATTTATATACATTTGAGGATTATCGACTTACAGAATATTATTTATATACATTTGAGGATTATCGACTTACAGAATATTGTTTATATTCATTTGAGATTTATTTAATTAATGAATATTACTTTTGAATATTCATTTGAGATTTAATTATTTAAAGGATATTATTTTCGAATATTCATTGGAGGTTCACTTATTTGAGAAATATTATTTTTTGAATATTCATTTGAGGATTATTTATTAATGAATATTATTTTCAAATATTCATTTAAGGATTATTTATTTAATGAATATTATTTTCAAATATTCATTTAAGGATTATTTATTTAATGAATATTATTTTCAAATATTCATTTAAGGTTTACTTATTTAGTAACTATTGTTAGTTATTTTCAAATCAGAAAAAGGTTCCCAAAAAGCTATTTTTCCATTTGAATCTGTCTTTTAAGAAAATTCAAATGCTCGCTCCACTATCAAAAATATGGGAAACCTGATTTAAGTAACTGCTCTTCATTTTAAATTCTCAACTCAAAACTGTCAAGGGACAGGTATTTTCTCCGAGCAACGGAACTGCTACAAGTCAAATATTGTGTTACCACCTCAACGATCGAGGGGTAAATTCCTGGAACAAGTCGATATCCATTAACAAGCATCGCTTGGGAAATATTGGAGAATCTTCCTTTCCAACCTAGATATAACTACTTAGTGGAGTCGTATCAACAAGTATCACACTTGGGGAAAGGAGGACGATCTTTACGTTTCAGAGTCATGGATTTAATCTGAACTAGGAGCAACGTGTAAGAGGTCGAGTCGCGCCGATCCATCATTTTATTGGCCCAACCGTTGGCCGGGAGATCCAGAAAGGCGGTAGACAATGTCAGGCTGTCGTGATTCTTCCATCTACATGTAGAAAACATATAATTTTGTTGTACAAACCTGCTACTGATCATAGTAAGGTTGGTACGACGGGCGCGGAGAAGGCTCCAGTATTGGTTCATCATCCAATTTGGATATTCCTGCAACATGTATTGGGGTGAAGAACCAATCGTGTTGGCAGGGGGTCGAGAAGTGTTTGGAATTGAAGTGACAATAAATCCATGCAACTTCATCTTTTATTTTATGAGTATGACTCTGATAAAACCTGATTAAGGATATATATGACTCTGTGGATACCTTACATAACATGAGTATGGTAAGGGAGTTGCTTATACTGAATTTTCCTTATAACTTCATCTTTTAAGTTATGTGTTGATATTCTGCTTACATAGCAGATATTTTTGGAAAGGTTATATTGGTTTACTTTGAAACCTCATCTTTTATATTATACTAAAACTTTGTTCATAATATAGCAAGAGTCTGCAGAAATATTATGAAAATGATATTTGAAGTACAATAATAGTACTGTTTTTGGGAATACATTCCGATAAGGATATAATTTCAGTATCGAGATATTTTGACAAATTATTGTCTTATACCCGCTTTATTCTGGGTTGAGTTAAAGGCAGAATTATGCCACACTTTCATTACCTTGCTGAGCTATCGCTCACTCTTGCTATTGTTTTATATATATTATATAGCAGCGAAGCAGGATGCCAATGGGTCGGCACATACCTCGCAAGGCGTTTCCGTAAACAGTTTCTAGCAGTGATCTCGAGAGTAGTACGAACCAATCGAATCAGGCTACAGCTTTTGGTATTCAACTTATGTATAGATATGAATGGTATGAGAGGATTGTGAGCATCAGAAGGCTAAGTTGGTAATGTAGCATTACTTAGAAATTGTATCAGTGACAGATTCAAAAGACACTTGGGTATTGTAATAATAATTATTTATTCCGCAGTTGTTGTATTGTGTCGTTTCTGAGACTCTAACCTGTGTGTGTGTGTGTGTGAGACTTATATTGTGGGGTCATGAGCTGGTGAATTATGAATGGTGTGAGTAATACAGGTAAGGCAAGGAGAACATGGATTGTGACAACCCTAGATCCCTGACCCCGGATTTGGGGCTGTTACACTTCCCCAAGAGTGGAAGCTTACGAACCAGAAGCAAATGAGGAAGGCATGAGGTTAGCCTTGGACCTAATTGATGAAGTTAGAGATGAAGCAAATGCTAAAATTGTTGAACATCATAAACGAGCATCTTTCTACTACAACCTAAGGGTTAAAGAGAGATTCTTTTGTCAAGGAGATTTGGTTCTTCGAAAGATTGAAGCATCCGGAGTTGGACAGAAAGGAAAATTGGGCCCAAATTGGGAAGGGCCATAAAGGGTCAAGAGCGTGTTTGGACATACAAGTTGGAAACCCTTGAGGGGATTGAGGTTCCAAGAACTTGGAATGCTGCGAATTTGATAATTTATTACGTTTAGTCCTTCTTGATTGGATTCACTATCAGGACAAAGCCATTTCTGAGCTTTTAAGCTCTTAGTAGGAAATAGAGTATTATGTAAGGATTGGACCCATTTTCAAGTTATTTATAATTTCATTCAATATTTTCATATTTTTATGACAACTTGTATGTATCAAGCATTGATAAATATGCAAAGTTAAAAATGTGAAGAAACCGAAAAAAATTAAGCTTACATAAAAAGTTTAAGTTAAGCCCGAAGGCTGAAAGTACACGATAAAATAATCAAACAAGCCACATACGGCCATATTAAAAGCAAAACATCTAAAGTTATTCGCCCCCATCCATGCTGCCTATATCAGCCTCCTCTTCATCTTCTGAGCTAGAGCTAGAGCTGGAGCAGGTGGTCTCAGGATCATTGGCAGCAACGTCACCAGGAGGCGAAGAATGTTCAGGATCCAAGATCCTATTATCCTCATCCATATCATCCTTCTCGGCCAAAGCCCTCTCAAAGGGAGTCGGAGTATGGGGACTAGGAAAGAAAGCGGGGTCAAAAGCGCTAGGATGCTTTGTTAAGACAACATTAAGAAGAATTTCATCGTGTCTATCTATCAAATCCTTGTATTCCTTGGAGTCAAGGTACTCGTCAATGTAGTCATCCTTGTTTTTCCTCAACCCAACCAGCTCCGCTTGAGCATCCGCCAGCTCCTTCTCTTTCCTTGCCAAAGTCTCCTTAAGATACTTCACCTCCTCTTCAGATTTTTCAAACTTAGCCTTATTGGCTTCAGAAGATGAGCGCCAAGCTTTGGCTTGAAAAATAGCCCCTTGAAAGTTTGCGTTAGTCTGCAAATAAGAGGTGAAATTAAAGGAGAAGTACAATATCATAAAGGAAATATTGAAAAGAAAAAGAAAGAGTAAATACTGCGGCTAGGGCCTGAGAGCTTAAGTGCTCAACTTCCTCTATAGTAAAATCAGTTACAAAGTCCTTGTAGTCACAGTGAGTGAGTGAATGGTACGACCACTCGACAACGTGTTTAGATACTCCAACCACGGTTTCTTTCTTCCAAATACCCCGGTTGGGATGCCAAACGGGGGATTTAGAGGAGACAGGGGTCTCAGTCACCTCCACGGGGTCCTTGTGAGGTACCAAGAAGATGGGGGCATCAAGCTTCGCCCGAGGATCGCTCCCTAATCGAGCCATCTTCATCCTAGCGGTCTCCCCCTCTGTGGGCTCATTGGTTTTATTAATAAAGGCCGCGGCTGCAAAACAAATTTTGAAAAGCGATAATAGGTATAAGAAAATCTCAAATAAATAAAGGAAAATGAGAAATGAGCATTACCCTTGTCTGATACATTTGAAAGGCCCACGGACTTAAGGACGAACTCATCCAGAAGCTCCCAAGCCAGAGTCGTTCCATTGTCCTTAGTCAATTCAGTATAGGCATGGGCCTCCTCCGTGTTTAGAACAATATCACTGGGACTTCCGTCCACGACTCTACTAAAGGATTTACGAAATAAAGTACCCCAGTCCCCACCTTCCCAAACGAGGTACATAAACTCGATTTTCCACTTATGGTTATTATCAGGAATGGACTTTGGGTGAAAAATAGGAAGGGTGGAAGCACGATGGTTGAGAAAAATCCAACCAGGAGAAAAAGCAGAACTATTTTTAAATTGAAAAATTTTCCTAAATAAAGGAACAGAAAGCGGAAAATTGTTTTTCAGACATAAAACCATAAAACACATAATTATTCTCCAAGCGTTTTGAGGTAATTGACAGGAGTTAACTTGAACATCTACTAAGAGTCTAGGTATAAACTTATGAAAAGGGAACCTAAGACCTGCAACTATGGCATCCCTATAAATGCACAAAGCATTGGGCCGCAAATGGCAAGAACGGTCACCGGCGCCGGCTGGAACAAGTTTTAAAGGGGCCACATTCGATACATCTTATTGCAATCCCTAATCTTATCAACATCATGAAATTTGTTACTACAATCAAAAGAATCTAAGGTTGTAATAGAAGGGTATTCATCCCCACGCTCATTAATCATATCTTGTAAGGACATGTATGAAGAGTGAATGGTGACAATACCTCGTTTAGAAGCAGAATTCATTTTCTGAAGACGTTGAGGTGCACGATCCTCCATTGATATTCAATCAATGAATGATTAGAACCCAGAAAATGAATATAAGGGATGAAGATTCAAGAAAAACCCAGAAACCTTCAAGAAAAACCCAGAAATCTTCAAGTAAAATCCAGAAAACAGTGAATTTCGCCGAAAAATCTTTGCCGAAAATCGCCTAGGACAGAGGAAAGATAGAAAGAAATTTTTGCAGAATAACTTTATGATTATGAGAAAGTGAAGTGAGAAAATGAAATCTCACTTCCCACTCTTATATAGAGGGCACAGCCGGTAGTCTAACTGGTTGACAGGGAAGACAACCGTTTATAGACGGTAAAAGCCCAATACTTAACAATTGGGCCAAAAAATGTTATGGCCCGTAGAAAAAGAAGGAAAGAAGCCCAATATAAAAGGAAAAACATAAGTATTTTTCCTCTTCGACCTCAAACAAGGTCGAAGCTATTCGACCTCAAACAAGGTCGAAGCTATTCGACCAGAAGGCCAAAGTGGCCATATTTTCGAACTCAAACGAAGTCGAAAATAAATTATAATATATAAAAGGAAAAATATAAGTATTTTTCCTCTTCGACCTCAAACGAGGTCGAAGCTATTCGACTAGAAGGCCAAAGTGGCCATATTTTCGAACTCAAACGAAGTCGGAAATAAATTATAATATATGAGAGGAAAAATATAAATCTCCGACCTCAAACGAGGTCGAAGCTATTCGACCAGAAGGCCAAAGTGGCCATATGTTCGACCTCAAACGAAGTCGAAAGTGTTCGACCTCAATCCAGGTCGAAGCTGTTCGACCTGGAGGTGAAATGAAACAAATGTTCGAACTCAAATGAAGTCGAAAGTGTTCGACCTCAATCCATGTCGAAGCTGTTCGACCTGGAGGTAAAATGAAACAAAGGTTCGACCTCAAGCGAGGTCGAGAAATTCGACCTCAATCCAAGTCGATGTTGTTCGACCTGGAGGTAGAAATGAGCAAGTTTTTGAAAATTGGCAAAATAGAAATTGGCTTGGAATCTCATACTCGAAGTACCAATTCAATATTTTTGATGATACTACAAAATTCCTGAAAAGTAAAGAAAATATAAGGAAAATTATAAAGACCCTAAAATCTCGAAATAGATCAAAATAACTTCTATGAAAATCTAGAAAGTTTTTCTTGGAAATTGGGGGGCAAATGATATGGGCTAAAAACAAACCCTAAAGACATAATTATTTGTCCATTAATTAAATCTAGTGGTCCAAAAGTTAGGCCCAAAACCCTAATTAATTATTAAATTCGTAATTAATTAAAGGGCTGGTGATAGAGTCCATTTAAAGTGTCTTGGTTGAGACCTTCATCTATTAGGGATAGTCCTTAGAGACACCAAACCTAAGAGGAATCAACCTCCTATAAACTAGGATTCACAATACTGATCTAAGAGGGTGACTTGGCCCCCAAGTCACCTAATTCTACTCTAAATACAAGGCTCTTTACGCCTATATAAATGACCCGATCCTTCAATCAGAACTACGTTTTATTGGCTTGATTCTCAGCATTAGTTGAGATACGTAGGCATCTTGTAAGGATCGATTCAGTCACGAAACACGAGAACAACCATTAAAGCTCGAAAGCTCTCAACCCTAAGCATTAATTACACCCTAGTTTTATTCCACAACAAAGATCAACACAATTTCTTTTCCCGTAAGTGGAGGTCTAGCCATGGTAAAGCCTAGGCGTAACAAAAATAAATAATTGCAAGTAGTGAGCTAAAAAGCTCATAAAGTCGAGGAGACTACAAGGACAAATATAAGTAACGAGATTAAACCCTAGAAAAAATTTAGGTTCAAGTAAAAGGACAATGGTAAACAACTTCTTACTTCTATTAAAACATCGTCGCCGAGGGAGATCAGCCCTTTAGCGCTCAACGAACACCATGTGTCGTATATTCACTCAACTAGCCATAAATGTTAGTACAAGTTAATGAACCACTTGTAGTCACATCATATGGTGACCTTTCAAATGCCCTCAAATGTTGAGTTTATAAACTAGATTAGGTTACCAAGTCTTTAATATTAATTAGGGTTCTTGAATACAAGTTAGGTTAATGTACGTCAATAAAAAAACACAAAGAGTAGGTGGTTTATAATACACGGTATAAAAGGCGCTCAATTTTTTTTTAAATTTAATATGAACAAGTGGTAGATGAACTTGATATTAAACCAGAGTGTTCACTAAGAGAGACAAAAATAACATGGAATTTATATAACAAGTCAGCAAGATCAAATAGAGGTAGAAACTTGCCTTGTCTTTAACTTTTCACAAGAAATTAGTTTTTCATTGTATTATAATTGCCTTCTATTATAAAATTTATAAACAAAAGTGAAACTTGATTCAAACAAACATTTTAAATAAATAGAGAGCATACACAATAAACCCATCAAATCTAACATAATGTTTGCAAGGTAAAAAATAATAATAATAATAATAATAATGAGTGTTGGCTCTAATAAAATTTTAAAAATTTGCAAGGTAAAAATAATAATATGTGTTGGTTTTAATAAATTATCCAGTTGCTTCATGTTATAAGACTCCTCAATAATCCATGTTATAAATAGTATATTTTTGGAAGCAAAATATTGATCATGATCATATTAAATGATTTAATCCACTTTATCAAGTTAAGACATAAATAAATCTTGGTACATGCACTCATACATTAAATTATTTAATTTTATCTGTTTTAAATAGACACATGGTTTTTAACATGTGCTAATATAAAATAATCAACAAGTAAGATTTCTAGAATATAGGTATGATTTCTAGAATACATGTACAAATCTAGAAAAAGAAAGAGGATCAATTTATCATCACCTTTAATAACAATATTCAACTCAAGCACAAATCTAGGTTATATCCAGTATAGTGTGCTCATATTAAATATAGATTAATCATTCACCTGCAGCACATTAATCTGGTTACTTGCTTAATAAACAAGCATGTTCATGTTCATTTTTTTTTTTGACATCATTAAGCATAAGTTTTGTTCATCATAAGTTATGTTTATTAGGCATAATAGAACAAACAATATTGATTTTATAAAATGATACTGGTTAGTAAAATCATTAATTTTTTAGTTTGTGATTAGTTGACTGAATGCTAATGACTTTGAATGACTTGTGCCTCTTTACACACCTATAGACTCTTCAGCTTCTAGGATTATAGATTTATAGGTGTATCATTTTCGTATCTGCTAATGTTGTTGGTGTGAACCTATTTTACTATGATGTATGCACATAAATATCAATTTGTGCCTTACATATTTCTATATAAACAATTTACTTTTTGTTAAATTCCTTAATATAAATGACTAAACATCTTAGGTATCAATTATGACTTTGAAAACAAATGAATCTATGAGAATAAAATTATTTGAACACAAATGCATAGAAAAGGAATTATTACCACATATGTTCGATACGAATATGTCTCCATTAATTATTATAAAAAAGAAAATCACAGAAATAATTTTATTGTGCATCTAGTCCTGTTGCAATTTCTTTATGCACATATCTTCAGTATGAATTTATCTTTATAAAATGCAACTGCATAAAAAATACAAACACAAAGCACTATGGGCAAAACACGTGAGAGATGAAGTTCAGAACCAAGTTTGTTACATGGACCATCTTCCGTATTGTTGATGTCATTTTTTGTCAAGGACGAGAGAACAAATTAAGATTTATAGTTGGTTTTCGTAGAGAGTTATAAAACTAGGATTTATAATATTTGGTAAAAATATTAGGATTTATCGATTTGGGACTGAATTTGAGGGAGTTAATTCTCATTGATAATAGAATCTTGAATCCCTTCTCAAAGTGCCACGTGTATTATATTTTCAATCTATTGGATTACTTGAGGTATGGATTAATGACTCATTGGGTCTCTTTTAATCCATTAATAAGAATAGATATCTATTATCTGGTTAAGCTTATATTCTGTATTAACAGGTCCCCAGTTTAACTGAAGGTTTCCTTTCGTAGATACTTATTTTTGTTTTGCTTTTCCATGCAAGTCAGTTAAAATAAAATTTAACTGATCATGGTAGATGTAGTATAAACATGAGTATTTGTGGTAAAAGATTTGAGAGGGAAAAGATTATTCCGGAGTTCCGGAAAAGAAGTGAACAAGTTGATCTTCTATCCATAAGAGCTTTTTTTTCTCTTGGATTAATCCACAATATGAAGGCATTTTCATACACTCCTTCCACCCAAAAAAAGTTACTGCCCAATTAATTCATATATTAATAGTCATTATGTAAATATTTATGTAACTTACATATTTAATATCCATAAAATAAATATATGTAACTAACAAATAGTTCTCAATATATTTCTTGTAATATTATATTTGAAAATAGAAGTCAAATATAACATCTCACTTGACTTTTCTTCGTCAAATATTCCATGTGACTGCCACCTTTTCTAGGGTCTTTAACTCCAATATGAATTCTCATTATCCGTTAGAATGACATGTGACATTTGAGGACTCAAATACTTTCTATCTCAGTCAATCAACATATTTGATAAATATTTCTACAAGAATACCTCTTGCAATAATATTTGCAGTATCATCACAACTTAAATCGATATTAAAACTATAAATCTCTTACTGGATCCATCGATTAATATTGGGATTTATATTAAGTTTGAAACATCTTGTCTAGCTAACACGAGAAACAACCATGCTACAAGACACACTCAAATTCTTGTGTATATTTTCCCCACCTTTTTTTTAATTCACAAACATACGATAAAGTCACCAATATATATATATATATATATATATATATATATATATATATATATATCACATACGTTATCTACATCGTAATAGCCAGTACTTCCAAGCACGTCTGCCTGATTCACCAGTTTATTATACAACGTACTTTACAAGTACTTGATCATGATCTTCTTTACAACCTCTAATTAGACTCAATTAGAATTGCTTCACTATCCACTTATAAGACTAACTAAAAAATACCAAGTCAAGTCAATCGATAAAACAACATAAAACACATCGATCTTCTGACTACACATACATTCAGTGGTTCCTTTTTGCATTAAACGCTTCCCGGTTATCAATGGGGTTAGCACTGAACTGCAATTCTGCATCGTAAAAAATGAACCATTTAACTCACATAAATGTATTTAACTCAAATCCATTTCCTAGTTTAATTTCAATATTCAAAACTATATTCCCTTAAATCTGAATTCCTTGAACTTCTCAATTTCACTCGTATTTATAATCTCAACTTTCTTACTAAGTTCCAACTTAGTTTTGTTGAATATTTGCTTATTATTTCCCGCCAATAATTTATCATTAAGATATTTGATATTATAATAAACGAACTCCCACTTTCCAAAGTGTAGACGCAATTGTCTAGTTCTTTCTTAACATAAATTTTTTAATATTTATTTTTTCATAAAACCTTTTCGAACTACACATATCTCAAATTTAAAAAACAGACCTTTGGTCTTATTTTTCTTTCTAAAATTCACTTACAACTTGTGAATTTTCTATCTTTAGGTAGAACACACGGCTCCCACATTTGTTTTTATTTTATAATTTAGTTTCATTTTCATGTCCTTCATCCATAAGTCAGCTTCTTATGGTCTCTTGGCTTAAAAAAACATTATGGATCCAATTGGATTCATCTACACCCATGTCTACAAATAAATATGATTCGGGCCCAAATCATGTTTGAGTTTGCTTGCGCGTTGTATGCTTCCCAGCATCGTGTATTTTGATTTATCAAAAATCATACTCGACTCTGCTTGGGCATGATGAGATTGTCTGTAAGCCACAAAATTGTCTGAGAACTCTGCTTACCAAATTCTCATTTTTTGGTACAAAGTCCCTGGTATATGAACCATTGTAGCATTTAATGTAATTTTTTGGTTCAATTTGTGTTTCTGATGCTCAAAGTTGATGTAAGTACGTTTGATTTGGACTTCACACTAAAGTGTATATATCATATGCCCCTATTGATTTATTACTTCAATATTGAAATTTTCCATCAGTAGTTTAGGATGGATAAATTTATTGTTCCTGATTGACCTTTACGGATCACAAGTTTAGGAATCGATCAATTTGGTGCCCTCACTTGACCATCGATAGATCACAAGTTAGGGGCTTGCTCAGTTTATCAACTCCAATACAGTTTTATGTTCAAGGACAAAAATTCACTTGAGCAATTGTAAGTGACTTGGGCCCCCTAATGATTCATTGTCCCCATAAGAAAGGCTTTTCACTGGTCTAGATGGTCAAGTTTGTAGTTGATCAGTGATAATTGGTGCTCTGATTGCTTGGAGTCGGTTCACAAAGATCATGCAGTGATTGAGAACTCCTGCTTCTTCCATTTTTTGCTTCTCAGTGTAACACAGAGGCGTGAAGAAAATTTCCCATACATGCAGTGGGAAGGGTCTGCCGCCTATTATTATGAAACAAAAGGGTTGTTAAGCTCTTTTTTATTTTTTTTTGTATTTTAGCGTTTCTCCACTTCTTCTATCAGATGATACACTTTCAATATGTTCCATTTTGTCAAGATTTTGCTTCATCCTATTGTAAGCAATATGATCTCCTCCTAAGAAGCTAAGCACCACAATCACGTTATTGGTGCAAAATTGAATATCTCCGGTCCTGAGAAATTTAAGATGGCGCTGGACCTGCTATTATTTGACAAAATCTTGAGCGTTTAGATTGGTGGTGTTGCCCTTTTAAGATTCGATTGCATCCTCGTAATTGAGTCTCACAGAGCATCGAGAATGCATTAGCTTTCTCTTGCACCTGGGAATTTAAAGCAAGCAGTTGCGGGATGAGTTTTTCGTAGTTATTATTTAGAAGAATTGATTTATGTTGTGTCAGCGGCAGTTTCTCAATGAGAGGTCTGATTTCCAGTTCAGTAGTCGGGTTTCTTCTTCCTCTAAATTTAGACAAGAAGAATCACAACATGATGCTTTGCGTGTGGCTGTTGAAATGGAGCACACTGCTATGTACAGTAAATGGCCCGTGGATAGGAGTCTTCCAGCATGTACTGTGTTTGAAGAATCATTTAAGTGATAAATGTTGGAGTCTTACAGGATTTCCGAAGTGGCATTACAAGTATAGAAAACCAGTTGTTAAAGGAGAACAAAATTAGCCTCAACCAAGGTGGAGTGGTAACGGACAAACCAATCCAAAATTGGCTAATAATGTTTCAGTTCAAAGTACTATTGGTGATCATACTGTGACATTCACCTCACAATAGTTGGAGCAGTTATTGAAATTAATGCCTGATAATTATGTTAGTGTACCAAGAGGGTCAAATACTAATAATGAGTTGGAATTGGGTTTTTCTAGTATGGTGGCTTGTATCTTGTCTGTTGTTGGGAGAAATGCTTGGATAATTAATTTTTGTTCAAGCGATCATATGACTTGCTCTGTTGATAAACTATTCAATTTTAAAGTTGTTGCTGCAAATTTAACTATCACTTTGCCAACTGGAGATGTCACCAAGATCACACATGTGGGGGATTTGAGATTGATGAGTGGTTTGGTTCTAAAGAATGTTTTGGTTGTTCCAGAGTTTAATCATAATATTCTCTCTATACATAAATTAGCTGGTGACAATAAGTGTAGTGTTAAGTTCAAAACTTATGCTTGTGAAATTTTGAATTCATGGTCCAAGTTGGTTCAAGCAGTAGGACGAGTGTATAATGGATTGTACTACCTGTTTGATGAAGTCTCTCTTGCTGAGACTATTTCTGATTCCTCAAAGGCTCACTATAATGTTGTTACTGTGGATGTTAATATGTAGCATTTGAGGTTAGGCCACGCCTCTATGTCCAAAATGAAGCACATTCCTCCCTTGGAGTCTCATGTGCAACCTACTAAACATGTATGTATCACATGTCCCATGTCAAAATTTGTTAAGTTGCCTTTTAATCTTAGTGAATCATATGTTAGTGCTTCGTTTGACTTGATACACTTAGATACTTGGGGACCCTATCGAGTGTGCACAAGAGGCAAATTTAAGTATTTCTTGACTTTAGTAGATGACCACACTTGAATAACATGGTTATATCTTATGCCATCTAAGTCTCATTTTCTGGTATATTTCAAGATGTTTTGCAATTATGTTAAGAAGTAGTTTCAAAAATCTGTCAAGTGCATTCGATCTGATAACGCACCTGAGTTTGCTAATAATAATTACACTGCATTTTATAATGAGTGTGGCATTGTACATTAGAAGTCTTGTGCCTATATGCCTCAACAGAATGCCTGTGTTGATCACAAGCATAAACATGTGTTAGAGGTGGCAAGGTCTTTAAAATTTCAATATGGGCTCTCTTTGGCTTACTTGGGGGTGGGGGGGGGGGGGGGGGAATTTGTGTTGACAACTGTTCATATTATAAATAGGTTGCCCACACCTGTGTTAAAAAAAACACTTTATGAAGTTTTGTATAATGAGCCCACACCATATGAGCATCTAAAGGCATTTGGTTGTTTAGTTTTTGCTCCAAATTATGCTCTAAACTTTGATAAGTTTAGTCCCAGATCAGTTCCTTGTGTTATGATTGGCTATCCCCCAACCACTAAAGGGTATAGACTCTTAGACCTGTCCACAATGCAGTCATTTATTAGCAGGGACACTATATTTAACGAATTTGTGTTTCCATTCAATACCAAGTATGGCACCCAATTTTTGTCTCCAACTCCACTAGAAATGCCAAATCCCCAAGTTGTTGTTAACACTGATCTTGATGAGATTATAGACCCTGATCTTTATGTTGACACAAATGGTGAATCTAATGAATCTCATGTCTCCAATGACTCTAATGTCCCAGTTATAAGAATGACTTCTAGGTCACGTAAAAAACTA
This sequence comes from Heracleum sosnowskyi, assembly GCA_030848705.1. Classification (NCBI taxonomy): domain Eukaryota; kingdom Viridiplantae; phylum Streptophyta; class Magnoliopsida; order Apiales; family Apiaceae; genus Heracleum; species Heracleum sosnowskyi. The sequence continues at coordinate 24,393,780 of CM061245.1, forward strand.
GCTTGGTTGAATCAATATGTTCATGACCTGCATCCTAGTGATAATGTGTTACAAGTTACTGATCAACTTGTGTATACCCAATTTAGTTGTTTCCTGGCAGTAGCTACATCTCATACTGATCCAACTATTTTTGCACAGGAAAGTAAGCACAATCATTAGGTTGATTCAATGAATCAAGAATTAGTTGTTTTGGAGTTGAATAATACATGGGAAATGACAAAGTTATCACCAAATAATAAATCTATAGGATGCAAGTGGGTGTTCCAAACAAAGTTCAACACAGAGGCTCTATTGAACGATATAAGGCTCGTTTGGTGATTCTGGGTTGTAAACAGACTTATGGGGTTGAATACTTTGATACCTTCGCTCCAGTAGCCAAGCTCACAACAACACACACTTTGCTTGCAATGGCAGCAGTTCAAAATTGGATTTTGATTCAGATGGACGTCACCTAAGCATTTTTGCACGGTGACCTCCAAAAAACAGTTTACATGAAGTGTCCACCTAGTTATCAAGGTATTGGCAGTAGAATTCCTTACTCTACAACAGGTTTTTCTTCAAGAAGCTCTTCTATCTTGGTGTGCAAATTGATCAAGTCGTTGTACGTCTTGAAGCAAGCTCCACGAACTTGGTTTAGAACATTGTCCTTAACACTTTTAAACCATGATTACTGCCAATCCAAGACTGATTATAGTCTGTTTGTTAAAATTACATAGAAGTCTATTGTCCTAGTTCTTGTCTACGTGGATGACTTTCTAATTGCAGGAAACTCTTCATATGATATTGTTGTACTCAAACAGATGTTATTTCAAAACTTCCATATGAAAGATGTTGGTGTTGTACGCTACTTTCTTGGCCTGGAAATAGATAGAACTGCAGAGGGATTCTTTATCTCGTAGAAGAAATATACTTTTAGACCATTTAAAAGAGTATCAGATGGAAAATGAAACTGTTGTCAAGCTTCATATGGATGTGCATGTTAAACTCACTCATACACTTGGTACTGCTTTGGTCAATGCACATTTTTATCAGCGTTTAATGGGTAAACTCATTTATCTAACAATGACTTGCCCAGACATTATGCTTTCTGTACATATGCTGAGTCAATATATGCAAAATCCAATCATTGTTCATATTCAAGTTGTTGCCCAGTAATAAACAATTGTAGAAGGGGGGGGGGGGGGTTGAATACAATTGTATAAGATTCTCGACTTTAAACACAAATATGAATAATAACAGCTTTATTAATTCTGATATAAAACTGTTACAAACTCTCTCAAGAAATTCTGATGTTCTTGAGAGCTTCAAGGTTACAAAATACTCGTGTATGTGATCGATCTAAAATCGAAACCTATACTGTGTTTATATATTACACAGCTTCTCTATCGATTACAAGATAAGTCCAAATCAATTACAAACTATATTGAAACATATCCTAACCGACAACTACATTCCTATAAACTAGGAACCGACAAAATAAACTTCCTTATTTAACTGGACTCTAAAACAAACTAGAAGTAGTAATCCTGATCAGCTTCCAGTCCTGATGATAATACTAATCACACTCCTGATAGCAATCCTGATAAGTTTAGTCCAGATCCTGATGATCATTGAATCCTGATCTAACAATCTCCCCCAATCTCATACTTTTTAAAATAAAGTATAGATTCCTAGATTCAATGATGCCAAAAACATATTTACAAAATGTACAAGGAATAACAGCAACTTATCTTTAGATTTTCTGGTAAAACAAATTCATCTTCAAGAAGCTTGTCAGTAATCTTTCTTCTTTGTCTTCAAGAATCTGAATTAGTTTTTCCTTAACATTTTTGAGTTCTTCATCTTCCTCATCAATCTGGTAGATAGCTGCCCTGAGATTTTGAATGGAACTTCTCTATAGATTATGTTCTTCAACCATGAGGTAAGCAATTTCCTTCCCATCAGGATTAAGAGTCAATTATTTCATACCAAAAGACATTTATTTAACAGCACTGCCTCTTTGCATTTTAACTTCTTGATCTCTCATATTTAAGTACATGGGAGTATAATCACCATTGTAATTCTTTCCTTCATCAAACCTTCTCCTTATAGTTGACAGAATCATATCACTCCATTCCTTGCACACTCCATTCTTCCACTTGAGCAAATAATGAACATATTTCAGTTCCTTTGTCGATTTAACCAACATCTCTTGAATGGATATAACTTTCACACTTCCATCTTTCATGAAGTACAGAAGCTTCTCTTTCTTTTCAGTACCATCATGACAATCTATAACTATATCAACAGCTAATAAATTGTTCAGGTGTTCAGAAGTTAAATTACCTCCAATGTCAGTCAAAGCATGAGGGTCAACTTAAGGCATCCTTAAGAATTCAGCATCCCTGTGACCTATGCCTCCTCTTGTATTATGTGGCATTTGCTTTAGGCTTGAAAACATTTCTAATCACAGTGCTTTAGGTCTTTGAGAACCAGAAAAGTCTGCCATGCTAGTAACATTTGTTATAGTACCACTTGACTGATAATTGACAGGTTTATTGCACTCAATAGTGTCAATATTCTTCCACTTCTTGTCTTTTTCTATATCAAGAACATAGCTCCTCTTTAGCTTATGTTGTTGTCTTCTTGAATTTCTCCACAACAATCTATTTGAGTTTTTCAGCTTTTGCACATAGAGATTGAAATCTCTATTTGTTGTTCTTGTGATTTCTCTTCTTCTAGCTTCTTCTTCTTCATCCACTTCAAAATTATGAGAATCAACCACAGTAGATAAAATTAACAAATCAACCTCTTGTAGAATTTCAGATTCATCAGGACCTTGAGCAATGTCAGGATTAGAATCTGGAATTTGAATTGTATTGCTGATGAGAGTTGATTGTCTTGGTCTTCTTCTAAATTGTGGTTCATCTTCATCTATTCCTTCATCACCAAAAGTAGTCCTGACAAGTTGAGTATCAAAAACTATTGGAGTTTGAGTGACATCGGGAATTTCTTCAATTCTTAGACCTCTAGACCTTGTCTGTCTAGGCATTGACTGAGTTGTCCTTCTTCCTCTTCTTGCACTTCTCCTACCTCTACCTCCTCTTCCTCTAACTGGAGTAGGGTTGTTAAATCATTCCATGATCTCTTTTTGTTGTCTCAGAAATTCTTCTTGAGATAGATCATGTAACAGCCCCAAATCCGGGGTCAGGGATTTAGAGTAGTCACGATCCACTTACTTCTTTCCTTGCCTGCTTTACTCACAATAGACACAATTCATCTGCTCATGACCCCACAATGTATATATCTCTCACACACACACACAGGTTAGAGTCTCAGAAACAACACAAATACAACCATTGCAGAATAAATAATCTTTATTACAATACCCAAATGTCTTTTGAATGTGTTACTGATACAACTCCTAAGTAAGGGTACATTACCAACTTAGCCTTGTAATACTCACCACCCTCTCATACCATTCATATCTATACATAAGATGAATACCAAAAGCTCCAGCTTGATCTGACTGGTTCACACTACTTCCAGGATCACTGCTAGAAACTTCTCATGAGACTGCCTTGCGCTTACCACTCGCCTGAGGGATGTGCGCCGAATCCTTGGTATCCTACTTCGCTGCTATATAATATTTATAAAACAATAGCAAGAGTGAGCGATAGCTCAGCAAGGTAATAAAAGTATGGCATAATCTTTCCTTTAACTCAACCCAGAATAAAGCGGGCATAAGACAATAATTTGTCAAAATATCTCGATGCTGGAATTATTTCCTTATCGGAATGTATTCCAAAAACAGTACCATTATTGTATTTCAAATATCATTTTCATAATATTTCTGCAAACTTTTGCTATATTATGAACAAGGTTCTAGTATAATATAAAAGATGAGGTTTCAAAGTAAACCAATATAACCTTTCCGAAAAATATCTGCTATGTAAGTAGAATATCAACATATAACTTAAAAGATGAAGTTATAAGGTGATTCAGTATAAACAACTCCCTTACCATAACTCATGTTATGTAAGGTATCCACAGAGTCATATGATATAAAAGATGAAGTTACGAGGAAAATTTCATATAATGTTCCGTAACCCAAAATCCACTTATGCATATATAATCTGAGTAAGGTTTTATCAGAGTCATAACTCATAAAATAAAAGATGAAGTTGCAAGGATTTATTGTGACTTCATTTTTGAACACTTTTCAACCCCCTGCCAACATGATCGGTAAACCTGTACCACGGTGTCATCCTTAGTCCCTTTCAATACATGTTGCAGAACCCCCTGCCAACATGATCGGTAAACCTGTACCAAGGATGTCTTCCGTAGTCCCTTTCAATACATGTTGCAGAATTATCCAAAATGGATGATGAACTAATACCGGAGTTGCTACTGCGCCCGTTGTCCCAACCTTACTATGATCAGTAGCAGGTCGTACAACAAAATATGTTTTCTACATGTAGATGGAAGAATCACGACAGCCTGACATTGTCTACCGCCTTTCCGGATCTCCCGGCCCATTTGGGGCAATAAAATGGATGGGTCAGCGCAACTGGACCTCTTACACCACTCCTAGTTCGGATGAAATCCATGACTCTGAAACGTAAAAATCGTCCTCCTTTCCCCAAGTGTAATACTTGTTGATACGACTCCACTAAGTAGTTATATCTAGGTTGGAAAGGAAGATTTTTCCAATATTTCCCAAGCTATGGCTTGTTAATGGATATCGACTTGTTCCATCAATTTACTCCTCGATCTTTGAGGTAGTAACACAACATTTGACTTGCAGCAATTAAATTGCTCAGAGAAAATATCTGTCCCCTGACAGTTTTGAGTTGAGAGTTTTAAAATGAGTAGCAGTCACTTAAATCAGGTTTCCCATATTTTTGATAGTTAAGCGAGCATTTAAATCCTCTTAAAAGACAGATTTAAATGGAAAAACAGTGTTTGGGAACCTTTCCTTGATTTAAAATAAATAATAATACAACTTAGAATATCCTTCGTAATTATTGAAGGTCGAGGATAAACTTTAAATAACATTTCTCATTTTTAAAACGTGTTAAAAGTATTTAATAAATAATCGAATAATATTTATTAAATAAGTAAACCTTAAACGAATATTCAAAAAAAAAAATATTCGTTAAATAAATAAGGATTAAATGAATATTCAAAATAATATTCATTAAATAAATAAGGATTAAATGAATATTCAAAATAATATTCATTAAATAAATAAGGATTAAATGAATATTCAAAATAATATTCATTAAATAAATAAGGATTAAATGAATATTCAAAATAATATTCATTAAATAAATAATGATTAAATGAATATTCAAAATAATAGTCATTAAATAAATAATCATCGAATAACAGTTACCCGATATCTTTATCGGAAAATAATCTTTAACATATACAGAAAATATAACTACTTCCGGTCTAAAGAATAAAATCATACGCTCTTTACCTAGGGCATTTATAAAAACCTGGCTTCTAGCTAATATCCCATAGTTAGCTTAGAAGCCCATAATCAAATTATAAAGCACGTATCACAATATACTTTCGAAAACAGTTATGCCTTCCATTAGCATATATAACCGAAATAGTATTCAAATAGTATTTCTCGACTGAGATAAAACTTAAATAACATTCCTTGAAAGATATAGTAAGCAAATATCATTCCTCGAATGATATCATACTCAAATAACAATCCTCAAAATACATAGTATTCTGCCGATGGAATCCCTCCGGGTTTTCACGGCTATCTACATATCTCAAAATACCGACTCCCGATTTAGAGTCGAAAACAATGAATATGCTCTTATATTTAGAGCTACCAGGTAAACCGGTTCATAACTACTTAACTCCGAAGATTTTATATAATCCAAAGGTCAAATCTATTCCAACAAGAAATAAGATATATCGCAAAACTGTCCAAATTTATACATGGAAAAAGCAGTATTATATAGTCAATACTTCAAAGTATAGATTTAGAAACTTGCCTGATGCTCGAGAAGTGATAGGGGTTCGCGACGATGTCGGACAATCTAGACAAAGTCAAAGAAAACGCACGATTAATCCCCTGGATAATCCACTTGTACTCAATGCTTAAACACGTAAGCGAAACACAACCAAGGCATTACTAGCTCGTTATAGGCTCATACTAAGTCCATGTTAATCGACAATTACTTAAGTCATAGGTTTAGTCCGAAATCGATCCTCGAATACAAGTTATACTTAACCATTTACAACATTGGTTTCTAAGTCTTGTTCTTAGTGGTTTTAACTTGCGCAACCTCGGCTAACACATTTTTATAAAATTGAAAAATAATCTTTTGGACTTGAAACCTTCGTACAAACTTTCGTAACTGACCTTGGCACTTCAATACAAAATTTCATATTTTAAAACAACTCTTAAGGGTCTCAAACATAGCCACAAAGTTGGTACATTTCTGCAATCTCATTCCTTGAACCACTTTCACTAAAATGGTCATATCTCATAAACCGTAAATCGTAATGACATGATTCTTGCGCTCACGTAAACTAGAAACAAATCTCTACACACTCATGTTCATCACTGAACCAAAAGAGGCAGTTAGCTTTTCGGATTCTAGGCAGTTTTTAGAGTTAACGAGAATCGGGCATTACGACGGCTTAAAACTTAACGTTTTCCATTTTCAAAACACAACCAAATCAATACCAATCAATCCCAAACTCACCATCCACCTTATACTCCCTCCACTCAGTCAAATCCTCCATGAATATTCAAAACAAATTCATAACCCATCCCCCAAACTTAACCAACAATTCCTCTAATCACCTAAAACATCAACCCATTACATATACTACACATACATGCTTTCAAACTTAAATTATAAACACAAAACTTTTTGAAAACACTATTCATCATCTTCTTCATATCAAGAAAAGATCATTCTAGAGTTAGTGGGTATGGGAGATGTTACCTTAGTTAGAACAAGCTTGATTTACTCTTTCTTTTAAGCCTAAGAACTCAAAGTTTGGTGGAGGTTTGCTAGCTTTTCCATCTCCTTTCTTCTTCTTCCTCTCCATTCGGTTTTTCTTCAAGAAATGGGGGAGGAGGCTGTTGCTTTTTGTGTGGGGGAGGTGTGGGCAGTGAATAGTAACTATTCACTCCAACAATCGAATCCTTAAATCGACTTTAATAAAATAATTAAATTCCAAAATATTAAATCCTCAAATTTAATATCTCATTTCTTGAATATAATAATATATAATTCACTGCCCGGTCAAATACTACACCAAAATAAAATTTGGAATTTCTGAATTCCGATCGTCTTTGCATTCACTTATTTACTCCGTAGATCACTAATATGACTTCGGAATATCCACACTACGTGTTAATCCCAAATGACCTAACAGAATTGTAGAAGGGGGGGTTGAATACAATTCTTGATATTTCTTAATCTTAAGAACAACTTACAAATAAAAACTGAACTTAAAGTAAAAATCACAAGCACATAAATAATTTCAGTTGGATTGTTTGATGATCCAACTGAAGTGATTTTTATTGCGGAAATAATCTGTGATACAAAATGTACACAGCTGCTCAGTTACAAGAGTGTAGAGAAGTATGCTCTCAAAGATAGCTAATACAATCTATTTGTTTTTCTTCTCTTACATCTATTTTAACTGCTACACTTGGTTATATACATTCCCAAGTTTACAATACTATTTTGGTTACACTAAAGTACACTAGTAATAACCATCAGTAATTTGCTTTTCATTCCTTTTGTCCAATGGTCCTTGGAGATCCTTGCTTTTGTCTTCACGCTTATTATGATCACTCCCAAGAGCCTTATTGGAAATTGGAATGTTTCCTTATTTCCAGTAACCATTTAGATGGCTTCCAATGCACAGTACACTTCCATATCTCCTTTAGATCTGTTCAGTAAACTGTCACTATCACTTAGTCAACTATTCAAAAAAGTAATAGTGATTCGTTGATGGCATGGAGATGTGTTTCGTTGATAGCTTTATTCTTCATTTCGTTGATGGTGTATTCCTCGTTTCGTTGATAGAGTAATCTTCATTCCGTTGACAGACTAATCTTCATACCGTTGATACAGTAATCTTCATACCGTTGACATGTCTTCACTTAGGCAAAATTACATGGCATAATATATTTACAATTCACCAACCTATTATGCCTATCTAGTACTTAGTCAACATGACTTAGAAAAACCTATCTAATACATACAACAAATTGCATATCAAACTGTGAAGTATTGTACAGTGCAATTGCTACATCACTCATTTCGTTGATGAGCTTCATGTCAACGAAACACTGCAAAGCATGCCATTTCGTTGACAGTTACAAAATGACTTAATACAAAATCTACTAAGTGTTTTTATAATTATCATCAAGAACAACATATTCCTAACAATCTCCCCCAATTTATGACTGATAGAATAACAGCCATAAATCAAGAGCCTTGATGATAACAAAAACACTCAGACATATTACACATGATAAAAGTAGAAATTGCATTGAGCTTCATTGAATTTAATTGAAATGCAAAGTAGAAAATCTTACACAACAAGTGCACAGAGTTGCTCCTCTAGACTGAGCAGATTTTTCATCTTTGCCTCTGTGGTCTTGTTTTCTTCCCTTTTCTTGCATTGTTCTCCTCAATTTGAGCTTGAAGTCTTCTATAGAAAATCTTCTCTTCTTCATCTTGATTCCCCAACTTGGATTGCATTAATCTTAGAGTTTCATTGGATGCCTTCTCCAGTTGGTCTTCTATTCTGAAGAATCTTCTACAGTTGTCCTTATCTCTGAATTCCATCATCCAAAAAGGTTGGAGATGAATTATCTTTCCTGTTTGAGGGACTTTCAATACTCTGGGAAGTGCACCAGGCTTGTTCCAGCTAGCTTTGATTTGGCAAATCTTGGAGACAACCTCAGACTTGGCTGTTTTGGTAAAACCAAAATCTTTCTTCAAACATTTAAACACAGATAACAGTGTCTGATAGTCTTCTCCCAGAATTCTGTGTAGAGGCCAAACCTGTTCTCTCCCACCCTTGTAGACAAATACCAATCTCTCTGGTAGTTTGTAAGAAGCTGTTATTCCTCTCACTTCAACCAGGTCATCAAGATTGATATGAATGTCAGACTCCTCCCTGATATCAGCAATGTAGATGAAGTCTTCTGGGTTGGTAGGAGGTCTCTCAGCTTGTGGTCTCCTTACCAGAATTGGCTTAGCCTTGGTAGCCCTTTGCTTAGATTTCTTCTTTGGATCCATTTCAAAGAGGAATTTTGGAAAGTTGGCCTCATCAAACTCAATTGGCTCTCCCGTTGGCTCAATTGGCTGATCATGGAAATTGACAGGATGACTAGGATCACAGGCTAACTTTACCTCTGAAACTGGATCAGGAATTGTTGGAGGTGCAATTGGTACAGAAGAGTTTGATGCAATTCTCTGAGAGTCATCATTCTCAAAGGCTATGTTTCTCCTAGCTCTTGCCTTTGGTTGTCTTGTGCTCTTCTTTGCACTCCTTTCCTCTCTTGCTTTTTCTTCTAGCTGTATTTCTTCTTCATCAAGAGATTGAGCAACTGCAAGGGCTTGCATTGCTGCTCTTTCTGACTCTTCAGCTTTAGCTTCAGCAAAGTTTGGGTGACCAGCCCAAACAAAGATTTCTTGTCCATTCCTGTAGACAATTGCCCTTTGCTTCCTTATCTCACAATCATTGCTTTCCAGGCTTTTTGTGATAAGTAGACCAAGAAGCTTGAGCTCATCTGGATAAGGTGCAGAATAGAAAATCCTTGCTATATTTTTGCCCTTTGGTTTAGCAGGGGACTTGGGAGATAAGCTTCTTTGGAGTGTAGCTTGTTCCACATCCCTAATGCATGAAGTTTGTCCTTTTTCCTTCCTTGGACCTTGAGTGACTCCATGTAGAAGGGGCTCTACCTGATAGAAAGAATTGGTCCGTGGCTCCCATTCTGTTGATACTAGAACCATGGCATTCGTTGATGGTTGATCCGTTGATGGATTTGAGACCTTTGTAGTTCCAGCAATTTTCTTGACCCTTGCTTCTATGTTGGACCAATGGTCTTTAATTTGTTCTGCAAGTCTCATCCTCATAGAAGCTTCCTGTATTAGGTCAATACCATCCTTTTGCTTCTTTCCAAGCTCCCCCATTGCTAGTGGCTCATTTGGTAAGGAAATGGCTGGGACCATAACCTTTGTGATTTGAATGTCTAGCTCCTTAGATTTCTCCCCCTTTTTGTTATCATCAAAAGAGATGACTGGGAGTCCTTGAGCTGCCACTAGTTGGGCCAATAGTTGTGTTTGCTTCTCCTGTTCCTTTTGCATCTGAGATAAAGTAGCTTCCACCTTGTCCACTCTAGAAGAGAGAGTCTTCAAGGAGGTAGCCACTTCAGGTTCCTTAGAGAAAAACCTGGTCATCTTGGACACAGTGAGAAGAGGAAGCTTTTCATCTAGCCTCCTGTTATTAGCATCCTTGAGGTTGCTAATGGAATTCTTGATTTCTATAGCTTCAATCCTTGTCTGTAGCATTTGTAGCCTTTGGATTTCCAGAGAATCCATGATGGCCTTGTAGAATTTCTTGTCCCTTGCATTTGCAGACTCATGAGCTAGATATGCCTCATTGTACTGCCTTGAGATAGCAGCGTCTAGAGTGAATCTTCCATGCATATCCTGAGAAAGCCAGTCTGGTCTAGGAGGCACCACAGAAGTCCCAGTCTGTGAAGTAGTGGCCACCTGTAGATTGTCACCATAGCTGTCCTCATCATCAGAAAAGTCAAAGTCCCCACTTGCTGCAGCTCCTGGAGGTAGATTGGTCAAGGCATCCTTTGCTCTTTGCATTGATGCAGTTGTATGAATTAGGTTTAGTGAACTTTCTGCCTCCACATTGCCCTGCTGAGCCATAATTTGATAGGCTGGCACAGGATGAGTACAGGTCTCAGGATCCAGGGAAATACTATCCAGAGTTTGTTGATAATGCTCTTGGAAAGTAGGTTCCCTTTCTCCCTCACTAACCTCCATTAACTCACTTGCAATGGCTGCTTCATCCCTTATTGCTCCTGTAGTCCCTTCTCTCTCTCCTCTATTTTCTTGCATCATGGGCTCCCCATGGCTCACACCTCTCACACCCTCACCTTCACCTACTAAGGTGGAACCCTCAGCCTCTCCTTTTGCCTGACTGGAAAAAATAGTCAGCCTCTCACTCTCAACCTCTCCTTTTGCCTGGCTGCAAGCCAGCCTCTCAGTTTCACTCCCTCTCAATCCTAGAAGTGTCTCAACTACCACTAGATCATCTGCACTAGTTGTGGAAACAACTTGATTTTCAATTAAAGGTGCAGAATGAACTATCAACGGTATGGTAGTTTGAACTGTCAACAGTATGGATACCGTTGATGGAGAAACACTTGTCAACGAAAGAGACTATTTCGTTGATGAAGTCAAGAAAGCACTTTGAGAAAGTGAAATTACAGTAGAATCTGTGGTGATTGATTTAAGAGATTGTTCCACAGATCCTCTTGTAACTTCAGAAAAGGATGATTGGTGGCCCAACAAATCACTTAACAAGTGATGGTCACCAATGTCAGAGTGGGGCTTCTCCAAGAAAAGAGTTGGAGAATCAGGGATAGATGAATGGATCATATCCACATCTAATGATTGAGTTGGTGAATTTTGAGGAGTTGGTTCAAGATTTATATTTAAAGAATGGGACTGTAACCCCAGAGTAATGATAGGGGTTACATCAAACTGAATTTGAGAAACTGGAAGTGTTGCTTCTAGTGTGTGTGCACCCTGTGAAACCTGGGATTTTTGCTTCACTCTCCTTTGGTATTGGGAAATAGTAGACTGTGGGCTTGAAGTGTCCCTTACCCTCTTGGAGTGTGCTCTTGGAGGAGAGCTTGTTTCAATAATTACATCTTTTTGGGAGGATGCAATTAGACTTGTGCTTAAATCCATATTACTCATTGTGCATTGTTGGGAAGACACAATGGAGCTTGGCTAGATCTCACTCATCTTTCCTTCCTTATCCTTAGGGTTTCTTTTATGTTCACCCATTCCCTCACCTCTCACATCACCTACAACACTCCCCTTAGGTTGTGTAGTGGATTTTACAACAGGTGCCTTTTGGGAAGCACCTGAGGTTGGCTTGGAGGATTTCTTTGATTTTGGTTTTGTTACTGGGGCAGGAGCCTGTTGGGTCACAACTACAGACTCCACAGCAACAGGACTGGGTGATACAGTTGAAGTAACAACTATACTAGAAGGGATAGCAGTAGTTACCTCAATTATTGGCAGATACACCACTAGAACATCACCATTATGGTTCAGCCTCAATATGTCTGTCAATACTCTCTTTTCTTGCACAAAGCAATCAAACCTAGACACAGGGTTAGAGATAACCAATGGTGCTGGACTAACATGGTTAGCCAACATCATCAAAAATCTAGCATAATAGATATTTTTCTTCCTATTTGCCTTATCACCCAACTTAGCACCAATTTCATACATAAGTTGGGTGCTAAAGTTGTAATATCTATCAGTTAGGAGCATGGTAAATAGAATCAACATGGAATTAGTTAATGCATCAAAATTACTAATTTTACCAGAAAAGACTTTAATGAATGCATCAGCTAAATAACTGTATTCCCTAACCAAACCTCTCCTAATTATCTTACCCAAATTATCAGTAGGCAATGAGTAGTTTATGGAATTTAGCATGTTAACCATTTCAGTGAATGTGGGCAAAGCAGAGCAATTATTTTCAGGAAGGTGTAAGCATGCTTGCAACACATCAGAATTAACTATATACTCATTACCTTGGATGGTGAATTGCAGAGTGCAATTTGTCCCACTGTACTCACATGAGGTCCACATTTCTTCGATTATCTCATTGTAGAGTGGTGTAGAGTGAAACATTGTGTAGCTCAACTTGCAATTCTTCATGAAGTCCATCATTTTGAAAAACAGACTGTTCGGGCTTTCTTTGACAACAAAGGGGATGGAGTTGTTTTTCTCATAGATAAACCCTCCAGCAGACATGAGCTTGACTATGGGTGCCATTGTTGAGTGAGAAAAAGCTTCGAACTGAATTGCTTGTTAGAGAGAAGAAGAGAGAAAAGCCTTTGGAATTTTTGAGAACAGGTAAAAAAAAATTAAGGAAAATAGAATTTCTTAAATACTCCCCCAAAAATTCTCAGAAAATGAGTCCAATAATAAATGTAAATTACTGGATTGGCTTAAAAATATAACCGTTACTCTTAAAGTATTACCATGATTTATACTTACAGGGGTGTATGCATAGATCGTGGTAAAAGACGTGTCAAATCTCAACGGTTCAGATTAAAAGCGCTATATCAACGAATCAGAATTGGGTGTTTAAGGTCCCGTCTATTTCGTTGATAAAGCTGCGTTTCGTTGATATAAAAGAGCTATCAACGAAACACCCAGAAAAATGCTAAGACTGTCAACGAAATGGTGCGTTTCGTTGACATAGTAATTTTGACTTAGACAAAATTTCACTTTTTCCTGAGAGAATTAATTCACAGAAAAACATAGCAAATTTCTGGCTACATTTTAACTTGCAAATATCTCAAAAATAATTAAGAGAAATTTAGCATACCTAGCTCACTTACTAATCTTGAGAATGTTGATTCATCAAGTGGCTTGGTAAAGATGTCTGCAAGTTGTTGTTCACTTGGAACAAAATGTAACTCCACAGTACCATTCATAACATGTTCTGATTGATTTAAATCAATCTTTACCCTTGGTGTTGATTTCTGAGAGTTGCTCACATTTTCATTCATAGCATGCATAGTTGGTGGAACAAACATGTTATTCACATTCCATGGCATTTGTGGCACATTAAACATATTCATGTATGGATTAGGCACAAACGACATGCTAGCATATGGATTCTGAAATTGTGCATATGGAGCAAACATGTTAGGCATAACAGGCATTGTAGGCATAGAACTGTTCATTGCAGGCTTGGGAATTTTCACATTAGTAGACTTCTTAACAGATTTGCAGTTAGTAGATAAATGACTAACACTTCCACAATTGACACATGTCTTTCTAGGAGCATATTTATCAGGTGTGTAATTGTTGTGTTTGTTAATCCCTACTTTGTCATTCCTGTTAGTCTTTTTATTTCCCTTAGCCTCAACATGAACTTTCTCTAACTTGTCCTTCAATTGCTTGTTAGACAAGTGACCTACATTAGCTCTCTCAACAGGCTTCTCAACTTTCTTTGAATTACTAGACTCACCTTGAACAAAGTTCTTGGTGACAGGACCATACTTGTTATTAAGTCTAGTGAGTTTATCTTTTCTTTTCTCTGTCAACGAAACAGCCTGATCGGTTGATGTTTCATCTGTCAACGAAACATTGCATTCCGTTGACATATCAACCTTCAACAAATGATCATTGTTGTTTGTTGACTCTGTTTCTGATTCTAAGGTTTCACCAACATACCCTAGCTTCTCTTTGTTCTTTTTCCATGATTGCTCACAGAAAGATTCCATACCTTGAACATTAATGATGTTGGTAGCAACATTCCTGGCATCTTTCCATTTTGCAATCACACTTTGTTCTATCTCAAGTTGTGTTTTAAGAATTTCTTCCCTTTGTAACACGTTCTCAAGTTCCTTCTTAGCATCCCTACTAACACATCTCATTTTCTCAAATTCAATGAGCTGTGCTTCTAACATTGCATTCCTATCACTTAAGAGCAAATTAGTCTCTTTTATTCTTGAATTCTCTTTGGTAAGTGATTTAAGAGTAACACGCAAATTATATAGTACAGTAGACATTTCATTTACTGCACTATCGCATTCCTCTTTAGAAAGCTCAGAAAGATTAGTAATTGTTACCTGGTTGCTTGAGGAGCTTGCTTCCTGGTCATGATTGTTAGCCATAAGAGCCAAGTTGACATACTCAACATCATCATCAGAATCTTCACCATTACCAGCCCAATCATACTCCTGAGACATGAAAGCCTTTTCTTTTTGCTTGAGAAGTTCAAAGTATTTCTTTTTATAATCAACAGGCTCAAATTTCCTGTTACCCTTCTCAACCTTGGGCTTTCTGTAGTCTCCAGCAAAGTGGCCAAGCATTCCACAATTGAAACATTTAGATTTAGACTTTTCAATCCAGTTAGTTTTGCTGGGTTGAAAGTCTCTTCTTGGTGGCCTTGCTTCTGAGTTTCTCTTAAACTTGAACTTAGAGAATTTTCTTGACAGAAAAGCAATGTGTTCATCAATCTCATCTAAGTCATCCAAGTTGGCTGGTTCTGATTCTTCTTCTTCTGTCATCTTGCCTTTACCCTTGCTAACATCACTCCTACAACTAGCTCGACTAGTTGTGGCCTTTGCAGCTTCTTCATTGTCATCTTCCAGTTGGTTCACAGATGCAATCAATGCAATAGATCCACCCTTCTTTTGTACCTTTTCAATTTCTTCATCTTGCTCCATTTCCAACTCATATGTCTTCAAGGTTCCATAAAGCCTTTCAAGAGTGTAGTCTTTGTACTCTTGAGTGTTTCTGAGAGAAACAGTCATAGGCTTCCATTCTTTTGGAAGAGCTCTAAGAAATTTAAGGTTTGAATCCTTGGTTTGATAGATCCTCCCATACAACTTTAATCCATTCAAAAGCTTTTGAAACCTACTAAACGTGTCATTTAGGGTTTCACCAGCTTTAAAATGAAAATGCTCATATTGTTGTATAAGGAGCTGTATTTTGTTTTCCCTAACTTGCTCAGTACCTTCACAGAGAGTTCTAACAATGTCCCATACTTCTTTGGAGGTTGTACAGTTGATGATGTTAGGCCGAATACACAATATATAATCAATTAGGTATGAGAATAACAATGAAGAACACAGGTTTGTAAATCAACAAACTGAATTATATTAAATAATTCTCTCTTAGTGATGTTAATGAATCACAAAGAGCTTCTAGGTTACAAGAATAAAATATTCAATGATCGCATCCCTTCTAGGGATAACCTATCTGTGTTTATATAGTACACAGTTACACAATCCTTATCTAATTGATATTCCTACAAATTAGCTATACAATTGTTATCAATTAAGGATTGCTTCTTATCTTCTATTCCGTTTCCTTAGCTGTATCAATATATTCTGCTTCTTTCCATCTTCAGAATATATTGCTTCTAGAATCTTCAATTCATCACCGACAGCTAATTCAACTATCACCTTGTCAGACTTTAAATAAACTCTGACCGGCTTCCTTTAAACTCTTCACCCTGTCAGAGTTTAATTAAACTCTGACCGGCTTCTGATAAACTCTGGTCAGTACCTGTTGCTTAAACACTGATAAACAAACATCAGTAATTATATCTAACAATCTCCCCCAACTTGTTCATAATAAAATGTACAAGTTAAACATATAATTGATGATGTCAAAAACATTTAACAAATGCAGTGTTTAACATATAACAGAGTTTAATTTAAAATAGAGTTTAAATTTGACTTAGAATAGAAAATATATTAAAAACTTACAGTCAGACTTTACTTGATTTCTTGAATATCAGGCACAGTCCTGATATAATCTAACAGTAGTTTCTTTTCAGCTCTATTCAATTCAGCAATCATAATCTTCTTCAGCTCCTTCATTTCTGGTTCATCTTCACCAATTTGATAAATGGCAGCCCTCAAAGAATATATGCTATTTTTGTTCATTTCATTGCCAAGTCTGATATAAAAAGGTTTATCAGACTCTAGATTGAACTCAAGAACCTTTTTATTTAGTGCAGTTCTGAACCTAGCACTATTCCTTTTCATTTCTACCAACTTTCCATGTGCATCTCTGTATTTAGGAATGTATGCACTTGATACTCCAGCTCCACTCAAAACTTTGGATTTCATCATCCTTTCCTTCAAAACTCGAGCAGCATCATAAGTACTTCTATTCTTTACTTCAAGTAGATATAGAACATACTCTAGCTCTTCCCAAAGTTTTAACTGGATATCAAATTCACCAAATCTATACACTCTGCCATCAGCCATAAAATATAACAAGAATTCCTTTTTGATTCCTTTGTGAAAAATCATCTGTACAGATTCTAGTTTGTCAAGACTTTCTTGAGTAATTCCAACTCCAAATTCTGCCAATGAAAACTTGTCTTGAGATCTGTTATTAGTTCTTCTCTCTCTGTGTGAACCCAGTCCAGATTTGTCAAAGGCTTCTTTTCCCAATACTGTTCTGGTTTCTGAGAAATTCACAGCTTCAAGCTTTAAGTCTTCAAGAATTTTTGGTTTGCTGAATCCTGGAAGTAGTGTAGATTTCTGTACAACTTGAGCAACGTCAGAGGTTGTCATATCTTCAATAGAAACATCAACTTGAGCAGCGTCAGAGGTTGATTTAGCTAATCTTGTTTCAACTTGAGCAATGTCAGAGGTTGAAATATCTTTCTTTTTCAGGTTAGGCTCTTCAATCATTATGCCTTTACCCTTATCAGTGTTTCCAATCACAGGTCTCCTTGTATATTGTATACTCTGTTGTGTATTCTCTTTGATAGAAATACCAACTTCTTTCTTTCTAGGAGCCTTGATTTCCTTTTTCTTGTAGATTCCAGCTTCAAGATTTTTCTTGTGTTCCTCAGCAAGCATCTGCTCTTCAGCCTGGATATCTTCAATAGTTACATTCTTTCCATGCTCTTTTATGAATATCTTAGCAGCAATCTCTTCATCAGTAGATGGATTAGTTGAAACAACTAAACGCTTGAGATTTGAAGTAGATTGGCCACCAGAAGTGGATTGGCCACCAGAGTTTATCTTTTCAGAGTTTACTCTTGTCCTGCTTTGCCTTGGAGCAAAAATCTTTCTTTTATTTCCTTTGCTTCCCCCATCAGTAGAATCATCCTTCCGTCTCAGAGCTCGAGTGTCTTTGCATTTGTCTTTAGGTACACTCTCCCCCTTTTTGACATCATCAGAAAGTAGTACTGATGTTAGCAATTCAATGGCAGTAGAAATGGAAGACAGTTGAGTAGACATTGCAGTATGATTTTCCTCAACTTTCCCAAGCCTCTTCTTGATTTCCTCAGAATCCTTGGCTTGCTGCTTGAGCATAGTATAATAAAAAGTTCTATCAGACTTGAAAGTAAGATCCTTCATACTGGCTTCATTCCTTAGATTGGTAAGCATTAGTTGATTCTCATCAAATCTATTATTAAGAGATTTGACTTGAACAACAGTTGCCTGTAAGCTTGTAAGTACATCAGTATTTGAGATCTTCTTGACAGAATCAGATAGAAAATCTGCAGCCCTTTGTGCTGGAAAGACACAATCTGCATCAGCCCAATTTTTGTAGTACATATTCTGAAAATGCTCATTGGTCTGTCTATGGACTTCCCTTGCGTCAGCACTATTGACATCATCAGCCAATGAAACTTGAATACTAGGGTGTGAATGAGAACCCTCAGCATCATTTCCAGTTTCTTCATTATTGACTGCTTCATGTGCATTAAGAATATTGTCAGCAGTAAACTGTGCAGCTTCATCAATGTTCTCCTCTGCTACAGCTTCAGGAATATCAGAGGTGGCCTGAGCAAAAACCTCTGCTTCTCTTTGAACAATCTCTACAACAGATTGTTGCAAAGCTTCAAGAATAATGTTCTCAGAGTTTAGCTCATCAGTAGCCTCTTGTTCCTTTTCCATCACAGCTTCATCAATTTTCTCTGTGACTTTAATCAGCTGAGTAACCTCCTCACCTTTGTCAAGATCACAAGAAATAATTTCAGTGTGAGTGGCCAGAGATTCTTCTACCTGATCAGTGACTTGATCAGCTTCCACACCCTCTGTATAAAGATCAGAATAGATAGAGGTGTGTGCTTCAAGATCAAAAACTCTGCTATCAGAATGAGTAGCAGCTTCCTCAACTACATCATTAGCCTTTGATGTAGGAGTTACCAAATCCAAATCCATCATAGTATCAGTATGGATCCTGTCTAGATTGACAGCTTCAGCATTTGCAGCATCCTCCTGAACAAACACTTCAGGAGCTTCAGTGTTTACAAACACTCTTTCCTCATCAGCATTTATAATATCCTCCTCAACAGCAATTTCAGGAGTAGCTTGAGGAACAGCTTCAGCCACAATCTCCTCATTCTCTGATGCAGGAGCTTCAGTGTCCTTAGAGACTCTGTCCATGGTTACATTTATAGCACCAAAAAGATGTGCAACCACTAGTCTTCTTTTTCTCTGATGAAGAGTTTCTTCATCAGTTTCAGTCTCTGAGGTTTCAACAACAGACTTTGCCCGATTGGCTCTTCTTTTCTTTAGCCTTGTCTGCTGCAGCTCTTCAGGTCTTGATACCACAGCTTCAGAAGATGGTTTCCTTGCAGGTTTAATACCAATGTGCTTGGTCCTACCTCCCCTTGCAGGTTTAACAGAAGTTGATGGAGGTTCTGGTTGAGATTCAGCTTGTGGTTGTGGATTTACTTGAGCATCCACAAACTGTTGCACAGAAGTAGGTAGCAAAAGATCTCCAACAATGCCTTTCTTAATGTCTTTATTTACTAGATCAGTAAATACTCTCTTATGTAATTTAAAACAAGAAACATCTGCTTCAAATACATTGTCTCCTTCAACACAATAAGAAACCAAAAGCTGACAGAATCGAGAAAAATAAACAACTCCTCTATTCTCGGTCATCTTCTCCCCTAAGTTAGTCAACACAAGTCGTGCAAAATCAAAATGATTATCATATAATAAAGAATACCCAATTTGCAGACTGTCTGTGGGAATAGCATCCCAATTTGTGCATTTCTTGCCAAATGTCCTGGTGATGCAATCGAAGAAGAAACTCCATTCCTTGCGCAGAAACGGCCTTTTGAGTTGCCCAATCTTTGTCAACGGCCCAGAGTAGCCAATCTCTCGCATCATTCGGATTAAATCCTCATCACCCATTCCAATAGTGTAAGAAGAATACTCAGGAAACCCCATTGCAGCGCGAATAGTACCAGCAGTAATAACATACTCTGTTTCGTCAATCTCAAAGATTATGGATGGGCTCCCAGTTTCACCACCATCATCATAAACTCCTGTCTCCCAGAACGCCTTGATTTGTAAACCAGAAAGTGTGGCTGGTTCAACTAAAGCACGCCCAATCGCTGACTGAGCAAGAAACTTCTGAATCATATGAAATGCTTCTGGTGCGTTTGCAGTGTTTAGTGGTGCGGTATAGTTATTTGGAACGAACTCTAACCCAGACGAAACGAAAGCTGTGGTTTCCATTAGAAGATTTTGAAGAAATAACAGAGTTTATGTGTAGAAAAGTGTTTGTGAATATGTGTATGTGATAATAGATGTAAATGAGTAAGATGTGAAAGGTTTAACCGAAGATGTGTGTATTGTATTTAAAAGAAAATTAAAGATGAAAAACTGAAGAGTTGTTAATCATCAATACACAACTGTCTTACTCCTTTAATCATGTAAATGGGACACATGTCAAGCGTGCATACGCTGACAGCATATAATTGGCAGTTTCCAATACGCATGCGCAGTAAAAACAGCAATAATTACTGCCTGTTACACTTTTCTATGCAATTAACCTCTCTCCTCTGTGTACAATATTTGTGAACAATTTCCCAATCTACACGGCAGACGAGGAGACACCTGATATCACATAAGACACTCACAATTTCCGCTTATTGTCAAACAAAATCAATAATAATAAAATTATTGATTTTAATATCTCAGAAACATAATATCGAAGTAGCCCAACAGTCAGAAGAATAATGACTGTCTTGGAACTCCGCACTTTACTGTTTCCAGAGCTTCGAACCACGCAAAAACCTTTCAGTTGCCCTGTGGAATGCTATAAAAGCTAGAGCATTTTAACAACAGGCAATTCTCATATTAAAACAAATACCATACATCAAATGGCAGGAACCTTTGAATTCATGGATGTAGAATCATTCTTGGATTTGAACTGGCGTCAACAAGCAAACTATATCATTGATGAGTTTCTTGTGTTATCATTTCTGAATGATGAAGGGCTCATCGCTGATGATGAAATAGCGGAAGGGCCTATCTCCAACCCCTATGTGCACATCATCCGTCCTGGACCATACGATGTGCCCATCCTTGCAGATGATGAGGCTGTGGAGATCTGTATGATGCTCTTCTATCAGAGCTACTTGAAGGGTTCGAAAAAGAATGTCTTCTTGGAATCCTGCAAGCTGCAAACCAGAAAGAGAAGACGAGAGGATGATGATGATGATTCAACATCAGGGGGTTGTCAAGCCTTGGAAATCCCAGATGTTATAGTAGCCTGTTAATCGAACAGTAGCTAGACAAGAGTATAAACTTGTCTGAATGTAAACAAAGTTTGAATCATTTAATGAGAAAAATCCATTGTTTTGTTTTACATATCAGTATCTCATAGTAATTGTAGAGTGAAAGAAATGATATCACTTTAAACAATAAACTAACATACTCATCAGCGCTACTAAACACCATCAGAACTTCTCAAACACACTCTTTCTGTTCTCTGTTGAATGTAAAATATATTCGTTACTAATCATACTTTTTCGAAAAACAAATGTCTAATCTCAAAATTATAAACTGTCTGAAACAAAGAAATTATTTTAACCATTAGAGATTAAAACAAAGTTACCTCGGCATATGTCACACAATACATCAGTGTTTACCATTTGTCCTTCTTTGTCAATAAACTCTTTTCTCAAACTGTACAGGTGTGAAAATATGTGTGTGCAATAGCAGAGTTTACCATAATCAATATTTAGATCATCTCAAAGTGCATAAAATCCACAAACTAAAGTAGTAAAAACTGGTTGCCTAAACTCTCATGTATAACATAAAATCTGATTTTATATCTAAACTCTGTATACTGATATCCTTTCATTTGGATATGTCTTTTATTTTTCACCCCCTTTATATATTTATATATATATATATATATATATATTTTTTTTTTTTTTAATTTTATTTTTCCAGTAATCAGTGGTTGACACTAGTCACCAAAAATCAAAGATTTTAGCCCTTATTTCATACAATAAGTTCCTGGATCTTCCTAGGCACAACATGATCTCAAAGGAATTTGTGCTCTGTTTGGCATCTTTTGATTTGAGGGTGAATTATTTTTAATTAAGAATCAGAGTTTAGACTTTTCATCAGTAGATATAATTAACTTATGAGAGAAAATGCAAACAGCTAATACAGACTCAGTGTATAGGATTAATAAACTAAGAGATGGTATAAATACAGAGACAGTATCATGCTGTGTTAACTTACTGCACATGTTTGAGATCAGAATCTATACAACTCTTAAGGATTCATAATTACTTACTGAGAATTATGCTTCATACAAATTTCTTCATTGGTCCATATGTTTCAGACAAAATTACAATTAGAGAATAGCATTAAACTGTAACTATCAGAGTATGACCAACAGAGTTTAGCATCAGAGTTTACTTTCAGAGTATGACTGACACTTCACAGAGTTTATCATCAGAGTTTAACATGCTGGTTCACATAACAGTTAACACATGTAAGAAATCATGAACATAAAAAGTGAGTCTAACCCGTATCTCTAGTCAGAACCAGAGATCATTCCAAGTTCATTTACCAATCTTGTAAAAGTAGCTTCACTCAAGGGTTTGGTGAAGATATCTGCAAGTTGTTGGTCTGTAGACACAAAATGAAGCTCAATGTTTCCTTCTTCCACATGTTCTCTGATAAAATGATACCTTATGCTGATGTGCTTGGTCATGGAATGTTGTACTGGATTACCTGTCATAGCAATAGCACTTTGGTTATCACAGAAAATAGGTATTCTAGAGTACCTTAACCCATAATCCAGCAATTGATTCTTCATCCATAAAATCTGTGCACAACAGCTACCAGCTGCTATATACTCTGCTTCTGCAGTGGATGTAGAAATTGATTTCTGTTTCTTACTGTACCAAGAAACCAATCTGTCACCTAAAAATTGACAGCTTCCACTTGTACTTTTTCTGTCTATCTTACAGCCTGCAAAATCTGCATCAGAGTAACCAATTAACTTAAACTCTGATTCCCTAGGATACCACAAACCCAAGGTTATGGTTCCTTTAAGATATTTGAAGATCCTTTTTATAGCTGTTAGATGAGGCTCTCTGGGATCTGCTTGAAATCTTGCACAAAGACATGTTGCATACATGATATCAGGTCTACTTGCAGTAAGATACAGTAGAGACCCTATCATTCCTCTGTAGTTAGTCATATCTACTGAGGCTCCCATGTCTTTGTCAAGCTTCGTTGCTGTAGCCATGGGAGTTGTAGCAGATGAACTATCAAGCATACCAAATTTCTTTAGAAGATTTCTGGTATACTTTGCTTGATTGATAAAAATCCCATCATCTGTTTGCTTGACCTGTAAGCCTAGAAAATAACTAAGCTCTCCCATCATGCTCATTTGGTACCTGGATTGCATAAGCTTTGCAAACTTCTTACAGAGTTTGTCATTAGTAGATCCAAAAATAATATCATCTACATAAATTTGAACTAAAAGCAAATCATCACCAGAATTGAAATAAAACAAGGTTTTATCAATTGTACCTCTTGTGAACCCACTTTCTAAAAGAAATTGAGCAAGAGTTTCATACCATGCTCTTGGTGCTTGCTTTAGTCCATATAATGCCTTGTCAAGCCTGTAGACATAATCTGGATGCTTGGAATCTACAAATCCTGGTGGTTGTTCAACAAACACTTCTTCTTCAAGCTTCCCATTGAGAAAAGCACTCTTTACATCCATCTGAAAGACTTTAAACTTCTTGTGTGCAGCATAGGCCAGAAAAATTCTTATGGCCTCCAATCTTGCAACTGGAGCAAAGGTTTCATCATAGTCAATTCCTTCCTGTTGTGAATAACCTTTTGCCACAAGTCTAGCCTTGTTTCTTGTAATCACACCTTCACTGTCAGTCTTGTTTCTGAAAACCCACTTTGTACCTACTATTGATCTATTCTTTGGTCTAGGTACAAGTGTCCAGACTTCATTTCTTTCAAACTCATTTAACTCTTCTTGCATTGCTGTAATCCAATTTGCATCTTGAAGAGCTTCTTCCACTTTCTTTGGTTCTGTTTGAGACAAGAAAGCATGATACAGACACTCATTATTTGTTGCACTTCTAGTTCTCACACTAGCATCAGGATCTCCAATTATGAGATCAGGTGTGTGTGCCTGTGTCCACCTTCTTGCTGTTGGTAAGTGGTTTCTTGCATCATTATTGAATCCTCCCCCTTGATCCATGCTCTCCTGATTCATATGTTGACTTTCTGCAGCATCTGAGGCTCCCCCTGAATTGGATGGCTCAGAGTTTGAACTGTCAGAGTTTGAATCAGTTTCCTCAACTGACTCATTTGTTGTGTCTTGTTGAGCTTCTTCACGCTCCCCCTCAACTGGTTCTCTACTTTGTTCAATTTGAGAATTTCCAGTTTCTTCAGTATTTACCAGTAGAGGTTCAGAGTATGCTTCGTCAGAGTTTGTCAACTCTGCTTCATCAGAGTTTATATCATCAGAGAATAGATCTTCATTTTCAAAACGCAGTTGATCATATCCATCCTTGTCTTCAAGTCCAATTATTTTCTTGTCATCAAATGACACATGTATAGATTCCATGATCACCTTAGTTCTTAGATTATAAACTCTGAATGCTTTTGTTGACAATGGATAGCCAACAAAGATTCCTTCATCAGCTTTTAACTCGAACTTTGTCAACTGTTCAGGATGAGTCTTCAACACAAAGCATTTGCATCCAAATATATGAAAATATTTCAAATTTGGCTTCTTATTTTTCACCATCTCATATGGTGTTTTCCCATGCTTGTTGATCAATGTTGCATTTTGAGTAAAACAAGCAGTTTGAACAGCTTCTGCCCAGAAGTATGTTGGTAATTTTGCTTCATCAAGCATAGTTCTGGCTGCTTCAATTAAAGTTCTGTTCTTCCTTTCAACTACACCATTTTGCTGTGGAGTTCCAGGTGCAGAAAATTCTTGTTTCACTCCTCTTTCCTTGCAGAAAGCTTCTATAATTGAGTTTCTGAATTCAGTTCCATTATCACTCCTTATAATTTTGACTCTGTGCTGTGATCCTTTGTCCAGTAGATTTACATGATCCATCAGAGTTTGAGCAGTTTCATCCTTCTTTGACAAGAAATACACCCATGTATATCTAGTATATTCATCAACAATTACTAGAGCATATTTCTTTCTGCCCATGGACATCACATTCACTGGTCCAAAGAGATCAACATGAAGAAGATGATAAGGTTCCACTACTGAAAATTCAGATTTACTCTTGAAAGATGACTTCCTTTGCTTGGCTTTTTGACAAGAATCACACAAGCCATCTAGACTGAGTATAGATTTTGGAAGTCCCCTTACAAGATCCTTTCTTATTAGCTCATTGATGTTGTTCAAATTGAGATGAGAGAGCTTCTTGTGCCAGTTCCAACTCTCTTCATTTGACATTCTGGCTGTCATACACACTGTTTTTCCATCAGAGTTTGTTACCAAACTTGCTTCATAAATGTTGTTGCGCCTGTGTCCAACTAGAACAACTTTTCCAGTAGATTTACTGATAACTTCACAGTATTCACTATGAAAATCTACATGGTTTCCTCTGTCACAGATTTGACTCACAGAAAGCAGATTATGCTTGAGTCCTGAGACTAGAGCTACATTTGTAATGATGACACTTCCAAGATTGATATTGCCATATCCCAGAGTGTGTCCTATGTTGCCATCTCCATAGGAAACCTTTGGGCCAGCCTTCTCCTTAAAATCTGATAGCAGGGCTTTATTTCCAGTCATATGTC
Organism: Heracleum sosnowskyi; assembly: GCA_030848705.1. Classification (NCBI taxonomy): domain Eukaryota; kingdom Viridiplantae; phylum Streptophyta; class Magnoliopsida; order Apiales; family Apiaceae; genus Heracleum; species Heracleum sosnowskyi. Next base: position 24,419,641 of record CM061245.1, read on the forward strand.
CTGAGCATCCACTGTCCAAGATAAGTGTGCTCTCTATTATACCCTGCAATCACAAACAAATACTAAGTATTAGTTTTAAGGACCCAGACTTGCTTGGATCCTTTGTCTTTCTTAAGAGTGTTAGCTTTTGCAGCAGAATTACTATCAACAGAGTTTAAGCTCACATTGTCAGACTTTACACTTGCAGAGTTTGCTTTAACCCACTTCAGATTGGGTTTTAGCTCATAATAGTTATGATAAATAGCATGATAACTCTTGCAAGTATAAATAGAATGCCAAGTGCTCCCACAGTGTGTGCATAAAGTTTGTGGTTTAACCCTTACATAATCATTCTTTACTCCTGATGTAGAAGACAAAGAATTAATATGTTTGTTCTTAGTGCAAAATCTAGCAAGATGATTAGAACTACCACAATTATAACATGTTTTCCTTGGAGCAGCACCAGTAGGAAAATGATTATTTCTATTATTTATGCCTATCTTTCCATTCCTATTCTTCTTGGACCCTTTTGGTTTCATGGCAGATTTTATCTCTTTCAGCTTATGATTAAACTATTTCCCTGTCATCAAACCAACATTAGCCTGTTTTTCACAAGTTTTTACTGGCTTTCTGACAGTTTCTCTTTCCTTAAGTTTTTCTGTTTTAATATTTTCCTGTCTTTCACAGGCTTCACCTGATTCCATATCAGCTTCTCTTATTACAACAGATTTTAACTTATTGGCTTCTGGAACAAATTTCACAGGTTTAAGTTGTGGTTTTACCTTAACCTTGTCTTTAAACCTAAGTTCATCATTTTCACAATAACCTAAACCTACAGAATCAGTCTGAAACACTTGATGAGTGTCTCTTCCAGAGTCTGTCCAAGTCTTGATTATTTTTCTTTCTTTTTCTAAATCAGATTCTAGTTGCCTATACCTTTTAAGCAACTCCTGTTCTACATAAACAGCATCATCTCTTTCTTTTTGAATCTGCTTCATACTTTCAAGTTCTCCTTCAAGAAACTTGTTTCTATCTTTAAGACTAAGATTCTCAGTTTTAATTCTTTCATTTTCTAAAGTCTGATCCCTATAGCTAACATGAACACTTTTCAGATATACTCTTAACTCAGATATATTATCAGTATCATAAGCATAAGTAGTTAGGGGTACCTTATTTTCAGACGATTCAGTCTCATCTCTGACTGTAATAACCCGAATTTTTGGAAAAATTAAAACTTTTCTTATTATGATTAAGTGCATCAGTGAATAGTGAATTTGGTGAATGAATAGTGATTTTGAGGAGTAACAAAGTTTTTCATGCCACCTATGTACGAGACGTAGTATGGATATTCCGAAGTCATATTAGTGATCTACGGAGTAAATAAGTGAATGCAAAGACGATCGGAATTCAGAAATTCCAAATTTTATTTTGGTGTAATATTCGACCGGGCAGCGAATTATATATTATTATATTCAAGAAATGAGATATTAAAATTGAGGATTTGAGGATTTAATATTTTGGAATTTTATTATTTTATTAAAGTCGATTTAAGGATTCGATTGTTGGAATGAATAGTGAATAGTTACTATTCACTGCGAGAATCGCGTAAAGTTTTATTCGCTCTTTTTGGAAAATATTTCGAATCGTTTCAAGAGGAACAAGGCAACATCTACCGGATTAAATATAGACATGGAAGTAACATGTAACAAGATTAATTCGAGGAATGCAACATTTGGATCATCCATGTGAAAGGAAACGAACCAGTAAAGCGAACCAGTAAAACTACTTTATCTGGGCCAGTGCATGTGTGACATGTGTCGGAAGGAGAAGCAACCAAGGGTGATGACTCACCAATTTTGACATAAAAATCAGCATCCTTATCTAATTATCAAAACAAAAAGAAAAAGGAGAGGAAGAACTCTTCCCCCCATTTTCGGCTCAGCTTGTGCAAGGAGGAAAGAAAAATCCATAACTCCATTTCTATCCATCCTTAAATCACCAAATTTTAACCATAGCTTCTCCACTCCATGGGTAACATTCGTTCAAAATTTCATGGACAACAAAGGAGTGTAGCCTAGTCAAATCCCTTCCCCAAGTTGGAGAACCCAAACTGTGCAGTTTGTGTCCAGCGGAAAGATGGGACTCAAAACCCTAGCTAGGAAGATTTAAATGTGGCGATCTATAGCTCAAAAGAAAGCTTATGACGAGTACAAGGTCTGGTAGAAATCTTAGAACCAAACTCTTGTTTTTCGATTTTATATGGATTTTACAAAGTGATGATGAATAGTAACTTTTCATGATTCTTGATTTTGTTTCTTAAGGATTAAGCTTGATAAGGTTTGTTCAAAGCTCAAGGAAGGATTATAAACCATTGTTAGTGTATATGAAGCACCAAGGAAGGTATAAAAACCCCTGCCCCTTTTTGTTTATATGAGTTTGAAGGGGTTTTGATGTTTATGTAAAGTTAAGATCATGATTAAGTAATTATATGAATTGTTGGTTGAGTTTGGAGGATGGGTTATGAATTTGTTTTGATTATTCATGGAGGATTTGACTGAGTGGAGGGTGTATAAGGTGGATGGTGAGTTTGGGATTAATTGGTATTGATTTGGTTGTGTTTTGGAAAAGGAAAACGTTACGATTATAGCCGTCGTAATGCCCATTTGATTTAGGGCTGTTTTGAGCAAGAATTACGAACTGGTCTGGTAATATTTTTGAACAGAACTGACCATGAACATGTAGGTCTTGTTTTAAGGTTTGTTTTGGTATAAAGATCATGTCTATACGATTTACGGTTTAGGAGAAAAGTGAGTTTTAGTAAACGCCGTTCGGAAGAATGACTCATCTCTGTCCAGCAACTTTGAGGCTATATTTGGACCACTTCAGAGCCGTATTAAAATGTGAAATTTTGAAGAATAATATTAGAGACAGTTAGGAAGGCTCACGAAAACGATTCGTATTAAAAATATTAATTTTCGATTTTATAAAAATGTTTTAGCCGAGGTCGCGCAAGTGAAAATCCCTAAGAGCATGACTTAGAAACCGATGTTGTAAATGGTTAAGTATAACTTGGATTGGTGAATGGATTTCGAACCAAACTTGTGATATAAGTATTGGACGAATAACATGGACTTAGTATGAGCCTATAACGAGCTAGTAATGCCTTGGTTGTGTTTCGCTTACGTGTTTAAGCATTTAGTACAAGTGGATTATCCAGGGGATTAATCGTGCGTTTTCTTTGACTTTGTCTAGATTGTCCGGCATCGTCGCGAACCCCTATCACTTCTCGAGCATCAGGCAAGTTTTCTAAATCTATACTTTGAAGTATTGATTATATATTAGTGCTTTTGCCATGTGTGGAGTTATACAGTTTTGCGATACATGTTATATATTGTATAAAATAGAGTTTGATTTTGGTTTATATATGAGCTTTGAGATAAAGTAGTTATACACCGGTGTACCTTGTAGCTCTATAGATAAGAGCAGGTTTATTGTTTCGACTCTAGACCGGGAGTCGATATTTGTGTTATATAGATAGTCGTGGAGACCCGGAGGGATTCCAGCGGCAGAGTACTATTCATCTTGAGGAATATTATTATTAAACATTAATTATATTTCTAGAAAGTATTAGTTACCTGGAAATGATTTGAGGAATGTTATTTGAATATTACCTCATTCGAAGGTTATTATTTGAAAATGATTTGGTAATTGGCTTATATGTTAAATATGGGATATCAGTTATAAGCCAGTATTCTTATATATGCCCTAGGATAAGGGCGTGTGATTTTCATTAAGGATCAGAAGTGATTGTATTTCTGTATATGCTAAAGATTATTTTTTCGATAAAGACATCGGGTGAATGTTATTTGAGATTTATTAATTAATGAATATTATTTATGTATATTCATTTGAGGACTATTGACTTTAAGAATATTATTGTGAATATTCATCTGGGGATTATTTAATGAATATTAGTTTTGAATATTCATTCGGGGATTATTTATTTATTTAATGAATATTAGTTTTGAATATTCATTTGAGGATTAATTATTTATTTAATGAATATTGCTTTTGAATATTCATTTGAGGCTTATTTATTTAATGAATATTATTTCCTAATATTCATTTGAGGTTTATTTATTTAATGAATATTATTTTAGAATATTCATTTAAGAGTTATTTATTTAATGAATATTACCTTTGAATATTCATTTAATCTATATTTACTTAATGAATATTATTTTCGAATATTCATTTAATCAGTATTTACTTAAGGAATATTATTCCGAATATTCATCTAAGCTTTACTTACTTAATCAATGTCATTGATTATTTTTAAAATCAAAAGAGGTTCCCAAAACAATGTTTTCCATTTAAATCCGTCTTTTAAGAAGATTCAAATGCTCGCTCAACTATCAAAAATACGGGAAACCTGATTTAAGTGACTACTACTCTTTTTAAACTCTCAATTCAAAAACTGTCAAGGGACAGATATTTTCTTGGAGCAATTTAATTGCTGCCAGTCTAATGTTGTGTTACCACCTCAATGATCGAGGGGTAAATTCATGGAACAAGTCGATATCCATTAACAAGCATAGCTTGGGAAATATTGGAGAATCTTCCTTTCCAACCTAGATATAACTACTTAGTGGAGTCGTATCAACAAGTGTTACACTTGGGGAAAGGAGGACGATCTTTACGTTTCAGAGTCATGGATTTCATCTGAACTAGGAGTGGTGTAAGTGGTCAAGTTGCGTGGGCCCATCCAACTTTTATATTGCCCCAAATGGGCCGGGAGGTCATAGTAAGGCGGTAGACAATGTCAGGCCGTCGTGATACTTCCATCTACATGTAGAAAACTATTTGAGCGGTGCGACCTGCTACTGATCATAGTAAGGTTAGGCACAGCGGACGCGGTAGCAACTCCAGTATTAGTTCATCATCCAATTTGGATATTTCCTGCAACATGTATTGGGGTGAAGAACCAACCATGTTGGCAGGGGGTTGAAAAGTGTTTGGAAATGAAGTGACAATAAATTTGTGCAACTCCATCTTTTACTTTTGAGTTATTACTCTGATAAAACCTGATTAAAGATATATATATGCATAAGTGGAGTTTGGGTTACGGAAATATTATATTAATTTTCCTCGTAACTTCATCGTTTATATTATACTAGTTTCTTATCCGCTTAAAGCATATCATATGACTCTGTGGATACCCTACATAACATGAGTTATGGTAAGGGAGTTGCTTATATTGAATTTTCCTTATAACTTCATCTTTTAAGTTATATGTTGATATTCTGCTTATATAGCAGATAATTTTTGGAAAGGTTATATTTGGTTTATTTTGAAACCTCATCTTGTATACAAGAACTTTGTTCATAATATAGCAAAAGAGTTGCAGAAATATTATGAAATGATATTTGAATTACAATAAAGGTACTATTTTTGGAATATCTTCCGATAAGGAAATAATTTCAGTATCGAGATATTTTGACAAATTATTGTCTTATACCCGCTTTATTCTGGGTTGAGTTAAAGGCAGAATTAGGCCATACTTTCATTACCTTGCTGAGCTATCGCTCACTCTTGCTATTGTTTTATATATATTATATAGCAGCGAAGCAGGATGCCAATGGGACGGCACATACCCCGCAAGGCGTTTCCACAAACAGTTTCTAGCAGTGATCCCGAGAATAGTACGAACCAATCGAATCAGGCTACAGCTTTTGGTATTCAACTTATGTATAGATATGAATGGTATGAGAGGATTGTGAGCATCAGAAGGCTAAGTTGGTAATGTAACCTTACTTAGAAATTGTATCAGTGACAGATTCAAAGACATTTGGGTATTGTAATAAAGATTATTTATTCCGCAGTTGTTGTATTGTGTCGTTTCTGAGACTCTAACCTGTGTGTGTGTGTGAGACATATATTGTGGGGTCATGAGCAGGTGAATTATGCACGGTGTGAGTAATACAGATAAGGCAAAAGGAGTAAATGGATCGTGACTACCCTAAATCCCTGACCCCGGATTTGGGGCTGTTACAGAAATGGTATCAGAGCGTTAGGTTACAGTCCTCAGAAACGATAGGAGATCGAGTCTTACAATACCCTTAAGAATGATAAGAACATCTAGAGCCCAAATTGAGTTCGTAGTCGGGTTAGAGGACATGACCCTGACTGTTTAAGATGAAGCCCGAGATGGGACTTCTTCTGGGAAACCGTACTTAGGACTTCATGGTTAGTCACCTCGATTCGTATGAGTTATAGATTGATGGGATTCTGAGATACCAGACCCCGAGGCCTTCGAGTAGGCAATTGATGATGCGTTCCTTGAAATGGACGGAGACCCGATAAAGGAAGATCCATAGGAGGATCTAGAGGAAGACCCCATAGTGGGTCAAGGAAAGAATCTTGTAGAGAACGTGTTGATTGATAAAGATGTAGTATGTTACTTGAGGTCGTATAATAAAGACCGGACGAACCTTCAGAGGATAAATAAGTGACGAGACGAGAGTCTAAGGATCGTTCATGATTTATCAAGAGATATGACAAAGAAGATGGAGTGGAATCTCCAAAGCAGAAGAGGTAGAGGCAGTATAGCCAGTATCAGTGGATTGATTCGACTCGAACGAAACCTGTTACTCGTAGTCAGTTATAGTTGCCCATAAGGAGGTAGCATACGTAAGAACCAAGATGTTCAGATTTTCACGAACGATTAAGGGTACTTAGTTGCCTAGAATAGTGAAAGGTATTTCTTTGGCTATGAGGTTTCAATCCCCCACGACCAGCGATTCCATTGGAAATAGTGTCTATTACATCATTGAGGGATTTTATTATCTCAAGGAGAATTTTGGGTATATGTACCATACAAATGTTATTATAAGACAAGCACGCTAAGGCAGAATCGAGAACAAGATTTACCACCCTCAGGAAACCAGGAAGGAATTATGAGGATAGAACCTAAAGGTCGGAAATCATATTCGAGCATTACTAGTAGGTAAATAGATTGATCGAGTTTCCCTGATTTTGGAAAGAAATTCAGCAAATTTTGGCAAACCTTGTCTTTCTGATTACCAGAGGATGTCACCAAAGAGAGTGGAAACTAGAGCGAACCCTGTGGATTGGGTAAGATAGCCGTTATATGGGTTGGTGGACAGACCCTGATTGCTATAATTGATTATGGAGATAAAATGATGAAGTTGAGATTGGACGGTAAAGGCGAAATATATTTAAGGACCAAGACAGACTGAGAAGTTCCGGGATTGACTTAAATGAAAAGGCTATTGTGCCAAAAGTGTTAAGCTTATGTAGCACACGGGATTGATATGGGAAAAAGGAATATTGGATATAATGATGATTGAAATAGAGACCGGGTTTAAGCTTGTAGTTTCTAACGAGCTTCCGTAGTACTGCCCAGTCGACATGTGGAATTGTCATTGCTATGGGCAACAACGGTATCGAAGTCTTCTTATAGAACAGAACGCTTACTTGAGATGTTGCGTCTAGTCGAATAGAACTCCCTACGATTGCAAATGTTGATGGTTGAATTCTTAGCGACTATTATAAGTCCGCAATGACGTAAGTATCGAACACCTTAGGGTGCGTGGAAAAGAAAAGCTTTGGAATTGAACGATTATCCATCAGAGGAGCCGACATAAAAAGGCATCCGTAGAGACCTTGGTAGTACCCTCCCCATTTGCAAATTATGTGGGATATTTCCCCAATCTATGATCTATCTTGACCTCTTTCCAAGAAAGAATACTGATAAAGGGTATATTCCCTCTTCGAAGTTATTTTATAACACTTGTGCTAAACCATATTCAGTTTCACTTGTGCCAGAGGCTGTCACAATGCCTGCTTTCAGGTTTTCGAAGCCCTGTCAAATGATGTTATTTAAGCTTTCACTTTTCTTCGAATAATGAATGACCCTATGGTGATACCTCACCACTTGTTTGTTAAAGTACCAATATCTTTTTGGTTATTCTTTTCCTTGTATTTTCTTTAGAAACCGCACCTTTGGAATCTGTTCAATTTTAATCCGAGGTGTTCCTTTGAGAAATATTGTCGAAAGACGATAATCATTAAATTGATCTCGAATTGCTTTCGTACTTTTCAACTTCCACTGAGACGAACAACCCTATACTTATAGGGGCTACAAGGACTATCTGTCTATGTGATAGAAGTCGGATGGGACGCCATCACTTGTAAGTTGTGAAATACAAGAAGGCTAATTACCTTTAGTAATGTCTCAATCGAGGCACACAACGTTGAGTTCTTATGATCATGTTGATCTCTTGGTAAATTCTCTTACCTCCAATAAGGTTACCTTAAAACTCATAACCTTATGATCACCAGTGTGTGACGTTTTCCTTGATATGGGAGCTGTCTTTTCAAGGCCCCATGATTTTTTTTATCCTCATTGAATTCTAAGGGGAGGCGAACCAGGTCAAATAAGTCAAAAATTCGCTGATAGGAATTAGATTCGCAACGAAATCGCCTATGACAGGAGCGAATCCCTAAGACGAATAGAATGTTAGTGACGTATCAACGAAATTGGGTTATTCTCCCAAGGATGTTATGATAATGGAAAGCGTGTCAATCGACATGTGTGAAAGGAATAGCGATGTGTCGTGTACTCCAGTAACAACGGTGTTAGATAGATGCCCTATAATGGAATTAAGATTTTGGAGGAGTTGTTTACGAATGGACACTACCTCTGGGTTAGCAAGATAAGTACTGGTGATGGAGTCAGAGGGAGCTGGTATTGTGACTTGGGAGAAGTTGATATTATTATAAGGATGGGTTGGTTGACACCCAATGGAGTCCAGACTGATTGTAAGAGAGAGAGAGTAATAAATAAAGGATGGAGACAGATTCAGAGATCCTTGAATATAGTTTAAACTAAGAAACTATTACGCCAGAAATGCGAGGCTTAATTAGCTCTTATGGTTGCCGCCAAGAAAAGAGATACCAAGTATTAAGGGAACTACAATGGTTTTGGGAGATTGTACAAGGTTTTAAGGAGCTACCAGATATCGATTTGGATGACATGAGAATGAATACCGAGTATTCCGAGTATAGTGGGAATGAAAGAGTTAGTGACTCAGTTACAAGAATGGTTGGGCAAGAATATGATAAGACCCATTGTACCACCGTGGAGAGCCCGGTGTTGTTGTGAGAGAGAAGGATGTTAGCACAAGATTATATATCGAACCTCGAGAGTTGTATGAGTTCGACATGGAGAATAGGTACCCTTGTAAATGATTGTTTGATCAGCGGAAGAACGCTGTGTATTTCCAAATTTATTTAAGAACTGGCTATCACCAGTTGGAAGTTAAATCCGAGGATATACCCAAGACTGCGATTCGTACTTGGAATAGACACTTCGAGTTTTCAGCGAGGTTATTTTGGGTTGACTAATGCACCCACAAATTTTATGGAATGTAACGAATTGGCTTTGAATTCTCCGCGATAGTAGATAACGTGAGATGGAGAAATGGCTAGAATTGACCTAGAATTATGACTGTGAGATACACTACCATCCGGGGAAGGCCAATGTGGTGGCTGATACCCTTAATTAAAATGGGACAGAAATGGATTCCGAATGATCGGGAATTAAAGGATGAGATTTTACACAAAACCCAAGTTAGTCCAACAAACTAGAAAGACAAAAGATTTCACCAACAAGTGGCTAGTGACAACCAAGACAGACAGAGGAAGCATGCGGACTAAGCCCGCGAGTATAGAGATAGTACTGCTATTGATAAGCTAAATGGCATGTTGATGGATGACAAGCAAGTTTATGTTGGTGTATTTTCTGTACAAACAAGATGGGGAATATGAGGTTAGAGATCCGTGATGCTAAAAGATATCCATGGAAAGAATTAATGAGATTTGGAAAGAAAGGGAAGTGAGCCCGAGATTCATTGGGCCATCTGAGATTTTAAAACGCGTCAGGAAGGTGGCCTACGAGCCAGCCTTGCCCCCCAAACTTGTAGAATGGTCATAACGGGGTTCATGTGTCAATGCTACGTCAGTATACTATAGATGCCCAGCATATGTAGAGTATGAGCAGGTAGATATACAACCTGGTCTGACTTATAAAGAACAACCTGTGGAAATCACGGATAGAAAAGAGCAAGTGCTAAGTGACGAGGTTGACAAGCTAGTGAAAGGTTTGTGGAAAATCAAGAGGTGGAAGAATCCACCTGGGAGTTAGAAAGTGCAATAGAAGAGACGTACCCCAGTTACTCCTAAGTTGATTCCGGGACGGAATCCTTTTAAGGAGGGGAGACTGTAATAACCCGAATTTTTGGAAAAATTAAAACTTTTCTTATTATGATTAAGTGCATCAGTGAATAGTGAATTTGGTGAATGAATAGTGATTTTGAGGAGTAACAAAGTTTTTCATGCCACCTATGTACGAGACGTAGTATGGATATTCCGAAGTCATATTAGTGATCTACGGAGTAAATAAGTGAATGCAAAGACGATCGGAATTCAGAAATTCCAAATTTTATTTTGGTGTAATATTCGACCGGGCAGCGAATTATATATTATTATATTCAAGAAATGAGATATTAAAATTGAGGATTTGAGGATTTAATATTTTGGAATTTTATTATTTTATTAAAGTCGATTTAAGGATTCGATTGTTGGAATGAATAGTGAATAGTTACTATTCACTGCGAGAATCGCGTAAAGTTTTATTCGCTCTTTTTGGAAAATATTTCGAATCGTTTCAAGAGGAACAAGGCAACATCTACCGGATTAAATATAGACATGGAAGTAACATGTAACAAGATTAATTCGAGGAATGCAACATTTGGATCATCCATGTGAAAGGAAACGAACCAGTAAAGCGAACCAGTAAAACTACTTTATCTGGGCCAGTGCATGTGTGACATGTGTCGGAAGGAGAAGCAACCAAGGGTGATGACTCACCAATTTTGACATAAAAATCAGCATCCTTATCTAATTATCAAAACAAAAAGAAAAAGGAGAGGAAGAACTCTTCCCCCCATTTTCGGCTCAGCTTGTGCAAGGAGGAAAGAAAAATCCATAACTCCATTTCTATCCATCCTTAAATCACCAAATTTTAACCATAGCTTCTCCACTCCATGGGTAACATTCGTTCAAAATTTCATGGACAACAAAGGAGTGTAGCCTAGTCAAATCCCTTCCCCAAGTTGGAGAACCCAAACTGTGCAGTTTGTGTCCAGCGGAAAGATGGGACTCAAAACCCTAGCTAGGAAGATTTAAATGTGGCGATCTATAGCTCAAAAGAAAGCTTATGACGAGTACAAGGTCTGGTAGAAATCTTAGAACCAAACTCTTGTTTTTCGATTTTATATGGATTTTACAAAGTGATGATGAATAGTAACTTTTCATGATTCTTGATTTTGTTTCTTAAGGATTAAGCTTGATAAGGTTTGTTCAAAGCTCAAGGAAGGATTATAAACCATTGTTAGTGTATATGAAGCACCAAGGAAGGTATAAAAACCCCTGCCCCTTTTTGTTTATATGAGTTTGAAGGGGTTTTGATGTTTATGTAAAGTTAAGATCATGATTAAGTAATTATATGAATTGTTGGTTGAGTTTGGAGGATGGGTTATGAATTTGTTTTGATTATTCATGGAGGATTTGACTGAGTGGAGGGTGTATAAGGTGGATGGTGAGTTTGGGATTAATTGGTATTGATTTGGTTGTGTTTTGGAAAAGGAAAACGTTACGATTATAGCCGTCGTAATGCCCATTTGATTTAGGGCTGTTTTGAGCAAGAATTACGAACTGGTCTGGTAATATTTTTGAACAGAACTGACCATGAACATGTAGGTCTTGTTTTAAGGTTTGTTTTGGTATAAAGATCATGTCTATACGATTTACGGTTTAGGAGAAAAGTGAGTTTTAGTAAACGCCGTTCGGAAGAATGACTCATCTCTGTCCAGCAACTTTGAGGCTATATTTGGACCACTTCAGAGCCGTATTAAAATGTGAAATTTTGAAGAATAATATTAGAGACAGTTAGGAAGGCTCACGAAAAAGATTCGTATTAAAAATATTAATTTTCGATTTTATAAAAATGTTTTAGCCGAGGTCGCGCAAGTGAAAATCCCTAAGAGCATGACTTAGAAACCGATGTTGTAAATGGTTAAGTATAACTTGGATTGGTGAATGGATTTCGAACCAAACTTGTGATATAAGTATTGGACGAATAACATGGACTTAGTATGAGCCTATAACGAGCTAGTAATGCCTTGGTTGTGTTTCGCTTACGTGTTTAAGCATTTAGTACAAGTGGATTATCCAGGGGATTAATCGTGCGTTTTCTTTGACTTTGTCTAGATTGTCCGGCATCGTCGCGAACCCCTATCACTTCTCGAGCATCAGGCAAGTTTTCTAAATCTATACTTTGAAGTATTGATTATATATTAGTGCTTTTGCCATGTGTGGAGTTATACAGTTTTGCGATACATGTTATATATTGTATAAAATAGAGTTTGATTTTGGTTTATATATGAGCTTTGAGATAAAGTAGTTATACACCGGTGTACCTTGTAGCTCTATAGATAAGAGCAGGTTTATTGTTTCGACTCTAGACCGGGAGTCGATATTTGTGTTATATAGATAGTCGTGGAGACCCGGAGGGATTCCAGCGGCAGAGTACTATTCATCTTGAGGAATATTATTATTAAACATTAATTATATTTCTAGAAAGTATTAGTTACCTGGAAATGATTTGAGGAATGTTATTTGAATATTACCTCATTCGAAGGTTATTATTTGAAAATGATTTGGTAATTGGCTTATATGTTAAATATGGGATATCAGTTATAAGCCAGTATTCTTATATATGCCCTAGGATAAGGGCGTGTGATTTTCATTAAGGATCAGAAGTGATTGTATTTCTGTATATGCTAAAGATTATTTTTTCGATAAAGACATCGGGTGAATGTTATTTGAGATTTATTAATTAATGAATATTATTTATGTATATTCATTTGAGGACTATTGACTTTAAGAATATTATTGTGAATATTCATCTGGGGATTATTTAATGAATATTAGTTTTGAATATTCATTCGGGGATTATTTATTTATTTAATGAATATTAGTTTTGAATATTCATTTGAGGATTAATTATTTATTTAATGAATATTGCTTTTGAATATTCATTTGAGGCTTATTTATTTAATGAATATTATTTCCTAATATTCATTTGAGGTTTATTTATTTAATGAATATTATTTTAGAATATTCATTTAAGAGTTATTTATTTAATGAATATTACCTTTGAATATTCATTTAATCTATATTTACTTAATGAATATTATTTTCGAATATTCATTTAATCAGTATTTACTTAAGGAATATTATTCCGAATATTCATCTAAGCTTTACTTACTTAATCAATGTCATTGATTATTTTTAAAATCAAAAGAGGTTCCCAAAACAATGTTTTCCATTTAAATCCGTCTTTTAAGAAGATTCAAATGCTCGCTCAACTATCAAAAATACGGGAAACCTGATTTAAGTGACTACTACTCTTTTTAAACTCTCAATTCAAAAACTGTCAAGGGACAGATATTTTCTTGGAGCAATTTAATTGCTGCCAGTCTAATGTTGTGTTACCACCTCAATGATCGAGGGGTAAATTCATGGAACAAGTCGATATCCATTAACAAGCATAGCTTGGGAAATATTGGAGAATCTTCCTTTCCAACCTAGATATAACTACTTAGTGGAGTCGTATCAACAAGTGTTACACTTGGGGAAAGGAGGACGATCTTTACGTTTCAGAGTCATGGATTTCATCTGAACTAGGAGTGGTGTAAGTGGTCAAGTTGCGTGGGCCCATCCAACTTTTATATTGCCCCAAATGGGCCGGGAGGTCATAGTAAGGCGGTAGACAATGTCAGGCCGTCGTGATACTTCCATCTACATGTAGAAAACTATTTGAGCGGTGCGACCTGCTACTGATCATAGTAAGGTTAGGCACAGCGGACGCGGTAGCAACTCCAGTATTAGTTCATCATCCAATTTGGATATTTCCTGCAACATGTATTGGGGTGAAGAACCAACCATGTTGGCAGGGGGTTGAAAAGTGTTTGGAAATGAAGTGACAATAAATTTGTGCAACTCCATCTTTTACTTTTGAGTTATTACTCTGATAAAACCTGATTAAAGATATATATATGCATAAGTGGAGTTTGGGTTACGGAAATATTATATTAATTTTCCTCGTAACTTCATCGTTTATATTATACTAGTTTCTTATCCGCTTAAAGCATATCATATGACTCTGTGGATACCCTACATAACATGAGTTATGGTAAGGGAGTTGCTTATATTGAATTTTCCTTATAACTTCATCTTTTAAGTTATATGTTGATATTCTGCTTATATAGCAGATAATTTTTGGAAAGGTTATATTTGGTTTATTTTGAAACCTCATCTTGTATACAAGAACTTTGTTCATAATATAGCAAAAGAGTTGCAGAAATATTATGAAATGATATTTGAATTACAATAAAGGTACTATTTTTGGAATATCTTCCGATAAGGAAATAATTTCAGTATCGAGATATTTTGACAAATTATTGTCTTATACCCGCTTTATTCTGGGTTGAGTTAAAGGCAGAATTAGGCCATACTTTCATTACCTTGCTGAGCTATCGCTCACTCTTGCTATTGTTTTATATATATTATATAGCAGCGAAGCAGGATGCCAATGGGACGGCACATACCCCGCAAGGCGTTTCCACAAACAGTTTCTAGCAGTGATCCCGAGAATAGTACGAACCAATCGAATCAGGCTACAGCTTTTGGTATTCAACTTATGTATAGATATGAATGGTATGAGAGGATTGTGAGCATCAGAAGGCTAAGTTGGTAATGTAACCTTACTTAGAAATTGTATCAGTGACAGATTCAAAGACATTTGGGTATTGTAATAAAGATTATTTATTCCGCAGTTGTTGTATTGTGTCGTTTCTGAGACTCTAACCTGTGTGTGTGTGTGAGACATATATTGTGGGGTCATGAGCAGGTGAATTATGCACGGTGTGAGTAATACAGATAAGGCAAAAGGAGTAAATGGATCGTGACTACCCTAAATCCCTGACCCCGGATTTGGGGCTGTTACACTGACAGTTGCCATAAGAGCATAGTTTTCTCCATCATCAGAGTCTGAAGTATCTGCCCAGTCTTTGCCTTTAGAGATGAGTGCTTTCTCAGATTTGCCTTTCTTGCACTCTGGAGCATAGTGACCCATCTCTTTGCACTTGTAGCACTGGATCTCAGATTTGTCCTTCTTTCCAGACTTGGTATCCCTTCCATCAGACTTTCTGAAATTCTTCTTCTCAGAATTTGAATCTTTCCTTGAGAATCTCTTTCCCTTCTTGAAGTTCTTGAATCCCATCTTCTTGAAGGTCTTCACCATCAATGCAGCCATTTGCATCATCTGTTCTTCATCATCATCAGAGTCAGAAGCTTCACCAGAGTTTGAATCATCATCAGAGTTTGATGACTCACTCTCAGATTTAATGACTAAAGCCTTTCCCTTGGCTTTCTTCCTTGATGATTCCTTCTTAATGGGCTTCTCCTCGACTTTGAGAGCAACAGATTTTGTCTTCTTGCTGGATCTCATGTTTCTTTGTTCTATCTCAAGTTCATGAGTCTTTAACAATCCATAGATCTCATCAAGATCTGTATCAGCAAGATCATAATTATCTCTGATTGTTGTTGCCTTTAAATCCCACTTTTCAGGTAGAGATAACAGAAACTTGAGATTAGACTCTTCAAGTTCATATTCTTTATCAACCAGAGACAGATCGTTCAACAGTTTGCAAAATCTGTCATAAGTCTCAGTCAAGGTTTCATTAGTTCTTGAATCAAAGTGCTCATACTCCTGTGTGAGTATTGTTTTTCTGTTCTTCTTAATTGCACCTGTTCCCTGGCATCTGACTTCTAAAGCATCCCATATCTCTTTGGCAGTTTTGCAGCCAATTACTCTGTTAGACATAACATTATCTAAAGCACTGTGGAGAAGATGTCTAACCTTTGCATCCTTTACAATTGATGAGATATCCTCAGGAGTCATATCTTTCTTTTCCTTTGGAACAATCTTTTGTTCTTGACCATCAACAACAGGGGACAATTTAGTTGGCATATGAGGACCATCATAGATTCTGTCAAGATATTCTGGATCTGTAGCCTCCAGAAACATGGTCATCTTAACCTTCCAAATCGGATACTCTACTAGCCTGAGAATTGGAACCCTGATTGTTTCATATCGACTCACAGAATTGGGCTTAACCTGTTCAGCCGTAGGAGCAGTTTGATTTTCTTCAGACATGATTAATACTGTGTTTGAATCGTAAAACTGTATATATTAAACAGCCTTGGCTCTGATACCAATTGTTAGGCCGAATACACAATATATAATCAATTAGGTATGAGAATAACAATGAAGAACACAGGTTTGTAAATCAACAAACTGAATTATATTAAATAATTCTCTCTTAGTGATGTTAATGAATCACAAAGAGCTTCTAGGTTACAAGAATAAAATATTCAATGATCGCATCCCTTCTAGGGATAACCTATCTGTGTTTATATAGTACACAGTTACACAATCCTTATCTAATTGATATTCCTACAAATTAGCTATACAATTGTTATCAATTAAGGATTGCTTCTTATCTTCTATTCCGTTTCCTTAGCTGTATCAATATATTCTGCTTCTTTCCATCTTCAGAATATATTGCTTCTAGAATCTTCAATTCATCACCGACAGCTAATTCAACTATCACCTTGTCAGACTTTAAATAAACTCTGACCGGCTTCCTTTAAACTCTTCACCCTGTCAGAGTTTAATTAAACTCTGACCGGCTTCTGATAAACTCTGGTCAGTACCTGTTGCTTAAACACTGATAAACAAACATCAGTAATTATATCTAACAGATGACATTGTCAAACATCTCTTGCTCCAAACCATTAAACAGAATGTTCATGGTTCTTTTATCTTTGTGGACTTCTGCAACATCTTCAATAGTCCATTCTGAGACAAGTTTTGGAATTTCCACATCAGGAGCATCATCTGGCACTCCAACTCTAGATGCAAACTTCATGGGAACGTGTGGACCTTTCTCAATGCAGTCTACATACCTCTCATCCATAGACATGAGATGTAAATGCATCTTTACTTTCCAGTGAAAGTAATTGTCCTTATCAAGAACTGGTATCTTTACTCCTGCATCCTTCTTCACCATGGTTACTGTTTTGGTCTTGATCTTTAAACTTCTTGTATGTTAGAAGCTTTCTCTGATACCAATTGTTAATCCCAAATGACCTAACAGAATTGTAGAAGGGGGGGTTGAATACAATTCTTGATATTTCTTAATCTTAAGAACAACTTACAAATAAAAACTGAACTTAAAGTAAAAATCACAAGCACATAAATAATTTCAGTTGGATTGTTTGATGATCCAACTGAAGTGATTTTTATTGCGGAAATAATCTGTGATACAAAATGTACACAGCTGCTCAGTTACAAGAGTGTAGAGAAGTATGCTCTCAAAGATAGCTAATACAATCTATTTGTTTTTCTTCTCTTACATCTATTTTAACTGCTACACTTGGTTATATACATTCCCAAGTTTACAATACTATTTTGGTTACACTAAAGTACACTAGTAATAACCATCAGTAGTTTGCTTTTCATTCCTTTTGTCCAATGGTCCTTGGAGATCCTTGCTTTTGTCTTCACGCTTATTATGATCACTCCCAAGAGCCTTATTGGAAATTGGAATGTTTCCTTATTTCCAGTAACCATTTAGATGGCTTCCAATGCACAGTACACTTCCATATCTCCTTTAGATCTGTTCAGTAAACTGTCACTATCACTTAGTCAACTATTCAAAAAAGTAATAGTGATTCGTTGATGGCATGGAGATGTGTTTCGTTGATAGCTTTATTCTTCATTTCGTTGATGGTGTATTCCTCGTTTCGTTGATAGAGTAATCTTCATTCCGTTGACAGACTAATCTTCATACCGTTGATACAGTAATCTTCATACCGTTGACATGTCTTCACTTAGGCAAAATTACATGGCATAATATATTTACAATTCACCAACCTATTTTGCCTATCTAGTACTTAGTCAACATGACTTAGAAAAACCTATCTAATACATACAACAAATTGCATATCAAACTGTGAAGTATTGTACAGTGCAATTGCTACATCACTCATTTCGTTGATGAGCTTCCTGTCAACGAAACACTGCAAAGCATGCCATTTCGTTGACAGTTACAAAATGACTTAATACAAAATCTACTAAGTATTTTTATAATTATCATCAAGAACAACATATTCCTAACACTACGTCTCGTACATAGGTGGCATGAAAAATTATCTTAACCCTCAAAATCACTATTCATCCACCAAATTCACTATTCACTGATGCACTTAATCATAATAAGAAAAGTTTTAATTTTACCAAAAATTCGGGTTATTATAGATCAGGATATTCTTCAGTTGAAATTGAGAGTGCTTTTTTGCAAACAACTGTTGAACTCTCTTATCAGTATGATAAAGAGTAACAACATCACATTTCTTCGTTTTGAACTTCTGGAATAAGTTAGCAGCATCCTCAGGATTTTTGTTACGACCAAACTAAACACGCAAGTGCACGTGATCTCAAGTAATACAGATAGCAAATAAGGTTCGTTCCAACAGGGACTCGTTGTTTGTCTAGTTAATTCACTCACCAATGTATGATTATTATGCGATGCTAAAACAATTAACAAGTGGTTTTTGTTTATCACTAAAAATTATCTAAGAATTATAACTAATTATCACTACTTAAACTGAGTTTTATACTGATTTACTTATGTGAATGAAACATGGGATTTCAACTTCATTAAACAATCCATCTAAAATCTTCAATTCTCTAGCCCTTTCATGTGATTTGTTAATACCTGATCGAACACACAAAACTGATAAAAGCCAACTTTCGTTGTACCAATACCATCCTAAATAATATCCACAATTAAGATAGAAATTACTTAGTCTTCCAATTATGCTTAGTCTTTATATGTCTATAAAGATTGAAAACATAATGGTTTAAGTACAAGCATTCAATTGATCACATAGTCGTCATAAAACGGTTAGAGTTACGACATTAATTACGAATGATATTCTCACGCATAAACCTATGCTAGCATGGCAAGTTCTAAACTCTTAGATCCACTTTCGCTTCAATAAGAATTAACACACAATTACAGGAGTTAGCTACTCTCCTATAACGAATTAAAACAACCATGATAGGATATCACATCAATCACACTATAGGCATCAAGAAAATTCAACTAATAGACTTCATGAATAACTACGCTAAAACCCCATGATAACGAATTAGTTCATAATCAAACTAATCGTCACCATGGGTTCTAATGAAAACATGATAGAAGAAAACGAATTATAACTATTATAAATATCAAGGGTTTTTAAGAGTACACCAAATCCAAGCATCCACAAACTAGAAAGATTACAAGAATAAAATTGAATTGATCTTCTTCCTTGCTTCTTCGTGCTTAAACTCCGTAGATATATGATATGTGTCTCTTCTCTCGATCTCTAGGGTTTGTTTTTTCTTTATAAAGGCCTCCAGGTGCAAATAAGTCGTACCCAATTGTAATTTTGACTTCAACTCGAAAAATCAGCAAATCGGGTTCAAAACAGGAACTTTCGTCAGACAGACCGGCGCTGCCGCGCCACAAATACAAAGGAGAGCGGCGCTGCCGCGCCAGAGATTTTCTGTACTGTTTTCCAGCGGCGCTGCCGCGCCATAGACAAGCTTAAACACGGCGCTGCCGCGCCGTACCTTCTGTCCAGAATTATAGAAAATGTTGTCCTCTTCGCGTGAGCTGTAAGATCGTCAGAATCGGACTTGTAGAACTCCAGATATGGCCAAAACAGTGAAGACTGCGCAACCTACCCGGAAAATCCGAATTTTAATCAAATTAACCTCCAACTCTTGGTTCTGCAAAACTTAATGAAAACACATTAAACACACCACATACTTGAGTTCAAGTCATCAATTTAAGCCGATATGAAGCGTTCCAAGTGGATATAAAATCCACTTATCACACCCCCAAACTTAAACCGATGCTTGTCCTCAAGCATAAATAATATAACTATATACAACTAACTAGTACCACTTCCGTAGGTGATCACGGTTGCATTTGGCATATGCAACAAGCCCTTTAAACCCCTAGGCAGCCCTAGTGGACGAGTAAGGTCTCGTGAGGGCCTATAGTGAATGTACCCACAAAATCCATCTAACAATGCAACTACAAATGCAACTAACTACATGTATGCAACTATATGAAAATGCAACGATCCCTTCAAACCAACCAAAACCAATCAACGAGCCAACATCTCAAAGAACACAGTCTTCAAAACAGAGTTCGACCAAATTCCCATCGACCAACGAGACAAACACAGAAACGTGCGTGTGTGCGATGCTCACCAATATACTCCCAAACTAAATCAAGACCATACCTACTCTTAGCCCAAACAACCACAAGCTTACAAACAGAATGAACGCTAGACACAAGAACTCTTAAGAGACACCTTCGCAGTCCATCTGAGTTAGACAGGAATTCAAGCTTTATTACACAAAAACAACTACGCACAACACACATGCTTATTTGACCGTGCAATGGTTGAGACCCCGAAAGGCTTATACAATAATACCCATGTAGCGAGCGTTAGGTTAGCGGATCCCAGACCGGAAAAGTCTTAGGTCACTAGGCACAAAGTCCCCTAGAACTTAATTGCTCGAGTATTAAAGAGCTCAACCTGATCAATTCTGCATAAACACAAAACAAACACAACTTTTTTTTTCTTTTTCAACTTTTCTCTTCTTTTTTTTCTTTTTTTTTCTTTCAACAAATTCGGAATGAGTGCTCTTTGCCTTTTTCTCATCCCACCCTAGACTACTCATCTTTTCAATGAGCCGGCTACTAGCCATTTGACGCCTAGCCTTTATTACAACTAGCATGAAATCCCTGGTTTCCCCCAAACTTATACATAAGTGCTCCTTCGTTTTCAAGAATCTAGCCAACATTCTAAATGTAAACAAGTGGTTAAATTCTAACACCAAACAAGCATGGTCTGATCAAATTCAAAAGCTACCAATGAGACTTATGAAATAGATTTGTTTCTGGCATGCAAGTCAATACTTAGAAACTTAATCAACCCTCTATTCATCACAACCACACTCCAATCAACATCGACTCACCAACAGAAATAGTCAAATCCTACGGGATCATGAAATATGCATGCAACTAAAATGGACTCACATGACAGATATAAATACTAATGCAAACAGAATGCCCTATATGACATGAACATGCAAAACTACGAATAAACTACAACTACACATGCAATATGAATCCTACATGAGACACACACTAACTATACAAACCCATACATCACCCCCAAACTTAACATATTCAATGTCCTCATTGAAGGTAATAAGAAAGATAGTAGAAACATACCTAACACATGGGTTGCCTCCCACGAAGCGCTGTCGTTAATGTCATTTAGCCGGACAAATGTGAATCAAATCATGGTGGCTCGAAGATCGCATTTGACTTGTCCTTAGCAGAAGGACCATTCACCCATTGTTTGATAACCTTCTTGCTTTCTTCCCACATCTTTTCCAAATCAAACTTCACCTTGACTTTTCCATCAATCAATTTTTTTCTTTTTCTTCTTTACACCTCTAAGGTGTTTATGCTTCTCCGTCGATTGATAAGAACACTCTTTTACCTCATCATCCTTGTTCCACCTTCTCAGCACATTATCTTCACACTCTTTAAAAATCACCAACTCATCATTCAGAAGGACATACTTCAAATGTGGTGGAAGTTTTCCAAGCCTGACATTCGAAAGATCTCGAATGGAAGAATTGTCAATGGAATCACTGATATGATGCTCGAACTTGTGCATGTCCGAATTTTTGCTCAACAGCTGATCGAACTCCTTTCTCTGACCCGTATCAACCATCTTCAAGCTAAAACACTCTTCCTCCTCTGTCGGAAATTTCATAGCCTGGAACACATTAAAGATGACCTTTTGATTACTCACCCTCATTGTGAGTTCTCCCTTTTGGACATCAATAAGAGTCCGACCTGTAGCCAAGAATGGTCGTCCCAAGATGATAGGGATCTTCTTGTCTTCCTCAAAGTCAAGAATAACAAAATCAGCAGGAAAAATCAGCTTATCCACCTTTACCAAGACATCCTCCACTATACCCCGAGGATAAGTAACTGAACGGTCCGCGAGTTGCAGCGTCATAGTAGTTGGCTTTGGTTCTGGGAGACCAAGTTGTATAAAAACTGATAAGGGCATGAGATTAATGCTTGCACCCAAATCACACAAACATTTGCTGAAGGAGAGATCTCCAATAGTACATGGAATAGTGAAGCTTCCAGGGTCCTTCAACTTAGGTGGCAAATTTTGTTGCAAGATGGCACTACATTCTTCCGTCAATGCAACTGTCTCTAGCTCCTCAAGTTTCAATTTCTTCGAAAGAATGCCCTTCATAAACTTCGCATAGCTCGGCATTTGCTCAAGAGCCTCTGCAAATGGTATGTTAATCTGAAGCTTCTTGAAGACATCCAAGAACTTAGCAAACTGCTTGTCAAACTTTTGCCTTTGAACTCTTTTTGGGAATGGAGGAGGTGGAAACACCTTTTCTTCTACTACTTTCCGAGAATTTTCATTCTTCCCAGTTACGTGAGTTGAGAGAGTAGCATTAGGTACCAAATCAGGAACAGAATCGACCCTAGCATCAAATTCATTTTTTTCTTCCAGAGGGCCCGGCGCTGCCGCGCCGTTTTTGTACTGGGGATCGGCGCTGCCGCGCCGTACTAACTGATCAGAATTTTCAGTTTTTTCCTCGGCTGACTTTTCTTCGTTCTGACCTTGCAGAATCTTTCCCGATCGTAAGGTTACTGCCTAGACCTGTTCCTTGTGATCTTTCTTGCCTGGATTCATCTCTGTGTCACTCGGAAGCGTTCCTGGTTGACGGTTCAACAATGCATTGGCTAGTTGCCCAATCTGATTCTCTAAAGTTTTCAACGACACCGCTTGACTCTTGTACATCATTCGAAGCTCTTCCAATTCAGACTTCTCAGACTGATTCAATGAATTCCCTTGCGATGGTTGAAATCCCAGTGGATTGAATGGTTGCCTTGGAGCATAAGGTGGTGGTTGATAGTTCTGATTATATGGCCTTGCATTGAACTGCTGATTTTGTGGTTGCTGAACACCACCCTGATTGTTGCTCCAACTGAAATTAGGATGATTCCGATTGTTGGGATGATACACATTAGGTGCTGGTTGCTGAGTTCTCTGAAAGTTACTAACAAACTGTGCTGATTCAGCTGAGATAGCACACAGATTCGTGTCATGAGCCCCTGCACACAATTCACACACCATAGCAACCTGGTTAGTCCCAAGATTAGAAAGGGAATCTACCTTCATTGTCAACGCCTCGAGTTGAGCAGCAATAGCAGTAGCCGCATCCAATTCGAGTACTCCAGCCACTTTAGCAGGTGGCAAGCGTTGAGTACGATTCTGAAACTCATTGGCTGCCATCATCTTGATAAGATTATAGGCATCCTCATAGCTTTTTGCCCAAAGCGCACCTCCAGATGCAGCATCTAACATAGGCCTAGATTGAGCTCCCAACCCGTTATAGAAATTGCTGATTATCATCCAATCCGGCATTCCATGATGCGGACAACGTGCCAAAATCTCCTTGTACCTTTCCCAAGCTTCCCCCAAAGATTCCTGGGATTGCTGAGCAAACTGAGAAATAGAATTCCTATAAGCTGCTGTCTTCGCCATGGAGAAATACTTCGTCAAGAACTTTTGAGCACAGTCTGCCCATGTTTTGATAGAACCTGATGGCATAGAATGTAACCAACTCTTGGCTTTATCCCTAAGAGAGAAGGGAAATAGCCTCAATCTGATTGCATCATCTGTAACTCCGTTGAATTTGAAGGTATCACAGATCTCTAGGAAGTCCCTAATATGAGCATTGGGATCTTCAGCAGGACTACCCCCAAACTGAACTGTATTCTGAATCATCTGAATGATGTTTGGCTTAAGCTCGAAGTTATTTGCCCCAATAGCTGGACGAACAATGCTGGTATGAATGTCCTCCACCTTTGGCTGAGAGAATTCACTCAAAGCCTTCGCTGGTTGTGCTTCATCTGCCATATCTTCTTCTGATTCAAGATTGTTTTCCACACTGATGTTCTCAAAGTCAAGTTTCCTTCGTGCTAGTTCTTCTCTTCTTGCTAATTCTTCTCTACGTGCTCGAGCTCGTGTACGCATACACTCTCAAATAGTACCTGAAATTCACCAACTAGAAAATTTGATGAGAAACGTCCTAGTCACCGAACTTTAATGACCACTGATGGTAAATACTGAAACTAAACAAATAAAACCGAAGTCCCCGGCAGCGGCGCCAAAAACTTGTTACGACCAAACTAAACACGCAAGTGCACGTGATCTCAAGTAATACAGATAGCAAATAAGGTTCGTTCCAACAGGGACTCGTTGTTTGTCTAGTTAATTCACTCACCAATGTATGATTATTATGCGATGCTAAAACAATTAACAAGTGGTTTTTGTTTATCACTAAAAATTATCTAAGAATTATAACTAATTATCACTACTTAAACTGAGTTTTATACTGATTTACTTATGTGAATGAAACATGGGATTTCAACTTCATTAAACAATCCATCTAAAATCTTCAATTCTCTAGCCCTTTCATGTGATTTGTTAATACCTGATCGAACACACAAAACTGATAAAAGCCAACTTTCGTTGTACCAATACCATCCTAAATAATATCCACAATTAAGATAGAAATTACTTAGTCTTCCAATTATGCTTAGTCTTTATATGTCTATAAAGATTGAAAACATAATGGTTTAAGTACAAGCATTCAATTGATCACATAGTCGTCATAAAACGGTTAGAGTTACGACATTAATTACGAATGATATTCTCACGCATAAACCTATGCTAGCATGGCAAGTTCTAAACTCTTAGATCCACTTTCGCTTCAATAAGAATTAACACACAATTACAGGAGTTAGCTACTCTCCTATAACGAATTAAAACAACCATGATAGGATATCACATCAATCACACTATAGGCATCAAGAAAATTCAACTAATAGACTTCATGAATAACTACGCTAAAACCCCATGATAACGAATTAGTTCATAATCAAACTAATCGTCACCATGGGTTCTAATGAAAACATGATAGAAGAAAACGAATTATAACTATTATAAATATCAAGGGTTTTTAAGAGTACACCAAATCCAAGCATCCACAAACTAGAAAGATTACAAGAATAAAATTGAATTGATCTTCTTCCTTGCTTCTTCGTGCTTAAACTCCGTAGATATATGATATGTGTCTCTTCTCTCGATCTCTAGGGTTTGTTTTTTCTTTATAAAGGCCTCCAGGTGCAAATAAGTCGTACCCAATTGTAATTTTGACTTCAACTCGAAAAATCAGCAAATCGGGTTCAAAACAGGAACTTTCGTCAGACAGACCGGCGCTGCCGCGCCACAAATACAAAGGAGAGCGGCGCTGCCGCGCCAGAGATTTTATGTACTGTTTTCCAGCGGCGCTGCCGCGCCATAGACAAGCTTAAACACGGCGCTGCCGCGCCATACCTTCTGTCCAGAATTATAGAAAATGTTGTCCTCTTCGCGTGAGCTGTAAGATCGTCAGAATCGGACTTGTAGAACTCCAGATATGGCCAAAACAGTGAAGACTGCGCAACCTACCCGGAAAATCCGAATTTTAATCAAATTAACCTCCAACTCTTGGTTCTGCAAAACTTAATGAAAACACATTAAACACACCACATACTTGAGTTCAAGTCATCAATTTAAGCCGATATGAAGCGTTCCAAGTGGATATAAAATCCACTTATCAATTTTCAATTAGCACATCTTCATTACCTTCAGGAATTTTAGAGAGTGTTTGTCCATGACCAGGTGTCAGGATTTGATCAGCCGTTAGGATTTGATCAGCCATCAGGATTTGATCACCTGTCAGGATTTGCTCTTCCGTCAGGATTTGCTCTTCCGTCAGGATCTGAGATTTCACCAAAGTCCTTACTATTTTAACTCCAGAATCAGAAACATGAGTTGACTGCATGGATTCACTTTGTGTAGTTTGTCTTGTAGACTTCACCATAGCAGCATCAGAGGTTCCTCCTTGTAATACCATGTCATCACCATCATTTCCAGTATGATCATCATCATTATCTCTTCTCAATACTAGATCAGGTGTACATTTTGACTGACTTACCTTGTCCCCCTTTTTGGCATCAGGATTTGATAACAAATTTAAAATCAAGGAAAGAGAGGCTTGAATGTCAGTTACCTTGGAATCTAATGAATCAATCATGTTGTTTATTTAAGACTGTGCAGTGATAAGATCTTTGACTTTAGAATCCACTACTTTGAGTTGAAGAGCAGTAGGTGCTTTGGCCAAACTTTGAGAAATATCAGTCCTCACTAAGATATTTGCAGCCTTTACAGAATCAATTTCAAACTTGAGGCTCTTGCTTAAAAGAGTTGTAGCCTTCAAGTGATTCCTTATATCTTCATTCTCAATCAAGCTTGCAGCATAAGAAGCATGTTCCAAAGCACATGGATAACTGACAGGATCATCAGACATGTACCATTCATTGTCCCATTCATGTCTTCTTAGCTGTTCAGCAGGATCTATTGCAGAAGGAGCAGAAAAATCTTGTCTAGAATCGTTTCCAGTAGTAGCCTTTCCAACCATGAAAGTGCTTGAAGAACCAAAATTAGTTCCAAGACTAGATTTTATTGATGTAACAAGCTGATCCTTCTCAATATCCTCATCTAAATCATCACTGTCATCAGAATCATCATTATCAGTAGGATCAGGAAGAATAATACCTTTAAGCTTATCCTGATGATCTGTGACAGGAGCTTTCATTGGCCTTGAGCTAAGTGGTTGTATCAGGATTGGCTCAACATCAGGAGCACCACTAGCGTCATGAGCAACACTGTCAGGATTTGATTGGCATGCATCAGTATTTGCTACCAATGGTTCTTGTGGAGCCTGAGGTTCAGAAGCTACTTCAACACTTTGAGTTGGAGGTTCTTGTGTGCTTCCCTCATAGACAGTGTCCTCGACCAAAATTTCCATTTCAGGAATAGGAGAAGTCCCTTGAGCATTGTCAGGAAACTCCTTAAAAACTGTAGTTGATTTGCCTGCTTCCTCATTTTGAGAGGATGGTTCTTGTGGGGCAGGAATGTTGATGTCTTCATTCTCCCTTTGAGAAAATGGTTCTTGTGTGACCATTCCTTCAGCTGTGCCTTCACTCACACTTTGAGTAAGTGGTTCTTGTGTGGCTGGATCTTTAGTAGCTGCTGAACCACTTTGAGGTTCAGGTTCTTGTGGGCTAGATCCTTTCAGTTTCTTTTGCCTCTGAAAAACTTTCTCTTCTTCCTTCCTTTTCTTTTCCATGGGATGAGTAAACCCAAGTTTGGAAGCAGTAGCACCAAGCTTCTCCCATGATATTTCTACAATTCTTGAAGTAGGAGAGGCTTTGGCTGGAGAGTCTGAGATAGAGACAATTTTGCTTGGTGATGCATCAGGACTACCAATGTCAGGATTTGCTTGAGCATCAGGATTTGATGACTCATCAAGAATTGAACTAGTCTGAACATCAGTATCCTTCTTCTTCAAAGGAATATGATACCTGCTTGTAACCAACTTTCTTTTCTTCTATGGCTTAGTAAATGGTGCCACAGCTTCACATGCAGTATCAGCAACTTCCTTGTTCATTTTAAATTTAGAGGACAGTACCATATCATCCTCAGAATTAGAATCATCCCTCAATACCAATTTTCTTTTAACAGAAACCTCCTCAACCTTATCAGCTGTCTTCACCAGGACCCCTTGTACACCCCCTTGTTTCTTCAGTTTGGTGAGTGGTGTAGAGGAGAAATCCTTTGATCCTGATTGCCTTCCAGACACATCAGATCTAGCTGATTTCTTTGATTTTACAACTACAGTCTTTTGAGAGACTGTAGAGGTGGTTGTAGAGTGTTTGGAGTGTTTGGATTGGATGCTTGGGTCAGGAACAAGGTGTGATTGACCTTGCCCCATAGCATCAGAAACTGATCCATAAAGAGTAGGCATTTTCTCTTTCAAGAAAAGCCTGACCTCATCAGGAATGTAGGCATTTCCTGTAAAACTATCACTGTTGACTAAGGACTTCACATTATTTTCTGTAATTCTACAAATTGGTAGAATTACATCATCTTCAAAAATAGTACCAGGACACAAGTGATTAAAAATTAACTGAAAAAATCTAAGAAAACAGACAGAACCTAACTTATCTGATTTCCTATCACTTAAAACTTTCAGAATAAATGACCCATAATCAAAAATAGTAGAGTAAATAAGAGAGTACCCTATCTTGAGAGATCCTGATGGTAGAGCATCAAAGTTGGATGTCTTGTTCAGGAAACATCTACTTATGGTGTCAAAGAAAAAATTTCATTCCTTCTTAAGCTTTGTCCTAAAGAGGTTTCCATACCTCTTAACTTCTCCATTGTAGCCCATCTTGGTAACAAACTCAAGGAGAGTTGAGTTTGAAACTGTATCAGGAACCTTATCACCCAGAACATGTAAATGAAGAGCTTCTTTAACAACAGCAGGGGTCACATGATATGTAACACCATTGAATTCAAAATTCATCAGTATTGTTCCTGATGGGCTTTTACCAAAAATAGCCGTGTTCCATACCTGCATCACTGATTTAAAAGATACACTAGCAGGTTCTGTTAGAGCATACTTCAACGGGCTTGAAGTTAAAAAATCCTGTATAATGTGAAATTCAGTGGGTAATTCCTGATGATCTAACACAGCCACAAAATTATTAGTGGCAAAAGTAACTCCACTAATTACTATTTGTTTGTTCATGAATGATGAAGACGCCATTGAAACAGTGTAGAAAACTTGAGAATTGAGATTAAGAAATTAGGGTTCGTAAGCACAGAGAGAGAGAGAGAAGATGAAAAACTGATAAGGAGAGAGTAATCAGCAATTTAGAAAATCAAATGTATTTTGTTAAAACAAAATATTACTCTCAATAAAAGGTGGCAAAATATGATTCGTGCACAAATAATTAGTGGACCAAATTACGTGCGTAATTAAACATAATTGCACCGCTTTTTATGTGTATCTAAGTGTATATATATATCAGTCTGACACAAGCGCGCATACAGTTGTCCAACTAAAACTCAAACGTTTCTCATCAGTTACTGACGAAAAATTAGGCACAAATTAAGCAATGAAATACTGACCTGTCCATCAGGATTGACCACTTGAATTCATGTCATGATTGTGTCCTATCAGGATTTGATCAAAATTACATACCTTACAGAATGACCATCAGGATTTGATAGTCATCAGGATTTCCTCTCTGTAGCTTTCCTCAGAAATTCTCAAAGTTCATCATTCCAAGTTCATTCACCAACTTGTTGAAAGTAGCTTCAGACAGTGGCTTGGTGAATATATCAGCTAGTTGTTGATCAGTAGGAACAAAATGAAGTTCAATTGTTCATTCCAGAACCTGTTCTCTTATAAAATGGTACTTGATACTAATGTGCTTAGTAAGAGAATGCTGAACTGGATTTCCTGTCATTGCAATAGCACTTTGGTTATCACAATAAATAGGGATTTTGGAGTATGACAGACCATAATCTAATAATTGATTTCTCATCCACATTATCTGAGCACAGCAACTTCCTGCAGCAATGTACTCAGCTTCTACAGTTGAAGTAGAGATAGACTTTTGCTTTTTACTGAACCAAGAAACTAGTCTACCACCCAAAAACTGACAACTTCCTGAAGTACTTTTCCTGTCTATCTTGCATCCTGCAAAATCAGCATCCGAGTAACCACACAAACCAAAATATGATTCCCTTGCATACCAAAGGCCAAGTCAAGGAGTGCCTTTGAGATATCTAAAAATTCTTTTGACTGCTATCAGATGAGGTTCCCTGGGTTTTGCTTGAAATCTTGCACACAGACAGGTTGCAAACATGATATTTGGTCTACTTGCAGTGAGATACAATAGAGAGCCAATCATCCCTCTATAGTGAGTTACATCTACCTCAACACCTTGATCAGGATCAAGTTTGGTAGTTGTAGCTATGGGAGTACTTGTAGGTGCACTATCTTGCATGTTAGACCTTTTCAATAGATTCCTTGTATACTTTGACTGATTGATAAAAATGCCATCATCAGTCTGTTTAACTTGAAGACCAAGAAAGTAACTCATTTCTCCCATTATACTCATTTGATATCTAGACTGCATAAGCTTGGAAAATTTTTCACACAGCTTATTGTTTGTTGACCCAAAGATGACATCATCAACATATATTTGAACTAACAGCAAATCCTTACCATGATTCAAATAAAACAGAATTTTATCAATAGTACCTCTTTTGAATCCACTTTCTAGTAAGAATTGAGCTAAGGTTTCATACCAGGCTCTTGGTGCTTGTTTTAGTCCATAAAGTGCTTTATCCAATCTGTAAACATGATTTGGATATTTTGGATCAATGAAACCAGGAGGTTGTTCAACATAGACTTCTTCCTCTAGTTCACCATTTAAGAAAGCACTTTTCACATCCATCTGGAAAACCTTGAATTTCTTGTGAGCTGCATATGCCAGAAAGATCCTGATGGCCTCTAGTCTTGCAATAGGAGCAAAAGTTTCATCATAGTCAATTCCTTCTTGTTGAGAATACCCCTTTGCAACTAGCCTTGCTTTATTTCTGATAATTACACCATCTGAATCAGTCTTGTTTTTGAAAATCCATTTTGTACCAACAATTAACCTATTATTTGGTCTTGGCACTAGTTTCCAGACTTCATTCCTTTCAAATTCATTCAATTCTTCTTGCATTGCAATAACCCAATCAGCATCCTTAAGTGCATCTTCAACTTTCTTAGGTTCCTCCTTGGATAGAAATTTATGATAGAGACATTCATTCTGAGTTGCACTTCTTGTTTTAACACCTGCATCAGGATACCCAATTATCAAATCAGGAGTATGGCTTCTTGTCCATTTCCTAGCTGGTGGTAAATCATTCCTTGAAGTAGATGCTCCCTCTGGATTGGTGTTATCTTGATTAAAAGAATTTGCTTCATTAGAAGCTCCCCCTGAATTGTTGCTAGCTCCTCCTGATGGATTATCAGGATTATCACTTGAATCAGTATCTGAAGAATCTTGTCCTGATGATTGAGTAGACTCAGAATTAGTAGTAGTTTGTTGTTGCCCCCTCCCCTCAACATTTGCACTGCTAATAGTGTCACCATTATTTGTGTCATCAGAGATAGCACCATCATTATTTTTACCATCAGTATTTGGTGCATCATCAGGATTTGATGTGTCATCAGGATTTGGTGACCCATCAGTATCTGATGAAGTATCACTATCTAATTCTTGTTCTTCAAGTTCCTTGGTAGCTTCATTTTCAAAGACCAAACTATCATGAGAGTCTTCATTAATTCCAGTTATTTTCTTATCATCAAAAGATACATGTATTGACTCCATGACAATCCTTGTTCTCAAGTTAAAAACTCTGAAGGCTCTGGATGCAGGATAGCCAATAAAAATTCCCTCATCAGCCTTTGTTTTAAATTTCCCTAGCTGTTCAGGATGAGTTCTGAGAACAAAACATTTACAGCCAAACACATGAAGATGCTTCAAACTAGGTTTCTTCTCCTTGAGCATTTGATAGGGAGTTACTACATGTCTGTTTATCAGTGTGAGATTTTGAGTATAGCATGCTGTATTGACTGCTTCTGCCCAGAAATATGTAGGCAATTTAGCTTCTTCCAATATAGTTCTGCCAGCTTCAACAAGAGTTCTATTATTTCTTTCAACTACTCCATTTTGCTGGGGTGTGCCAGGAGCTGAAAATTGTTGAATTATTCCTTTGTATTTGCAGAACTCTTCCATATTTTGAATTCTTGAATTCAGTACCATTATCACTCCTTAGTATCTTGACTTTGTACTTTGTGCATGTCTCAATCATTCTCACATGGTCCAACAGTATCTCAGGAGTTTTATCTTTTTTGTGCAGAAAATACACCCAGGTGAATCTAGAATATTCATCAACAATTACAAGAGTGTAGTGTACCTTTTCTTACTGATGGACATAATGTTGACTGGTCCAAATAGATCAAGATGTAGCATGTGATATGGTTCTCCAATAGAGGATTCAGATTTACTCTTGAATGATGTCCTATGTTTGGCCTTCTGACAAGCATCACAGAGTCCATCAGAAGTATACAAAGCCTTAGGTAATCCTCTCACTAAATCTTTCTTAACCAACTCATTGATATTGCTGAAGTTGAGATGAGAAAGCTTCTTGTGCCAATTCCAACTTTCATCTACTGATGCTTTACTGATGAGACACGTAGGGGAGCCATCAGTATTGGTGTGAATTTTGGCTTCATAAATGTTACCATGCCTGTAGCCAGTGAGTGTTATCTTTCCTGATTCTTTACTGACTACTTCACAATGTGTGGAAAAGAAGTTGACCTGATAACCTCTGTCAGTGATTTGACTAATACTCAACAGGTTGTGTTTTAGTCCTTTCACTAGAGCTTCTTTTTCAATGATGACATTGCCAATGATTATATTGCCATATCCCAAAGTTTGTCCAATGTTGCCATCTCCATAAGACACAGTTGGGCCAGCTTTCTTTTCATATTCTGATAACAGGGCTTTGTTTCCAGTCATGTGCACAGAACATCCACTATCCATGACTAACACACTTTTCTTTTTACCCTTTTCATCAGGAACAACAGTTTTATCAGTATTGGCCATTAGGGCATAGTTGACCACCTCAGTGTCAGATTCTGAGGAAGAGTCCATCCAATCCTTGCTTGATGTGATGAGTGCTTTAGCCTTCTTGCACTCAGTTGCAAAGTACCTGTTAGATCAGAATTCAATGATCGTCAGAAGCTAGACTCAACTGATCAGGATTGCTGACGTCATCAGTATTGCATGGTCATCAGTATTTGATCAAGCGTCAGTATCTTATTGATCATCAGGATTCCTACTCAGACTATGATCAGGATTGATCATCAGAACTTGAAGCTGATCAGGATTCCTACTTCGAGTTATATTTGGAGTCTAGATAAACATGGAAGTTTATTCTATTTGTTCCTGGTTTGTAGTATGTAGCTATCGATTAAGGATAGGTTTCTATCTTATTGATTAGGACTTATCTTGTTATTGATAGAGAAGCTGTGTGCACTATATAAACACAGTCTTGGTTTCGATTTATGTATTCATTCGAGAGAGAACATAATCAAGGGAATCAAGAGAGAAGCTCTTAAGAACAGAATTTCTTGAGAGAGTTTTTGTAAACTAGCAGCTCTCAAGAACATCAGAATTTCTTGAGAGAGTTTGTAACAGTTTTATATCAGATTTAATAAAGCTGTTATCTTTCTTTTCATATTTGTGATATATACATTAAGAAGTCGATTATCTTACACTATTGTATTCAACCCCCCTTCTACAATAGATTATTACTGGGCAACAATTGGTATCAGAGCAAACTGATTTAATTCTGAATCAAATACGATCTAAAGATGTCGACAACCAAGTATGAAAGCATGAAGATTCCCATCTTAAAGATATCAGAATATCCTACATGGAGGGTAAAGATGCTGATGTACCTGGAGGCTATGGATCCTGACTACTTGGACAGGATTCGTGATGGACCATATATACCAACAAAGTTCGTAGAACGAACAGATACAGTACCAGAACATTATGTGGTCAAAGCTAAAGCTGAATGGACTCCAGAAGAAAAAGCTCATGTACTCAGGGAACCAAAGATAAAGAATATCTTGCATAATAGCCTTGATGTTGTCATGTCAAACAGAGTGATTGCATGCAAGTCTTCAAAAGAAATCTGGGATACTTTGGAAACTCAGTGCCAGGGATCTGCATCTGTCAAGAAAAACAGAAGGGCTCTATTGATTCAAGAATATGAACAATTCGATGCAAGACCTGAAGAGAGCCTGACTGATCTATATGATAGATTCCTGACACTATTGAATAGCTTATCCTTAGTTGACAAAGTATATGAAACTGAAGATTCAAACACCAAATTTCTTAGAGCTTTACCTGAAGAATGGGATACTCAGACCTCAATCATTAGACACCAGTATGATCTGAACATTGTGTCTCTTGATGAGATCTATGGGATACTAAGAACTCATGATCTTGAAGTTCAACAGAGAAAGAACAAGAAAAGCAGCAAGGCAAAGTCAATTGCTTTGAATGTAGAAGCAAAATCAAAAGGGAAAGCTATGGAGGTCTCTAGAAGGAAAGCAAGAGTAGCTGAATCAGATCCTGACGACTCTTCATCAGATACTGACGGCAATCCTGATGCCAATACTGGTGATGAATCTTCTGATTCAGACATGGAAGAGATGGTTGCTATGATTGTCAGAAACTTCAGAAGGATGAAGTTCAGGAAGAATAGAAGACAAGGCAACTTTCAGAAAAAGACCTTCAAAGCAGACAAAGACAAGTATATCAAAAAGGACAGCAAGGGTAGCAAATTTGACAAGTCAAAGGTTAGATGCTACAAGTGTAATGGTATGGGTCACTTTGCTTCTGAATGTAACAAGACAAAGGCACTCATCACATCAAGCAAGGATTGGATGGACTCTTCCTCAGAATCTGATATTGAGGTAGTCAACTATGCGTTAATGGCCAATGCTGATGTAACTGCTGCTCCTGATGATAAGGTACTAAATACTATCTTTGATTTTGATACTGATAATGCTTCTGAGTTAAGACGTTTTCTAAAGTCATTACATATTAGCTTTAGAAGTCAAACTGCTGAGAATACTAGAATCTTATCTGAGATGTCTGACCTTAGGAAGAGGAATGAGATATTAGAAGCTGAATTTTCTCGTATGCAAGAAGTACAAAAAGAATGTGATAATGCTAAACACATGCACTTAGAGATGACATCTAAATGTACTTCCCTTGAAAAAGAACTTGAATATGCTAATGAGAAAATCAGAACCTGGACAGACTCTGGTAGGAAATTTCATGAGATTAATACCTCTAAGAATTGGAGAGAGTGTCTAGGATATAAGTCAGATGAAGATAAGAAATTGAAAGAGAAAATTGTCATTGATGAGACAGTCAGTCCAAAGACCTATAGACATGTTATAGACTCAATCAAATCTAAGATTACTCCTGTTAATTTTGTTTTTGGTAAGGATTCCAATTCTACTTTTGAAAAGGGATCTTCTTCTACTCAAGGAATTAAAATTATAAAGTCTAAACCTGTCATGAACAAAGTCACTAAGAATGTAGGTCTATTGTCTCAGAAACAGCTTAAGGATAAAATCTGTGAGGTTACAGATAAGAAAAAGGAAGCTACTGTTAAGAGAAACAGGAATGGTAAAGTTGGGATCAATAAAGAGAATGGTTATAAATATATCCCAAATGCACCTAGAAAGTGTTGTTTTAACTGTGGTAACTCTAATCATCTTGCTATTGATTGTAAAAAGAGTAAGAAGAAAATTGCTGAAATTCCTAAGTCTGATGTTAGGAATAAATCAGTATTTTACAAACCACAGAATTCCTGTTTTCATTGTGGTAGTCTATGGCATTCTATTTATACATGTAAAGAGTATCATGATTTGTACTATAACTTTTATGATCCATTGCCTAAGGTTGAAAGTAGTACAAAGTCTGATAGAACTGAAAATGTCATAGTGAAGCATGCTTTTGTTAATACTGATACTGACAAAGCAAATCCTGATGGAGTAAATCCTGTCAGGACTGCTAAAGTCAAAAAGTCTTCTGCTGTTAAATTTAATAAAATGCATGAACAAGGAATCCAACAAGTGTGGGTTCCTAAACATTCTGACTAGTGTTTTACTATTCTGATGCAGGGTAAAAGGAAAAATGTGTTAGTCATGGATAGTGGATGTTCTGTGCACATGACTGGAAACAAAGCCCTGTTATCAGAATATGAGGAAAAAGCTGGCCCAACTGTGTCTTATGGAGATGGCAACATTGGACAAACCTTGGGATATGGCAATATAATCATTGGAAATGTCATCATTGAAAAAGTAGCTCTAGTGAAGGGACTAAAACACAACTTGTTGAGTATTAGTCAAATCACTGACAGAGGTTATCATGTCAATTTCTATTCCACACATTGTGAAGTAGTCAGTAAAGCAACAGGAAAGATAGCACTAACTGGCTACAGGCATGGTAACATATATGAAGCCAACATTCTCTCAGATACTGATGGCTCCCCTACATGTTTCATCAGTAAAGCTTCAGTAGATGAAAGTTGGAATTGGCACAAGAAGCTTTCTCATCTCAACTTCAGCAACATCAATGAGTTGGTTAAGAAAGAGTTAGTAAGAGGATTACCTAATGTCTTATATACACCCGATAGACTCTGTGATGCATGCCAAAAAGCAAAACAAAGAAGGACATCATTCCAGAGTAAATCAGAATCCTCTATTGAAGAACCATATCACATGCTACATCTTGATCTGTTTGGTCCAGTCAACATCATGTCCATCAGTAAGAAAAGGTACACTCTTGTAATTGTTGATGAATATTCTAGATTCACCTGGGTGTATTTTCTGCACAGAAAAGATGAAACTCCTGAAGTTCTGTTGGATCATGTGAGGATGATTGAGACAACCACAAAGTACAAAGTCAAGATTCTGAGAAGTGATAATGGTACTGAATTTAAGAATTCAAAGATGGAAGAGTTCTGCAAATACAAAGGAATCATGGGCAGAACTATGTTGGAAGAAGCTAAATTACCTACATATTTCTGGGCAGAAGCAGTCAACACAGCATGCTATACACAAAATCTCACATTGATAAACAGGCATGGTGTCACTCCTTATCAGTCACTCAAGGAGAAGAAACCAAGTCTGAAGCATTTGCATGTGTTTGGCTGTAAATGTTTTGTTCTCAGAACTCATCCTGAGCAGCTAGGGAAATTTGAAACAAAGGCTGATGAAGGAATATTCATAGGTTATCCTACATCAAGAGCCTTCAGAGTTTTTAATTTGAGAACAAGAACTGTCATGGAGTCAATTCATGTATCTTTTGATGATAAGAAGATAACTGGAATCATTGAAGACTCGCATGATAGATTGTTATTTGAAAATGAAGCTTCCAAGGAACCTGAAGAAATTGAATCAGATCCTGTCAATTCATCAGATACTGATGGGTCACCAAATCCTGATGACTCACCAGGTACTGATGGTGCTAATACTGATGATGCAAACAACAGTGATACAACTAGTAGTGCTAATGTTGAGGGGGGGCAACGGCATTCAACTACAAGTTCAGAGTCAACTCAATCATCAGGACAGAATTCTTCAGATACTGATTCAAGTGAAGATCCTGATAACACATCAGGAGGGCATAGCAATAATTCAGGAAGAGCTTCAAATCAATCAAATTCTTTCAATCAAGATAACACCAATCCAGGGGGAGCATCTTCTTCAAGAAACAATTTGACACCAGCAAGGAAATGGACAAAAGATCATTCTCCTGATTTGATAATTGGAGATCCTGATGCAGGTGTTCAAACAAGAAGTGCAACTCAGAATGAATGTCTATACAATAACTTTCTATCCAAGGAGGAGCCTAAGAAAGTTGAAGATGCACTTAAAGATGCTGATTGGGTTACTGCAATGCAAGAAGAACTGAATGAATTTGAAAGAAATGAAGTCTGGAAACTGGTACCAAGACCAAAGAATAGATCAATTGTTGGTACAAAGTGGATTTTCAAGAACAAGACTGATTCTGATGGTGTCATTATCAGAAATAAAGCTAGACTAGTTGCAAAGGGGTATTCCCAACAAGAGGGAATTGACTATGATGAAACTTTTGCTCCTGTTGCAAGACTAGAAGCCATCAGGATATTTCTTGCTTATGCAGCACATAAGAAATTCAAGGTTTTCCAGATGGATGTTAAAAGTGCTTTCTTAAATGGTGAACTGGAGGAAGAAGTTTATGTTGAACAACCTCCTGGTTTCATTGATCCTACATATCCAGATCATGTCTACAGACTGGATAAGGCACTTTATGGACTAAAGCAAGCTCCAAGAGCATGGTATGAAACCTTAGCTCAATTCTTACTGGAAAGTGGGTTCAAAAT
The DNA here is from genome assembly GCA_030848705.1 of Heracleum sosnowskyi. Lineage (NCBI taxonomy): Eukaryota > Viridiplantae > Streptophyta > Magnoliopsida > Apiales > Apiaceae > Heracleum > Heracleum sosnowskyi. The sequence continues at coordinate 24,457,990 of CM061245.1, forward strand.
AGGTGCAATTGATAAAACTCTATTTTATTTGAATCATGGTAAGGAGTTGTTGTTAGTTCAGATTTATGTTGATGATATCATTTTTGGGTCAACAAACAATAAGCTGTGTGAAAAGTTTTCCAAGCTTATGCAGTCAAGATATCAAATGAGCATGATGGGAGAAATGAGTTACTTTCTGGGTCTTCAAGTTAAACAGACTGATGAAGGGATTTTTATTAATCAGTCTAAATACACAAGGAATTTACTGACAAGGTTTAACATGCAAGACAGTACTCCTGCTTCAACTCCCATAGCTACAGCTACCAAACTTGATCCTGATCAAGGTGAAGAGGTAGATGTAACTCACTACAGAGGAATGATTGGCTCTTTATTGTATCTCACTGCCAGTAGACCAGATATCATGTTTGCAACCTGTCTATGTGCAAGATTTCAAGCAAAACCTATTCAGATGCTGATTTTGCAGGATGCAAAATAGACAGGAAAAGTACTTCAGGAAGTTGTCAGTTTTTGGGTGGAAGATTAGTTTCATGGTTCAGTAAAAAGCAGAAATCTATTTCCACTTCAACTGCAGAAGCTGAGTACATTGCTGTAGGAAGTTGTTGTGCTCAGATAATGTGGATGAGAAATCAGTTGTTAGATTATGGCCTGTCATACTCAAAAATCCCTATTTATTGTGATAACCAAAGTGCTATTGCAATGACAGGAAATCCAGTTCAGCATTCTCTTACTAAACACATAAGTATCAGATATCACTTTATAAGAGAACAGGTTCTGGAAGGAACAATTGAACTTCACTTTGTTCCTACTGATCAACAACTAGCTGATATATTCACCAAGCCACTGCCTGAAGCTACTTTCAATAAATTGGTGAATGAACTTGGAATGATGAATTTTGAGAATTTCTGAGGAAAAGCTACAGAGAGGAAATCCTGATAACTGTCAAATCCTGATGGTTATTCAGAAAGGTATGTATCTTTGATCAAATCCTGATAGGACTCAATCCTGACAGGAAATCAATTGGTCAAATCCTGATGTTCAGTTATTGAAGCTGGTATGAAAACCAGAGGTTCTATGCTAACTTGTCATTAACACTCCTGGTAAACTCTGGACAATTAGATTATTACTTAGTCTTTGATTAAGTTTTCAGTCTTAATTATCAATTTCAATTTTATTATTATCAGAGTTTATTATTTATCATCTCTATATCACTATGAGTGTTACTAACAAATTTTGCAGGCAAGTACAGGATGAAAACAATTGAGAAAATAGACAAATTTCATTAATACTTGAAGATACAATCAACCGCTGTTTCCTGAACAAGACATCAAATTTTGATGCTCTTCCATCAGGATCTCTTAAAATTGGGTACTCTCTTATCCATTCTACAGTGTTTGATTATGGGTCTTTTATCTTAAAAGCTTTAAGTGATAGGAAATCAGATAAATTGGGTTCTGTCTGTTTTCTTCGATTTTTACAGTTGATATTTAATCACTTATGTCCTAATGTTGTTTTTGAGGATGATGTAGTTCTACCAATCTGTAGAATTACTGAGAATAATATTAAGTCCTTAGTCAACAGTGATAAGGCAAATGGTTTCATAGGAAATGCTTTTATTCCTGATGAGGTTAGGTTTTTCTTACATCAGAAAATGCCTACTCGTTATGGACTACTTTCTAATGCTATGGGGCAAGGCCCAACCCACCTTGTTCCTGACACAAGCATGCAACCTAAACAGTCTAAACAGTTAACAACCACCTCTACTGTCTCTCAAAAGACTTTAGTTGTAAAATCAAAGAAATCAGCTAGAACTGATGTGTCTGGAAGACAATCAGGTTCAAAGGATTTTTCCTCTACACCACTCACTAAAAAGAAGATACAAGGGGGTGTACAAGGGGTCCTGGTGCAGAAAGCTGATAAGGTTGTTAAGAATGTTCCTGTGAAAAGGAAGATAAGGTTGATTGATGAAAGTGATTCAGAGGATGACTTACCTATATCCTCTGTGATGAATATGAACAAGGAAGTTGCTGATACTGCTACTAAAGTTGTGGTACCATCATCAAAACCACAAAAGACAAGGAAATTATCAAAGAGCAGGTATCATATTCCTTTGACAGTGCAAATGAAGGATACTGATATTCAGACATCAAATCCTGATGAGTCATCTACTCCTGATGCTCTAGCAAATCCTGATGTTAGTATTCCTGATGCAACAACAAAAGTTGTCTCTATATCAGACTCTCCAGCCTCTCCATCTCAGATTAGAGAAATTTCTTGGGAGAAGGTTTCTACAACTGCTTCCTTGGTTGGTCTTACACCTATATCAAAGAAAAAGAGGAATGCAGAAGAGTTAGTCTATCAGAGACAGAAGAAGCTGAAAGGATCAAGCCCACAAGAACCTGAATTTCAGAGTAATTCAGCAGCTACTGTTGATCCTACCACACAAGAACCACTCAATCAAAGTTTGGGTGAAGGCTTAGCTAGTGGAATGGTCACACAAGAACCATTTTCTCAAAGGGAGAATGAAGACATCAACATTCCAGCTACACAAGAACCATCTTCTCAAAGTGAAGATGCAGGCAAAGCTACAGCTTCTGTTGAAAGATTGGTCGAGAACATTGTCAATGAGGGAAGCACACAAGAACCTTTAACTCAAAGTGTTGAAGCAGCTTCTGAACCTCAAGCTTCACAAGAACCATTGGTAGCAAATACTGATGCAAGCATATCAAATCCTGACGATGTTCATCCTGACGCTAGTGGTGCTCCTGATAATGAACCTATTTTGATACAGCCACTTCGTTCAAGACCAATGGATCATCCTATCTCAGAACCACAGGATAAACTGAAAGGTATTGCTATTCCTGATCCTGATATTACTCATGATACTACTGATGATACTTCTGATGATAGTGATGATGATAATGAGAATCGAAAAGAGAAGGAACAGCTTGCTACAGCACTCAAAATTAGTCTTGGAACTAATTTTGGTTCATCAAGTACATATATGGCTAGCAATGCTTTCACTGGAAAAGATCAGAGACAAGATTTTTCTACTCCTTCCTTTGATCCTGCAGAGGCATTTAGACAGAATGAATGGAACAATTCATGGCACCAATCTGATGAATCTATCAGTTTTTCTTCTGTTATTGAACATGCCTATAATGCAGTGAAATCTATAGAGAATCAAGACTTGAAGAATCATCTGAAGGCTACTACTCTGTTATCCAAAGGCCTGAAAAGTGAGATTGATTCTATCAAGGGTTCAACTGAAAATGTGAGGACTGATATCTTTAATAATTTTACAAAGGTGCCTACTACTTTACAACTGAGGGTAGTGGAATCCCAAGTGAAATCTGTTGTTTCAGAACAAACCTCAATCAATCACAGAATTGATTCTCTGGATACTAAGGTAACTGAAATTCAAGCCTCTCTTTCCTTAATTTTGCAATTATTGTCAAATCCTGATGTCAAAAAGGGGGAGAAGGTTATTCAGACAAAATGTACACCTGATCTAGTATTAAGAAATAATGATGATGATACTGGAGATGATGGTGGTGACAAAGTAATACAAGGAGAAACCTCTGATGCTGTTGTTATGAAGACAATCCAAACTTCTCAAAGTCAAACAACGCAGTCAACTCATGTTTCTGATTCTGGAGTTAAGACAGTAAGAACATTGGTGCAATCTCAGATCCTGACGGAAGATCAAATCCTGACACCTGGTCATGGACACATTCTTGCTACAATTCCTGAAGGTGATGAAGATGTAATTATTGATAATCCTGAAGACGCATCAAATTTATTCCAGAAGTTTTCTACAAAAGATGGCAGAATTGTTACTCTATATCACACTGATAAAAGAGTTCAACAATTATATGCAAGAAAAGCACTCTCTACAGCAAGTGAAGAATATCCAGATCTCTCACATGAAGAATTCTTGAGACTACAAAGAGAGACAATGGAAAGCTATACTGCTCCTGCTAGAGGTAGAGGAAGCAGAAGTAGGAGAGGTGCTAGAAGAAGTAAAAGAGGTTCTTCAACTCAAATAGTACCTAGACAGACAAGGTCTAGAGGGTTAAGAATTGAAGAAATTCCTGAAGCTTCACAAAATCTAACAGATCCTGTTATCAAGGATATCATGGAGAAAGAAGACAAGGAATTTGTTGAAGAAGAACCTGAATTGAGAAGAAAAACAAGTAAATCAACTCTCAGCAATACAAATCAAATTGAAGATTCTAATCCTGACAATATTCAAGATCCTGACGAATCTGAAATTCTGCAAGAGGTTGATTTGATAATCTTATCTACTGTTGTTGATTGTCACAACAAAGAAGTAGATGAAGAAGAAGAAGCCAGAAGAAGAGATATTACAAAAATAACATATGAAGATTTCAATCTCTATCTACAAAGGCTTAAAGTTTCAAATGAAAGACAATGGAGAAATACAAGCAGGCAAGAATCTTTACTTGAAAGAAGCTACACTCATGAAAAGGAGAAAGACAAGAAGTGGGAACACATAAGTACACTGAAGTGTGATACACCTATCAATTTTCAGACTGGTGGAATTATTACAAGTGCTTCAAGTGTTGTTGATTTGTCTGATATGGCTAGATCAAAAACACTCTGGTTAAAGATGTTTTCGAATCTGAAGCAAATGTCAAGTAATTCAAGAGGAGGTATTGGACACAGGGATGCTGAATATCTGAATATGTCATATGTTGATCCTTACTCCTTAACTGAAATTGGAGGTACTTTAACTTCTGAAAATCTGAACAATTTATTAGCTGTTGATATAGTTATAGATTGTCATGATGGTTTTGAAAAGAAAGAAAAGCTTATGTACTTCATGAAAGATGGTAGTGTGAAGATTCTATCTATTCAAGATCTGCTGATAAAAACTACACAGGAACTGAAATATGTTCACTATCTGTTAAGATGGAAGAACCAAGTGTACAAAGTATGGGCTGACATGATTTTGTCAACTATAAGAAGAAGACTGGATGGAAACAGTAATTTCGATGGTAATTATATTCCCATGTACTTAAATCAAAGAGGTCAGGATGTGGAAATGCAAAGAGGTACTGCTGTTAAAGAAGTAACTTTTGGTATGACCCAACTTACTCTCAATCCTGATGGGAAGGAAATTGCTTATCTTTTGCTTGAAGAGCACAGTCTACAGAAAAGCTCCATACAGAATCTCAGAGCAGCTATCTACCAGATTAATGAGGAAGATGAAGAACTCAGAAATCTTAAGGAAAGACTGATTCAAATTCTTGAAGAAAAAGAAGAAAGTTTATTATCCAACTTCTTGAAGATGAATCTGTTCTATCAAAAAGCTTAAACAGATAAGTTGTTTCTGAAGATACTCGTACATTTTGATACATGTTTTTGACATCATTGAATATTTGGAATCTATACTTTATTTCACAAAGTATGAGATTGGGGGAGATTGTTAGATCAGAATTCAATGATCGTCAGAAGCTAGACTCAACTGATCAGGATTGCTGACGTCATCAGTATTGCATGGTCATCAGTATTTGATCAAGCGTCAGTATCTTATTGATCATCAGGATTCCTACTCAGACTATGATCAGGATTGATCATCAGAACTTGAAGCTGATCAGGATTCCTACTTCGAGTTATATTTGGAGTCTAGATAAACATGGAAGTTTATTCTATTTGTTCCTGGTTTGTAGTATGTAGCTATCGATTAAGGATAGGTTTCTATCTTATTGATTAGGACTTATCTTGTTATTGATAGAGAAGCTGTGTGCACTATATAAACACAGTCTTGGTTTCGATTTATGTATTCATTCGAGAGAGAACATAATCGAGGGAATCAAGAGAGAAGCTCTTAAGAACACAATTTCTTGAGAGAGTTTTTGTAAACTAGCAGCTCTCAAGAACATCAGAATTTCTTGAGAGAGTTTGTAACAGTTTTATATCAGATTTAATAAAGCTGTTATCTTTCTTTTCATATTTGTGATATATACATTAAGAAGTCGATTATCTTACACTATTGTATTCAACCCCCCTTCTACAATAGATTATTACTGGGCAACAGTACCCCATTCCATTACACTTGTAGCACCTTATCTTTGCTTGTCAAATTTGCCACTTTTGTTGTCCTTCTTGATGTACTTGTCTTTGTCAACATTGAAGGTATTTTTCTGAAAGTTGCCTTGTCTTCTAGCCTTCCTGAACTTCATCTTCTTGAAGCCCCTAACTATCATAGCAACCATCTCTTCCATGTCCGAGTCAGTAGAATCATCATCAGTATTGGCATCAGGATTGCCATCAGTATTTGATGATGAGTCATCAGGATCTGACTCCACCACTCTTGATTTTCTTCTAGAGACCTCCACAGCTTTTCCTTTTGATTTAGCCTCAACATTCAAGGCTATAGACTTTGCCTTGATGCTTTTCTTATTCTTTCTTTGTTGAACCTCAAGATCATATGTTCTTAGTATTCCATAAACTTCATCAAGAGATACAGTGTTTAGATCATACTGATGCCTAATGATTGATGTTTGTGTATCCCATTCTTCAGGTAAAGCTCTCAGAAACTTGGTGTTAGAATCTTCAGGTACATACTCTTTGCCAACTAGAGATAGATTGTTCAGGAGTGTCAGGAATCTATCATACATATCAGTCAGGCTCTCATCAGGTCTAGCATCAAATTGTTCATACTCTTGAATCAGTAGAGCCCTTCTGTTTTTCTTGACAGATACAGATCCTTGGCATTGAGTTTCCAAAGTGTCCCAAATTTCCTTTACAGACTTGCATGCAATCACCCTGTTAGACATGACAACATCAAGACTGTTGTGCAGGATATTCTTTATCTTAGCATCTCTGAGAACGTCAACTTTTTCTTCTAGAGTCCACTCACTTTTTACCTTGACCACGTAGTGTTCAGGTACAGTATCTGTTTGTCCAACAAGTCTCGTAGGGATATATGGTCCATCACGGATCCTGTCCAGATATTCAGGATCCATTGATTCTAGGTACATCAACATCTTTACCCTCCATGTAGGGTATTCAGTTTTCTTCAGGATGGGAATCTTCATGCTTTCATACTTGGTTGTCGACATCTTAGATCGTATCTTATTCAAATTTAAATCAGTTTGCTCTGATACTAATTGTTGCCCAGTAATAAACAATTGTAGAAGGGGGGGTTCAATACAATTGTATAAGATTCTCGACTTTAAACACAAATATGAATAATAACAGCTTTATTAATTCTGATATAAAACTGTTACAAACTCTCTCAAGAAATTCTGATGTTCTTGAGAGCTTCAAGGTTACAAAATACTCGTGTATGTGATCGATCTAAAATCGAAACCTAGACTATGTTTATATACTACACAGCTTCTCTATCGATTACAAGATAAGTCCAAATCAATTACAAACTATATTGAAACATATCCTAACCGACAGCTACATTCCTATAAACTAGGAACCGACAAAATAAACTTCCTTATTTAACTGGACTCTAAAACAAACTAGAAGTAGTAATCCTGATCAGCTTCCAGTCCTGATGATAATACTGATCACAGTCCTGATAGCAATCCTGATAAGTTTAGTCCAGATCCTGATGATCATTGAATCATGATCTAACACAAGCTGCTCACAGATTGCTCAGGTACCTATTTGGCAATCTTAGTCAGGGAATTCTTCTTACTAGTTCGTCTACTATTCAGATTCAAGCCTACTGTGATAGTGACTAGGTTGCCCAGTCACTCGAAGGTACACTTTTGGTTTCTGTGTATTGCTTGGGAATTCTCCAATTTCTTGGAAATTCAAGAAACAATCCGTGGTAGCACGATCCACAACAGAAGCTGAGTACCGTGTGATGGCTTTGACCTCGTGTGAAATCACATGGATTGCAGCTTTACTAAAGGATATGGGGTTTGAGGATATCCTCCAACAATTCTACGGTGTGACAACATGGCAGCTATAGTTATTGATGCTAATCTCGTGCTTCATCAAAGGACAAAGCACATTTAAGTGGATTGCCACTTTGTTCGTGACGAAATCAATTCTGGAGCTATCATTACTCATCATGTTCCATCTCATTCACAGCTGGTTGATATTCTTACAAAACCCTTGTCTGTCAAATAGCAATACAGCCTACTACACAAGCTGTCAAATAGCAATACAGCCTACTACACAAGCGTGGAGCTTTGGTTTCACCTGTAGCTCCACTTGAGGGGGTGTGATAAGGAGCACTGGAGCAATTTAGAAATTTACTTTTACTGTCTTATGTTTTATGATCTTTTCTAGTTAGTGTTTATATGCAACGTACTCTAACAGCTGACATGTAATAACTTAGACACGTGAGGGATATTTCTGGTATTTTTGAGGTGGTTAGTATATTCCCTCATAGACCCAATCATTCCAATCACTGGGATATAATGTGACAGGTGCACAAGGAGTGAGACATAATGAATAAAATTATTGTGTGTGGTTGTGGTTGCATTTTACCTTCTGTTGTTCTTCTTTGAATTCATATTTTCTGCAATTCATATTTTTCAATAAGTCTTGCACAAGATTTTTGAAGTTTGTGATAGTCTTGCAGAAAATTCAGACATTCATGAACCAAAAAGTGTCACTGTTAACTGGATTGTCCCAGTTGAACTAATTTAATTCTTGTCACATTGTGCAGGTCTTGTTGGCTAATCTAAATCCCTTCATGTGTGCTAGTCTTGTTGACCATGCTACTATATATTGCAGTAGTTTAATCTGTGAGAGACGGTAGTAAGTGCTGAGAAGGTAATTTTTCCAGTCAATTGAGCTTTGGATTCCATGGTATTGGCTATTCTGTCAAGCTCTGTTCTCTTTTTCTTCCATCTGATAAGGCCATGTATGCTCCTTCCATAACTTTAGCTAAGAAGCTACTCCTGCCCATCACTACTTTCTTATGTCATGCAACGTTTAATTCTGAATCCAATGCTTGAATCCTTGTTCAAAAGAGATTTTGCAATTTGCAAGTGGCTTTTCTTAGTGCTGTGATTTGACTTGCTTTGCGAGACATTGTACGCGCAGACCTTACCTTACATGAGCTGATATTGAGTTACCGAGCTACATTTAATTTTCTGCGAAATTTAGTGAGTTGACAGCCTCAGTTGTGCCATTCACGGAGCTCATAAAAGGTCATGATAGTTCATCACATTTTTGCGGTTAATAGCATGTCTTTGAAGATCTTGATTACCTTAATGTAGAAGAAATTTCCAGATTCAAAGCAGTGCTGCGAACCTGGGCAGCTAAAGACGCCTTCAGTAAAATAGTCATAACTTTTTGTATAGACATCCTTTTTATGAACCGTTTGTTGCATAAAAAACTAGACTCCAATATCTTTCTACTGATATATAATTCAATGCCCAGAACTTTCTCAATGAAAGCAATTTATTCTTCAAAATCAGGCATTCTGAAGTTTCCAGAATTTCAGTTTTGTGTCACCCTTTTGCATATCATTTTATACTCTTTTAAACACACTATTTTGGACAGCAGAATTTGTACTCCACTCCACAGATCTGCTGCGTCATACTTCCCAGCTCTTTTTCTTTATTTGTCATGCATCACGCGGCTCATTTTAACATAGCATTCATTTATGTATATCTAATTATAGAAGCGCCAGAAAGTGAATTTTGTTACCTACTGCTTCGTTGATCATATAAAAACAAGGTCATGCATGCAAGCCTTTCTTTTTTAAAAATTCACCAACGCAACAAATAACATATATATTTTCTTTGTCTCTAGATTATAATGTGTTTGCTTTACTGATTTATTTTTTCACATGCTTGCAAGCTCTTTTATTTTTCATGCATGGCACTAATATATATGGCGCATAAAAACTAAAACTTATCTGCACTTGAGCCAGTTGTGATTTCCAGGTCAGCATAGCTTGAACATAAAATTATGTTTGCTGTAGTGGACTGATTGTGGTGCGTATTGCAAAAGAAGAACAAATTGTCTACAAACTAAAAGGAGAAGAGATTGTTGGTATCTCTGGCCTGTCTTTGTGCTGCTATGTCTTTATTTTGATTCGTGTAATGCCAAAGTCCTCCTGTGGCTATTATATTATTTAATCATTTGTTCTGCTAGTTTTCAAATTTCAACCCATATGCATCAGCTTCATCAAGTTTACAACTTTTATATTCAAATCACATGCGCCAAGGTGAAGTGAGTCGGTTTATGCAGAATCTATCAGTCTTTGTTGAGTAATCGGCTCATCTAAAATCTTAAGATATTAAAGGAAGGTCCCAATTGGATCATATAGTATATTTAATACTCTACTCACTCGAAATTCCATTTTTTGGGTTAAAGAGTGGATCACAGGCAGGCGCCCATCTTTGGGACAATAATTTGTCTTCGTGTCTCTCATAAATTATGTGTGAATATTGGAGGTGGTATGAAGTCAAACTCGTGACCCCCGTCGACCAGAGCTCTGATACCAAATTCAATAAACAAATGCTCTACCAATTATGTGTCTAGAAGCGGAGTTGTTAAAAGATCAGTCCTAGTCGCTTTGAAGGCATTTGACACCTTACTGTGTAGAAGATGTCTTTTTAAAAGGTCTCAGCAAAGAGGTTAACCAACCATGTTATTGTTATTCTTCAAGTAATAGACAGATGTATCCTCAAACAGAGACGTCCGTTTAGACACTTTTACCAAAGCTTTACAACTGTAATGTATTCAACATGAATTTGAGGACGTCCTAAATTCCAAAAATGAGAATAATCTTTATAAGAACCGGTAAATGAATTTTGTTTGATGCCAAAAGAAAAACCAATTGTATGGACATGGATGTTATGCTTAAAGAATTTATGCTATGAAGTCTTTTGCTTATACTCCACTGTCGTCCTTCTTGAGCTTTGAGCTTTGGAAAGAGCAGAAACTCAATCGTGTCTTTGGCAGCTACCAGAAGTGGGTACACCATTCCTAGCCTTATAACCATTTTTGTTCAAAAATTTTAATTTTCTTGAATTTCCATCCATACTTTTTTTCCTCTAGCTCTCCATTCTTCAAACTTAGTTGTTTTACTGACTGCAATTCCAGGGCCCTTGTGTACTCTAGCTCAGAGAGGCTCACTTCTTTTCTTTTTTGCTTTTTCATCTTTCCAGATTGGTACGGAAGCCCATGGAATTTTCCAGTCATATGTGAAGGAGTTGAAGTGGTGCTCCATGAATTGTACAGATGAGATTTTAGAGCCTTGAGCTCTGAAAGACTTTTGAACTAGAAACTTGGTAGAAAGAACACGCCTCTGGTGCTCATCATGCGTGCATCTGATATTGCTTTGAAGGAATTGGTTGTTTACCTTGTTAGCATCACACACGGCTCTGCACAACACAATGAGAGGGTGACCTGACGTGACTTTTAAATCACTTTCCATTTTGTTACATTTTTAATCTGCTCTAGACTTTTTATATGTATCGATTTGAAAGTGCCGCAAAGCTCTAGAGTGTGCAAGTCCTTATACGAACTTGTGCAGTGGACATATGACTTTTTGACCGACTGATTGGCAGCTCTACTTACATGAAAGGATTGATTTTTGTTAATCTGCATCCCATGAAGTCACCTTTAACTGACATCTAATATTGACTCCAAGATTATATTGTCATTGTTAGCCTTGCTCCCGCGATCAAGTAATGCCTCTGGAGCTCCTGATTTTTTGTTGTTTAAAGCTTCATTGGTATTGAAAATTACTTTATTTTCATCCTCTTTGAATAAAAACACTGATAACTGCTACTCCTGATGTATAGTTAAGAGCCTCGTCGAGTTTACCAACCACGTAATTTTTTATATTTGTTTTCGCTAGCTTTCTTTCATACCCACCGGGAATAGTCTGTAGCGACAATTTTCCCTATTCATGTCGTATGTGACGGTCTGGATTTTACAGGATTGGACTGAAATAATCTCTGTCATGATGTCAAATTTCGCTGAATTAAGCCACCAAGTGTGAGTCATGACGACGCACTGGCTCCCGACTGAGTTTTCATTTATTAGCTCTGGTTCTGGCTTCAAAGCTGTTGCATTTCTTTCTTACTCTTTCTTTTTTTGCATGAGCTTGATTTTCGGCTTCTTTAAATGGACAAACCAGCCTATTATACTGGTGATGTTCATGTCTGTATCTGCAACTGTTGAAATATAGCATATCTGCAACTGTTGAAATATAGCATAAGATTCATTTGGGACCTTCCTCGAGATTTTAGAGCGATTGGTTACTCAACATGATATCAAAGTTCTGGTCGGCAGCCAAAAATGAAATTTCGAGTAAAGGGGAGCATAAGATCCATTTCGACTGGTTTTTCTCCAATATGTTGTGGTTGCAGTTGGTGATTTCATCAAAACTGGGCAGCTCACTTTTACATTCCCATATGATTATTGAGAATTAAATGGATTTAATGATCATACCTCCAAGTTTAAATCAAAAGTCTTGAATGGTAAAGGAGACCCAACATAGATGGTATTAATTCCTGCAAATTATAGGTTGAAATAACGAAACCCAGATCGATTTCTCTGGAACCAGATAAAATAAGAATATTAAACCAAAGATAATCATTATCCATATCACAATTGATGAAGACATATGTAGTGAGATACCGAAGTATTGATATCATTCTTTTAATCAGATTTATGCAGCAGGAAGTATTTGGTGCATTTATGCTAGTAACATCCAAAAAATACATATCACCAGTTGCTTGACTTTGTCAATATCTACATGTCTGTACAATGTAATTACTATTAAAACTAATAAACATTACCCAACATGCTAATTATTAAAGCCTGTAAAGGCTTGGTTTTCGTTACTAATCAAATCAAAAGAGAGGCCAGAGTTCTTGTCTCTGGTGCAAAAATAAAAGTTACTTTAAACTTATCTGGTTTGTTGATCATCCGTGACTCTTCCATGTAAATGAGGACTTGCCCATTGATCTTGTTCATCTCGTTGTCAATGCCAAAAAATATTCTAAGCCATAATTTTTTTATGGTTTCAAGTTTTCTTATAAAATTCCCACATGCAACACAAAATGTTGATGTCATTTTTTGTCAAGGACGAGAAATTAAATTAAGATTTATAATCGGTTTTCGTATACAATTATAAAAATTAGGATTTACCGATTTGGGCTGAACTTGAGGGAGTTAATTCTCATTGATAATAGAATTTTGGATTCATTCTCAAGTTGTCTATGTATCCTTTTATAAGAAATCAAGCTCACGTATATTTTTCGGTATATGATTTTGATTAGGCCCATATTCCTCTTCTTTAGAAGCAAGTCACCTGTAGATGGTAAGTTTACACGTGTATTATATTTTTAATCTATTGGATTATTTTGGGTATGGATTAATAACTCATTGGGTCTCTTTAAATCCAATAATAAGAATAAATATCCATTACCCGGTCAAGCTTATATTCTGTATTAACATGTATCATCGTATAGCTCATGTGACTGTATGTCCGGGACAATTGAGAAAGTACTGCATTCACTTAAGCTCGTGAATCCCAAGATTGTTATAATAGTTGAGCAATAACCGAACCACAATAGTCCAGTGTTCTTTGACAGGTTTACCCAAGCTCTGTGTTATTACTTTGCAATGTTTGACTCACACGAGTCTACCGAGTTCACTCAGACTAGTGATCCCCGAGGTTTACTTATGTCGGATGTGTACCCGGGGTCCCAAATCTGTAATGGTGCTATCATGTGAAGGACCTGATTGTGTGATTCCGGGTTTGAACCAGTTCATCTTGGGTCCAATACTCATAAGCAGGCAAGCACGTTGTGTGCTCTGTTTGCCTTTTTGTAAATCACATGATTTGCAACCCCCTGCGCGCACGTAGGTAATGGAGCAAGACATTACTAACACACTTGAACATTGAGCACTACACAAGTGTATTGCTATCGAAATCCATAAAAGGTTCTTTTCATTTCAATGTCGGATTCAAGTTTTTGGCTTCTTTTTCCACTTCTAAGAGAGCAACTTTGGATCATCACAACTCATTCATCCTTTAGTCATTTTCAGTACTTTAATATGCATTGGAAAGCTCTCTCGGAGGAGAACACAGTCCAAGCATAACTTGTTGCAAACACGCAATCAATGCTCACTCAAATCGGACCTCAAAATGACTTGATAATGTGGGGCTTGATACCCACATATTTCAACAATAAACACGAGCCCAGAATTACACATAGAAGTAGAGAAAGAATTAAGTGAATGCTCTACTGCATTAACAGATAGAAGAGAAAGAATTATAGGGCAAGTAGAGTAGAATACAAAATTACTTTGACAATAAAATAGTAAATACCATCCCAGAATCAGAAAGGGTGGATTGATCATTATCCTTAACCACAGTAAATGAATCAAACAGGAAAATAGTACTATTGAAGTATCCAAAAACTCAAAGCTAAATGGACTGCAGAGGGGAAAGAAGTCTTGGTGGATGATATGGGTCCATATGTTGATGTCATTGGTAAAGACATGATAAAAGAAGATCCCAACAGAAAAAAAATGAGATTTTAACAACTTTGTAGTGATCACGGAAAATCGTTCTACTAGGCAATACGTGTGTACATTAACAAGGATGATTTTGAATAGCATGGTTTTAAGAAAGAGATGGAAGTGAGGTTCAACTTTCATTGTAGAGGGGGTTAATTCACAAAAAAAGACACAATTGTTCAGAAAAAGATAGAATAAAAATGTTTACAACTTTAATCAAGATCATGTTTTCCGGTGAATTGACAAGGTCAGGAAGCAAACAAGTTCAAAATGAAACCTAGCTTAATTGTTAGCGTTAAAAAATGGGATTTCCTTTAACCTGCGAGACAACAATCCTAATTTTCAACACGTCCAAGTTGTTCTAGGGGTTAAGAAGAGTTTATAAATTAAGGGCTTAAAAAAGAGAAACAATGTGAAGTTTTATAAATAATTTCGCATCAATACTTCTCTATCACAAACTCCCTAAAATTTGGATTGTTTTGAAGTGATTCATCTCTAACATAACGTGGTTGAAGCTTGGGAGGAACCGCTTCTGTTAGATCTGGATTCAATGATCGTCGGGATCTAGACTTCAACTGATCAGGATTGCTGACATCATCAGGATTGCATGGTCGTCAGGATCAGAATGAATATCAGGACTGGGATCAGGATTGATCATCAGGACTGGAAGCTGATCAGGATTCCTACTTCGAGTTATATTTGGAGTCTAGTTAAATAAGGAAGATTATTCTGTCGGTTCCTGGTTTGTAGTAATGAAGCTATCAATTAAGGATAGGTTTCAATCTTTGTAATTGATTAGGACTTATCATTGATAGAGAAGCTGTGTAGTATATAAACACAGTTTTAGGTTTCGATTTATGTGATAGAGAGACGAGAACATAATCGATCTCATACACGAGTATCTTTGTAACCTAGCAGCTCTCAAGAACATCAGAATTTCTTGAGAGAGTTTGTAACAGTTTTATATCAGATTTAATAAAGCTGTTATCATTCTTTCATATTTGTGATTCATATCTTATTAAGTCGAGAATCTTATACAATTGTATTCAACCCCCCTTCTACAATTGTTTATTACTGGGCAACAACTTCTACCACCTTAGAGCATCTCCAACAAGGATAGCCATATTGATTGGTTAAAATTATACTCCCTCTGTCCCCATCATTTCTTTACAGTTTTTTTTTCACTGATTGGCACGCATTTTAGGGCTTATATAAAGTATAGTTTCACAACTTATTTTTAAAATTTTCTTTTTTTGAATAAAAATTCAAACATTAAATTTTTATTCAAAAGAAAAAAATATATATATAACTATATATACTCTATAGGAGCCTTAAATTGCGTGTCGAGTCTCCGTCCCCCAATGTAATTAACCTAGGGGACAGAGGGAGTATAAAATAATGAAATGCTAAAATTTACTAAATTTGTAAGGTAATGTGCTCCAACGGGATTGGCTGTAATGATTAAATTTATGTATACAACTTTGTTACAACTATTAAAAGTTCCGACAAATTTGGCCAACATTAGGAGGTTGGCTATAATTTTAGGTAAAGGTTTTGTATGGTTGGAGTTTCATTATTTATACAAGTTATGTATAAAATGTGCCACATAGAATTTTTTGCAAAAGGCTTCTCCTATTAGAGATGCTCTTAGAAGTCATTTGATGCTAGCCTCTTCTTATATATCTTGTTTATGTAGACGTATGTAGACCTAGCAAAATGGGTCCAGATCCGAGAAATCGAACCGAAATTCATAGAACCGAATCAGATCCGATTTGATCCGAACTATACCGAATTAGATCCGATTTCAATCCAGATTTTATCCGATTTTAATCCGAATTAGACCCGAACCGAATCTGATCCGATCTGATCCGAACTATACAAAAATATATCATAACCGAAAGTTGATCCGATCCAAGATTTATCTGATCCGAAACCAAATCGATTATCCGAATTAACAGGCCTAGACGTATGTATGTACCGACTACCGAGTCGTAAGGGTGTGTCAGACCTCAGTCGAGCTTTGCAAGAGCCGAACGTCCTACTATTGTAATTTAGATGGTAAGTGTTAACACTTATCATACTGTGTTCTAAATCAAATATTAAAAAGGGGAAAAGGATCCTAAAGTTAACTTTAGAAAAAATCCTAAAGACAACTAACTAAAACTACGTAGTTTTGAAATAAGCTCTATTACTCTCATGTTTTATCAATTTAATAAAATAAAAAATAAAAAATTACGTTTACACGCATGATCACGACTTAAAACAGACCTAGGGTTATCTCCTTGCAGTGTTCTCTGCACTAAACGTGTATTTCTATGGAGGACTCCAGTAGTATACCAACAGAAACACGATCATCCGAGGACATAGAAGAGAATTTGATAATTGAAGAAATTGACCGAGATTGTAATATACAATTGAAGAACACTGATGGCAATATTGACACCCGAATGGTACCCCATGAAGGTATGGAATTTTCTTCTCATGAGGAATGCTTACAATTTTTACAATCAGTTTTCATTAATTAAGGGCTTTTCAATTTGCAAGAGTGATTCTTACAAGTCTAAAAAGAGTGGTAAATTACTAGGAGAAAGTACTGTTGCAACAAAGAAGGGTACAAATATTTGAAAGATAAAAGAGAAGAAGGAAAAGACATTAGACGTCGAAGAGATGAAAGAGAAGGTTGTAAAACTGAGTTAGTAATTTACGTAACTGAAAGTGGCATGTGGAAGGTGAAATTTTTTAGTGATAATCACAATCATGTGATGATTTTTTAGTGATAATCTAATTGCAAGAAGATTAATTCATCAACTCAAGACTTTAATGAAACATTGCAAATAAAGGTTCAAGGCTCTTTGGCATTGGTTTTTGATGACACTGGAAATGATGTCTTGTCTTCGACGATTGAGTTTTCACT
This sequence comes from Heracleum sosnowskyi, assembly GCA_030848705.1. Lineage (NCBI taxonomy): Eukaryota > Viridiplantae > Streptophyta > Magnoliopsida > Apiales > Apiaceae > Heracleum > Heracleum sosnowskyi. The sequence continues at coordinate 24,475,394 of CM061245.1, forward strand.
ATAAATTCTATATCCAAAGGCCACCCGATTGAGTTGCAGACTTGCACCTTCGGTTTATTTTGACAATGCCCTTTATGATTTGTACAAGCCTTGTTTACAGCCTCGACAAAACCAGGATAAAGGCAATCATCAATCATCATCCCAGTACTTCCATGACGAAAAATATATGGAAGCCATCAATGTTCCACCTGCATATTCTGTGAAACCCAGTACATAAGGTCAACAAGTAAAGACCTATTAGCACTGCTCTTTCCACCTGGAAGAAGCTACGATTAGAAAACAAGCTGAAGAAAATGGTGATCTTACATACAATGAAAAGGATTATGATATTATATCCAAGGTAGGTGAATTCTCTCTACAAAATGGACATAGAAAGAATAATGGACAAGTTTAATGATAACGAGGGGTAGTCCTTTTATTTGTTGAGTACATGAAATCTAAGTATAGGTGCAGAAGGTTTAAGCCTTGGGACATAAATTTACAAAGTAATAAAATAAAAATAACTTACACAATCAAAACTACGTAGTTTTAGTTAATTGACTTTAGGATTTTTCCTAAAGTTAACTTTTGGATCCATTTTTCCTATTAAAAATATTTTTTATAACACCAATTTTAGCCTTGCTAAATTGCACATTAGATTCGATTTTAAACATTAAGAATAATATTTACAGAAAATGCTATAGGCCCCAAATTGAGTATAATTTTTTTTACAAAATGACATGTGTAATACTCTGATGGACTATATAATAGTGGATCTGCGTACATTAACACCGGTATTACCAATAAAATCATTTCATATTGCCACATCACACTTGTCGCATCATTTTGTAACAATATTTCGTACCTAATTTCGTACCTCTAGTATCACTCTTTATATAACACCAATTTTAGCCTTGTTAAATTGCACATCTGATACGATTTTTTAATGAAGAAGATGTTAAGATTATACTCTTATCAATGTCTTTGAAATTGAGGAATGTAAAATGTAAATTTTCAAACGAGAAATGCTAGTCTTACACAAAATGGATACTCTGATCAATGTCTTGAAATTAGGGGATGTAAATATAAAATGTTACAGAATAAGTTGATCTTGTTTGTCACTTAGTATTACATTTTTTATATGAAATATTATTTCAATTAGCTCTCCTCTCCTGCAAATCCAAATTCTGCAATCGAAAGTTGCTTGGATTTCAGTAATTGCTTCTTCTCAACACCCCTCCATCTACTTCGATCGCATATATATATATATATATATATATATATATATATATATATATATATAGGAGGAGGTTCAAAAGAGAACCATGCATATTGAGAGAACCAAGAGACCAGATCTACAACCCTTAATTTGTTTTTGATCTGATGGCTTAAAAAATTCAGCTCTTACTTCAAAATAATTAAGAAAACTTCCATATTTACATCAAAAGGCCAGAATTGGTAAATTAAAAACAAGCAAATCAATCAACTTAAAACTATCAAATCAGTCGGCTAGTAATTAATATATGGAATCAATCAGCTATTAACAACCTATTTAAAATATAATGTAATCTCGTACTTAATGATTTTATTATATTTCCTAATATTAGCTAAGTATTGTTATAATGTAATTACCTTTAAATTATATGATACTTTCCAAAAACAGTCTACCGAGAATGGGTTGCACGAATTTCGTAACAAATTTTATACTATTAAAAGAATCTATTATATCTTTAAAATAATCCAAGAATGTTTCTAAATTTTACCTTTTCAAGATTGTTTAATATGTTTTGGAAAAAAATCATTTGCTACATATTTCTAGATTATTTTGTGTATTTGTCATAATGTACATTTTTAACATATTTAAGATTATTTTTAGATTCGAAAATGTATTTCATCTTGATCTTTATTTTTTATTTTTTTAAACAACATTTTTTAAATTCTTTAATGTTCTTAATTTGTTAGGTAGTTAAGATTCGTCTTTTGAATTTTCATTGATCCCTTTTAATAATATATTTTCTTACTATTTTCAGAGATTTAAGATGTTTAATACGTTTTAGTAATTTAAGGTGTTTATTTTATCCAAATGTGTTCGATTATGTGTTTAGAAATATATTTTTTTGCAATATTATTTTGAGCTTCTATAAGGTATTTTTATAAGATTCTTTAAGGTATTTTAGTGTTTTTACAATATTCTTTTAAATACAATAGTACTCCAAATGTCTTTAAGTGTATTTTTACGAATTTTCCTTTATAATATTCTTTTGAGATTCTGTAAGGTGTTTTTATAAGATTCTTAAGTGTTTTGTTAAATATTTTGTTGAATATTATTATAATATTTGTTAAGATTCTGTTAAGTGTGTTTTGTTACATATTATTACAATATTTGTTATAATATTTTGAAAAGGAATCTTCGAAGAATTTTTATTTAATCGACCCATCGCATTAAAAAACATTTATAAAAACACTTGACATGAATCTCTGAAAATAAATGTACTCAATTTAAAAAAAATTGGAAAATATATTTCAATTTTTTTTAATAGTTTTTATATATAGAGTGAATTTTTTAATGTATTTTACAATAAAAATGACCAATATGAGATTCCTTAAAGTGTTTCTTTTGTAGATAGTATTTTATAACACAAATGATCAATGTGAGATTCCTTAAAGTATTTTTTTAAGACAAAATTTTAAAATTTTCTAAATATTTTATAAAAATACTTAGATAAATACTTTAAAAAAATTATTTTGATGGATCCATTTCCCGTAAAAGCCATTTAACAAAAACACATGACAAAATCTTTAAAGAGAAGGTACCTAGACCAATTTAAATATCTTTTCAAAAACTTAGTTTAATTTTTTTTTTTTTTGTAGTTTTAAGATATGTAGGTAGATCCTTCAAGTACTTTTTAATTTAGTATTATTTAAAAATATAAGATTCTCTTGAGGGTTGTAAATCTCTTTATATATTGAAAAATAATGATACTCCATCTGAGAAAAAAAATTGAAATAATAATTTCAAAACCTGAAGATTTGTTTTTTTATTTTTTACTCAAAATTATTTTTTTAATGGCAGTCTGAAGTTCCATCAAGTGTTTTGCGTCGAAATAATAATTATTTTAATTTTATTTCTACTTTTTATGAAAATATTATAAATTGAAAGATTCGCTTAAGTATTGTACATTGATGTAATTTTTTGTTTTTGTAATTTGATAAGATTCTTTAATGTGTTGTATATCATAAACTTTTTAGCTGAATTTTTTTAATTAATTTATAAGATTTATTTAAATATTACATTAAAATATATATTTCTAATTTATAAGACAAATTATATTACATTTGTAATACTCTTTTTCTATCATAGGAAATCTTAAAGTGCCTTTTTTTTGTAGTTTTGTCGGGGAGCTTCCTTAAATATTTAGTTTTGTTCAAATATTCATTGTTTAAAATTTTAATAAATATTTTATCAAAACACTTAAAGGAACCTTTGAAAAATTTCTTTTAATGGACCCCTCTCATTGAAAACATTTATGAAAATACTGACAAAATCTTTAAATAAAAGTACTCATATCCTATTTAAAAAATATTTTGAAAAATATATTTCATTTTTTTATAGTTTTTAGATATGAAGTGAAAATTCTTAAAGTATTTTAAAATAAAGATGACCAATGGAGATTCCTTAAAATGTTTCTTTGTAGCTAGTATTTTATAATACAGATGATCAATGTGATATTCCTTAAAATGTTTTTTTGTAAATAAAATTTTAAAATTTTCTAAATATTTTATAAAAATACTTAGCTAAATCTTAAAAAAAATATTTTGATGAATCCATTCCCCGTAAAGGTCATTTAACAAAACACATGACAAAATATTTAAAACGGATCTACCTGGATCCATTTAAATATTTTTTCAAAAATTTAATTTAATTTTTTTGTGTAGATATATAGCGAGATCCTTCTAAGTACTTTATAATATTATGATACACATGTTTTGTATTTATTTAAATAGTGAGATTTCTCAGAATATTTTTTGAAAAAATTATAATACACAATGTACTATATTTATAATAAACAATGTCAATGAGATTTCTTAAGGTATTTTTGTAATTTTGCGATATATGGTGAGATTCCTCAAATTTTTTATTTTATTCAAATATTAATTGATAAAAATTTTAAATTCTTCGAAAAACATTCAAAAATATTTATATGATGGGCCCATTCCCATTTAGAAAAACATTTATCACAACACTTGAAGAAATATTGAAAAAAAATGAACTCACATCAGATCCATTTTAAATGTTTTTTTAGAAAATAATTTTTTTTTTTATAACTCTTAGATATAGTATATAGTGGGATTCTATTTGTAATACACATTTATGCATTTATTCTGGTGAGACTTTTTTTAATCATTTTTTGTACTATATTATAATATATTGTACTATATTTAGAATACATGTTGTCTAATTTTGTGATATATATATTATAATTTTGTGATATACCAATGCTCTTTTTAGTTATACTTATTGATTATCATCAAAGAGATTTCATTAAGTGTTTTATATCTAAATATTAATTAATTACTTATTTTTTATTTATTTTTTAAATGTAAGTTGTAAGATTGTCTTAAGTGTTATCAATTAATTTAGTATTATTTAAAAATATAAGATTCTCTTGAGGGTTATAAATCTCTTTATATATTGAAAAATAATGAATCTCCATCTGATAAAAAAAATTGAAATAATAATTTCAAAACCTGAAGATTTTTTTTTTTTTTTTTTTACTCTACATGAAAATAAAGATTATAGATAATTTTTAAGTTCACAACGAGAATCTTTTATGTATTTACATACAATGTATATAAAAAAGAATTTAATATGGGGATGTTTTAGGTTTCCTTAAAATTATTTTTATAATGGCCGCCTGAAGTTCCATCAAGTATTTTGTGTCGAAATAATAATTCTTTTAATTTTACTTCTACTTTTTATGAAAATATTATAAATTGAAAGATTCTCTTAAGTATTGTACATCGATGTAATATTTTTTTTTTTTGTAATTTGATAAGATTCTTTAATGTGTTGTATATTTATTGAAAGAAATACTGATACTCCATTTTATAGAAAAATACTTTTAAAATAATAATTTAAAGAAGCTTAATAAATATAAATTAAACATGTCAAAATTTTAATAAATTTTAAAAAGATATAATTTTTTCAAATACAGAATCTAAAAAACAATTGTAGGCAATGAATTAATATATTATGCTCTGTAAAACACCTTACCTCGAAAATTGCAAATTCAAAAATATTCCTAAAAAAGAAATATCATATGAAAATTTAAAGTATTTCAACAATTTACCAATATCAAATCACATATTTGAAACATAATATTTTAATAATGGTGAATCAATATTAGAAGATTCTCTTAAGTGTTGTAAGATTCCCTTAAGTGTTTCAGAGTAAAAATATATAGTTAACCCAATTTTAATAAACCAGTTAAATTCTTTAAAATACTTTTTTATAAAATATATTTAGTTTTCTATATTATCTGTTGTATTGAATATTGAGATTCATTAAAGTGTTTCTCTTGATATTATTATATATACTTTTTTATATTTCAATTTTCATTGGGATTTAATAAACACATAGGAACACTTAGTAGAACACTTTAGTACTTGTCTAAAATTGTTTTAACAATATTAAAATATGAAGTTTCAATTATGTGATCTAGTAAGTGTTGAAATACTCAAATGAATACTTAGTTGGTAGAATAATAAATCCCAAAATACATGATGAACAAAATGGAGATGAAGAATATAACAGTTACAAAAACATTGAACAAGCATTACAACACTACTACCTACACAATGATTTGCCAGGAAGCCTTCTCCAAATTTCAATCAGCAACATCTGAGCATTAGACAACTCTACAACACTACCACAACTGTCTTGAAAGTCAAAATTTATGAATCCACTCAACACTAACCCAGGTAGCACGACACTCACAGTAGCACAAGGGTACAGACCTGCAGCTCCAAAATGTACACTTCACACAAGCTTCGGTTAAGAAATACCAGAAAACAAGAATGTAATCTTCCCCACAACACGCCGCTACTGCTAGTTTAACATCTCTAGCAAAAGGCAAAGAAAATTTCTAAAATCGCAGCAATGGCCCAATGCAAGTTGTTCTCAAAAAATTTCTGATATATAACCCCCAAACATGCACCTGGGAACATGTTACATGTAGATAACCTGAGTAAATACAAGCCCACACATTGCATATCCGGAAAAAAAAACTCTCCATCTATGACACGTACATTACAATAATTATATTACAGAAGTAGAAATCCTAAAATTAAGAATTCTCAAATAGCAAACAGAACACCAAATAAAAAAAATGATAGGTAGATTCATAAAAACATACTAACATACTTAAACTCATAGAATCATCTCACTCTTCAGCACGTATCACCATAATGACATCATCTGATAGGACAACACAAGCTGTAAACTTGTTTGAATCACCAACATACTCCTTCACTTTATCAGTTTCCTTGTGGGAACTGGTGGTCCGTCTCATACGTATTCTTGTAAGCAATTAATTATGAAGTAGTTGTTGGAGTTGAGTTGGACAAGGTCAATGACAGTGATGTGACCGTAGACACACCAATATCAATGCTTTAGTAACCCATTTTTCTTATTTACACGACCAAACATAATCACTCAAAATTTACCTACAAAATCAAACACAGTATTTGTTTAAAGAATTTATAACAAGAATATATGCATTTATCAAAATCATTATAAAACAATTGATAAGGGCTAATAGAACACATGTCACAAAATCTTACAATAACTTACCTACGATTTCTAAAAACAAGGTAACCACGTTGCTAAAAATGATAGGATTTATCCATTACAAGAATTTTGAATCAGAACTTCATCCATATTTTTTGACACAAGATAATGATATATAATATAGTCAACAAGAACATCTTGATAAGAATATGTAACAGAATCGTATACTATATGAACTTAAGAAAGAATTTCTTCAAATTACGTGTTGGATTTATTCTTCTGCATAACTACTTACATAGTTACATGATACAAATATGTAACAGAATCTGTTCCTTTATTCTTCTTAAAAAAGACGTGGGACGATACGTACAATGAATTAATCATATACATGTTATATTATGTAGTTGTAATCCTTGATTTGTTTCCATTTATAGAAAGATTTTTGATTATATCAATTACACGCTAATCAACATACTTACCATACTTAATAGATTAATAGAATCTGTTAGATATTTTTAGTGTATAATGCATCAATAGTGACCCTAAACATTTGAAAGAATAACAAGAATGCCACTGAATATTTCTGATTTTATTTTTTTTTTATTATTAATTATGGACGGTCCAGATGATGGTCTCTTAGGTCTCTTGATAAGGAGGGTCTCCCTAGAACCTTACCCTATATATATATATATATATATATATATATATATATATATATATATATATATATATATATATATCTGTGTGTTATTTGTTTGTAACTGTTGGAAAAGCAATATGATTCCTTTATAATTCATTGTGTTTCCTACTTTAGATGAAGTTATTTTAGAATATATATTTTCTAAAAGAACTCATTGTTTGTGTACATATAATAATGAGTAAATAATGATCAAGGAGACATCAAAATGCAATCTATGATTAGTAAGTAAATAAAAATGATTAGTAATATTAAATGAGAATAATGTTTCTGAGGAATTTGCTTACGATACTTTCCTGAAATTCGAGTAAAGTTTTATATTTACATTTTTATTCTTAAAATATAGAGTAAAGTGGACTTAGTGTACTCGTACTTTAGTCAAAACACCACTTGCAATATTATAGCTCAAAATCGAGCACTTGCAATATCAATGTTTGTATTTCACTGTACTTTGTTGAATTCCGTTAATTGAGATTAATTTCGTTATTAATTTAGGAAGTAAAATGCATTTTGTGTACTTGTAGTTTATTCTAAAGTACATTTTGTGTACTCGTACTTTACTCTAAATTTTGAACTAAAGTATTGCAAGTGATGTTTTGAGCAAAGTGTGAGTACACAAAATGCACTTTAGAGTAAAGTTGTTGCCCAGTAAATAACAATTGTAGAAGGGGGTTGAATACAATTGTATAAGATTCTCGACTTTATATAACACAAATATGAAAGATCAATAACAATAACAATAACAGCTTTATTAACTTTGATATAAAACTGTTACAAACTCTCTTAAGAAATTCTGATGTTCTTAAGAGCTGCTAGCTTACAAAAACTCTCTCAAGAAATTCTGTTCTTAAGAGCTTCTCTCCGATTATGTTCTCTCTCTGATAAGTACATAAATCGAAACCAAAACTGTGTTTATATAGTGCACACAGCTTCTCTATCAATAACAAGATAAGTCCTAATCATAATAAAGATAGAAACATATCTTTAATCGATAGCTGCATTCTACAAACCAGGAACAAACTTCCATGTTTATCTAGACTCCAAATATAACTCGAAGTAGGAATCCTGATCAGCTTCAAGTCCTGATGATCAAACCTGATCATAGTCTGAGTAGGAATCCTGATGATCAATAAGATACTGACGCTTGATCAAATACTGATGACCATGCAATACTGATGACGTCAGCAATCCTGATCAGTTGAGTCTAGCTTCTGACAATCATTGAATTCTGATCTAACAATCTCCCCCAATCTCATACTTTGTGAAATAAAGTATAGATTCCAAATATTCAATGATGTCAAAAACATGTATCAAAATGTACGAGTATCTTCAGAAACAACATATCTGTTTAAGCTTTGTGATAGAACAGATTCATCTTCAAGAAGTTGGATAATAAACTTTCTTCTTTTTCTTCAAGAATTTGAATCAGTCTTTCCTTAAGATTTCTGAGTTCTTCATCTTCCTCATTAATCTGGTAGATAGCTGCTCTGAGATTCTGTATGGAGTTTCTCTGTAGACTGTGCTCTTCAAGCAAAAGATAAGCAATTTCCTTCCCATCAGGATTGAGAGAAAGATGAGTCATGCCAAAATTTACTTCTTTAACAGCAGTACCCCTTTGCATTTCCACATCCTGACCTCTTTGATTTAAGTACATGGGAGTATAATTACCATCGAAATTACTGTTTCCATCCAGTCTTCTTCTTATAGTTGACAAAATCATGTCACTCCATTCTTTGTACACTTGGTTCTTCCATCTTAACAGATAGTGAACATATTTCAGTTCCTGTGTAGTTTTCATCAGCAGATCTTGAATAGATAGAATCTTCACACTACCATCTTTCATGAAGTACAGAAGCTTTTCTTTCTTTTCAAAACCATCATGACAATCTATAACTATATCAACAGCTAATAAAATGTTCAGGTTTTCAGAAGTTAAAGTACCTCCAATTTCTGTCAAGGAGTAAGGATCAACATATGACATATTCAGATATTCACCATCTCTGTGTCCAATACCTCCTCTTGAATTACTTGACAATTGCTTCAGATTTGAAAACATTTTTAACCAGAGTGCTTTTGATCTAGCCATATCAGACAAATCAACAACACTTGAAGCGCTTGTAATAATTCCACCAGACTGAAAATTGATAGGTGTATCACAACTTAATGTGCTAATATGTTTCCACTTCTTGTATTTCTCCTTTTCATGAGCGTAGCTTCTTTCAAGTAAAGATTCTTGTCTGCTTGAATTTCTCCATTTTCTTTCATTTGAAACTTTAAGCCTTTGTAGATAGAGATTGAAATCTTCATTTGTTCTTTTTGTAATATCTCTTCTTCTGGCTTCTTCTTCTTCATCTACTTCTTTGTTGTGACAATCAACAACAGTAGATAAGATTATCAAATCAACCTCTTGCAGAATTTCAGATTCATCAGGATCTTGAATATTGTCAGGATTAGAATCTTCAATTTGATTTGTATTGTTGAGAGTTGATTTACTTGATTTTCTTCTCAATTCAGGTTCTTCTTCAACAATTCCATCATCACCAAAAGTAGATCTGTCAGGAACTACTAGAGTTTGAATAGGTTCAGGAATTTCTTCAATTCTTAACCCTCTAGACCTTGTCTGTCTAGGTACTGTTTGAGTTGAAGAACCTCTTTTACTTCTTCTAGCACCTCTTCTACCTCTGCTTCCTCTACCTCTAGCAGGAGCAGTATAGCTTTCCATTGTCTCTCTTTGTAGTCTCAAGAATTCTTCATGTGAGAGATCTGGATATTCTTCACTTGCTGTAGAGAGTGCTTTTCTCGCATATAATTGTTGAACTCTTTTATCAGTGTGATATAGAGTAACAATTCTGCCGTCTTTTGTAGAAAACTTCTGGAATAAATTTGATGCATCTTCAGGATTATCAATAATCACATCTTCATCACCTTCAGGAATTGTAGCAAGAATTTGTCCATGACCAGGTGTCAGGATTTGATCTTCCGTCAGGATCTGAGATTGCACCAATGTTCTTACTGTCTTAACTCCAGAATCAGAAACATGAGTTGACTGCGTTGTTTGACTTTGAGAAGTTTGGATTGTCTTCATAACAACAGCATCAGAGGTTTCTCCTTGTATCGCTTTGTCACCACCATCATCTCCAGTATCATCATCATTATTTCTTAATACTAGATCAGGTGTACATTTTGTCTGAATAACCTTCTCCCCCTTTTTGACATCAGGATTTGACAATAATTGCAAAATTAAGGAAAGAGAGGCTTGAATTTCAGTTACCTTAGTATCCAGAGAATCAATTCTTTGATGGATTAAGGTTTGTTCTGAAACAACAGATTTCACTTGGGATTCCACTACCCTTAGTTGAAAAATAGTAGGCACCTTTGTAAAATTATTAAAGATATCAGTCCTCACTTTTTCAGTTGAGCCCTTGATAGAATCAATCTCACTTTTCAGGCTTTTGGATAACAGAGTAGTAGCCTTCAGATGATTCTTCAAGTCTTGATTCTCTATAGACTTCACTGCATTATAGGCATGTTCAATAGCAGAAGAAAAACTGATAGATTCATCAGAATTGTGCCATGAATTGTTCCATTCATTCTGTCTAAATGCCTCTGCAGGATCAAAGGAAGGAGTAGAAAAATCTTGTCTCTGATCTTTCCCAGTGAAAGCTTTGCCAGCCATATACGTACTTGATGAACCAAAATTAGTTCCAAGACTAATCTTGAGTGCTGTAGCAAGCTGTTCCTTCTCTTTTCTATTCTCATTATCATCATCACTATCATCATCAGAACTATCATCATCAGTATCAGGAGTAATATCAGGATCAGGAATAGCAATACCTTTCAGTTTATCCTGTGGTTCTGAGATAGGATGATCTATTGGTCTTGAACGAAGTGGCTGTATCAAAATAGGTTCATTATCAGGAGCACCACTAGCGTCAGGATGAACATCGTCAGGATTCGATATGCTTGCATCAGTATTTGCTACCAATGGTTCTTGTGGAGCTTGAGGTTCAGAAGCTGCTTCAACACTTTGAGCTAAAGGTTCTTGTGTGCTTCCCTCATTGACAATGTTCGCGACCAATCTTTCAACAGAAGCTGTAGCTTTGCCTGCATCTTCACTTTGAGAAGATGGTTCTTGTGTAGCTGGAATGTTGATGTCTTCATTCTCCCTTTGAGAAAATGGTTCTTGTGTGACCATTCCACTAGCTAAGCCTTCACCCAAACTTTGATTGAGTGGTTCTTGTGTGGCAGGATCAACAGTAGCTGCTGAATTACTCTGAAATTCAGGTTCTTGTGGGCTTGATCCTTTCAGCTTCTTCTGTCTCTGATAGACTAACTCTTCTGCATTCCTCTTTTTCTTTGATGTAGGTGTAAGACCAACCAAGGAAGCAGTTGTAGAAACCTTCTCCCAAGAATGTCCTCGAATCTGAGATGGAGAGGCTGGAGAGTCTGATATAGAGACAACTTTTGTTGTTGCATCAGGAATACTAACATCAGGATTTGATGTCTGAATATCAGTATCCTTCATTTGCACTGTCAAAGGAATATGATACCTGCTCTTTGATAATTTCCTTGTCTTTTGTGGTTTTGATAAAGGTACCACAGCTTTGGTAGCAGTATCAGCAACTTCCTTGTTCACATTCATCACAGAGGATATAGGTAAGTCATCCTCTGAATCACTTTCATCAATCAACCTTAACTTCCTTTTCACAGGAACATTCTTAACAACCTTATCAGCTTTCTTGACCAGGACCCCTTGTACACCCCCTTGTATCTTCTTTTTAGTGAGTGGTGTAGAGGAAAAATCCTTTGAACCTGATTGCCTTCCAGACATATCAGTTCTAGCTGATTTCTTTGATTTTACAACTAAAGTCTTTTGAGAGACAGTAGAGGTGGTTGTTAACTGTTTAGACTGTTTAGGTTGCATGCTTGTGTCAGGAACAAGGTGGGTTGGTCCTTGTACCATAGCATTAGAAAGTAGTCCATAACGAGTAGGCATTTTCTGATGTAAGAAAAACCTAACCTCATCAGGAATAAAAGCATTTCCGCACAAAATATTTTGCCATATCAGGATTGAAAAAAAAATATTCAATAAGATTAAAATAAAATTTTATTTAAGAAAACAAAATTTATTTTAACAATCCTGAATAGCATTTTGGTTGAAGAAAAATAACCAAATTAATGGTCATAGAATTAAAACACGCTTACCAGCAAACGAGGCAAAAATATTTATGGAAAACCGAACCGTCTCATCGAGATTGTAGAAATGACCTGCACCCTTAATACACATTCTCTATAAAAGAGAACTGATGAAGAAATTGATAGAATTTGGCAACAAATGGATGAGGCTCTAGCAGAGATGGAGCCACAACCAGTTCCTGACCCTCAGGAACATGAAGCGTTTATAAACGCTATGGTTGATGTGGTGTGGCACAACTTTGTGCAAGCCAATCCTGACTGGAATCCTCTTGAGAATCTCATCTATGAAGAGGATGAAGACGATGAGGATGATGAAGAGGATGAGGATGAAGATGATGAAGAGCTCGTCCGAGAGCTGGAGAAACGTAAGAAGAGAATCCGTGATGCTTGTACGTCATGCAAGTTGGAGGCACGGAGGCGTCCCGGTGGTCACGGTGACGATCCGCCTTCAAGTGCATCAGCTCCTCTTTTTGTCTCTTAAGGATGGAACAAGAGACCTTCCAGTTCTGATGAACTGTGAAGCTGCTCAGGAGCATTCATGCTAATTTGCAGGGCACGTGTTCATGCTTATCTGTAAAGCACGAGTTCCTGAGTAGAAAATAGACTAGGAAAACAAATATGTAATTTCCATATTTCATGTGTAATGTATCTTCAAGTATTAATGAAATTTGTCTATTTTCTCAATTGTTTGCTTTTTGTACTTGCCTGCAAAATTTGTTAGTAACACTCATAGTGAAATTGAGATGATAAATAATAAACTCTGATAATAATGACATTGATAATTAAGACTGAAAACTTAATCAAAGACTAAGTAATAATCTAATTGTCCAGAGTTTACCAGGAGTGTTGATGACAAATTAGCATTGAACCTCTGGTTTTCATACCAGCTTCAATCATCTGAGCACCAGGATTTGACCAGTGGACTTCCTTTCTGAATAACCATCAGAATCAGTCTTGTTCTTGAAAATCCACTTTGTACCAACAATTGATCTATTCTTTGGTCTTGGTACTAGTTTCCAGACTTCATTCCTTTCAAATTCATTCAGTTCTTCTTGCATTGCAGTAACCCAATCAGCATCTTTAAGTGCATCTTCAACTTTCTTAGGCTCCTCCTTGGATAGAAAGTTATTATATAAACATTCATTCTGAGTTGCACTTCTTGTTTGAACACCTGCATCAGGATCTCCAATTATCAAATCAGGAGTATGATCTTTAGTCCATTTCCTTGCTGGTGTCAAATTGTTTCTTGAAGTAGATGCTCCCCCTGGATTGGTGTTATCTTGATTGAAAGAATTTGATTGATTTGAAGCTCTCCCTGAATTATTGCTATGCCCTCCTGATGTGTTATCAGGATCTTCACTTGAATCAGTATCTGAAGAATTCTGTCCTGATGATTGAGTTGACTCTGAACTTGTAGTTGAATGTCGTTGCTCCCCCTCAACATTAGCACTACTAGTTGTATCACTATTGTTTGTATCATCAGTATTAGCACCATCAGTATCTGATGTGTCATCAGGATTTGGTGACCCATCAGGATCTGATGTATTGACAGGATCTGATTCACTTTCTTCAGGTTCCTTGGAAGCTTCATTTTCAAATAACAATCTATCATGCGAGTCTTCAATGATTCCAGTTATCTTCTTATCATCAAAAGATACATGTATTGACTCCATGACAGTTCTTGTTCTCAAATTAAAAACTCTGAAGGCTCTGGATGTAGGATAACCTATGAATATTCCTTCATCAGCCTTTGTTTCAAATTTCCCTAGCTGTTCAGGATGAGTTCTGAGAACAAAACATTTACAGCCAAACACATGCAAATGCTTCAGACTTGGTTTCTTCTCTTTGAGTGACTGATAAGGAGTGACACCATGCCTGTTTATCAATGTAAGATTTTGTGTATAGCATGCTGTGTTGACTGCTTCTGCCCAGAAATATGTAGGTAATTTAGCTTCTTCCAACATAGTTCTGCCAGCTTCAATAAGAGTTCTATTCTTCCTTTCTACTACTCCATTTTGCTGAGGTGTGCCAGGAGCAGAGAATTGTTGAATGATTCCTTTGTATTTGCAGAACTCTTCCATCTTTGAATTCTTAAATTCAGTACCATTATCACTTCTCAGAATCTTGACTTTGTACTTTGTAGTTGTCTCAATCATCCTCACATGATCCAACAGAACTTCAGGAGTTTCATCTTTTCTGTGCAGAAAATACACCCAGGTGAATCTAGAATATTCATCAACAATTACAAGAGTGTACCTTTTCTTACTGATGGACATGATGTTGACTGGACCAAACAGATCAAGATGTAGCATGTGATATGGTTCTTCAATAGAGGATTCTGATTTACTCTGGAATGATGTCCTTCTTTGTTTTGCTTTTTGGCATGCATCACAGAGTCCATCAGGTGTATATAAGACATTAGGTAATCCTCTTACTAACTCTTTCTTAACCAACTCATTGATGTTGCTGAAGTTGAGATGAGAAAGCTTCTTGTGCCAATTCCAACTTTCATCTACTGAAGCTTTACTGATGAAACATGTAGGGGAGCCATCAGTATCTGAGAGAATGTTGGCTTCATATATGTTACCATGCCTGTAGCCAGTTAGTGCTATCTTCCCTGTTGCTTTACTGACTACTTCACAATGTGTGGAATAGAAATTGACATGATAACCTCTGTCAGTGATTTGACTAATACTCAACAAGTTGTGTTTTAGTCCCTTCACTAGAGCTACTTTTTCAATGATGACATTTCCAATGATTATATTGCCATATCCCAAGGTTTGTCCAATGTTGCCATCTCCATAAGACACAGTTGGGCCAGCTTTTTCCTCATATTCTGATAACAGGGCTTTGTTTCCAGTCATGTGCACAGAACATCCACTATCCATGACTAACACATTTTTCTTTTTACCCTGCATCAGAATAGTAACACACTAGTTAGAACACTTAGGAACCCATACATGTTGGGTTCCTTTCTCATGCAATTTATTAATTTTAACAGCAGAAGACTTTTTGACTTTAGCAGTCCTGACAGGATTTACTCCATCAGGATTTGCTTTGTCAATATCAGTATTAACAAAAGCATGCTTCATTATGACATTTTCAGTTCTATCAGACTTTGTACTACTTTCAAACTTAGGCAATGGATCATAAAAGTTATAGTACAAATCATGATACTCTTTACATGTATAAATAGAATGCCATAGACTACCACAATGAAAACAGGACTTCTGCGGTTTATAGAGTACTGATCTATTCCTAACATCAGACTTAGGAATATCAGTAATCTTCTTCTTACTCTTCTTACAATCAATAGCAAGATGATTAGAGTTACCACAGTTAAAACAACACTTTCTAGGTGCATTTGGGATATATTTATAACCATTCTCTTTATTGATCCCAACTTTACCATTCCTGTTTCTCTTAACAGTAGCTTCCTTTTTCTTATCTGTAACCTCACAGATTTTCTCCTTAAGCTGTTTCTGAGACAATAGACCTACATTCTTAGTGACTTTGTTCATGACAGGTTTAGACTTTATAATTTTAATTCCTTGACTAGAAGAAGATCCCTTTTCAAAAGTAGAATTGGAATCCTTACCAAAAACAAAATTAACAGGAGTAATCTTAGATTTGGTTGAGTCTATAACATGTCTATAGGTCTTTGGACTGACTGTCTCATCAATGACAATTTTCTCTGCTAATTTCTTATCTTCATCTGACTTATATCCTAGACACTCTTTCCAATTCTTAGAGGTATTAATCTCATGAAATTTCCTACCAGAGTCTGTCCAGGTTCTGATTTTCTCATTAGCGAATTCAAGTTCTTTTTCAAGGGAAGTACATTTAGATGTCATCTCTAAGTGCATGTGTTTAGCATTATCACATTCTTTTTGTACTTCTTGCATACGAGAAAATTCAGCTTCTAATATCTCATTCCTTTTTCTAAGGTCAGACATCTCAGATAAGATTCTAGTATTCTCAGCAGTTTGACTTCTAAAGCTAATATGTAATGACTTTAGAAAACGTCTTAACTCAGAAGCATTATCAGTATCAAAATCAAAGATAGTATTTAGTACCTTATCATCAGGAGCAGCAGTTACATCAGCATTGGCCATTAACGCATAGTTGACTACCTCAGTATCAGATTCTGAGGAAGAGTCCATCCAATCCTTGCTTGATGTGATGAGTGCCTTTGTCTTGTTACATTCAGAAGCAAAGTGACCCATACCATTACACTTGTAGCATCTAACCTTTGACTTGTCAAATTTGCTACTCTTGCTGTCCTTCTTGATATACTTGTCTTTGTCTGCTTTGAAGGTCTTTTTCTGAAAGTTGCCTTGTCTTCTATTCTTCCTGAACTTCATCCTTCTGAAGTTTCTGACAATCATAGCAACCATCTCTTCCATGTCTGAATCAGAAGATTCATCACCAGTATTGGCATCAGGATTGCCATCAGTATCTGATGAAGAGTCGTCAGGATCTGACTCAGCTACTCTTGCTTTCCTTCTAGAGACCTCCATAGCTTTTCCTTTTGATTTAGCTTCTACATTCAAAGCAATTGACTTTGCCTTGCTGCTTTTCTTGTTCTTCCTCTGTTGAACTTCAAGATCATGAGTTCTTAGCATCCCATAGATCTCATCAAGAGACACAATGTTCAGATCATACTGGTGTCTAATGATTGAGGTCTGAGTATCCCATTCTTCAGGTAAAGCTCTAAGAAATTTGGTGTTTGAATCTTCAGTTTCATATACTTTGTCAACTAAGGATAAGCTGTTTAATAGTGTCAGAAATCTATCATATAGATCAGTCAGGCTCTCTTCAGGTCTTGCATCGAATTGTTCATATTCTTGAATCAAAAGAGCCCTTCTGTTTTTCTTAACAGATGCAGATCCCTGGCACTGAGTTTCCAAAGTATCCCAGATTTCTTTTGAAGACTTGCATGCAATCACTCTGTTTGACATGACAGCATCAAGGCTATTATGCAAGATATTCTTTATCTTTGGTTCCCTGAGTACATGAGCTTTTTCTTCTGGAGTCCATTCAGCTTTAGCTTTGACCACATAATGTTCTGGTACTGTATCTGTTCGTTCTACGAACTTTGTTGGTATATATGGTCCATCACGAATCCTGTCCAAGTAGTCAGGATCCATAGCCTCCAGGTACATCAGCATCTTTACCCTCCATGTAGGATATTCTGATATCTTTAAGATGGGAATCTTCATGCTTTCATACTTGGTTGTCGACATCTTTAGATCGTATCTGATTCAGAATTAAATCAGTTTGCTCTGATACCAATTGTTGCCCAGTAAATAACAATTGTAGAAGGGGGTTGAATACAATTGTATAAGATTCTCGACTTTATATAACACAAATATGAAAGATCAATAACAATAACAATAACAGCTTTATTAACTTTGATATAAAACTGTTACAAACTCTCTTAAGAAATTCTGATGTTCTTAAGAGCTGCTAGCTTACAAAAACTCTCTCAAGAAATTCTGTTCTTAAGAGCTTCTCTCCGATTATGTTCTCTCTCTGATAAGTACATAAATCGAAACCAAAACTGTGTTTATATAGTGCACACAGCTTCTCTATCAATAACAAGATAAGTCCTAATCATAATAAAGATAGAAACATATCTTTAATCGATAGCTGCATTCTACAAACCAGGAACAAACTTCCATGTTTATCTAGACTCCAAATATAACTCGAAGTAGGAATCCTGATCAGCTTCAAGTCCTGATGATCAAACCTGATCATAGTCTGAGTAGGAATCCTGATGATCAATAAGATACTGACGCTTGATCAAATACTGATGACCATGCAATACTGATGACGTCAGCAATCCTGATCAGTTGAGTCTAGCTTCTGACAATCATTGAATTCTGATCTAACAAAAGTGCAACTACACAAAGTGCAACTACACAAAGTGCATTTTACTCCATAAATTAAAAATTGAGTTAACTTCGGTTAACGAAATGCAACAAAATGTAGTGAAATACAAATATTGATATTGCAAGTGCTCAGTTTTGAACCAGCAAGTGGTGTCTCGACTAAAATGCGAGTACACAAAGTGTACTTTACTCTAAAATATATATATACAAGATATTTTGATCTTTTAATTTGATAATGTTATTGAGTTACCTCACGCAAAATGTGTCCAAGATAATCAGAGGAAACTATTATCATATTAAAGAGTAACTTTATCTTAGTAGTACTTGATTAAATGATAAGATAACTCCATCAACAAACTATTAAACATAAAGTTTTAAATTATTAGATTTAAAAATATTAAAAATGTTTAAGAATTAAAAGTATATAAACATTAAAAAAATTATAAATTAATATAACGTTAATAATAGTAACAGTAATAATTATAAAAAGAAAAAAGAATTCGTGCGGGTTAGAATTTATTTATATTGTTAATAATACATGAAATTGAAGTACAAGCAATGAGCTGGAAATGGTTTGGATTATTATACAATCATTGTAAGAAACTGTATTGCAGCCAAATTAATTGATTCGGAATAGAAAAGCCAAAAATCCAGGAACAAAGATAAGAAGGAAATCAAATAACAAGTGCCTTGACTTGGGCCCGTAGGAGGACTGGACCCTATAGCCTTGTCAATACCTTGTCAGCATATGTACCGCTACCGAGCTAGCGGCCTCAGTAGTAAGGATCACTGTTAATCAAAATAATCACGAGTTCAACATTTTTATATTATAACTTTTTATTATTTTAGAAAAAATTTGGAACGTAAAAAATTGAACGGAGTAAGTACAATACTAGTATAATTAAATCGCACAAACAGTACCTTTCAAATGAATTGGTCGAACAGTTGTTTGTCCTCTCTATCATTAAATATATACAAAATAAAGTATATACTTGAAATTGATAACTATTTATTTCTTTTACATCTAATTAATTATAGGAAAATTTAACATGTTGCTTCAAAAGTTGAATACATGAACACCAAAACTTTCTCAGAATTCGTAATATCCAAAAATCTTAGAAATATACAAATTTGAAATTTTACTCAATTCTTTTGTTTAACATTTGATATTTGAAAAATGTCACAAAACAGAAAAAATTATCCCAATCAAATGCTTGATACTTTTATCAAAAAGTAAAATTTCAGTAGAAAAATGCCACAAAATCCAAAAATAACCGAAAATTTATCCCAAAATTAATATAATTTCAACATAATTGATAACTTTCCTAATAAAATGATGGAGACTATGTGCATAAATATGAACCCACGATTTATAATTTGATAAACGTAAAGAATTTTGAATTCTATAGCATAACTCATTTCAGTAAACTGTCAATTCTTTTAGTGAACTAAACAAGATATGATATAAAATATGACCGGATTTCATCTAACAAAGATATTTCATATCTAAACGGTTTTCATCACCATTAAAGAGTAAAATCTCTCAAAATCGCATTTGTAGCTATGACCTTGAATGATTTTCGCAAATTTACAAAGGTGCACCTCTTTGTAAAAATATAGAACCTATTTTCTTTCAATCTCTGATGGCTATAGGTTGAATGAAATGTACCTATTAACTTATAATTAGTTAATTACACACCATTTCTGACCATCTCACTATTCAGTTTATGAAGCTGTAAATATTTCAGAGTGCCACAGGTTAGTTAAAATCCCCTCTCCTCTGCTTTTCAACCTCATCTCCCTGGATACTTGAGCTTTAGAAAAAGCCCATTTTGATAGAAATTTCAATAGGAAGAATGAAATCAAGCCCAGAAACAGAGACAAAACAATCAAAAATAAAATAAAATGAAAACACAGTCTTGATGATATTCTGATTCAATTAAACTTTTCTCATACCAATCTTGTTTATAGTCCTAGTTACAGTGTTACCCAAGAAGATTGCAAGAAAGTCTACAAACAAACACCAAAAACAAAATTTTATATATATTTACATGATATGCAGATCTTCCTGCTCTTCTCCAGCCAGAGAGATACATCAACTTACACACATATATTAATCAAGAATCAGAGAAATTGTCACGCCAACAAATGAGCATAGTAACACAGCGCCTCATGATATAAAATCTAGCTCTCTGTTCTTTTACAAGACTAGCACACTTTCTTGTGAACCCACATCTTCTATTCTCCTGTTTTGATTTCGATGAAGAGCTGAATCTTCTTATTAGAGCTGATGATGATGCACTTCTTGATCCTTCTTTTCTTGACAACTTCCATTTATCATCTAAAAATAACTCACTTGATGTTGCCATTGGAGTTGTACTTGTGATATGTGTAAGAAAAAGTACACAAATCTTTGTTGTGTGGACTTACTTTGTGTGACACTACACAATAGGGTTTGTAAATCTTTTTGAATTTTTGGGTACTTTTTGTTTATGCTCAAGAAGTGAAGATGATGATGATAGATGAGAGAGGTTTTATATATATAAAGAGAGAGAGAGGGGGAGAGAGAGAGAGAGGGAGGGGGAGAGAGATAAGGGAAAGGAGATTGGTATAGCAGTGGGTATCACCTGGGCATCTTTCTATAACTTGCATGTTTTTGTCAATAGTTTCAAGTATTTCAATTATAAAAATAAAAAAAATACTTGTTTATGTAATTATAATAAGATGATTGACGTAAGCATGGCATAGTCAAATAGTACGGGGGTAATAAAAAAAGATTAGTTAGGAGGGTAGTTATTAAAATAGAGGTAGGTTTCCAAGACACTCAATCTCAATGTAGGGAGTTACTTGAATGGGGAGAAGTTTAATAAATGCAAGTAATGTAAAAGAAAGCAAAAAATCTCACTGATTTTGCTGCGGGGACTGAATTATTCAGACCATAGGATGATGGAAGTAAATTCAGATTACAGGGCTATGAATTGTCACATTGATACCATAACAAAAGCCTAAAACAGGATAGGATAAACCCTTTTTCTTCATAGGGAATGACAATGACCAAATCAATTCGGTTAAATAACTACCCCCTCAAAGTTTCAAAATTATAGTACTATAATTTCTCAAAAACAATAAAAATGAATTCAGATTAGCTTATGAAATACAGTACTCCCTTCGTCCCATCTATTTCTATACAATTTTCATTTTGCACCCACTATCTATTATTAAATATTGATAGATCCCACCACTTTACCCATTTTTCATATAACTTTACTTATTTTTTATATTTTTTCATGGTCTGCGTGCCCAATTTCTATGTATAGAACCTGGAGGGACGGAGGGAGTAATTTTTAAGAATAGTGAATTATAAACAGTAAAGTAGAATTAGTTAATTGTACATTATTTTATTAAAGTTAACCTAAAATTACCTAATTTTATACTACATTTCCATGTTTATATTTTTTTTTTTTCTGACAGAGCAGGTGAAAAAAGTGAATTTCCAATTGAGTTACAGGATCTCCCCTGGTCATGTTCATCCTGTTAGACATTGGACCACCGTATGGCACTAGTATATACTGGATATTCATATTGGATAGGAAAAGGATAGAGCAGAAATGCCTTGAAAAAGACACGACCTGAATGTAATATCGTATTCATGTATGACTGACTTGTAAAAGTGTTTAAACATCCCTGATAATGTTTGCACACACGTACGGCCCGAATGAGAGAGACTATTTTATACCCAAATTTAACTTATATTTTTGAAAATCATTTTCAATCAAATTACACAAGGCGTCCGTGGGTTAAAATTTTGAAATATACATTTTTTTTAAGGTTAACAAATAGTTTAAATTTTGCATAAAATAATACAGAAACATAAATTCATCATAGTCAGGTATGTAATCATATTTGAATAATTTTCTTGAAAATTAAGAAAAGTATAAAAATGGTCACCTTACAAAATGATTTTAAAGAGAAATAAGTCCCAAAATAATGGTTACCAACAGACATAGGGGCTTGTTGAGATTAGGACATATAAATGGCACACAGGGTATGGAGGATGAATATGGCAGGTGACCTTAACCCACATTGTTTGTTTTGCCAATCGAGGCCCATTTCTTTTTGTTTTACTTTTACACACGTGTCGGTCGGCACAATCATAGTGCTGTGTCCCCCCCCAAACAATATCCGACGTCGTTTGATACTAAGTCTTCGCTCTTCACTCTACTTGTCAACTTTTCTTCAAATACTGTTTCTTTACAATTTCCGAGCTCCCGATTTCTTGTGATTAAATAAATATTAAATTTGAGCTTATATAAAATTTCAATTTTCTTAATGTTCGATTTTCCATTATTAAGTGAGAAATATTAATCTTTAAAAAAATTGAAACGAGCGTATTACACATCTTTTTTTGTTTCGGTTTTTTAAACAATAAAGCTCCTTCATTTTAAAGCAATTTTTTGGATTCTTAAGCAAACAATTGCTTAAATATTACACAATCTTACAATAGAAATCTGTTCGATGATGCATGCATGTAGTCAAGCAGTACACTGTTGAAGAGAGTCCTCAGTTGCATAAACCGAGAAGTTAGAGACAAAAAAAGAGCTAATTCAGTCACCTCTTTTTCAGCCTGAATTCATCAATCATTGCCTCTGTATCTGCAACATTTGAACCTTACTTAATCACACTCTTTTTACGCAAACGTATATTTTTAACTTCACTGTGTACGTACCATTGATTCCTTGTAGATGCACTCTTCAATCTTGACTACTACATTAGTTCTGGGTTTCCACATTTGTACAACTAAATGCGTGCAAGGCTACGTATATGACATTTTTTCCCCTCTTTTTTCCTTACTTAGTTTCTTTAACCTTGTAGAATTCATAAACTCTCTTTAGACTTTAGTCAGATATGAAATTCACATGTTTAAAGATGTATGAGAGCTAATAATTTATTGTGTTTTTACTTCCTAAAATACATTAAAAAAAACGCACCTTTCTGATCATGATCATTTTCATTGATCAGAAATGTGCGTTTCTTTTCAAGTATTGTCCGTGTTGTAGTGAAACATTAATGAAAATATATAGATTGCCTCTCTTTAATTCGTTATCATGTACGAGATGAAGGGAGGAGCGTCTTTTTTAAATTTGTGTACGCTCAAGGTTCAATTTCTCGATCAAAGATATAGAGAACCGGAAAATTGTTAAAAGCGACATTAGCTAGACACAGCATTCATCCTCCCATACTTAACAAGTTCTTAAAGGATGATTCATTGTATATATCTTGCGTTATACAACTACCATAATACATGGCATCCATATAACTGAGTCGAAGAAGACAAGTTAAAAACATATACATTTACATGTTTGATGTATGTCAGTCTTGCTTTGTCTGTGAACTGATCATAAAAAGTATATATTTTTAGTTGAACCTATAGGTATATCAAGTATGTTCTTTTGTGTTTCATCTTAGATCTCGGGTTTAAATCAAAACCCTAAGTTTACTGTAAGAGGTTGATCCGAGATACAAGCCCATTGGTTCTATTATTAAATTCACTGGTCGTACTATTTGCTATTACGTGTGTCGGAACTAGGATCACAGAATAGTCGGGGTTAAAATAAATTATCATTAATTTTTTGAGGCTAACCGGGGCTAAAAGTGATATTGTTACTGTATAGCTGAGTCATGTATAGCTGAGTTAGACATCTGGTGACAAAGTTAGTTTGGAAAATAACAGTCTAGTTCTCTTATATATATAGATTTCTATATTCAGTATGGTGAGTATGATGTAGGTAAGATTGTAGTATAACAAACAATATACTTGAAATGTAAATAAGATAGATACAACTTTATATCTCTCTGTACTTCATCTTCTTCATGAATACACAGTAAAACACATTTCTTTTCTGCATATTAAGCACATTTATCATGGTATCAGAGCAACGATCATACAACGCTAATATGTTCATCTTCATTGCATCTTGTTTGTGATTTTGTCTGGTTCATCGTAGTTAATTCTGAGATATTATCGGTGTATTTGCGATTGCACACCAACTGTTTGATAATTGTTCTTAATGGTGATGTCCTATTCATCCGCTGCTACTGGCTATACATCTACTACATCATGTTGAATCATTGACTGTAATCATCCTTACTTCTTATCCACATCTGATCATCCGGTATGATCCTTGTGACTATCACACTTTCTGATCATAATTACAGTCAATGGTGTCGATCGATGCGAATTGCGTTGTCATCGAAACTCAAATTAGGTTTTATTGATGGATCATATGTTAAACCTATATCTTCATCACCGTTATCTGTTTACTAGAATCGTTGTAATGATATTATCATATCTTGGATTCTCAACACGGTTTCACCAGAAATTCGACAAAGTGTTATGTTTATGAACTCTGCAACTGATATCTGGAATGATTTGGCTACACGATTTGCTCATACAAATATTCCTAAACTTTTCAATCTGAAGCGTGAACTTGCATCTCTAAGTCAGGGCACAATGTTTATCTCTGCTTACTTTACTAAGTTTCGTGCCCTCAATGATGAACTGAATTCTTTGTTTGAGATGCCTAAGTGTTCCTGTGATAAGTGTACCTGCAATGTCAACACAAAATTGGCCTCTTATATGAAATCTAGCTTACTTGCTCAGTTTCTCATGGGATTACATGAGTCTTTTACTATTACAAGAGGTCACATTCTCATGATTAATCCACCTCCTTCCTTTAGTGAAGCATATGGTATTTTGTTACAAGAAGAGCATCAGAGAGAGAGAGAACAAGTTATGTCACTTTGCTCCAGAAAACTCTGCAATGTCTGTTAAGCAATACAATGAGTATGAAAACAGAAATTCCAAAGTCCATCTCACATCAAGGACAAATGCTTCTGTTTACATGGATATCCTGACTGGCATAAGCTCTTTGGAAAGCCAAAGCCTAAGCCAAAATCTGGTTCTCAATTCAAAGGGAAATTTCAGGCTCATAATGTCACTACTGATGAGCCTGTGCTATCTAGTATAGGGAGTGAATCTACTGAAGTGTTAACTAAAGATAATAGAAATGTTGGCAGTTTCTCTGAGAATCAATGTAAACAACTTATACAAATGATTCAAGCTGGTATTCGAGAAATGTCTCCCTCTGCAACACCATCTATCTGGAATCATTCTGCTAATACTGTTCATGATGCAGGTACAACCAAGCATTTTGCTGGTTATACTCACTATAGTGGACCAAAATCAATTGTTTGGATCATTAATTCTGGTGCCACAGATCACATTACCCCCGCACATCCATTTACTCACAGAGATTCATGAATTTCACTCATCTCTACAATTACCTGATGGAAATACTGCTGCCATTACTCATTTTGGCAAACTATGTTTATCTACATATTTAACACTTGACAAAGTGTTGTGTGTGCCTGGTTTTAGTTATAATCTACTGTCTGTATCCAAACTTACACAACAGCTCAATCGTCGCGTATCATTTGACAATACAAGTTGTTTTGTTCAGGCCCATTCTTTGAAGACAATCAAAGAGATTGGTAGATATGAAGAAGGCTTGTATATACTTCATTCCAGTTCTGTTCCAGTCCTTTCTACTGCAACAGTTTCTTCTCAATGTCATACTTCAGTTGTCTCTCCTCAAGCTTTTGATCTCTAGCATTCAAGACTTGGCCATCCATCTTTGGTTGTAATGAAATTACTTCCTTCCAGTATGTTTTCTACTGTAACAAACTTAAATAAGTGTGATACTTGTCATCTAGCAAAATAAACTAGATCTGTTTTTCCTTTTAGTACTACAGAATATACAAATATGTTTGATCTCATTCATGTGGATGTCTGGGGGCCTTATAGGCATAAAACTCATGGTAATTGTTCCTATTTTTTGACTATTGTGGAAGCCAAATCTAGAGCAACTTGGACATATTTGTGTGTTCCCAAAAGTCAAGTCCCTGCTCTCCTTACTACTTATTTGGCCTATGTTCAGAACCATTTTAAAGTCTCTGTTAAGGTGTTAAGATCTGATAATGGAGCTGAGTTTATCAACAACACTTTGCACAACACTTTAGCTTCTCTTGGTATTCAACATCAAACTAGTTGTTCCTATACACCTCAACAAAATGGTGTGGTAAAACGTAAACATAGATCTCTTCTAAATACAGCTAGGGCTCTTAGGTTGCAAGCTGGACTACCACATTCATTCTGGGGTGATTGTATTCTTACTGCAACTTACTTACTTAATAGGACTCCTTCTTCTGTTCTTAATGGGGCCACTCCTAATGAGCTATTATTTCACTCTAAACCAGATTACTCTCATCTAAGATTTTTTTGGTTCACAATGTTATGTTACCAATCAAGATCCTCACAAGGATAAGTTTTCATATAAAGCTCTCATATATCTCTTTCTAGATTATCCTGTTGATCAGAAAGCATATAGAGTTCTGCATTTGGACACCAAGAAAGTCTTTACATCTAGAGATGTTGTGTTTGTTGAGGTTAGTTTCCCTTTTTCACAATATTTCTCTTCCTTCTCCTACAACACTTTTTCCCTTCTGATTGTCCTTTAATTTCAGATGATTGTGTAGTACCTCAGAATTCTATTGTCTCTCCATCTAATGATGTCTTACCTACACATACTCCTCATTCTTATGTTACACCTCATTCGGATGATTTGTCACCTGTTTCATCTGATGTTTCACCTAACCTTTCACATGTTCCTCCTGCTATTGCACCAACACATCATTCCAGACTTGTTAGAACCAAAAAGCTTCCATCAAAATACTTTGACTTTACAAGTCTTCCATCTCACATTGTCTCCACTAATTCTTCTACTGCTTGCACAGTTATAGAGTATCCTTTTATTGTCAATTATCAATAATTTACTCCCTCTTACAAAGCAGTTTTAGCCAATGTTGATCAAGCCTATGAACCAAAAACATATCATCAGGCTAGTAAGTATGTTGTGTGGTGTGAAGCCATGGTTGTTGATCTTGCAGCCTTAGAAGCTTCCACTTGGGAACTTGTACCATTACCTCCTGGCAAAAATCTTGTTGGCTGTAAATGGCTCTATAAAATCAAGTATAATGTAGATGGAACTGTTGAGAGATACAAGGCTAGGCTTGTAGCAAATGGATTTACTCAAACTGAAGGTTTAGACTATTTCAAAACCTTTACTCCAGTTGCTAAAATGACAAATGTTCGAGTTCTTCTTGTTATTGATGTTGCTTCTGCTTGGCCCGTGACTCAAATGGATGTCACAAATGCCTTTCTCCATGGAGATCTTGAGGAGGAAGTCTATATGTCTATTCCACCAGATTTTTACATCCATGATCACCTTAAATCAGTTCCTAATCTTGTTTGCAAACTGATTAAATCACTTTATGGGCTTAAACAAGCTCCAAGAAAGTGGTTTCTGAAATTTTGTACTGTTTTAATTCAGTATGGCTTTACTCAAGCTCACACAGATCATAGTCTTTTTGTTCTTCATAAGGATAAGTCCACAGTGGACATTCTTGTTTATGTTGATGACATTCTGATAACTGGTAGTGATTCCAATCTTATTGCTGCTGTTAAGAGTCATTTAGCTCTACATTTTAGAATCAAAGACTTAGGTTCTTTAAAGTACTTCCTTGGTATTAAGGCATCTAGGTCTACTAAGGGTATTTACCTTAATCAAAGAAAGTACACTCTTGATATCATTAAGGATGTTGGTTTCACATATGCAAAACCCTCTACTATTCCTATGGAACATCATACTTTGTTGTCTGACACTTCCTCACCATGTCTATCTAATGTCTCCTCTTATAGACAGTTAGTAGGAGGACTCATTTACCTTACAATTACTCGCCCTGATCTTGCCTATCATGTCTATGTTTTGTCTCAATTTTTGGCTTCTCCTAGACAATGTCATATGGATGCAGCCTTGAAGGTTGTTAGGTATCTTAAACATACTGTTGGACAGGGCATTCTTCTCTCTACTACTAGTCCTTTCACCTTAACAGCATATTCTAATGCTGATTGGGCATCTTGCCCCACTACTCGACAGTCTTTAACTAGGTACTGTGTTACTCTTGGTTCATCTCTTATTTCTTGGAAAGCTAAAAAGCAGTCTACAGTGTCTCGTTCATCTGATGAATCTGAATACCGAGCAATGGCTGATGTGTGTTGTGAGATTCAATGGCTTCTTAATCTGTTTCTTGAGATTAATGGTGTCAAACTTGCTCCTGTGACTTTATACTTTGACAACAAGTCTACACTCTATATTGCTTCTAATCCAGTCTTTCACGAGCGAACAAAATATATTGATATTGATTGCCATATTGTTCGAGCCAAGCGTCAACAGAGTATCATTAAAACTACTCATATCAGTACCTATCAACAACATGCAAACTTGTTAGTTAGGAAAATAACAGTCTAGTTATCTTATATATAGGTTTCTATATTCAGTAAGGTGTATGTAAGATTGTAATATAACAAACAATATACTTGAAATGTTAATAAGATAGATACAACTCTTTGTACTTCATCTTCTTCATGAATATACAGTAAAACACATTTCTTTTCTGCATATTAAGCACATTTATCATATATTTTTATATTTTTAACAAAATTCGTGATTTTATTAAAAAAATTCTTACTAAATTTTTTGCCTTAACCGGGGCTGCAGCCTAGAATAGCCCCTTTAATTTTGTCTTGGTTTGCAGGGACGAAAGCATCAAAGGGCTTCCCTGAGCTTAATCCCAGGATGAATTTTTTTTAAAAAAAAAATTATTAGTTATAGATGTTGTGATTTTACTTGTTCCAACTTTTACTTAACATATTCAGCCCACAAAAATTAGGTGACCATTATGTATTTGCTAGAGTAGTCATAGTATGGAGGATGCATTTCAAGGCAATACTATGGTTATCTATCTAGTCCTAACACTGGGTTTAACTCAACATTTGTTCACACAAAATGTATATCAGAAAATGCAGTAAATACAATAGTCTGAAAGACACACTCAAAACTGATATTACTCATACGATAAAATGCTTAACTAATTACAAAGAGAATTATAAAGAAAGATAAAACTACTATATACAAAACAGCACCCAACTCCTACATTATCTCCACCATCTTGTTTATTCTCAAAGACTCCTAAAAATACTCCACTACACAAGACTAATTCTACTGCAATTAAAACAAACCCAACGTTACAATTTATTTTAAACACTTAGTTTAGATTATTTCCTACATACTCCCCCATAATCTAAACTACCGTCTGCAAGTCTTTGATGCCCAGTAAATCACGCATACGTTCGAACTTCACAGTTGATATGGCCTTCTTTAACACATCTGCTCGTTGCTCCTCCGTGCTGATATGCTTGACAATGATATCACCTCGTTCAACACATTCCCGAATAAAATGATACCGAATGTCAATATGTTTGCTACGCCCATGAAATATAGGATTTTTCGCCAAGTCTAAAGCTGACTTATTATCGATATAAATCACAATTGGACTGCGCTTCTCACCTGTTATTTGACTAAGCAAATTACCCAACCATACTTCCTAACATGCTGCAGCTGTGGCAGCCATAAATTCGTCCTCACACGACGATAGTGCTACACAGCGTTGCTTCTGCGAAACCCAAGTGATTAAGCTTTTGTTTAAATAGAAAGCCATCACTCCTGTGCTCCTTATATCTTCAGTGTTACCTGCTAAATCACTATCAGAATATCCCGACAATAGATAATTGCCATCTCCTTTTGCATATATTAAACCAAATTCCATCGTTCCCTTGACATATCTCAGAATATGCTTTACAGCGTTCATGTGTAACACTGTGGGATGTTCCATATATCTACTTACAATCCCTACAGAATGTGCTATGTCAGGGCGAGTATGAACCAAATACCTCAAACCTCCAACCAGACTCTTAAACTTCGTGGAATTTACTGCATTTCCTTTCTCATCTTTAGTTATCTATACCTTTGGCTTCATCGGATACCTCACAGAGTTGCAATCTTCCAAACATGCATTAACCAACAAATTCTTAGCGTACGTAGCCTGCTTCAACTTTATGCAACCATTTCCTTGACACACTTCAATACCCAAGTAATAGAACAACAACCCAAGATCACTCATATCAAACTCCTCAGCCATTTGTTCCTTGAATTTCTTTATGTTCGCGAAGTTGGTTCCTGTGACCAAGAAATCATCCACATAGACTCCTATGATCAAAACTTCATCCCCTTCTCGCTTTAAATAAACAGCATGTTCATATGGGAATTTTGTGAACCCCAAACGTTCCAAGCACTTACTCAATTTTGCGTACCAGGCACGTGGCGCCTGTCTTAACCCATATAGTGCTTTGGCTAGTTTATATACTAAATGCTCCTTCCCTTTCTGTACAAAACCTTCAGGCTGGGTAACATAAATAATCTCCTGCAAATCCCCGTTAAGAAAAGCTGATTTGACATCTAGATGGTGCATTTGCCATTCGTTCTTTGCTACCAATGCTAACAACAATCTGACAGTCTCAAGTAGTGTGACCGGAGCAAAAATTTCTTCAAAGTCTATACCCTATTGCTGAACGTAGCCCTTCGCGACAAGCCTTGCTTTATGCTTGGTAACATTCCCATATGCATCTCTTTTGAGTTTATAAACCCACTTCAGTCTAATAGCTTTGTGCCCACTCAGAAATTCAGTCAATTCCCAGGTCTTATTTTTTTTCTATGGCTTCGATCTCTGTCCTCATAGCCTCTTTCATGCCTCGTCTGTTGCAGCTTGACAATAGTTATGTGGTTCGTCCACAACCCCCAACAATAATTCTTCCTCAATTTTCACTTGTTTTGACTCATCGTACACCTCACTAAGCAACCGAAATCTTTTTGGTCTCTCATCATACATATGTGACTGAACAGACCCCACAGAGTTTGTACTATTCTCACCAGTTTCTACCATTTGCGTACCCAAAACTGAGCCATCAAAATCATTCCTCGTACATGTGCTTTGAACTGGTGTACCCGGTTCTGCTGCAGTTTCATAGTCTGCCTCCTGGGCAATGATTGGATCACACACAGTAAACCCACCTCATGGTCGGACTTCATCATCATGTTGTTCCTTCGATTCCCACACTTTGTTTTCATCAAATACAACATCTCTACTCACCAATAATTTGTTCATCTCCGGGTCGTACAATCGACACGCCTTAGTACCTAGTTCCCTTCCTAAATAGATCATTATTTTGCTACGATCATCCAACTTCCTCACATGTTCACTTGGTGCTTTCATATAATCTAGACAACTGAAAATTCGAATGTGTCCCACATCCGTTTTTGTCCCGTCCATGCTTCATAGGGAGTTACTTCCGACAAGGAACGTGTAGGAAGCCAATTTAATACGTACACTGAATGTCTAGCTGCCTCTCCCCACAACCATGATGGAAGTTGTTTCTCCTCTCCACCACCCCGTTTTGTTGCGGAGTGTATGGAGCAGTGAGATGCCTTACAATCTCTGCATCTTCACAATAAGAAGAGAACTTCTTGGAGTTGAATTCTCCTCCCCTGTCAGTTCTAAACACCTTGATAGCTTTCCCCGATTCTTTTTCAACCATTACTCGAATTTTTTTGAAAACCCCCAGTGTCTCATCTTTACTAGTTAACAGATAAATCCACATAAATTTACTAAAATCGTCAACCAACAGAAAAAAATACCGGTTTCCTGCCTTTGTTGGAGGAGATATTGGTCCGCACAAATCACCATGTACAAGTTCCAGTGCTTCCTTGGCGTGAAAACTCGTTTGACAAGGGAATGGCCTTCTCGTTTGTTTAGCCATCAAACAACCGGTGCATACATCCTTGGGTTGAACAAGATCAGGTAAATCATATGCCATTTTATTCTTTGACATCAGCAACATTGATTGAAAGTTTACGTGCCCAAAACGGGAATGCCACAACCAAGTGGATTCCTCCACTTGTGTAAGTAAACAAACCGATTTTCTTGTTTCAATAACAATCTTGCATGTAGAGCCTGTTTTCTGATTTTTTTTTTACTTTCATTACCAGTAGCCCATCTTCACCATAAACCCACAAAAAATTACCATTTAGGATGACCCTATTTCCACTCTCGGATAGCTGACCAAGACTAATGATGTTATTTTGAAGAGTGGGAATAAAGTACACCTCGCGTAAAAGAATATCTTCACCAGTTTTGCTCTTGAACACAACATACCCTTTTCCTTTTATGTCAACCGTAGAACCATCACCAAACTTAACCCTTCCAGTTACTCCTTCATCCAACTCCTTGAACTTTGACCGATCCCCAGTCATGTGATTACTTGCCCCATTATCCAAGTACCAAACATTTGATTCAAACTTCTGATCGCCGTTCTTACTCAACCTTGGTGTCACTTCGTCCTCCGCCATGAGTAAAGCAGGTTCATCATCTTGTATCTGAGTCAGATTTACCTCCGAATTTTGTTCTTTATCACGTCGAGGTCGTCTACACTCGGCAGCAAAATGACCAAGGCCCTGACATTTGAAACATCTGACTCTACTTATGTCACGTACGCCTTGATAGCTGCCGTTACCTCGAGCTTTAGCACCTTGAGACACCTCTGTGCCTCCCATTTTGGTCATTTTCACCCACTCCTCTTTTGTGAATAAAATTTGGCCTCCTGCACTTTCTATTCTGAGCCATTCCTCCTCAGTTAACAACAACTGTCCTCCAGTGTTCTTTGTTTGCCCACGGATGCGCTCCTCGTGAGTCTTCAAGGACCCAATGGTTTCTTCAACTAACATTTCGTCCAAGTTCCTGAATTGCTCTATAGATGAGGTGATCTGTAAGAACTTTAAGGGCATACTTCGAAGTAATTTCTTTACCACGTAACTCTCTTCAATAGATTCTCCCAAAGCCCAGATATTGGTCACCAATGCGTTTAATTTTAGAGCATAATCATCGATCATCTCCATATCTTTCATGTTTAGATTTTCAAATTCTGCCTTTAAAGTCTGAACTTTTGATTTCTTCACTCTATCAGCCCCCAAGCACATAGTCTTTATTGCAGTCCATGTCTCCTTTGCTGTTTTCTTCTCTGCCAATGACAATAGTATATCTTCAGGAATAGGTTGAAAAATGGCCGCCATTGCCACTTTGTCAGTCTTCTCGTCCACTATAGCCTTTTGGTCTTTCGGGTCTTTCGGTTCAATAGCATCCCAGATACCATGATCTTGCATAAAAACTCTCATTTTTAGAGACCAAACAGTGTAGTTTGTCTTTGTTAACATTGGATAGTTCAGGCTTAAGGAACCTTCTTTGCTCTTGGTTGTTTCCTGTTGGGTGTTATACTGAACTATTCATTTGAAGTATATAAACATTGACCATTTTATTGAGAATCTTGATTGCATATTATTACATTGTTTGTTTATTATTTATTATGGATAATCTAGTATCAAATGGGATAACAGAATATTAGATTATTAGTGTCTATATATAATATAATAAAGGTTCACAGTCTAAGTGGTATTAGACAACCCACTGGAATGACTGAAGTATTATTTGGGAATAGTTTATCTTGACTATTGAATAATACTTGTATACTTTATGTATATTGAACATGATCAAAATATTAGAATTGTTCTTTTATTCTGACAGTTAAGAAGAACAAAGATTCTATGATATTATTATTGATTAGGTTCTTAATCCGGATGTAGTGATTGACACTTGTATGCAATGCACATGCTTTGATTCATATAAGATGTAATTAATTATTAATTACAATATTATGTATTGAGCAATGACATTGCATGCAGAGTGGGATATTAATTAGAGAATGTTAGGTCCTGATAAGTTTGTAGAAAGGGGGTTGAATACAAACTATACCGTTTTATCGAATTTGTCCTTTTAAGATTTAACAATTTAGAACAAATTAATGCGGAATAAAAACTGAAACAATATTCAAGTTAAATAGAAACTCTATTAAACTTGAAGGGTGTTAGAATTCTGATCACTGATTACAATGAACTTGATAAAACAAATCTAGAATAAATTCGACATGAATTTATCTATTTTTGTAATAAAAAGGATCGAATACTAAAAAGTAGTTCGATATAAAATCTAGGGATTATGATCCTCTAGAAAGTCAAAGCAATACAAGAGAATCACTTCTTATGAATTAAATGTTTAAGAACAATCAAGAAATAAATCTCTGGCAAGAAATGAATGGCTTCGACAGTTGAGAAGTAAAGACAGAAAGATGGAATGTTGAAGGTGCTGTGTCTTTTTGCTTTTTGTTCTTTTGTTGTAATCTGTTGTGTGTCTTGAATAATGCTTCTTTCTTGTCTTTATATTAAACCAAATGCCTTGCTTTTCTTTTTCCAACCCACGTGCAAGCAACTTGACAGAATGTAGAATTGCCTTGGAAGACTTGGAGAAAAACAATACATTTGCTCTTGGAAGACTCTCGGGAAGACAACACTTGAGAGGGGAAGACAACCGGGAAGACAATGTTTGTTCATGGAAGACATTCGGGAAGACAAGGCTTTGCCTAGGAAGACTTTCGGGAAGACTCAATTGTGAGTCTTCCTAGTTCAAACCTAAGTCTTCCTAGTTCATTTTTATTCTAATTTAAATAATTAACTAAATAAATTATGTATTAAATTAATTTTTTTACAGAATTAATTTAATAAATAATATACTTGATAGTATTAATTATTTATAAGAGAATAAATAGAATTAGTTGACTTCTCAATTAATTTCTTTATATTCTAATTTAAATAATTAACTAAATAAATTATGTATTAAATTAATTCTTTACAGAATTAATTTAATAAATAATTTACTCAATAGTATTAATTATTTATAAGAGAATAAATAGAATTAATTGACTTCCCAATAAATTCCAGAATCACTAAAAACTTAGATAAATAACAAACACAATAGTACGTTGACACTCGATGCACTGTCTGGTTCATGAGTGACTAACGACAATGTTTGTTCTTTATCTATTTGACTTTAAGCAGTGATTCACTTCCTTATCATTCAAGAACTCCGTAATCAGTATCTTTTTCTGTCACCACTTGAAATCTCCGTCACTTTAATAAATCCACTGAGCTTGAATACTTCATTGAGGCTTGATCAATAAATTGAGCTTCTTTCAATGTAGAATAACTTCAAGTCTGTAGATGACTTTAATCTTCATTCTTTGATAGATATAACCTTCTGAGATTCCTGTGACATCTGATCTAATATTTACTTATTACATTCTTGTTTAAGTTGAGTAGAATCCTCGAATTACAAATAGGCTAAATCATATGCCTTTCAATCTCCCCCTATTTGTTTGTTAGAGAATAACAACCAAATACCTAGAGGATCACTCAACTAAAACCAAGTAAAAGATAAGACTCTTAACCCTAAGTAAATACTAGAAAGTTCTGGATCAAATATGACATTTCCAGATTTCACCAGTAAAGATAAATGCAAGACAGGTGTTCCTCTAGACTGAACAAATGATAACATTTAACCTGTCTTGATTTATCTAAGCTCTATACATATAACATTTACAAAAGAGAGCTAATTTACCTTTACTCCCCTGAAACTCCTCCTTTACCTTTTATATCTTTTCCAGCTCCCTTTTACTAGCTTCTTCAAAATTCTCTAGAAACTTCTCCCCCTTAGTTGAGGAATTCTCTACAGATTTCACTTTATGAGTATCTGAAGCCAGTAGGAGTTGAGATAGTTGATGGAGTTGAACTTGGGAAGTAACTTTGTCTTCAAAATTTCCTTGAGTAGTCCCAGCTGATTGTTGACAGAGGTGGAAGAAGAAGACCGTTCAACCACTTGTACTTGCAAAATTTCTTTATCAGACTGGGTTTTGAATAGATGTTCCTGTAGATCAGCTATGTGAGCTAACTATATTGCAGTGTATGTGTCTGTGTGTGCACTCACTTGAATTTCTCTTGTAAGTGTATCATTCATCTCACGTGCATGTGTTTCACTCAGTGTTTGACTCTTATCACTCAACATTAGCTGTCTGTTTGCTCCTTTTTGATCAGTACCTGCATTGAAACTCACCCTAGCCTGTTCAAGAGAGGTCAGTGGTGGTGCAATGGGAGTTCGCAAATCCCGATCCTCAATCATGTCTATCAAATCACTTGGATTTGAAATCTGAATTGCTTCAGTGATAGACTGACCAAGTTGCCTTCCACTTTCTCCAGATAAATCTGCGAGTGGAAAATCCCTTTGGGAGCCAGAGATGTTCCCTCTGGGAGGGGAGAAAATGATTCTATTTAAATTTGGCAAAGAATCAAATTTTCCCTCAGATGCCTATGAAGGCACTTCTACCGTAACAATGGTAGGCACTGTAACCAGTTGCAGGTGCTCTGCTTTCACTGTGTCCTGAGTTTCATCTAATGAAATTGTTTTCTCCCATTGTGAGTAATGAGAGTGTGCTTGACTCAGTACAAAGTGCCATGGCCCTATGGCGAATTTCAATAGATTCATCCTGTTGAGAGAATGTCTCTAGAAACAGTTCATTGGCCATTTCAAAGTCCATATCCTATTGAGAGGATACAGATGGGCTCACAGATGCCTCACTATATGTTGAATTTCTTTAGAGGAGGCAGAGCTGTGGGATCACTCACTGTTTCAATCAAAATACTTCTTTATTTAACATTGATTTCTGTTTAGGCTGAGAGGTCAAGTAATGAAGTTGTAGACTCATTATTTGGCTCTAAGACCTGGTGTTAGGTCCTGATATGTTTGTAGAAGGGGGGTTGAATACAAACAGTACCGTTTAATCGAATTTGTATTGTTGAATTTAACAATTACAATACCAAATTTAATGCGGAATAAAATGAAACAAGATTCAAGTTAAATAAAACTCTATTGAACTTGAAGGGTGTTACAAATCAGTGTACAGATTACAAGGTTCTTGTTAAAACAAATCTAGAATAAATTCGACATGAATTTATCTATATTTGTAATAAAAGGATCGAATACTAAAAAGTAGTTCGATAGTAATTCTAGGGATTATGATCCGCTAGATTGTCAAAGCAGTACAAGTAATTGAATTCTAGTTGATTGGATATAACTTTGCTTGCTAGAATTTATTACAAGAAATTAATTGAGCTTTGCAGTTGGCTTCGTGTTAATGGCAGAAGAAATGAAGATGTTACTTTGTATTTGCTTCTGTCTGAATTGTGATCATGTGTAGCCTTGTTTTTAACATGTATAAGTATATAACACAAGTCAACACAGCAAACCCACGCGCCAAAACCAACTGAATAGATTTATACTAATACTCGGTAGTACTTATCAAATAAGCCTTGTAGTACTATCGGTAGGACTACCAGTTTGAACTGGTAGGACTATCGGTAGTACTATCATAGATAGTACTACTAGTATAAATAGAATTAGGATAAAACAGTTTTAATAAATTCTACTTTTAATTGATTTAACAAATGAATTAATTCTTTTAGAATTAATTCACTGATTAAATAAATTAAATAAATGACCCAAATAATTTCATAAATAAATTAATTCTGAGAATTAATTTATACATTAAATTACTTAAGATCTAGATTGATTAATTTAATATATGAATTAATTCTGAAGGAGTTAATTCATAGATTAAATTAAATATCTTATAGAATAATATTAAAAGAGAATTAAACTAATTCTCAGAACCACTGAAACTGATAACGAACTTCCACTGACTGATGTACTGTCTGGTTCATGAGCGACTAACTTTAATGGTTGTGATTCTTCTCTCCTTTTATTGAAACAAGGACTGTAACCTGTACTTTTTCCCGTCACACTTCTGAAACCTCTGTCACTTTAAATAGATCCACTTTCTTGAATACTTCACTGAGGCTTGATCAAATAAATGAACTTCTTCCAGTGTAGAATAACTTCAAGTTTGTAGATGACTTTAATCTTCATTCTTTGACAGATATAACCTTCTGAGATTCCTGTGACATTTGATTTTTATTATTTACTTATTACATCTTAATTAAAGTTGAGTAGAATCCTCGGTGTTTACAAATAGGCCTAGACATATGCCTTTCAATCTCCCCCTATTTGTTTGTTAGACAATAACAACCAAATACCTCTAGAGGATAACTCAACTAAAACAAGAAAAGATAAGACTTTCAAGAGCCAAGCAAATAATAAAACGTTCTGGATTAAATATAACAATATCCAGATTCAAACAGAAAAGATAAATACAAGATAGATGTTCCTCTAGACTGAACATATGAATACATTTTCCTATCTTGATTTACCTAGCTCTAAACATATAACATTTACAAATGAGCTAAACCTATCATGCCTTCAGTCTCTAATTTCACCTTCTTCAGCTTCTTGCAAGGTGACTAGAAGATCTTTGTCAAGGACACGATCACTTTCAGAAACCACACCACTTGGCATCACTGGTTGAGTGGTGATCTTCTTCAATCTATTCTTCATTTGAGCATACCTTGGAATTTTCTCCGTGCAGTAGTCTGAAATCATATCAGCAACTTCAGACTTTTCTACAGAAGCAAACCCAGAAGTTCTAAGAAGATTCTCCAACTTAACCAGTTGCATAGCAGTCTGTAGCTTCATAGAATCAGGATCCAGCCTCACAGTCTCTAAAGTTGTACCTCTGTAGATTTTGACTTCATAAGGAAAATGTACAACTTGAGGGCTGGCCTTCATAGCAGAATCTCTAAGCCGGTCATATAGAAGCTCATTCAAGCAAGAAGATCTCTTTACTTTACTCATCAGAATCCACAATTCAGATAGAGATCTTCTTTGTAGGAGGTCAAGAGAAATGGTGAATGACCCTTCAAGCGCACTTGAGACATAGATGAACAATTCTTGCCTCACTTGATCAAATGCAGACGTAATCCTTAGGATATCTTCCTTCAATGCCTTCATATATAATGAGTTGTCTGGATTAACCGTTCTGATCTTCTCAAGCAGCTTCAGAAAAGTAGCATCATTGTTTGTGCCTCTTTGAGGGATATCAAACATCTCCCTTGCCTTATCCCATTTACTTCCTTGCTTCATCCTAACATCCAATCTCCTTTCCTTGACATGAATACTATGAAGACGTTGTTTGTCTTCATGTTCAGCCTTTTGAATTTTCAGCTTCTGAGATATGATGTCGGAGACCTTTGCTTGCTCATCCTCCTTTCTCCTTAGCTCTGCTTGTTGTTTCTTCAACTCCTTTTGAAACAAAGGGTCAGGTGTATATAGATCAGCTTCATCTTCCCAATCATCAAAGTTGGCTGCCTCCTCAACCTCCTCCTCACCAAAAGCTTCTTCAGGAATGGTCTTCTCCAGATCACCATACTCCTCAAAGTGGAAGTCATCCTGTTCACCATGGTAGTAGTAGGCATCATCAAAAGCAGACTCCTCCATTGATTGTTTACCTTTCCCCTTATCTCCTCCAGAAGCTTCTCCAGCTTCCCTCCTTTTCTCGCCTTTCTTCTCCTTCTCCCCCTTAGTTGAGGAATCCTCTACAGTTTGAGCTGTGGAAGCCCTAGGATTCACCTCAGTTGTTCTCCTTATCTCTCCTCTTTTTCTCACATCTCTTCCTTCATCAGCCTCCTCATCCTCATCATCATCTCCCTCAAAG
Organism: Heracleum sosnowskyi; assembly: GCA_030848705.1. Lineage (NCBI taxonomy): Eukaryota > Viridiplantae > Streptophyta > Magnoliopsida > Apiales > Apiaceae > Heracleum > Heracleum sosnowskyi. Next base: position 24,515,566 of record CM061245.1, read on the forward strand.
AATGATCTTTGTTCTACAGTAGGTTGATGTGATTCCTTGATCATGTTGTACAGGTGCTTCATCCCTTCATTAAGATGCTCCATTCCTCCTTCAATCCTAGATATCCTTTGCTCATTAAACCTCTGGTTTTCATCAGATGTTTGCAGAATAAAGTCCACCTTGGTAGAAATAGCAGCAATCTCCTTGACACTCTCCGATATCTGAGCATTTGACGTTATAATATCAGAGATGTCTGAAGCCACCAGTACTTGAGATTGTTGGATTGAATTCAGCCTCGGGAGTAGATTATCCTTTAGTCCTTCCAGGTCATCTTTCACAGTACCCAGCTGATTTGATACAGAGGTGGTAGATTGTGCAACCACTTGTGCTTTCAGAAGATTGTTCTCAGCCTGGGTTTCTTGTAACTTCCTTTGTAGATCAGCTAGTTGGTTCAACAAAGCAGTGTTTGTGTCAGTGTGTGCACTCACCTCAATTGCTCTCAGTGGTGTTTCACTCAACTTACGTGCTTGTGTTTCACTCGGTGTTTGATTCATATCTCTCACCACTAACTGTCTGTCAAGATTCTCAGTAGATGTACCTGCAGGAAAAATCACCCTAGCCCCTTTAAGAGAGGTCAGTGGTGGTGCAATGGGAGTTCGCAATTCCCGATCCCTGAATGAGTCTGTCAAAATATTTGACATTGTATACTGAATTTCTTCAGGGACAGACTCATCAGGTTGCCTTTCACTTTCACCAGTAAAAACTGCGAGTGAAAAATCCCTTAGGGGAGCCAGAGATGTTCCCTCTGGGAGGGGAGAAAATGATTCTATTATAGATGGCAAAGAATCAGATTTTCCCTCTGATGCCTGTGAAGGCACTTCTACCGTGACAATGGTAGGCACTGTTTCAGATCCTAAGTGCTCTCCTAACAAAGTGTCCTGAGTTTCTTGTATTTGGATGTCTTCTCCCATTGTGAGTAATGGGAGAGTGCTTGACTCATTACAGATTGCCAGGGCCCGATGGCGAATTTCAATGGATTCATCCTGTTCAGAGGATGTCTCCAGAGACTGTTCAATGGCCATTTCAAGGTCCAAGTCCTTTTGGGAGGACATGGATGAGCTTACAGATGTCTCTCTATAGGTTTTTCTTTTCTTTAATGGTGGAGACAGAGCTGTGGGTGCACTCAGTGTTTCTTCACTACTTGACCTTTGTCTTATTAAAGAAGCAGTTCCAGGTTGAGAGGTTAAAGGATTAGACACTGTGTTTGGCTCTCTGACCTGGGATAGAGATTGTGGTTCTACAACCTCTTGGTCTGTCCTATCAACCACTTGGGTTTGAGCAGAGGTGCCAGATGATCCAGAGATAGGATGTATTACATGTAGTGGCAGTTCCTCTGAAGTTCCAGCTGCAATGACTAGTTGTTGATCAGGAACAAAGGGTTCAAAAGTAGGTAGGTGAATGAAATAAGCCATAAATGGACTTACAACCACTGGTGTCATATTCCATTTACTAGAAGTATGGAGTCTTTGATAGAACTTACTAAAAGTAGTAGGAGAAGGAATAGATACAGCATTTGAAAACAACTCCTTGTGAGCATCAGATAGCACATGATTGATTAAGATAGTGAGAAATCTAGGATAGAAACACCTGACATTTCTACCACTATCATGATCAATCCTGGCATTAGCTACTCTCCTAACCATAAGACTCCAAATAAGATGACCAATGTTAAGTCTAACATTAAACACAATAGCATAAGCAATGTACTGCAACAAGGATGGAATATGTGGAAAATTGCTCTTAGTACAATTGCTGAAAACCTTAGCTAAAGTATCAAATAAGATATCCCATTCACAGACTAGATTTGCTTTACTGAGTTTAGGCAACTCCAAAGGACCTTGATAATGAATTCTGGTGAAAAACTGAATTAATTCATCATCAGAAGGAGTCCTATCAAAGTTATCCCTAGGAAGTTGAAACACTTCACAAAACAAATCCTCAGTAATAGTATATTGTGTGTGCTCAATAGTGAAAGATATAGAATTTAAATACTCAGAAATTACAGCAGTAGAACACAACAATCTAAGTGGCTCAATCTTTAAATCAGCAGATAAACATATAGCACGACTCACACAACACTGCGAATTTAAAAACTGAATCCAAGGTCGAAAACGATCAATCGGACATCTCAACGGATCAAAATACCCAATGTAATTGTTTTTAACAACCTCAAAATTCTGAGCCATAATTTACTAAGTAAGAATTATCACAGAAAATCAAAAACTTAAATAATTATGAATAATTCGAATTTTAGGATTTTAAAATTAATTAAAATTAATTAAAAATCCAAATTTTCAAAGTTCTCCAAAAATTACCAAATTTTAGTATGTTAATCCTTGACAAAAATCACACACAGTACTATTTTTAGAATCCAAAAACACCTTCTAAATCACTAAAAACGAATAGGAAAACCCTTTGAAATTCAAAAACTCGAAAACTTAAAACTCAATGAAACTTGGATTTTGAGTACTCGAATTAATGGGCTTGAGAAGATCTATTCAGTGATGGTCTCAGATTTTAAAACTAACAAGAAATGAATTCAGAAACTGAAAAAGAAACGGGCAGCAGTTCGTTTCTTGAAGAACAAAAGAGAGAAAAAAATTCAGTTAAGTAAAAACTTGAACTGTGGTAGTACTCAGTAAACTGTAAAAACAAAAAAAATAGTATATTTATATAACCAGTAGTACTATGGTAAAAGTAAAACCAGTAGTACTAATGGTAAAAATAAAAAACACGGTAGTACTATGGTAATTAAACAGAAAAAAAATAAAATAAAAAGAAAAAGCTTAGTAGTACTATCCAAAACTCGGTAGTACTAACAGAATAATAAAAATAAAAGAAAACAAAAAGAAATGCTAGTAGTACTATACGAATAGAACTAGCAGTACTAAGACCAAAAAAAAACTATAAACTACGGTAGTACTAAGAGAAAAAGAAAAAAAACAAAAACAAACAAAATAAAATAAAATAAAACCTGGTAGGACTAATAAAAAGAACTAGTAGTACTATCACTGGATAGTACTACCGATAGTACTACTAGTTCAAAACTAGTAATACTAACGAAAATAAGAAAATAAAATAGAAAAGCAGTTCTAAATAAAAAGAAAATGCTGAAAAATACTAAAACTTTACAGAAAAATGCAGAAATAATATAGAAATGCATGAAAAATACTTACAAACCTAGAAAAATTCACAGAAAATTCCATAAATCCTAGAAAAATATGCAGAATATTATAGAAATGCATAAAATTAATATAAACTTGCAGAAATATTTAAACAACAATATTTACAATCTGAAAAATATCTCAATAATTCTAAATAAATATATTTTCAATAAAAATACATTTCTCCACCTTAAAAAAAATATGAGAAAGATATTTTTAAAGAAAATAAAATATTCAGAACCATTTAAATCAACAAGCATGCAATTATTAAATGAGAACTCTCAGTGAATATCATTAACAAAACAAAAGAAAATGAATTTTGAAAGAACAAACGTGACAGAGATATTGTTAATCACTAAGACTGTTTAACATACCCAATTTACCAACTAACTTGATAAATGTGGATTCATCAACAGATTTAGTGAATATATCTGCAGTCTGTTCTTCTGTGGGTACAAAATGTAACTCCACAGTTCCATTCATGACATGCTCTCTGATAAAATGATACCTGATATCAATGTGCTTCGTTCTCGAGTGCTGCACAGGGTTGTTGGAGATTGCTATGGCACTTGTATTATCACAAAATATGGGAATTTTGTCTAATGCAAAGCCATAGTCCTTTAATTGATTCCGTATCCATAAGATCTGAGCACAACAGCTTCCAGCAGCAATATATTCAGCTTCTGCTGTTGAATTGGAAACTGTTTGCTGTTTCTTGCTATACCAGGAAATCAACCTACCTCCTAGGAATTGACAACTCCCAGAGGTACTCTTTCTATCCACAACACTACCTGCATAATCAGAATCTGTATATCCAACAAGATTAAAACCAGAATCTTTAGGGTACCAAATACCTAGATTAGGTGTACCCTTAAGATATCTCAAGATTCTTTTCACAGCAACGAGATGAACATCTCTAGGGTCCGCTTGGAACCTTGCACACAAGCATGTAGCATACATAATATCTGGTCTACTAGCAGTAAGATAGAGTAAAGAGCCAATCATACCTCTGTAGCTTGTAACATCTACCTTGATAGATTTGTCAGAAGCTCCAAGTTTGATGGCTGTTGAAGATGGAGTCCTTGCTGATGCTGAATCCTCCATGTGATACTTCTTGAGGAGTTCTTTGAGATACTTGGATTGACAAATAAATATACCATTTGACCTTTGACTTACTTGCAATCCAAGAAAGAACTTCAGCTCACCCATCATACTCATTTCAAACTTACTCTGCATAAGCTCAGCAAATCTCTTACAGAGATTATCATTAGTAGACCCAAATATGATGTCATCCACATAGACTTGGACTAATATCATATCACTTTTGTGTTTCTTTGAAAAAAGAGTTTTGTCTATGATACCTCTAACAAAACCATTTTCTAAAAGAAAACCAGAGAGAGTGTCATACCATTTTCTTGGGGCTTGTTTGAGACCATAGATAGCCTTGAAGAGAAAGTACACAAAGTCCAGCAGCTCCTGATTTTCAAAGCCAGGGGGCTGTTCCACATACACTTCTTCATCAAGTTCACCATTCAGGAATGCACTCTTAACATCCATTTGATAGACTTTAAAATTGGAATAAGCAGCAAATGCTAAGAACATCCTGATAGCCTCAAGTCTAGCCACTGGTGCATAGGTTTTATCATAATCAATGCCTTCAGCTTGAGAATACCCTTGTGCAACCAGTCTTGCCTTGTTTCTAGTAACAATGCCATCCTCATCTAGCTTGTTCCTGTATACCCATCTTGTACCCACTACTTTCTTGTTCTTTGGCCTGGGTACCAGCTTCCAGACTTGCTGTTGTTCAAATTGATTGAGTTCATCTTGCATAGCAATCACCCAATCTGGATCAGTCAGTGCTTCCTCAGTTTTCTTTGGCTCCATTTTAGAAAGGAATGCTGAGAAAAGACATTCATTCTGAGAAGCACTTCTAGTTTTAACTCCAACATTTGGATCACCAAGGATCAGCTCAAAAGGATGAGCTCTATTCCAAACAGTCTGTCTTGGAAGATTTGATCTTGATGATTCACCTTGAAATTCACTTTGATGTTGTGAGTGACTAGTTGATCCTTCATTTGCTCCCCCTGAGTTGTTGCCTGTTTGCCTTGATGATTCTTCTCCAGTGTTGGTGGTATCTCCATTGTTACCAGTGTTTCCACCACCATCACCATGATCATTATCATCATTGTTATTATCATCACCCGCAATAACTTCAGGTAAGGCTTCATCATCTGATTCTGAGTCTGGCAAGTTATCAAACTTCAGCTTTTCAGATGAGTCTTCTTTTTGGATACTGGGGAACTTAGTGTCATCAAAAGTAACACTGACACTTTCCTTTACTGTGTGACTGCCAACCACATAGACCCTGTAAGATCTTCTGGAATATCCAACAAAAATAGCTTCTTGTGCCTTTGCATCAAACTTGCCACGTTTAACATTGTCATCTATAAGCACAAAGCATCTTGCTCCAAATACATGAAAGTACTTGACAGTTGGTTTCTTGTTGTTCATGATCTCATACGGAGTCTTCATTAAGTCCTTGTTGATTAACGTTCGATTCTGAGTATAACAAGCTGTATTCGCTGCTTCAGCCCAAAAGTACGTAGGAAGTTTGGACTCACTTAACATAGTCCTTGCAGCTTCAATCAATGTACGATTCTTTCTTTCCACTACTCCATTTTGTTGAGGAGTTCTAGGGGCAGAATACTGTCTTGTTATTCCTTTATCAGCACAAAAGTCATTTAGAATGGCATTCTTGAATTCAGTACCATTATCTGACCTTATGGCTCTAACAGGGAATCTAGAATCCAGCTCAATCAACTTCACATGGCCAATCACCAGAAATGGGGTCTCATCCTTGGAATGTAGGAATAAAACCCATGTGTATTTAGAATAGTCATCAACAATCACAAGTGCATATTGTTTCTTTGACATGGACATCACATTAACTGGACCAAACAAATCCATGTGCAGTAGCTGAAGAGGTTCAGTTATTGATGATGTATCAGTGCCCTTGTGAGAAGCTTTCTTTGACTTTCCTTTCTGACATGCCTCACACAGTCCTTCCTGTGTAAATTCCATCTGAGGCAAACCTCTAACTAATTCCCTCTTGACTAAAGAGTTCATAGTTTTGAAGTTAAGGTGAGACATCTTCTTGTGCCATAGCCAACTATCATCTGATGAAGCTTTAGCATAAAAACAATTAACTTCATCTTTGAATTCCGAGTTCAGATCAGCTATGAACAAGTCACCTTTCCTTACTCCTTGAAGATCAGGCTTTCCATTCTTCTTGTGAAGGATCTGGCACTTCTCTCTTTCAAAGGAAACAGAATATCCTCTGTCACAGAACTGACTGATGCTGAGAAGATTGAACGTCAGACCTTCCACAAATGAAACATCTTCAATGATAACATTTTCGTACTTCAAACAGCCATATCCTTTCGTAATACCCTTGCTGTTATCTCCAAAGGTTACTACTGGGCCAGCTTTTTCAACCATATCTGATAGCAGGGCTCTATCTCCGGTCATATGCCTTGAACAGCCACTGTCAAGAACCCATATAACACGGCTTACCTGTTTAACTCCCTGCAATACCAGATTGATTAGTCCTTCCTCGGAACCCACACTTGATTGGGTCCGGCATACTTAAAGAATTGGCCTTTGTCAGGCAAAACAACATTTTTAACTACAACTACTTCAACCTCTTTCACATAAGAGCGTTTCCATTTATAGCCAGCCTTAACACATTTCTGAGTAGGCTTAGGGATAAATGAATCCACTCTAGTCTGAGGAGGACTAGTAGTCTTTGCTTTAACATGCTTCTTATTATTAACATGTTGACGTGGAGCAGTCTTATCACTAGATACATGCTTTTTATTAAAGAAAGCATACATAACATTAAAAGCACAAGACATGCAATTACTCACACCACATGCTTTATGAGAAGAATTAACAGCAGGCATGTTAGTTCTACAGTTGTTTTGATCCAACTTATGGATATCTGATTTAGTCTTTTTAGTTGTAACAACTTTGACTGGAATATCAGATATGCACTTTTTGGATTGCTCAGCTTCTAAAGCAACATCTTCTTCATGAATCTCCTCATCAATAATGATAGAGTATTCATTCATAGGCTCTGCCTCAGACTCCTTACAGAAGGGTGTTTTAATACCCTTAAGTATATATGGAACAGCCTTCTGATAGAATATATTTTTATATATATTTTAGATGACTTTATTCTCATATTTATTGTGTTTTGCATTGATTTGGATATTTATTTGATAGATTTTGGTGTTTTATTGTAGGATATAAGGAAGTTCTAAATTTGGAAGGATTTGAATAAAAAGGGCTATTTGGAGCTTAATTAGAAGAAAATTCGGAATTATTGGGCTACGCGGGTTCCTTACATTGTTTGGGCCGTATCTTGAGTTTCAGAAGTCCGTTTTCGATGATCTTACAGCCCACGCGAAGCTTGTGGAATTCTCTTTAATTCTGAGATGGTCCAGTAAGCAAAATCCAACTGGAGAAGCCCAGAAACTGCAGAGATCAGACAACTGCGAATTTTAGTAGAGAATCCTACTCGGCTTAGAAGACTTATTGGTATAATTAATTAAATCATAAAAATACTTTTAATATAGAGAAGAAGGACCAGGTTTTTCTAGGAGAAGAATTTTACGATACACACAACTTTGTAAACACTTTCTTTTGGGGAGATTTTTCTGAGAACTTTTATTTTCCTTGAAGATAGAAGATTAAAGGTTCATCTCTATTCCTTATAATTATGTGTTCATCTTACAATTCATATATCTCTTGTTTAGTTAATTCAATTATGAGTGAGTAGATTATTAATCTAGGGTTAAGTTGAACCCTAGTTATGATTGATGTGTGAATTTCCCAATTCCCCCAATTTAATTATTTAATTGCTCTTGCTTATTGAGTTGTTTAAATTAACAATTGCAAATCAGACGTGATTATGTGTTGTTTGAACCAATATCTAATTATCAACGAGAGTTGGAATTAGATGGTTGTGATTTATCCAATAAGAACATGAAATTCTCCATGAGAATAGGTAGAATGGATTGTTAGGAAATTAGGGTGCCGTGATTAATGTCTCTAAATTACATGATACCATGAGAATAGGTTTGATTGTATTTTAAGAGAAGCCATTAATACCTGAGAGGGGTTTTTGGTATTTATAGGGCGCATCTTTCCTTTTGAGTAGTTTATCTGATTAATTGGGGAGGGAATTCATGATTGCATTAATTCATGCTAGTGGGGATACTTAATTCTGGATGTTTTTAATATTTGATTTAATATAAACACAATTCGCTTTAGTATAAGATTAGTTTAATAAATTCTCAATATTTATTGTGATACTTGCTTAGCCGAATTAAATCAGAAACAACTAGTGATTGATACGTTTGTCTCTGTGGGATCGACTCTGACTTACCCTGCTACACAGTTAGAAGGATTAGTTAGATATTATAATTTGATAGGCACGCGACAGCCTTGTCAAATTTTTGGCGCCGCTGCCGGGGACAAAGCAGTGTTAGATTAGTTAATTTTGAATTGATTTAGCTAAGTATTTTAGTTGTGTTGCTTCGGCTATTATTCCCTTGTTATTTGATCCTTGTTTCTAGTTTTCTTGTTGCATGCACACTCGAAGTTCAGGTACAAAAAATTTAATTGCTTTTGATCCTGAAATTGAAGCTACAGCAAGAAGACAAGCAGGACTACGAAGGAAAAACAAAGACAAGGTAGTTATGGGTGATGCACCTGCAGCTAAGGCTCTTAGGGAGCATGGTATGCCAGATGCTACAGGCGTACTCTCAAGCATTGTCAGACCAGCAATCACAGCTACTCACTTTGAATTGAAGCCTCAGTTTATCCAATTCATCTCTAATGACTCTTTCGCAGGATTGTCCAATGAAAATCCTGTTGATCATCTTGAGAGTTTTCTGGAGAAGTGTGATACAATAAAGATGACCAATGTAAGTGATGAAGCTGTTAAGCTGCGATTATTTCCATTCTCTCTTCGGGATGCAGCAAAAGATTGGTTGAAGGATGAAGGGCCAAATACATTCACTACTTGGGATAGTCTTGCGAAGGCTTTTCTACTTAAATTCTTCAGTCAGAAGAAGACCTCTAAGCTCCGGAATGAGATCTCTAATTTTCGTCAAGATGATGACGAGTCACTTCATGATGCCTGGAGAAAATTTAAGCGACTTCAGAGACAATGCCCTCACCATGGAATTCCTGACTGGTTGTTGATCCAAACATTCTACAATGGGTTGACACAAGAGTTCCGAAACTTTGTTGATGCTTCTTCTGGTGGTTCTATTATGAAGAAGAGTACTGAAGATGCGAAAGCTTTGTTAGACGAGATGGCGTCTAATGATAATTATCCATACAATGATCGAAATCATCCTAAAAAGGGTGGTAAGTATGATGTTGATGCTCTAACCATGATTAATGCCACTATGCAGACTATGGTCAAAAAGATTGAGCAATTGGATGCCAGAAGCACTCCATCTACTGTTGCTTCATGTGAGATATGTGGTGTTGTTGGACACACCAAACTTGCTTGTCAATACAATCCTTCTGGAATGGCAGTTGAGCAAGCTAATGCTCTTTACAATCAGAATCAGAGGCCGCAGTATAATCCTTACTCCAACACGTACAATCCAGGTTGGAGAGATCATCCAAATTTCTCCTACAGGAACAATCAGGGTCAAGGACAATCTTCACAAAATAATTTTTCTCAGCCTCCTGGTTTTCAGCAAGCTCAGCCGCAGAAATCTAACTTGGAAAGTCTTATGGAAGGATTTATCTCTACTCAATCGAAGAAGAATGAGCACTTCGATTCAAGCATCAATGAGATAAAGGCTCACAACAAAATGATGGAGAACACGATCACTCAAATTTCTCAACAGTTGAGCCAACTTAATAAGTCTTCGGGCCAACTTCCTGGTCAAACTGAGCAGCCGTCAAGGGGGCATATCAATGTTGTAACTTTGAGAAGTGGTAAAGAATTGAAAGAGCCGGAATTGAATGCGAGAAAAAATGTTGAGAATGCTAAAGAAAGTAAAGAGGAGATTGCAACTGAGAAACTGGTAGAACCAGAGATCGTGGAGAAAGAAAAGAAAGAATCAGTAGCTGTTCCTTTTAAACCATATGTGCCGCCTGTTCCTTTTCCACAAAGGTTGGCACAAGCGAAGCTAGAGAAGAAGTATGGTAAGTTCCTTGAAATTTTGCAGAAGCTACATATCAATATCCCATTCATGGATGCTATCACTGAGATGCCATCTTATGCAAAATTCCTGAAAGATATTTTGTCAAGAAAGAGAAAAATTGAAGAAAGCTCTACCATCTCATTAACGGCAGAGTGCAGTGCCATCTTGCAAAATGATCTTCCAAAGAAGTTAGCGGACCCAGGTAGCTACTCAATTCCTGTTCAGCTTGGGGATGTCGAAATTAAAAGAGCTTTGTGTGATCTTGGAGCAAGTGTCAGTTTGATGCCTTTGTCGATTTGTAAAAAACTTCAGATGGGTGAACTGAAACCCACACGTATCTCTTTACAACTGGCAGACAAAAGTGTGAAGTTTCCATTGGGAATTCTTGAAGATGTGCCCCTTAAGGTAGGAAAGTTTTATATTCCATGTGATTTTGTTGTCATGGAAATGGAAGAAGATGCAAATATTCCTATCATTCTTGGGAGGCCTTTCTTAGCAACAGCTGGAGCTATCATTGACATGAAAAATGGAAGAATTTCTTTTGAAGTAGGCGAAGAGAAGATGGAATTCAAGCTGCAAAGTACAATGGGACATCCTTCTACGGATGAGTTTGTGAATAGGGTGGATGCACTAGAGGAAGTGATCGACATGAAAGCCAAAATTCTACTATCTGAGGATCCACTTCAAGCCGTTCTTGAGGGTAACGTTGATGAAGAAAATGGAGAGTGTCAAGGTTACGAGAAGCTTTTGGATGCAGCACCTACATATAAGCATGAACATTCTAATGTGCTACAGCATGAGGAAGTTAAGGAGAGTTCCACGCCTCCTAAGGTAGAACTGAAACCACTACCTGCATCTTTGAAATATGTGTTTATGGGCCCTAATGAAACATATCCTATCATTGTTAATTCTGAGCTTGATGACATTCAATTTGAGGCTTATGAAAGTTCTAAGCTTTACAAGGAGAAAACGAAGAAGTGGCATGACAAAGGGCTGTTACGAAGAGAATTCAAGGAAGGGGAGTTAGTTCTTCTGTTCAATTCGAGGTTAAGACTTTTTCCCGGAAAATTGCGTTCTAGGTGGTCGGGTCCGTTCAAGGTACAAAAGGTTTTTCCATATGGTGCAGTTGAATTGTTGGATACTCATGGAGGATCATTTAAGGTGAATGGGCAAAGAGTCAAACATTACAGAGTTGGTGAGCCAATCAATGAGAAAGTGGAGATTCCGCTTTCTACCCCTTCATTGAAATGATTGATAAGAATGTCTAGCCAAAGACGTTAAAGAAAAGCGCTTCTTGGGAGGCAACCCATGATTGTGAATGTAAATAGTGTGAATGGTTTATGCTAAAAAAAAAAAAAAAATAGTCGAAAAAAATTGCTGGAAGGCAGGGATTTAATACCGTGGTATTGTTTTATTTATACTGGAGCTTTGTTTCCCTGGTGATTTAATGAGGGGACCAGGGATTGAATACCGTGGTATTGCTGTATCAAACCGGCGTTTTAATTTTCTGGACGTATCATGCAATTGTGAGCGGCTGTTGTTGGTTTCTCCGCGCGTGTACTCCAGATGCTGCTTAATTCAGTCCAGCATGCATTCTTTGACAACCCAATTGCTGCAGCAGGCCCATCTCATTGTAGGAAACTGGTGCCAATCTTTCTGCATGCACTGTAACACATTTCCACAGGCCCAATTCAATTAAGCCCAAATCTGGTCCAGCCCAGCTGTGCTACGTCACCTGCCACGTCAGCGTCCAGTCACTTGTCCATGTCAGCGCCACATCAGCTGCTTTGTAGGCTGCTCTTTTACAAAAATTATAAGGAAATGTAAGAGTGGGGAGTTGAACCCCTGACCTCTAGCATGCAACACAAAGACCTCAACCGCTCCACCAACTTGTTTTTGGTGTTAAAAGTTGATTTGTCTAATTAATAAGCAGAATTTGGAGCTGTAATTTCAGCATTCTTAAAAGAGGGAGGAGCAAGCTTCAATAATAATTTCAACGGGCACTTACTCCGGAACTAGGGGAGTACTTTGAACCTTTCTTTGTATATATATATATATTTTATTTATTTTTATTTTTGTATTTTTTTTAGAATCTTGTTAGTTTAATGTATATTTATTATTATTATTCATTGGGACAATGAACCGCTTGAGTGTGGGGAAGGGTTTCCAATATAAAAAAAAAACATTAAAAAAAAATAGGATTTTTTTTCTTTTTAATTTGTTAGTTTTTTTTTAGGATAATAAAAAAAAATTAGAAAAACACAAAAAAAATTAGAAAACTTAAAAATTTGATTGCCTTGTCAATATAGCATGTTAATACGGATAAGTACACACCATGTAGACTTTTATTTTGCGAGTGTCATATATTTGTCTCCTTGGCGTAAAATACCTTATGCATGATGATGTCTTGTATGTGCTTGCGAAAATTTCAAAACTTGAATGTACGTTATTGTCAATTTTGATGAGTTTAGCATGCTATCACCTGTGAGATTTTGAGCCTTAATTCAGGATTGATGCACTTTTATATCAATCTATTTGTTTGTGGTGAGTTATTCGTCATTGTGCATGTTGCTCTAGAACTTGCTTTAAACCAGGTCGTGCGTATATTGATATCGTGTATTGTGTAAGAATGATAAAGGCACTAGGATTAACCGTATTGTCCCAAACAGTACCCTGAAAAAAAATAATCCTTAGTGAGCCCCCTTGAGCCTATATCCTTTTTCTTCGTATATCACCATCTAAATCTTGAGCTTATTTATTTGTTCTTGTCTTGATTGACTAGTAGAGCATTGTGATATATACTTGAGATTGGTAAAATATTAAGTGTGGGGATATCTTTGTTAATGTGTGAATTTTGGTGGGATTTGAATTGGTTTGGCTACTTCTTGTTGGTGATATTTCAAATAAAATCACCAAGGTCAAAAAGAAAAGAAAAAAAAAAGAAAAAAAAGGAAATTGAAAAAAAAAGTGAAAAAAAAAGAAGATCACTCTATGGAAAGAAAGAAAGAAAGAAAAGTGAGTGTATGTTCATTGGTTCTTACAATGTGAAATTTACGGGTTTTATATTTTTATGTGAGATGATATCTCAAGATAGTTTCATGTTGAGTGCTTCAAGTGTATATGAACATTATGCTCTATTAGTTGTCAAGTTTAACCAATTGCAGCCTTTTCATTTTCCTACCCCTCACCTAAGCCTTGTTACAACCCTTGACAAAGACCTTTTGATTTATACGAACACGAAGTCTAGAGATTTTGGTGGACAAGCAAGCTTATGGTAGCACATGTGCATTTGATTGAATTTGAGTGATACAGTTACACCTAAACACTTGTGTGCTTTGAGTGTTTGTGAGATTATTTTCTATCCAAAGCATGCTATTATCTTGTTGATTGAGACTTTGATGTTATTCATGATATATTTTAGTCTTTTTAGACTATGTGCGCGTACTTGAATAGTTGTGTTGGTGTGTAAAGGTTGAGGAATTGCATTATATGACATCTAAGAGCTATTACATGGTTAAGTTTGCATGTGTGGTGTGCTATGATATATTTCATGTTTGAGACTTGGCAGTCAAACCAAATAAGATTTTGTGGGTAGATTTACTATAAACCCTCACGAGACCTTACTCGTCCACTAGGGCTGCCTAGGGGTTTAAAGGGCTTGTTGCATATGCCAAATGCAACCGTGATCACCTACGGAAGTGGTACTAGTTAGTTTAGTGTATTATTTTAGTTTGCTCGAGGACGTGCAAATACTTAGTGTGGGGATGTTTGATAGAATATATTTTTATATATATTTTAGATGACTTTATTCTCATATTTATTGTGTTTTGCATTGATTTGGATATTTATTTGATAGATTTTGGTGTTTTATTGTAGGATATAAGGAAGTTCTAAATTTGGAAGGATTTGAATAAAAAGGGCTATTTGGAGCTTAATTAGAAGAAAATTCGGAATTATTGGGCTACGCGGGTTCCTTACATTGTTTGGGCCGTATCTTGAGTTTCAGAAGTCCGTTTTCGATGATCTTACAGCCCACGCGAAGCTTGTGGAATTCTCTTTAATTCTGAGATGGTCCAGTAAGCAAAATCCAACTGGAGAAGCCCAGAAACTGCAGAGATCAGACAACTGCGAATTTTAGTAGAGAATCCTACTCGGCTTAGAAGACTTATTGGTATAATTAATTAAATCATAAAAATACTTTTAATATAGAGAAGAAGGACCAGGTTTTTCTAGGAGAAGAATTTTACGATACACACAACTTTGTAAACACTTTCTTTTGGGGAGATTTTTCTGAGAACTTTTATTTTCCTTGAAGATAGAAGATTAAAGGTTCATCTCTATTCCTTATAATTATGTGTTCATCTTACAATTCATATATCTCTTGTTTAGTTAATTCAATTATGAGTGAGTAGATTATTAATCTAGGATTAAGTTGAACCCTAGTTATGATTGATGTGTGAATTTCCCAATTCCCCCAATTTAATTATTTAATTGCTCTTGCTTATTGAGTTGTTTAAATTAACAATTGCAAATCAGACGTGATTATGTGTTGTTTGAACCAATATCTAATTATCAACGAGAGTTGGAATTAGATGGTTGTGATTTATCCAATAAGAACATGAAATTCTCCATGAGAATAGATAGAATGGATTGTTAGGAAATTAGGGTGCCGTGATTAATGTCTCTAAATTACATGATACCATGAGAATAGGTTTGATTGTATTTTAAGAGAAGCCATTAATACCTGAGAGGGGTTTTTGGTATTTATAGGGCGCATCTTTCCTTTTGAGTAGTTTATCTGATTAATTGGGGAGGGAATTCACGATTGCATTAATTCATGCTAGTGGGGATACTTAATTCTGGATGTTTTTAATATTTGATTTAATATAAACACAATTCGCTTTAGTATAAGATTAGTTTAATAAATTCTCAATATTTATTGTGATACTTGCTTAGCCGAATTAAATCAGAAACAACTAGTGATTGATACGTTTGTCTCTGTGGGATCGACTCTGACTTACCCTGCTACACAGGTTAGAAGGATTAGTTAGATATTATAATTTGATAGGCACGCGACAGCCTTGTCACCTTCCCTTCAGATTTGAAGTTACAAGGGGAATTAATTCCAAGAAGTCCAATAGCCTCATTATAATCATACCCTATACTGACATGATTACCAACAGCTTGCTTATTGAGAATCTCTTTAGCCGTCTTACATGAGCTAAAATAGGCATTAGCTTTAGTCTTGAGCTCACTAATCTCTTTCTTAAGAATGGTTTCAAGTTGAATATAACATTTAACCCTATTCTCAAGAAAAGCTATTTTCTCAACAAGTTCATCCTGATTAACATGCACTAGTTTTAATTCTTTTATCTCATTTTCAAGATTTGTGTTCAAAAGAATTATTCTATCATTTTCAGTGCGAGCACATTCTAAGGTGCCACCAAGATGACGAATCATTTCAGTATCAGTAAACATTACCTCTGACATGTGTGCAGATGAAGTGCTTGCCTCTTTAGCCACTAAAGCAAGGTTCCCAATCTCACCTGCTTCCTCATCACTGTCAGTGTCATCCCAACTCTTTCCTTCAGCAACATAGGCTTTCCCAATCTTGTTCTTCTTGCTAGAATCAAATGTGTTTCTAGTCACTTGCTTTGGCTTTCTGCATTCAGTAGCAAAGTGACCCAACTCATTGCAATTGTAGCATCTGATTGCGCTCATTTCCACAGTTCCAGTTTTGTAGCCACCCCTTGTGCCACTTGAAGATGAAGAACCACCTCTCTGAAACCTGGGTCTGAACTTAAGATTGGGATTCCTCTTGAATCTGAACTTCCCAAACTTTCTGACTATCAAAGCCAAATCACCATCCTCCAGCTGATCAAGTTCTTCTAAGGAATAGAAGTCACCACCAGATTGATCAATGGATGTTAATCCATATTCAGCATCAATAACATTCATGTTAGAACTGGAAGGTTGAACATGCTTCACTTCCAGTTTCTGTGGGACTTCAGCAGCCAATGCAGTAGAGGTACCAACAATCTTCCCAGTTCCATACAGCTCCCTTTGTTGAATCTGCTCCAGCTCATAGGTCTTCAGAACACCATACAATCTCTCCAAAGCAATTTCATTCATATCTCTTGCTTCTCTAATGGCAGAAATTTTGTGCTCCAAATGAGGTGGAAGTGTAAGAAGGAACTTCTTGTTAATCTCCTTGTTGGTGTAGTGCTTCCCATTGAGATTCAGATCATTGATTAACTTGTTATATCTCTCAAAAACCTGAGAGATACCTTCACCAGGGTTTGATCTGAAATGCTCATATTGTGAGGTGAGAATCTCCAGCATAGTCTCCCTAACTTCCTCTGTCCCCTCATTGATTATCTCTATAGTTGCCCAAATGTGTTTAGCAGTATCACAGTTGAGAACATGATTATGCATGATTGGATCAAGACAATCAATAAGGATCAACTGAAGACAGGAATCCAAGGTAACATCCTCTTTCTCATCAGGAGTGTAATCCTTGGCATCTTTAGGGTACATTCTGGCAGCCCTAGTCACAACATTATTCTCAATGAGTTCTCCCTCAATAATCATAGGGACTTTGGGACCGTTCTTCAGCACATCAATGTATTTAGGATTTGCAACCTTAAGAAATAGAAGCATTTTCTTCTTCCACATTGGATAATGCTCCTTGCTGAATATAGGGATTTTGACAGTACCAACTTTCTGTGTAGTAGACATCTTTTGAGATTTTTAGGAATAAGATAAAAAATCAGAGTTTAAAAGAAAAATCTCAAAACAATTGGATCTTTGATTTGTATATCAATCAAAAGGCTCTGATACCAATTGTTAGGTCCTGATATGTTTGTAGAAGGGGGGTTGAATACAAACAGTACCGTTTAATCGAATTTGTATTGTTGAATTTAACAATTACAATACCAAATTTAATGCGGAATAAAATGAAACAAGATTCAAGTTAAATAAAACTCTATTGAACTTGAAGGGTGTTACAAATCAGTGTACAGATTACAAGGTTCTTGTTAAACCAAATCTAGAATAAATTCGACATGAATTTATCTATATTTGTAATAAAAGGATCGAATACTAAAAAGTAGTTCGATAGTAATTCTAGGGATTATGATCCGCTAGATTGTCAAAGCAGTACAAGTAATTGAATTCTAGTTGATTGGATATAACTTTGCTTGCTAGAATTTATTACAAGAAATTAATTGAGCTTTGCAGTTGGCTTCGTGTTAATGGCAGAAGAAATGAAGATGTTACTTTGTATTTGCTTCTGTCTGAATTGTGATCATGTGTAGCCTTGTTTTTAACATGTATAAGTATATAACACAAGTCAACACAGCAAACCCACGCGCCAAAACCAACTGAATAGATTTATACTAATACTCGGTAGTACTTATCAAATAAGCCTTGTAGTACTATCGGTAGGACTACCAGTTTGAACTGGTAGGACTATCGGTAGTACTATCATAGATAGTACTACTAGTATAAATAGAATTAGGATAAAACAGTTTTAATAAATTCTACTTTTAATTGATTTAACAAATGAATTAATTCTTTTAGAATTAATTCACTGATTAAATAAATTAAATAAATGACCCAAATAATTTCATAAATAAATTAATTCTGAGAATTAATTTATACATTAAATTACTTAAGATCTAGATTGATTAATTTAATATATGAATTAATTCTGAAGGAGTTAATTCATAGATTAAATTAAATATCTTATAGAATAATATTAAAAGAGAATTAAACTAATTCTCAGAACCACTGAAACTGATAACGAACTTCCACTGACTGACGTTGACACTCCATGTACTGTCTGGTTCATGAGCGACTAACTTTAATGGTTGTTCTTCATCTTTAACTTTAAGCTGTGATTCTTCTCTCCTTTTATTGAAACAAGGACTGTAACCTGTACTTTTTCCCGTCACACTTCTGAAACCTCTGTCACTTTAAATAGATCCACTTTCTTGAATACTTCACTGAGGCTTGATCAAATAAATGAACTTCTTCCAGTGTAGAATAACTTCAAGTCTGTAGATGACTTTAATCTTCATTCTTTGACAGATATAACCTTCTGAGATTCCTGTGACATTTGATTTTTATTATTTACTTATTACATCTTAATTAAAGTTGAGTAGAATCCTCGGTGTTTACAAATAGGCCTAGACATATGCCTTTCACCTGGGATAGAGATTGTGGATCTACAATCCCTTGGTCAGCCCTAACAACCACTTGGGTTCAGCAACAGTAAAAGAAGTGGATTGAGAGATAGAAAGTAATACCTGAATTGGATTTGGCACTGAATTTCCAGCTAAGCAAGAGCTAGATCAGAAATAATATATACAATATATTTATTAAAAACAACTAAGACAAATAGAAAATAAAAGATAATAAATAATAATAATAAACTAAAATAATAATAAACTAAAATATAAAATAATAAAAAATATTTACAGTAAACTATTTACATGCAATAACTATACAGAATATTATAGAAATGCATAAAAATAATATAAACATGCAGAAATATTTAAACAACAATATTTACAATCTGAAACTAACTTAAATGATTCTTAAATAAATAAATTTTCAATAAAAATAGGTTTCTCTATTTAAAAAATATGAGAAAAGTATTTTTAAAGAAAATAAATTATTCAAAATATTTAAATTAACAACCTTTATACAAAAACAAGAATTGGCAAAATATATCATTCAATATCAGCAAGAGAAAATAATTTTGAAAGAACAAACATGACAGAGATATTGTTAATCACTAAGACTGTTTAACATACCCAATTTACCAACTAACTTGATAAATGTGGATTCGTCAACAGATTTAGTGAATATATCTGCAGTCTGTTCTTCTGTGGGTACAAAGTGTAACTCCACAGTTCCATTCATGACATGCTCTCTGATAAAATGATACCTGATATCAATGTGCTTTGTTCTCGAGTGCTGTACAGGGTTGTTGGAGATTGCTATGGCACTTGTATTATCACACAAAATAGGAATTTTGTCTAATGCAAAGCCATAGTCCTTTAATTGATTCCTTATCCATAAGATATGAGCACAACAGCTTCCAGCAGCAATATATTCAGCTTCTGCTGTTGAATTGGAAATTGTTTGCTGTTTCTTGCTATACCAGGAAATCAACCTACCTCCTAGGAATTGACAACTCCCAGAGGTACTCTTTCTATCCACAACACTACCTGCATAATCAGAATCTGTATATCCAACAAGATTAAAACCAGAATCTTTAGGGTACCAGATACCTAGATTAGGTGTACCCTTAAGATATCTCAAGATTCTTTTCACAGCAACGAGATGTACATCTCTAGGGTCCGCTTGGAACCTTGCACACAAGCATGTAGCATACATAATATCTGGTCTACTAGCAGTAAGATAGAGTAAGGAGCCAATCATACCTCTGTAGCTTTTAACATCTACCTTGATAGATTTGTCAGAAGCTCCAAGTTTGACGGCTATTGAAGATGGAGTCCTTGCTGATGCTGAATCCTCCATGTGATACTTCTTGAGGAGTTCTTTAAGATACTTGGATTGACAAATAAATATACCATTTGTCCTATGACTTACTTGCAATCCAAGAAAGAACTTCAGCTCACCCATCATACTCATTTCAAACTTACTCTGCATAAGCTCAGTAAATCTCTTACAGAGATTATCATTAGTAGACCCAAATATGATGTCATCCACATAGACTTGGACTAATATCATATCACTTTTGTGTTTCTTTGAAAAAAGAGTTTTGTCTATGATACCTCTAACAAAACCATTTTCTAAAAGAAAACCAGAGAGAGTGTCATACCATTTTCTTGGGGCTTGTTTGAGACCATAGATAGCCTTGAAGAGAAAGTACACAAAGTCCAGCAGCTCCTGATTTTCAAAGCCAGGGGGATGTTCCACATACACTTCTTCATCAATCTCACCATTCAGGAATGCACTCTTAACATCCATTTGATAGACTTTAAAATTGGAATAAGCCGCAAATGCTAAGAACATCCTGATGGCCTCAAGTCTAGCCACTGGTGCATAGGTTTCATCATAATCAATGCCTTCAGCTTGAGAATACCCTTGTGTAACCAGTCTTGCCTTGTTCCTTGTAACAATGCCATCCTCATCTAGCTTGTTCCTGAATACCCATCTAGTACCAACTACTTTCTTGTTCTTTGGCCTGGGTACCAGCTTCCAGACTTGTTGTTGTTCAAACTGATTGAGTTCATCTTGCATAGCAATCACCCAATCTGGATCAGTCAGTGCTTCCTCAGTTTTCTTTGGCTCCATTTTAGATAGAAATGCTGAAAAATGACATTCATTCTGAGTTGCACTTCTAGTTTTAACTCCAACATCTGGATCACCAATGATCAGCTCAAAAGGATGAGCTCTATTCCATACAGTCTGTCTTGGAAGATTTGATCTTGATGATTCGCCTTGAATTTCACTTTGATGTTGTGAGTGACTAGTTGATCCTTCATTTGCTCCCCCTGAGTTGTTGCTTGTTTGCCTTGATGATTCTTCTCCAGTGTTAGTGGTATCTTCATTGTTACCAATGTTTCCACCATCACCACCACTATGATCATTATCATCATTGTTATTATCATTACCAGCAATAACTTCAGGTGGGGCTTCACCATCTAAATCTGAGTCTGGCAAGTTATCAAACTTCATTTTCTCAGATGAATCTGCTGTTTGGATATTACGGAATTTAGTGTCATCAAAAGTAACATTGACACTTTCCTTTACTGTGTGACTGCCAACCAAGTAGACCCTGTAAGATCTTCTGGAATAACCAACAAAAATAGCTTCTTGTGCCTTTGCATCAAACTTGCCACGTTTCACATTGTCATCTAAAAGCACAAAGCATTTTGCTCCAAATACATGAAAGTACTTGACAGTTGGTTTCTTGTTGTTCATGATCTCATACGGAGTCTTCATTAAGTCCTTGTTGATTAAAGTTCGATTCTGAGTATAACAAGCTGTATTAGCTGCTTCAGCCCAAAAGTACGTTGGAAGTTTGGACTCACTTAACATAGTCCTTGCAGCTTCAATCAATGTACGATTCTTTCTTTCCACTACTCCATTTTGTTGAGGAGTTCTAGGGGCAGAATATTGTCTTGTTATTCCTTTATCAGCACAAAAGTCATTTAGAATGGCATTCTTGAACTCAGTACCATTATCTGACCTTATGGCTCTAACAGGGAATCTAGAATCCAGCTCAATCAACTTTATATGGCCAATCACCAGGTATGGGGTCTCATCCTTGGAATGTAGGAATAAAACCCATGTATATTTTGAAAAGTCATCAACAATCATAAGTGCATATTGTTTCTTTGACATGGACATCACATTAACTGGACCAAACAAATCCATGTGCAGAAGCTGAAGAGGTTCAGTTATTGATGATGTGTCAGTGCCCTTGTGAGAAGCTTTCTTTGACTTTCCTTTCTGACATGCCTCACACAGTCCTTCCTGTGTAAATTCCATCTGAGGCAAACCTCTAACCAATTCCCTCTTGACTAAAGAGTTCATGGTTTTGAAGTTAAGGTGAGACATCTTCTTGTGCCATAGCCAACTATCATCTGATGAAGCTTTAGCATAAAAACAATTAACTTCATCTTTGAATCCCGAGTTTAGATCAGCTATGAACAAGTCACCTTTCCTTACTCCTTGAAGAGCAGGCTTTCCATTCTTCTTGTGAAGGATCTGACACTTCTCTCTTTCAAAGGAAACAGCATATCCTCTGTCACAGAAATGACTGATGCTGAGAAGATTGAACTTCAGACCTTCCACAAAAGAAACATCTTCAATGATAACATTTCCGTACTTCAAACAACCATATCCTTTCGTAATACCCTTGCTGTTATCTCCAAAGGTAACTACTGGGCCAGCTTTCTCAACCAAATCTGATAGCAGGGCTCTATCTCCGGTCATATGCCTTGAACAGCCACTGTCAAGAATCCATATAACACGGTTTACCTGTTTAACTCCCTGCAATATCAAATTGATTAGACCTTCTTCGGAGCCCAAAATTGATTGGGTTCGGCATACTTAAAGAACTGGCCTTTGTCAGGCAAAACAACATTTTTAACTAAAACTACTTCAACCTCTTTCACATAAGAGCGTTTCCATTTATAGCCAGCCTTAACACATTTCTGAGTATGCTTAGGGATAAATGAATCCACTCTAGTCTTAGGAGGACTAGTAGTCTTAGCTTTAACATGCTTCTTATTATTAACATGTTGGCGTGGAGCAGTCTTATCTTTAGATACATGCTTTTTATTAAAGTAAGCATACATAACATTAAAAGCACAAGACATGCAATTAATCACACCATATGCTTTATGAGAAGAATTAACAGCAGGCATGTTAGTACTACAGTTGTTTTGATCCAACTTATGAATATCTGATTTAGTCTTTTTAGTTGTAGCAACTTTGACTGGAATATTAGATATACACTTTTTGGATTGTGCAACTTCCAAAGAAATATCTTCTTCACGAATCTCCTCAGCAATAATGATAGAGTATTCATTCAGAGGATCTGCCTCAGACTCCTTACAGAAGGGTGTTTCAATACCCTTAAGCACATATGGAACACCCCTTCCTTCAGATCTGACTCTACAAGGGGAATTAATTCCAAGCAATCCAATGGCCTCATTATAATCATAACCTATACTGACATGATTACCAACAGCTTGTTTATTAAGAATCTCTTTAGCCGTCTTACAAGAGTTGTAATAGGCATTAGCTTTGGTCTTAAGCTCACTAATCTGATCTTTGAGAATGGTTTCCAGTTGTTGATACAATTTAACCTTTTTCTCAAGAACTGCTACATTATTAGTAAGTTCATCTTGATTGATATGCACTAGTTTTAATTCTTTTATTTCCTTTTCAAGATTTGTGTTCAAAAGAATTATTTCATCATTTTCAGTGCGTGCACGACTAATAGTATAACTAAGATGACGAATCATTTTAGTGTCAGTGAACTTTACCTCTGACATGTATCCAGATGAAGTGCTTTCCTCTTTAGCCATTAAAGCAAGGTTCTCAATCTCACCTGCTTCTTCATCACTGTCAGTGTCATCCCAACTCTTTCCCTCAGCAACATAGGCTTTCCCAATCTTGTTCTTCTTGCTAGAATCAAATGTGTTTCTAGTCACTTGCCTTGGCTTTCTACATTCAGTAGCAAAGTGACCCAACTCATTGCAATTGTAGCATCTGATTGTGCTCCTTTCCACAGTTCCAGTTTTGTAGCCACCCCTTGTGCCACTTGAAGATGAAGAACCACCTCTCTGAAACCTGGGCCTGAACTTAAGATTGGGATTCCTCTTGAATCTAAACTTCCCAAACTTCCTGACTATCAAAGCCAAATCACCATCCTCCAGCTGATCAAGTTCCTCTAAAGAATAGAAGTCACCACCAGATTGATCAATGGATGTTAATCCATATTCAGCATCAATAACATTCATGTTAGAACTGGAAGAATGACCAGCCTTCACTTCCATTCTCTGTGGGACTTCAGCAGCCAGTGCAGTAGAAGTACTTACAATCTTCCCAGTTCCATACAGCTCCCTTTGTTGAATCTGCTCCAGCTCATAGGTCTTCAGAACACCATACAATCTCTCCAAAGCAATCTCATTCATATCTCTTGCTTCTCTAATGGCAGATATTTTGTGCTCCAAATGAGGTGGAAGTGTAAGAAGGAACTTCTTGTTAATCTCCTTGTTGGTGTAGTGCTTCCCATTGAGATTCAGATCATTGATTAATTTGTTGTATCTCTCAAAAACCTGAGAGATACCTTCACCAGGGTTTGATCTGAAATGCTCATATTGTGAGGTGAGAATTTCCAGCATATTCTCCCTAACTTCCTCTGTCCCCTCATTGATTATCTCTATGGTTCCCCAAATGTGTTTTGGCAGTATCACAATTTAGGACATGATTATGCATGATAGGATCAAGACAATCAATAAGGATCAACTGAAGACATGAATCCAAGGTAACATCCTTTTTATCACCAGGAGTGTAATCCTTGGGATCCTTAGGGTACATCCTAGCAGCCCTAGTAACAATGTTATCCACTGTTATCTCTTCCTCAACAATCATAGGGACTATGGGACCATTCTTCAGCACATCAATGTATTTAGGATTTGCAACCTTAAGAAATAGGAGCATCTTCTTCTTCCACATAGGATAATGCTCCTTGCTGAACATTGGGATTTTGACTGTACCCACTTTCTGTGTAGTAGACATCTTTTGAGATTTTTAGAAATAATAAAAAAATTCAGAGTTTAAGAAAAATCTCAAAACAATTGGATCTTTGATTTGTATATCAATCAAAAGGCTCTGATACCAATTGTTAGGTCCTGATAAGTTTGTAGAAGGGGGGTTGAATACAAACTATACCGTTTTATCGAATTTGTCCTTTTAAGATTTAACAATTTAGAACAAATTAATGCGGAATAAAAACTGAAACAATATTCAAGTTAAATAGAAACTCTATTAAACTTGAAGGGTGTTACAATTCTGATCACTGATTACAATGAACTTGATAAAACAAATCTAGAATAAATTCGACATGAATTTATCTATTTTTGTAATAAAAAGGATCGAATACTAAAAAGTAGTTCGATATAAAATCTAGGGATTATGATCCGCTAGAAAGTCAAAGCAGTACAAGAGAATCACTTCTTATGAATTAAATGTTTAAGAACAATCAAGAAATAAATCTCTGGCAAGAAATGAATGGCTTCGACAGTTGAGAAGTAAAGACAGAAAGATGGAATGTTGAAGGTGCTGTGTCTTTTTGCTTTTTGTTCTTTTGTTGTAATCTGTTGTGTGTCTTGAATAATGCTTCTTTCTTGTCTTTATATTAAACCAAATGCCTTGCTTTTCTTTTTCCAACCCACGTGCAAGCAACTTGACAGAATGTAGAATTGCCTTGGAAGACTTGGAGAAAAACAATACATTTGCTCTTGGAAGACTCTCGGGAAGACAACACTTGAGAGGGGAAGACAATGTTTGTTCATGGAAGACATTCGGGAAGACAAGGCTTTGCCTAGGAAGACTTTCGGGAAGACTCAATTGTGAGTCTTCCTAGTTCATTTTTCTAAGTCTTCCTAGTTCAAACCTAAGTCTTCCTAGTTCATTTTTATTCTAATTTAAATAATTAACTAAATAAATTATGTATTAAATTAATTCTTTTACAGAATTAATTTAATAAATAATATACTTGATAGTATTAATTATTTATAAGAGAATAAATAGAATTAGTTGACTTCTCAATTAATTTCTTTATATTCTAATTTAAATAATTAACTAAATAAATTATGTATTAAATTAATTCTTTACAGAATTAATTTAATAAATAATTTACTCAATAGTATTAATTATTTATAAGAGAATAAATAGAATTAATTGACTTCCCAATAAATTCCAGAATCGCTAAAAACTTAGATAAATAACAAACACAATAGTACGTTGACACTCGATGCACTGTCTGGTTCATGAGTGACTAACGACAATGTTTGTTCTTTATCTATTTGACTTTAAGCAGTAATTCACTTCATTCTCATTCAAGAACTCCGTAATCAGTATCTTTTTCTGTCACCACTTGAAATCTCTGTCACTTTAATAAATCCACTGAGCTTGAATACTTCATTGAGGCTTGATCAATAAATTGAGCTTCTTTCAATGTAGAATAACTTCAAGTCTGTAGATCACTTTAATCTTCATTCTTTGACAGATATAACCTTCTGAGATTCCTGTGACATCTGATCTAATATTTACTTATTACATTCTTGTTTAAGTTGAGTAGAATCCTCGAATTACAAATAGGCTAAATCATATGCCTTTCAGAGAAGGAATCAATGTCCTGATAATATTCGGGTTGATGATGTCCTCTTGAAAGCTCATAAAGATAATTATGTGAAGCCCTGCAGGCAGATTAATTTCTGACATAATTATAAGGTTGAGTGGATGATCAAGGATAAATCAGATATTAATTAAATTAATTGTCAGTGATTAATTTAATTAATGGGCATGCGATATCTTAAACGTGGGGAATTTAATAAGCAAATAATATAGGAGCCGAATTAAATAATAAAAGAATTGTGGTATTAGGAACGATAGTGCAAATATTAATTCTTTAGTGGATTGAATTAATATTTAATGACATTGGGCTTGACCCGGAATGTCATTGGAAGGCCCGACCTAATTGTCCATGATCCCTACTGAAGCCTATATATATTCTTGTTCTCCTTTAAGCCGGAAAAAAAATATACACAATAGAAATCGAAATTGAGACCTAAGGGCAGCCGCAAACAGCTATGGTTTTGGAATTTCGAGGCTTTGAGGAGAGGAAACTTTGGGAGATCGAAGGCCACACTTCGCTCAAAGGGAATCAAGGAATTCAGTAGAAGGCGTGGAATTGAATCTCTTGCGCCGTAGCGATTAAGGTTAATCTTCTTTTCGAACTCTTTAATTTATATCTTAAAACGCAACACCGTAATTTATATGTTCCAATAGTTTCCATCATGCTCAAATTTGGCATATATTTTGGCATCCACTAGAGAGGCTCTGATACCAAATCTAGTCCTAACACTGGGTTTAACTCAACACTTGTTCACACAAAATGTATATCAGAAAATGTAGTCAACACAGTAGTCTTAAAGACACACTCAAAACTGATATTACTCATACGATAAAATGCTTAACTGATTATAAAGAGAATTATAAAGGAAGATAAAACTACTACCTACAAAACAGCACCCGACTCCTACATTATCTCCACCATCCTGTTTATTCTCAAAGACTCCTAAAAATACTCCACTACACAAGACTAATTCTACTGCAATTAAAACAAACCCAACGTTACAATTTATTTTAAACACTTAGTTTAGATTATTTCCTTTAATCTATGTGTAGGGAGAGACAATTTGTTAAGAAAATTAACAACCGTTAAAGAATCTCTCACAGGTGAATATTTGTAGTAAGTTCAAGGCCACTCCATTTTATATTCCTCCTTTACGTTCAATGGTTTGGTAGCGTGTGTATGACCGAAGGTTATATATTATACCAGATTTGAAAAACACTCCCATGCCTTTAATATTTGGGCTAACTAATCAAATGTTTTGATTATAAATAGTTATATACTTATAATTTGTACGAGAAAGAGCTGGCCGAACCTATGCACTGTCCACTATCTCTCTATCCAACTAAATTCGCACTATATATATATGCCTTCATGCAATCATTTTTAAACACTCAGATCAATTGTTTTAAATAAATATTTGTTTTCCATAAGTTATGTTACGCCATATTTTCGGTTGCCTCAATTATCTCCTAATTTCCCAATATTAATATATTAATAATTATTGCTTAACCACTAAGTAATATCCTCTCTCTGAAACGAGGAAAGAATCAATATCAATCAATCAATAACGGAAAATATCTCCAAACGATTCTTTCAATCAGGAAAGAATCACAACGCTAATATAACTCTAAAAAGATAAAATCAACTTATCTCGATATATCCCTTAACAATCACAGGGATTAAAAACACTATCCTATCACAGAACTGCGTTGGCTTGATCCCTATATATAAACAGGGTACGCAGACATCTTGGAATATGATCCGACACATCTAACAAGTTGAGACACCTTTCAAGTCCAGCCCCAGACATCCAAAAATTCCAAATCCCCCTATTTTCATAATTCGTTATTCCAGTGTAAACGAAGGAATTTTGTATTAACAAAGTTCGAGGTTTGTCGCCGGAATCAAGATCTATGACGGTGGTTCTTCGCCAGAAAGTCACCAGAGTGTGGTGGTTGTGATGATTTGGGGGCTGAGATTGTAAGGGTTTCTTGGTGGTGGCTCGCTGAGCTCTTCGCTTCCAACCCCTTACAATGTGCCTACGTACCCCGTATTTATAGGGGATCAAGCCCTATGTAGTTCTTGGGGAACAAGTAACCTATATGGGCTGGTTTCTGATTTCCGAGGCCCACTAAGATACTTGATCCATCTTCTGAAATTGGTCTTCAACTCTCTTTAGGAATGTCTAACGATGAGGCCTAGTCACAAAGGCCCAAGGCTCAACTACAGTCTAGGGACTTCACGGATACGGCATCGACCCAACTTACGAGGCGACACTAACCGCTACCAGCTGTCTCCCTGACCAAAGTAGTTGTAGGTATAGCCATGTCTTACCCCAAATGCCAAACGCATCCTTGTCCCCCGAATGAGAAGCACCCACCAGATTGCAGGGCAAGTGATCCCAAGTGTTTGGGTGCAAAGTGTAGGATTACTCCAAAGTTCCCCAATGAGGACGTGCCCATTGAGTACAGGAATAGAGCTCCCAAAGCACACACCAAGGTTCACTCCACATCCCCAATGAGGACGCGCCCATTGAATACAAGAGGAAGCCTTCAATCATCAGGCATACCCCTGGAGGCCTTCAACAACGGACATCCCCCTCCTAGGGCACATCCTACGAGGGAATTCTTCAATCATCAGGCAAACCCCTGGAGGCCTTCAATCACAGACATCATCATCAGGCAAATCCCTGGAGGCCTTCAATCACGGACATCCCTCCCTTAGGAGACATCCTAAGGGAGAAGTCTTCAATATCTTGCCATTATCAAGCCAATGGAGCCATCCTCCACCACCAACTAGCTACTTTAAACCAAGAGGACGCGCCCTCAAGTGATGGACGGCCAGAGGGCGCGCTCTCTCCCTTACTGAGGGCATGCCCTAAGTTTCCTTGTGTCAATCCAATGTCAATGTAGCTCTTATTCTCTGTCAAGTCATCCATTCATGTGAAGTTCTCAGTCACACCAAGAAGACGCGTCCTCAGGGGTTGGACGGCCAAAGGGGCGCGCCCTCTCCCCTATGAGGACAAGCCCTGAGCTTCCCTTGTACCAATTCAATCCCTAATTGCATCTTGGATATCTCCAATTGATTTTTACTTTACCCAAATTTACCCTAAAAACCCAATACCGAATTTTGGCTATAACAACTACCCCCCAATTCCATGTGAAATCAGAGATGAAGCATGGAATTATCAATCTTCAAAGTGCATCCTCATAGTTCTTCAAATTTCTTCTCTCTCATTCCAGAATAGTTCTTTTTTGGGCTCGTCCTAAACTGTGGGTGCATCCTCTTTCAAAAATTCCAATAATGACACACTCATGCGTCCCTTGAGGGTATGGCCATGGGCATTCTTGCCTTGATATTATGAGATGTCTTGTAAATATGTCTTCATGTGATATGATTTTAAGAATATGTAAGTGATGCCCTCGAAGGGTCCTTCAAAGTGCAATCAAGTCCCGTAGGGACCTTGTGAAGCGAACTTGTAGGGCCTTGTAGTCAGAATTTATCACAATAATATTTTCTCTCCAACTAACATGTGAGCTTATGTTCCCACATGTATCTTCAATTCTTCTTAAAGTATCATGAGAGAAGGCCTTTTATTGATATGATGAGAGGAGTAGAGGAGTTCTCTCCTTTTGTCTGTCTACTTTTTAGTATGAGGAGATGAGTCATCTGTTGTCGCCTGGTCCTCCTTTTAAATATGAGGAGAGGAGTCTTCTCTTCTTGCTTGACTTCTTACTAATATGATGGGAGAAGGCCTTTATACGAATACGATGGGAGGAGTCCTCTCTATTAATATGAGTGGAGGAGTCATCTCTGCTGATATGAGGGGAGGATTCCACTCTGCTGATATGAGGGGAAGAGTCCTCTCTGCTGATATGAGGTGGAGGAGTCCTCTCTGCTGATATGAGGTGGAGGAGTCCTCTATGCTGATATGAGGGGAGAAGTCTTCTTTATTAATATGAGTGGAGGAGTCCTCTCTGCTGATATGAGGTGGAGGAGTCCTCTTTGCTGATATGAGGGGATAAGTCATCTTTATTAATATGAGTAGATGAGTCCTCTCCTCTCGTCTGACTCCTTTCTAATTTGATGAGAGGAGTCATCTCCTCCTTCCTGACTCTTTGTCAATATAGCGGTAGGAGAGCTGCACAATATTTCTGGACCACTAATCGTGAGCTCAATATATTCTTCAGAGGGTGCGCCCTAAAGGGGCTGCCATGTCTTCTTATTTCATTTAACCAATGGAAAGCATTTTCGCAGGACATCTATCTTTCAAGGAACAGTTACAGAGAACACTTCTCAACCTTGTATGTCTGAGGGTGCGCCCTGATGATAAGGCGCGTCCACAAGCTTCTACTTTTTCTTCAGGGATTTGGGAGTTTGTCTTCCATTCTACCGAGTGCGCGTCTTCCATTTCAGGGAGAATATATGCTTCTGGCTTCTTGGCAGTTGATCCTGGCTATGACTTCTCCAAGTTTGGTAAAGATAAAGTTGCATGGATTGAGAAATTCAAAGTTGATGAAGCTGCGACCGTCAAAGCCAAACGGATCAAACTTAGAATTGAGGCTGGACCACTTAAAGGAGATGAGGACGTGTCCTTTGAGGATGCACCTCCTGATGGTGAACAAGATGCTAAGGATTAGGGAAACCAATCTCATAAGGCTAATGTTGTTCTTGAAAAGCCTTTGGATGATGCTGCTAAAACAAGTGATATTGCTGCTAAAAACACCTATACTCCTCTTGCTGATGACACCCAGGGCGTGTCCTGAGGCTTGATATGATCTTTATTTCTTTTACTAAGTCTTCTGAACATTTTTGAGGTGCATGTCCTCACTTCTAAGCCTTGCAAGTTGTCCTTGATTTGACTATGCTTTTGGTAACTCTACGGGATATGTTTCCCGAATTTATGTTCTCATAATATGTCTTCTTGATTATCATACTTGCATGTTTACAAGGAAGATTTCTGCATCTCACCATCAAACTGAGGGCGCGTCATCCTATAGGGCGCGTCACCCTAGAGAGTGCACCCTTGTAGTCTACTATTTAGGCTTTTCCCGTCTTCAATCAACCAAAGCATTATCTTATTGAACATACTCTATCAAACGCTTGCATGACTATTCAGGGGCCTCACCCTCAAAAGTTTTATTAAAACTTTACGTGGCACTCTCCGGTTGCAGAATACTTCGAATCTTGACCCACAAAAAGAGACATCTCAATATGAGACATCTCTCGAAGAGGCATCTCACTAAGAGGTATCTCAGGAAGAGGCATCACATGAAAGGCTTCTCAGGAAGAGGCATCCCATGAAGAGGCATCCTATGAAGGGCATCTCACAAGGAGGCATCCGTTAGAGGGGAACACTAGTCATCACTATCTTTTATATAATTTATCGTGTAGATAGCCTTCATCAGACTAGCCTAGGGCCGCACCTTAGCACCTCTGTCCGGTGAAGGGGAACACAATAGGCGTCAATTGTATCTTCAAACGTCTTTTCATGAAAAATCATCCCCGTAAGGATACTCTGTTCACAGGAAGAGTCGGGAGATGCATCAGTACTACCCCCCAGCATCGTGAGGGTGCGCCCTCTTGAGTAGGGCGACCTAAGTGGATGAGGGCAGTGTCGAAGTCCCTTCTAATCTTCTAGTCCATTTTATAATAGCATTCTTCTGTGGAGGGGCTCACTCATGACCTTGGGGCCGCATCCTGCTGGTCAAGGGGGCATCCTAAGGTCCATGGGGCCTCTTCTCCAAATATTCTTTTTCTTCCTGCAACCTGAGGGCTTGTACAATCATGTTTGAAGTCGAAGCCTTAACATATGAGGCTGATACCATTATGGCGTGCCTTGAAGGGCATGTATTCTATTATTGAGGATGTGACGACGCGTTCTCTGAAGATAAAAGTCTTGTCTTTTCGGAGGGGCTCACTCATGTCCATGGAGCCTCAACCTGTAAGCAGGGGGCACTCGTTGTGGACCACGGGGCCTCTACTCCTATGGCTTCCTTTCTTCTGAAATTCAAGTAATAAATTCTTCTTATAAATATTGGAGTCCACCTGAGCATAGTGTTGTTCTTTTCCTTTGAGGGCACGTCCTGTGTGTTCTGACGCTGATCATTCGGCACAAGCTTCCTATCATGCCTTCATTGGTAGTCACTCATATACCATCAATCTTGATCTCGACGACCCATCGAATTGTCACGCGGAGGGGCTCGCTCATGTCCATGGGGCCTCGACTTGTAATTCTCTCAAGAATCAGGGGGCGCTCTCTATGGATCATGGGGCTGCTCTCCCATATTATCCGTTGAGTTGTCACGTGAGGGGGCTCAACCTGTAATCTGGGGGCTCTCTCTTTGGATCATGGGTCTCACCTCTATATTATCTTCCTCTAAAAATCACTGAAGTTTATGCTGAGCTATTCTTTTTCTTGAGGGGCGCCCTGAAGGAGGGACGTGTCTTGAAAGACGGGAGAGTGGCTCAAGCATTGGATCTTGTGTGATCATCCTTTATCTTCATTAGAACTGTTTGTAGACATTTTCCTAGAGGACCCGTCCTCGAGGAGAAACGATCCTTGGGACCTCTGACATGCTGAGGGGGCATCCTTGACGTAGAAGGCATATCCTTACGGATTGGGACGCAGAGCTTGATAACTCTTGAGACAGTTTCCAAAGCATAATTCCCCACCTGTCATAAAACTCAATAGGCGAAAATTTCAAAATTTCCTGGAGGACGCGTCCTAGAGGTGTGGACATGAGCAACCTCTGAATTATCACAGGAGTTATTGGAAACCATCTGATCCTCGAGCATCACCCTTAGGGCGCGCCCTAAGGGTTCTTGGGGATTTTCCTTCATAATCTTCTTCCTACAACAATTCAAGGAACAAAGATCAAAACCAAAACTAGTTAGGTGTTACCTTGAGGGCGCGTCTAGAAGATGATGATGTGCTCCCGATAATTGCGCCTTCTTTTTAGGATCTTGCTTGAGATCACCCCCCAGTATACATGGAAACTGCCGCCTTCAAGCACACATGGAAACATCCTTCAGATCTGAATCGCCTTGACACCTTCTTCTCCAGATCTTCTTCGAACCCCCAGTCAGGAATCATCGTCTTGAAACCCCCATCTTTGGATCTTCCTCCTTGCCCCTAGCATGAAGTCGTACCCATAGCCATCCTTCCAAATCTTGGCAGACCTTCTTCTAAGAACTTTTATCATAATGAGATATCACTTCCTCCTAAGATTATGATCTTGATCAGCACCCCTCCTTCTAGCGCTAATTTGTTAACGGAGAAATTTGGTATTAACAAAGTTCGAGGTTAGTCGCCCAAATCAAGATCTATGACGGTGGTTCTTCGCCGGAAAGTCGCCAGAGTGTGGTGGTTGTGATGAATTGGGGGCTGAGATTGTAAGGGTTTCTTGGTGGTGGCTCGCTGAGCTCTACGCTTCCAACCCCTTACAATGTGCCTACGTACCCCATATTTATAGGGGATCAAGCCCTACGTAGTTCTTGGGGAACAAGTAACCTATATGGGCTGGTTTCTGATTTTCGAGGCCCACTAAGATACTTGATCCATCTTTTGAAATTGGTCTTCAACTCGCTTTAGGAATGTCTAACGATGATGCCTAGTCACAAAGGCCCAAGGCTCAGCTACAGTCTAGGGACTTCACGGATACGGCATCGACCCAACTTAGGAGGCGACACTAACCGCTACCAGTTGTCTCCCTGACCAAAGTAGCTGCAGGTATAGCCATGACTTACCCCAAATGCCAGACGCATCCTTGTCCCCCGAATGAGAAGCACCCACCAGATTGCAGGACAAGTGATCCCAAGCGTTTGGTGTTAGGCTCAAGGCATGTCTGAATACCACTATTAACAAGCCTATACTCTGTGACTATGTCACACTACATGACCTAGTGAATTCTTTCACTGGGATATAGTATAGGTCTCTCTGTACTTGTCTTGTTCTCATAAACATTAGCTTTATCTTGTATGCTCATAATTATAACGAGCTTAGTACGTTTCTTGCATCTAGAATGTACATAGGCCATTGAATAATTATCCTTGCAGAAGTTCAGAATTGTTCATGCAGTAGGATGGAGATGAATAAGGTCCTGAAGAAATAAGTTGCAGAAATTTGTCTAAGTCATTATATAGCGAACTCAGAATAAAGCTATATCGTGAAGTCCTCAAAATCCATGTCGAGAAGTACTGAGATCGTATAGTCCGAAATGAACTATGTCGTGAAGTCTTCAAGACTTATGTCATGAAGTGTTGATACCGCAAAGTCAGAATGTACTAGATCGTGAAGTCCTCAAATAGCCTATGTCGTGAAGTCCTCAAAAACACTATATCGCGAAGTCCTCAAATAGTCTATGTCACGAAGTCCTCAAATAGCCTATGTCGCGAAGTCCTCAAAAAGACTATATCGCGAAGTCCTCAAATAGTCTATGTCGCGAAGTCCTCAAATAGCCTATGTCACGAAGTCCTCAAAGGCTATGTCGCGAAGTCTTCAAAGGATACATCGCGAAGTCAGGAACATATTGGAGTTCACGATATCAACACTTGAACGTTAACAACAAGACAAATGAAGGTACAAGATCAAAGTCAATGGAGACAAATACTGAAGCATCTGTATTGGTCAGGTGGTCCAAAGATACAGATGGCAAATCTACAGCTAAACTTGGAGAGGAAGAAGGAAGACAAGCAGCTACAGATAAGGGAAAAGCAAGTGGTCCTTCCTAACACAGCCAACCTTTTACAGAACGACAAAATGGAGTTGCAGGAAGGGTAGCTGTGTAATTGGGTGTGTGCACTAGTTTTGTATAGGACAATATATATATTGTGCACACCCTACTGTTAGCTGTAAGTGAGCATATCATAGAAATATCTTGAAGCACTTCTTTTCTCTATAAGCAAAGCAAGAAAACATTGTTCTTGTTTAGAAGCCAAAATTTCTCTTGTAAGATTTTGGAAGCTATAGTATTTAATTTGCTTAATACAAAGTAGATTAAAGTGATTGTGTGTGTATGTTTATTTTATTCCGTATTTTCTTACAGCACAATCTGTTACAACAATTAAGTTTCAAGAAACAGACAATCTATCAAACTATCCATTCACCCCCCCCCCTCCTCTGTCTAGTTTCTAGGTGGTATTCATTACTAACAAGTGGTATCAAAGCGGGCTATTAATATACAAACAGAAAACTATCAACAATGAGTTCACAGAAACTAATCAGTATCAAGATTCCTCCCTTCAACAAAGAGCACTACAGTCTGTGGAAAAAGAAGATGTTGATATTCATCAAAGCTTCGAATCCCATGTACTTAGATATCCTAAAACATGGTCCCTTCACTCCAATGATTGAGATTGCAGAAACAACTATTGGTACTGAAATAATACCGGCAAGATATGAGCCCAAGGATCCTTCAAAATACACTGATCCTGAAAAGG
The DNA here is from genome assembly GCA_030848705.1 of Heracleum sosnowskyi. Taxonomy (NCBI): domain Eukaryota; kingdom Viridiplantae; phylum Streptophyta; class Magnoliopsida; order Apiales; family Apiaceae; genus Heracleum; species Heracleum sosnowskyi. The sequence goes on from CM061245.1 coordinate 24,551,355, forward strand.
AGAAAATAACACTAGATGGACATCTTCAACTTATCATCTGTGAATCTATGGATTTCAACATGTATGGCACTGTTGCTCATTGTACCAGTGCAAAGAAGATGTGGGATCTTATAGAAGTGCTATGTGAAGGAACTCCAGAAGTTAGAAAGAACAAGAAGCAGATTCTGGTCTCCCAGTATGAAGCTTTCATGCCACAGCCAAAGGAGGGAATCACAGAAGTGTTTGAAAGATTCAAAAAGCTGATAAATGAGCTCAAACTCTATGACAAACACTATGAAACAGAAGAGCTCAACACAAAGTTCTTACTGACTCTACCAGACCACTTGGAGCCAAGAATCTCTTCTCTCAAGGAAAGGGATCTAACCAAGATTGGTTTTGATGTGTTGTATGGTGTTTTGAAGACTTATGAGCTAGAGTTGTTTCAAAAGAGAGCCATTCAAGCAAAGCAAGGATTAATGGCCAATACCTCTTGTGCCCTAATTGCTGACAATTTAGGTCAAAGAATGGAATCTCTGAAAGTCAATCAAGTCAAGATTGAAGAGCTGGAAGTTGAAGACACTGGTGATGAGACTCAAGTTGTCTATGATTTGCCTGAGGAAGATGAGTTTTACAGCATAGAAGAACTAGACAAAATGGAAAACAAATCCTTTGCTTATATGGCTAGGAGATATCCTAACATTAGGTTCAAAAGGAAGCAGCCATTTAAGTCTAAGTTCAACACTGGAAATGTTGGTGGATCAAGTGGCTCAACCACTTTCAACAAGGGTAAAGGAATTGCTGGTGCTGCAAAAGGAGGGTACAGGTCTGGGAGTGTGGATAGGTCCAAAATAAGATGCTATAACTGCAATGAGCTTGGACACTTTGCCACAGAGTGTAAGAAGCCCAAGCAGATCAAAAAGGACAAAGCATACTTAGATCTTGAAGCTAAGTATGAAGCCCTACTCAAGAAACAACAGGGTAAAGCCTTTATTGCAGAGGGAAAGTGTTGGGATGATTCTGATGAAGATGAAGAACAAGAGTATTCAAACTTTGCCTTGATGGTACTTTCTGATGATGGTGATTCTTCAAGTCAGGTACCTATACTTACTTCTCTAGATATGACTCCCTCTCAATACAAGAAAACTGTTGAAGACATGAGTACTGAGATGTTTAATATTCATACAAGCATGTTAGTTGCTAATGAAGAAATTGATAGGCTAACTGCTAAGATTCTTGAGCTTACAGAAAAGAATGAGGAACTTGCTTTGAAGATTGTAAATCTTGATGGTTTGAAGAAGGAGGTTGAGTATTTAAAGAACAAAGTAATTTGTGTTGAACAAATAGAAACAGCTCTTAGAGAACAAATTGCTGAAAATGAACTAAAGATAAGAAGTTTTAAAAACTCCTCTGAACTTGTTCAAACCTATCACAAGGAACACACTGAAGACAACAAGGTTAGAGTTGGTTTTAACTATGAGAAGGATAAGGGAAAGAAGAAGACCAAGGGCAAAGGAAAAGAAACTTTTGTAAACAAAAATGCCCCCACCATTTTGTCTGGTGTTGAGGAGCCCATCTTTACGAAGAGTGTTGTTGAGTTTGATGAAGAACTATTGATCATCAAACAACAATTACTTGAAGAAGATGAGGCTGCCAATGACACTTCCTCTTCTCCCAAATCTGTTGATCAGAAAGAAACCAAAGACAACCTTGTCAAGAGTCCTAAAATCAAGAAAGAAGTTGTTAGGAAGAAGAAACAAAACAAAAATGGTAAAGTAGGTGTCAATAAGGGTAACAATTATGCTTATGTGCCAAATGCTCCTAGGAAACAGTGTCAAAAATGCATGTCTGTTAATCACTTGACTCATAAGTGTAATAAGGCTGTCAGTAGTGAGGTTGACAACCTAAGTAACCATTCTGGTGGCATGATCAATATCCATGATTCCTTCTGTGGTAACTCTAACTGCATGACATGTTATGTGACTGTGATTGCTAATTGTTTATCTCTAAAGCATAAACTTGACTCTGCACAATCATGTGAATCACACACACATATGCACACTCACAGGACAGAGACAAACACTTCATGTGAGCCTAAGAGTGTCAACTCTAAAGCCTCAAGTACTGTGATGTCCTCTACTGTGAAAAATGCTGGTTATAATAGAAGAATCAATTTCAACAATGTTTCTAAATCAACTGGACCCTCACATATGTGGGTACCAAAAACAACTTAGTCATTTTGTGAATGCAGGGCAATAGGAATAAAAGAGTCATATGGATCTTGGACAGTGGTTGCTCAAGTCACATGACTGGTGATATAGCCCTGCTATCATATTTTGAGGAGAATGCTGGCCCATCAGTAACCTTTAGAAATGACAACATTGGTTATACAATGGGATATGGCAGTGTAAAATCTGGGAATGTCATTATTGAAGCTGTAGCATTTGTTGAAGGACTAAAGCACAACCTCTTGAGCATTGGACAATTCACCAACAGGGGTTTCAAAGTGGAATTTGATGAAGATCAATGTCTAATCTCCAAAAGAGGTAGTGGTGAAGTTGTTTTGACTGGTGTGAAGAAAGGAAGCTTATTTGTAGCTAACCTAAAGGCTGCAAACAAGGGTGAAATCTGTTGTTTCTACACAAGAGACACAAATGAAGAATTCTGGCTATGGCACAAGAAACTGTGTCACTTGAATGTTCAGGCAATAAACTCTCTCGTAAAGAGAGAACTCATCAGAGATATGCCTGCTGTTCACATAATATCACGCAAGTATACGCGGTCACAAGTAATATAAGAATAAGTAGAGTTCGTTCCCACAGAGACTGTTTTGGTTATTATAGTTATGCACTTATGCAACAATGTATGGCTATCGTTCAATGCTAAGACAAGTATTAAAGTTGTGTTTGATTAACTAAATTAACTAAACAAAATACCAAGACAATATTAAACTAAAGATTGCTGTTGAATTACTTACGAGAATAAAACATGGGATCCTAACTTCATTAAATACTTCATCTATAGTCTTTTGTCTTTAATCAATGCATGTGACAGTTGTGATAACTAATCGGATAACACGAAATCAGTACACGCTACCTTTCAGTATACGTATACCAAACCACTCAAACATCCACAAAAGAGATAGAAGTTGGGTAGACACCAATTATGCTTAGACCCTATATGTCTATAAGATTTGAAAACATAACGGTTTAACGAGCAAGTTATCCATTCAGATTACATAGGGCAGGTAAGATGGTTAAAATCACCTACGAATCATGCATGACAAACATACATAAACCTATGCTAGCATGGCAAGTTCTAAACCTCTATATCCACTTTCGCATTCAATAGAGATTAACAAACAATCTTAGATGTTAGCTACGCATCCAAGAAGAATAAGCACAACCAAACTCGGATATCAATTAGCCATCACACACACATCTTTAAAACAATTAACTACTAAAATCCATAAATAAATCCGTTAGAATCCCACGACGACGATTAGTTCATAATCGAACCGTTCATCATCGTGGGTTCTGATGAAAACATGATAGTAATAAGTCTAGAATACTGAATAAAAGTGCTAGGGTTTAAGAAAGAACAAACGAGAATCCAAAGTATCGCCTAATTAGAAGAATACAAAGAAAAGATGAAAAGTAGATCTTCGTAATCAGCCGTCTTCTTGTTCTCCTCACCGGTGGATGAATATGTATGTAAGTATATGATTTTATATGAATTATATCCTCTGAAAACGTCCACCAATTACTTATATAGGCCTTAGAGTTGACTGGTCTTCTGCTGGTTTCCAATTCTGACTTGAAATTGCCTTTTCCAGAATGTTTCAGGGGTGGCCGCGCCTGGAAGGGGGTAGGCGCGCTTGAATTGAATTGGAGTGGGCGCGGGCACGCTTGGAAGGGGGAGGGGACCCTTGACTTTCTGCCAGATTTCTTCAAAATGCATTTTCTTGAGTTTTCTTCACGTTCTCAAGTCCCGCAACTTCACGAGTTCCACTATAAAGCTCATTCACCACCACCAAGTCAAGATAACTCAAATACTCCACCAACAATACGACTTTGCACTTACTAACTCAAAACACATTAAAAACTGTTGCCCAGTAAATAACAATTGTAGAAGGGGGTTGAATACAATTGTATAAGATTCTCGACTTTATATAACACAAATATGAAAGATCAATAACAATAACAATAACAGCTTTATTAACTTTGATATAAAACTGTTACAAACTCTCTTAAGAAATTCTGATGTTCTTAAGAGCTGCTAGCTTACAAAAACTCTCTCAAGAAATTCTGTTCTTAAGAGCTTCTCTCCGATTATGTTCTCTCTTGAATGAATACATAAATCGAAACCAAAACTGTGTTTATATAGTGCACACAGCTTCTCTATCAATAACAAGATAAGTCCTAATCATAATAAAGATAGAAACATATCTTTAATCGATAGCTGCATTCTACAAACCAGGAACAAACTTCCATGTTTATCTAGACTCCAAATATAACTCGAAGTAGGAATCCTGATCAGCTTCAAGTCCTGATGATCAAACCTGATCATAGTCTGAGTAGGAATCCTGATGATCAATAAGATACTGACGCTTGATCAAATACTGATGACCATGCAATACTGATGACGTCAGCAATCCTGATCAGTTGAGTCTAGCTTCTGACGATCATTGAATTCTGATCTAACAATCTCCCCCAATCTCATACTTTGTGAAATAAAGTATAGATTCCAAATATTCAATGATGTCAAAAACATGTAACAAAATGTACGAGTATCTTCAGAAACAACTTATCTGTTCAAGCTTTGTGATAGAACAGATTCATCTTCAAGAAGTTGGATAATAAACTTTCTTCTTTTTCTTCGAGAATTTGAATCAGTCTTTCCTTAAGATTTCTGAGTTCTTCATCTTCCTCATTAATCTGGTAGATAGCTGCTCTGAGATTCTGTATGGAGTTTCTCTGTAGACTGTGCTCTTCAAGCAAAAGATAAGTAATTTCCTTCCCATCAGGATTGAGAGAAAGATGAGTCATGCCAAAATTTACTTCTTTAACAGCAGTACCCCTTTGCATTTCCACATCCTGACCTCTTTGATTTAAGTACATGGGAGTATAATTACCATTGAAATTACTGTTTCCATCCAGTCTTCTTCTTATATTTGACAAAATCATGTCACTCCATTCTTTGTACACTTGGTTCTTCCATTTTAACAGATAGTGAACATATTTCAGTTCCTGTGTAGTTTTCATCAGCAGATCTTGAATAGATAGAATCTTCACACTACCATCTTTCATGAAGTACAGAAGCTTTTCTTTCTTTTCAAAACCATCATGACAATCTATAACTATATCAACAGCTAATAAATTGTTCAGGTTTTCAGAAGTTAAAGTACCTCCAATTTCTGTCAAGGAGTAAGGATCAACATATGACATATTCAGATATTCACCATCTCTGTGTCCAATACCTCCTCTTGAATTACTTGATAATTGCTTCAGATTTGAAAACATCTTTAACCAGAGTGTTTTTGATCTAGACATATCAGACAAATCAACAACACTTGAAGCGCTTGTAATAATTCCACCAGACTGAAAATTGATAGGTGTATCACAACTTAATGTGCTAATATGTTTCCACTTCTTGTATTTCTCCTTTTCATGAGCGTAGCTTCTTTCAAGTAAAGATTCTTGTCTGCTTGAATTTCTCCATTTTCTTTCATTTGAAACTTTAAGCCTTTGTAGATAGAGATTGAAATCTTCATTTGTTCTTTTTGTAATATCTCTTCTTCTGGCTTCTTCTTCTTCATCTACTTCTTTGTTGTGACAAACAACAATAGTAGATAAGATTATCAAATCAACCTCTTGCAGAATTTCAGATTCGTCAGGATCTTGAATATTGTCAGGATTAGAATCTTCAATTTGATTTGTATTGCTGAGAGTTGATTTTCTTGATTTTCTTTTCAATTCTGGTTCTTCTTCAACAATTCCATCATCACCAAAAGTAGATCTGTCAGGAACTACTAGAGTTTGAATAGGTTCAGGAATTTCTTCAATTCTTAACCCTCTAGACCTTGTCTGTCTAGGTACTGTTTGAGTTGAAGAACCTCTTCTACTTCTTCTAGCACCTCTCCTACCTCTGCTTCCTCTACCTCTAGCAGGAGCAGTATAGCTTTCCATTGTCTCTCTTTGTAGTCTCAAGAATTCTTCATGTGAGAGATCTGGATATTCTTCACTTGCTGTAGAGAGTGCTTTTCTTGCATATAATTGTTGAACTCTTTTATCAGTGTGATATAGAGTAACAATTCTGCCGTCTTTTGTAGAAAACTTCTGGAATAAATTTGATGCATCTTCAGGATTATCAATAATCACATCTTCACCACCTTCAGGAATTGTAGCAAGAATTTGTCCATGACCAGGTGTCAGGATTTGATCTTCCGTCAGGATCTGAGATTGCACCAATGTTCTTACTGTCTTAACTCCAGAATCAGAAACATGAGTTGACTGCGTTGTTTGACTTTGAGAAGTTTGGATTGTCTTCATAACAACAGCATCAGAGGTTTCTCCTTGTATCGCTTTGTCACCACCATCATCTCCAGTATCATCATCATTATTTCTTAATACTAGATCAGGTGTACATTTTGTCTGAATAACCTTCTCCCCCTTTTTGACATCAGGATTTGACAATAATTGCAAAATTAAGGAAAGAGAGGCTTGAATTTCAGTTACCTTAGTATCCAGAGAATCAATTCGTTGTTTGATGGAGGTTTGTTCTGAAACAACAGATTTCACTTGGGATTCCACTACCCTTAGTTGAAAAGTAGTAGGCACCTTTGTAAAATTATTAAAGATATCAGTCCTCACTTTTTCAGTTGAACCCTTGATAGAATCAATCTCACTTTTCAGGCTTTTGGATAACAGAGTTGTAGCCTTCAGATGATTCTTCAAGTCTTGATTCTCTATAGACTTCACTGCATTATAGGCATGTTCAATAGCAGAAGAAAAACTGATAGATTCATCAGAATTGTGCCATGAATTGTTCCATTCATTCTGTCTAAATGCCTCTGCAGGATCAAAGGAAGGAGTAGAAAAATCTTGTCTCTAATCTTTCCCAGTGAAAGCTTTGCCAGCCATATACGTACTTGATGAACCAAAATTAGTTCCAAGACTAATCTTGAGTGCTGTAGCAAGCTGTTCCTTCTCTTTTCTATTCTCATTATCATCATCACTATCATCATCAGAACTATCATCATCAGTATCAGGAGTAATATCAGGATCAGGAATAGCAATACCTTTCAGTTTATCCTGTGGTTCTGAGATAGGATGATCTATTGGTCTTGAACGAAGTGGCTGTATCAAAATAGGTTCATTATCAGGAGCACCACTAGCGTCAGGATGAACATCGTCAGGATTTGATATGCTTGCATCAGTATTTGCTACCAATGGTTCTTGTGGAGCTTGAGGTTCAGAAGCTTCTTCAACACTTTGAGCTAAAGGTTCTTGTGTGCTTCCCTCATTGACAATGTTCTCGACCAATCTTTCAACAGAAGCTGTAGCTTTGCCTGCATCTTCACTTTGAGAAGATGGTTCTTGTGTAGCTGGAATGTTGATGTCTTCATTCTCCCTTTGAGAAAATGGTTCTTGTGTGACCATTCCACTAGCTAAGCCTTCACCCAAACTTAGATTGAGTGGTTCTTGTGTGGCAGGATCAACAGTAGCTGCTGAATTACTCTGAAATTCAGGTTCTTGTGGGCTTGATCCTTTCAGCTTCTTCTGTCTCTGATAGACTAACTCTTCTGCATTCCTCTTTTTCTTTGATGTAGGTGTAAGACCAACCAAGGAAGCAGTTGTAGAAACCTTCTCCCAAGAATGTCCTCGAATCTGAGATGGAGAGGCTGGAGAGTCTGATATAGAGACAACTTTTGTTGCTGCATCAGGAATACTAACATCAGGATTTGCTAGAGCATCAGGAGTAGATGACTCATCAGGATTTGATGTCTGAATATCAGTATCCTTCATTTGCACTGTCAAAGGAATATGATACCTGCTCTTTGATAATTTCCTTGTCTTTTGTGGTTTTGATGAAGGTACCACAGCTTTAGTAGCAGTATCAGCAACTTCCTTGTTCACATTCATCACAGAGGATATAGGTAAGTCATCCTCTGAATCACTTTCATCAATCAACCTTAACTTCCTTTTCACAGGAACATTCGTAACAACCTTATCAGCTTTCTTCACCAGGACCCCTTGTACACCCCCTTGTATCTTCTTTTTAGTGAGTGGTGTAGAGGAAAAATCCTTTGAACCTGATTGCCTTCCAGACACATCAGTTCTAGCTGATTTCTTTGATTTTACAACTAAAGTCTTTTGAGAGACAGTAGAGGTGGTTGTTAACTGTTTAGACTGTTTAGGTTGCATGCTTGTGTCAGGAACAAGGTGGGTTGGACCTTGAACCATAGCATTAGAAAGTAGTCCATAACGAGTAGGCATTTTCTGATGTAAGAAAAACCTAACCTCATCAGGAATAAAAGCATTTCCTATGAAACCATTTCCTGCATAATTTGTTAGTAACACTCATAGTGATATAGAGATGATAAATAATAAACTCTGATAATAATGAAATTGAAATTGATAATTAAGACTGAAAACTTAATCAAAGACTAAGTAATAATCTAATTGTCCAGAGTTTACCAGGAGTGTTGATGACAAATTAGCATAGAACCTCTGGTTTTCATACCAGCTTCAATATCTGAACATCAGGATTTGACCAATTGATTTCCTGTCAGGATTGAGTCCTATCAGGATTTGATCAAAGATACATACCTTTCTGAATAACCATCAGGATTTGACAGTTATCAGGATTTCCTCTCTGTAGATTTTCCTCAGAAATTCTCAAAAATCATCATTCCAAGTTCATTCACCAACTTATTGAACGTAGCTTCAGGTAGTGGCTTGGTGAATATATCAGCTAGTTGTTGATCAGTAGGAACAAAGTGAAGTTCAATTGTTCCTTCCAGAACCTGTTCTCTTATAAAGTGATATCTGATACTTATGTGTTTAGTAAGAGAATGCTGAACTAGATTTCCTGTCATTGCAATAGCACTTTGGTTATCACAATAAATAGGGATTTTTGAGTATGACAGGCCATAATCTAACAACTGATTTCTCATCCACATTATCTGAGCACAACAACTTCCTGCAGCAATGTACTCAGCTTCTGCAGTTGAAGTGGAAATAGATTTCTGCTTTTTACTGAACCATGAAACTAGTCTTCCACCCAAAAACTGACAACTTCCTGAAGTACTTTTCCTGTCTATTTTGCATCCTGCAAAATCAGCATCTGAATAACCACACAACCCAAAATCTGATTCCCTTGCATACCAAAGGCCAAGTGAAGGAGTGCCTTTGAGATATCTGAAAATTCTTTTGACTGCAATCAGATGTGGTTCTCTAGGTTTTGCTTGAAATCTTGCACATAGACAGGTTGCAAACATGATATCTGGTCTACTGGCAGTGAGATACAATAAAGAGCCAATCATTCCTCTGTAGTGAGTTACATCTACCTCTTCACCTTGATCAGGATCAAGTTTGGTAGCTGTAGCTATGGGAGTTGAAGCAGGAGTACTGTCTTGCATGTTAAACCTTGTCAGTAAATTCCTTGTGTATTTAGACTGATTAATAAAAATCCCTTCATCAGTCTGTTTAACTTGAAGACCCAGAAAGTAACTCATTTCTCCCATCATGCTCATTTGATATCTTGACTGCATAAGCTTGGAAAACTTTTCACACAGCTTATTGTTTGTTGACCCAAAAATGATATCATCAACATAAATCTGAACTAACAGCAACTCCTTACCATGATTCAAATAAAATAGAGTTTTATCAATTGCACCTCTTTTGAATCCACTTTCCGGTAAGAATTGAGCTAAGGTTTCATACCATGCTCTTGGAGCTTGCTTTAGTCCATAAAGTGCCTTATCCAGTCTGTAGACATGATCTGGATATTTAGGATCAATGAAACCAGGAGGTTGTTCAACATAAACTTCTTCCTCCAGTTCACCATTTAAGAAAGCACTTTTAACATCCATCTGGAAAACCTTGAATTTCTTATGTGCTGCATAAGCAAGAAATATCCTGATGGCTTCTAGTCTTGCAACAGGAGCAAAAGTTTCATCATAGTCAATTCCCTCTTGTTGGGAATACCCCTTTGCAACTAGTCTTGCTTTGTTTCTGATTATGACACCATCAGAATCAGTCTTGTTCTTGAAAATCCACTTTGTACCAACAATTGATCTATTCTTTGGTCTTGGTACCAGTTTCCAGACTTCATTCCTTTCAAATTCATTCAGTTCTTCTTGCATTGCAGTAACCCAATCAGCATCTTTAAGTGCATCTTCAACTTTCTTAGGCTCCTCCTTGGATAGAAAGTTATTATATAAACATTCATTCTGAGTTGCACTTCTTGTTTGAACACCTGCATCAGGATCTCCAATTATCAAATCAGGAGTATGATCTTTTGTCCATTTCCTTGCTGGTGTCAAATTGTTTCTTGAAGTAGATGCTCCCCCTGGATTGGTGTTATCTTGATTGAAAGAATTTGATTGATTTGAAGCTCTCCCTGAATTATTGCTATGCCCTCCTGATGTGTTATCAGGATCTTCACTTGAATCAGTATCTGAAGAATTCTGTCCTGATGATTGAGTTGACTCTGAACTTGTAGTTGAATGTCGTTGCTCCCCCTCAACATTAGCACTACTAGTTGTATGACTGTTGTTTGCATCATCAGTATTAGCCTCATCAGTACCTGGTGAGTCATCAGGATTTGGTGACCCATCAGTATCTGATGAATGGACAGCTTCTGATTCACTTTCTTCAGGTTCCTTGGAAGCTTCATTTTCAAATAACAATCTAGCATGCGAGTCTTCAATGATTCCAGTTATCTTCTTATCATCAAAAGATACATGTATTGACTCCATGACAGTTCTTGTTCTCAAATTAAAAACTCTGAAGGCTCTTGATGTAGGATAACCTATGAATATTCCTTCATCAGCCTTTGTTTCAAATTTCCCTAGCTGTTCAGGATGAGTTCTGAGAACAAAACATTTACAGCCAAACACATGCAGATGCTTCATACTTGGCTTCTTCTCTTTGAGAGACTGATAAGGAGTGACACCATGCCTGTTTATCAATGTAAGATTTTGTGTATAGCATGCTGTGTTGACTGCTTCTGCCCAGAAATATGTAGGTAATTTAGCTTCTTCCAACATAGTTCTGGTACTGTATCTGTTCGTTCTACGAACTTTGTTGGTATATATGGTCCATCACGAATCCTGTCCAGATTGTCAGGATCCATAGCCTCCAGGTACATCAGCATCTTTACCCTCCATGTGGGATATTCTGATATCTTCAAGATGGGAATCTTCATGCTTTCATACTTGGTTGTCGACATCTTTAGATCGTATCTGATTCAGAATTAAATCAGTTTGCTCTGATACCAATTGTTGCCCAGTAAATAACAATTGTAGAAGAGGGTTGAATACAATTGTATAAGATTCTCGACTTTATATAACACAAATATGAAAGATCAATAACAATAACAATAACATCTTTATTAACTTTGATATAAAACTGTTACAAACTCTCTTAAGAAATTCTGATGTTCTTAAGAGCTGCTAGCTTACAAAAACTCTCTCAAGAAATTCTGTTCTTAAGAGCTTCTCTCCGATTATGTTCTCTCTTGAATGAATACATAAATCGAAACCAAAACTGTGTTTATATAGTGCACACAGCTTCTCTATCAATAACAAGATAAGTCCTAATCATAATAAAGATAGAAACATATCTTTAATCGATAGCTGCATTCTACAAACCAGGAACAAACTTCCATGTTTATCTAGACTCCAAATATAACTCGAAGTAGGAATCCTGATCAGCTTCAAGTCCTGATGATCAAACCTGATCATAGTCTGAGTAGGAATCCTGATGATCAATAAGATACTGACGCTTGATCAAATACTGATGACCATGCAATACTGATGACGTCAGCAATCCTGATCAGTTGAGTCTAGCTTCTGACGATCATTGAATTCTGATCTAACAAAAACTACAAGTACTTGAGTACAAACAGCCAATTTAAGCCGATTTAGAACGATCCAAGTGGATATGAAATCCATTTATCACCTGCCTTGGAGTTTGTGCAAAATGGAGCATGTGAGGCATGTCAAAGAGGAAAGATAAAGAGGTCAAGCCACAAGAACAAATTGCTCAATTCAAACTCAAAACCTCTGCAGCTAATTCACATGGATTTATTTGGCCATGTGAATGTAATGTCCCTTTCCAAGAAGAAATAAGCTCTAGTCATGGTTGATGATTATTCAAGATACACTTGGGTGGAATTCCTGTTCTCCAAGGATGAAGCACCTCAAGTAATTATAGAGCATATTAAGAGAATTGATAGAGAAGCACAAAGTACTGGTTCCTCTGTAGTTGCTTTGAGAAGTGATAATGGAACTGAGTTCAGAAATTCAACATTATATGAATTCTGTAAAGATAAAAGAATTTCTCAACAGTTTTCAGCTCCAAGAACCCCTCAACAAAATGGAGTAGTTGATAGAAAGAATAGAACTCTCATTGAAGCTGCAAGGACAATGATGTTGGATGCAAAGCTACCTACTAGCTTTTGGGCTGATGCTGTTAACACAACATGCTATGTGCAGAATAGAACATTGATCAATAAGAAGTCTGGAAAAACTTCTTACTCATTGTTAACTGGAAAAAGAGAATCCCTCAAGCATCTTCATGTCTTTGGAAGCAAGTGTTTTTTGATGAAAGATACCTCTGAGCATGTTGGAAAATTTGATGCTAAGGCATTTGAAGGTATCTTCATTGGATACTCTCTGGAAAGGACAGCATACAGAGTGTTTGTACCTGAGCAACATAAAGTAATGGAAAGCATGGATGTTACCTTTGATGACAAGAAATATCCTGGACTTGCATCAAGTGAAAAAGACAATGTGCCATTAAGATTTGAAAATCAAGGATATCTTGAGGATTCTGAAGGTGAGGATGAACCACCTGTTCTAACTGTCCCACAAGTTGAGACTCCTGAAGTTGATGATCTTCTTCAAACACATGCGCAAGGGAACACAAACACAAGGGGAGAAGAAGAGAATGCAACTGTAAATCAAAATGACCCTGAGGCAAATCAAGAAGAAGAACAGGGTCACACAAGAAAATGGGACAGAGCCCACACCAGGGATCATATAATTGGTGATCCTAGTGATGGTGTTAGAACAAGGAGGGCAATAATGAATACATGTCTGTATAGCTGCTTTCTATCACAAGAAGAACCAAAAGTAATTGAAGAAGCCTTGAAGAATTCTGACTAGATTGTTGTCATGCAAGAAGAATTGAATCAATTTGAGAAGAACAAAGTTTGGGAACTAGTACCACCTCCTGAAGGAAAGAATGTCACTGACACCAAATGGGTATTCAGGAACAAGATGGATGAGGAAGGTGTGGTGGTAAGAAACAAAGCAAGGTTGGTTGCCAAAGGATACTGTCAACAAGAAGGCATTGACTATGATGAGACATTTGCTCTCGTAGCTAGACTGGAGGCCATAAGGATTTTCTTGGCCTTTGTAGCACACTCAGATTTCAAGGTGTATCAAATGGATGTGAAAAGTACTTTTCTCAATGGTGATCTTGCTGAAGAAGTTAATGTATCCCAACCTCCTGGCTTTGAGAATGAAGACTTCCCGGACTTTGTGTATAGACCGCTCAAGGCACTCTATAGACTCAAACAGGCACCTAGAGCCTGGTATGACACTCTATCTCAATTTCTTCTTGAACATCAATTCACCAGAGGCACAATTGATAAAACCCTATTCTTCAAGAAGCATGGAAATGATATCATTCTAGTTCAAATTTATGTGGATGATATCATTTTTGGTTCTTCAAATGAAAAACTTTGTCAAAGGTTCTCTAAGCTGATGCAAAGCAAATATGAGATGAGTATGATGGGAGAGTTAACCTACTTCCTAGGTCTGCAAGTGCATCAAAGAGAGGATGGCATCTTCATAAATCAATCCAAGTATGTCAAAGATCTTTTAAAGAAATATGGTTTGGAAGACTCATCCTCTACAAAAACTCCAATGTCCACTGCAATCAAGCTTGATGAAGATAAGAAAGGCAAGAGAGTTGACATCAAGGTTTACAGAGGCATGGTTGGATCATTACTCTATCTCACAGCTAGCAGGCCTGATATCATGTTTGCCACATGCCTATGTGCAAGGTTCCAATTTGATCCAAAGGAATCTCACATGATGGCAATCAAAAGAATCTTCAAGTATCTAAAAGGGACTCCTAATCTTGGCTTATGGTATCCAAAAGGCACTGGGTTCAACTTGGTTGGTTACACAGATTCTGATTATGCTGGATGCAGAATTGACAGGAAGAGTACTTCAGGAAGCTGCCAATTCTTAGGTCAAAGGTTAGTGTCTTGGTTCATCAAGAAACAACAATTCACAGCAACATCCACAGCTGAGGCTGAATATATTACTGCAGGAAGTTGTTGTGCTCAATTGCTTTGGATTAGAAATCAACTTATGGATTATGGACTAGTGTTAGAACACATTCCCCTGATGTGTGACAATACTAGTGCAATATCCATAGTTGCAAATCCTGTTAATCATTCTACTACAAAGCACATTGAGATAAGGTACCATTTCATTAGGGAACATGCTGCAAATGGTACCATAGAAGTCTCTTATGTTCCAACTGAGAAACAATTAGCTGACATATTTACTAAACCTCTAAATGAAGCTGTCTTCAACAGACTTGTGAGTGAAATTGGAATGCTCAATCCTTCATTTAGCAGTTCTAAGTAAGTATGACAGTTATTTGTTGCGGCAGTAAATTTTCACTGTATTTAGATGCTCTATCTATCTGGAGTGAAAATTAGCTGAGATATGATTTATAAATATTTCAGTATTTTACTGCATATGTTTCAAATCATACTCTTATAAGAAGTTATGAGCTTTTAAGACATCTCTACATAGGTGATCTTGAGAGTTCACGACTTAGTTCAAATAAAACAGACTTATATCGCAAACTGTTGAAATTGTGAGACTTCGTGATATAGTTCATTTCTTGAGTTTGCGACATAGTTCATTTTATGACTTCGCGACTTAGAATAACTATATCGACAAGTCTCCATATTTGACAAAATTTTGATTTAAATTCATTTAATTTCAATTTTTGATTTAAGTTTGACAAAATGCTTGGAATTCCAAAAAGAGAGTTTTAGACAAGGTATTTATACTATATCGCAAAGTCCACCCATTCTTTCTACCTTCAAGACTTTGTGACATAGTTCATTTTTAGACTCTGCGATATACTTTGCAAGACTTCGCGATATAGGCTATTTTGAGGATTCACGACATCAAAATAGCCTGTACAAATTCATAACTCCATATCACAGTGTCTCTATCATATAAATACTCTTTTCTAACCGTTCACAACTTTTTATCTTGTCTTTTACTCTAAACTCTCAAACCTAAACTCAAATTCTCTTCTCTCTTTTTCACTCTCAATTTCCAATGGCACCCAAATCTCAAACAGCGTCTTCCTCAAACCCTTTAACCATACCCAGAGAGACCAATCTTCTCGTGATCCCCTCTGAGGCGGAGGCAAACCCAAGGTACAAGTGTTTTGTACGGTTCTTGAACACATCCTACCTTCACCAAGCTTTAACTATGAACCTCACTCTGTACGTTGATGTACTGGAAGGTTTCTAGAGGACGACTTTGGTATCTACAATGGCAAAGGAGGATGGGACTTCATTTCAAGAAATCAACTGCACAATTGGGGGCAAACACTTGCAATTTGGAGAAAAAGAAATCAATGAAGCTTTGGGGTTCAAGGTTGAAGGTCATGATGCTGAAGCCACTGATACTGAAATGGTGGCATTCCTGGACCTAATCAAGTATGCAAATGAGATAGACATGGCTAAGCTTAACAAGAAGCATGTCAGGAGGGAGTTGTCATTTCTGTTTGACGCACTCCAAAAGGTGTTTCTGTGCAGGAAGACAGGATGGGACCATATCAGTCACATTATTGTGAAGTTAGCCTACTCCTTAGCCTATAATCAGGAGATTAATGTAGGAGCAATTATCCTCAAGGAATTGGCTCAAAGGCTAGGCAGGACGGTTCGTGGAAGAGGTAATGAAATCTTTTACCCTCGTTTTCTTCAGTGCATTTTAAATTCTCTTGATCCTAATGTGCATGAATTAGATGGTATAGATAAAACTAAAATGGCTTATTCCAAATCCATGTCCAAAGTTCTATTTGGTTCATTGGATACAAGGAATCAAGTGGATGTGATATTAAGTGTGACCCAGCATATGCAGGACACATTTGCATCCTATCCACTTGATAAGCCCATATATCATGAACTTTCTTGGAAAGGAAAGGCTAAGACTGAAGGAGCCTCAATGTCTAACCCAAGCCTTCCTAACCCATCCAATGACCCCCCTGCAAACAATACAACAGTAATTAGGGAGCCAAGTGCACCAATCTCTCAAAAGGTTGGTGTTACTAAAAAGAAGACTAAGAAGAGAGCCCTTGTTATAAGTGATGAGTCTGTAGATCTAGGTAGTGAGGAACCTGAGTCACAGCTCACCAGACAAAAGAAGAAATCCAAATCAATGGCTACCACTGAATCCTCCCAACAGGATTTAGATGTGCAAAAAGGGGTACACCTATTACTGTCAATGTCCTCTCAACAGGGCATTGGCATTGAAAAGAGTAGTCTCCCCACTACAATCTGTCAAGAGTCAGCACAGGGTCAAGAACTCACTCTTGACCCCGGTGGAAATAAGGGTGATAATACATAGAGTGGAGAGCACATCAACATTGAAACTCCTCCTCTTTCTCAGGGGGAGTTGCCAAAATCTAGTCTACACTACACTTCTCTTCCAGTATCTACATCTAATATTTCTTCTCCACAGAAAAGTCATTCTCATGACAAATCTGCACTTGATCAGTCACAATCTTTATCTATGACTGAGCCAATCTCAAGTGACATGGTGCTTGACACTGTGCTCACCACCCAGGACCCTCATCTAGTTGGTCAGGAAATGCACGCTGGGGCATATTCTAATGACACCAACACAAACACAGAGGATTCACCAGTCTTTACTGGAGACTCTGTGCCACTCTCTCCAATCCTTAGGGATTTGGACTTGCCTTCACAGACACATAGAGGTGATGCTGTAACACACCCCATTTCAATGGAGACAGCATCAGACTCTACAGTCATTCCAAGACTGGAGGAAACTCATTCACCTATTCCCCATGAAGTGCCTAGCACTAGCTCTAACTTGGCTCAGGCCACAATGTCACAATGGCTGGAGTCTGTACACCATGACAGGCCTTCAGGATCATCTTCTGTGCCCACACAATTGACGGATGAAGCACTCCAAAATCTTCATGTGGCACAGATTGATGAGTTCTAAAAGATTGCCCAACATCTCCTCACAACTGGACTACCAAATAAAGATTATGAAGCTATTCTACTTTGTCATAAGGAGGATGTTGAGGCTCAGAAGGAGAATATTGTGGATGAGGCACAACAGGATGTAAATGTGGATGCCTGGTTGGATGCAAAGAGGACAGTAAGGCTGAAGGAGGCTCTAGCTTTTCTCAGGGAGGACTATCTCACAGCTTTGGGGTCAAATGCCAAAAGTCTCTCTCCTGCAGAAATCTATGAAGCAGTGAATGAAGTATACAAAAGTTAGTTGAAGGCTCTGCACTTCCTTGGGAAAGGTCTTCAATCAGAAATCTTTACTATCAAGGAAGAAACTGACCACTCCCTGGTTCAGCTAAGAAATACCTATCTTTCTGATTTTCCCAAGGTGGATGGCATCCTCAAAGAACTAAGGAAGACTACTCAGACTTTCTCTACTATGGATCTTACTCTAGCTGTGGTGACTGATAACTTGAAGAAAATGTCCACTAAACTAGAGAATCAACTGCAATCCAACATAAACATCAACTCAATGCTCTCAGTACTATGGAAAAACCAATATGGTGACAAGCTGGTGGATGAGGTTCCAATCTCCAATATCTCTAAATTTGACTTCTCTAAGCTCAAGGACCAGGCTCTCAATCCATTCAAGTCTGAGCAGTTATTCTCAAAGGTTGACAGATTGGAGAAAGAAGTGGCTTCCCTAAAGTCTGAAAACCAAGGGATTTCTCATTCATTGGAGCTCTTAAATGCCAAGTTGGATGACCAAAGCAACTCCACTTCCAACATTCTGCTAGTCTAACAACAGATGATGACCTCTATGATGAGAAGCATGAATCTTCCTATTCCTGGAGAAGCTCAAGACATCTTGTATGATCCCAAACCTAAGGGGGAGAAAGAAAGGAAAGGAAAGGAAGTGACTCTGAAAGGGGGAGTCTCTGCCAAGCTTAAGGGCAAAGTAACTGAGAAAGACACAAGGCCAATAACTCTTCCTACTATTTCTGTCACCAGTTTAGCTGGCCAGAAAAGTAGTGTGACTACAACTTTCTATCCTGGCACAATGCCCATGGATGATCATGTTCCCCTCATCTCAACAAGTGCCAAACCAATCAAAACAAAGATTGTCACTGAGGCCAAGCTACAGGAAGTTGCCAATTCAAACATCTATCATGATGAGGCCTTTTTGCAGTTTCTGAAAGCCATCTACATCAGTGTTCAAGGAGACACTCTCAACTACAGAAACAAGATCAATGAACAAATCAAGTATTTAACAGTGGCAGTCAGGAAAATCAAGGATGCTCATCTAAGAGAAATCATCATGGTATCCAAGGACAACTGCTTATGGCATTTATCCTTTGAAACTCTAGAGAAGCTGAGGTTTACTGAGCTGAACACAATTCTGGAGTTGATTGAGAAGCATGGGGAGAACAACAAGAGGCTGTTTGATGACTTATCAAAAGACCAATTTCAAAGATTGCCTGAAGTTATTTCTAACCCAAGGACAATACTTTTTCAAAGCCTAATGTAATAACCCGGATTTTTGGTAAAAACTAAAACTTTTCTTATTATGATTAAGTGCATCAGTGAATAGTGAATGTGGTGGATGAATAGTGATTTTGAGGGTTAAGAAAATTTTTCCTGCCACCTATGTACGAGACGTAGTGTGGATATTCCGAAGTCATATTAGTGATCTACGGAGTAAATAAGTGAATGCAAAGACGATCGGAATTCAGAAATTCCAAATTTTATTTTGGTATAGTATTTGACCGGGCAGTGAATTATATATTATTATATTCAAGAAATCAGATATTAAAATTGAGGATTTGAGGATTTAATATTTTGGAATTTTATTATTTTATTAAAGTCGATTTAAAGATTCGATTGTTGGAATGAATAGTGAATAGTTACCATTCACTGCGAGAATCGCGTAGAGTTGTATTCGCTCTTTTTAGGGAATATTTCGAATCGTTTCAAGAGGAACAAGACAACATTTACAGAATTAAATATAGACATGGAAGTAACATGTAACAAGATTAATTCGAGGGATGCAACATTTGGATCATCCATGTGAAAAGAAACGAACCAAACACATGCATGCGCGACACGTGTCCCTGCTTTGCCACCATGATACTCCATGGCTTGACACGTGTCCTGATGACAAGGACAATGCTTATGACTCACCACTTTTTTTCAACAAAAATCAGCATTATCATTATTAATCAAGTCAAAAGCCAAAACAAAAAGAAAAACATTTTCATTTCTTCATTTCGGCCAAAAACAGACTTCCGGATTGTAAAATCCATATCTCCTTCATTTCTCGGTGGAAAATGGCGATCTATAGCTCGTTGGAAAGGTCTTGAGATAATCTACATTTCCTATTTCACGAGTTTCTTTCATTTGAGCAAGGTAAGACCTTCATTTTTCCAGTTCTTTAAACCGGTGTGTAGTAACTCCGAGAATTCATAACTTGTTCTTGATTTTCTTTTGCAAGTTTAAGGATGATAACCATGGATAAAGACTCTCTTAAGGCTTACAAGCTCTTGTGGTGTGTTTAAGGATTCAAGGAAGGTATACCACTCATCCACCCATTTGATTTATGTTGAGATTTAAGTGAAGTTTCTAGTAATGTTTAAAGATAAGCGTGTTTATGGAATTTGGAGTATGTATGGTTAATTGTTGATGAATACTTGTTGTTGGTTGATGTTGGTGATGTGTTATTGAAGTATATGAACTGGTTATGTTGTAAAAGTTGTTGGGTTGTTGAATTCATTTGGTTTTAAGAGGTTTTGACATAACAAAAACCGGGAAACGTTACGATTATAGCCGTCGTAATGCCCATTTGATTTAAGACTGTTTTGAGCAAGAATTACGAACTGGTCTTGGAATATTTTTGAACATAACTGACCATGAACATGTAGGTCTTGTTTTAAGGTTTGTTTTGGTATAAAGATCATGTCTATACGATTTACGGTTTAGGAGAAAAGTGAGTTTTAGTAAACGTCGTTCGGAGGAACAACCCCTCTCTGGTCAGTCACTTTGAGGCTATATTTGGACCACTTACAAGCCATATTAAAATGTGAAACTTTGAGGAATAATACTAGAGATAGTTAGGAAGGCTCACGAAAAAGATTCGGATTAAAAAGATTATTTTTCGATTTTATAAAAATGTTTTAGCCGAGGTCGCGCAAGTGAAAACCACTAAGAACATGACTTAGAAACCAATGTTGTAAATGATTAAGTATAACTTGTATTCGAGGATCGATTTCGGACTAAACCTACGACTTAAGAAATTGTCGATTAACATGGACTTAGTATGAGCCTATAGCGAGCTAGTAATGCCTTGGTTGTGTTTCGCTTACGTGTTTAAGCATTGAGTACAAGTGGATTATCCAGGGGATTAATCGTACGTTTCCTTTGACTTTGTCTAGATTATCCGGCATCGTCGCGAACCCCTATCACTTCTCGAGCATCAGGCAAGTTTACTAAACCTTACTCTATTGTTCAGAGTAGGTATATTTTCAAATATTCAATACTTGTGTATTCCCAAGTTATATATATCAAATCTTTGTTGTGAGTATTGTGGCAAGTTTCCTAAATCTATACTTTGAAGTATTGATTATATATTACTGTTGTTGCCATGTGTGGAGTTATACAGTTTTGCGATACATGTTATATATCGTGTTAAATAGAATTTGACTTTTGGATATTATACGAGCTGTGAGATAATGTACTTATGAACCGGGATACCTTGTAGCTCTATAGATAAGAGCATGTTTATTGTTTCGACTCTAGACCGGGAGTCAATATTTGTGTTATATAGATAGTCGTGGAAACCCGGAGGGATTCCAGCGGCAGAGTACTATTCATCTTGAGGAATATTATTATTAAACATTAATTATATTTCTAGAAAGTATTAATTACCTGGAAATGATTTGAGGAATGTTATTTGAATATTACCTCATTCGAAGGTTATTATTTGAAAATGATTTGGTAACTGGCTTATAAGCTAGATATGGGATATCAGCTATAAGCCAGGGCTTTATATATGCCCTAGGTAAAGGGCGTATGATTTTATTCTTTAGACCGGAAGTAAATATATTTTCGGTATATTTTAAATGATTATTTTTCCGATAAAGATATCGGGTAACTGTTATTCGAGGATTAATTATTTATTTAATGAATATTATGTTGAATATTCATTTAAGGATTATTTAATTAATGAATATTATTTTTGAATATTCATTTAATGATTATCTATTTAAGGATTATTTATTTAAGGACTATTTACCTAATGAATATTACTTTTGAATATTCATTTGGGTTTTATTTATTTGATGAATATTATTTTCAAATATTCAATGGAGATTATTATTTAATGAATATTATTTTGAATATTCATTCGAGGTTTATATTATTTTGAATATTCATTCGAGATTTATATTATTGTGAATTGTTCATTCGAGGTTTATATTATTTTGAATATTCATTCGAGGTTTATATTATTTTGAATTGTTCATTCGAGGTTTATTAGTTAATGAATATTATGTAGAATATTCATTTAATCCTTATTTATTTAATGGATTTTATTTCTAAATATTCATTCAAGGTTTATTTACTTAATGAATATTATTTTCGAATATTCATTTGAGGGTTTACTTATTTAATAAATTTTATTAATTGTTTTAAATCAAAAGAGGTTCCCAAACCAATGTTTTTCCATTTAAATCTGTCTTTTAAAGAGGATTTAAATGCTCGCTCAACTATCAAAAATATGGGAAACCTGATTTAAGTGACTGCTACTCTTTTTAAACTCTCAACTCAAAACTGTCAGGGGACAGATATTTTCTCGAAACAATTTAGTTGCTGCAAGTCAAATATTATGTTACCACCTCAACGATCGAGGGGTAAATTCATGGAACAAGTCGATATCCATTAACAAGCAATAGCTTGGGAAATATTGGAGAATCTTCCTTTCCAACCTAGATATAACTACTGAGTGGAGTCGTATCAACAAGTATTACACTTGGGCAAAGGAAGACGATCTTTACGTTTCAGAGTCATGGATTTCATCTGAACTAGGAGCATGTGTAAGAGGTCGAGTCGCGCCGATCCATCACCTTATTTCCCCAAATGGGCCGGGAGATCCAGAAAGGCGGTAGACAATGTCAGGCTGTCGTGATACTTCCATCTACATGTAGAAAACATATATTTTGTTGTACAACCTGCTACTGATCATAGTAAGGTTGGTACGACGGACGCGGAGAAGGCTCCAGTATTGGTTCATCATCCATTTTGGATAATTCTGCAACATGTACTGAAAGGGACCACGGATGACTCCATTGGTACAGGTTTACCGATCATGTTAGCAGAGGGATTCTGCAGCATGTATTGAAAGGGACCAAGGATGACACCGTGGTACAGGTTTACCGGTCATGTTGGCAGGGGTCGAAAAGTGTTCAAAATAAAGTTACAATAATTCCTTGCAACTTCATCTGTTATGAGTTATGACTCTGATAATATATGCATAACGGGTTTTGGATTACGGAGATATTATATTAATTTTCCTCGTAACTTCATCTTTTATATCATTTGACTCTGTGGATACCTTACATAACATGAGTTATGGTAAGGAAGTTGTTTATACTGAATCACCTTATAACTTCATCTTTTAAGTTATATGTTGATATTCTGCTTATATAGCAGATATTTTTCGGAAAGGTTATATTTGGTTTACTTTGAAACCTCATCTTTTATACTAGAAATTTGTTCATAATATAGCAAAAGTTTGCAGAAATATTATGAAATGATATTTGAAATACAATAATGGTACTGTTTTTGGGAATACATTCTGATAAGAAAATAATTTCAGTATCGAGATATTTTGACAAACTATTGTCTTATACCCGCTTTATTCTGGGTTGAGTTAAAGGCAGAATTATGCCATACTTTCATTACCTTGATGAGCTATCGCTCACTCTTGCTATTGTTTTATATATATTATATAGCAGCGAAGCAGGATGCCAATGGGACGACACATACCCCGCAAGGCGTTTCCATAAACAGTTTCTAGCAGTGATCCCGAAGAGTAGTACAAACCAATCGAATCAGGCTACAACTTTTGGTATTCAACTTATGTATAGATATGAATGGTATGAGAGGATTGTGAGCATCAGAAGGCTAAGTTGGTAATGTAACATTACTTAGAAATTGTATCAGTGATGGATTCAAAAGACATTTGGGTATTGTAATGAAAATTATTTATTCCGCAGTTGTTGTATTGTGTCGTTTCTGAGACTCTAACCTGTGTATGTGTGTGAGACATATGTTGTGGGGTCATGAGCAGGTGAATTATGAATGGTGTGAGTAATACAGGTAAGGCAAGGAGTACATGGATCGTGACTACCCTAAATCCCTGACCCCGGATTTGGGGCTGTTACACCTAAGCAAAGAAAACAACATTGATCAACTGGTGATTCCTGCCCATCTGTCAATGAAGAACAATATCAAGATAAATCAAGTGTTGCAAATGCTAAGAGCTAAGAGAGAAGTCAGAACAGCAGAAGAG
Organism: Heracleum sosnowskyi; assembly: GCA_030848705.1. Taxonomy (NCBI): domain Eukaryota; kingdom Viridiplantae; phylum Streptophyta; class Magnoliopsida; order Apiales; family Apiaceae; genus Heracleum; species Heracleum sosnowskyi. The sequence continues at coordinate 24,575,431 of CM061245.1, forward strand.
CTACAGACAATCCAAATTCTCCAATCTTTCTTGATTCATGGCACTATTCCTGAATCACTCAAAGAAAGAAGAAAAGACAGGAAAGATGACAAGGATGATAATGAAGATAAGAGCTACAGAAGAAGAAGTCAATCTAGGAGTGATAAGGATGGGGCAAGTGAGAGCAGCAAGGACAAAACCTCAAAGAAGTCTAAAGATGCTGATGATGACAAGAAGGACTCTCAGGGAAAGAAGGAAACTGTTAAGAAGAGAAGTGGAAATCAGCAAGTCAAGGACATTGCTAGCAGTACCTTAACCACAACACAAGACTCTAAGTCTAGGGTGGGCACTGTTAGTAATGATCCTCAAAAATCATTATCCAAGACTTCTGAACCTAATTTGCCATAGAAGAAAAGTGAAGCCACAAAAGAAAAATCAAAAAGACACTTCCACAAAGTCACGGCTAGTGTTCAATGACGGAAGTCTTTCCGGGCTCACCTTCAACGACGAGCAGGGAATTATGGCGTGGCACAGGCACATATTGGGAGGTACCAATGTAAAGGTCAGGGATCTTGCCTCTATGCCTTCGAAGAAGAGTGATTACGACGAGTTCTTTCTCTTGTCAAGACGAGACCGGGCGGATCATCCGAATGCGATTGAGTGTTACAGTGGATGAAAGGGAAAAGAATGAAGCTACATCCAAATGATGTGGCACTGAAGACTAAATCTCCATGTTCCAGAAAGCTACCTCAAGTGAAGCATTTGAAGATCAAGTGTGTAGCCAAAAGAACAAGGATAACAAAGAAGACTGGGGTGATCACAAATGTAGTAGGGATCAATGTTCTTCCTCTTGATGAAGACTATGATGAAGATGCCCTAGAATTTCTGAGAGCGCAAAGGATCTTTGAAGTCAAAGTGAAGAACAATCATCTTGAGATCAAATACACTGATGAAAGGGAGAAAGAAATGAAACAAGGCAGCTGGCAATATTTTCCAACCTATAAACTTGAGAGAATAAATGCTCTACTGAACTTTGAAGAAAAGGAAGAAAGAATGTGGAAAATAGAGATTGCTAGATTCATGAAAATGCACTCTGACTATGAAGAAAGTTTAAGGAAGCTAAATGAAGAAAAGATGTGTCAGAAAGAAAAGGAGATGGCTGAAATGGAAGAAAGAGCAAGGGAGTTGAGGAAGAAAGGGATGTGCAGGGTAAAACAAAATCCTTATATTGTGGAGTACAAAAATCAACATGGAGGTAAAAGCAAGATAAGGATGGAGTTTATTGAATCTTATGTGGAAAGTGCCCTTAGAGCAGCAGCTGAAGATCTAGAAGACTCTCCTCTCATTGAAGAACTAATTGCAAGGGATGAAATTCTGTTAGCCATTTCTGAGATGAAGAAAAATGAAGAAATAAGAAAGAAGAAGGTTTATGATGACTTCTTAGAGAAACAAATGGGAACTGAAGTTGTTTATCTCAAGAGAAAATCTCCAAGCTTTAATTTCCAGTTTGTAATCAAATCTAGTTCATCTTTTACTCTTCTTCATACTTGTTTCCTTTTATGTTAGTTAGGTTTGTTATCAGACATGAAATTGTGCCTAAGTATCTTACTCACAATTTGGGGAAGATTGTTAGGCTCAAGGCATGTCTGAATACCACTATTAACAAGCCTACACTCTGTGACTATGTCACACTACATGACCTAGTGAATTCTTTCACTGGGATATAGTATAGGTCTCTCTGTACTTGTCTTGTTCTCATGAACATTAGCTTTATCTTGTATGCTCATAATTATAATGAGCTTAGTAAGTTTCTAGCATCTAGAATGTACATAGGCCATTGAATAATTATCCTGGCAGAAGTTCAGAATTGTTCATGCAGCAGGATGGAGATGAATAAGACCCTGAAGAAATAAGTTGCAGAAATTTGTCTAAGTCATTATATAGCAAAGTCAGAATAAAGCTATATCATGAAGTCCTCAAAATCCATGTCGAGAAGTACTGAGATCGCATAGTCCTAAATGAACTATGTCGTCAAGTCTTCAAGACTTATGTCGTGAAGTGTTGATACCGCAAAGTCAGAATGTACTAGATCGTGAAGTCCTCAAATAGCCTATGTCGCGAAGTCCTCAAAAAAACTATATCGCGAAGTCCTCAAATAGTCTATGTCGTGAAGTCCTCAAATAGCCTATATCGCGAAGTCCTCAAAAAGACTATATCGCGAAGTCCTCAAATAGTCTATGTCGCGAAGTCCTCAAATAGCCTATGTCGCGAAGTCCTCAAAGGCTATGTCGCGAAGTCTTCAAAGGATACATCGCAAAGTCAGGAACATATTGGAGTTCACGATATCAACACTTGGACGTTAATAACAAGACAAATGAAGGTACAAGATCAAAGTCAACGGAGACAAATACTGAAGCATCTGTATTGGTCAGGTGGTCCAAAGATACGGATGGCAAATCTACAGCTAAACTTGGAGAGTAAGAAGGAAGACAAGCAGCTACAGATAAGGGAAAAGCAAGTGGTCCTCCCTAACACAGCCAACCTTTTACAGAACGACAAAATGGAGTTGCAGGAAGGGTAGCTGTGTAATTGGGTGTGTGCACTAGTTTTGTATAGGACAATATATATATATATATATATATATATATATATTGTGCACACCCTACTGTTAGCTGTAAGTGAGCATATCATAGAAATATCTTGAAGCACTTCTTTTCTCTGTAAGCAAAGCAAGAAAACATTGTTCTTGTTTAGAAGCCAGAATTTCTCTTGTAAGATTTTGGAAGTTGTAGTATTTAATTTGCTTAATACAAAGTAGATTAAAGTGATTGTGTGTGTACTGTTTATTTTATTCCGTATTTTCTTACAGCACAATCTGTTACAGCAATTAAATTTCAAGAAACAGAAAATCTATCAAACTATCCATTCACCCCCCCCCCCCTCTCTGTCTAGTTTCTAGGTGGTATTCATTACTAACATTTGGGTGCAAAGTGCAGGATTACTCCAAAGTTCCCCAATGAGGACGCGCCCATTGAGTACAGGAACAGAGCTCCCAAAGCACACACCAAGGTTCACCCCACATCCCCAATGAGGACGCCCCCATTGAATACAGGAGGAGGCCTTCAATCATTAGGCATACCCCTGGAGGCCTTCAACAACGGACATCCCCCTCCTAGGGCACATCTTACGAGGGAATTCTTCAATCATCAGGCAAACCCCTGGAGGCCTTCAATCACAGACATCATCATCAGGCAAACCTCTGGAGGCCTTCAATCACGGACATCCCTCCCTTAGGAGACATCTTAAGGGAGAATTCTTCAATATCTTGTCATTATCAAGCTAATGGAGCCATCCTTCACCACCAAGTAGCTACTTTAAACCAAGAGGATGCGCCCTCAAGGGGTGGACGGCAAGAGGGTGTGCCATCTCCCTTACTAAGGGCATGCCCTAAGCTTCCTTGTTTCAATCCAATGTCAATGTAGCTCTTATTCTCTGTCAAGTCATCCATTCATGTGAAGTTGTCAGTCACACCAAGACGACGCGTCCTCAGGGGTTGGACGGCCAAAGGGACGCCCCCTCTCCCCTATGAGGACAAACCCTGAGCTTCCCTTGTACCAATTCAATCCCTAATTGCATCTTGGATATCCCCAATTGATTATTACTTGACCCGAATTTACCCTAAAAACCCAATACAAAATTTTGGCTATAACATCCAGCAATCCCCAAAATTTGTTATCACCAAATTCCTCCGTTAACAAGTTAAAAACGATGTGATGATAATAGAATACAAGAATATGTTGTTGCTCATTTATATTTAATAGAACATGCAGTGATGTCCTGGTTATAGGCGGACAATCCCGTGAAGACGAGAATTAAGCATCTTAGAATTTTTGAATCCGGCCACGAAACCATTTTATAAATACCGGTTTCTCTCCTGAGTTCGGTTTCCATTTATAAGTACTTGTTTTTTTTTTTGAAAAAATGACAAAAATAACCATTTTTTGATAAAATAAACAAAAATAACCATTCTGAAAAAAGTGGCCAACTTTAGCATTTGGGATACTCCATTGACAGTTGGGTATCCCATATATATGGGATACTCCACTGACAGTTGGGTATCCCATAGGTCAAAATTAACCTTTTTTTAATATAAATTGAACAAAAATAAACGTGTGTTCTTAGTTTAGCCGTTCCCTTGGGGGTTCAACAGTTAACCTTTGGGGTTCAATGGTTCCATTTTGGGTTTTAGAAATATTCAGAATGACGAATTCGTATACGGACTTAACCTAACCTGATTTTAGGGTTGTAATTTACAACCCTAAAATCAGGTCGATGGTCTGTGTAAGAAAATCAACTTAAGATCACATTTCGTATTTTGTGATTTTGCATGTGATTTTGTACTGATTTTAGACTTGTAAACACGGAATATTATTCCTAAGAGACCCCGAGGCATTGAGAGATACTACAACACCATATGCGTAATCTTTAATTAATATAAAGGAATACTCCACGATAATATGCGTAACAACTATAATATTCTAAGAATACCCCGACGGCTTATGCGTATCCATTATATATATAGTCTGAATACCTTAGCGTCAGATGCGTATCAGTCTCAATACCACAGTCTCAATACCCCGTTGTTGCGTAATGTTGATACCACAATCACAAATGTGTATTCAATCGGCTGTAGTTGGCCACTAATTTCAGACTTGCTATTATGATTACTCCGATCTGAAAATCGGTCATTCTTGGCCTTTACCCTGTTTTTTTCGTGTTTACTTATCATCGTGTTTCTTAACAAATATTTTTTATTACCTAAATCTAACGTGATTATATATGAATATTACGGGTTAGTTTTTAGATTCCGTTTTACATTATTTGCAGATATCACTGAGAGTACCTCCATTATTGCTAACAACTGAGCTTAGCTACCATTGTTGCTAGCTACCACTATACTGGTTGGAGCCAGGGCTGCACAACGGTCCAAAACCGGACCGGACCGGACCTGGACCAGACCGAAGACCGGAATTTTTGAAATTCATGGACCAGAGACCGGACCGGTATATATCCGGTCTTAAGACCGGACCCGACCAGAAAAACCCGGACCGGACCGGAACCGGACCGGTTTGATTAATGTTTATATAAGATTTTAATTTTAATTAGTTAATTTTTGTTTTTCATTTGAATTTAAATACATAAACATATTATTTGCTTTATACGGTAATAAAAGTTTAAGAGAAGTGCTAAAGTTCCCAAAAACATTCCCAAATATTTAGTTAGTATGATCTTATTGATTGTGTATTTAAAATATAGAGAGTATTCATGTATATATATATATATATGCACTCCATGAATTAAAAATAACACTTGACATTTGTGATCAAATTTGGGGTCTATTTTAGGGGCGTAGCACTACTCAAAATTTTAAAAGAAGTATATGTTTTATTATTTAGTTTGTAATTTTGATCTCTATTGTTTCATCAAATTATTTTCTATTAATTTGGATGATTAATATACGATATGTGTTAATATTTAATTTATATACATGATAATTAAAGAACTAAAGTAAAGTAAAATCAACTCTATACATGCATTCCGGTCCGGTCCGGTCCGGGTTTTTTCAGGGTTTGGACCGGACCGGACCGCAGACCAGATTTTTTTGATATTGTGGACCGGGGACCGGACCGGTTATATTCGGTCTGGTCCGGGTCTTGGACCGGTAAACCCGGTCCGATCCGGTTTACAGATCCCGACCGGAATGTTGTGCCGTCCTAGTTGGAGCTAAGTCGAAACTGGCAAACGTTGGGTCATGGGTGTTGGGCTGTAAAAGGCGTTATATTGATTCACAAGTTATGGGCAATATAGTCTGTTTGGTCTAACAACAATGAAATTTTAGTTGGGTTTAGGAAATGCCTGCATGGGCATTGGGCAGTCCAAAATGATGACCCATAAAGCTTGGGCTGGGCACATGGTTGACAATTTGACGTATGTTCTTTTTTTTAATAGTTAAGGTGTGCAGTCGAACTTGTGATTTTTTAAATTAATACATTGATCCGTTATTATTGGATCAGCTCGCTCGCTCCAATTTAACATATGTTTTTCCATTTAATAAGAAACATCTTCATAACCATTCATCTTTTATAAAAAAAACAAATCTAAAATTAAAATTAATAAAAAAATTTAACATATCAAACTTAACGCATAATTTTATTTGAATTTTGAAATTAAAATACAAATACAACGATTCAGCGTATTAAATTTAGCATTTGCATAACTAAAAATAAGTATATTACATTCATTTTCTCTTTAAATAAAGAATTTTACAACATGGATTTTCCAACGGCTAGTTGAGACATCAAAGCCAGCTCCTTCTCACACACACTACTGCAAATTTGACCGTTGCAATCAAAATATAAACTACAAATCAGCTCCAAACCAAAGTTTTCAAATCAAAACCCTAGAAAAACCCCTCTTTCAATTTCTTCTCTTTCTTCTCAAAATCAATAACATCTAACAAGAAAGAGAAGAACCCATTTTCTTGATTTCTCAAGAACCCTCAAAAATCAAATCTTTAACAAAACTCGAAAAAAACCCAAAAAATGGATACTAATCAACGCAGAAAGAGCGGAATTAACCTTCCGTCTACAATGTCTGAATCATCGCTCCGTTTACAAAATTTTAACCCTTCTTCGCCTTCTACTCCTATTCGTAATGCCTCGAGTTTTTTAGCTTCTCCTCGAACAATGTCACCAAGGACTATTTCAAATTTATCGTCTCCATCGAAATCAGGGACTTGTAGTGACAGATTTATTCCGTGCAGATCATCATCAAGGCTACATACATTTGGGCTAAATGACAAGGCTTCGCCACTTAAAGAAGGCGGAAATGAGGCGTATACGAGGTTATTGAGAAGTGAGTTGTTTGGATCTGATTTTGGGTGTTCTTCTCCTTTTGCAGGTAATGTTAAAGGGTCAGGAGCAGGATCACCGATGAGTCCGGGGAGCAATAATATGTTGAGGTTTAGGACGGATAATACGGGCTCTAATTCGCCTTATTCGTCTTCTATTTTGGGACAAGATAGTGGGTTTTCGAGTGAGTCTACGACGCCTAGTAAGCCGCTTAGGAAGGTGCCCAAGACTCCTCATAAGGTTTGCTTCATTGACTTAACTTGTTAGCCTTGTTTTGGTTATAAATTGCTATGTTTGCTTAACTTGACTGTGAACTATTTTCTGATAAATTATTCGATAAAATGATTAGAGTAGAAATTGATTAGTTTAGTGGTAATTTTATGTGTAAACAAAATAAATTTTCCCACCTCAACAAATATTGATTCTTGTGATTAGTATTAATGATTGTTTTAAGTTGTAATGATTAATGCGAATGGCTTTCTAGTGTTTTAAGTTGACTAATTGAACTGGTAAGACTTCCTATGCAAAATAAATTCAGTGGGAGTATTAGGAGTTTAGGACTGTTGGAGGATCGATGGCAAGTCAAGTGTTTTAACAGTAGGAATGGTCAATTATGTGAAACGATTTCCGTGCCTGTTAGCTTGGAGTAATCTAGAGTGTAAGTCCCAACTAAGTCCATGAGAGGCGAGCATAGGTAGAAGACTCTGCAAGTAGAAAGTTAACTGAATTTTGATTTGTAGATAACTATCGTAATCAGTCTAAAGGAAGGAACATCGAACTCCATAATTAGATTTATACCAGCCAATTATGAAGGAAAATGGTAAGTAGGGCTATTAGATGCCTTTAAAACTTAACTTATTTTACGTGCTTATTCAAGACTGTAATTTGACAGGTTCTTGATGCACCTGCCCTCCAAGACGACTTCTACTTGAACCTTGTCGACTGGTCCTCACAAAACGTGCTTGCTGTTGGATTAGGCACGTGCGTCTACCTGTGGACTGCATCAACCAGTAAAGTAAGTTGTAATGAATTATTTGGATTTAATTGCTTTGACTTCTCACCTTGAGGAGTTTGTAATTTGACAATTGACTATGTTCTTAGGTGACAAAGCTGTGCGACTTGGGACCTAGTGCTGGTGTGTGCTCAGTCCAGTGGACTAAAGAGGGTTCATATATCTCAATTGGGACAAGCCTCGGTCAAGTTCAGGTAATTGTTGACCCGTGATGTGATTTGCATGCACAGTTATAGTTTTATGTATTGGTTTTGAACTTCTATATATTTGATATGGATATCGGGGATGTAAATTTGCTGTTTTAAGTTATTTGTCAATTGTATCCAAGCTTGCTGAACTTCATATGAACTGGGGTTTGGTATTCTTTATCTGTTCTGCTTTAGATATGGGATGGAACTCAGTGCAAGAGGGTTCGAACTCTGAGTGGACATCAAACAAGAACTGGGGTGCTAGCTTGGAGCTCCCGCATTTTATCTTCTGGAAGCAGAGACAGGAATATCCTTCAGCATGATCTTCGTGTATCTAAAGACTACATAAACAAACTTGTCGGCCATAAATCAGAGGTAAGTAGGCCACATAAAAATGCTACAAAATAAACATTTAAACATCTTAAGAGTTAATTGTTTAATTCTGTTACATTTCATTCCTCAGGTGTGTGGGCTGAAATGGTCTCATGATGACCGGGAACTTGCATCTGGAGGCAACGATAATCAGGTAGTTTTATTAATCAGATCTCTAATGCTTCTATAGTCAGATGACTTCTCAAAAGATATTGAGCTGATTGGTTTTCCAATGATGTAATCAGCTGTTGGTATGGAATCAGCATTCAGAGAAACCACTCCTAAAACTGACAGAGCACACAGCTGCAGTTAAGGCCATTACCTGGTCACCTCACCTGAGTGGCCTTCTTGCATCTGGAGGTGGAACTGCTGATCGATGCATTCGCTTCTGGAACACTACAAGTGGAAATCAATTAAATAGTATTGACACCGGGAGCCAGGTTTGTCTTATATCTCTAGGCAAAATGGTGCATAAAACAATATGATTTTTTTCTTTTGGTAATCAAAGTGATTAAGATATGGGAAGGAAAAAGACAATGAAAACTAGCTTAAATTATAATTTGTTTCCTCATACAGGTATGCAATCTTGCATGGAGCAAGAATGTGAACGAATTGGTTAGCACCCATGGGTACTCGCAGAATCAAATCATGGTTTGGAAGTATCCATCAATGGCCAAGGTATTCATTAGACCTTTAAACTATACCAAGACCTTTAGTTATAACTATAGCCGAAAATTCTAATGTTGTAATACTCGACAGGTTGCTACTTTAACTGGCCATAGTCTGCGGGTACTCTATCTTGCCACATCACCTGATGGTCAGGTATAATGATGTACCTTTCACTAAAAAAACATATATTGGATTCAATTCACCGTTAGGTTGTGTCTTATCAAAAAGAAAACTCAATGAATAAAATGTTATGCAGACAATAGTAACTGGAGCAGGAGATGAGACGCTGCGTTTTTGGAATGTGTTCCCATCCATGAAAACACAGGTAAGTGAAACATTAGTTAAAAATCATCACTTCCGTCCCTTCATAGTTGCATTAGAATTGATCTTTGGCTTTTCCTTCTCAACTCAGGCACCAGTAAAGGACACCGGGCTATGGTCACTGGGAAGGACTAGCATTCGCTAACAGAATGGATATTGCTTTTCTTCTTACTTATTCTACACTACTCTGTACAAAACGGCGTCCACCATGTAAAGACTTCTTGTTGTTTTTGCCCTCTCTAGACTCTTCAGCATAAGCAGAAACAAGTTTTGCAGAGTTACTTTGGGAGATGAGAGATGAAATTTAGTGAATATACAATAGAAACACTGTTATATATATATTTTCCTTTTTAAGGATTTGTATAGTTTTCAGCACTAGTAGTAGGCTGGTTATATTTTCTCTTTTTGAAATATACATATTTGAGGATCGCTGGACTCTGAATCTGTGAGGTTTTGTGTTTACAGAAGTTGCAATCTGTGAGGTTTTGTGTTTGCAGAAGTTGCAAGATATTGAGCATTGATTCAATCAAAATTTGAGGAAGTGTGGTGGTATTTATGATCGTAAAATATATGAAGAAGTGTTGGTGGCGGATTTTGTTTGGTTTCAAAAAGTTTTACACATCTGTGTCCAACTCTGCCATCACAAAACCTGTACAACCAACACAAATTATTTCTGCCTTTTAATAGAAACCGTTCTCAAATTATAATTTTTGAGGTAAATGACTTCCAGATCATTCCCAGATTCTAATGTTTTAATGTAAAAGTCCAAACTGACTGCCATTAGCACCAGCCACACAAAGCATGAAACATTAATTTTAGTAGTGAGAAAATTATTGGAGTCTCATATGTTTCACGCATTAAGAGAAAGATAACATTAACTAGGAGCTGTGCGGTTTGGTACAACTGAGCATGCCATTTTGCCCTCACATTTGATACATAAATTCTCCATGGTGTCATCAGATACAATCTACCCATCCCTCAGATATCTTGTCCTCATGCATAAGGTGACTCAAACTTCGGCAACTTGAAATCTACGTAGACCCTGGCAAATAAGATATATTTCTCTAGAAGATGATCTTGTAGCTTTAGGCCGCAACCACGATGACTTTCTAAAAAGAGGTTTGCAGATCTGACTGAATTCTACATAGCACATGACCAAAAGTAATAAATTAAGAATGTGTACCAAAAACTAAATAAGGCTCCATAGAGGAAATCCCTACCTTTATTATCTTCGCTCTCTAGTAACTTAATAATAAGGTGGCCCCCAGGCTTCAGCACACCATCATCCTCTGGACTACAACTAGAGCTAACTGACTGAATTTCTCCTTCGGTAGTATCACGTGTTGGAGCCAAAGCAGCCCCACCAACGGCCAAATCAAGTGCCTTCATTCCCAACTCAGCAGATAAAGCTGCATCCCTAGTTGAAATCCCAGAAACAAGAGGACACATATCTGAGAGGATGACAGAAAATCCTTTCTGCTGCAAATTCGGCAATCAACAATATCTTTCTTTTAGTATTCACAATTGTATAAGAAAAACTCAATAAACAATCAATTAGAAGTAGCAGCAAAACTGATATGCACTGATGTGATGATGCGATTCTTTCTCAGAGTTTAGATTGTAAACAGCTTTCTTATTCTTTTAAAAGAAAATTTTAAGATAAACAACAAAGTAACAAATTTTCCCCCATTGGCATTCTACTAATCTTGCATCATTTTTTTAAAATGAATGGGTTGCCTGTTGATTGAAATGTATAGGCCACAAGTGGGTCAGGTCAGATACTGGAGAAACATGTCAACACTAAAGAGTATTAGACTGAGTCAAGTCGGCTTGGCTAGTATATTTTTTTTTTTTAACAGTGCTCATTGAGAACTTTTTGCTTACAACACAAGTATGAAATACAACCCCAGAAGAAGTTGCCTAGTTTTACAATTTGTACTCCTGCTAGAATTTATATAAACCTTAGGTTGACTTCCCTGCATAAGAAAATGTTAGTTTCCTGCCCCTCTTTGGTTGCATCCTTTTGTGGTTAGGAGAATTTGTGGAAGGTATTAAAGTCTAGTTTCGTGTCAGGACTGCCATATATTAGCATTAGTACTTGTATTTTCCAGTAGTAGTTTGGGGATATTAAGTAATAAGTAGTGAGTATTAAGGCAGGGGCGTTTATGTCTTTTAAGTAGTTAGAAGTTAGTAGAGTCTATAAATAGTTCTACCATGTGTATTTTCAGTCATGAATGAATGAATATATGAAAAGGCATTTGCCACCAAACCTCTTTCTCTCTCTACAACAGAATCCCTCTCTCTCTAGGGTTTCATTCTCTCTCTCTTCTAAACTCTGATTCTGAATTTCTGATCTGATTTCTCATCTATTTCTTCTGATTCTCATCTCATTCTCTGTTAAATCACTATCCTTTACTGTTAATTGTCATTCCTAAACAGAAAATACCAAAAATAGTTGTAAAACAGGTCAAGAACTCACCAGTTCCTGACAAATTGGTATCAGAGCTGTTTAATCGATCAGCCATTGCTTCGACTGAGTTGTGCACTTGAATCCGAGCAGAGCGAAGTTGGAATCACAGTAATCGCAGTTGTATTCTGGAAGTTAGGGTTTCTGCACACCAGGTGTTTGCTTTTCTGTCTCAATTAGTAAGATCTGTTGTTTTCTTGTTAATTCTATCTCGTTTGCATAGAACTAGTTGATTTCAGTTGATATTGTTGGAGAAAATCACAGAAGTAGTAAGAGAAGTACTGTTTTAGTGATTTGAAGGAGAAATGTGTTGTTTCTGGTGTTTTACTGTTGTGCTTGTGTTGTGAGTTGAATATCTGAGGCTAGCTGTTTGATTATGTGTTTGTGAGTTGTGTAGTAGTACTAAGGTGATTGAGGAAGTGTACTGGTGGTTAAGTGAATTAATTGTGGTTGTGTATTGGTGTTATTGTTGAGGTGTTATTTGTGTGTTTGTTGAAGTTGTGGAGTGTTGCTGAAGTAATTGAAGAATAGTGCATACAACTGTTGACTATTGTCTATGGAATGAGTTACTACAGAGATGAAGGAAGTCTGTAGACACTGAAGGAGTGAAGTAATGCTTAGAATCGATTAGTATAAGTGCTGGAATATTTCTGAGGTATTCTGCACAAAAGGTGTTTGATTAATTGACTCTGAGAAAATTCTGTTGTGAAATTGTTGACTTCTGGTCAGGTTTCTGTGAATTGTTAGAATTGAGGTGAGGATAGTCTGTTGTGGAGGTTAAAAGCACTGGAACCAGACACTGTGTTAGTTTCAGCAGTGGCTATGGCATTTAGGAACACAGTTAGCCATGCTGAGGTGTTGCATCAAGGGAAAAGGTCACATAAGGAACTGATGCAAAACTTGCAACAACAGATGATGTTATATAAAGAAAACACTGACAGGAAACTTAGAAAAATAGAGGAGAAGATAGAACAGGCTACACAAAAGATGAAGCTCATTCAAGGGATCAGAAAACAAAATAAGCTCACTAATCCTTTTGACTGGGAGGTGGAAAAGAAACAAAACAAGGAGGTGTTGACTCAGGAAACTTCCCAAGAATCTCCTCATTACGAGTTCAATACTCCAAAGTTTGATGAAATTCCAGGTGAAGATAAAGAGGATTGGCAGTATGAGGAAATCATATGTATAGCTTTGGGAATGGAGGACTTATTTCAGCCCAAGAAGAATTTAGAAGAAAGAAATTCTGGTGGTGCTAAGGAGCTTGAATGCACATCTGATTTTAAGATAACAGCAAGGAAGATAAAATCTGATGACAAAGAAGATTTAGATGTGACAACAAAGTCAGGGCTAGAGTTTCAAATGCCAAAAGACTTGATAGCATGTAAAAAAATGGAAGAGTTGAGGTTGCAGCCTGCACCTTGCTTTACTTCAAAATGTCAAGAGTTGATGAAGAGTGAATCTCTTCGAGTTGAACCTCTGGATGCTTATGCATTCTGTAAAGACTTTCAGCAAGCTGATCCAAGTTCAGAAAAGGGGGCACATTTCAGAGCATTGGTCAAGAAGGAAGAATGGAATGTCATGGACATATTTTCATCATTGGACATCTCCAGAAAAGATACTAAGGAGCCTCATCTTGAAAACCACTTCAGAGACAACTTTGAGAAGAATGAATATGCACCTCTCTTAGACAAGATAAAGCTAATAGAGACTGGAGTTAGTATCTCTTCTTCAACCAAAGAAGTGGAAGCTGCAAATGATCTGAATCCAGTAATTATGGATGAAAATCCACGCATTTGGGAGCCTACTAATTTCAGCAGGCCATTAATTTGTCCTTTTGAAGCTGGTCAAGTTGAGAGGATACATGTTAGTTGCATATACATATATGGCATGAAGTCGTGGCCCTCTCAAGTTATACAAGAACAGGGTGACAAGTCAACTGTTGTGGATTGCAAAGGTGAAAAGAAGCAACCTGATGAGGAGCAAATAACTTCAATGATCCTTACGAACAAGAGATACATTGATGAGCCTTTCCTTTACAAGACACTTACTGATGGTACCTTAATAGCTGCAGTTTCTTACATATTTTGTAAGATGTCTAGCAACTTTGCTAAGAATGAAGTGCTTATCTTTGATCCTGGTGGTTATGTTCAAAATGAAGAGTCAAATTGTGTTACCAAGAAGTTAAATGAGGCTGTTTTAATAATCTCAGTTGATGGTAAACTCGGGCATCTAAAAGATAATCATTTGAAGTTTCTGGAAATGAATAAGGATCATTCTCAGTTGAGGAGGAAGATGTCTGTGATTCTGATTATGAATTCCGATGACACACAAGACCAGGATGTTCAAAAAGTTAGTGAAGAGACCGATAAAATTGTTAGTGAGATGAATCGACAATATGTTGATTATAAAAGACTTGGGCTGAATAGGATACCCTACCAGGATAATTATATTGTGTTCATACAATGTCACTCTGCAATTAACAAGGTGATGAGACTAAATAACCAGGAGATCTCGAGAAAAAGTGGTGTAATAACCATTTTTGATCCAGGAGGATATTCATGTTGTTTCTATGATGCTCAAGTCGTCGGTGGTTCTGATGGAATTCTAAATATTCAGCAATTGTTGCAAGTTGTTTTTAGTCGACAAGAGTTGTTCCTAAAAGGAAAAGCAAGCATGGCAGTAAAGGCATTATCAGAGGTGTATGTGATCCAGCTGAAAAGAAGAGTGGAGGAAGTGCAAGACCCACCATGAGGACATGGTTATATCTCAAGGAGGGGGGAATGTCAGGACTGCCATATATTAGCATTAGTACTTGTATTTTCCAGTAGTAGTTTAGGGATATTAAGTAATAAGTAGTGAGTATTAAGGCAGGGGCGTTTATGTCTTTTAAGTAGTTAGAAGTTAGTAGAGTCTATAAATAGTTCAACCATTTGTATTTTCAGTCATGAATGAATGAATATATGAAAAGGCATTTGCCACCAAACCTCTTTCTCTCTCTACAACAGAATCCCTCTCTCTCTAGGGTTTCATTCTCTCTCTCTTCTAAACTCTAATTCTGAATTTCTGATCTGATTTCTCATCTATTTCTTCTGATTCTCATCTCATTCTCTGTTAAATCACTATCTTTTACTATTAATTGTCATTCCTAAACAGAAAATACCAAAAATAGTTGTAAAACAGGTCAAGAACTCACCAGTTCCTGACATTTCGCCCAAAAATTCCGTCCTCCTAGGAATGACCGTTGGGGATCACTACGTCTACATGACATTGCAATATATTGTTGTGCTCATAATGCCTAGCTTTCGAGCCAATTTCAACATATATTGACACAACATAAGGGGTTCAACTATTTTACATCAAATGGCGTTGCAGCCAGATGTGGATGTTTTCAATAATATTATAGTACAGCAATAAACTCTCACAAACTACAAATTCTAAATATAGTGTGTTGACTGAATAAAAAACGAGGATAGCTGCACATACTTGAAATGTATAATATCTTTAAGCAAAAAAAAAATATATAATATCAAAAAATGAAAATAACATTTTTATCAGTGATATACCAGAGGTGAGAGTTTCCTGATTTGATCTTTAGGGAGGTTCATAACATCAGCAGAAATAGTTTGGACTCTCGAATCACAAAGGGTTGGAACCTTTACCTTCTGCTCTGCATATCCCCCGCAAGTCCCAAAAACAAAAACCAGTAAATCAAGGCTTCAAAGAGCTAACATCAATACAGAAGTACATCCAACCTCTTTCCGAGAGCAGTGAACAAACGTAAATAATAAACAAAACAATGGGGCACAGCAAAAATTACCTTAAGATCGATTCCAACAACAGAACCGCCATTCTTTAAAGGACCCAAACTCTGACAAGCTACCTACACTTGATCACTATGATAAGTTACAAATTCAAAGAAAAGCAAAAATAGTAAACTTTTTAATGGACCCAACTTCGACAAACTACCCAATTCAACACTATCTTCCTCAAAATGTAAACTTTAACAAAGCAAAACAAAGATACACACACACGCACGAAACAGCAATATAAACATATGCGAGAGTGGGAGAGAGAGAGAGTGGGAGAGAGAGGGTGAGTGAGTGTGTGTGTGTGTGTGTGTGTGTGTGTGTGTGTGTGTGAGAGAGAGAGAGAGAGAGAGAGAGAGAGAGAGAGAGAGAGAGAGAGAGAGAGAGAGACCTGGAGCCAAGCACCGGGGGCACAACCAAGATCAAGAACAGAAGAACCAGGTGTAATGAGTTTGTATTGCTTCTGCATCTGAAGCAACTGTTTTTTCCCACAAATTAAACTTAAAAATTGCATTAATCAAGCAAAGAACATGCCCAAAAAATAAAAATAGAATCTTGGATTATAATGGAGCAAATCAAGAAGGATGTGTAAATAAATAAGTGGGGGTAATGAAAAACAAACCTTAAAGGCAGAGCGAGCAACATAACCAAGTCTCTGAGCTTCTCTATAGAAGAAATCAGGTGCTCCTCCGCTCATTTCTTTATTTCCGCAGCTTTTTCTTAAACCCCTTGCCTCCTTGTTAGTCTGCTGTTTTACACGCTCGAACCACCTATTTCTTGCTCTCACTTTTGGGGAAAACTTTAATGGCAAAATCAAAAAAATATATATATATTAAAATTAAAAGACATTTTTTTAAAAAAATTGACTAAATATATTTTGTAAAATAGAAACTTTTGTAATTTTTTAAATCATATAAAGTGTACAATATTTGGTTGGAATTTGATAAGTTTGAATCAAAAAATGAAATAAGAGTACAATTTTAAGATGGAGGGATTTTTTTAATTTCTTGAAAGTAGGATGTGCCCGTGGATGAATTTCGACATGTTCGTTTTCCAATTTTCATATTTAATTGTAATAATATAATTTCATATGTATAAAAATAAATTATTAAAGATAACCACACTTTATATGTGTCGTTATAATTAAATTTTTGAATCCATTTCATATATTTCTAATTACATTATAATTTAATCATAAAATTTATATTTTTATCTTTTGTTTGTATCATAGATAAAGTTTAGTTCGAATTGGTTCTTAATATATGGGATTAGATTAAATTGAACATATTGTATTATGTATTTGAATGTTATTGGAAGATAACGAGTCATTATATTGCACTGTGCAATATATGAACATGTTAAAATATATGAACATCTTAAATATACTTAAGATTTATTTGGATCTTTCTCTAATAGCTTAAGATTTTAGATAAGTCTGTTACTCAATATGATATCAGAACATAAAGATCTACTTTATACGTTGCTCAATATTCAATCTTATATCTGAATCTCTTATTTTTTTTATCGGCTGATTATAGGTCATGATCTCGTTCAATGGAGATCAATCTTGCTTCTAAACGAAAGTTTGGATTTATGACAGGCACAATTGCAAAACTCATTGATGATGATGTCAAAACTGAGATGTGGAACACCTGCAATAGTATGGTAATAGCTTGGCTCACATCTAATGTTTCTCCTAGTGTTAAATAATCTATTATGTTTATGTCTATTGTTAGTGAAATATGGAAAAATCTTGAAAAACGATTTGCTTTAACTAATAGCTTTCGAAAATATAAAATCAGTAAAGATTTATATGAGGTCAAACAACACTTTGCTTCTGTAAATGAATATTATACAACAATGAGAGTCTTATGAGAGAAATTGGATTCCATGAATCTCTTGCATGTAATCACTAGTCCCACGAATGAAATCAAAAAGTTGTTGGCTACTATTGAACATTAAAAAGAAGAAGTTTGTTTATTTCAATTCATTAATGGCCTACATGAAATGTATGGTCCAATACGGAGCCAATAACTTATGCATATATGCCTTTGTCCATTGTAAAAGAAGCCTCAACTGTCCTTCGACAAGAAGAAGCTCAAATAGACCTGTTACAAGTAACCAAGAATGATTCAGCAAGAAGAAGCTCAATGAAACCTGTTACAAGTAACCAAGAATGATCATGAACTCATGACAATATATAGTAAAAATCTTGATCCTAAATATAGGAATGTAGTGTGTAGTGCTTGCAAGATAGGAATTTTGATCCTATTTGTGACCCCGTCATTCACCCATCATCACCTCTGTCTCCTATTTATCGTACACATACTGAGCAACTACCATCTTCACCTCGTACTATTCTGTCACCTTCATCTATTCATGATCCAAACTCTTCTACACATAATCTTAGAACATCGCCAATAATGCCTTTTTTATATCACCTATCACAAACACAGTGATCCAACCTGAATTTCACTGTTTTCTTTTTACCTTTGCTACTACCCAAGATCCTTTATATTACAAAGAGGTTGTCAAGTATTCCTAATGAATTGCTACAATGAATGATGAACTATATGCCTTTGAACTGAATCATACATGGAATGTCACTCAATTACCTCAAGGAAAAATTGCAATTAGGTGCAAGTGGCTTTATAAAACAAAATACCAACCTGATGGATCAATTTTGAGGCACAAGGCAAGGCCTGTAATTCTGGGTTGCAGACAGAAATATGGTGAAGACTACAAGGAAACTTTTGCCTCTATTGTCAAAATGACAACAATAATGCTAAAATGACAACAGTAAGAACCCTATTGACTGTGACGGCTATTTACGACTGACATACAATTCAAATAATTGTTTCTAATGCATTTATGGTCGGCGGGGGTCACAAGTTTGACTTCATGCCACCCTCAATATTCTCACAATTTATGAGATCACCCCCAATATTCTCACATAAATTTATGAGGGACACCAAAACAAATTAATGTTTCAAAAATGGACACCCGTGATCCACTCTTCAACCCAAAAAATGAGATTTCGAGTGAGAGAGTGTTAAATATACTATAAGATCCATTTAAGACCTTCGTCTAATACTTTAAAATTTTAGATGAGCTTGGTTACTCAACCTAACAAGACTCATCTCCCACAAAAAATTACTCAAAATATTACCAACTGTGTGATAAATGATTTCTTAACAATAAAATGTACATGCAAAAAAAGTCCAAAACTGGGAGATTTATGAAAAACTAATTTTCTATCGGCTAGAAAGATGCAACCATAGTAAGTAGCAATAGTTTCAAATTAGGCACCCAAAGTTGCAACTTTCGGCAAACTCCATATAGTAAGCCTAACAAATCACAACAATTATCAAATCTAAAAGACGGATTAACTGAATCATAGAGTATTGAGTACACATGAGGAAGAAAAGAATCTAAGTTTCCAATTTTAGACTATGTGCAAACACAGAATTAGCAACTCCTTAATTACAATGAGACTTTGCTGGAATGCTGTTTATTCAATCAATTCATTTACAAGAACCAACCTCTCCAGATCGGGAGGGCCTAAGAACGAATCACAACTGAGAGTTAAATATTACAAGGCCAATAACTGGAATTTTCACAGTTTCCTGTCTATTTACTTTCCTAGATCACAAGTTCTGTACAGTTAGAAATCCAGCAATTCAGAATCCAACCACTCCAGCTAAGTTAAGTGGGTCAATCTGATGCTTACCATGTTGCTTGGATTGATGCTGAGACCAGTAAGCATGAGCAGCTAAGACCCTGTCCAAAAGCTCTTGGGGTACAGGCTCTCCCCGACGCTGCTGGGGGGCTATACTTGCTGTATGAACCAATGTCTTCCATTTATCCTATATAAATCAAGATCAGACAAATGTAACTCATCCATTTTCTAAAAAATAAAGCTAATCTAAAGCTACTTTAGTGGCTCTTTAAAAAAACTTTATATCTGCAAACTCGTTTAAAATTCACTTGCTTGCTTGTCATACCAAGTGATTCTTCCCTACATAAGTTTAATTTAAACCCAACAACATGAGCTTTCTACAATAAGGATCATGTTCTACCAAAGGTTAACTATAGATCCTGTTCTATACCTTTAAGTCCACATAAGTTCGATGGTTCGTATCATCAAAGGAACGCATTTTCACATCACGCCATCTGCATAATCAGAAAAATAAATAAATAAAAGAAATTGAATTTCCTGAAGTGACTTGAGCTAGTAGAATTGAAAAGAAAATATAGTTTATCTAAACATAGGGGCGTTGAACTCTGAGTGTTACAGTCTATTATCATTAGGGGAATATGGACATGTTGTTTATAAATAAAATATCAAGAGACGTTGGAGCATTATGATCAAGAACTATGAAAAGGTTAAAATTTGCAAACCTTCCAGTGCCAAGTTTCTCAACTGCTTCAACCAGTGCTTCTACTTCTGAAACAGAGAAAGGTCTCCTCATTCTGCGCTGCGAAGGATCTGGTCGCTTAGCTTTTTGGTTCACCGGAACAATAGCAAGTGTGTTTGCATTCATCGGAGGAATAGGAACCAGAGCTTTAGGCACTGATATCTCTGTAGACACATCGGTAATATAAGGAACAATTTCCTGATTACTTCCTACATGCTTTTCTAAATTAGTGACAGGAACTTGATCAAATGAGGAATCGAAGAATCCTGAATCCAAAACAGGAACTGGGGACCTGGAAATGGAGAGTAAATATTAGTGGAGCTGGCAGTTGAAATGCTGATTTGATGCAAGTGCACAATGATAGCATTTGAACATATCCAGAAGAAACAGCAAAAAACACTGATTCCAGTAAACATAATATTTGGCCAGAGCAAATCTGCCTAACCTCGATGATTCTTGATGTTTGTCGCATGGTAGCAGAAGTGCAGGATCTTTACAAGATATAGGTGAGGTAGCTTGCACAAAATCAGGCTCCAATGTAAACCCTAAAGTGTCAAGGTCCTCATTATGAGAGATACCAATCTGCTGAAGGGTTCTATTGTCGTCTCTAACTCTCTTCCCTTGAAGAACTACTCCCACGTGTAAACCACCTTCAAGTATAGCAGTGACAGCCTCCATAACAGTCATCTACAGCAATATCAGCATGTAAGACTCCATTAAGCTCTACATCCTCACAACAATTAAGTGACATATCTCATTATGTAAATTTAGGATGCACTTCTAATATGTACTACCAGTACTTAAAAACGGTGTAAATTTACACTATTAAGAATCTTCTGAAACAGCTCAAACAATTGGATTATTTGTCTTGGAACATTTCTCAGTGATCTTGGGCAGAAACAGACAGTCAAAAATACAAAGAAGAAATATTTGATTTGATAGCAAGATAAACTCTACTGCACAGTACACTTGGAACAGGCTCATCACTTAATAAAAAGAATGCTGTTAAAATTAGAAGACTAATCAACTACGAAAAAAGCTCAAACGGAAAATTTTAATGGTCAAATTGGTGAAACCACCCAACAATTCATTACAAAAAAAACAACAAGAATCCTGGAATTTTCGTACAACACAAATACACAATCTATCTAGATGCTTATGCTGAGGAATTATGAGAAGACCAGCAAAAAAAGAAGATAAAACTATACCTTTAGTGAACCTACAGTTGCAGTTTCTGGCACCTCAATATAAAGCTCCGGTACTTTAAAGGATTTGATGCTAAACTTGACTGAAATAAAAAAAAACATTGACCATAAGAATTCAATTGCAGCTGTAACATAACACAGGAAAATTTAAGGGGTAAAAAGATTAATACCACGAGGATCCTTCGCCTGGAATGATGCTTTATGACCCATGTCTGAAGACGAGGCTCCAGTTGCTGCACGAACTAGAGATATTCAGTTATCAATTTGTAGTAATCATGTACAGTAAATCCCATTAGATAGAGATATGACTAAAACCTTTATGCAAAGCAGGTGTCCAACTCTTGTCCCCCTTTGTGGCTTTCTCAGGGGAGTTTGAAATACTTTCACTACTTGCCTGCTGATCAAATATGACTGCTGATCTATATTGACACAACTGTCTACGCTCATACAACCGTCTCCTTTTAGAATACATTTCGTGTTGATATCCCTCACATGGATAAATGGTTTTCCTTTTGTGATAGACAGGCCTATTTCCCCTACCTTCAATGAAAATTTATGTTAGTTAACAATTAGACGTGGAATGCAGTAGAAAATTCAAGC
Source organism: Heracleum sosnowskyi (assembly GCA_030848705.1). NCBI lineage: Eukaryota > Viridiplantae > Streptophyta > Magnoliopsida > Apiales > Apiaceae > Heracleum > Heracleum sosnowskyi. The sequence continues at coordinate 24,597,379 of CM061245.1, forward strand.
GAAAACATAGACTGCAACTTGATAAAGCCTGTACTTACCAGTGTTAATGAATTCAAAATCTCTCAATTTTGGTGCTGCTCTCCAGTATCTGGATGTCATCAACTTCTTCATTCTTCGATATTTGGTGTGTGATTGTGGCCTTGATGGCTTTATCTTGTTGTTAAGGTGATTACTCCTAAAGAAATTTTCATCATCATCTCTATTAACTATTTTTACATTATTTCTGTGCCTAGGAAAAGAAGCACCAGGAACACTATCCCTGCACAAAGGAAACCTTATGCTACCCTCTGAATTATTCAGTTTACGAGTACTATGCACATGATAGTCCCTTGGATCCTTGGGACCACTGAAGTTAGCCATATTCAAGTGTCCATTCTGTTTCTCTACAATCGCCGACTTCCTTTGAGCTTCAGTACATAATTTCCCATCTCCGCCGAAGATCTCTTCTGACTTACAAGGGAAACTTCCAGCTGCATTGTTACTCGTATATTTATCAGAATTCACATCACCGCTAACTTTGTTCAAAAAATCAGAATGTGTTACTACAGATATATGTTCGTAAAACGAATTGGTCCCAAAATGCGGAAGTTCCGTTAAAGTAGATTTAGGCTTGTGCTCTGGAGCTGCAGTTTTAGGGGCAATCACACTTTCTATACAGCTTTCCTGATCAAGGCACTCTGGTCTTGCAACTCTTTCCTCTACTTGTTCCTTTTTAATATCATCCTTGTTAATACCAAGCTGCACTTTCCCTTCTGCAACATTACTAGAAGCAGAACTTTCGCTCTCCTGTAACAACTTGCCAGCTACAGCTGCCAGCAATTCAAATGCACAAAGTTGGCCGTCATCCAGTGATTTCTTTTTCAAACTACTTCTCTACAAGCAATATACAGAACAGGTTAATGGGCAATTATCATAATTTATATTAAAGTAATATAAATTCAAGTGTAAACTTACCCTTAGAGATCTCGGAGCTCTAGGTATGACAGGGATCTGGTACCCATAAAACCCATATTCTTGCCTCTTCTTCACAACCATGTCTTAAGCATGCATACTAATAAGAGACTATCAAATGCAACAGTGCGGTTTCTCAAACTACAAACATACCAATTAACTAGTCAATAACATTCAAGTATATTAAAAATCTCGTACTTTGTTTTAATTAATATTTAAAAATCACTTAGGGAATACATATAACAAGGTAACAGGCATAAATAGTCACTAGTCCTGATAATAGTAAAAGTAGAGGATTTATTTAGAAAGTTAGTCCTCATCATTTAAAGAAAACAAAAATCTTCCCCCATTTGCACAATCGGACTAATTTCTCCTTTCAGATGCAACAGATCTCAACTTGAAAATCAGACTAATTATTCACATCACACGGGATAATAATGATTACATATGTATCAAATATTTAATCACAACACCGTGATCACCAAAAAGTTCATTAAATTAACTACCAACAAATAAATCAAACAAACCACATACTAACTTCCTAAACTAAAGTCCAAACCCACAAATCTCACACACATACCCATTTCACGATATAAGACAGTTCCCACCAAACAAAACTCCATTCTTTTCTATTAAACCCCATCCAGATAAACCACAACAGATCACACGCAATCTAACCTCAAATCCTATACATCCCACCAATTTGATCCTAAATTCTTTGTAAGACACCAAACACTCTGATCTTACACAATTACACCAAGAAAATGTCACACTTGGACCATAAACAAGCGAAAGATCACATTTTTATCAACTTCTCTAGCTAAATAAATACACCCAACATAAAATCACAACACCAAGATCACAAAAAGTCCATTAACCAAGAAAACACTAAAATTCATCAAAGTCCAAAACTTTCACAAAACCCACAAACAATTCAAAGAGATCACACAAAACCCCGGCCTAAATTTACAAAAACCCACGAAAAATGATCAGATCAAGCACAAGAACATGATAAAAACATGAACTTTATCACACAGATCAAAGCAAGAACACAACACAACAAGAACGTGATCTGAACATAAATTAAGAGAACAAGAGAAAGCATGATCAGAATTATTACCTGAACAGAGAGGAGGAGAGATTGATGTAGGAGTTGGTGAATTGTGTGGGAGATTTAAGTTGGAAATTACGTGAGAAGTGAAAAAAGAAATGATTTTGAGAGAGAGAGAGAGAGAGAGAGAGAGAGAGAGAGAGAGAGGATTGGATTGATTGTGGACAAGAAAAAGAAGGGAGAGTTTAGATTTAAAATTGTGTAAATGTTTTAGTGCTCTTCTTCTTAAACCCCACAAAATGATTTTACATTTATAGAGTGTACTTGTAAATTTATTTACTTCAAATGCTTATTCGGTTGAGAGTAGTTTCAAGATTACAAAAGTAAAACTAGTAACTAAATATATTTTTTTAAAGTAGAAAAGTATTCAAATTATTTTTACTATAATACTGCATTAAAGAAATGTGTATTTAAATCAATTCAAATTACTTAAAAGCCAAAAGCTTTTGATTGAATTATACATTAAAGAAAGGTGTATTTTAATCAATTTTTCAATAATTTAAATGCACGATGGTTGATTTTATTTTATTTTTTGTCAAAATGGTATTATTCACGGAGTTTTACTATATATATATATTAAAATGTGTGAATTTATCAGAAAGAAATAAAATTGATATTATTTTCATTTCATTTTTCGAATAATTTACGAGGGTAGATTTAGGATTGTTTAGGAATTACCACAGTAAATGTAGGTGAAAAGTGTCGGGTTAAGGATAAGAATCGGAGGTCAATCCTTTAATTTGTTGGAAATGGGACATGCTTACAATAGGACCACTTCCCCTTCTTTCTCTCTCCATCTCTCTCCCTCTCGCTCTAGATAACCTTTTTCTTGCCACGCTGGAATTTTTTATTCTTTTTATATTGTTCTTTTGTGTAGTTGAAATTTTTAGTACTCAAATATTTTTTTATTACAAAGTGTTTTATCAGCACGCGGTTTTTGAAAATCGAGTTCGGATATGAGATATCCGTTTTGATATAATCAGTTTGTGGTTACTGTTGAGACTCTACGAATATACTGTTTAGAACAGAATATGATGAAAATAAAATTCGACGGATGGTAATTTGATTCTTTATTAATTTTGGGATTGGGAGTTAGATTTATTGTTGTTACAGAAAGTAACAATAATTTTTTTTTGACAATTAAATAAAAATTGTTTTATAATTTTAAAAACAAGTTTTCTCAAAATTGCTTCGGTTGAAAAGGTTATTCTAGAAAAAGTTGGTACACATATTTTTTTAAAAAAATTGTTTTTCAGTTTTGATGAAAAACAGTTATTAGTTTAAACATCAACTCTCTTCAAAAATATTATTTTTCAAATACATCAGGTCATAAAAAGATCCTAGAAAAATTACAATCAATATCTTCATGATTATATGCTACCCAAAGTAGAGTCATTGAGTCTCACAGTATCACCATTCCCAAAATCATGGACCCGAAATCACTCACACTTTGGCATGAAAGACGCATCTATTAGAACCATAAAATATCTTAATGGACCTGACGGTGGATGAATAAGATCACAAATGTCACCTTGAATTCTTTCTAAGAAATTTGGAGACTCAGTTTGAAGTTTAACTAGAGACGGTCATACAATTAGTTTGCTTAAAGAGCACGTTGAGCAAGGAAGTTCATCATGTGGGATAACCTTGTGATTCTTAAGATGATGTCATGTAGAATCTTCTATTATACGACGCATCATTGATACTCTTGGATGACCAAGTCTTTCATGCCAAAGTGTTTGTACGACCGTCTCCGGTTAAACTTCAAACCGACTCTCCAAATTTCTTAGAAAGAATTCAGGGTGACATTTGTTGTCCTATTCATCCATCATCAGGTCCATTCAGATATTTCATGGTTCTAATAGATGCATCAACTAGATGGTCTTATGTATGTCTACTCTCCACACGAAATATAGCTTTTGCTAAACTACTTGCTCAGATAATCAAATTGCGAGCCCAATTTCCTGACCATCCCATTCAATCAATTCGACTAGATAATGCCGCTGAGTTTACATCTGCAACTTTCAATGACTATTGTATGTCAGTAGGAATCTCGGTCGAACACCCTGTAGCTCATGTGCATGTTCTGTGTGTCAGCTTTGGTTACATGGCTCATGGTATTTATAGGCTAACATTTCAAACCATCTACGTATGAATACAGTAAGCAAAAGTAGAATTGAATTTGTACATCATTAACTATATCAAGACTTTCCAATGTACAGTGTATTGGAACTTGTAGATATTACTATTCTCATTTTCTTACCGTCCTCATTTTCCGTGCACAACTCATTGACAAACAACATCTAGAAATTGGATTACAATAATTTTCTCATAATTTTATTTTTTTTAATATTTTACTCCAAAATATACACATATTAAAATTTTACCAAATAACTGTCTCATTTTCCTAACATCGCATATTTTAATAACATTTTTTTAATAGTATAACAAATTTTAACATAATTCCCAAAAAGAGTCGACATTTGTGATTTTACATTCTCCTCATTAGACTTTTCCAATCGGCAGCAGGTTCCATATAATGATTAAAATATTATGTTTGTAATATATTTACTACTTATGTTTATATTTAATATGTATGGGTGTTATTCCACAGCCACCGTTGGATACCAACTACCTCCCGTAATGAAACATAGCGGCAGCAATCACCAGCAATTACCTCCCGCGATGAAACATAGCGATAGTCGCGATGAAACATAGTGGTAGGTGGTTGGCATCCATCGGTGGCTGGGGACCAAATCCCAATATGTATAATTGAGATTATATATCTGAGAAAATATATATTTTTTAACTTAAAAGATATAATCTTCAATATCTCTGTAAAGTTTGTTCTTAGTAAACTTGAAATTTGTCTAAATTCATTCAATATCTTACATAAAACTGATTCGGTATCTCAACTTTCCTAATTAGTACAAGCTTGATCTCTCAAATCAGTGTTTTTTGACTTCTTGAATCAGTATATTTGACTTCTGTAATACAGATATCTCGGATCAGTATTCTTAACTTCGACATCTCGAATCAGCGTTCTTGACTTTACTAATCCAGACATCTCGAATCAGCATTCTTAACTTCACTAATTCAAACATCTTGAATCAATGTTCTTAACTTATCGAATCACATTTCACTTCTCTATTCTTCTATAACGCACTTCGAATGACAATTATTCACTTCTCGAATCACGACTTAGCATATTAGAAAAAATTCAAAAAATTATTTAATTTGTTTGTGGAAATAGTGATTATTGAAATTACACCTAGAGGAGGGGTGAATAGGTGTGTTAGGCTAACTATATCCAATTTTAAAACTTTACCGAATATTTAACTAAACCTGTCAGGTTGCTGTTACGAATATATATTAGTCTGTCATCTTAGTGATAAGTAACATGCAATGCAGAAGTAAATAAACAACAAGTAAGAACACAGAGAATTTTAGCCAGGTTCAACCCTTAGTCTCTATGGTCTACGTCCTGGTACCCTACCAAACATGGTCAGAGAATATATTATTAATCACAAATAATTCCCAATTACAAGATTAATCAATATATCTCCCTTCTTCCCTGTCACTGATAGCAGCTTGCTGACAACCCTGTTCCCTGAACCAAAAGACCTCTAAGTACTATACTTCCCAAGTATAAACTTCTTTATCTAACTAGTTCTCTGAACCCTTGTGTCACAGCTCACTACTCAGTAACAACACTTACACAATGAGCAATATAATCGATATAAATCAATACAACTCAAACTATGAACTCAAAATAAGAATATAAACGAATAAGAATACTAGAGCTCAAGTAAGAAATATTTTTAATGAAAGCGTCGAGTTGTTTCTTGCAGTGTTGTAGTGTTCTCTCTTTTTCTCTGAGTTAAAAATGAATAACACACACACAAGAATATATATGATAAACATATGACATTCAAATTATTCAACAACTTGCAACGGTCTTGAATCTCATTCTCACGTTCAAGTTTGTTAACTAATTTGAAAATCAAATGTTCTCACAACATTATCATACTGAAGTTTAGGGGGATAAAACGTTTAAAACAAAACACTTCAGTATATAGTTCAAAATCAAATTTAGGAGAGTTGTTAAAAAGATAGAGTTTAAAAAGTAACAACTCCTAAAAGATACGAAAACTATTTTGAACGAGTATTTTGAAAAACATGAGCTCTAATATTAGATAAGACGTTTATACAAATATTAGAGTCCTTACAAATTAATTCCTATAACATCTCCATGAAAATCGGACTTGCATTAGACTTGAACAACTTCTGGGCGGATTTCTGATAGCTTGTTGATATACTCTGTACCAAGACTGGTAGCTTGCTGTCAAGCCCTGTTTCTGCATTGTTAGCTTGCTGATAATAAGATAAACATTATACAGTATATGTCCTGAAAAACAATATTAGAAACATATAGAAGCAGCGTACTGTTTTATATCATAAATAAGTTAACAGCTTGCTGACAATACATCATCAAAATCATAAGGGTTTCAATCTCCCCCTTTTTGATGATTATTAATCATTTTTAGGAGAAACTAAACTCCCCCTAAATCTTTGCATCCATGCTCATCAATATATAACATTTGATATAAAACTAAGCTAAACATACAAACACAATTATGAAATGTTAATAATAAACCCAAATAAAACTTGCATTCATAATTCAAATTAGGTTTAAACCACCTGATACCAAAAGTACTTAAAAAAACCACCAAGTTCAAGTACCAACCCAAACCAACAAAAAATAACCAGTTTAACAAACCACATAGCTTAAACTAGCACAAACCAACAAAAAACAACCAAGTTTAACACACAACATAACTTAAACAAGTTCTGAAATAACTTAAACATAACTTAATAACCAACAAATAGCCAAACCCATCCTAAAAATCTCTCCCCCTGAATAATTAAAAAGGAAAAATTAGGCATCATGAGTTTTGTTATCCCATTTACCACCAATGAATTGATAAATATAGAACATTTATTCACACATGCATCATATAAATCAGAAATTAAACGATACTTGGCATACATGCAAATAGATAAGAATTAGTACGGAATAGTAAGCTGGTAATACCCATTTTTCGTAGTCAGCTTGTTGTCTGAACATCACACATACCAAGTTCCCGACGAAGAAAAGAAAATCTTTCTTCTGTTAGAGGCTTAGTGAAGATGTCAGCTAGTTGTACCTCTGTTGAAACAAAAACTAGCTCGATATTACCTTTTGCAACATTATCTCTCAAGATATGATGTCGAACATCGATATGCTTTGTTCTTGAGTGATTCACTGGATTCTTTGATATATTGATAGTGCCAGTGTTGTCACAATTGATTGGAATCTTGGGACACTTGATTCCATAGTCACAAAGTGTTTGTATCATCCATAAAATTTTAGAACAACAGCTACCAACTGCTAAATATTCTCCTTCAGCCGTAGATAAGGCAACATAATTTTGTTTCTTGCTTTGCCAAGACACCAAACTCTGTCCTAAAAATGCACAAACACCACTTGTACTTTTCCGATCAGTTTGACAACATGCATAATCTGCATCACTATACCCCACAAGATCAAAAGCATTTGTGATAGGATAGAATAAACCAAGAGTAATCGTTCCACTCAAATATTTGAAAATTCTCTTAACAGCATTCAAGTGAGACTCTTTTGGTTTAGCTTGAAACCTTGCACATACACAAAAACTATACATAATATCTGGTCTAGAGGCTTTAAGGTATAATAAACTACTAATCATACCTCTATACTTTCGAACATTAACATCTTTACCTTGTTCATCTGCTGTCAGCTTGCTGCAGGAGTCATTGGTGTTGATTTCGGCTTAATATTTTCAAATCCAAAGCGTTTGAGTAAATTTTTGATGTACTTGGATTGATGCACATAAATACCCTCTGGAGTTTACTTAATTTGAAGACCCAAAAAGTAATTGAGCTCTCTCATCATGCTCATGTCAAACTCACTATGCATACACTTAGAAAACCACTTGCACATATCATCATTAGTAGATCCAAAAATAATAGCATCCACATATATTTGTACAACTAAAATATCAAATACCATCATGTTTAGTAAATAATGTAGGATCGATTCTACGTCTTATGAATCCATTTTTGATCAAAAACTTACTTAACCTTTCATACCATGATCTAGGAGCTTGCCGAAGTCCATATAATGCCTTCTTTAACTTGAAGACATGGTTTGGAAATTGTTCACTCTCAAAACCAGGAGGTTGCTTGACATAAACTTCTTCTTTTAAGAAACCATTACGAAATGAACTATTCACGTCCATTTGATGTAGCTTGAATTTTTTGAAGCATGCAAATGAAAGTAACATCCTTATTGCTTCTAGCCGTGCAACCGGGGCATAAGTTTGATCAAAATCAATTCCTTCTTGTTGATTGTATCCTTGTGCAACAAGTCTTGCTTTGTTTCGAGTAACCGTACCAAATTCATCAACTTTGTTCTTGAAGACCCATTTAGTACCAATGATTGAAGCATCTTTAGGTGGCTCTACAAGTTTCCAAACATCACATCTTTCAAATTGATTGAATTCTTCTTGCATTGCCATGATCCAATTTTCATCTTGAAGTGCTTCATCAACATTCTTTGGTTCCTCTTGAGCTAGAAAGGCTGCAAATGCACAAAAATTGTCTTGATCTTTCCTTGTTTTGATACCTTCTGATTTGTCACCAATGATCAGCTCTGGAGGATGATTCTTTACTGTCCTTGTTGACTTTGGTAGAGAATGTTGAGCTATGATGTTAGGTCGAATACACAATATATAATCAATATATGTATGAGAATAACAATCAAGAACACTGTTTATGAACAATAAACTGAATTATATTAAATAACTCTTCTCTCAGTTATGTAAAATATCACAGAGAGCTGCTAGGTTACAAGAATAATGTATTCAGTATTCGCATCCCTTTTAGGGTTAACCTATCTGTGTTTATATAGTACACAGTTACACAATCAATCTCAAATTGATATTCCTATAAATCAGCTATACAATTTATATCAATTTAGGATTGCTTCTGTCTTCTGTCCTGTTTCTTTAGCTATCTCAATATATCTTGCTTCTTTCCATCTTCAAGATATATTGCTTCTAGAATCTTCAAGTATGCACCGACAGCTAAATAAACTCTCACCCCGTCAGACTTTAACAAACTCTGACTGGCTTCTAGTGTAAACTCTGATAAGTACCTGTTACTTAAACACTGATAAACAATCATCAACAATTATATCTAACAATCTCCCCCAACTTGTGCATGACAAAAATGTACAAGTTAAAAGATAATTGATGATGTCAAAACATTAACAAATGCAGTGTTTATAACATAACAGAGTTTAACTTTTACTTAAAACAGAAAACTTTAAAAGCTTATAGTCAGCCTTTACTTAATTTCTTCAATGTCAGGCACTGTTCTGAGATAATCTGTAAGTAGTCTTCTTTCAGCTCTTTCTAGCTCAGCAGTCATAATCTCTTTCAGCTCCTTAAGTTCTGGATCTCTTTCACCAGTCTGATATATGGCAGCCCTCAGAGAATAAATGTTGTTTTTATTCATCGCATTTCCAAGTCTTATAAAGAAAGACTTATCAGACTCTAGATTGAACTCTAAGACTTTTATTCCCAGTGCAGTCCTGAACCTTGCACTATTCCTCTTCATCTCTACCATCTTTCCATATCTCTATATTTAGGAATATAAGCACTTGAAATTCTGGCTCTAAGCAAAACTTTAGACTTCATCATTCTCTCTTTCAAAACTTGAGCAACATTATGAGTACTTTGATTTTTCACTTTCAATAGATACAAAACATACTCCAGCTCTTCCCATAGCTTCAGATGAATGTCAGCTTCTCCAACTCTATAAACTCTTCCATCAACCATAAAGTATAACAGAAACACCTTTTTAATTCCTTTGTGATAGATCATCTGAACAGACTCTAACTTGTCAAGGCTTTCTTGAGTTACCCCAACACCAGATTCTGTCAGTGATGTATGATCTAAAGGACTGTTATTTATTCTTTTCTCTCTATGTGATCCCAAACCAGATTTATCATAAGTTTCCTTTCATAACACTGATCTGGTTTGAAGAAAATTCACATTTTCCTGGCTTCAGAGTTTCATCTCTAGTTGATTTTCCAAAAATATCTTGGAGTTGTGAAGATATCAACTAAGTTTGTACAACTTGAGCAGTGTCAGAGGTTGTCACAACTTTAGCAGAATTATCAACTTGAGCAACGTCAGTGGTTGATTGATTAGGTCTTGATTCAACTTGAGCCATGTCAGAGGTTGAATGAGCCTTCTTTGATAACTCAGGTTCTTCAATCAATTTACCTTTACCTTTATAAGTGCTTGCTCCAACAGGCCTCCTTGAATATTGTAAACTCTGTTGAGAGTTCACATTCTCTTTAATAAAGATTCCGTGTTCCTTTCTCCTAGGAGCCTTGACAGCCTTTTTCTTGTAAGTTCCATCTTCAACCTTCTTCTTATGCTCTTCAGCAAGAATCTGCATTTCAGCATCCATATCTTTAACTGTGGCTTCACCACCATGTTCTTCCAGAAACAGCTTAGCTGCAATCTCTTCATCAGTAATTGGATTGGCTGAAATCACTAGACTTTTAAGTCTTGAAGAAGATTGAGCACCAGAGTTTACTCTATCAGAGTTTGTCAGCTTAGCAGAGTTTGACCTAAGTCTCCCTTGCTCTTGAGCATATTTTGACCTTTTCTCTGATTCTTTGCTTCCACCATCTGTTGCATCATCCCTCCGTCTCAGAGTTGGAGTCCTTTTGCATTTGTCTTTAGGAACTCTCTCCCCCTTTTTGACATCATCGGGAATAAGTACTGATGTCAGCAATTCTAAAAATGCGGTAATAGAATCAATCTTTGTAGCCATTACATCTTAATTTCTTTCAACTGTGCTTAGTCTCTGCTTGATTTCGACCTGATCCTTGATCATAGAAGAATATTGAGCTCTATCAGTCTTCAAGGCCAATTCCTTAGCAACACTATCATTCCTCAGGTCTATGACAGCTTTGTGAGTCTCATCAAAGCGATTGTGCAAAGATTTTACTTGAACAATTGTGGCCTTCAAATGTGTCAACAGCTCGGGATTTGAAATTTCTTTAGCAGACTTAGCAACAAAATCAACAGTTCTTTTAGTAGAGAAAATACAATCTGCCCCTGACCAATTTGAATAGTACATTTCTCTATAATGATCTTCAGTGGCACGTTGATTTTCCTTGACAGACTCTGCAGTAGGATCCCTTAGAAAAGGTATTGATTCATGATCATCAGAGTCTGAGAGTGCAATATTGATTCCAGAGTTTGCATGATCAGAATTTGCAAAAGTGTGATCATCACTGTCAGAGACAACTCTGTCTGCATCAACATTTTCTGCTAAAGGCTCTGCAGCTGTATTCTCTGCAGTAACTTCAATGTTTAACTGTGCAGCTTCATCATGAACTTGCTCTGCAACAGCTTCATGCTTCTCAGAGTTAACTACCTCGGCAACTTCTTCTTCTTCTTCTTCCAGATTCTCTGCTGTAGCTTCATCTAGCTTCTCAACAGCAGCTTCAACAATCTTCTCAGAAGAGACAGATTTTGCTCCCTGATCAACTTCCTCACCCAATTCAAGAATTTGATTGGTGACAGAGAGGATCTCTGTATGAGTTGCCATAGACTCATCAACTACTAGAGTGGCTTGATCAGCTGCCACATCCTCAGTGTCACAAACACTGATAGTAGGATGTGCTTCAAAATCCATGTCCAATGGATCTACAAAATTATCAGTATCAGCATGTGCAGCATCTTCTCTGTCCTCTGTAGGCACAGTAGCTTCAACATTAACATCAGCCTCCTCAGTAACAACATCAGGAGCTGCATTCTGTTCAGCTTCATGAACAGCTTCAGTTTCTAACTCATCAAAAAGATAGTCAGCTACCAACCTTCTTCTTCTTTGATGCAAAGTTTCAGTATCTTCCTCATCATCAGAACGTGGTCTCTTTGTTCTTCTCTTCTTTGAGGGACCATCAGACTTTGGCAGAGAAGATTTTGACACTCCAACCTCAGTAGCTGGCTTAACAATCTTTGCAGGTTTAAAAGCCCTGTGTTTGATTCTACCACCTGTCTGAATTGGTTGTGATGTAGATGGAGGAACTTCAGTGTTTAGTGGTTCTGGTTGTGAATCTGTTTGGGTAGAATCATCCAAAAACTGCTGCACTAATGCAGGCAGTAAGAGATCACCTACAGCACCCTTCTTCACATCTTTGTTCACAAGATCAGAGAATATACGTTTGTGTAATTTAAAACATGGAATTACATCTGCATCATTAATATCTACCCCACTAACACAGGTAGAAAATAAAAGCTGACATAATCTAGCAAAGTAAACTACTCCCCTATTCTCATTCATTTTCTCTCCTAAGTTACTTAAAACAAATCTACCAAAATCAAAATTGGTACCATAGAGAAGAGAATACCCTATTTGTAGACTGTCAGTGGGTATTGCATCCCAGTTCGTGCACTTCTTCCCGAACGTTCTTGTGATACAGTCGAAGAAAAAACTCCACTCCTTCCTCAAGAACGGTCGCTTCAACTGACCTATCTTGGCCAAAGATCCACCATAACCTATCTCCCTCATCATCCTCAGCAACTTAGCATCACCAACAGCAATGGTGTACGCAGTATGTTCATCAAAGCCCAGAGCATCACGTACCGTACCAGGTGTAATGACATACTCTGTTTCTTGAAACTCGAAAATAATAGATGGCGTTCCAGAAACACCACCATCATCATAGATACCAGTCTCCCAGAAGCTTTTGATTTGAACCACAGAAAGCCTCTCTGGTTCTACAAGAGCACGCCCAATTGGAGATTGGGCAAGAAAATTCTACATCAAATGAAACGCCTTCGGTGCGTTCACATTAACCAATGGAGCAGCATAATTATTTGGAATGAATTCAAGCCCAGAAGAGACAAAAGCAGTAGAACCCATTAGCACGATTTAGAAATAAGCAGAGAATGACTTAGAGAATATTTGAGAGTGTTTGCAGTAAGAGTGTTTGTGAAAATGTGTATGTGACAATAAGGTGTGAATTGGAGTAAGTTGTGAAAAGTTCAAACGAGTTTGTGTATTGTATATTAATACAAAAAGAAAGAATTAAAAACTGAACAGTTTCTAATCAATACACACAACTGTCTTACTCCGTGAAACGTGTGAGTGTGACACGTGGCACTCATGCAATGACTGACAGCAGTAATTGACAGTTTCCAATGCGCATGCGCAGTAAAAAGAGCAATAATTACCGCCTATTACATTTTCCTAGACACTCAACCTCTCTCCATTTTCAAAAACTCAATCAAACCGTTTCAATCATACTCTCTATTTTCCAAAAATAATGTTCCTCAATAATTATGAAATGTCTGAAACAACTTTATTTATTTTAATCATCAGAGATTAAAAATAAATTACCTCAGCGTAGAGTACACAGTTCATCAGTTTTTATCAATTCTCCTCCTTCATTAATAATCTCTTTTCTCAAAATGCACAGTTGTGAATATTTGTGTGTGAATAGCAGAGTTTACTGAATATAAATATTGAGAGCATCTCAAAGTGCATAAAATCCACAAAATAAATCAGTAAAAACTGGTTGCCCAAACTCTCATATGTAAAACATATTCTGATTTCATCTAAACTCTGTATTTATTTGTATTCATTTGTTTTCACCCCCTTAATTTTTTATTTTTTTTTAATTCTTTTTCCAGTAATCAGTGGTTGGCACTAGTCACCAAAAATTTGAAAATTTTAGCCCTTATTTCATACAATAAGTTCATGGGTCTTCCTAGGCACAACATGATCTCAAAGGAATTTGTGCATATTTTTGCATCTTTTGCTTAGGGGTGAATTAGCAGTAACTATTTATCAGAGTTTAGACTTACATCATTTAACGTTTATGATTTATGAGAGAAAGTGCAAACAGCTAATACAGACTCAGTGTATAGGATCAATAAACTAAGAGATGCTATAAATATAGAGACAGTATCATGCTGTGTAAAATTTATGCACACATTTGAGATCAGATTTTATATAACTTAGAAAGATTCATGATTACTTACTGAGAATCATGCTTCGTACAATTTTCTTCATCGGTCAATATGTTTCAGACAATAACACAATCAGAGTATAACATCAGAGTTTATCATCAGAGTATGCTTCCAACAGGGTATGTTACCAGAGTTTATCAACATGATTTGCATGACAGTTAACATATGCAGAAACACATGAGCAAATTTTCACAAATGAGTAAAGTTTGAGTCTAACCAATATCTCTAGTCAAAACCAGATATCATTCCAAGTTCATTTACCAGTCTTGTAAATGTAGCTTCACTCAAAGGCTTAGTGAAGATATCTGCAAGCTGTTGTTCTGTAGACACAAAATGAAGCTCAATATCTCCTTCCTCCACATGTTCCCTGATAAAGTGATACCTTATACTGATGTGCTTGGTCATGGAATGCTGTACTGGGTTACCTGTCATAGCAATAGCACTTTGATTATCACAGAAAATAGGTATTTTAGAGTACCTTAATCCATAATCCAGCAATTGATTCTTCATCCACAGAATCTGTGCACAACAGCTACCAGCAGTAATATACTCTGCTTCTGCAGTGGATGTGGAAATTGATTTCTGTTTCTTGCTGTACCAAGAAACTAATCTGTCACCTAAAAATTGACAGCTTCCACTGGTGCTTTTTCTGTCTATCTTACAGCCTGCAAAATCTGCATCAGAGTAACCAATTAATTTAAACTCTGATTCTCTAGGATACCACAAACCAAGGGTTATGGTTCCTTTGAGATATTTGAAAATTCTCTTCACAGCTGCTAGATGAGGCTCTCTGGGGTCTGCTTGAAATCTTGCACAAAGACATGTTGCATACATGATAACTGGTCTACTTGCAGTGAGATAAAGAAGAGACCCTATCATGCCTCTGTAGTTTGTAATATCTACTGAAGCCCCTGTATCTTTGTTGCAGTAGCCATGGGAGTTGTGGCAGATGAACTATCAAGCATACCAAATTTCTTGAGAAGATTTCTGGTATATTTTGCTTGATTGATAAAAATCCCATCATCTGTTTGCTTTACCTGCAAGCCTAGAAAATAACTAAGCTCTCCCATCTTGCTCATTTGGTACCTGGATTGCATAAGCTTGACAAATTTCTTGCAGAGTTTGTCATTAGTAGACCCAAAAATTATGTCATCCATATAGATTTGAACTAAAAGGAAATCATTACCAGTATTGAAATAGAACAAGGTTTTATCAATTGTACCTCTAGTGAACCCACTTTCTAAAAGAAATTGAGCCAGAGTTTCATACCATGCTCTAGGTGCCTGCTTTAGTCCATAAAGAGCTTTGTCAAGTCTGTAGACATAATCTGGATGCTTGGGATCTACAAACCCTGGTGGTTGTTCAACAAACACTTCTTCTTCAAGTTTCCCATTGAGAAAAGCACTTTTCACATCCATCTGAAAGACTTTGAACTTTTTGTGAGCAGCATATGCTAGAAAAATTCTTATGGCCTCCAATCTTGCAACTGGAGCAAAGGTTTCATCATAGTCAATTCCTTCATGTTGAGAATATCCTTTTGCCACAAGTCTAGCCTTATTCCTTGTAATTATTCCCTCATTGTCAGTCTTGTTTCTGAAAACCCATTTTGTACCAACAATAGATCTATTTTTGGGTCTTGGTACAAGAGTCCATACTTCATTTCTTTCAAATTCATTTAACTCTTCCTGCATAGATGTTATCCAGTTAGCATCTTGAAGAGCTTCTTCCACTTTCTTGGGCTCAGTTTGGGATAGAAATGCATGAAACAGACATTCATTTGTTGTTGCACTTCTTGTTCTTACACTTGCATCTGGATCTCCAATTATCAGATCAGGTGTATGAGCTTGTGTCCACCTTCTTGCTGTTGGAAAGTGGCTTCTTTCATCATTATTAGATCTTCCCCCTTAATCCATGCTCTCCTGATTTTCTTCTTGACCATATGCATTCTCTGAGGCTCCCCCTGAATTGGACTGTTCATTATTTGAACTTTCAGAGTTTGACCCAGAGTTTCTATTTGATTCTTCAGCTGACTCATTTTCAGAATGTGTATCATCATGTTGAGATGTTTCTGAAGTATCTTCAAGCTCCCCCTCAACTGGTTCTCTATTTTGTTCTGTCAGAGAAACTCCCTCAGTGTTTACCAGTAGAGGTTCAGAGTATGCTTCATCAGAGTTTGTTGGATTTGCTTCATCAGAGTTTACGTGATCAGAGTTTAGATCTTCATTTTCAAAGCGAAGTCGATCATGATATTCTTCATCTTCTATTCCAGTTATTTTCTTGTCATCAAATGACACATGTATAGATTCCAGGATCACTTTAGTTCTCAGATTGTAGACTCTGAATGCTTTAGTTGACAGTGGGTATCCAACAAAAATTCATTCATCAGCTTTTAAGTCGAACTTGGTCAACTGTTCAGGATGAGTTTTCAACACAAAGCATTTGCACCCGAAAATATGAAAATATTTCAGGTTTGGTTTCTTTTTCTTCACCATCTCATATGGTGTTTTCCCATGCCTATTGATCAGTGTTGCATTTTGAGTAAAACAAGCAGTTTGAACAGCTTTTGCCCAGAAATAAGTTGGCAATTTTGCTTCATCAAGCATTGTTCTGGCAGCTTCGATTAAAGTTCTGTTCTTTCTTTCAACTACACCATTTTGCTGTGGAGTCCCTGGTGCAGAAAATTCTTGCTTCACTCCTCTTTCTTTGCAAAATTCTTCCATTGTTACATTTCTGAATTCAGTTCCATTATCACTCCTTATAATTTTCACTTTATATTGTGATCCTTTATCCAGTAACTTTACATGATCCATCAGAGTTAAGGCAGTTTCATCCTTCTTTGCTAGAAAGTACATCCAAGTGTATCTGGTATACTCATCAACTATGACTAGAGCATATTTCTTTCTGCCTAGAGACATTACATTTACTGGACCAAATAGATCAACATGTAGAAGATGATAAGGATCCACAACTGAAGATTCAGACTTACTCTTGAAAGATGACTTCCTTTGTTTGGCCTTTTGACAAGAATCACACAGACCATCTATGCTGAGTATAGACTTTGGAAGTCCCCTTACAAGATCTTTTCGAATTAGCTCATTGATGTTGTTCAAGTTTAGGTGAGAGAGCTTCTTATGCCATTTCCAACTCTCCTCATTAGACATTTTTGCAGACAGACACACAACTTTTCCTTCAGAGTTTGTTACCAAACTTGCTTCATAGATATTATTCTGTCTGTGTCCAACTAGAATAACTTTCCCTGTAGATTTGCTGATAACCTCACAGTATTCAGGTTGAAAATCTACATGATAACCTCTGTCACATATTTGACTCACAGATAGCAAGTCATGCTTGAGTCCTGGGACAAGAGCTACATTGGTGATGATGACACTTACAAGATTGATATTGCCATATCCCATAGTACGACCTATGTTGCCATCTCCATAGGAAACTTTTGGGCCAGCTTTCTCCTCATAATCTGATAGCAGGGCTTTATTCCCAGTCATGTGTCCTGAACATCCACTGTCCAAGACTAGGGTACTTTCCCTTATGCCCTGCAATCACAAACAATTACAAAGAGTTAGATTTAAGGATCCAGACTTGCTTGGATCCTTTGGCTTTCTTAATATAGTTAGCTTTTGCAGCGGAATTCTTATCTACAGAGTTTAAGCTAACTGCATCAGAGTTTGCACTATCAGAATTTACACTTGCAGAATCAACTTTAACCCATTTCAAATTGGGCTTCAACTCATAATAATTGTGATAAGTAGCATGATAATTCTTGCAAGTATAAATAGAATGCCAAGTACTCCCACAGTGAGTGCATAAAGTCTGTGGTCTAACCCTACTATATTCATTCTTAACTCCAGACTTGAAGGGTAAAGAATTAATATCTTTGTTCTTCCTACAAAAACTTGCAAGATGGTTAGTACTACCACAATTATGACATGTTTTTCTAGGAGTATCAGTAATAGGCAAATGATTATTACTTCTGTTAATGCCTACTTTCCCATTTCTGTTTTTTTCTGGACACTTTCTGTTTTTCAACAGACTTTACCTCTTTGAGCTTATACTTGAATTGTTTCTCTGTCATTAAACCAACATTCACCTGTTTAACACAAGTTTTTACTGATTCTTTCTTAACAGCTTATTTTTCAAGTACAGGGTTTTGCTTACTGGATTCAGGAACAAATTTCATAGGTTTGAGTTGTGTTTTAACTTTAACTTTATCTTTAAACCTAAGATCATCTTCCTCACAGCAACCTAACCCAACTGTATCTGTTTGAAAAACTTGATGTGTGTCTTTTCCAGAATTTGTCCAGGTTTTGGTTACCTTCCTTTCTTTTTCCAAATCAGATTCTAATTCCCTAAACTTCTTAAGCAACCCATGTTCAACATAAACAGCATCATCTCTTTCCTTTTGAACTTGTTGCATGTTAACAAGTTCTTCTTCAAGAAATTTATTTCTATCTTTGAGCTTAAGATTCTCAGATTTAATTCTTTCATTCTCTAAAGTCTGATCTCTATAACTAACATGTATGTTTTTAAGATAAATTCTCAATTCAGATATATTATCAATATCATAAGCATAAGTTATTGGGGGTACCTTATTTTTAGATGAGTCAGATTCATCTTTGACAGATGCCATGAGAGCATAGTTTACATCCTCATCTGAATCTGAAGTATCTGCCCAGTCTCTTCCTTTAGTGATGAGTGCTTTTTCAGATTTTCCTTTCTTGCACTCTGGAGCATAGTGACCCATCTCTTTACACTTGTAGCACTGGATTTCAGACTTGTCTTTCTTTCCAGGTTTGATATCCCTTCTTTCAGACTTTCTGAAATTCTTTCTTTCAGAGTTTGAATCTTTTCTTGAGAATCTTTTTCCCTTCTTGAAGTTCTTGAAACCCATCTTCTTGAAGGTCTTCACCATCAAAGCGGCCATTTGCATCATTTGTTCTTCATCATCCTCAGATTCAGAAGAAGCATCAGAGTTTGAGTCACCATCAGAGTTTGATGACTCACTTTCAGAATTTATGACTAAAGCTTTTCCCTTAGCTTTCTTCTTTGATGTTTCTTTCTTCATGAGTTTTTCTTCAACTTTGAGAGCAACAGATTTTGTCTTCTTTCCAGATCTTTTGTTTCTTTGTTCTATCTCAAGTTCATGAGTTTTAAGCAACCCATAAATTTCATCAAGATCTGTTTCTGCAAGATCATAATTATCTCTTATTGTTGTTGCCTTCAAATCCCATCTTTCAGGTAAAGATAGTAGAAACTTGAGATTTGACTCTTCAAGGTCATATTCTTTATCAACAAGAGACAAATCATTCAACAATTTACAGAATCTGTCATATGTATTTGTCAAAGTTTCATCAGATTTAGAGTCAAAGTGTCCATACTCCTGTGTTAAAATAGTCTTCATGTTCTTCTTTATAGCACTTGTTCCTTGACACCTGACTTCTAAAGCATCCCAGATTTCTTTGGCAGTCTTGCAACCAATAACTCTGTTAGACATGACATTATCTAAGGCACTATGAAGAAGATGTCTAACTTTTGCATCCTTTGCAATTGATGAGATGTCCTCAGGAGTCATATCTTTCTTTTCCTTCGGAACAGTCTTTTGTTCTTGACCAGCAACTACAGGAGTCAGTTTAGTTGGCATATGAGGACCATCATAGATTCTATCAAGGTATTCTGGATCTGTGGCTTCTAGAAACATGGTCATCTTAACCTTCCATATTGGATATTCCACTGGTTTGAGAATTGGAACCTTGATTGACTCATATCGACTTACAGAAGCAGATTGAACCTTTTGAGTATTAGAACCTCCATTAGAACCTGCCTGGGAGTTTTCAGTCATGATTATACTTGTGTTTGGATCAATAAACTGTATATATTAATCAGCCTTGGCTCTGATACCAATTGTTAGGCCGAATACACAATATATAATCAATATATGTATGAGAATAACAATCAAGAACACTGTTTATGAACAATAAACTGAATTATATTAAATAACTCTTCTCTTAGTGATGTAAAATATCACAGAGAGCTGCTAGGTTACAAGAATAATGTATTCAGTATTCGCATCCCTTTTAGGGTTAACCTATCTGTGTTTATATAGTACACAGTTACACAATCAATCTCAAATTGATATTCCTATAAATCAGCTATATAATTTATATCAATTTAGGATTGCTTCTGTCTTCTGTCCTGTTTCTTTAGCTATCTCAATATATCTTGCTTCTTTCCATCTTCAAGATATATTGCTTCTAGAATCTTCAAGTATGCACCGACAGCTAAATAAACTTTCACCCCGTCAGACTTTAACAAACTCTGACTGGCTTCTAGTGTAAACTCTGATAAGTACCTGTTACTTAAACACTGATAAACAATCATCAGCAATTATATCTAACATATGACTTCCTCATTGACTATAATTCTCTTTGATAGAGGAGAAGCTTCATCTCCTTCATAGATATGCATCTTTTCAGGTGATCTCTGACCTCTAGGACCTTCCAATGTGAGCTTTGATAACATATAAATTGTTGCATCAACTAGAGATGATGTTTCGGCTTGATTTTCTGTCCTGGAGTTGCATCAGGCTGTTTGTCAGCTTGCTGAGATACTGGAATTGTTCTTGTCAGCTCGCTGTTAGTACCTGCACCTGCAATATCGTCCTATTCTCTTGACAGATCAACATTAGATTCTTGAAATGAAACATCAATAGATTCTTCAACAATACGTTTAGACTCATTATAAACTCTATAAGCTTGACTTGTTAAAGAATACCCCAAAAATATTGCTTCATAAGATTTAGCATCGAATTTACCATCTCTATCAATAGTTTTGAGTACAAAGCACCTTGAGCCAAAGACTTTGAAGTAACCAATGTTTGTCTTCTTGTTGCTCAACAATTCATATAGAGTTTTGTTGAGAATAGGTCTGATAAGCACATTGTTAAGAACATAGCTTGCTGTGTTGACAACTTCTACCCAAAAGCTTCTTGGTAGCTTGCTTTCCTGCAGCAATGTCCTTGTTGTTTCTTGCAAAGACCTATTCTTTCTCTCTAAAATCCCATTTTGTTGTGGAGTTTTTGGAGCAGAGAGTTCATGTGAAATGTCTCTATCTTCACAATAATCAATGAAGTCTTTTGAGATAAATTCACAATAATTCAAGCAACTTTATTAGCTTCTTAAATTCACTAAAAACACAATCTTTAGTACTAAGAAATACTACCCAAGTAAATCTAGAATAATCATACACAATTACAAATGCATATTGTTTACCTCCAATACTCTTATATGCTTCCGGACCAAATAAGTCTAAATGAAGAAGCTCTAAAGGTTTAGAAGTTGATACCATACTCTTTGACTTATGAAGAGTCCTGATTTGTTTGCCTAATTGACAAGTCGAACAGGTTTCCTTCTTAACATACTTCATTTTGGGCAATCCTCGAACTAGCTTCTTTGGAGACATCATGCCGAGTAAGTCCATGTGAGTATGTCCAAGCCTTCTATGCCAAAGATCTGGATTAGTATCAATAGCATCCAAGCAACATGTTGTTTCCTGCATCTCAAAGTCCAAAATACAGATATTTCCTTCCCTTCTAGCAATTAGGGGGACTTTGTTAGTGCCAACATCAATAGTACATTTCTCCTTATAAAAAAAACAGTATGTCCATCATCATATAACTGACTTATACTAAGCAAATTATATTTAAGACCTTGAACATATTGTACTTTATCAATTGAAATGATACTATTACAAATTGTTTATTTGCCAAGAATGCAGAGTGTTTCGCTATCACCAATTATGACACTTCCACCCTTTTTCATCTTTAGTTTAAGGAACTGATCCTTGTCACCACACATATGTCTTGTACATCCATTGTCCAAAATCCATTGACTTGCTTTTAATTTGGCCACAAGACATACCTACAAAACAAACAAACCCAACTCAACGTTTTGGTACCCATATTTGTTTGGGTCCAACATGGTTAATTGCTAACACATAAAGAATATTTAAATCAGATTTCCTTATCCATATTTGGACCACTTTGGGAGCTTGATTCCTTGTTCTTTTTGTTCTAGCAGCTTGTTGTCTGTGACCTGTTCGTCTAGCAGCTTGTTGTTTGTGAGTTGTCTGTCTGTTCTAGCTTGCTTGTTCATTATCTTGAACTTTGCAATTCCTTGCCAAATGACCCTTCTTTCCACATTTGAAGCAGATTCTCCATGGCATAACATAATCATAAGGAATACCATGTTTGCCTTCATAGTGAAGAGTCTTGTCCTTTGATATTGAAGCAATTCCAAGTCCTTCCTTATCCAATGGAACTTTAGTTTGTTTCATCATGGTTTTTAACACTTCTTCTACTTGAACAAACTTTCCCATTCCTTTCTGAAGGTTCTCTATCTCAGCTTCCAATTGTTTGATCTTATCAACTTGATGTGTTATCTCTTTTGAAGAAGAAGATTATTTGACTATGATTGTCTCGAGGCATGCAACTTTTGATTTGATTTCTACCCTAAGATCACTGGACATCTTCGTCAATGTATCATTCCTTCTGAGTATAGATTTGTTTACTCCTTCAAGTTGAGACACTTTAGCCTTTAGATTAGCAATGAGTTCGCTAGGATTGTTTTCTGGAGTCTTTTCGGCCATAAGGTCAACAATAATCTTTCTTAGATTAGCATTTTTCTTCTCAAGCTCATTTTTTTCATTCTTTAATTCCATGAACTCCATAATAGATAGATTAGTTCGTACCTTCATGGCTAGTTCATCTAAAGAATTATCACTAGAACTTGAATCATAGTCATATGAGTTTACCTCACTTCCATTGTCATCTGATTTAGAAGCATCACTATCACCAAGGCCATCTTCTATGATTCATCGTGTGGTGCCTTCATCATCAAGACCAACTAGAGCCAGGTTTATCATCTCATCACTAGACTCATCACTAGAAGTTGATTCCTCATCCTCACTCCAAGGCAAGAGTGCCTTAGATTCCTTTGTTTCCATTGAGGCAGCTTGTTGTTTTGGCATTAAACATACTTTCTCTGATTTTGTTGTAGCTTTATAATGCATCTTTAAGGTATTCCATATATCCTTTGCAGTGCTACATGAAGATACTTTGTCCAAATCTGAATTTGATAGACCACATATCATTTTATACTTTGCTCTTCCATCATAGCTTGCTTTGATCAATTTCGCCTTCGTAAGATCATCAATGTATTTTTGGCTTGCCATCTTTGTCCAAGAAAGTGAATGGTCCTTCTTTAACGACCAACCATTCAAGTGCATTTCTACTCAGAAACACCTTCATCCTTAGTCTCCATAAATCATAGTTTTCTGAACCAGTGAGAAGAGGAGCCCTATAATCAGACTTTGCTTCTGCATAATTGTTAGCCATTTGATCGATACTTTTCCTGTTACAGAAATATAAGTATACCAATGCTCTGATACCAAATGAAATTACACCTAGATGGGGTGAATATGTGTGTTAGGCTAACTATATCCAATTTTAAAACTTTACAGAATATTTAACTAAACCTGTCAGCTTGCTGTTATGAATATAAACTAGTCTGTCAGCTTACTGATAAGTAACATGCAATGCATAAGTAAATAAACAGCAAGTAAGAACACAGAGAATTTTAGCCAGGTTCGACCCCTAGTCTCTATGGTCTACGTCCTGGTCCCCTACCAAACCTGGTTAGAGAATATATTATTAATCACAAATAATTCTCAATTACAAGATTAATCAATATATCTCCCTTCTTCCCTGTCACTGATAGCAGCTTGCTGACAACCCTGTTCCCTGAACCAAAAGACCTCTAAGTACTATACTTCCTAAGTATAAACTTCTATATCTAACTAGTTTCCTGAACCCTTGTGTCACAGCCCACTACTCAGCAACAACACTTACACAATGAGCAATACAATCGATATAAATCAATACAACTCAAACTATGAACTCAAAATAAGAATATAAACGAATACGAATACTAGAGCTCAAGTAAGAAAGATTTTTAATGAAAGCGCCGAGTTATTTATTGTAGTGTTCTTTCCTTTTTCTCTGAGTTAAAAACGAATAACACACACACAAGAATATATATGATAAACAT
Organism: Heracleum sosnowskyi; assembly: GCA_030848705.1. NCBI lineage: Eukaryota > Viridiplantae > Streptophyta > Magnoliopsida > Apiales > Apiaceae > Heracleum > Heracleum sosnowskyi. The sequence goes on from CM061245.1 coordinate 24,621,699, forward strand.
ATAACATTCAAATTATTCAACAACTTGCAACGGTCTTGAATCCTATTCTCACGTTCAAGTTTGTTAACTAATTTGAAAATAAAATGTTCTCACAACATTATCATACTGAAGTTTAGGGGGATAAAACGTTTAAAACAAAACACTTCAGTATATAGTTCAAAATCAAATTTAGGAGAGTTGTTAAAAAGATAGAGTTTAAACAGTAACAACTCCTAAAAGATATGAAAACTATTTTGAAAGAGTATTTTGAAAAACCTGACCTCTAATATTAGATAAAACGTTTATACAAATATTAGAGGCCTTACGAATCAAGTCTTATAATATCTCCACGAAAATCGGACTTGCATTAGACTTGAATAACTTCTGGGCGGATAATAAGATAAACATTATACAGTATATGTTCTGCAAAACAATGTTAGAAACATATAGAAGCAGCGCACTATTTTATATCATAAATAAGGTAACAGTTTGCTGACAATACATCATCAAAAGCATAAGGGTTTCAATTATTTGAGAAATAATGTCAAAAGTATTATTTTTATTTATAATTATAATTTTAAAAATTAAAACATATTTTTATCAAATGTAAGAGCATGGTTGCCTTAACTTAAAACTGTGTGTTTTAAGTGATTTCTAGTTTTAAGTTAACAAATGTATATTTATATAAAAAATTAAAAAACGACTTAAAACTAAAAAAACAGTTTAACGCCAAAAATGGGTACGAGGCATCTTGTTGAACAACCTTTTTTTTTTTATGTTTTTATTAGGGGTGAGCACAAAAATCCGAAAATCGGATTTTCCTAATTTCCGATCCGGTATCCGATTTTAAAAATCCGGAAATTTGGATATCCGATCCGAAAAAACCAGACCGGATATCCGATCTGGATTTTTTTATAAATTGGGATTCGGATCCGGATCACAACTTTATATAAAACCGGATATCCGGATCCGATCCGGTTTTCAATATATCTTAAAAAATAATATATTTATATATGTATAATAAATAATATTAAAGACAAATAATTCAACATATGATATATTAGATTAAGTAATAAATTATTACTAATAAATTACTAAGTTTGTGTGCATTGATCGAGTTTATAAACATTTTAGGTGTAAAATCGAAATGATACACATGAAATTATATATTATATTTGAGTATGCATTTATAAACACAATATCATATATTTGTAGGTGAAAACTTCGTAATCTTAGTTAATAAAATTTTAGAACGAATTTAATGAAAGAGTGTTCTCGTTTAATATTATTATTTCATTTAATAAAATAAATTTGAGAGTGAACGTGCTATTAATATCTCTAAAAAAGTATGTAGAAGTACATATTAAACAAATAAATAATAATTTGATGGGTTAAAATAAAAATTAGGAAAAAATAAATTTATAAATGTTAATATATGAGATTTTGATGTCTAAAATGTTATTAATAAATTTAAAATTTGTAAAGTTAACGATAACCTATCAAAATATAATAATATTTATTAGTTTTTTACAACTTAAAATATATTTTAATTAATTAATTCGTATCCGGATTATCCGATTTCCAATTCGGTTTAAACGGATATCCGGTTAAATCGGATCCGGAACCGGAATAGGTTTTGCACAATCCGAAAAACCGGATATCAGATCCGATTTTTATAAACCGGACCGGATATTCGGTTTTGCTCACCCCTAGTTTTTATTTGATAAAAATTAATATTATCATTCAAATAGATAATTTATCAATTTAATTTTTGCTTTTATATTTTTAATAACTCATAAATTATACATAATCTAAAATTATCTAAATAATTTTAAGTCTCATTTTATACGAGATACTCTTTATCAACTGGTAACGGTATGCTAAATTTTTTTGTTATAAATCTCCTCAACCCTCTCTTATTTGTGTGTCGCATTCGTCCTTTCCCCTTTAATGGTGGCTTCTCCACCGGTCGGATGTCCTCTTTTTTACTTTGATCTTGTTTTTCTTATGAGATGTGTTTTATGTACCCAATTTTTTGGGTTGTGTGTTGCACCTCTTTGTGAGAGTTTAGTATGTTTTGAGTTATTTTTTGTTGGTTGTTTTGTTGAGAATGATTAATATGGTGTATTATGGGATCTGAAATGCTCGCATTTAAGTAGTGTTGAATGAAACGATGGTGAAAATCGCAAGGGCTCACCTTTCACAACAAAGGGTTGTTCATATTATAGGGACATATGTACCTCCGATCTCAATAAGTGCAACCGAAATATCTGAACGCTGGATTACCTCTAGATTTAATTGTGTGAAGGTCAATTGTGAAACTATTGTTTTGAGTAATACATCGAAAGTTGATGTAGGCTGGATTGCTCGGGAGACTACCAATTTTATTTTTATATTCAAGAATATTTGTATTCAGTATGTTAAGCGATCCGGAAACAAAACGATTAATTATTTATCTCTTTTATTTACTTTTCAACCCGGTTGCATAGCCGGTTAAAATTTATCCTAGCTGAGTTCCTTTCCGGTTATTGAAATTTTCTTTAAATTTGTCAAATATTTCCTTTTTGTTATAAGTGTCACATTAAAAGATTTAGGACCATCAACTAGAATAATTAATTGGCCTATTCTCCTCTTTAACACCTCCGAGATTTAAGGGTACATTCAATATTCATTGCCGAATTTTTCTAACTTTTTTATCTGAATATGAAAAATAAATATAAACATTACTATCATAATTAACCTATATCAAAAATATAAGTCGAAGCCAAGATCGTTTAATATTTTATCAAAATTTAAAGAGAAAAATGCTCTTAAATGTTTATTTAGGGAACGTATTTAAGTACATGGTATATATTTTAATAACTTAATTATAAATATTAAATCAATTTTTTTCAGTTAAAAAAATGTTCATAGATTTAATTTAAAATTTTTAATACTCACGTAATTTAGACGAGTACGTACATAAATCTCAATTTTAAAATTGTGATATGTATATTTTCTTGATCGGTATAATATTTTTTTGCAGGCCGACTGCATTTCTGTGCACATATGACATAACTGTAATAGTATTTTTCGTCTGAATTATAAAAGAATCATATCTTCCTAGTCCCAGACGTCAACTTATACAACAACCCTGTATAAAAATGGTTCTTCTATTTGTAATCTTGGTGACTCAAAATTCACAATTTTAAAGTTACTTTCTACGCCCATATATTCTGATGGAGTGATGATAACTCCTTCAAAATTTAAAATTTTAAACCAGATTTTTCTTTAACGGGTTATCAAGTAAATTTTGAGCAAATATCTTTTTGTTTTTAAATTATTGTAGGGATATTTTATATATTTTTAACAATTTCAATAATTAAAAATTTTAAAATTTTATTCTAGAAGAGATCATCTGTCCTCCGTGCCCTTACTAGATTCTCCCCTACTCTAGTATTTTCACCCATCAAATTTCATCAATTCTTTGATTGATAAATTAATTTAATGAAATTTGTTACAATACAAAAGACAAGGACTAGTATGCTACTTGTTATGCTTACAAATCAGTTTTTTTTGAAAGATTAATAAAATTTTATCAATATAATGATCATTTTTGATTTATTAATTAAATTGATAGTTATGAATTCATCACCAAACTTATTAATATTGATAAACTTTAATATTATTGATCGATCTATAAAAACAACTTAGGTTACTAAATTAGATAATCCATTTTATTCGTCTAACAAATCAAATGAAGTATTTCCAACCTTAGTTTACATTCTTATAATGTGTTTGGTTGAAATGAAATAAAATTTGAATTATAATACGTGTATTAGTTTATATTTTTCACACACTTCTCCTATTTTATTCACAATCATCTAGACTAAAACTCGACACACTATTTTGAAAAAAAAAAAACGCTTCATTCATTTTCAATTTCATATTTTTTTACAAATCTTATCATAACAATTAACAAATCTATACTCACTCATTTTTTTCCAAATTTTTCCATCCAAACTACATAATTTTTCATTAATTATATTTATTACATTCTACTCTCTCCGAACAAGCACAAACACAACATTAATCGTAACTATCATTATCCTAATTCCAAACTAGCGTTCAAAATTGACAAAAATCAGGAACAGAGATTCACCAACACATAAACACCAAAAGATTCCGGTCAAATTTACAACATTTGGTTAACATTCAAGAACACGTAACAACTATTGGTCATCTTTGTTAATTAGTCTAGTCGCTTTCTCTGAGTTGTTGCGATTAATTAATGAACATTATCGCACTTTCCCTCCAGTTGGAACTTAAATTACTTTCGCTTTAACCTCTCAATACATCTTTAAGTAATACTACTTTCATTCCTTTCAATTCTTTACATTGAGATAATAAGAAAAAATATAAATTAGTAGGGAAAAATAAGAAAAATGAGTAAAGTGATGGAACCAATTAATATTTAATGTATAAAATGGATATAAAATAGATATAGGGCAGAAAAGTAGTGAATGCGATTGGATTTTATATTATAAAATATTAATATTTTTTATATATATAAAGAAATGAGAAGGACCTAAAAAAAATAAAAAATGAGAAGAATATACAGAGTAATATAATCACTTTTGAGGGCAAAAGTAATAATTAGTACACATGTTACTTGTTACCAAAATTAGTTAATTAAGATATGCTATTATTGACTTATCTTCTACTCTTTAACTGCTCGTGTTTATTGCCGACTGTAGTGTCCAGCCAATTTTTCTCCATTCTTTTAGCATCAACATATTCCTCCGCCGGAAATCACATGCTCTTAGGGCAAACCATTTGGGACAGATTATCCCAAATTTTTCTTAAACATGGATTCAAATTGGAACTAGTGAATAGTACTGATTCACATTTGGATCATAACTATTTACGGATCCAAATTTAGTTGATTTAATATTAAAATAATGATTTTTTCAATTATTTATTTTTAGTTTATTATATTCAAATTTGATTTGCAATTTTTTTAATTATTTTATATGTTAATTAATAAAATGAATGTGTTTTTCGCTAATTAAGTATGCAATTTTAATGTTATTCAAGTATATTAAAATTTTATATATTTAATTTAATTAATTAATTAAATATAATACAAATAATTAATAATGATTAAACATTAAATTTAAGATTAAATAATTTTTATGTAATATAATAAGTAAATAATAATTTGGATCACGCTGATGGAGTTACTAATTATTTCTTGTCCAAAAATGTATAGAATTATATTCAATTTTTTTTTTTGAATAATTACAATAATAAACACCCCACATTCATGTTAATTTCTTCCATAAATAAAATCATTTCAATTGTCATGTTATCGTCTGATCGACACTATATCATTCTATACCAAATCTTGGTACCTAATTTAGAAGGTATAGCATTAGTCATCTTTTTTTGTCAAGTGATTCTATTCAATTATATTGTCTCTTATTACAATATTATTATTTATGTAGATTACTATTTTGAGAATTTTTAATGTCACCAATTATTAAACTAAATTTTGTTTTTTTTTGTGTTTCCCCCCCCCCCCCCCCCCCCCCAAAATAGAGTAGATTTCATTAATACTTTGAAAGATATTCAATCGGGACAAACCCCCAACTGATCATGCAACCAGGTTGAAAAACAAATAAACAAACTAAGTAATTAGTTGTTTTGTTTCCGGATTGCTTAACTAATTGAATACAAATATTCTTAAAATTAAAAATGAAGATAACAGTTTCCCGAGCAATCCAGCTTGCATCTCCCCTGAAAACAGTAGCTTCATAATTGACCTTCACATTAACTTCATGGATAATACAATGTTCAGAGGACTCAGTTGCAAAAACTAAGCTTAGATACCTCATGTTATGAACAAATATTTTTTGTGAGAGGTGAGCACATGCGATTTTTACCACCGTTCCAAACGCAGCCCAGCTATCTACTTGCCGGACACCAGCTATAGACCTGCCGAAAGTGGTGTTGATGCGAGATATCCAGATCTCCCAATACACCGCAAAATTCATTTTCAACACAACCAACACATCGCACAAAGCGAGACACATCGCACAAAGCGAGACAATCAAACACACACCTAATAACTCAAACATAACGAAACGAAAAAACCCAAAAATTCAAATGGATTTTGCGAGTTTTGTGGAACAAAACTCGATTTTATTGAAAGAAAATTAACTCCTTATATATAATAAGCGTAAGGGAGATCTTATCCAAAACTTTGGTTGGTCACTGTACTACCAAAAGTATATGATCCGTTGGATTATAAAAATATAAATATTCAAATAGATGAGGACCGTTAGATATAATATTAAAAGTTGTATTTGATTAATAACAGGATAGTATTTAAATACTAAAAGGTGTATTTTGATAATTTAAACCAATTATAAATAGGTTTTCTATATTGAATAGAAATCTTTATGTAAAAAATCGTAATTATCTTTTCTCTTTAGTTTATGGATAGTTCCGGTTAGATAATAACTCATTATATATAATAAGCGTAAGGAAGATCTTATCCAAAACTTTGGTCGGTCACTGTACTATCAAAAGTATATGATCCGTTGGATTATAAAACTATAAATATTCAAATAGATGAGGACCGTTAGATATAATATTAAAAATTGTATTTGATTAATAATAGGATAATATTTAAATACTAAAAGGTGTATTTTGATAATTTAAACCAATTATAAATAGGTTTTCTATATTGAATAGAAATCTTTATGTAAAAAATCGTAATTATCTTTTCTCTTTAGTTTATGGATAGTTCCAGTTAGATAATAATTATTAAACTATCATTAAATTAAAGATAATTTTGTTAGCTTCGCGTGGGCTGTAAAATTGTTAAAATATGTTGTATAAAACTCAAGATAGAGCCCAAACAGTAAAGTGATTATCTAAATTTTAATAATTTTTTTTTTAATTTAAACCAATTATAAATAGGTTTTCTATATTGAATAGAAATCTTTATGTAAAAAATCGTAATTATGTTTTTTATTTAGTTTATGGATAGTTCCAGTTAGATAATAATTATTAAACCATCATTAAATTAAAGATAATTTTGTTAGTTCGCATGGGCTGTAAAATTGTTAAAATCTGTTGTTTAAAACTCAAGATAGAGCCCAAACATTAAAGTGATTATCTAAATTTTAATTATTTTTTTTATTATTGTAGCACCAATTTAATTTTTTTTCTAATTCTTTTAAATTTATAAATTCTATGTTTATTTCAATAAAATATTAAAATCAATTTAAGAAAAAATTAAAATCGATCTGGTCCGTGTACGACCACTATACGACCAAATTAATTATTACAGTTAGATCTTAAATAGATCGATGAGAATTGTTAGATCTAATATTAAAAAGTATCTGATTAATAATAGAATTATATTTAAATACTAAAAAGTGTATTTTGATAATTTAAAATTTTTCTATGTAAAAATTCTTAAATATCTTTTCTCTTTAATTTATGTATAGTTCGAGTTAGATAATAATTGTTAAACCAAATATCAGATAACAATTCATATCGATTACAATATTAAAAATTATCAATATAATGCTCATGTATATCATACTAACAATGATACATATGGACCTTGCGTTATAAAAGACTTAGGAGAACTCCTGTACATGAATAAATTTAAACATTTTTTTTCTGAAGTAACATAACAATTTGATTAATCCAAATTATAATTATATTATTTTACATATAACAAACATAAAAGGATAATATCAAAATATTATTAAAATATTGAGGGTTTCATATTCATAAACAATAATTTTGAATATAGTACTTATCCATCTTTTCTTTTCGGTTTATGGGTAGGTCAACTGGTCAAGTTAGATAATAATTATTAAACCATCATTAAATTAAAGATAATTTCGTTAGTTTTAAAATCGTCAAAATTCAATTTCTAAAACTCAGGATAGAACCCAAATAGTGAAGTGAGTATCTAAATTTTAATAAATATTTTTTTATAATTGTAGCACCAATTTATTTATTTTTCCACTAACTCTTTTAAATATAGAAATTTTATCTTTCTTTCAATAAAGTATTAAAATAAATTAAGAACAAATTCAAATCGATAAAGACTATAATAATATGAGAATAAAAATTTATATAATCATAACATAATTTTTATTCTTTTTAATAATTTTAAAGTAATAATGTATTTTAAAATTTTATATACACTATAAATAAAACCGAAACATTAAAAATAAAAACAGTTAGTAAGATACTTATATCAGTATGTACTTGATATCCTTATTATATTAAACTCTTTTATATAATAAGCATAATAGGGATCTTATCCAAAATTTTGATCGTGACAACCAAATTAACAAGGACTATTAGATCTTAACTAGATAAATGAAAATCGTTTGATCAAATATTAAAAAAGTGTATTTTATTTATAATAGGATTATATTTAAATTCTTAAAAGTGTATTTTGATAATTTAAACCAAATATACCAAATATAAATAAGTTTTTAATATTGAATAGAATTCTCCATGTAAAACATTCGTGACTTTATTTTCTCTTCCATGGACAAATCCAGTTAGATAAAAATTGTTAAACCATCTTTTAATTAAAAATAATTTAATTATCTTCACGTGGGGTGTAAAATCGTCAAAATCTGATTTTTAAAACACAAGATAAAGCCCAAATCAGTAAAGTGAGTATTTAAATTCTAATAATGATTATTATGTCATCATTATTTTAACGCCAATTTAATTACTTTTTTTTAACTATTTTAAATTTAGAAATCTATGTTCAAAAATTAAAATCAATCTAAGAAAAATTCAAATCAACAAAGAATATAATAATACGAGGATAAAATTTTATAAAATTATGCATATTTTTTATCCTATTTTATTAAGTTATAGATCATAACTAATCAAATATAATTTATTATTAAATAATAAATTATACGCAAATTGTGATTTTGTTTTATAAGCACTCATAGAGACCTAATTTCATTGTTAGCAGGACTATATTCATATTAAAAAAAAAACCGTATTTTAAAATTGTAGACTCAGCTACAGAACAAACCTAACTTTTTTAACCTATATACATTGTAAATTATTAAATTCGAAACTTTAAAAGTTTGTTAATCAATTAGTATAGTACTTTTATGAAAAATCGTACTTTACAAAAAATATTATCAAATAACCTATGTCTGAAAGAAAAAAAATGAAAAAAATTCTTTTCTTTTTGAAAAAAACACCTGTAAATTTTAATATGTTGTTGGTAGATTCAAATCTTAGATCATTCCGTTTCTCAACAATTTAATTTGAAAGATCCAACGATTATGGATTGAGTAATCAAACAAAGCGACCACACTTATAAGAAAGCTTTCATTATTTAGTCTTTAATATAATAACATAGATATTTATGGGATATACTATAAAAAAATGAATTTTATACAGAATTTTGATCGTCACGGTGTGCTACTTTAAAAGAAGAACTATTACAAAAATAAATAAATTTAATTGATAATTTATTTTCTCAAAAGTTCAAAGTTCCCGCATCATTAACATATTACAAAAAAGAGTATATTATATTTTAGCAATAAATATTTAAAAAAATTAAAAATAAAAAAATTATAAATATTAAGAAAAATTAATGATGTTATCCTGGTAGTTTGGTCCTAAATACGGCCAAAACATTCTCAACCGTTAGATCCAATACTTTTAAAAATAGATGATCAAGATTATATCATATAAAAAGAAATTATTATCTAAAAATTATATAAGTTAAAATATATTATATTAGGATTGGATTTTCCAAAAGTTAAAACATAAAAATAGTTGTAATTAAATAAGGAAACCCATTTATAACCAAAATAATAAAAATCGTTTAATCTTAAATATATAGGTGAAAACCGTTAGATTTAACATTAAAACCTGTATTTGGTTAATAAATGTTATTCTAATAATCTAAACTACATATAAGTTAAGTAGATTTCCTAAATCGAATAGAATTCTCAACATTAAATTTCGTCACTTTATTCTCTTTTTAGTTTTAAAATAGTTTTTAATTGAAAAAGAACTATTAAACCACAACTAAATTAAAGATTATTTTGTGAATTTCATGTGAACCATAAAATTGGCCAAATCTAACTTTTATAACTCAATATAAACAAATATTAAATTGAACGTGTAAAATATAATAAATATCAAATTTTTAAATATAATTGTTTTGGCTAAATCTTTTTTAACAATAATTTAATCATGTAAACTAATAACTTTTAAATATTAAAATATTCATAAATAAATATAATTATAAATATTAAAAAAACAATCGTGTGTTGCATCGTAATAAAAATATAATTATAAACAGAATAATTATAAATAAAATTTAAGTAACCGTGCATCGCACGGGCTATAAGCTAGTTAAAAAAACAAGAGAAGAGTTGTTGTGTGGACAGAGAGGGGAAGAAAAGGGATGAAGAAAAGGGATGGAGATGGAGATGGGAAGAAAGAGGATGTGGATGAAGATGTTGGGGCTAGGGTTAGGAGAAGATGGGTCGGCCGACTCTCATAGGCTTACTAAATTTTGTTTTAAAATATATAAAAATTATAAAAATAAAATATGTAATAAAATATCCACAATTTTAACCACCATCGGAGATGATCTTTTCCACCGTGTACTTCCCTTCAACTAAATTACTACGATCTGTACCCTTATAAATCCCCCGTTTTGAATTCATATTATAGGGTTGTCCAAGACTCGGAACAAAGTACGGCCCTAAAGTAATCTTGAATCCACCCCATATCTCTCTTCCTATATAAAACTACTGACTCAGTTTTTTTTTCTCAGTTATTATATATTCCAATTTCCAGGACGACTGTCCAGTCAAAGTTTGAACTGAGCACGGGTAAGAAGTTGATCAAACTTGTGACAATTTAGAGCATCTTCAATGGGCTTAGAGCATCTCCGATGGCGTTAGCTAAAATGATTGGCTAAAATGATATAAAATACTGATTATGTAAAATTTGTTGAATCTGTAAGGTGTTTTACTTTAATGGAGTTGGCTATAATGATTGGTTATATTTTAAAATTGGTATGTTAGTATTATTTCAAGTTGTTAAAAATAGAATATATTGTCTCAATATGGTAATCGATGATGTGGAGTTTCACTACAGGTCCCTAGAGGTTCGACAAATATAGCCAACATGAAGGGGTTGGCTATAATTTTAGCTAACAGCATTCTGCCATTGAAGATAAACTTTTTTTACATATTATCTAAAATATTTAATTATGGTATTTTCTATACACTTTTAGCTAAAGGCTTTGGGTGGTTGGAGATGCTCTTACCTATAATGATTCCTTAAAATATTATAAAATAATAGTTACCTAAAATATAAGAAATCAAAAACGTATTTTGCTTGTTCCTTATACTAGCTTAAAACCCGTGCAAAGCACGGATTGTTAATTGTTATTTTATTATTATTTTTAAATAAATTTTTAATTGTATTTTTTTAAAAAATAAGTAGGCATGTTAAAATAGCTAAACACTTTTAATTAATTAAAAACATTAAAACATATTTTAAAATAAATAATTAAGGGTTTGCCCGTTATATTTTTGAAAAAAAAAAGGTTTTAGTAAGGAAAAATAAAAAATGTAACATATATTTAGTTTAAAAAAGAAAAATGTCCGTGATATTTTTGGAAAATGAGGTTTTAAAATTTAATAATTAAAAGTATTTAAATACATTTTAAAATAAATTAGTAAAGGGTTTATCCGTGATATTTTTAGAAAATTAATGGATTTTATGAAAAAAATAGAAAAAGTGAATTGATAAAGGTAATTTCCCATGATATATTTAGAAAAGGAGAGACTTTGTTAGAAAAAATCTAGAATGTGTTTTAGCTGAAAATGTAATTGGTTATAAAAAGGTATTTAGTTATTTATATTTTAATATTTTTAGTAATTGCATTTGTTAAGAAAAATAAGTAGGCATGTTAAAATATGTAAATTTTTAAAAAACAATTATAATATTAAAATAGGTTTAAAAATAAATAACTAAAGGTGTGTTCGTGATATATTTGGAAAATTAGTGATTTTAGTAAGGAAAAATAGAAAAACTAACATGTTAAGTAAGGTTAATTAAGTAAAAATACGAAGTACAGTTAAGTAAGGGTAATTAAGTAAAATCACAACATACCATATCGACCGACCAACCAAACTTTTAATGTTTCGTATATTATATAATAGTATTGATTGATTGGTTCCCAATATCTTCACATATTCTATTTTATTATTATTTTATTAGTTATTTATTAATTTAACATCAATAAAAATAGTACAATTTATTTATTTTAGTCATTTACTCATATTTTATCAATATAATTTAATTTATAAAAAAATATTTAGTTAATAATATATATATTTTTAAAAAATTACAGAAATAAATAAATATAAATTTAGATCGAATTTATTCATTTTGGAATTGAATTCAAGAATAAACTCGATCCAAAACAATACAACAAAGATGAGTCATCAAGATAGGGAAGCAAAAAGATTGCTAAGAGCAATTACAATGAAACTCCCTATCCCCTAAATTTGTCCTAGTTATACATATTTTAGGGGTTTGGATTTAAAAATCATGCTCCAATGAGATTTCTTATCCTCAAAATTTTTTAGGAGAGAGAAAACCAAACCCCTTACTTAGAGGAGAGAAAAGTGAATTCCTGTAATGCAACATCATCACTGCTTCTTTATAATAGAATATATATCTACTCCAACCCTCCCTTTTAAATTATAGGTAATCAATATAGGTAACACCATTGAAGCAAAACAACATTTGGAGCCCCTATATTATAGATAATGATTATTTTATTATATTTTAGGGAGTCAAAATAGGGAATTGCATTGGAGATGCTCTAAGAGCAAGTTCAAGAGCTTACTTATATCATGTCCTAAGTTCAAATATAAGTAATCTAGCAAAAAATGGTGTTCCAACAATGTCCTAGTGGTTACCTAAATCACTAGAACATCCATCTCATGACCTATTAATAGATAACCACTAGCCATTAGCTATTTAATTTCCATGAATAAAAAATTCACTTCCCTCATTTTTTAAATTTCTTTTCTCTCTCTTTCTTCCACTCTTTTTCTCTCTCTTTTCAAATATATTATTATAATAATAATAGAGAATAGATATAAATAATGTTGTTGGAGTTCCTACAAAAAATCAAATCCCTAAATCAGTAGGACACATTATTATATAATATTTATAAGTAACCAACTAGAAAATTGTTGGACTTATCTATGAAACCATTTTCTCTCACCTAAAACTTTAAGGTAAGAATTATGTTCATGGGAGAAGAGTTTTTGAACAAGAATCCTTATAATTACATGTGTGACAACAATATAGGTAACTAGTAAGGAGAGAGGTGCATGCTTAGGTTCTGTTAGACAAAGGCCAGGCTGTGACATCAATTATTATGAATATTTTAAAATTTCCCTCAATTCTCTAAAAAATTTAGACAAATTTTTTATTAATAGACTATATATTCAATTATTGTTTCCATTGATGTTCAAATTATCAATTAATCCATTATTTTAACTGAATTTTTCAGTCACGATTTCGATTTGTTCAATCACGATTTATAGGAGTCCACTAGTTTATGTTCCAAAAGTGAATATATCACTCTGTTTTTTGACAAGAATATATCCCTTGTTTAAAATACAAGGTGTGTACAAAAACATCTAGAGCGTTTTTTTCCTATGTTTTGAAAACTATAAAAAACAGAATTCTATACCTAAAGTTAAGTTTTAAATTCAATAGTACCTTCTTTACTTCTTTTAAAGGTTTTAATAAACAAGTTTTCTTAAAATTAAACGCTCCATCTCAAACATTAAAATTAAATTAATAAAACATCTTAAAAAAATGTGAGATGTAAATTAGTAGACAAACAGAACAAAGAAAAGCTGTTCATCTGTGGATATCCATCTCTACGGTTGTCTGGCCGCTGCCTTTCATTCCTTAACATCCTACATTCTTAAAAATAAACTGTATATAAACATACATAAATATATGCATATACATTTAAATCAAGAACCAAAATGCAAACAACAAAAGACTTTTCATGTATGCATCGATGCTTACAGATACAGAACTGAAAAATCTATACCCATAATTAAAAATCAATGCAAATCAAATATACAGCACAAAATCCGAAACCAAAGAAATTAAAAATTTAAAAATAATCAAAGGGAAGTGAGAGGGGCTCATATCAAGTGTAACTTAAAAGATGAATCTGTCATAGCGGGTGATGCCAATGAAGCCAACCGAGATGGGGCGGCATCAGATCTGAATCTTGAGATCCGACCCACTCGAGCCCTCTCTCTTTTTAATCACTGCCCCTCTAATAATTTTGCAAAACAGAAGCTGTGATAATACAATACAAGTTCGATGAGGGGCGGCGAATTATGATACTGAAGAAGGTAGCTTATGTATGGTGGTTATATATAGAGGCTAGGCCGAGGGGTTTATTTTAGGGTTTAATCTTGGTATTCTAGTTTGAGGGTGTAATTGTAAATTTACTGGCTTGTGTTCGGTCTCTATTGTATCAAGAAGTAATTTTAGGATCAATTTAGTACAAAAAAAAAAAGAAGTAATTTTAGGATCAATTAAAAATTAAAATTACTATATTTTAATTCACGTAAATTATGATTTTATTTTTTAGGAACGGTGAATTTTTGTTTTTTGGCTTACCGACTTCTGTTCCCAAATTAGGCAATTTCAACTGTTTTTTTTTGTTTTTATTTAATTATATTAGTTTTTGAGTTTTTTCTTTCCCATTTTAAGACTAGCCCCGTTAATTTGTATTTAATTTGGATTTTAAAAGATTTTTTCTGAATTTTTAAAATCATGGTATATTCAATTTATGTTTTTGAAAGTTTTTTAATATCTTGTTGTGTATTAATAAGATTTTTTTTAAATCTAGGTTTATTCAATTTAGATTTTAAAAAGTCCATTAAAATTTGATGATATTCAGTTTGAATTTTAAAAAATATATGGTCTCGTGGACTTTCTTTTTAATTTGATAAAGTTGAGGATTTTGAAGATATATTTTTTATTTGATAAAGTCGTGAATTTTGAAGAATTAATTAATATATTTTACATTATTTGAAATGTAACTAAAATCCATAATTTTTTTAAGTATTTATCGAAAACTTAGTATAAATAACTGTTTGATAATATTTTTGATATGTGCATTTTTGAGATATAATATAAAAAATTAATGTTGTTGGTAAGTTTTGATATTGAAATCAGTAGCCGTTGAAAAACAGTTTTTTTTAAAAGCATGGGGAACATGATTTCTCTAAAAACAGTTTTTCAGTTAAAAGCACTTTTCAAAAAATCTGTTTTTGATATTTACCAAACAGTATTTTAGCTGCTTTTCATAAAAAAGTTGTTATTGCTATATGCAACAACAATACCAAACATGACCTAAATCTATAAGAATGAGACATTAACTTTCGATCCAGTCCCAACCGATCTGATTTATTCAATGCACATGTTCAATTGGGGCTGCACAAATTTCCGGCATGGACCTGAAAATTAGACCGACATGGTCTACTAGTCCAAGACCCATACCGGACAGAATATAACCGATCTTAATCCCGGTCCATAAAATAAAATAAAAAATTGATTCTTGATTCGGTTCGGTCCAAAATCTGAAAAAAAACCAGTTCATAGAGTCATTTTTACTTTATTTTACGTATTAAGTTATCATATATACTAGCCTATAACTCGTGCAAGGCACGTGCCTTAAAAATAATAAACTAAAAAATTTAATGTGAACGGAAAATATTAAAATAAAAGTAAAAATTAATATGATAAATTATAAAATGAGAAACTTAAATATTCATTGGAACATAAAAAAATACAAATGAGGTCGAGGAAGATAAATGAGGTATTATTAATATTATTTTAATAAAATAATATTAATAATAAGGACAGGTAGAAAATCTAACATGTTTTAATTAAAAAAAGTAATTGACCGTGATATTTTTAAAAGTGTTTTAATTATATTAATTGTATTTATTAAAAAAATATGTTGACATGTTAAAATAAGTAAGTTTTTTTAATAAGGACAATTAGAAAAGTTAACATGTTTTAATTAAAAAAAAGTAACTGCACGTAATATTTTTAGATGTGTTTTAATTATATTAAATTTATGTGTTAAAAAAATACGTTCACTTGTTAAAATAGGTAAGTTTTTTTAAATAATTAAAAGTATTAAAATATGTTTTAAAATATATAAGTTGCACTTGATATTTTTGGAAAAGAGAGATTTTAATGATAACAAATATAAAAGGTAATATATTTTAATTTAAAGGTAATTGCCCGTGATATTTTTGAAAAAGAAGTAGATTTTGTTAGAAAAAAATGTTTTAACTATAAAAGGCAATCAGCTAGTTACTATTTTTATATTTATTAAATAGAGTATTAAAATAGGTTTTAAAATAAATAAGTAAGGATTGCACCTCATATTTTTGGAAAATAGGGATTTTAGTGATGATGTGTTTTAATTATATTAATTGTATTTGTTAAAAAAAATACGTTCACTTGTTAAAATAGGTAAGTTTTTTTTAAATAATTAAAAGTATTAAAATAAGTTTTAAAATATATAAGTAAGAGTTGCACTTGATATTTTTAGAAAATAGAGATTTTAGTGATAACAAATATAAAATGTAATATATTTTAATTTAAAGGTAATGACCCGTGATATTTTTGGAAAAGAAGTAGATTTTGTTAGAAAAAAAATGTTTTAATTATAAAAGACAATCAACTAGTTAATATTTTAATATTATTTTATTATTTATTAAATAGAGTATTAAAATAGATTTTAAAATAAATAAGTAAGGAATGCACCTCATATTTTTGAAAAATAGAGATTTTAGTGATAACAAATATAAAAGATATTATGTTTTAATTTAAAGGTAATTGTCGTGATATTTTTGGAAAATGAGTAGATTTTGTTAGATTTTTTTTAATTATAAAATGCAATCAGTTAGTTACTATTTTTATATTATTTTATTATTTATTAAATAGAGTATTAAAATAGGTTTTAAAATAAATAAGTAAGGATTGCACCTCATATTTTTGGAAAACATAGATTTTAGTAATAACAAATATAAAAGGTAATGTGTTTTAATTTAAAGATAATTGTAATGATATTTTTGGAAAAAGAGTAGATTTTGTTAGGAAAAAAATATTTTAATTATAAAAGTCAATCAGTTACTAATTTGGTAACTTGACGATAATACAATTCCATTAAAGATTTGATTTGTAGTAGCTTTCGGTATCCTAAAAAGAAAAAAAGTATATTCGTAGCAGTGTATCCTAAATTTAAACAAATTAGATCCCACATTTCCATTTTTTTGATTAGATTTCAATATTATTTGATTTTTATGTAGTAAAATATAGTGAAATATTAATGTAGAATAAAACTTTCCCGAATTTTGATTATATTATTAATTTATTAATTAGAAAAAGTACCGAAAACCAAAAACCGACCATTAACCGAAAACCAAAACTTTCAATGTTTCGGTTTTAATAATACTAGCCTATAACCCGTGCAAGGCACGGGCCTTAAAAATAATAAACTAAAAAATTTAATGTGAACGGAAAATATTAAAAATAAATAAATTAATATGATAAATTATAAAATGAGAAACTTAAATATTCATTGGAACATAAAAAATATAAAAAAAATATAAATGAGGTCGAGGAAGATAAATGAGGTATTATTAATATTATTTTATAATAAAATAATTTTAATAATAAGGACATATAGAAAATCTAACATGTTTTAATTAAAAAAAGTAATTGACCGTGATATTTTTAGAAGTGTTTTAATTATATTAATTGTATTTATTAAAAAAATACGTTGACATTTAAAATAAGTAAGTTTTTTTAATAAGGACAAATAGAAAAGTTAACATGTTTTAATTAAAAAAAAGTAACTGCACGTAATATTTTTAGATGTGTTTTAATTATATTAATTTTATGTGTTAAAAAAATACGTTCACTTGTTAAAATAGGTAAGTTTTTTTAAATAATTAAAAGTATTAAAATAGGTTTTAAAATATATAAGTTGCACTTGATATTTTTGGGAAAAAAGATTTTAATGATAACAAATATAAAAGGTAATATATTTTAATTTAAAGGTAATTGCCCGTGATATTTTTGGAAAAGAAGTAGATTTTGTTAGAAAAAATTGTTTTAACTATAAAAGGCAATCAACTAGTTACTATTTTTATATTATTTTATTATTTATTAAATAGAGTATTAAAATAAATAAGTAAGGATTGCAGCTCATATTTTTGGAAAACATAGATTTTAGTAATAACAAATATAAAAGGTAATATGTTTTAATTTAAAGATAATTGTAATGATATTTTTGGAAAAGGAGTAGATTTTGTTAGAAAAAAAATATTTTAATTATAAAAGCCAATCATCTAGTTACTATTTTGGTAACTTGACAATAATACAATTCCATTAATGATTTGATTTGTAGTAGCTTTCGTTATCCTAAAAAGAAAGAAGTATATTTGTAGCAGTGTATCCTAAATTTAAACAAATTAGATCTCACATTTCCATTTTTTTTTATTAGATTTCAATATTATTTGATTTTTATGTAGTGAAATATTAATGTAGAATAAAACTTTCCCGTATTTTGATTATATTATTAATTTATTAATTAGAAAAAGTACCGAAAACCAAAAACCGACCGTTAACCGAAAACCAAAACTTTCAATATTTCGGCTTTAATAATATAGTATAGATAGTATAGATAGATCAAATATTAACACATATCATATTTTAAAGTTCCAAATTAATAGATAGTAAATTGAAATAATAGAGATCAAAACTAAAAATTAGATGATTAAATTTTGTACTTGATATAATGAAAAATTAATACTCTTACGTTCACAAATTATTATTACCTTACAAATAACAAATTGTATACTTATTTTTAAATTTTTATTATCATACGGAGCAATCAATATATTTTATCTATTGAAATTTGCAGAAAAAATTAAATTAAATCATAAAAAATAAATTTTTTTCATATAATTATTAATTAAACCGATCCATACAGGTCCGGATTTTTTCGGTCTGGTCCGGTCCTAAAACTGAATACAATCAGTCTAGTGTCTGGTTCATGAATTTGATAAAATCCGATCTTCGGTCCGGTCCGGAGTGGGTTCAGTCCGATTTTAAACCTTTGTACATACTTTTTTTTTTATAGGTAATTAGTTTATTAATAAACGACCATACGACATCTACAAAAATAATCAATATTGAACAAACACGTAATAAAGTAGATCAAATAAGAAATTTCTTCATCCGAACTACGATCGTTGAGTAGATCATTCATTGTGGTACATCTTTCACTCATATCGCTGGAATTTGCAGTTGAAGAGACGTCTAACAATCTATTGTAGTCATGAAGAATGTATATATCCAATTCTTCAAAACGTATTTGAAACATTGACTGTAATTGCGATCCCATATAATCCAAATCAATGAACCAATATTATAAATCCTACAGATCTACAATCCTGGATGCTAAAATAAACCAAACTCTCACGGAGAACAAACCCAAAATTTAGGTAGAGAAAACCCACTATGGGGTACTAAAACTCTCAATAAAAGAGAGACTTATTCAAATTAAAAGTAAAATCGAGTGAGAAGGCTGAAAAGGGGACTTATCACAACCAAAAGACTGATGATGCCCCTAAACTAAAACAAAAATTAGGATTTTCCAGAGAGGGAGCAACCTTTGTGCATACCTAGGTTCAATATCTTCAATTTCTTGTCCGCACCGAAAAAATCCAGGCCCGGCATGATTTATCCAATAGGTTGGTTCACTATCTCAATCTTTTAGTCCAGCTCAACCCGTTCATTTGGCACCTAAACCCTAAAGCATTTGGCACATAAACCCTAAAGAGTAGGTAGAAGTAGAGAGAGTGGAGATAGACTACTGGAACCTGAAGCAGAGTGGAGAGAAATATCTTGAATTTCAGGTGATTAAATCGGTGATTTAATGGATGAGATTATTTTGAATTTGGAGCAAAAAATCGAAAAACGCTTTACCGAGGATGATCTCAAGGATTACTCGGAAAAAAATCCCATCGATGATAATGATAGTAACAAATTTTTCTTGCCCACGTCGAAACTTTTAATGTTGATTTTCGGAATAAAATGTCACAATATCGAATCCAAATAACGTCCGTCCCTTGTTATAGATGATATAAATACTGCTGTCTGTTTTAGAAGGAATGTACCCTCCCCATCTTGCACTTTTCACACCTTTCACTGACCTACTTAGTCATCTCATTGAACACTACAAAGCTAACCCTAATGTCAAATGTTGTGATCCCAACTCACCCTTTAGGGGTGGTATTGTATTATAACTTTAAATAACTTTTATTGACTTCTAAAAAGTCAATGACTTTTGTTGATTTGATAAACTTTTAATGACTTTTATGGAGTTTGTATATTTCATCATTACAGACTTTTTTATATTGACTTTTGAGGACTTTTACTTATATCTAATGACTTTTGATCGTTAACTTATATTAATATGAATATAAAATTATAAATACGTAATATATAGAAAAATGTAATAAATAATAAGTTTATATTAAAAATTATATAACAAGAAGATCGAATCACTACACCATAAATGGTCTACTCCAACATTTAGAGGTGATGTTGCCTTTGATTTTGTTGGCTTTGCCATACATATTTCTGGCTACTACAACATTATCAATTTGGTGTTGGCATAGGCATCGAAACAGTGTTGTTGTAGATATAAAGTGTTGCCATGTTGGCGTAGGTATGAATTGTGTTGCCATAATTTTGCAGCAAACAATTTTTTTTTCTTTTTAACTAAAAGTTAAAATATTCATTTTTTATTTGGCGTAAGAATTAATTAATTTAATCGGATATTTTATAATTTCTTTAAAAATTTAGAATATGACAAAATAAGTGAATAATGAAATGAAAAATATTAAAATAATTGTTTTGATATTAATTTTTTTATTTTATAATTATTAAATTATTATTCAACAAATTTAAGTAAATAATTTTTTTATAAATGTATTTTAATGTTCTATTAAAATTTTTGTATGTGATAAAAAATATCCAAATACAATAATATGAATATGTAAAAATAAGTTGAACAATACATTAAAAATTTTAAATATTTTTATAAAATTTAAAAAATATATTTATAAATTCGATAAATAAAAAATAACATATATTATTTAGAAAACATGAAAATCTGTTGAAAATTTGTTGAGCGGTAAAAAGACGGCCCAACCCAAAATTAGACAGCCCGCTCTCTTTCACTGCATCTCTTTCTAAAGTATAATTAAGAAGAATTAAAACGTTTTGGAGTGAAATAATTATATAATTATTATAATTCCTAAAGTATTTTTTTTTATAAATTTAAAATAAATAACTCTTCATCTAAAAATATTATTTAAGATATTGTCTTTGCACATGAAAAGGTGAAATATTAGTAGAGCGGCAAAATGACCGCCTCTTTCAATTTTTTTGGTGAGCATTACTAAATAGTAAAGACCCTTCCATTTTTTCTTCTCCCTCGCTTCTCTCTCGTTCAGATCTCTCTCTCCCCACTCTCTACATCTCTCTATCTTTTCCATTTTTGTATTTTATTTCTTTGATTAATTGCTCTTTCTCCTCTCGTTCTCTTTGATTAAGGGCTTCAATTTAGAGTTTGTTCGGTTTGGGGATTTTTCGATCTAGGGTTTTTACGATTTAAGTAAGTTTCGGTTTTACAAGTTCTTTAATTTTGGGGTTCAATGCTTGTTCTAATTTGTTAAATTACTCTATTTTTTTGCATTAGGGCTTCGATTTAGGTTTTCAGCGGAGCTGATTTCGATTTAGGGCTTCCTCTTCGATTTGGTTATGTAATTAGTGTGTTTTATTAAGGTTTTAGCTTTGTTGTATGTTTTTATGTCATTTCACGGTTAATTTGTGATGGTAGGATGATGGTAATGAAGAGGCGGGTGGTGAAGTAAGCAAGCGTGAGAAGGCGAGGCTGCGGGAGATGCAAAAACTAAAGAAGGAGAAGATAAAAGAGCTTCTGGATGCTCAAAATGCTGCAATTGATGCTGATATGGTATGTTTAGTTTGAATTCCTTACTATTTTTATTATAACTATATAAGTTTTGAGTGTGTAATGTAAAATGTATGTGTTTTGAGTTGTTTGCTTTGTTGGTACGGAAGTGTTTGACGTGTTTATTTTTGTTGGTACGGAAAATTACCTGTTTTTCAAAGTTGGAAACAAGTTAAGAAGTTGTAAGTCTGTTTTTTTAAAGAGAATTTTTTCTTTGATAATTACTTAATCAGAGTTTTAGTGATGGTCAATCATGGGGCACTTTTAGTGCAATCTCAATCTATTAGAAGTGTGCAATCACAGAGATATTCAAAGGACTGGTTTTGAGGGACCTATACCTTCAAGCATTTCTGTTTTGACAAATTTAACTGAGTTGTAAGTAACTACTTCTAGACTATTCCTTGTTGGTTCTTTGGGACATCCCTGTGCTTTCGAATCACATTAGAGTACTTTTCCCTCTTTGCAGATTAATCAGAAATCTAAATGGAGAAGCATCAGAATTTCCACAGTTAGAAAACCTGACAAAATTACGGAGTTTGTGAGTCATATCTACTACTAAGACATGATGTACATCTGTAGCACTTCTATGCTTCAGAAAAATTAATAGTACTCTTTCATGTCTTACAGAATGTTGAGGAGCTGTAATTTATCTCGGGACATTCCTAACTATCTATCACGATTCTCAGAACTACAGAAATTGTAATACTAAGTACTTCCATACAGTTTTTCCTTTGTTTTAAAACGTAACTTACATTATATAAATGTCTTCAAGTCCTTGTTTAACGCAGCATGGTTTCATTTTATTGCAGAGACCTAAGCTTTAATAATTTGGCAGGAGAGATACGCAGTGATCTTAGTGGCTTGCAACATCTCGAGAAATTGTAAGCAATCAAAGATTCCTCTCTTATCAGTTAACAGGGATATTACTGTTAAAGCCACGTTTGATTCCTCTGTCTCGTTTCGGTCCTCTTTCGTCTGAAGGGCTGCTCTTTTGTTGAGTTGATGTCAGCTGTAGTTGTTAGGTTCATGTCGCCTGAATTAAAAAGTTGTAGTGAAAAAATTGTATCAAGGAGAGTTAATTGTACCCCCTTTTGTTGACTGTTAAGATCAAGCAAGAATGTAAACAGGCTAAATAATACCCATTCAGAAGCCAAAGGCTTTTACTATACTGACAAAGCATATGATACCCCGGGCATTGCAACATAGTGGATATACATCTTCATTTAGTAACCAAAGGTTGAGGACTTGAGAGTTTGAGAGGCTGCATGTCTTCAATCAAAATACATTCCTATTTAATATATAACTAAACTTATTATTTATTAGTAATTTTCAAGCCAACGCTTTTGTGTTTCACACACTTGTATGTGCTGCTCAGGTTCTTCTCTCCTAATCCTTTTTACTCCCTACTAATATTCATGTGTCGTCCTGTTATATTTTATGCATTTACATCTTCATAGCATATAAAAACTACAATCTTAGTTCAAAATGAATATGCCAATATGAATTAGGCATTTTGATTGCTTTTGTCATTGACCAAACTGAGTACTAGACAGATTATTCACATTCTGCTGACCCATAATTAACAGGGATCATTAACAGGGATGTCAAGGAGTACGCACTCAAAAACTCTTATCAGTTTCTAAATCTTTTACTGCTTTTAATTTGGGCACATGTATGTCAAGTGTGTGCAACCTATGCAATTTGTTTCCTGAGAATATGCAAAAGAAAATGGTGATGGTGTGGATTAAATAATTAGAAAGAATCACTAGCCCATTGCTTCAGAAATATGGAAATATAATTATGTTTTCATATGCATTTGGTACTATTATTATTAAATCTCCATACACTTCCTCTCTCCTTTCATATCTATAAATAGAGTTTGATTTTCTAGCAGTTTCCTCAACTTTTTCTTTCTTAGTTCTTCCTCATTGACTTTCTAATCAGGTTCCCAATCATCTGTAAGCACATCTTAGATAATGAGAGTTGTCAATTTCCTGGTTTGTTTATTATGATGCGTAGAGTTGTAAGCTCAAGGGAAAACTTAGATACCGGTAACTCCAGAACAAGGCCATTGCCGAGACTTAGATCATTTGGAAATCCAAGGACAGTGCCTCTTGACATTATTAAAGAGAGAATTCTTCAATGGCATAGAAGGTATCCTTTTTACTTATTATTTATTGTTTTTACCAAAACACACACTTATTTTATTTGGCATTACGCTGGCCAGTGAAAACATGCAATTTTCTTGCAAATTAAAGGTATCGTAGCTTATTGGTTTATGTAGTTTAACCTTTTTCTTCATTAACGTCATCTTCTTTTTTGTGTTTGTCTTGCAGCATATATGAGCAGCATCTTCAGGCCTTGCCTTGTTTTAACAGTAAACTTCAGGAGCAGGTATGCTCAGTTTCACGCATCCTTGTGTTATGCTTTTGCTATAATTTTAGCGAATGTCTATTGTAGTCAATGTATCTGAGTCAAGCTAGAATCGTGTAAAACTGTTTGCTTTAAACTTGATTTCTGGACCTCTACAAGGCATTTTCTATACCAACTCCACATCTTGATTTCTGATTATATGATTATAGGGGAAAAAACTAAATTTAAACTCTTGTGCAGGCAATGGAGCAATTTATCGGTAGCAATGTCGAAATGTGTTAATGGACAGTGGTCTAGTGCTCATGCAACCTTCTATGGAGAAGCTGATGCTTCTGGTACAATGGGTAAGAACCAAATCCCCTGCATTATTCTTTTTCTTGGTTAATGTTTCGTAAATCGTAATTTTGTAGCTCATGTAGACTTCGATATATAATGTAGGAGGAGCTTGTGGATATGGAAATCTTTATAGTCAGGGTTATGGTACAAGCACAGCTGCACTGAGTACTGCTCTATTCAATGCTGGCCTCACTTGTATTATACCTAGACGACCAATTTGGATCGGTTAAAGGTTCCACCTGTATTTTACATGGATTTTAATCTCGATAATTGTAGGTGATTGACCTCCCTTAATTCGATGCCAGTTGATGAAAGTGGCAAACTGGTGAGATTTCCTTGGTTGTTTAGGCAAACAAGAGGTCCTAGAAGTGGTTTTGCTACTGCTGAGAGGATTTCTTGGAGATTTAAAACCCACACTTGTAGAGCATGGCATTTAACAACCCTGTAGCATAGAAGGCTGGGCAAAAGGTGTTTTGTCCTTGTGTTTGGAGATACTCTCGTAGTTGGTTGAATATTGTGTTTATAGATACTCTTGTAGTCGATTGAATTAGAATTGTTGGTTTGGATTATATGTAATATGATGTTAAATGAAAAAACAGGTTATATTGATTTGGTTGTTTTAAAATGCATATATACAAATTATGTATTTGTTTTGTATACAAAAAAGTGTTTTCATTGATGCTTAAAGTGTTGAGAAAAGAATAATTGATGTTAAAAAGATGTTTCTAGAACATGTGAGCCCTATATTGGACCCCACAGGCCACAGGTGGGGTTTAGGTTGTGGGCCAACGGTGGGTCCCACTTTATTTTATTGAAAATATAACACAAAGACAACATAGATATTATGTTGGTGTAGGGTAATAATATTGTTGCCATAACAGTCTATTACAACACCAAAGCTCATGTTACCATAGAGGAGGATAATGTTGGCATAGACCCCAAAGCTAACATCAAAAAAACCAACATAAAAAAAGTGTTGGCTTTGCAATATTTGGGCCTACAGCAACATATTTTGGACATACGGCAACAGTTTTCAAGGCTTGCCATAGGCCATTTATGGTGTAGTGAATTATTGATATTTCACCAATAATTTTTTTTTATATACAATTGTAATATAAACTATTATTAAATTATTGATTTTTAATTTTTAATCTTGAATATATGTATGTAGAGGAATTTTAAACTTTCAAAGGTTTATCATCTAACCGAAGGATATGCAATGTGTCCCCGGAAACTTTAGACAATAAGACTTTAATGTCTGAAAATAAATATCTTGAACTTCAAGCGCACGTGAGAGAAAAAATGACATTAAAACTAAGAAAATAGAATTCTTAAGTAAAGTACAATTTTTTACAACAAAATCTAAACGAAAAGAAAATTATATAATTAATAATTAATACAAATAGAAATCCAACCAAAGGGATCCCTTTGGTTAGACTCGTCAAATATTCAAATGGTATAAAATCAAGTAAAAAGTACCAATTCTAACCTCATACATCAATATAATTTAATTAAATTTAAAAAAAATAAGTAAAAAAGGACTTAATAAGTTTTTTTGCAAATGAATATGTGTAAATATGAACATTAAGAATCTTAACATTCAAAACTAAAAAGATAGTAGAAGCTAAAAACTTTCAAGTTAAAAAGTAAATCAGTTAAATCAAAGAGATAATATTTGACAAAAAAAATCAAAGGGATAATAACCATCGTTCATAATTTAAGAGAGAAAATATTCTATTTGTGAAAGAGAAATGACAAAATTCTTAAATAAATGAAATTGAAGGAAATAAAATAATAATTTAAAAGTCATATGAAATCTTACCCCAAACCTCGTGACTTTTCACATTAGATCTCTAGTTATATTTTAAGTTAAAAGTCATTAAATGTAATTGTCATTCCAAATTCATGACTTTTTGAATAACAGTCTACTTTTAAAGAGTTGTTAAAAGTTTAAATTGAATAACACCTTACTTTTAATGACTTTTTAAAAGTTGTTAAAAGTCTTAATTCAATAACACCATA
The DNA here is from genome assembly GCA_030848705.1 of Heracleum sosnowskyi. NCBI lineage: Eukaryota > Viridiplantae > Streptophyta > Magnoliopsida > Apiales > Apiaceae > Heracleum > Heracleum sosnowskyi. Next base: position 24,648,607 of record CM061245.1, read on the forward strand.
CTTTTAGATACTCTTTAAAAGTTAGAATTGAATAACACATGACTTTTAAAATCCTTAAAAGTCATTAAAAGTTGGTATTGAATACCACCCCTTAATGACAAGACTCCACTTGAATTGGCTCTTTATATAATAACCATGCTTATTTCCTGGACTCCTGGACGATCTCTTTTCGACTTGATTTCCAAGTTTCATGATAAAAATGTGGAATTACTCTTCGAGCACTTTTGTGTCCTCGTCCGTTGGTGTTCATGAATTACTTTTTACATTTTCGCATGATGTCAAATTGATTGAGCTTGCTACTTTGTTGATGGCGGCTTCTTGCTTTGATATATAACACCTTGTCTACTATGTATTTGTCTACCACCAGTATGTCTCCTGAGCACCATTTTTTTTTTGTAATCATTTTTAATTTATATAGATAAAAGCATACGAAACCGTATGCAGCCCTATGAAATCATAGGGCCTAGTCAATACAAGAAACAAGTTCACGACACAAGGTCAAATTCACTACATAAATGTAAAAAACATAAATGTAAAAGTAAGATTGAAATCCTGCTACAATCTTCTTCCTTCTGTTGTTGTTCAAATAACCAGTAACATTAAACTATCATGAAAGCATCCGTCTGAGTCCTAACAGCAACTCGCTTTCCATCTTGTTCTCTACTTCCTTTTCAGTAGTACTTACAGTACCCACATCAATGACAGACTTCTCTTCGTCTTCGTCACCAGCCTGCCAACAGGAATCATAGATTTTCTCGCAATTAAAAACTGTCTCCAACAAAAGTTCGATGGTGGTTACAACCCAGGTCCCCGACTTGGTCTTATTAACTTCTATGCCAGCCACCAGGTAGAGATCCTTCTCATTCAGACATTCTCCGATCTGGTCTTGCCCAGCCCGTGCCATTAGAACACCCAGCATAGGAACATTGAAATCACTCCAAGTTAGAATATCAACATCTCCATCCCCCTTTCCTGGAAGAAAATCTCCTGTTTTCCAGTCAAAGAGACAAGAAAGACTTTGTTGTACCAGGAAACAAAATCTGGACTCCATGCTCTTAGCATCGACGATGCTCTCGATCATGATTGTAGTTCTCAAAGAATCCACAAGGTCCCAATGCATCTCACTAATATCCCATGCACACTGGCCTAAAGCCAGAGGAACAACCTGGTCATCCCATCCGTTCACCAAGTGCCACAACAAGGATAGGCACCTAAATTGTTCAATCATTCCAGGCTCAACAAGAGGGAGGGGTGTAGCCCATTCGCTAATAACCTCCTCAACACCCATCACACTCAATTTCAAATCAGAAGCAAGCCCACCAACATTGTTTCCAACAATAGTAACCAAAATATTAACAATATACCCTATCAGATCAATAACAACATCTAGAATTATAGTTTTATCCCTTGAATTCAATCCATTATTCATAAATTTCGATTTAAACCCTGAGGGCGTAGTATCACCCTTATTGTCAGAATGAATCTCCGCCAAAACAAAGAAGTTTGACTATAAGAAAACAGGCCCAGCATTCTGAATAATGTGTTGTGAATCCACATTAATCCTATACACATCCTTAACCAAGTGAATAACACAAGAAACCATTAATCTGTGCTCCATGATTCCAGAATCTAACAGAATGAAAACACTACTGCTAATATTCTCAAGAGCCCAATTAACACTTTTTTCATTTGTATACCAAAACAAGATCGACTGACCATAAAGGCAGTTTACAGGATCAAGGTCCAATAGACTATAGTTAATATAACTGTCAAATAAATTCAAATTGAGGCACTCAAGATTACCACTGATAAAAATGTCGCAATCCAACAAATGCAAATAATTCACTAGAGGTTCTACACATGGACTACCAATAGTTCTAAAAGAACAGAGATTAATAACCCGTGTAAGACCAACGTCGCCATTTCTGAACTTAAGTTCCCAGATCACATCCGCTAGTAAAGCCGAATGCAGCATAAGCAGCGGAACAAAGGACATCTTAAAAGAACCCCAATCACAAAGAAGGGTCACCCATTTTGTTGGGTTCCCCATCTTCAAATTTGTCATTTGAAAGGCCAAGGACCCTTCATCACCACTCAAATCCGAGAACCCAGCAGAAGCAAATGGTTCCTGATTTGTGATTCAACTACGGGCTTGATATTTCATAAGGCAGGGCAGCCGAATTATTTTTCAGAGAACTTAATAGGAGGAAACTTGAGGAGCTCATATTAGAGGCTCTAAAAATGGAATTACTCGTCATATCTGTAAAAGAGTTGAATTCTATGGTTAAACCATTTGCTATCTATTTGCGATTGCAAGACTATAAATAGGACAGTACTAGTCGGAAGTTGTATCCCTATAGAGACTTTCACAATACACACTGAACTTTAAAAACACTCTATTTTAGTTAGTCAGTCCTGAAAGAATGTCATAGACTCATACCCATGACACAACTATTACGATTTGACAAGATTTGAGGTCCCTGTGCCTCAGGTAAAGAGAGTTTCAGACCAAGAGATATAGAAACAGTAGTTCTAGTCACGCACTGTTGTTGAAATTGATGCATAGAAATATTTGTGTGTAAAACTGTAATCATTTTATTCGAAAAATGATGTACATTTTACACATCATCAGTCACAAATCTAGGCAATTAGCACAATCATATGATTATGGAAGATTTGAGGATAAAATAACTATTCTTCCTGATAAAAATAGCTATAATCTAACATCTGCTATAATTAGCATACACTCTTGTCACATATGGATTCATTCAAACTATGAGCTATCTAGGTTCCTAAATATGACAGATGAATAATTATATGGTGCCGGATGCTTCTTTCAAACTACTTTCTTAGAGAAAGCACCAATTACTCTTCAAGCTGAAGATTTATCTTAGCGTAATGTCTTTTTGCGCTTATGGGTCCTCCACTGCTTGATTATATATCCCATGATCTCTTTCAAACTAGCTCTTCTGGCCCTCTTTGAATTCCAGAGCTCAGGAACTGGATACCTCCCGCTCGGATTGTACTCATTTAGTTCCAACAATGCATCAGCTACAGCCTTGTATGCATTCTCGCCCCATTCGGTCTTCAAACCTTTCAGCTTTATATCATCTTCGTCTATTACTTCCTGCGGATCTAGAGATCATTATCCGATAGAAAACACAAATATACAACTAGGTAGGTTACTAGCATTTAAGGGTGTATATCGCTAAAGATCTGAACAGAGTAACTTTGAACATGTTTCCAGTTCTAATATTTGACAGACAGAAAGACTGACTATGATAGAAACTTGACAGTAACAAATGAAGAACACCATCCTACTCTGGAAGCTAAAGTCTAACAGGACTGTTATGCAAAACAATTCATACTGTAAGTTTTCTTCTTCCCAGATAAGTTCCATACTGTGAATTCTATATTTTAAACTAAAGATAAATTCACACATATATATATATATATATAAAGTTACTTAGGAAATGCATGAAAATAAGGGTATTGGAATGGGGAAATGCATGAAAATGATATGTTAACTGTTGATATAGTTGAAATAAGAAACCTGCGTTTTTTAATTGTAAATCTTTGAAGGCTACAGGAATCTCCTAACTATATGAAATCAAAGAGCTTACATTTCCAAAGTTTATTTGGCCATTTAGCTTGCAATATATCTCAGGAAGTAACCTGAACGCAAGGAGTGTAAATAGTTGTACAAGAGAAACAACGTTCCTTTTGTTATTAGACAGCTCAACTGTAAGATGCTAACAAGAAAAATGCAAAAACTTAAACCTGGAATCAGTCAATAAAATGTAACAAGTTTAAGAATAACATGACAAGGATGACACAAACAATATAATGATGTTTTTGTTTTTACATAGAAATGTACCTGCAGTTTCCCATCAATGGTTATTCTTTTGAAAGGATGCCATCGTGCATTCCTAACACGACGTTCCCAAAGTGAACATAGTGTTGCAGACTGCTCTTCCCAATCTTCAGTCGTGCACTTCTGCTGGCAAATATCTTGGAAAACTTTTCGATTAACCTCCCCCATTCTTTTGATATAAAATATGGAACGCAGATTCAGCATACCTTCCAAACCCTTGTAAAGATAACCAGAGTATCATCAGGAAGAACATGGTACCAATGGCATGTTTAAAGGTGGATTCTAGCTAATAAATAATATTGTTACCGGAAAGTGTAAATATTAGCCATGACAAAGAAGTACGAAGATAAGTAAAGATACCTCTATCACTTCCTTGCGAGCATCTTGCAGCTCACGGTTACTCATGGACTCCTTTATCATCAAAGTTTTACTCAGGCTTTCAAAGTGTTCCAGTTCTTTTCTTAGTTTCTCCTCTGTCTCTTTATTCGGTACATTGTTATCATCACTTTCATTATAGCAAGGATCTTCTACCTGCAGTTAAGTCATATAGTTTGAATTCCCTTGATTTGAATAAAGTTCTAATGAAGAATATAGATAGCAAAGTAAATGCAGAGTTGAGATCAAAAGGAGATGCAATGAACAAATGAGCAAATTATAACAACAATAAACATAAAAAAAAAATGTACGAGTAGAGATTAATAATGAAACAATATACATGCAGACACTCTTTAGCAAACATCTTTTGTACAAGCCCAAAATTATACTTATCTTCCCTGTCTCGAAATTTAAGAAAAACAGCCATAAACCCAAACATTGCAACGTGTTGAGTAAATTTATGGGATTCAATTTACAGAAAAATGCAAGTTGCCCATGGGTAAAAATCTAGTGCCAAATTGCAACTTGTACCCTGAAATTATTAACACTTCCAGATGTAGTCCCTGTAAATGTATACATTCTGAGGAGTTAACTTAAGTTTATAATATTCTTGTTCAGTCCTTATGTTGTTATAGTTTAGTATTCCCTTTGCTAAGAAAATATCTGGTAAAACATTAACATAAACCAAGCTGCTTATCAAGTAAACAATTTATATAAATTCTTTCGGAAAGGGCTCTCTGCAACATTACAATAGCACGACGACTTCAGTTCGAAGAAATTTCTTAACAAGACAGTAAATTTGTCATTTACCTTCAACCGTACTTTTAATATTGTATATAAGGAAACCGGTACCTTGTAGAAGTTCCCAGTTCCCACTTTTTAAGTAGTTAATAAAAGTCTAACAGTTATTAAAGTTAAGGATTATATATTGTGAATACCTTAATCATCTGCAAAGGCTGTGGGACTATGGTATCATGAATAACCATCGGGGCCTGCATCAATCCAAACACCTAGTCATGTTTATCATCTCCAACTATATTGGTTCACTAAATCACAACATCAGGCAACCACTAAAACAGATGAATATTTGCAGAATTGCAGTTGACACAGTCATGTAATGATGGAAGTATGCAACTTGATGCTAGTGATGTAATCACCACTAGAGTTCAGATAGTCTTAACAACCAAGAATGGTGAGTAATTTTTATAGAGAATTACACAGAATGAAAATTTGTGTTTAAAAATTGAATTAGTACATTCAAAGTATACAAGTTTTTCTGAAACTAATTATAAATAGTACAAATGTCATATGTAGAACCTTCTGACAATCATAAAATAAACTTGAAAGAATCTATATCAATTTCAGAAATAAAATTATTTGAATCGACTTTCAAAAGCTGCAAGGTGAGCAGTCATCAAGTTTTCAATTTCAGGGGCATCACATATAAATTGGCAAATAGGTCACTTTTGCTTGGGATATTTGAAGATTTTTCAGTTGAAAGCACCACATACCTTCTGTTTCTTTCTCATTATACTTTTCTCCTCTAGCACATATCTGTCTTCCTGCTCTTGCAACATCTTGATTCGCTTGTTTATTTGAAATTCCCTTTCAAAAATCATTTTTTCCTTATTAAACATCAGATCTTTTTGTATCATCAGGTCATATCCTTGCTCTTTCAACTCCGCATCTAGTCTCACACATAATTTCTTTTGAATTTCAAAATCATACTCCAATTTTTCATTCTTTGCCAATATTTTTCTTCGCTCTAGGAGAGATTTGTATTCAGTTTCCTCAAGAACCTTTACTTTCTTTTCAATCGCTTTCTTCAATAATTCCATTTCATCCTTCAGCTTCTCATTTTCTTGTTTAATGGATGGGTACGAGACAAAATAAAACATGAAAATGGGAACAAGGCACAAATCATGAAATTTTTTCAAACGAAAATAAACACAAGACAGTAATAATATTGATCAACAGGACATAGAAGAAGCCATAAAGTTTGAATTTATAGAAAAAACATGTTAAATATTGAATTATCAATTTAACACACAACACAAACACACAGTTGCAGTATGATAAAGCAGACTATGTTTCCAAACTGGATATCCTGAATGAACATTCACTATATCAACTAGCCTGGTCACTAGACATGTAACATATCTATTTTTAAGTTATACTTGAACATATACATACAAACTAATCTGTCGGGATATGCAGTGGAGCTACCAAAAAAATTATTTGACAATCAAAATTTCTTTGAACTGAAATTCTTTGTGTTTTAACCTCCAAACTATGTCTACCCTATCCTAATAAATTTCTCTCAGATGATTTTGGAATTTCTAGCTCACTGCCTACTTATGGGAACCCCAAATTCTGGAGTGATAAACAAAATCAAACCACATATTATCTTGCCTTTTGATATCAAAGCATATTTTCTCTCTCGAGTAACATACCTTCCTTGCATGCTTGAAACTGCCGATCTCTCTCATCCTGCTCACACTCCATTTCAAACAATCTCCCATTTTTATAATCAATCTCCTTTGCCAACTGTACAACAAGGGCCCGCACTTGACAACACTCCTCATTATGTGCGCAGTTTGCCATCTAAAAATTTAATTCAAAACCCGTCATATATCTGAAAACATATTGTGTGCAAACCTTATTGTAATTTAAAAGTTCGCTATAGCCACAATAATAACAAAAGACAGCATACACCTAGTGTGAAGAACTAATACACCAACAATACATACTATCCTAATATATATACATATTATCCCACTCCCAGGCTGCATAAATCATCTTACAATCATACAAGCCGATAATGGATATCATAGAAACATATTTCTTCAGAAGTGTATAAATATGTTACCATGACAACAGTTTATGTCCGCATAAATGGAACACAGCGGAAATCAAACTACTAATTCTATATGAAGCCTTTCTCAATAATCAAGAAACCATTCTTAATCTCCAAGAACATATAAATCTCATAACTATACAAAAAACCGAAACAGTATCCTATTTTAAGACATGCAATAACTCAATTTAACGCATTGTATCATATAGTTCATGCTTAACGATTTTTCGAAAACTCACCAAGAAATTCCAATGATTTAAGCTGTAGTGTATAAAGCAGAGCTAAACAGAGCTAATACAGAGTAATTTGCCAATGCAAAATAAATAAAATAAAAAAGCAATGTGCATTGCACTAAATTAAGATTTTAGTTCATGGGGTTATGCTCATGCAATCTATAAACACATGTATAACATATGTTGGGTTTTGATCAATATTAACAAATTATATGTGTTAATACAAGTACAAAAATATGTGAAATGAAAATATGGGTTTTTACTTTTGTACCTTTGATTCTTCATTACTTCCTCGTGGGGTTTGGGTTTTCTCGGGTCGATAATCGGGTCAGATAGAACCCGAACTTGCTTCATCACACTGTAGTAATCTCCATTGAATCATATGACCTGTCTATCAATAGAAGAAGAGGATTTTGTGTATATAGTTATAACTCTTCCTTCTTCCTTGTCTTTATTAAATTTTACCAATTTTTCTGAACAAGGTTTTTTGATTTTTTTAATTTCAGTGTTGTGAGTGTTGGTAATATTTTTAATTTTATATTATAATTTTAAGTACGTGTAGTAAAAAAATATGGTCAAGTTAATAATTAGTAATTTTTTTGGTATTGCATGATTTGAGTGAGAACTCGAATTCGAAAATCTCTAAACTGAGTACCTGTTAAATATTTTAAAAATGAAAAATTTGAGACGAATAACATTTATTGAGAAATTTATTCTAAAAGAACAAAATAGAATATTTTGATATTGTACATAATATTTGATGCGGCACATGAATATTCAAATAAAAAAAAATATCATATGAAATGCTACTATTGCATTCAAATGATCTCAATTCCGAAATTATCAAGTTTAAGGAAGAAAGCTTAATAATACAGTAAACTATAACATGCTTCAGAATGATTCCCATCCTAAGACCAAGCTTGGTAAGAAAGAAAAATCCCCTAGCCTATCAGCAACCATGTTACAACTAATATACAACTACAATCTAGTTGGTAGTTGAAATCTATTTTACAAGTTAACAACAATCCAGCTGCAATACTCAAGTTTGGACTCAGTTACCACTGCTACAAGTCTACAACAGTGAATTAATGTAAGACAAACTCAGCCCTGTAGGCCTGTAATGTATAACATCTACCGTCACCTTCTCCTCTTAAGCGACTTAAGAGTCTTCAATTGGTGGACTAAGCAAACAATCACCTCTTTCAGTGTAGCTTTCCTACATTCCTTGTAGTTCCAAAGTTCGGAAACGACATACCTCCCACTCGGATTATATTCATTCAGTTCCATCAATGCTTTCACTACAGATTCATAAGGTGCATCCCCCCATTGAGTTCTTAATTCTTGCAACTGCTGATCATTTTCATCAATCATTTCCTGCAGCTTGGAGGAAATATAATTAATGCATGCATGAAAGCTCATGGCACAATGCTTAACAATTTGCTACTGACATGGTGCTCACCTTAAAATGAAGGTTAAGCATTGCCACATAAGAGTCAAAAGCAAAGGATCCATAATCCCTTATTTGTAATTATAAAAGATTATACATATGGGCAGAGATGTGAGTGGTAAATCAAGATTGGAGTACCAAATAGTTGACGCAACTAGCTATAGCTGTGAGTTCTAACCTTGAAATGAAGTTGTTACAAGCTGTGCTATTTCGAATCAAAGATTTCGCCAAAACTAGCTGTTAAACTATTGTCTAACAAAAGTGAAATTGATGGAAACACAAGCGTTGCAAATTGTGCACCAAGTCGAAATTTGGTTTTAAATTTCTTTTTTGCCAATTTTTATCACAATGATAGTAGTTAGGGACACAACTTCCACAATCTGATCTAATCTTCTTGGAATTGAGAGATCAGCTATTATGAAAAACAAATATACGTGTTGTGCCCTGCACACATTTTACTCTTTGCCGTTGTTACTAATCAAAGTTATAGTGTAATAGTCTGATAAAATTTAAAGCTGAACACTTCCTTAATCGTACCGGCGTAAAATTATTAAAAAACATAGTTTTAAGTTCATATATGTCTTCACACAATAATAATATAACATAGTTTTAAGTTCATTTATGTCTTCACAATAACAATATAGGATACCTAGTCTAGCTTATGGTAGTTACATATATGGGGAGGTGGATGAGAAATATGTACACGTGTGAATCAATGTTTCTCTTGATTAACGCATATATTTTCTAATAGAGATTTCAATATTAGAGCTAATTAGGTGCTTCTGATTTCATCCGAGTTCATTTATCACTCTTCCACGGTTCCACCCGGTCACTTGTAATTTTCCAATAGTCCAACCCCTAAATTGGTATTTTGACATAAAAACTAAAAAGGATCAACGAGATCCTTATCAACATCAATTAATCCAATCAAACTTTTAATAGCAGAAATACAAGAATATACGAGGAACTGTACATGAAGTCCTCAAATAATTGCAAAAAGAAAGACAGGGTAAAAGAAATTATCATATAGGGTTCCCGAAATTGGAACTTCTCAACACTTGAAGAAAGTTCATGAAGTACAACATTGAGATTAGAAAATGGAAATAGCCATACCTGCAACTTCTCATCTTTAAATACTTGCTTGAAAGGATGCCAGTTTGAATTATTGACTTTAATCTGCCATAATGAGCTTAGCTCCATAGATCTCATCTCAGCTTCATCCCTCGAGAACTTCTGGAAGCACACATCTTGAAAAGGTTTTTGATCAACCTCTCCCATCCTCTTGACTCCAACTACAGAACTATCTGCAAGATCTGGTAAAACCTGAAATAGACACTTAGGTTGTAATCTTTCAGCCGTAAACTTTAAAGACATACTGTAGCTAAATAATTATGTCATATAGAATCACAAAAGCCCAAGAATGAAACATATATAAGAATATCAGAGTCCATCTATGTCTCACACTTAATAATTCCTTGCGCGCCTCCTGTAACTGATCATTGCTCATGTGCTCTTTAAGTATAAGAGTTTGGTTTAGGACTTCCATATCATTCAATTCCTCAGCCTTTTCAGCCAACTCTGACATTAGATCCTCTATCTGGAATGTCATGTTATAGTCACCCTCAAGAGGGACTTGAGATTTCAACTGCATCACAATTATACAAACAATATGTCAACTGACCAGATCATTCTGATATTATTTGACTGTAAGGTTAATGAAGATATAGCTACTGGAAGTAACTCTTTTTCTTAAGACTTCAGAACAGTCTTCTGTAGGAAAGCTTAATATTTGAATGGTTAATTCAGAAGCTAAAACTTAAAGCTACAGCAGCCATAACTAAACATAATTATAAATAGTAAGACACTCAGAGATGAGGGGCCGCATACTACTATTCTTGGAAATATTCAGGGTGTTTTGACGGAACTGAGTAATAAGAACAGATTTCTACTGAGAAAAACAAAACAGAATCGATCTCTTCAGGATGGCATGTTACAAGTATTATTTTTAACACAAAAAAGCATTCACAAGTATCAAACAATGCACAACAGACATGAGGAGACAATACATAAGAACAATGGAAATCACATGCACAATAAACCCACCATATGCCTCTCGGAATTTGAATATTAAAATCATAATAAACACACAACTCCTTAAGAGTTAAAGTGAGAATTGCACAAACACACTTCTATCTCCTTTGCGATGTTGTATTGGAATAAATCACCTCCTGGGGACCTTTTTTTTTTTAATCAAAGTAACTGCCATTATATATAATGAAAATTACAGACGGACAAACTGTGGGATATCTATAGATGCGAGATAAATGTCTTACTTTTTCCTTCTCGGCAAGAAATTTTTTACGCTCAACTTCAAACTCCGCCTCTCGTTTCTCCAATTCTGTTTTTTGCTGCTCGAGTTCTTTTTGTTTGTAGAACAAATCCTGTATCAGTTTTTCATTTTCTACACCATTTGATTGTATCTTCTTAATTTTACACTCGGATTCATATTTCAGCTGTTCACTTTTTTGCTCAATGAACTGCATCTTCCTCATTTCTGCAAAACTAATAAAATCATGTCAAACACTCAAAACATTGTTATGTGCAACATTGAGGAAAGTGAAAAATGCACAAAACAAACAAGATCATTTCTTAGACGAGACTAAAACAAATAACAACTCAATCATACTTCGAGCCTACTGAAATGACCCAAAATCAAGAACAAGTAAACAATCATAAATCAAATCTTTAAAAATCTACAAGAAATAACCCAGTAAAAATAACACATTAAATCATGAGATTGCGACAAACTAATGAAATATGTAGAATCATCCTGGTGACATAAATAATTTTTTTTAAATTTCAACCGCAAACTAATTAGCTCAATGAACCGCATCTTCCTCATTCCTACAGAACTAATGCAATCATGTCAAACACACAATGCACAGTTCCTGACAACATCACATTACGCAAAAATTCAAAACAAGCAATCATCATTTCATTGACAAAACAAACTCAACATACATCAAGCCTACTAAAAAAACCTGAATTCAAGAACAAATATTTTACATTCTAATACAAAAAACCCAACAAAAATAAGAAATTCAATACAAACAACCCAACTAACATAACAAATTAGCCCAGAAACATTTAACAAACAAATAAAAATGCCATATTTATATCAAGAACTCACTTGAAACAAGAATTTAAAATGACCCAGATGAAAAAAGTCAATACACTAGTCATATATACAAGAAATATAGATACAACCTTCAGCAAAAGATTCATGGAGCTTATCTTTCTCAGCAATCATCCTTCCCAAAGCAGTAGATGCCTCATTGAACTTGCGTTCAAGTTCCCAAAGCTTCTGATTCTTGAAATCAACCTCTTTAGCTAAGCTTACAACTAGTCTACGAGCCTGTCTTAATTCTTCTACCGTATCTTTCTCCATTTTGTCCCAAAAATTAAGGCCCAATTAAGCTGCAATGGCTTAGAGATGTCTGAGCTCAAGAGGGCAGTGATTAGATACACTATAGAAAGAGTGAAAGACCATGGCAATTATTTAAATAAGATTAAATTTAATTAAATAATTTTATTATACCTTTTTTAATATGAATTTTCGTTGTTTTTTGGCTCTCCGTTAAAAATTGGTGTCCTCTTGAAAAAAAACCAAGCACGTGACGTCGGGAGGGAGGGGTAGACCCGGCAATTTGGTACATGACACGTAAACACGAACAAAACACGAATAATTAGTGTTTGAGTGCAAAAATTTGGTACACGAACACGAGAGTACACAAACACGAAAAAACATGAATATAATTAGTGTCGGGTTTGGGTTTTCACGATAGGTACACGACACGAAACGAAAGTATACGAATTAATGAAGTAAAAAAATAATTTTAAAAAGTATAGATTATTTATAGTATTGTATATTTAGAAAATATATAAGTAATTACATATGAACAATAAATAAAAGTTTCACGACTAATTGACAGTAACTTATATATTTATATATAAGAAGTATACATTTATATATATAAGTTATATTTACAATTTTTTGTAAAATTGTATGTAATACATACTAGTCTATAACCCGTGCAAGGCACATGCCTTAAAAAATAATAAACTAAAAAATTTAATGTGAACGAAAAATATTAAATAAAATAAAAATTAATATGATAAATTATAAAATGAGAAACTTAAATATTCATTGGAACATAAAAAAATATAAAAAAAAATACAAATGAGGTCGAGGAAGATAAATGAGGTATTATTAATAATATTTTATAATAAAATAATATTAATAATAAGGACAAATAGAAAATCTAACATGTTTTAATTAAAAAAAGTAATTGTCCGTGATATTTTTAGAAGTGTTTTAATTATATTAACTGTATTTATTAAAAAAAATACGTTGACATGTTAAAATAAGTAAGTTTTTTTAATAAGGACAAATAGAAAAGCTAACATGTTTTAATTAAAAAAAGTAACTGCCCATAATATTTTTAGATGTGTTTTAATTATATTAATTGTATTTTAAAAAAAATACGTTCACTTATTAAAATAGGTAATTTTTTTAAATAATTAAAAGTATTAAAATAAGTTTTAAAATATATAAGTAAGTGTTGCACTTAATATTTTTGGAAAATAGAGATTTTAGTCATAACAAATATAAAAGGTAATATATTTTAATTTAAATGTAATTGCCCGTGATATTTTTGGAAAATAAGTAAATTTTGTTAGAAAAAAAAATAGGTAAGTTTTTTTAAATAATTAAAAGTATTAAAATAGGTTTTAAAATATATAAGTTGCACTTGATATTTTTGGAAAATAGAGATTTTAATGATAACAAATATAAAAGGTAATATATTTTAATTTAAAAGTAATTGCCCGTGATATTTTTGGAAAAGAATTAGATTTTGTTGGAAAAAAACATTTTAACTATAAAAGGCAATCAGCTAGTTACTTTTTTTATATTATTTATTAAATAGAGTATTAAAATAGGTTTTAAAATTAATAAGTAAGGATTGCAACTCATATTTTTGGAAAATAGAGATTTTAATGATGATGTGTTTTAATTATATTAATTGTATTTGTTAAAAAAAATATGTTCACTTGTTAAAATAGGTAAGTTTTTTTTAAATAATTAAAAGTATTAAAATAAGTTTTAAAATATATAAGTAAGAGTTGCACTTGATATTTTTGGAAAATAGAGATTTTAGTGATAACAAATATAAAAGGTAATATATTTTAATTTAAAGGTAATTGTCCGTGATATTTTTGGAAAAAAAGTAGATTTTGTTAGAAAAAAAATGTTTTAATTATAAAAGGCAATCATCTAGTTAATATTTTTATATTATTTTATTATTTATTAAATAGAGTAGTAAAATAGTTTTTAAAATAAATAAGTAAGGATTGCACCTCATATTTTTGGAAAATAGAGATTTTAGTGATAACAAATATAAAAGATATTATGTTTTAATTTAAAGGTAATTGTCATGATATTTTTGGAAAAGAAGTAGATTTTGTTAGATTTTTTTTTAATTATAAAAGGCAATCAGTTAGTTACTATTTTTATATTATTTTATTATATATTAAATAGAGTATTAAAATAGGTTTTAAAATAAATAAGTAAGGATTGCACTCATATTTTTGGAAAACATAAATTTTAGTAATAACAAATATAAAAAGTAATATGTTTTAATTTAAAGATAATTGTAATGATATTTTTGGAAAAGGAGTAGATTTTGTTAGAAAAAATATATTTTAATTATAAAAGCCAATCATCTAGTTACTATTTTGGTAACTTGACAATAATACAATTCCATTAAAGATTTGATTTGTAGTAGCTTTCGTTATCCTAAAAAGAAAGAAGTATATTTGTAGGAGTGTATCCTAAATTTAAACAAATTAGATCCCACGTTTCCATTTTTTTGATTAGATTTCAATATTATTTGATTTTTATGTAGTAAAATATAGTGAAATATTAATGTAGAATAAAATTTTCCCAAATTTTGATTATATTATTAATTTATTAATTAGAAAGAGATATTATTAATTTATTAATTAGAAAAAGTACCGAAAACTAAAAACCGACCGTTAAACGAAAACCAAAACTTTCAATGTTTTGGCTTTAATAATATAGTATAGATTTAATACACATTTTATAAAAATTTACATAATTAAAATAGTTTTATAATATACAAATTTTAATTAAATTATATTTATATTTTTGTTTAATGTACATGAATACGACACGTAAAGTACACGACACGTTTTGAATTGGATATATGTTTTAAATTTAGTACACGAATTCAAAACGGATCGGATATGGGTTTTACATTAAATACACGAAAACACGAATGTACACGACGACACGAATGTACACGACACGATCGATTGCTAGTTCTAGGGATGGGTTAATCGGTAATATTATCATGACTTCTTATCCAAGAAACAAAAACTTTTAATTTGTTTTCATCCTTTAAAATCTTGGAAATATTATCGTCCGTAATATAAAAAGGTAAATAAGTAATATACTATCTTGTCTCATATAAATTGTTTCCTTATCTAAATTTTAAAATCTTAAAAGAGAAAATTTGGCTTCTTCCATTAGTTAAGATTTTAAAGGCAAAAATATTGAAATGGTATATTTAGTTTCCTTCATTGGTGAAGATTTAAAATATAGATATTTTCTAAATCAAAGAAAGTTCTATCAAGTCCTACAAATTCAAAAATAATAAGAAAGTTGTAACTTTCTAAATCAAAGAAATTTTATAAATCAAAGAAAGTTCTATCAAGTCCTACAAATTCGAAATAAGGAAGTTGTAATTTTCTAAATCAAAGAAAGTTCTATCAAGTTTGAAAATAATAAAAGAAAGTTCTATCAAACCTACAAATTCGAAAATAATAAGGAAGTTGTAATTTTATAAATCAAAGAAAGTTCTATCAAGTCCTACAAATTCAAAAATAATAAGGAAGTTGTAATTTTCTAAATCAAAAAAAGTTCTATCAAGTTTGAAAATAATAAAAGAAAGTTCTATCAAGTTTGAAAATAATAAAAGTGTAATTTTCAATTTCCTTCCTACAAAATCGAAAATAATAAAGGAAGTTGTAATTATTAAAATTAAAAATTATGAAAAATTGAGAAAAATATTGAAATGATATATTTAGTTTCCTTCATTGGTGAAGATTTAAAATATAGATATTTTCTAAATCAAAGAAAGTTCTATCAAATCCTACACATTCGAAAATAATAAGAAAGTTGTAATTTTCTAAATCAAAGAAATTTTCTAAATCAAATAAAGTTCTATCAAGTCCTACAAATTCTAAAATAATAAGGAAGTTGTAATTTTCTAAATCAATGAAAGTTCTATCATGTTTGAAAATAATAAAAGAAAGTTCTATCAAACCTACAAATTCGAAAATAATAAGGAAGTGCAATTTTCTAAATCAAAGAAAGTTTTTTCTAAATCAAATAAAGTTCTATCAAGTCCTACAAATTCGAAAATAATAAGGAAGTTGTAATTTTTTAAATCAAATGTTTGAAAATAATAAAAGAAAGTTCTATCAAACCTACAAATTCGAAAATAATAAGGAAGTGTAATTTTCTAAATCAAAGAAAGTTCTATCAAGTCCTACAAATTCGAAAAGAATAAGGAAGTTGTAATTTTCTAAATCAAAGAAAGTTCTATCAAGTTTGAAAATAATAAAAGAAAATTCTATCAAATCTACAAATTCGAAAATAATAAGGAAGTTGTAATTTTCTAAATCAAAGAAAGTTCTATCAAGTCCTACAAATTCGAAAATAATAAGGAAGTTGTAATTTTCTAAATCAAAGAAAGTTCTATCAAGTTTGAAAATAATAAAAGTGTAATTTTCAATTTCCTTCCTACAAAATCGAAAATAATAAAGGAAGTTGTAATTATTAAAATTAAAAATTATGAAAAATTGAGAAAATTAGAAAAATAGAACGGAGCGATTCTAGAGGCGCCACCTCACTGCCCCCGTCTTCTCCTTTATATAAGTATATTGATATTAATATAAAGATATTGATTTTTTATTGAAATTAAATTCAAATTAAAACCAAAATAATTATTAAATGTTGATTGATTAATCACGTTGTAGGGATAGTCTAACCACCCTTGGTTAATAAAATTATATGAGAAATTTTTTAATAGATTTAAATTTTAATTAAAAGTAAATTAAATTTTGAATTTGGATTGGTTAATCGTGTTGTATGGATAGTCTAACCATCATTGATTAATAAAATTATATGAGAAATTTTTTAATAGATTTCAATTCTAATTAAAAGTAAATTATTTTTTGAATTTTGATTGGTTAATCGCGTTGTATGGATAGTTTAACTATTATTGATTGATAAAATTATATGAAGAAAGTTTATTGGCTCTTGGTCTAAAATTTAGTATTAACATCTGATTGGTTAACCACCTTTGGTTAATAAAATTATATCAGATAAGTTTTAATGAATTTAAATTATAATTTAAATTTATATGAGTAAAATTTTTAGATTCTTGTGATTGGTCTAAAATTTAGAATTGATTAGTTAAAAAAAATAAATGAGGAAAGTTTTAATGGATTTTTATTATAATTAAAATAAAATAAATTTTGAATTTTGATTGGTTTATCGGTTTGTATGAATAGTCTATCCATTATTGATTACTAATATTAGATGAGAATGTTTTTTCTAAAATTTAGGATTTACATTTGATTAGTCCTAAAATTATTCAATTGGTTAACTGGATAGTGTGGGTAGCAGACTCGTGTGATTTTATTTTTTTTAATTTACTTTAAATTATCATAAGCAGTTATAAAAATGGAAGTTACTTCCGTGGTTGACGCATGCTGATTGTTGACTCGAGTTGGGGTCTCTTTTGGTTCCTACATATTTTTGGAATTTTAAATGAAAATGATGCATTGGGCATCGGCCCAGTTGAACTATTCTATGACTAGTTGTATTCATGACTGCCAAGTAAAAGTAAACGAAACGATCCCGTGTAGAAATAGTAATGGCAGCCTGCTTTTGACAGGCATAGATGTATGTATATAAACCACCGTACGTAAGTTACAAGTTCCCGTGACAAGTTTGAGAGAATATTCATTACAACTTACAAGCAGAATATTTTTCATTTGAGAGAGAGAGAGAGATCTGAGAGAGAGAGAGAGAGAGAGATGAAGACTGTCGGAATTATGGAGGTGACGCTGTTGAATGCCCGAGGTCTCAAGTGTACCGAGCTCTTTAGTAAGTATATACTCCTTTTATGTTTTTTCCTATGAGTGATTAAATAGATTGTAAGTATGAGCTACCTACATGTAGGTGGGGGAATTGACCCTTATGTAGTATTGCAATACAGAACTGAAGAACGCAAGAGCAGTGTGGCCAGAGGTATGTTTTAACAACACAAGTAGTAGGATGTTTATAGTATAGTTTTCTATGTGGCATACAAGCATATCATCACTGACCACGCACACACATGGCATAACATTGGTCTTTGTTGTGGATGCATTCATCGCTCAAAAGTACAGCAAGGAAAAGGGTTGGACTAATTTCTGGGATATGACCATTTATTTATTTCCCTTAATTTGTGTGTTTACTTGTTCGATCTTTTCCTATTTATGGAGAGATGAAGCAAATAAAATTCATTACTCATTCAAGTAAAAAGTTGTCTAAGGAGAGTTGAGATTCTCTTGAATAAAACTCTTGATTGCAAAATAGGTTCTTCTAAGAATAGGGGAATAAATTCATTTATTCCTGGTCATAGACCTGTGACGAGATCCATATCCAGGGACCAAAACAGTCTTATTCATCTCTTTTAGTCTTTTTTTGTTGTGTTATAGAAGTAACATGATTGTCAACATCTTCTGATCAGGGGTTCAGGATTGTGTCTGGCAATTGGGAGCCCTCAACAAAATAAAATAAACAGGCCCAAAATTTTAAGTGCTCCAAATTTTTGAATGAGAAGAAGAACGTCTTACAAAGAAAATTAAAAACTCAATACTCTGTAAGAATGTTGAAGAAGAGAAAAGTTACAAAATCGAAGGATCAGGATCAGGATCAGATGGCCTCACCTACCCTAGACCACGGCCTTGCTTCTGATTGTTGTTAGTCGGGATCAGATGGCAGTTTGCTTCTGATATACACTACGATGATGGAAGTAGGCACTCAGATTTTCCACATAAGAACTTGACTGACAAGTAATTATATAAAATCTTAGAATACTAAAGCTGCTATTCGACTACAGTAAAATTTTGCAATATTCCTGTTTTTATTGAGGGCTCTTTTCAGATTAATGTGTCAAATCTTCAATATAGCAAGGAGATCACATTGTTAGAAAATATATGATGTCTGTCTGTGTGTGTGTGAAGTTGCTTTTCTTAATGTAATTATGACTCGTGAAACAGGGCAGGGAAGTAAGCCAGTGTGGGACGAAAAGTTCACTTTCAGGGTGGAGTATCCAGGAGCAAATGACCAATACAAGCTCATCCTTAATGTTATGGATAAGGATACCTTCTCTGCTGATGATTATCTCGGCCAGGCCACGTAAGAACTTATAGACATCTGGATATCTTATAGTGATAGAGCTATGCAATTAACCATTTTTAAGGCCCCTTGCATTGTATAGTATGTAGTGAAGTTTCATTCTGCAAAACTAGACACGGTTCAGATAATTTGAAACGTTGGAGGGTCATAAGACACATAACAGTAACATAAGCATACTAATTAACACATATAATTGAAATACATATGATTTGAACCCTGTACCTAAAAATTCGAAAAGAGCTCATCTAATAGACTAATACCTTAAGGTGTTAGAGGAAGACCCTAACTGGATCTTATATCATTCAACACTGATCACATAACATAGGTCCGCAAGTATGCAACTATAGTGGCCAAGCAGTTTTGAATAGATTCTTGGATCTAAAAATTCATATATGATCGTGAATATCAAAAAAGATTCTAGAACACTGACCACATCAAAGAACTTTGGTGGTTCAAAATCCAGTACTGAATTCCAAAGTGAGAAAATACAGCTGATATAAATATTAGGTCATCATCCTTACAATTCAAGGTTTTAGCAGCGTGGATCCCTATGCGCACCTCAAAAGAAATGATTAAGTAAAACTTGATCGTTTTTGTTTTACTTGAATCTTCCTTTTGTTGAATCAAACTTTGTTATTGTTGTTTTGTAGGATATACTTGAAAGACCTTTTGGCATTGGGAGTAGAGAATGGAAGTGCTCAACTACATCCTCAAAAGTATAGTGTTGTAGACAACAACCAAAGTTACAGCGGAGAGATTCAAGTAGGAATCACCTTCACTCCAAAGGTAAATAAATTTTGAGGAATATGAATGTGTGTTCCAAGGATTCCAAAATATACAGACAATACCGTAACCAAATCAGCGAAAAATTAATCATATGGCTTGTTTGTTGGATATTTAGGCACAAGAGGGAGCTGGTGGAGAAGAATATGGAGGTTGGAAGCAGAGTGAGATCTGAGTTCTGTAGCAGAAATTTACGGTGCTGGATTTAAGTGTGTATAATTTATTGTTCAAGTGTAGGAAAATAGTACAATTTTTTTATTTAGTTGTATGTTCCACTTCTGTGGCTCAATTGACTGCTTTGTGAGGGAGTTCAACAAATCCAGATCTCATATCAGTTTAGATTCCTCATTCTTGATATTAATTCGATGATGTTAATCACACTACTTGTTCTCTTGTTATATAATAAAGCAATATCAAATCATTCATACAAACATCTTAATAATTTTTTCTAGAAAAAATTAGACCCCTTCACAACTATCCCTTGGTATTTTAAAAAAAAGTTAAAAGAAATGCTCTGTGTTACACTTCTTAGCTGAAGCTTCCGGCATAGTCAAAGGCTAAGTATTGAGGGGAAAAGTTCAATTTATTACGGCTCTGTTTTAGATTGCTGTTAAAAATTGTTGTGCTGTTGAAAAAAGTGCTGTTAAAATAAGTGATGTTAAGAAAATCAGAAAATTGTTTGGTAATATTTTTGATATGTGCATGTTTTGAGGTATAATATAAAAAATTAATGTTGTTGGTAAGGTTTGATGTTGAAATCAGTAGCTACTTCCCGTAACAGTTGAAAAACAACTTTTTTTAAAAGCATGGGGGAACATGCTTTCTCTAAAAGCAGCTTTTCAGTCAAAAGCGTTTTTCAGAAAAACTGCTTTTGATATTTACCAAACAGTATTTTACCTGCTTTTCAGAAGAAAGCTGCTGTTGCTGTCTACAACAGCAATGCCAAACAGGACCTACATCCAGGCTATCCAGCAACTAAAGAAAATTTGGTCTGCCATAAGACACTTCTTATATCCAGCGGTTGGATGTTTAAACAGTTCATGGACTTCACGTCCTCACCTCCCTTGTTTGAATATGTAGGTGAGGTGACCATCACCTTCACCTGATGCCCATGCATATGTCTTCATTTTTATAGTACATACACAACAATTCTCCAATTGGACCTATTCTATTCCACATCCAAAGTCTTCTACAATCTACCCTACTGACTATATTCTCAAACATTCATGATTCACCTGACTTTGCAACCTATCTCTCCCCACTTATCACGCTAGTGTATAGTAGTAGATGAAAAATGAAATTTGAAGACTTGCTGATGCAACCAACAGAAGACAAACAAAAGAGAGCTGATCTAGAGGATGAGGTGCTCTATAACTCATTTTCGTTCCATCCTAATATTCTTCAACTTCTCTTTCGTTGGGTCTCACACTATACACGCATGTCCATACAGGTAGATAAATTGGAAGGAGAGTTGGATAGGGAGCTGAAGCTTAACAAGATACTGCAATGTGCATTGCAAGGTCCTGTTCAATCTTGTCCATGCCTCTCTTCCGTGCTTCCGGTTCAGGTGGTCTATGTTAAGTCTGTGCCTTCTTTGTCTTGGCTTTGGCCATTTGACTCTCTCTGTTCCGAAACTATATATGCAATTCCATACCATGACTCCAATATAATGTGTTAATAGTTATGCCACTTCGTAGTTTTTTTTTTTACAGGCACTTTGTAGTTGACATCCAGCAATGTGTCACTAACTAAGAGCTACAAAGGAAACTTTATGTTACTTACAACAATTGGAGCTCAAGTTACAGTGATTTGCTAGTAAACTGAAATATATAGGCTACAAATTTTTAACTTTTTTGTTCATTCAGGTCCAGGGGCTTCTAGCAGAACTGACTGCTGTGGAAGAAGAGATTACATTGCTAGAGAGGAAAGTTGATGAACTTAAGTTTAATATATATCGGGAGAAACAACAAACTCAACTTTGTGATGGCGACCAATTATTAGAGCTGCAGCCACAATGGAATCGGGAGAAGCAGAAACATTTACTTGGCAGAGAGGCTGAAAGAATGGAACTCAAAAGTTTTGGTTCGCCGACCAGATTACAAAGCTACAGGGATTACAGAAATAACAGAACTTCAAGAGAAAGGAGGGAATTCCTCCGCTCATCCAAGGATATCCGGAGCATGTCGTTCACAACGTCCAGTGGTATATTCTATAATTTTGCCTCCTTTATGGGGTACAGTTTGTGTTCATTTGTCAAAATGTAATTCTTCTACTTTTCGAGCAGGTTATATCACTGAGAGTTCAAGATATCCTGAAATTAGCCATTTAGAAGAAGAATTTAGTAATGAGAAACCAAATGTGCTCTCTGAAGAACTTATTAAGTGCTTGATAGGCATATATATCAAGCTAAACCAGGATTCACTAGGTAGTGAAGGATCTGCTATGATCCCTAAGCATTCCTTATCCTGTATGAACTCAAAAGGCTTCTCAAAAATTTCCTTCAATTGTATAGTGCCTACATTTCCGTTTGATGATGACACATTATATCTTCAACCTTATGGCACATTAATAGGTTATGACGACAGTATAAGCAGCTATGGTCCATACAAAAATTTCATCCAGATAACAAGTAATTTTCTGGCGACCAACTGCATTTCCGAATGTTTTTCAGCTATGAAAAAAATGAGGTTCGGAAAACTTTTGGTCATGGCTCGCTAGCATATATAGTTATGTGCTGGTAATATGTACATGTGTGAAGTACTAACAGATACTTCATACTTTCAGGTTTTTGATGCATAAACTCTGCAATGTAGACTTAACTTTTTTGACATACCAGCAGAAGCTAGCTTTCTGGATCAACATCTACAATGCCAGCATAATGCATGTACAGTAAGATAGATTTTGATATGCATAAGTAGAAGATTGTATATGCACATGGATCTTGTGTAAGATATTGCTTCTAATGCAGGCATATCTACAACATGGGTTACCTTCAACACATGAGAAACTTCTAACGCTGATGAACAAGGTAGATTACCTCTAGCATATATATCATTTCTCGTATTTAGTTTCCAGAATGAATTCAACTATTTATACTAGAAAGAACCACAAACAAGTACATGTTTGGAAACTTCTTGCATGAATGATTAAACATTATATACCTGGAAAATTTATATGGTAACAAATGATGTTTTTTCGTTTTTGTGGACTCAGGCTGCAATAAATGTGGGTGGCATTGTCCTAAATGCTTTGGCCATTGAGCACTTTATTCTTCGGCATCCATCTGATACAGTCCATGTGAGTAAGAACATATTCAGCAAGTGAAACTCTCCGCAACTAATATTGCAGTAGAAAAAGAAATTCGTAGCACGCCTTTAAGATAATAAATAAATATAGAAACCATATGCGATCCATCCCTGTTACAAGAATGCATATGAAATTTGACATTTTCTTTTTATTGAAATTAAAAGAGCCCAACAGATGAGAAGGAAACACTAGTACGCCATGCCTACGGATTAAAATACCCAGAACCCAACGTTACATTTGCTCTTTGTAGAGGCACCTGGTCTTCTCCAGCAGTAAGTAGACAACTACAGAGTACTTTTTTCTTTCATCTCCCCACAATCTTGTTTATTATGTATAACTTATCTTGGCCTAATGCATGTGACCTTCCAGTTAAGGGTTTATACGGGGGATGAAGTTGTTAACGAATTGTGGAGAGCACGACAGGAGTACCTAGAAGCTTCTGTAGGAGTTACAAGCAAGAAGAAGATTATGGTGCCAAAGCTTCTCCAATGGCACATGAGGGATTTTGCGGATGACATGGAATCGCTTCTGGAATGGATATATAGTCAACTGCCGCAGTCTGCTTCAGTAAAAGGATTGGTAGGGGAATGCCTCAATAGTGAAACAAAATTCCCTCTAACAAAAAAGGTTGAAATCCAGCCTTATGCCTCAGAATTTCGTTACTTGGTGCCCTTGTAAACAATTCTACAGAACAGCATAATATTTTTTTCCTTGCATTTTAAATTTTACCAAAATCATACTAAAACGGGTTCTACGATTTCAAAGCAAGCTATGATTTTCAAGGCAAACAAGGTTTTGCCAGGCCCATCTCAAACACTCAATTCTTTTATAGCACGAGAAGAAGGTATTCACTAGACTACAATGCTAAGAATGTTGAAATCCATGTTAATTACATACAGAGCTTCCCGTTCAAATGTAGAACTGTTTGATGGGCTTGCACGTTAGAAATGAACCACCACTCAACAGAACATTATGTAAACAACAAAAAGAAAAGACGATGATTAGATCCGATGCAACACAAGATTGACATACCTTTCTGGTTTTCATTTTTTTTATATAACTGTTGTTTGGCAAACGTACATTGTTATTTTTTTTCAAGTTTTGATTACTTGATCAAATTTTAAACACCACCAAACTGAGAAAATGGAGATTTTACGAGACAATAATGCAATATACAAAAATACAAATAAAGTGTCAAGGGTATTTTTGTAATATGCTGAATCAAGTAAGGGGTGTATGGTCATTTCAGTTCAAAGTTTTTTATAACGGTTTTTAGATTGAGAGACCGGGTATACACATCTCATTGATACTTGTCATTTTCAAGATTGAATAAACAAACATTCTGATTGGTTTCATAATTCTTTTATCATTTGCATTTACTCTTTATGGTATCAGAGCTGTAAATGATTTTTTTTTGAAGAATCTGAGAAATCATATTGATATGATTGTTTGTAGTTCATCTAAATCTTCGAAATGTGTTGTTTTGCTTGTTGAATCTGTGTGAATCTGTGTGTTTCTTATTCGTTTTTCGTGATTGATAGATACAAAGTTCATCTATGGTGTTGTGTCTATATCAATGGCGAGTGGAAGTCGTTTTTCGTTCACAGATATGCAGTATACTTTGTTTTTACATCCGAGTGATGGTCCACTTTCAATTGTTGTTTCCAAGCTTCAAGGTGCTGATGATTATAGATCGTGGAAACGATCTATGGAGATTCAATTAGCTGCTAAACGGAAGCTATGGTTTGTTACAGGCACAGAGACTCGAAATGCTACAAAGGCAACATAAGGTGTTCAATGGGACACGTGCAACAATCTGGTAATCTCCTGGTTGCATAATAATGTATCTGATAGTATACGTAAATCGATTCTCTTTATCAATTTTGCTTGTGAAATCTTGAAACAGTTAGATCGACGTTTTCAATTGAGTAATGGTTCCAGAAAGTACAAATTAAGTAAAGATTTGTATGAATTAAAGCAGGATACATTGAGTGTTGTTGAATATTATACTGTTTTGAGTACATTGTGGGAAGAAATTTATACGATGAACTCATGAACATCTTGCATGTTGTGTCCTCTGTGACTCCTGAATTAACAGTTTTCTTTAAGGCGCTTGAGGTTCAAAAGGAAGAGTCTAAGCTCTTTCAATTTCTGAACGGTCTGGATGAGAAATACGGACCACAAAGGAGTCAGATTTTGATGTTTGTTCCTAGGGCTGAGCAGAACCGAACCAGAACCGAACCGAATATTATAATTTCGGTTCGGTTCAGTTCTAATTTTCTGAAAATTCGGTCTTTTCGGTCCGGATAGACCGAAATAAATATCGGTTCGGTTCGGTTCTTTCAAAAAAAAATTGGTTCGAACCGAAGAGACCGAATTATTTTTATTTTTTATTTATATAATTTTTATAGATTTATATGTATGTCTATATTCAAAATTTTGCATGACTTATTTTTTATTCGAGATTTGAAGTTTGAACTATTATATTTACATTTCATACTTGTATTTCATTAGCTAATATTTTTATTTTTAGAAAAATCATATTTTTTGGCTTTTTTTGAAATAAAAATTTTTTATTTGAAAAAATTTCGGTTCTTTTATGAAAGAACCGAACCGAATAACATTATTTCGGTTCGGTTCAGTTCTGGTCAAAAATACAATTTCGATTCGGTTCGGTCCAGAAAAAAATGATAATTCGGTTCTCGGTCTATTCGGTTCGGTCCGGTTCTGGACCGAACCGACCGAATGCTCAGCCCTATTTGTTCCGTTGCCTAGTGTAGAAGTTGCATGTGCTGTTATTCAGTGGGAAGAATCGCAGAGAGACATTCTGCAATCAAAAGATGCAGGTGAGCTTAGTTTTGCTGCTATCACAAGTATCGATGTTGGAGTTTGATTGGATATCCTAAATGGCATCACAAGTATAGGAAGACACATGCTAGTCAAAAGAATCAGAGATCTGACAGTAAATGGCAAAACAACAAACACATTGAATCAAAGACTGCTCATGCTAATGTTGTAATTGTTGAGAGTGATGAAAATGATGATGACAAAGTTGTTTTCACACAGCAACAACTTCAACAATTTCTAAAAATGATTCCTAGAGCATCATTAAAATTTGCAGATGAGAATGATGACTTGGATTCACCTTTTTCTGGTATGATTACCTGTTGTGTAGCTAATTTTGATGCAAAAATTGATTGGATAATGGACTCGGGTGCTTCTGAGCATATGACATCTTGTTTGAGTGATTTACACAATGTTAGACATGCTCATGTTGGATTCAAGATTAGTCTACCTATATGTGATACTTCTCCAATTACACACATTGATGATTTGAAATTAAGCAATGGACTTGAGCTATTGAATGTTTTGTTTGTGCCCAAATTCAAGTATAATCTACTGTCTATTCATAAAATTGCTTCTGATAATTATTGTGATATCAAATTCCATTCTGAGAAGTGTTTCATATTTGGTTCTAAATCTCAAAAAGTGCTTGACAGTGGTACTATGAAACAATGGCTATATTACTTGGATTTGAACAAATCTCCAGATGTTTTTATGATAAATTCTGATGAAAAGTTGAAGCAGAGCTCTAGTTTGTGGCATTCTAGATTAGGTCATGCTCCTATTTCAAAACTCAAATTTGTTGTGCCAAATATAACTACAAAGCTATCTTATATTTGTCAAGTATGTCTTATGGCCCAGTTTACAAAATTGTCATTCTCACTGAGTGAGTCTCATGAAGTCACAGTTTTTGCTCCAGTGCATGTTGACATCTGGGGACTTTATAGAGTACCAGCTAGAAGCAAATACAAGTTTTTTCTGACCTTGGTTGATGACTATTCTAGAATGACTTGGCTGTATTTGTAGTCATGCTTCCGTACTCACTATAAGAACAGACAATGCTTTGGAATTTGGAGATTCATTCTGTCAAGCATACTACAATGATAAAGGCATAATTCATTAAAAGTCTTGTCCATACAAACCACAACAAAACTCCAGAGTTTAGAGGAAGCACATTGAAAGGCATATGCAATAGCCTATTTGTAATTCGAGGATTCTACTCAACTTAAACAAGAATGTAATAAGTAAATATTAGATTAAAGGTCACAGGAATCTCAGAGAGTTTTATCTGTCAAGAGAATGGAGTATTAAAGTCATCTACAGACTTGAAGTTATTCTACATTGAAAGAAGTTCAATTTATTGTTCAAGCCTCAGTGAAGTATTCAAGAAAGTGGATTTACTACAGTGCTAGAGATTTCCAGTTGGTGACAGAAGAAGTACAGGATACTGAGTTTATTCAAAGCTAAAGAAAAGAAGCCACAGCTTTAAATGTTTTAAAGATGAAGAATTATCATTGAAGTCAGTTATTCATGAAACCAGACAGTGCATCGAATGACGACATCAATCAGTGGAATTCAATCATCTATATTCAGTGGTTTTCAGAAGATAGAGTGTTAGGTCCTGATAAGTTTGTAGAAGGGGGGTTGAATACAAACTATACCGTTTTATCGAATTTGTCCTTTTAAAGATTTAAACAATTTAGAACAAATTAATGCGGAATAAAAACTGAAACAATATTCAAGTTAAATATAAAATATATTAAACTTGACGAGTGTTACAATTTGATCACTGATTACAAAGGTTCTTGATAAAACAAATCTAGAATAAATTCGACATGAATTTATCTATTTTTGTAATAAAAAGGATCGAATACTAAAAAGTAGTTCGATATAAAATCTAGGGATTATGATCCGCTAGAAAGTCAAAGCAGTACAAGAGAATCACTTCTTATGAATTAAATGTTTAAGAACAATCAAGAAATAAATCTCTGGTAGAAATTGAATGCTTTCCGTTTGAAGAAGTAAAGAAGACAGTTGAGAGAAATGTAATGTTTTGGTTGGCTGCTTCTTTTTTGCTTCTGTGTCTTGTAATATGTGTATTAGGTGGCCAAATGTCTTCTGCCTTGTATATATACTAAATTGCACAGCATTTCCTTCTCTTTAACCCACGTGCAAGCCACTTGAACAAAATTGCCTTTGGAAGACAATCGGGAAAACAAGACATTGTTCATGGAAGACAATCGGTAAGACTGAGCTTGGCCTAAGAAGACTTTCGGGAAGACAATGGTTGGCCTAGGAAGACTTTCGGGAAGACTCACTTGTGAGTCTTCCTAGTTCATTTTTCTAAGTCTTCCTAGTTCAAACCTAAGTCTTCCTAGTTCATTTTTATTCTAACTTAAATAATTAACTAAATAAATTATGTATTAAATTAATTCTTTACAGAATTAATTTAATAAATAATATACTTGATAGTATTAATTATTTATAAGAGAATAAATAGAATTAGTAGACTTCTCAATTAATTTCTTTTTATTCTAATTTAAATAATTAACTAAATAAATTATGTATTAAATTAATTCTTTACAGAATTAATTTAATAAATAATTTACTCAATAGTATTAATTATTTATAAGAGAATAAATAGAATTAATTGACTTCCCAATTAATTCCAGAATCACTAAAAACTTAGATAAATAACAAACACAATAGTACGTTGACACTCGATGCACTGTCTGGTTCATGAGTGACTAACGACAATGTTTGTTCTTTATCTATTTGACTTTAAGCAGTGATTCACTTCCTTCTCATTCAAGAACTCCGTAATCAGTATCTTTTTCTGTCACCACTTGAAATCTCTGTCACTTTAATAAATCCACTGAGCTTGAATACTTCACTGAGGCTTGATCAATAAATTGAGCTTCTTTCAATGTAGAATCACTTCAAGTCTGTAGATGACTTTAATCTTCATTCTTTGACATATATAATCTTCTGAGATTCCTGTGACATCTGAACTAATATTTACTTATTACATTCTTGTTTAAGTTGAGTAGAATCCTCGAATTACAAATAGGCTATAGCATATGCCTTTCAATCTCCCCCTATTTGTTTGTTAGAAAATAACAACCAAATACCTAGAGGATCACTCAACTAAAACCAAGAAAAAGATAAGACTCTTAAACCTAAGTAAATACTAGAAAGTTCTGGATCAAATATGACATTTCCAGATTTCACCAGTAAAGGTAAATACAAGACAGATGTTCCTCTAGACTGAACATATGATAACATTGAACCTGTCTTGATTTACCTAAGCTCTATACATATAACATTTACAAAGCAGAGCTAATTACCTTTACTCCCCTGAAACTCCTCCTTTTACTTTTATATCTTTTTCAGCTCCCCTTTTACTAGCTTCACAAGTCTCTAGAAACTTCTTCCCCTTAGAAACAGAAACTTCTCCCCAAACTTCTGTAGAAACTTGTCTAGAAACTTGTCTAGAAACTTCTCCCCCTTAGTTGAGGAATTCTCTACAGATTTAACTTTATGAGTATCTGAAGCCAGTAGGAGTTGAGATAGTTGATGGAGTTGATCTTGGGTAGTAACTTTGTCTTCAAGATTTCATTGAGTAGTCCCAGCTGATTGTTGACAGAGGTGGAAGAAGAAGACCGTTCAACCACTTGTGCTTGCAAAAATTCTTTATCAGCCTGGGTTTTGAATAGATGTTCCTGTAGATCAGCTATGTGAGCTAACTACATTGCAGTGTATGTGTCTGTGTGTGCACTCACTTGAATTTATCTTGTAAGTGTATCACTCATCTCACGTGCATGTGTTTCACTCAGTGTTTGACTTTTATCACTCAACATTAGCTGTCTGTTTGCTCCTTTTTGATCAGTACCTGCATTGAAACTCACCCTAGCCTCTTCAAGAGAGGTCAGTGGTGGTGCAATGGGAGTTCGCAAATCCCGATCCTCAATCATGTCTATCAAATCACTTGGATTTGAAATCTGAATTGCTTCAGTGATAGACTGACCAAGTTGCCTTCCACTTTCTCCAGATAAATCTGCGAGTGGAAAATCCCTTTGGGAGCCAGAGGTGTTCACTCTGGGAGGGGAGAAAATGATTCTATTTAAATTTAGCAAAGAATCAAATTTTCCCTCAGATGCCTATGAAGGCACTTCTACCGTAACAATGGTAGGCACGGTAACCAGTTGCAGGTGCTCTGCTTTCACTGTGTCCTGAGTTTCATCTAATGAAATTGTTTTCTCCCATTGTGAGTAATGAGAGTGTGCTTGACTCAGTACAAAGTGCCATGGCCCTATGGCGAATTTCAATAGATTCATCCTGTTGAGAGAATGTCTCTAGATACAGTTCATTGGCCATTTCAAAGTCCATATCCTATTGAGAGGATACAGATGGGCTGACAGATGCCTCAGTATATGTTGTATTTCTTTATAGGAGGCAGAGCTGTGGGATCACTCACTGTATCAATCAAAATACTTCTTTGTTTAACATTTGATTTCTGTTTAGGCTGAGAGGTCAAGTAATGAAGTTGTAGACTCATTGTTTGGCTCTAAGACCTGGGATAAAGATTGTGGATCTACAATCCCTTGGTCAGCCCTAACAACCACTTGGGTTCAGCAACAGTAAAAGAAGTGGATTGAGAGATAGAAAGTAATACCTGAATTGGATTTGGCACTGAATTTCCAGCTAAGCAAGAGCTAGATCAGAAATAATATATACAATATATTTACACAAACCAACTAAGACAAATAGAAAATAAAAGAAAATAAATAATAATAATAAACTAAAATAATATAATTTATATATATATAAAAAAAACTATTTACAGGAAACTATTTACATGCAATTATTTACATGAACTAAACAAGAATATTTGAATATTTTAAAATAAACAATTTTCAATAAAAATAGATTTCTCTACAATTTTAACTTGTAAAATTTGAGAAAAATATTTTTAAAGAAAATAATTCATCTTAACTTACTCAACCTAAGAAGCTTAACAATTAGACAAGACATGGCAATAATCTACAATCAACATGCATAAGAGAAAATGAGATGATAAAATAAATTTACAAGTGATTTAAAAATATATGCAACAAATGAACACTTGTAAATTTAATTAAGAACAAACATAAAAAATAAACAGAGTTAATCACTAAAACTATTTAACATACCCAATTTACCAACCAATATGGTAAACATGGATTCATCAAGAGATTTAGTGAAAATATCTTTTGTTTGTTCCTCTGTGGGTACAAAGAGTAACTCCACAGTACCATTCATGACATGCTCTCGGATAAAATGATACCTGATGTCAATGTGCTTTGTCTCTTGTGATTATGCCATCTTCATCTAATTTATTTCTGAATACCCACCAAGTACCAACTACTTTCTTGTTCTTTGGTCTAGGTACCAGCTTCTAAACTTGTTGTTGTTCAAATTGATTGAGTTCATCTTGCATAGCAATCACCCAATCAGGATCAGTCAGTGCTTCCTCAATTTTCTTTGGTTTCATTTCAGAAAGAAACCCTGAATAATGATATTCATTTTGAGTAGCACTTCTAGTTCTGACTTCAACACCTGGATCACCAATAATCAGCTCAAAAGATTTGATCTTGATGATTCGCCTTGTTCTTCATTATGGTGTTGTGAATGACTAGTTGACCCTTCATTTCCTCCCCCTGAGTTGTTGGCAGATTGTCTTGGTGATTCTTTTCCAGTGTTAGTGGTATCTCCATTGTAACCAATGTTTCCACCACCATCACTCTCACCATTATCATTGTTATCACCAGCAACAACCTCAGGTGGATTCTTATCATCTGATTCTGAATCTGACATGTCATCAAACTTCAATTTCTCAGATGGATTTTCTATTTGGATATTAGGGAGGTTGGAGACATCAAATGTAACATTGATGTCCTTATTGACTGATAACATTTCTTGATTTCAAACAGGCCATATCCTCAGTTATACCCTTGCTGTTATCTCCAAAGGTAAGCACTGGGCCAGCTTTCTCAACCACATCTGATAGCAGGGCTCTATCTCCGGTCATATGCCTTGAACAGCCACTGTCAAGAATCCACATAACACGGGTTACCTGTTTAACTCCCTGCACTACCAGATTGATTAGACCTTCTTCGGAGCCCAAAATTGATTGGGTCCGGCATACTTAAAGAACTGGCCTTTGTCAGGCAAAACAACATTTCTAACTAAAACTACTTCATCCTCTTTCACATAAGAGCGTTTCCATTTATAACCAGCCTTAACACATTTCTGAGTAGGCTTAGGGATAAATGAATCCACTCTAGTCTGAGGAGGACTAGTAGTCTTTGTTTTAACATGCTTCTTATTATTAACATGTTGACGTGAAGCAGTCTTATCACTAGATACATGCTTTTTATTAAAGAAAGCATACATAACATTAAAAGCACAAGACATGCAATTACCCACACCACATGCTTTATGAGAAGAATTAATAGCAGGCATGTTAGTTCTACAGTTGTTTTGATCCAATTTATGGATATCTGATTTAGTCTTTTTAGTTGTAGCAACTTTGACTGGAATATCAGATACACACTTTTTGGATTTCTCAGCTTCTAAGGCAACATCTTCTTCATGAATCTCCTCAGCAATAATGATAGAAGATTCATTCAGAGGCTCTGCCTCAGACTCCTTACAGAAGGGTGTTTTAATACCCTTAAGAATATAAGGAACAGCCTTTCCTTCTTCTCTGACCCTACAAGGTGTATTAATACCAAGCAATCCTATAGCCTCATTATAATCATAACCTATACTGACATGATTACCAATAGCTTGTTTATTGAAAATTTCTTTAGCCGTTTTACAAGAGTTGTAATAGGCATTAGCTTTGGTTTTGAGCTCACTAATCTGATCTTTGAGAATTGTTTCCAGTTGAATATAACATTTAACCCTATTCTCAAGAAAAGCAATTTTCTCAGTAAGTTCATCCTGATTAACATGCACAAGTTTTAATTCTTTTATTTCATTTTCAAGATTTGTGTTCAAAAGAATTATTCTATTATTTTCAGTGCGTGCACAACTTAAAGTATCACCAAGATGACGAATCATTTCAGCATCAGTAAATTTTACCTCAGACATGTCTGGTGAAGATAACATGGAATCAAAGAGTTTGCCTCCTTTTGCCACAAGTGCAAGATTTCCAACTTCTTCATCTTCACTGTCTGTATCATCCCAGCTCTTCCCTTCAGCAACATAAGCCTTCTCAATCTTATTCTTCTTGCTAGAATCAAATGAGTTCCTTGTCACTTGCCTTGGCTTTTTACATTCAGTAGCAAAGTGACCCAACTCATTGCAATTGTAGCATCTGATTGAGCTCCTCTCCACAGTTCCAGTTTTGTAGCCACCCCTTGTGCCACTTGAAGATGAGGAATCACCTCTCTGAAACCTGGGCCTGAACTTAAGATTGGGATTCCTCTTGAATCTAAACTTCCCAAACTTCCTGACTATCAAAGCCAAATCACCATCCTCCAGCTGATCAAGTTCTTCTAAAGAATAGAAGTCACCACCAGATTGATCAATGGATGTTAATCCATATTCAGCATCAATAACATTCATGTTAGAACTGGAAGGTTGAACAGCTTTCACTTCCAGTTTCTGTGGGACTTCGGCAGTCAATTCAGTAGAGGTACCAACAATCTTCCCAGTTCCATACAGCTCCCTCTGTTGAATCTGCTCCAGCTCATAGGTCTTTAGAACACCATACAATCTCTCCAAAGCAATCTCATTCATATCTCTTGCTTCTCTAATTGCAGATATTTTGTGCTCCAAATGAGGTGGAAGTGTAAGAAGGAACTTCTTGTTAATCTCCTTGTTGGTGTAGTGCTTCCCATTGAGATTCAGATCATTGATTAATTTGTTGTATCTCTCAAAAACCTGAGAGATACCCTCACCAGGGTTTGATCTGAAATGCTCATATTGTGAAGTGAGAATTTCCAGCATATTCTCTCTAACTTCCTCTGTCCCCTCATTGATTATCTCTATGGTTTCCCAAATGTGTTTGGCAGTATCACAGTTTAGGACATGATTATGCATGATAGGATCAAGACAATCAATAAGGATCAGCTGTAGACAGGAATCCAAGGTAACATCCTCTTTTTCACCAGGAGTGAAATCCTTGGGATCTTTAGGGTACATCCTAGCAGCCCTAGTAACAATGTTACCCTCTTTTAATTCTTCCTCAATAATCATAGGAAGTTTTGGTCCATTCTTCATCACATCAATGTATTTAGGATTTGCAACCTTAAGAAATAGGAGCATTTTCTTCTTCCACATTGGATAATGCTCCTTGCTGAACATTGGGATTTTCACTGTACCCACTTTCTGTGTAGTAGACATCTTTTGAGATTTTTAGAATAATAAAAATTTCAGAGTTGAAAAAATCTCAAAACAATTGGATCTTTGATTTGTATATCAATCAAAAGGCTCTGATGCCAATTGTTAGGTCCTGATAAGTTTGTAGAAGGGGGGTTGAATACAAACTATACCGTTTTATCGAATTTGTCCTTTTAAAGATTTAAACAATTTAGAACAAATTAATGCGGAATAAAAACTGAAACAATATTCAAGTTAAATATAAAATATATTAAACTTGACGAGTGTTACAATTTGATCACTGATTACAAAGGTTCTTGATAAAACAAATCTAGAATAAATTCGACATGAATTTATCTATTTTTGTAATAAAAAGGATCGAATACTAAAAAGTAGTTCGATATAAAATCTAGGGATTATGATCCGCTAGAAAGTCAAAGCAGTACAAGAGAATCACTTCTTATGAATTAAATGTTTAAGAACAATCAAGAAATAAATCTCTGGTAGAAATTGAATGCTTTCCGTTTGAAGAAGTAAAGAAGACAGTTGAGAGAAATGTAATGTTTTGGTTGGCTGCTTCTTTTTTGCTTCTGTGTCTTGTAATATGTGTATTAGGTGGCCAAATGTCTTCTGCCTTGTATATATACTAAATTGCACAGCATTTCCTTCTCTTTAACCCACGTGCAAGCCACTTGAACAAAATTGCCTTTGGAAGACAATCGGGAAAACAAGACATTGTTCATGGAAGACAATCGGTAAGACTGAGCTTGGCCTAAGAAGACTTTCGGGAAGACAATGGTTGGCCTAGGAAGACTTTCGGGAAGACTCACTTGTGAGTCTTCCTAGTTCATTTTTCTAAGTCTTCCTAG
Organism: Heracleum sosnowskyi; assembly: GCA_030848705.1. Lineage (NCBI taxonomy): Eukaryota > Viridiplantae > Streptophyta > Magnoliopsida > Apiales > Apiaceae > Heracleum > Heracleum sosnowskyi. The sequence goes on from CM061245.1 coordinate 24,684,123, forward strand.
TTCAAACCTAAGTCTTCCTAGTTCATTTTTATTCTAACTTAAATAATTAACTAAATAAATTATGTATTAAATTAATTCTTTACAGAATTAATTTAATAAATAATATACTTGATAGTATTAATTATTTATAAGAGAATAAATAGAATTAGTAGACTTCTCAATTAATTTCTTTTTATTCTAATTTAAATAATTAACTAAATAAATTATGTATTAAATTAATTCTTTACAGAATTAATTTAATAAATAATTTACTCAATAGTATTAATTATTTATAAGAGAATAAATAGAATTAATTGACTTCCCAATTAATTCCAGAATCACTAAAAACTTAGATAAATAACAAACACAATAGTACGTTGACACTCGATGCACTGTCTGGTTCATGAGTGACTAACGACAATGTTTGTTCTTTATCTATTTGACTTTAAGCAGTGATTCACTTCCTTCTCATTCAAGAACTCCGTAATCAGTATCTTTTTCTGTCACCACTTGAAATCTCTGTCACTTTAATAAATCCACTGAGCTTGAATACTTCACTGAGGCTTGATCAATAAATTGAGCTTCTTTCAATGTAGAATCACTTCAAGTCTGTAGATGACTTTAATCTTCATTCTTTGACATATATAATCTTCTGAGATTCCTGTGACATCTGAACTAATATTTACTTATTACATTCTTGTTTAAGTTGAGTAGAATCCTCGAATTACAAATAGGCTATAGCATATGCCTTTCATAGAGTAATGCAAGGATTTTAAATTATCTTATTTAATTTATTAATTAAATTTAATTAATAAATTAATTCTATCAGAATTAATTTATTTATTAAATTAGTTATGTTAGTAGTTTAAATTATTTATTAAATTAATTCTATAAAAGAATTAATTTAATCTAGAATTTAATCTATCTAATAAATTAAAAGGATTTTCTTTTAAAATCTCGGTATGACCTGTTTAGTAAACTCGGTATGACCTAGTGTTTTAACACCTTAGGTTCTACCGAGTTATATTGAGGTCATACCATTCAATTTGTGTCAGGTCATACATATCACTTTCTCTTGGTCATACCGAGAGTTGGTGAAAGTTCCCTTGGTCATACCGGACATTTTCTTGTAGGTCATACTGGTCATACAAGGTTCTACCGAGTTATTTTTTCAGGTCATACAAGTGTATGATTTGTTTTATTAAATCTTTATGATTTAATAAACAGGTCATACAAGGCTTTTATGATTTGTATTAAAGACTTGGCAGAATAGACAGAAGAAAGGAGTTGAACGAAAAGAAACAGATTGAAGCATTTACTCTCAAGAACACAAGAAGCCATTAATATCATTTCTTCTCCAGCAATTAATTCTAGTTTGTATTGTTAAATCCAAACCACTAGAAGTTGATTACTTGTATTGCTTTGATCATCTAGCGGATTTTTATCCCTAGAATTTATCTCGAACTTGCTTTTAGCATTCGATCTTTTTATTACAAATATTAGAAAAGTTCATGTCGAATTTATTCTAAATTTGTATTAATTAGTTTGAGATAAATACTTTGTAATCCATATTGTATTTGCAACACCCTTCAAGTTTAATATAAGTTATATTTAACTTGAATCTTGTTTCATTTATATTCCGCATTAATTTGTTCTATATTGTTTAATTTATTCAAGAACAAATTTCGATTTAACGGTATAGTTTGTATTCAACCCCCCTTCTACAAACTTATCAGGACCTAACAATTGGCATCAGAGCCTTTTGATTGATATACAAATCAAAGATCCAATTGTTTGAGATTTTTTTAACTCTGAAATTTTTATTTTTCTAAAAATCTCAAAAGATGTCTACTACACAGAAAGTGGCTACAGTAAAAATCCCAATGTTAAGCAAGGAGCACTATCCTATGTGGAAGAAGAAGATGCTCTTGTTTCTTCAAGTGGTTAATGTTGAATATCTTGAAGTGTTGAAGAATGGACCAAGAATTCCTATGTTTGTTGAGAAAGAGCTAATAGAGAATGATGTTGTTACTAGGGCTGCTAGGATATACCCTAAGGATCCCAAGGACTACACTTCTGCAGAAAAAGAAGATGTTGCCTTGGATGCCTGTCTACAGTTGATACTGATTGATGGTCTTGATCCAATCATGCATAATCATATTTTAAAATGTGTCTCTGCCAAACACATTTGGGATACGATTGAAATAATCAATGAAGGGACAGAGGAAGTCAGAGAGAATAAGATGGAAATTCTCACCTCTTCATATGAGCACTTCAGATCAAATCCAAGGGAAGGAAGAGTGGTTAGTATGTCTACTTCACTGGTAGCTGGAGTCCCACAGAAACAGGAAGCGAAGGTTGTTCTACCTTCCAGTCCTAACAAGGATGTAATTGTAGCTGAATATGGTGTTATATCTACAAGTCAATCTGGTGGTGATTTTTATTCTATGGAGGAGCTTGAACAGTTGGAAGATGAGTCTATGGCCTGGGTAGTGAAGAAGTTTGGAAACATCAGGTTCAGGAGAAATCCTAGTTTCAAGTTCAAGACATATGCTGACGAATACCAGACAGGTGGTTCTTCATCCTCAAATAGCACAAGGGGTGGCTATAAAACAGGGATGGTTGAGAAGAACAAGTCTAAAGAAAAGAGCTGGGATGATACTGACAGTGATGAAGAAGCAGGTGAGATTGGGAACCTTGCGTTAATGGCTAAAGAGGAAAGCACTTCATCCAGATACATGTCAGAGGTAACCTTTACTGACACTGAAATGATTCATCATCTTGGTGGCACCATAAGTTGTGCACGCACTGAAAATGATAGAATAATTCTTTTAAACACAAATCTTGAAAAGGAAATAAAAGAATTAAAACTAGTGCATATCAATCAAGATGAACTTACTAATAAGGTAGCAGTTCTTGAGAAAATGGTTAAATTGTATCAACAACTGGAAACCATTCTCAAAGGTCAGATTAGTGAGCTTAAGACCAAAGCTAATGCTTATTTCAATTCTTGTAAGACTGCTAAAGAAATTCTCAATAAGCAAGCTGTTGGTAATCATGTCAGTATAGGGTATGATTATAATGAGGCTATTGGACTGCTTGGAATTAATTCCCCTTGTAGATTCAAATCTGAAGGAAAGGCCGTTCCATATATACTTAAGGGTATTGAAACACCCTTCTGTAAGGAGTCTGAGGCAGAGCCTATGAATGAATACTCTATCATTATTGCTGAGGAGATTCATGAAGAAGATATTGCTTTGGAAGCTGAACAGTCCAAAAAGTGTATATCTGATATTCCAGTCAAAGTTGCTACAACTAAAAAGACTAAATCAGATATCCATAAGTTGGATCAAAACAACTGTAGAACTAACATGCCTGCTGTTAATTCTTCTCATAAAGCATGTGGTGTGATTGCATGTCTTGTGCTTTCAATGTTATGTATGCTTATTTTAATAGTAAGCATGTATCTAGTGATAAGACTACTCCACGTCAACATGTTAATAATAAGAAGCATGTTAAAGCAAAGACTACTAGTCCTCCTCAGACTAGAGTGGATTCATTTATCCCTAAGCCTACTCAGAAATGTGTTAAGGCTGGCTATAAATGGAAACGCTCTTATGTGAAAGAGGTTGAAGTAGTTTTAGCTAAAAATGTTGTTTTGCCTGACAAAGGCCAGTTCTTTAAGTATGCCGGACCCAATCAATTTTGGGCTCCGAAGAAGGTCTAATCAATTTGATATTGCAGGGAGTTAAACAGGTAAACCGTGTTATATGGATTCTTGACAGTGGTTGTTCAAAGCATATGACCGGAGATAGAGCCCTGCTATTAGATGTGGTTGAGAAAGCTGGCCCAGTAGTTACCTTTGGAGATAACAGCAAGGGTATTACGAAAGGATATGGCTGTTTGAAGTACGGAAATGTTATCATTGAAGATGTTTCTTTTGTGGAAGGTCTGACGTTCAATCTTCTCAGCATCAGTCAGTTCTGTGACAGAGGATATTCTGTTTCCTTTGAAAGAGAGAAGTGTCAGATCCTTCACAAAAAGAATGGAAAGCCTGCTCTTCAAGGAGTAAGGAAAGGTGACTTGTTCATAGCTGATCTGAACTCTGGATTCAAAGATGAAGTTAATTGTTTTTATGCTAAAGCTTTATCAGATGATAGTTGGCTATGGTACAAGAAGATGTCTCACCTTAACTTCAAAACCATGAACTCTTTAGTCAAGAGGGAATTGGTTAGAGGTTTGCCTCAGATGGAATTTACACAGGAAGGACTGTGTGAGGCTTGTCAGAAAGGAAAGTCAAAGAAATCTTCTCACAAGGGCACTGACACATCATCAATAACCGAACCTCTTCAGCTACTGCACATGGATTTGTTTGGTCCAGTTAATGTGATGTCCATGTCAAAGAAGCAATATGCACTTGTGATTGTTGATGACTTTTCAAAATATACATGGGTTTTATTCCTACATTCCAAGGATGAGACCCCATACCTGGTGATTGGCCATGTGAAGTTGATTGAGCTGGATTCTAGATTCCCTGTTAGAGCAATAAGGTCAGATAATGGTACTGAATTCAAGAATGCCATTCTAAATGACTTTTGTGCTGATAAAGGAATAACAAGACAGTATTCTGCCCCTAGAACTCCTCAACAAAATGGAGTAGTGGAAAGAAAGAATCGTACATTGATTGAAGCTGCTAGGACTATGCTTAGTGAGTCTAAACTTCCAACGTACTTTTGGGCTGAAGCAGCGAATACAGCTTGTTATACTCAGAATCGAACTTTAATCAACAAGGACTTAATGAAGACTCCGTATGAGATCATGAACAACAAGAAACCAACTGTCAAGTACTTTCATGTATTTGGAGCAAAATGCTTTGTGCTTATAGATGACAATGTGAAACGTGGCAAGTTTGATGCAAAGGCACAAGAAGCTATTTTTGTTGGTTATTCCAGAAGATCTTACAGGGTCTACTTGATTGGCAGTCACACGGTAAAGGAAAGTGTCAATGTTACTTTTGATGACACTACATTCCCTAATATCCAAACAGCAGATTCATCTGAGAAAATGAAGTTTGATAACTTGCCAGACTCAGATTCAGATGATGAAGCCCCACCTGAAGTTATTGCTGGTAATGATAATAACAATGATGAGAATGATCATGGTGATGGTGGTGGAAACACTGGTAACAATGGAGATACCACTAACACTGGAAAAGAATCATCAAGGCAATCAAGCAACAACTCAGGGGGAGCAAATGAAGGATCAACTAGTCACTCACAACATCAAAGTGAAATTCAAGACGAATCATCAAGATCAAATCTTCCAAGACAGACTGTATGGAATAGAGCTCATCCTTTTGAGCTGATCATTGGTGATCCAGATGTTGGAGTTAAAACTAGAAGTGCAACTCAGAATGAATGTCATTTTTCAGCATTTCTATCTAAAATGGAGCCAAAGAAAACTGAGGAAGCACTGACTGATCCAGATTGGGTGATTGTTATGCAAGATGAACTCAATCAATTTGAACAACAACAAGTCTGGAAGCTGGTACCCAGGCCAAAGAACAAGAAAGTAGTTGGTACAAGATGGGTATACAGGAACAAGCTAGATGAGGATGGCATTGTTACAAGGAACAAGGCAAGACTGGTTGCACAAGGGTATTCTCAAGCTGAAGGCATTGATTATGATGAAACCTATGCACCAGTGGCTAGACTTGAGGCCATCAGGATGTTCTTAGCATTTGCTGCTTACTCCAATTTTAAAGTCTATCAAATGGATGTTAAGAGTGCATTCCTGAATGGTGAGCTTGATGAAGAAGTGTATGTGGAACAGCCCCCTAGCTTTGAAAATCAGGAACTGCTGGACTTTGTGTACTTTCTCTTCAAGGCTATCTATGGTCTCAAACAAGCCCCAAGAAAATGGTATGACACTCTCTCTGGTTTTCTTTTAGAAAATGGTTTTGTTAGAGGTATCATAGACAAAACTCTTTTTTCAAAGAAACACAATAGTGATATGATATTAGTCCAAGTCTATGTGGATGACATCATATTTGGGTCTACTAATGATAATCTCTGTAAGAGATTTGCTGAGCTTGTGCAGAGTAAGTTTGAAATGAGTATGATGGGTGAGCTGAAGTTCTTTCTTGGATTACAAGTAAGTCAAAGGTCAAATGGTATATTTATTTGTCAATCCAAGTATCTCAAAGAACTCCTCAAGAAGTATCACATGGAGGATTCAGCATCAGCAAGGACTCCATCTTCAACAGCCATCAAACTTGGAGCTTCTGACAAATCTATCAAGGTAGATGTTACAAGCTACAGAGGTATGATTGGCTCCTTACTCTATCTTACTGCTAGTAGGCCAGATATTATGTATGCTACATGCTTGTGTGCAAGGTTCCAAGCGGACCCTAGAGATGTACATCTCGTTGATGTGAAAAGAATCTTGAGATATCTTAAGGGTACACCTAATCTAGGTATCTGGTACCCTAAAGATTCTGGTTTTAATCTTGTTGGATATACAGATTCTGATTATGCAGGTAGTGTTGTGGATAGAAAGAGTACCTCTGGGAGTTGTCAATTCCTAGGAGGTAGGTTGATTTCCTGGTATAGCAAGAAACAGCAAACAGTTTCCAATTCAACAGCATAAGCTGAATATATTGCTGCTGGAAGCTGTTGTGCTCAGATCTTATGGATAAGGAATCAATTAAAGGACTATGGCTTTGCATTAGACAAAATTCCTATTTTGTGTGATAATACAAGTGCCATAGCAATCTCCAACAACCCTGTGCAGCACTCGAGAACGAAGCACATTGATATCAGGTATCATTTTATCAGAGAGCATGTTATGAATGGAACTGTGGAGTTACACTTTGTACCCACAGAAGAACATACTGCAGATATATTCACTAAATCTGTTGATGAATCCACATTTATCAAGTTAGTTGGTAAATTGGGTATGTTAAACAGTCTTAGTGATTAACAATATCTCTGTCATGTTTGTTCTTTCAAAAAGTCATTTTCTCTTGCTGATATTGAATGATATATTTTGCCAATTCTTGTTTATGTATAAAGCTTGTTAATTTAAATATTCTGAATAATTTATTTTCTTTAAAAATACTTTTCTCATATTTTTTAAGTAGAGAAACTTATTTTTATTGAAAATTTATTTATTTAAGAATCATTTAAGTTAGTTTCAGATTGTAAATATTGTTGTTTAAATATTTCTGCAAGTTTATATTATTTTTATGCATTTCTATAATATTCTGCAGTTTTATAAGCATGTAAATAGTTTCATGTAAATAGTTTCCTGTAAATATTTATTATTATTATTATTTTATTATTATTATTATTTATTATCTTTTATTTTCTATTTCTCTTAGTTGTTTGTGTAAATATATTGTATATATTATTCCTGATCTAGCTCTTGCTTAGCTGTAAATTCAGTGCCAAATCCAATTCAGGTATTACTTTCTATCTCTTAATCCACTTCTTTTACTGTTGCTGAACCCAAGTGGTTGTTAGGGTTGACCAAGGGAATGTAGATCCACAATCTCTATCCCAGGTCTTAGAGCCAAACAATGAGTCTACAACCTTCTTGAACTCTCAGCCTAAACAGAAATCAATGTTAAACAAAGAAGTATTTTGATTGAAACAGTGAGTGATCCCACAGCTCTGCCTCCTCTAAAGAAATTCAACATATAATGAGGCATCTGTCAGCTCATCTGTATCCTCTCAATAGGATATGGACTTTGAAATGGCCAATGAACTGTTTCTAGAGACATTCTCTCAACAGGATGAATCTATTGAAATTCGCCATAGGGCCATGGCACTTTGTACTGAGTCAAGCACACTCTCATTACTCACAATGGGAGAAAACAATTTCATTAGATGAAACTCAGGACACAGTGAAAGCAGAGCACCTGCAACTGGTTACAGTGCCTACCATTGTCACGGTAGAAGTGCCTTCATAGGCATCTGAGGGAAAATTTGATTCTTTGCCAAATTAAATAGAATCATTTTCTCCCCTCCCAGAGTGAACACCTCTGGCTCCCTAAGGGATTTTCCACTCGCAGATTTATCTGGAGAAAGTGGAAGGCAACTTGGTCAGTCTATCACTGAAGCAATTCAGATTTCAAATCCAAGTGATTTGATAGACATGATTGAGGATCGGGATTTGCGAACTCCCATTGCACCACCACTGACCTCTCTTGAAGAGGCTAGGGTGAGTTTCAATGCAGGTACTGATCAAAAAGGAGCAATCAGACAGCTAATGTTGAGTGATAAGAGTCAAACACTGAGTGAAACACATGCACGTGAGATGAGTGATACACTTACAAGAGAAATTCAAGTGAGTGCACACACAGACACATACACTGCAATGTAGTTAGCTCACATAGCTGATCTACAGGAACATATATTCAAAACCCAGGCTGATAAAGAAATTTTGCAAGCACAAGTGGTTGAACGGTCTTCTTCTTCCACCTCTGTCAACAATCAGCTGGGACTGCTTAAGAAAATCTAGAAGACAAATTTACTTCCAAGATCAACTCCATCAACTATCTCAACTCCTACTGGCTTCAGGTTCATAAAGTAAAATCTGAAGAGAATTCCTCAACTAAGGGGAGAAATTTGAAGAAGCTAGTAAAAGGGAGCTGGAGCTGAAAAAGATATAAAAGGAAAAGGAGGAGTTTCAGGGGAGTAAAGGTAAGTTAGCTCTGTTTTGTAAATGTTATATGTATAGAGCTTAGGTAAATCAAGACAGGTTCAATGTTATCATATGTTCAGTCTAGAGGAACATCTGTCTTGTATTTACCTTTACTGGTGAAATCTGGAAATGTCATATTTGATCCAGAACTTTCTAGTATTTACTTAGGCTTAAGAGTCTTACTTTTTCTTGGTTTTAGTTGAGTGATCCTCTAGGTATTTGGTTGTTATTCTCTAACAAACAAATAGGGGGAGATTGAAAGGCATATGCAATAGCCTATTTGTAATTCGAGGATTCTACTCAACTTAAACAAGAATGTAATAAGTAAATATTAGATTAAAGGTCACAGGAATCTCAGAGAGTTTTATCTGTCAAGAGAATGGAGTATTAAAGTCATCTACAGACTTGAAGTTATTCTACATTGAAAGAAGTTCAATTTATTGTTCAAGCCTCAGTGAAGTATTCAAGAAAGTGGATTTACTACAGTGCCAGAGATTTCCAGTTGGTGACAGAAGAAGTACAGGATACTGAGTTTATTCAAAGCTAAAGAAAAGAAGCCACAGCTTTAAATGTTTTAAAGATGAAGAATTATCATTGAAGTCAGTTATTCATGAAACCAGACAGTGCATCGAATGACGACATCAATCAGTGGAATTCAATCATCTATATTCAGTGGTTTTCAGAAGATAGAGTAATGCAAGGATTTTAAATTATCTTATTTAATTTATTAATTAAATTTAATTAATAAATTAATTCTATCAGAATTAATTTATTTATTAAATTAGTTATGTTAGTAGTTTAAATTATTTATTAAATTAATTCTATAAAAGAATTAATTTAATCTAGAATTTAATCTATCTAATAAATTAAAAGGATTTTCTTTTAAAATCTCGGTATGACCTGTTTAGTAAACTCGGTATGACCTAGTGTTTTAACACCTTAGGTTCTACCGAGTTATATTGAGGTCATACCATTCAATTTGTGTCAGGTCATACATATCACTTTCTCTTGGTCATACCGAGAGTTGGTGAAAGTTCCCTTGGTCATACCGGACATTTTCTTGTAGGTCATACTGGTCATACAAGGTTCTACCGAGTTATTTTTTCAGGTCATACAAGTGTATGATTTGTTTTATTAAATCTTTATGATTTAATAAACAGGTCATACAAGGCTTTTATGATTTGTATTAAAGACTTGGCAGAATAGACAGAAGAAAAGAGTTGAACGAAAAGAAACAGATTGAAGCATTTACTCTCAAGAACACAAGAAGCCATTAATATCATTTCTTCTCAAGCAATTAATTCTAGTTTGTATTGTTAAATCCAAACCACTAGAAGTTGATTACTTGTATTGCTTTGATCATCTAGCGGATTTTTATCCCTAGAATTTATCTCGAACTTGCTTTTAGCATTCGATCTTTTTATTACAAATATTAGAAAAGTTCATGTCGAATTTATTCTAAATTTGTATTAATTAGTTTGAGATAAATACTTTGTAATCCATATTGTATTTGCAACACCCTTCAAGTTTAATATAAGTTATATTTAACTTGAATCTTGTTTCATTTATATTCCGCATTAATTTGTTCTATATTGTTTAATTTATTCAAGAACAAATTTCGATTTAACGGTATAGTTTGTATTCAACCCCCCTTCTACAAACTTATCAGGACCTAACACACATATATATTCTGGAGACAACTAGAGCATTGAAGTTTCAGTCATGTGTGGATTTGACATTGTGGGGGTGAATGTGTGCTGATAACAACTTATATAATCAACAGACTGCCTAGTGCTCCACTGTTCAACAAAACTCCCTATGAGGTTTTGTATAAAGAGGCTCCAGATTACACTATTCTTAAGGTGTTTGGGTGTTTGGTTTTTGAAGTCAATCATGTGCCCAGTACTGATAAGTTTGCTATGAGAGGAATCCCTTGTTTGTTTCTAGGTTATCCACCTTCTCAGAAAGGGTACAGATTGCAAAGTTTGATTGACAAAACTATTTTTGTCTCCAGAGATACAATATTTCATGAAAATATTTTTCCTTTGAAAGATCCAACAATGACTCATATCTCAGATAGACAGTTATTATCTAGTCCTGGTACAACTGCTTCTTACTATGAGAATGATGATTACTATGTTGCATTGATTGATCAGGATGATCATGTAGATAATCAAAATTCAGATGATTCTGCAAATGTTCAACATCAAACTTCAGCCACTACACCAGATACTGAAGGTCTCAGAAAGTCTACCAGAACCAGAAAATAACCTGGATGGCTTCAATCTTATGTAACACCTACAACAAATATAGTCAATGTCATTTCTCACACTACGCCATAAGTGCTCATATGCAATTCTTTTTTTAATGTGGCTGTAGACCAAAAAAACGTTGCATTCAGCTTCGTTTTCAAAAATGCAACACGAAACGGGCGTTGCATCCGCGGGCGTGGCCTTTGATATGTAATGCAACACTTTTGGTCATCTACTGCAACGGAGAGAAAATATTGCATTATAAGTATACTGCAACACCAAAATCAAGGAAATGCAACACCAATGAGTGTTGCCTTAAACACAAGGCCCATTATCATGCCACGTCACCAGTGGGCCCCACTAAAATGCCACGTCAGTAGTGGGGCATGCGTGCCAGGTCAGTAGTGGGGCCCACATGCCATAATGCAACGCTTTTCATTGTCTTCTGAAACAGTAATTTTTTTAATGCAACAGTATATTTACTAATGCAACACCATTAGATTCTATAATTCAATACCATTTTCTTGAAATGCAACATTAAATAAGGAAATGCAACACTGTAATAAAAAATTTGCAATATTAGTTTTGTACATACATAAATACCATTCAAAATATTCAGCATTCCATCCAAAACATCCTAAAACCAATCCAAAACAACCAAGGCATCTAACAACATACTAAATACCAACTTAATCACAAAAAATTTAAATAATACAAATAATCTCGTCCCCAAAATCCCAGCATCCAAAATCCCAACATCGTGAAATGTGTGGTACTATCACCACCTTCTTTTTCAATACCATCATCATGGGATTTTTTTTTACCAAATCTGAACGTGCCACTTCAGAAGTTTGCACCTGCTCTTCTCTAGAGCAGTCAACAACCAGCTTCTCTGCATTTGCTGAAGTCTCTTCGACAATGCCATCCCTTTCAGTGGAGTTTAAGCCATTTCTATCTGAGGTTACTACAGAATCAAAAAACCTATTTCAGCAATTGTACATTTTCTAAATATAAGTTCTTTATAGAAAATTTGATTGCTTCTTCATCATTACTAAAACAATATTTATAAGTAAAATATTTTTTTTAAATATGGCCAGTGCCCAGCACAACCTATTAGTAAGCCATAAAATTATTCAGTGTTCAGCTTACTTAAAAATCTTGCCTCCATTAATAACCCAATATCAAAAAACTAACAGATATAGGAGGAGGGCGTAGAGAAACTGAACTACCTGCAGTAGCTTTTACGTTTACTTGTCTCCTGAATAAAGCTCTGAACGAATGGCCATCATAAGACCGTCTTTTCCCACGACCAGAATTCACAACCTCACAATTTTATACTCCCAAAAACTTCGGTCCCGTTGATAAATGTCCTCTGCCCACACCACACATGAACGTTCCCTTCATGGCGCCCACAACAAATCTTTAATGGATCCATAAATCCTGTCAAGAATTTTTGTTTGTTAAGCATGTAGTTGAAGTGAATCTCATTTTCAATCAAGGATTTATGGACATAGCTCCAATCACGGCTCCTTTGACATAACGAGAATATTTCTTGGTGGGAGCTGCATATGGCCATTAGAGTAAAGCACATGCTAGCGATTGGCGAAAATGGACTTCATGTACAGACCATTAGGCAAGCAATTGTATACATGAAAAAAATGGAACCCTTTGACTTGTAATGATGTTGATGAGCAACTTACCAGCAACTTTATCACTTTCAGCATGTGGTAACACTGCAGGGAACCCCAATGAAGTTTTGCATGGCTTGTTTATTTGCCGACCACAGAGATCTAAATTACCAATAAACCTAGTGAAAAGCAATACATCCTTCAGATTGAGCTCAGAGTAATTAAATTTGAGAATGAGAAAAGAAATAGTTATTGAGCTATTAAATGTGAGACCCATGAACCGAGATTAGAACTGTTATGATAACCCTAAGGATTCAGAATTTCAGATGCACTTTACTTTCATACCTAGCTGCATGACTTCGGAATCAGTCTACTAACTGGAATCATCAGTCCCCCCCCCCCCCCCCGTTTTTGACAATAAACTGCCTTCTTTGTAAATTCAAGTGACAAAACAAATACAACTTCTTCAACAAGAGCTACTTCTATATTGCCAATTTCAGATGATGAAGGTAATAAAATTGAACTCTCAATATCTGGATTTATTAATTTTGGATGCAAAAAGTTATCCTTATATTAATTTCTACATGGTATATGGACCTTTACTTTGATGATTAATTACATTGAGAAAAAGATGTAATCAAACAGCAAGTAACACTATTTTACCACCTTTTGTTCCAGATGTGCAGGGAGATGTAAGTTGAAAAGAATCTTACAAAGGGATCTGCGTAGATTATTAAATTTAAATTGCGGAGTGAATCAACTATTCCCATTAAGACATTATCTATCCAAACAAAACATGAACCATATTAACAAAATTTACAAGTTCAAGATAGGTAATCTACCTTTTTGTTTTAACAGCAACTCACAGGAATATCCCTCATCAAATTTTAAAAACTATCCAATTTACTATGCTTTATCACTTATCAGCAATATTTTACTAATGACATAAATAAATACCGGACCTTACAACAATTATTGTCCTTGAACCCATTACGCACCATGATGGATGGACCTCCTATCTGGAAATATAGACTAGAATTGGAACTAATAACTTTCTGTAACTACATTTATGATTATCAATTTTCCTATGCTACAGTAAAACCTCTATAAATTAATAATGTTGGGACCGGGATATTTTATTAATTTAGAGAGATATTATTATATCGATAAATTAATAATTTATTAATTTAAAGAGGATTTACATAAGACCTTTAAATTTCCAAGTCTAATGTACTAGTTACAATATATATTAGTTAGAAATGAAAAATAAATTACAAAAATAAGTTCCAAGGCACATTCTATGAATGTACATTCACAAGTTAATTGAATTTATCAAGTTCATTGTTTTTGAATAAGTAAAAAGTTAGTTCATAGTACCAAAAAGTTGGTCCATGGTACCAACGCAGTACATTAAACATGGTTAGAATTTGATCACTATAAAATGTCCACTGAAAATTTTTAAAATCACATCAACTATGGCTCCTAAACTAAAAGGTGTTCAAAAATCAACCATGACCAATCAACAACGAAAAATTGTCCAGCCCATTCAAATAATATCCAAGGGTTGCAAAACATTGAGTTGTTTTTTCTACCACCAAACATGACTTCAAAAATTCAACCATGTGATGCTGGGATAATTAGAGCCTTTAAAATGTACTGCCGTAAAAGGTTTTTCCGTCAGATTTTGGAAGGTTATGAGTTGGAAATTTCTTCTCCGGAAAAGATTAATGTTTTAGATGCTATCAATTTGGCAGTCCCAGCTTGGAGAAATGTGCAACAAGAGGCCATAGCAAATTGCTTTCGACACTGCAAAATTCGTTCAGTGAATCCAACCGGCTCAAGTGATTTAAACGATGTAAATTCTGGAGAAGACATTCGTGAGCTTGAGAACTTGATTACAGGTATGCATTATCGGCACGAAATAGATGTGAATCACTTGCTAGATTATCCTGGTGAAAATAATGAATGTTACGAGGTTCAAAGCATTGAAGAAATTGTGGCGGATACCATTCAAAATCCGATCGATGACGAAGTTGAGGATGATTCAATAGCTTTGGAACCGGTCACTCGGAAAGAAGCATTGCAAGCGGCAACAACTCTTCACAACTTTTTGTTGCAATACGAGAAGACAATGCCCCAACTCTTAAGTGCAGTGAGGAGATTTAAAGATGAAGTCAATATAGATTTGAAGTTCAACAAAAAACAAGTGACTATAGATTCATTTTTTACTAGACAATCTTAGAATATGTATGGAATCTTTTAATGATTATTAATTTATAGTTTCGTTGGGACCAATATATATACTTTGGGATTTCAAAAAAAGTTATTATCTTATTATTTTATCGATTGGGGTCCAATTTTATATTGGTCCCAAGTTGGGACTGGACAAATTATTAATTTTATCGAGATTATTAATTTATCGAGTATTAATTTATAGAGGTTTTACTGTATTTGCAATCTCAGATGCTGGGCCAGGTCGGGAGCATTCACCATTTGCAATCTCAGATGCTGGGCCAAGTACCATACTAAATAGCAACAATAAATCTCAGCATTTCTACTGGTAATCAGCACCAATGATAATCTCATCTCTAACTTTGACTAGTATCATGAATGAAAAAGAACTTTTAGGTGTAACTGAGTGTGTGTGTACGTTCGCCTGTGTTGTGTATGCATTTATTACTTATATGCGGGTAAGTAAAGCAGGGTTGTTCGATAATCAAGCAGCAACTCATATTCAAAATCAAGTATCAATGAGCTAATCTTAAAATTTTTGTCTACATTTAGAATCACAGTATAAATAAAAATATGAGCCCCAAACATACAAACACAAAACTTAAATTATGAAATAACTCTTAACATTTGAATACAAAACATTGAATTACAAATCGAATTCAAACCTGAGAATGGAAGCCCCAAAGTTGAAGCCCTAAGTAAACCAGAGAATGAAATCCCCAAAATTGAAGCCCTAATTGAAGGCGAGAACTAAATCCCCAAAGTTGAAACCCTAATTAAACCCGAGAATGAGAGCCCTAATTACCTGCAATTTCAAAACAAATTGAAATGAGTCAAATTAAAAAAAAAACTAATTAGATTAGCCCTAATCCAATAATTCAATTCAAACACAATAGCTTTAAACTCGAGAATGAAAGCCGTAATCCGAAAGGAGAAATATAATGTTCAACTACCAGTTTGTAGAGGTGTGATGAGAGAGAAAGTGAGTTTGTCGGGAGAGAGAGACAAAGTGTAAGGTTGAGAGAGAGAGATGGGTTTTGAGGGGGAGGGGGGATGTAGTGATTTGGGGGAGGTATGTTTTTTAATCTAAATTTTGTTAAGGAGGGAAAATATCCGCCAAAATTTTCACTCTGGGACTGATTATGTTGGTTACTGTAGTATTTGTCTTTTATGTTATATTTTTTTTTTTGATTTTTTTTAGTTTTAAAAGTTTAAAATCTAGAAAAAAATAAGAAATTGATGGATACTTATGCAAAATATATGTAAAAATAGTTTCGATTTTAAAAAATATTATTTTTAAACTTCAAAATAAAAAAAGATTAAAATTTAAAGTCATTGTATATATTTCAATAATATGTATATTTTTCATAATTGTAAAAATAGTGTATTATAATGCAACGCTTTTTAATGGTGTTGCACGTCACAACACTAACCTTCACTCTGCAACAGTGCATTCACATGAAATGCAATGCTTTTTGAGTAGTGTTGCAGAAGACCAAAACTAAGCATAGTTTTTGCAACGCTTTGCTTGCAACCCTCACAAAAAGCATTGCATATGAGCACTTATGGCGTAGTGTCAACCAGTTGAGAATCAGTTCACTTGCTTTGTCTCTATATTAGAGCATCACAAGGATCCAACTTGTTTTTCTCAAGCTGTTCAACATGATCACTGGGTGGATGCCATGAATAGAGAAATTGAGGCACTTGAAGCAAATGGCACTTGGGATATAATTGAGTTACCACATGGAAAGAAAGCTATAGGTGGCAAATGGTTATTTAAAACCAAATTTAATGCAGATGGAACTATAGAGAGGTATAAATCTAGACTTGTTGTATTGGGGTGTAAACAAACATATGGCTTGGATTTTAAAGAAACATTTGCTCCTGTGGCCAAGATGACCACAGTCAGAGCATTGTTAGATGTTGCAGCCATGGAAGACTGGATTACATTGCAAATGGATGTCACCGATGCATTTTGCATGGTGACCTAGAGGAGCTAGTTTACATGACTTTGCCTCAAGGTTATTAAGGTCTTAGTAGCAGAATAAAGAAAGATGAACCCTCAAAGACTAGTACTTCTCATTCCAAGCTTGTTTATAGGCTTAAGAAATCACTTTATGGCCTAAGGCAGGCTCCACGACAGTGGTTCAGTAAGCTACATGTGACTCTACTTTGTGATAATTTTGTGCAATCAAAAGCAGATTATAGTTTGTTTACAAAGCATACTGCATATAAGATTACTTTGATACTAGTCTATGTGGATGACTTACTAATTGCTGGTGTAAGACCCCAGATTTTGGGTAGAATTAAAACTTTTATTATATGTTGATGTAAATGTGGATAGTGGCAATGACTTTGAGAATCAAGTTATGAAATGAATATGAATTTCGGTTTTCAAACATTTTGAGAATAGTAAGAATGGACTGAACATATAAATAAGAACAATCAATCTGGAAGATAAGAATACAATACTCCAGGGAAGGAAAGTATTTTTATGTCATCCAAATCAATATCTGGAATACATCCGACAACTCCGTAAACAAGATAGCGTGTGCCCGAGAAAGCACTAGAACATTTCTAAGTGCAAGAAGTAAAGAGAAATAAACCAGGAATATTGGATCGGATATTGAACCAAAGGATTATAGAAAAACCACTGATGAATAGTAACTTTTGATGAATAGTAAATTTTTGTCGTTTAAAAAGTTTTTCAGACCACCCCATATGCGGAACGATATAATAAACTTTCAAGGGCGTATTAGTGATCTACGATGTAAATGAAGGAATGCAAAAGCTGTCAGAATCGGAAAAATAGCATTTCTGTTTTCTCCGAAATTTCACCAATAACGGACGGATTAATTATTATTTGAGAATAATTGAGGATTTAGATTATCAATTCCATGGATATGGATTAATAAAAGAATTAGAGATATCAAAAACACTTACAGGAAACTACTTCGATAGAACGCTTAAGAAACCCTGCGAACATTTTTTCGAGATTAAGCGATTAAGCGAACGAATCATGGATTAAGGATTGAAATTATGACAAGATTAAATGTATACATGGAAGTAACATGTAACAAGATTAATTCGAGAAATGCAACATTTGGATCATCCGTGTGAAAGGAAAGCGAACTGGTAAAGCTGCTTGCCACCATGATCTCCATTGCGTGACACGTGTCCCTGCTTTGCCACCATGAGGCTCCACTGATCGACACGTGTCCTGGGCATGCAATGACTCACCACTCTTTACACAAATATCAGCATTTCAAGCATTATTAACCAAAAACAAAAAGAAAGAAAAGAAGAAAAGCAAGAGAAACACAAATTTCTCTCAACTGATCTGCTAGAGCAACCCTCAAATAAAAATTCGTATCTCACAATACACCCATGATAAAATCACCAAAATTTAACCACAGCTTCTCCATTCTATGTATAACACTCGTTCAGAATTTCATGGCAATCCAAGGTGTTTAGCCTAGTCAAATATCCTCTCCAAGTTGAAGAAACCAAACTGTCCAGTCCATGACAGTTTCAACCTCTCACCTTAGAGAGCCACTAAGTCGAGATTCAAGCATCCCCTGGTGATGATCTGTAGCTCAAAAGAAAGCTCTTGAAGAGTAGAAGGTGTGGTAAAGATTTGAAAACCAAACTCTCAATTTTCGATTTTATATGATTTTTACAAAAGTGATGATGAATAGTAACCCTTAGAAACTAACTTCGTCTTTCTTGATTTCTTTGATGATCTAAGCTAGCTTAAGGCCATACAAGGACTATATAAGGATTATTAGCGCTGGTATACTCTCCAAGGAAGGTATAAACTTTAAGGACCTTAGACCTTACTTTGATTTTATGCTTGTTCTTGATGGATTTGAGCTTGGTGATGTTTATAGTATGATTATAAGCATGAAAGCATGATTATGTAGTGGTTGATTTGACTTGAGAAATTTGGGGTATAAACTGAAAAAGTAGGCTGATATTGATGAGTATTATGTTCATGAATTTTATGGATGCCCGGTGTGGCTTGGATTTGAGGTTGTGATTTTTGGAAAACGTTACGATTATAGCCGTCGTAATGCCCATTTGATTTAAGACTGTTTTGAGCATGAATTACGAACTGGTATTGGAATATTTTTGAACAACACTGACCAGTAACATGTAGGTCTTGTTTTAAGGTTTGTTTTGATATGAAGATCATGTCTATACGATTTACGGTTTAGGAGAAACGTGAGTTTTAGTAAACGCCATTCGGAAGAATGACCCATCTCTGTTCAGCAACTTTGAGTCTATATTTGGACCACTTCGGAGCCATATTAAAATGTGAAACTTGGAGGAATAATACTAGAGACAGTTAGGAAGGATCACGAAAAAGATTCGGATTAAAAAGATTATTTTTCGATTTTATAAAAATGTTTTAGTCGAGGTCGCGCAAGTGAAAACCACTAAGAGCATGACTTAGAAACCGATGTTGCAAATGGTTAAGTATAACTTGGATTTGAGGATGGATTTCGAACCCAACTTATGATATAAGTATTTTACGGATAACATGGACTTAGTATGAGCCTATAACGAGTTAGTAATTCCTTGGTTGTGTTTTGCTTACATGTTTAAGCATTGAGTACAAGTGGATTATCCAGGGGATTAACCGTGTGTTTTCGTTTGACTTTGTCTAGATTGTTCGACATGGTCACGAGCCCTATCACTTCTCGAGCATCAGGCAAGTTTTCTAAATCTATACTTTGAAGTATTGATTATATATTACTGCTTTTGCCATGTGTGGAGTGATACAGTTTTGCGATACATGTTATATATTGTATAAAATAGAGTTTGATTTTGGTTTATATATGAGCTTTGAGATAAAGTAGTTATAAACCGGTGTACCTTGTAGCTCTATAGATAAGAGAATGTTTATTGTTTCGACTCTAGACCGGGAGTCGATATTTGTGTTATATAGATAGTCGCGGAAACCCGGAGGGATTCCAGCGGCAGAGTACTATTCATCTTGAGGGATATTATTATTAAACATTAATTATATTTCTAGAAAGTATTAATTACCTGGAAATGATTTGAGTAATGCTATTTGAATATTACCTCATTCGAAGGTTATTATTTGAAAATGATTTGGTAACGGGCTTATAAGCTAGATATGGATAGCGGTTATAAGCCAGGTTTTTATAAAGGCCCTAGGCTCAGAGGGCAGAGCATATATTGAGTTTATAACTTAGCCAGCGTATCGGGGTTATTTTGTAAGGTATATTTTCGAAAACCCGGACAGAGCTTTTTAGAAAGATTTTCGCAATAATTAACCTAAAGGCAACATCACCAATAAACCAGTGTTTATTTAATTAGTAAATACTTCTGGAAGCATTTACGGATTAAATAAGCCTTATTCGTCTAGTTAAATTTGTTTACTTAGATGAATATCATTTTCAAAATGTTTTCTTAAAATCGCTTTGTTCCGGAATGATAACAAAGATATTGGGTATCTGTTATTCGAGGGTTAATTATTTTATTTAAGAATATTATTTATTAATATTCATTTGAGGATTATTGACGTTAAAAATATTATTTATATTCAATTGAGGATTATTGACTCCAAGAATATTATTTATATTCAATTGAGGATTATTGACTCCAAGAATATTATTTATATTCAATTGAGGATTATTGACTCCAAAATATTATTTATATTCATTTGAAGATTATTGACTTAAAGGATATTATTTTCAATTGAGGATTACTGACTTTAAGAATATTATTGTGAATATTCATCTGAGGATTATTTAATGAATATTATTTTGAATATTCATTTGAAGATTATTTATTTAATTAATGAATATTATTTTGAATTATTCATTCGAGGTTTATTAGTTAATGAATATTATGTGGAATATTCATTTAATCCTTATTTATTTAATGGATATTATTTCTAAATATTCATTCAAAGTTTATTTACTTAATGAATATTAATTTCGAATATTCATTTGAGGGTTTACTTATCCAATAAATATTATTAATTATTTTCAAATCAAAAAGAGGTTCCCAAAACAATGTTTTTCCATTTAAATCTGTCTTTTAAAGAAGATTTAAATGCTCGCTCAATTATCACAAATATGGGAAACCTGTTTTAAGTAACTGCTACTCTTTTTAAACTCTCAACTCAAAACTGTCAGGGGACAGATATTTTCTCGAAGCAATTTAGTTGCTGCAAGTCAAATATTGTGTTACCACCTCAACGATCGAGGGGTAAATTCCTGGAACAAGTCGATATCCATTAACAAGCATCGCTTGGGAAATATTGGAGAATCTTCCTTTCCAACCTAGATATGACTACTGAGTGGAGTCGTATCAACAAGTATTACACTTGGGGAAAGGGAGACGATCTTTACGTTTCAGAGTCATGGATTTCATCTGAACTAGGAGCATGTGTAAGAGGTCGAGTCGCGCCGATCCATCACCTTAATGCCCCAAATGGGCCGGGAGATCCAGAAAGGCGGTAGACAATGTCAGGCTGTCGTGATACTTCCATCTACATGTAGAAAACATATTTTGTTGTACAACCTGCTACTGATCATAGTAAGGTTGGTACGACGGGCGCGGAGAAGGCTCCAGTATTGGTTCATCATCCATTTTGGATAATTCTGCAACATGTACTGAAAGGGACCACGGATGGCTCCGTTGGTACAGGTTTACCGATCATGTTGGCAGAGGGGTTCTGCAACATGTATTGAAAGGGACCAAGGATGACACCGTGGTACAGGTTTACCGGTCTTGTTGGCAGGGGGTCGAAAAGTGTTTGGAATTGAAGTGACAATAAATCCATGCAACTTCATCTTTTATTTTATGAGTTATGACTCTGTGGATACCTTACATAACATGAGTTATGGTAAGGGAGTTGTTTATACTGAATCACCTTATAACTTCATCTTTTAAGTTATATGTTGATATTCTGCATATATAGCAGATATTTTTCGGAAAGGTTATATTTGGTTTACTTTGAAACCTCATCGTTTATACTAGAACTTTGTTCATAATATAGCCAAAGTTTGCAGAAATATTATGAAATTGATATTTGAAATACAACAATGGTATTATTTTTGGGATTACATTCCGATAAGGAGGTAATTTGAGTATCGAGATATTTTGACAAATTATTGTCTTATACCCGCTTTATTCTGGGTTGAATTAAAGGCAGGATTATGCCATACTTTTATTACCTTGCTGAGCTATCGCTCACTCTTGCTATTGTTTTATATATATTATATAGCAGCGAAGCAGGATGCCAATGGGACGGCACATACCCCGCAAGGCGTTTCCGTAAACAGCTTATAGCAGTGATTCCAAAAGTAGTACGAACCAATCGAATCAGGCTACAGCTCTTGGTATTCAACTTATGTATAGATAAGAATGGTATGAGAGGATTGTGAGCATCAGAAGGCTAAGTTGGTAATGTAACATTACTTAGAAATTGTATCAGTGACAGATTCAAAGACATTTGGGTATTGTAATAAAAGTTATTTATTCCGCAATGGTTGTATTTGTGTCGTTTCTGAGACTCTAACCTGTGTGTGTGTGTGTGTGTGTGTGTGTGTGAGACATATATTGTGGGGTCGTGAGCAGGTGAATTATGAATGTTGTGAGTAATACAGGTAAGGCAAGGAGTAAATGGATCGTGACTACTCTAAATCCCTGACCCCGGATTTGGGGTTGTTACAGAAATGGTATCAGAGCGTTAGGTTACAGTCCTCAGAAATGATAGGAGATCGAGTCTTACAATACCCTTAAGAATGATAAGGACATCTAGAGCTCGAATTGAGTTCGTAGTCGGGTTAGAGGACATGACCCGGACTGTTTAAGATGAAGCCCGAGAGGGGACTTCTTCTAGGAAACCGTACTTAGGACTTCATGGTTAGTCACCTCGATTCGTATGAGTTATAGATTGATGGGATTTTGAGATACCAGACCCTGAGGCCTTCGAGTAGGCAATTGATGATGCGTTCCTTGAAATGGACGGAGACCCGATAAAGGAAGATCCATAGGAGGATCTAGAGGAAGACCCCATAGTGGGTCAAGGAAAGAATCTTGTAGAGAACGTGTTGATTGATAAAGATGTGGTATGTTACTTGAAGTCGTACAATAGGACCAGACGAACCTTCAAGGGACAAATAAGTGACGAGACAAGAATTTAAGGATCGTTTATGGCTCATCATGAGATATGACAAAGAATGGAGTAGAGTCTCTAAAGCATAAAAGGTAGAGGCAATACAGCCAGTATCAGTGGATTGATTCGACTTGAACGAAACCTGTTACTCGTAGTCGGTTATAGTTGCCCATAAGGAGGCGGCATACGTAAGAACCAAGATGTTCAGATTTTCACGAACGATTAAGGGTACTTAGTTGCCTAGAATAGTGTAAGGAATTGCGTTGGCTATGAGATTTCAATCCCCCGCGACCAGCGATTCCACTAGAAATAGTGTCTATTACATCATTGAGGGATTTTATTATCTCAAGGAATATTGGGTATAAAGATGATTGAAATAGAGACCGGATTTAAGCTTGTAGTTTCTAACGAGCTTCCGAGGTACCGCCCAGTCGACATGTGGAACTGTCATTACTATGGGCGACAACGGTATCGAGGTCTTCTTAGAGAACAGAACGCTTACTTGAGACGTTTGCGCCTAGTCGAATAGAACTCCCTGCGATTGCAAATGTTGATGGTTGAATTCTTAGTGACTATTATAAGTCGGCAATGACGTAAGTATCAAACACCTTAGGGTGCGTGGAAAAGAAAAGCTTTGGAATTGAACGATTATCCATCAGAGGAGCCGACATAAAAGGCGTCCGTAGAGACCTTGGTAGTACCCTCCCCATTTGTAAATTATGTGGGATATTTCCCCAATCAATGATCTATCTTGACCTCTTTCCAAGAAAGAATTCTGATAAGGGTATATTCCCTCTTCGAAGTTATTTTATAACACTTGTGTTAAATCATAATTAATTTCAATTGTGTTAGAGGCTGTCACGATGCCTACTTTCAGGTTTTCGAAGCCCTGTCAAATGATTTTATTTAAGCTTTTACTTTTCCTCGAATAATGAATGACCCTATGGTGATACCTCACCACTTGGTTGTTAAGTACCAGTATCTTTTGGTTATTCTTTTCCTTGTATTTTCTTTGGAAACCGCACATTTGGAATCTGTCAATTTTAATCCAAGGTGTTCCTTTAAGAAATATTGTCGAAAGACGATAATCATTAAATTGATCTCGAATTGCTTTCATACTTTTCAACTTCCACTGAGACGAACAACCCTATACTTATAGGGGCTACAAGGACTATCTGTCTATGTGATAGAAGTCTGATGGGACGCCATCACTTGTAAGTTGTGAAATACAAGAAGGCTAATTACCTTTAGTAATGTCTCAATCGAGGCACACAACGTGAGTTCTCATGATCATGTTGATCTCTCGGTAAATTCTTTTACCTCCAATAAGGGTACCTTAAAACTCATAACCTTATGATCACCAGTGTGTGACATTTTCCTTGATATGGGAGCTGTCTTTTCAAGACCCCATGATTTTTGTTATCCTCATTGAATTCTAAGGGGAGGCCAATCAGGTCAAATAAGTCAAAATTCGTCGATAGGAATTAGTTCGAAAAGAAATCGCCTATGACAGGAGCGAATCCCTAAGACAAATAGAATGTTAGTGACATATCAATGAATTGGTTTATTCTCCCAAGGATATTATGATAATAGAAAGCGTGTCGATCGATGTATGTGAAAGAAATAGCGATGTGCCGTGAGCTCCAGTGACAACGGTGTTAGACAGATGCCCTATAGTGGAATTGAGATTTTGGAGGAGTTGTTTACGAATGTACACTACCTCTGGGTTAGCAAGATAAGTACTGACGATGGAGTCAGAGGGAGCTGGTATTGTGACTTGGGAGAGGTGCAGCGTGTGTGGTTCTAGAGGAATAATTTTCGGAAATATATGGAGACCCGGATGAAAATGAAAGTTAAAGAGTTAAAACCAGAAACCATGACTGTAACCGAGTATGAGGCCAAGTTTTCCGAATTATTGAGGTTTGTCCCGGAGTTTGTGAACACAGAAGAAAAGAAAGCCAGTAGGTTTCAACCAGGGCTACCTCCAACAAGCAGCCCACTGTCAGGACCTTTAAATAGCAGGTGCCCTTCTACACTGTTTAGACAGAGCTAATGCATTGTTGTATATCAAGATGTTGCATGACGATTAAACCTTAAGGCCGAGACGCTGAGGGAATAATTACAAGTAGAAATAGCCAATCGAGGGATTTTCCCATAAGACTGGTACATCCAGGTTGTGAACTAGAAATATGAGGCCGGCACTTTTGATAGACCTGATTCCTTTCAAGTTGGGAGAAGTTGATATTATAATAAGAATGGGTTGGTTGACACCCAATGAAGCCCAGACTGATTGTAGGGGATAGAGAGTAATAAATAAAGAATGGAGACAGATTCAGAGATTCTTGAATATAGTCAGCCTAAGAAATTATTATGCCGGAGATATGAGGCTTAATTAGCTCTTAAGGTTGACGCCAAGAAAAGAGATACCAAGTATAAAGGGAACTACAATGGTTTTGGGAGATTGTACAAGATCTTAATGCGCTACCAAATATCGATTGGGATGACATGAGAATGAATACCGAGTATTCAGAGTATAGTGGGAATGAAAGAGTTAGTGACTCAGTTACAAGAGTTGTTGTATAAGGATATGATAAGACCCAGTGTACCACCGTGGAGAGCCCGGTGTTGTTGTAAGAGAGAAAGATTTTAGCACAAGATTATATATCGAACCTCGAGAGTTGTATGAGTTTGACATGGAGAATAGGTACCCTTGTAAATGATTGTTTGATCAGCGGAAGAACGCTGTGTATTTCCAATTTACTTAAGAACTGGGTATCACCAGTTGGAAGTTAAATCCGAGGATATACCCAAGGCTGCGATTCGTACCGGGAATAGACACTTCGAGTTTTCAGCGAGGTTATTTTGGGATTGACTATGCCCCCACAAATTTTATGGAATGTAATGAATTGGCTTTGAGTTATCCATGATAGTAGATAGCATGAGATGGAGAAATGGCTAGAATTGACCTAGGATTATGACCGTGAGATACACTACCATCCGGGGAAGGCCAATGTGGTGGCCGATACCCTTACTTTGAAATGAGACAGAAATGGATTCCGAATGATCGGGAATTAAAAGATGAGATTTTACACAACACCCAAGTTAGTCCAACAAACTAGAAGGACAAAAGATTTCACCAACAAGCGGCTAGTGACAACCAAGACAGACAGAGAAAGTATGCGGACTAAGCCCAGGAGTATAGAGATAGTACTGCTACTGATAAGCTAAATGGCATGTTGATGGATGACAAGCAAGTTTATGTTGGTGTATTTTCTGTACAAACAAGATAGAGAATATGAGGTTAGAGATTCGTGATGCTAAAAGATATCCCCATTTGTTTTCAGAGTGATTCCGGGACGGAATCCTTTTAAGGAGGGGAGACTGTAAGACCCCAGATTTTGGGTAGAATTAAAACTTTTATTATATGTTGATGTAAATGTGGATAGTGGCAATGACTTTGAGAATCAAGTTATGAAATGAATATGAATTTCGGTTTTCAAACATTTTGAGAATAGTAAGAATGGACTGAACATATAAATAAGAACAATCAATCTGGAAGATAAGAATACAATACTCCAGGGAAGGAAAGTATTTTTATGTCATCCAAATCAATATCTGGAATACATCCGACAACTCCGTAAACAAGATAGCGTGTGCCCGAGAAAGCACTAGAACATTTCTAAGTGCAAGAAGTAAAGAGAAATAAACCAGGAATATTGGATCGGATATTGAACCAAAGGATTATAGAAAAACCACTGATGAATAGTAACTTTTGATGAATAGTAAATTTTTGTCGTTTAAAAAGTTTTTCAGACCACCCCATATGCGGAACGATATAATAAACTTTCAAGGGCGTATTAGTGATCTACGATGTAAATGAAGGAATGCAAAAGCTGTCAGAATCGGAAAAATAGCATTTCTGTTTTCTCCGAAATTTCACCAATAACGGACGGATTAATTATTATTTGAGAATAATTGAGGATTTAGATTATCAATTCCATGGATATGGATTAATAAAAGAATTAGAGATATCAAAAACACTTACAGGAAACTACTTCGATAGAACGCTTAAGAAACCCTGCGAACATTTTTTCGAGATTAAGCGATTAAGCGAACGAATCATGGATTAAGGATTGAAATTATGACAAGATTAAATGTATACATGGAAGTAACATGTAACAAGATTAATTCGAGAAATGCAACATTTGGATCATCCGTGTGAAAGGAAAGCGAACTGGTAAAGCTGCTTGCCACCATGATCTCCATTGCGTGACACGTGTCCCTGCTTTGCCACCATGAGGCTCCACTGATCGACACGTGTCCTGGGCATGCAATGACTCACCACTCTTTACACAAATATCAGCATTTCAAGCATTATTAACCAAAAACAAAAAGAAAGAAAAGAAGAAAAGCAAGAGAAACACAAATTTCTCTCAACTGATCTGCTAGAGCAACCCTCAAATAAAAATTCGTATCTCACAATACACCCATGATAAAATCACCAAAATTTAACCACAGCTTCTCCATTCTATGTATAACACTCGTTCAGAATTTCATGGCAATCCAAGGTGTTTAGCCTAGTCAAATATCCTCTCCAAGTTGAAGAAACCAAACTGTCCAGTCCATGACAGTTTCAACCTCTCACCTTAGAGAGCCACTAAGTCGAGATTCAAGCATCCCCTGGTGATGATCTGTAGCTCAAAAGAAAGCTCTTGAAGAGTAGAAGGTGTGGTAAAGATTTGAAAACCAAACTCTCAATTTTCGATTTTATATGATTTTTACAAAAGTGATGATGAATAGTAACCCTTAGAAACTAACTTCGTCTTTCTTGATTTCTTTGATGATCTAAGCTAGCTTAAGGCCATACAAGGACTATATAAGGATTATTAGCGCTGGTATACTCTCCAAGGAAGGTATAAACTTTAAGGACCTTAGACCTTACTTTGATTTTATGCTTGTTCTTGATGGATTTGAGCTTGGTGATGTTTATAGTATGATTATAAGCATGAAAGCATGATTATGTAGTGGTTGATTTGACTTGAGAAATTTGGGGTATAAACTGAAAAAGTAGGCTGATATTGATGAGTATTATGTTCATGAATTTTATGGATGCCCGGTGTGGCTTGGATTTGAGGTTGTGATTTTTGGAAAACGTTACGATTATAGCCGTCGTAATGCCCATTTGATTTAAGACTGTTTTGAGCATGAATTACGAACTGGTATTGGAATATTTTTGAACAACACTGACCAGTAACATGTAGGTCTTGTTTTAAGGTTTGTTTTGATATGAAGATCATGTCTATACGATTTACGGTTTAGGAGAAACGTGAGTTTTAGTAAACGCCATTCGGAAGAATGACCCATCTCTGTTCAGCAACTTTGAGTCTATATTTGGACCACTTCGGAGCCATATTAAAATGTGAAACTTGGAGGAATAATACTAGAGACAGTTAGGAAGGATCACGAAAAAGATTCGGATTAAAAAGATTATTTTTCGATTTTATAAAAATGTTTTAGTCGAGGTCGCGCAAGTGAAAACCACTAAGAGCATGACTTAGAAACCGATGTTGCAAATGGTTAAGTATAACTTGGATTTGAGGATGGATTTCGAACCCAACTTATGATATAAGTATTTTACGGATAACATGGACTTAGTATGAGCCTATAACGAGTTAGTAATTCCTTGGTTGTGTTTTGCTTACATGTTTAAGCATTGAGTACAAGTGGATTATCCAGGGGATTAACCGTGTGTTTTCGTTTGACTTTGTCTAGATTGTTCGACATGGTCACGAGCCCTATCACTTCTCGAGCATCAGGCAAGTTTTCTAAATCTATACTTTGAAGTATTGATTATATATTACTGCTTTTGCCATGTGTGGAGTGATACAGTTTTGCGATACATGTTATATATTGTATAAAATAGAGTTTGATTTTGGTTTATATATGAGCTTTGAGATAAAGTAGTTATAAACCGGTGTACCTTGTAGCTCTATAGATAAGAGAATGTTTATTGTTTCGACTCTAGACCGGGAGTCGATATTTGTGTTATATAGATAGTCGCGGAAACCCGGAGGGATTCCAGCGGCAGAGTACTATTCATCTTGAGGGATATTATTATTAAACATTAATTATATTTCTAGAAAGTATTAATTACCTGGAAATGATTTGAGTAATGCTATTTGAATATTACCTCATTCGAAGGTTATTATTTGAAAATGATTTGGTAACGGGCTTATAAGCTAGATATGGATAGCGGTTATAAGCCAGGTTTTTATAAAGGCCCTAGGCTCAGAGGGCAGAGCATATATTGAGTTTATAACTTAGCCAGCGTATCGGGGTTATTTTGTAAGGTATATTTTCGAAAACCCGGACAGAGCTTTTTAGAAAGATTTTCGCAATAATTAACCTAAAGGCAACATCACCAATAAACCAGTGTTTATTTAATTAGTAAATACTTCTGGAAGCATTTACGGATTAAATAAGCCTTATTCGTCTAGTTAAATTTGTTTACTTAGATGAATATCATTTTCAAAATGTTTTCTTAAAATCGCTTTGTTCCGGAATGATAACAAAGATATTGGGTATCTGTTATTCGAGGGTTAATTATTTTATTTAAGAATATTATTTATTAATATTCATTTGAGGATTATTGACGTTAAAAATATTATTTATATTCAATTGAGGATTATTGACTCCAAGAATATTATTTATATTCAATTGAGGATTATTGACTCCAAGAATATTATTTATATTCAATTGAGGATTATTGACTCCAAAATATTATTTATATTCATTTGAAGATTATTGACTTAAAGGATATTATTTTCAATTGAGGATTACTGACTTTAAGAATATTATTGTGAATATTCATCTGAGGATTATTTAATGAATATTATTTTGAATATTCATTTGAAGATTATTTATTTAATTAATGAATATTATTTTGAATTATTCATTCGAGGTTTATTAGTTAATGAATATTATGTGGAATATTCATTTAATCCTTATTTATTTAATGGATATTATTTCTAAATATTCATTCAAAGTTTATTTACTTAATGAATATTAATTTCGAATATTCATTTGAGGGTTTACTTATCCAATAAATATTATTAATTATTTTCAAATCAAAAAGAGGTTCCCAAAACAATGTTTTTCCATTTAAATCTGTCTTTTAAAGAAGATTTAAATGCTCGCTCAATTATCACAAATATGGGAAACCTGTTTTAAGTAACTGCTACTCTTTTTAAACTCTCAACTCAAAACTGTCAGGGGACAGATATTTTCTCGAAGCAATTTAGTTGCTGCAAGTCAAATATTGTGTTACCACCTCAACGATCGAGGGGTAAATTCCTGGAACAAGTCGATATCCATTAACAAGCATCGCTTGGGAAATATTGGAGAATCTTCCTTTCCAACCTAGATATGACTACTGAGTGGAGTCGTATCAACAAGTATTACACTTGGGGAAAGGGAGACGATCTTTACGTTTCAGAGTCATGGATTTCATCTGAACTAGGAGCATGTGTAAGAGGTCGAGTCGCGCCGATCCATCACCTTAATGCCCCAAATGGGCCGGGAGATCCAGAAA
This sequence comes from Heracleum sosnowskyi, assembly GCA_030848705.1. Taxonomy (NCBI): domain Eukaryota; kingdom Viridiplantae; phylum Streptophyta; class Magnoliopsida; order Apiales; family Apiaceae; genus Heracleum; species Heracleum sosnowskyi. Next base: position 24,714,669 of record CM061245.1, read on the forward strand.
GGCGGTAGACAATGTCAGGCTGTCGTGATACTTCCATCTACATGTAGAAAACATATTTTGTTGTACAACCTGCTACTGATCATAGTAAGGTTGGTACGACGGGCGCGGAGAAGGCTCCAGTATTGGTTCATCATCCATTTTGGATAATTCTGCAACATGTACTGAAAGGGACCACGGATGGCTCCGTTGGTACAGGTTTACCGATCATGTTGGCAGAGGGGTTCTGCAACATGTATTGAAAGGGACCAAGGATGACACCGTGGTACAGGTTTACCGGTCTTGTTGGCAGGGGGTCGAAAAGTGTTTGGAATTGAAGTGACAATAAATCCATGCAACTTCATCTTTTATTTTATGAGTTATGACTCTGTGGATACCTTACATAACATGAGTTATGGTAAGGGAGTTGTTTATACTGAATCACCTTATAACTTCATCTTTTAAGTTATATGTTGATATTCTGCATATATAGCAGATATTTTTCGGAAAGGTTATATTTGGTTTACTTTGAAACCTCATCGTTTATACTAGAACTTTGTTCATAATATAGCCAAAGTTTGCAGAAATATTATGAAATTGATATTTGAAATACAACAATGGTATTATTTTTGGGATTACATTCCGATAAGGAGGTAATTTGAGTATCGAGATATTTTGACAAATTATTGTCTTATACCCGCTTTATTCTGGGTTGAATTAAAGGCAGGATTATGCCATACTTTTATTACCTTGCTGAGCTATCGCTCACTCTTGCTATTGTTTTATATATATTATATAGCAGCGAAGCAGGATGCCAATGGGACGGCACATACCCCGCAAGGCGTTTCCGTAAACAGCTTATAGCAGTGATTCCAAAAGTAGTACGAACCAATCGAATCAGGCTACAGCTCTTGGTATTCAACTTATGTATAGATAAGAATGGTATGAGAGGATTGTGAGCATCAGAAGGCTAAGTTGGTAATGTAACATTACTTAGAAATTGTATCAGTGACAGATTCAAAGACATTTGGGTATTGTAATAAAAGTTATTTATTCCGCAATGGTTGTATTTGTGTCGTTTCTGAGACTCTAACCTGTGTGTGTGTGTGTGTGTGTGTGTGAGACATATATTGTGGGGTCGTGAGCAGGTGAATTATGAATGTTGTGAGTAATACAGGTAAGGCAAGGAGTAAATGGATCGTGACTACTCTAAATCCCTGACCCCGGATTTGGGGTTGTTACAGCTGGTAACTCTCAATTTGAAATTGATGAGTTGAAAGGCGTATTGTCCAGGAATTTTCATATGAAGGATCTTGGATCACTTAGATATTTTTTGGGACTCGAGATTGATAAATCTGCCAGTGGATATTTTGTTTCTCAAAAGAAGTATACCTTAGACATTCTTAAGGAATTCAACATGCATATTGTGACTCCGTTAAAAGTTCCTTTGGATATTCATCTCAAGTTACTCTAGAGAAAGGTGATTTGCTTCATGATCCTAGTTCATATCAGAAACTTATTGGAAAACTTCTTTATCTCACCACAAGCAGACCCAACATCTCCTTCTTTGTGCATCTGTTAACTCAATTTATGCAATGCCTTACTACTGTTCAAATGCAAGCAATGAAGCGTTTACTGCGATATTTGTCATATAATCCTGCACAAGGCATTCTATTGGCTTCAAAATCTGCAACTCAACTTACAGCCTTTTGCGACAGTGACTGAGCCAGTTGTGTTTCTTCTCGTCGTTCTACAACTGGATTTTGCATCTTGTTAGGTGAATCTCCTATCTCCTGGAAGTCTAAGAAACAATCTGTTGTATCACGACCTTCTGCAGAACCAGAAGACCGTGCTATAGCACTAACAACGTGTGAGATCACTTGGTTAACCACTCTTTTAAAGGACATGGGGTTAGAGAATCTGCCTCCTACTGTTCTTTGTTGTGATAATCAAGCAGCATTGTCTATTGCTGCTAACCTTGTGCTTCATGAACGTACGAAGCACATTGAAATCGATTGCCATTATATTCGTGATAAAATCAAGTGGTACATCGAGACTCAATATGTTCCTTCACATGCTCAACTGGCAGATATTCTTACAAAGCAGCTTTCAGTCAGGCAGCATCATTCTTTGCTTACTAAACTTGGTGCTCGAACTGGTGATCTTTCTTCTGGTGTGCAACCTTCATCATCTGCCTGCGAGTGATTCAAGTTTGTCAGTGTCTTGTCACCCTCTGGTAACTTGAGGGGGAGTAATGCATTATACAAAAATACAAATAAAGTGTAAAAGGTATTTTTGTAATATGCTGAATCAAGTAAGGGGTGTATGGTCATTTCAGTTCAAAGTTTGTTATAACGGTTTTTAGATTGAGAGGTTGGGTATAGATACACATCTCATTGATACTTGTCATTTTCAAGATTGAATAAACAAACATTCTGATTGGTTTCATGATTATTTTATCATTTGCATTTACTCTTTAGACAACAGATGTGAACATGTAGTTACAGAGTGTTCTGGACCAACAGATTAAGAGGGTGTTTGGCCCCAGCTTAAAGCTAGGCTTAAAACAATTTTTGACTTTAAGCCAAAAAATGTTTGTTTGTGTAATAAGTCAAAAAATGACTTAAATTTGAAAAAATAGCTTAAATCCAGAAGTTGGCAGGATGCACTTTTTTGAACGACTTATTTTATTTTAATAATTTTATTCAATAAAAGTTAATATCATCATTCAAATGTATTGTTTATCAAATTTATTTTAATTGTTACAATTTTAATAACTCATAAGTTACTCATAATACAAAATTACCCAAACATATATTAACTTAAAATTTTCACTTTTTACTTATAACTTTAAGCAACTTTAAGTCTTAAGCAGTAATTTTAAGCTTAGCCAAACGAGCTCTAAATGATAGTCCGTAATTTGTTATCCGCGAAAAAACTATTAAATAACAATAAAAACAATTCCATCTTATACTCCCTCTATATCTCTCATTTTTTATCATTATTGAGGCACAAAAACTAAAGAAAAAGTGTAAAATAGGAGAAAAAAAATTAAAAGTTAAATATAAATGAGAAATTATCAAAAAAACCACTTTTTCTAAGTTTTTTTGCAATTTTACCATCTTCTGAAAATATTTGCAAAAATACAGCCTGCAACTAGATGTAACCTAAAAATATTTGCAAAAATACGGTCGCAACTAGATGCAACCAAAGCAACCAGATGCAACTTTTTAAAAAATAATTGAAAAACAGCTGAGAATTCAAAAAAATTGTTAGTAAAAGGGGTAAGCTTGTGGTCTTGATTTACCCCGGGGGTTCAATAGTTAACCTTTGGGGTTCAATGTTTCTATTTTGGATTTTAAAAATATTAAGAATGACGAATAATTCGTATACAGATTTAGGGTTTAGGGTTGTTTACAACCCTAAACCCTATACTCTAAACCCTAACCTATCCTGATTTTAGGGTTGTTCAGGACGCCAGAAAAACATAATTATTAACAAGTTGCATCTGTGATTGATTTTGTTTGTAATTGCAGATATGGTTGCATCTAGTTGCACACCGTATTTTTGCAAATATTTTGGTAATTTTGCAAAAAAATTAAAAAACACATAGTATTTTTGCAAAATTTTTTTTTGGGTTGGGTATTTATGAAAAAAGCCCAAAATATAAATTTATAATGGTTCATTTAAAAGAAAATAAATAAATAAATAAAATTTATAATAGTTCATTTAAAAGCAGAAAAGAAAAGGTTAAAAGAGCATATTAGACTTATAGTAAATCAAATAGTAAAAAATACACCCGTCAACTCACTACAAGACCATCTTTTACCCATCAAAAACCTGTCTGTAAATATAACCTATTTCGACAAACATTAATCTGAACTGCTTCGATACAGATCTGTCAACAACTCTCTACTAGCACAGGTAAAACCCACATCATATACATATAGATACATGTTTATATACATATATTCTTGTTTCAATTTGTCTCTTTTCAGTTCTGTTTCAAATCTGTGAATTATAATAGATTATTGTTAATGTATTTAATTTGGGGTTTTATGTAGCATGATTCATAAGTTCATTTACTAGTAATAGAGATTGGTATTTTTATTTTGATTTTAATTTAGGGTAAATTATCTGGGATTATAGTGTTTTTAGGGTTTTGTGGGTGTAGCAAGATTCATCAGTTTTTGGGTACTAGTGATAAAAGGTGGTATTCTTAATTAGCCCTTGATTTGTCGAATTCGATGTCTGTAATATGTTGAATTTTATATGTGGTAGTATGTTTCCTATCTGTGGATTATTTTTATTTTTGCGATTGTTTTCTTGAATCAGAATTTTATGTGTTGATGGGCAGTTTATAAGCACATCATTTACATTTACTTAAGTTCATATTTGATAACTTATGAAGAATCAACTTTTGCAAATTAGCAAAGAAAAGAAAAGAATCAAAATTAGTGTTAATGGAGTTTGAATTCGCTTCTAGGTTAGAATACTGCATGTCTCCCTACGTAACTCTCAGTAAACTCTCTTTTTCTAAATTTTTTAATGAAAACCGCTTTAAAATAGTTACTTTTTTAATCCAACGATGGTTTTATCAATCTTGACACAGTAGATCTTTAGATTTGCTCACTTTTCGTTTGTTATTTTATCTGGTTGGTGCTTGGGGTTCTCAGTTTTTGGTCAAAAGTGTCGGCAAATAGCACAACAATGGATATTTACTAATTTTATTTTTATTATTACGTTTTGATTTAAGTTAGGGAATTTGTGGTGTATTATGGTATTTTGACTAATAACTGGTAAGGAAAACAACAAAGTTTTACACTTTCTTCCGAGTAAAATTTGAAGACAAGGTTGAATTGCGAACTTATTCTTGCCATATGCTTCAATCTCTGTGAAAACTAATTGAAATTCATAAGCTAATGATGCTGTATTACAACATTGCAATAAAGAAAAAAATAGCATTATAAGATTCTTTGTGTTCACCACTTCAGCCCATTTTATTCCCTGGTTTGAATGATTGCCTTGGATTATAGCCAATTTTCCTTAAATAACTTGTACATGACGTAGCGTGTTTTTTAATTATGTTATATGATCATCGATAGGGTGTTCCTGAGAATGTGGTTTGTTTATTTTCTCTCTTTTGACCCTTGGCTTTTTTAAGGAAAGAAAGGAAGGTAAAATTTGACTTGATTTCTCTACGAAGAAAATTTTCCATAATGGGAAGGTTGGGAGAGAGACAGGTTACAATAATAAATGTATTGATCATTTAGCATATCTCCGCTTTCCCTTTTTCTCTTTAAAGTGAGACAGGTTACAATAATAAATGTATTGATCATTTAGCATATCTCCGCTTTCTTTTTTTCTCTTTAAAGAACTCGGGAACAAAAATAAGAAAATCATACAGTTTTTTGTTACTTTCTTTATTCTCGATTTTTATTTCCTTTCCGTTCTGTTCTTCACCTAAAAATTCGAGAACACAGTGTGAGTGTGGCACCTGTTGGAGATTCAAAGGACTGTTTGTTTAGGTGTTTGGCAGTGGGTCTTGTCTCAGTCAACTTTTGTATAGACATCACACAGTGATGATTGGCGTATTATCATTGTATTAGGTTTTTAATTGTATATATTTTAGAGAATTACACAGCCTGCAAAACCTTGTTTTCATAGAAGTCTTCTTTATATTATTACAAACACTCGGATATCTATTATCTAGTGATAGTTAGAAACACTGTTTCATCTAGCACATCTATAGACTATTAGACAAATAGGTAACACAAATTTTCTAAATAAGGAATACTATTAGTTATTTATAATTGTTCTAAAATAACTGTTCTGTAAATAAATGTTAATTAGTGTTTGTTAGGAATATTGTATAATATAGGTATCACGGTAGTAGTTATCTTTTAGGAATCTAGGTAGGTATTAGGATTATTTGGTTGTTATCTAAGTTATGGTAGAGTCTTACATGAGGAAATGTAATCTTTATTTTTAATCAGCATTCATATACATGAGTGTTGTTTCTCTCTAGATTTTTTTGTGAGATTTATACTGGGAAGCTACTCAATATCCTTATCCCTAGGCCTTTACTACGCTACGTCAGAAATAATTTTCATAAACTGTATATTATCATCGTCAAACTCCTCGGTGATCTGATTGTAATTGAGGCGAACAATTTAAAAAATCTTTTAAGATTAATGATGAGTAAAAGTGCTAATTACTCCATGTACAGACATGTACTTTTTGATCAAGAATTTTGCTTATGGCCATTTTAATAAAATCTGTAAAGCCTATAAAAAATTGTTAAGAAATTTCTTGCTAAGATGCTGATGTTTTAAGTTACTTTATTAATAATCATTCACCATTCAATTTTCATTATCTATGTTTGAATTCTTCTCTTGTTTCTATACATATTTTATATATCTGTGTAAGTATATTACTCACCGAGTGAATGGTGGTTTGTTTTTGTCAAGATTCATCATGCGTAGGTATAGTCCACCACGTTACAGCTCTCCTCCTAGGAGGGGATACGGAGGCCGCCCAAGAAGCCCTCCAAGAAGGGGTTATGATGGGGAGCGTGGAAGAAATCAGGAGCAGAACAATGGCAGCCTCTTAGTGCGCAATATTCCTCGGGATTGCAGGTAAATTTGGTCGATGTGTGCTATTGTCTAAACATTTACTTACAGAACATGCTGTCCTGTAGTGTCTATTCCGTTTTCGATTTCCTTGGTTGGCGGATGGTCTTACCTCATATGTTGTTGATTTTGTCGTGTCATGTTTCTCTCATTTGCAGGCCAGAGGAACTTCGAGTTCCATTTGAAAGATATGGAGTAGTTAGAGATGTATATCTTCCGAAGGACTACTATACAGGGTACGCTTTTCATATTTTATTTAGGATCAATGTATCCATTGCGACCTAAGCAAATATTTTTAGGTGATATCATATATCCAGTAACTATCGTTATGTTGCCTAAAATTCTTGTAACTTGCAAGGCATATGAGATTGTTGGCTGAGTCACTGAAGCTGTGGTCTGGCCTTTCTATCTGATTGCGCACATCCTTTACTATTTTATATTGTTGTCTTTTAAGAGATTAAGCTTATAAAATCTGTATTGATTACATGTGTTTAGAATTTGTTAATTACTGTACTCTTGTCTTTGCCATATTTGCCTCTTTTCTGTTTGTTTATTATTTATTCTAACGGGATTGCTGCACTAGATGTAGGACATTGCAAATAAAGGCCATGTATCAGTATTATCTTGGTCAGTTTTTAAATATGTTTAGAAGCTGTCACTTATCAAATAAGTTTTTGCAGCCTATGTGCATCAAGCAAGAACATAGTTTAGAATTTAACTTAAACTTGATAGTCTTGGTTATCGAATATTTAGATACAGGAAACTTATGGATTTGGTTTTTAACAATCTATGAGGTTTCCCTTTTTTTTTCTTAGTAAGTTATCTTTTGAACTGGTTTGCCAGGGGGTATTGGTTTGAAGTTATTAACAAGTCCAAGCCCCACATTTGATGAAGGCGTACTGTTATATCATTGTTTAAGATTATTGTTCTCCAAGGCTGGTAAAGTAATCTTCCAAGTGAAGAATATGCGTTTGTGAAGAGATTAACATATTAATATACAAATCAATAGAAGTTTTGTGAGGGAGAAGATTGATTGTTGCCCAACTGAAGACAAGTTTTGGAGAATTTATAAGTTTGAGACAAAGTTGATTTCAAGTGCTTCAAATATTTACAAGCGTGTGAAGAATTTCAAGTCCTTTGCAATTTGCATCTTTTGATGTTGCCTGTAGAAAAAAAGGTCAGCCATTTGTATTTTAGCCGCGTCTATGTGCTTCATTGTTGAGGTGATCTAAAGCTGATACTTCTAATATTTAAAAGAAGGTATCTCATGGCATGACAATTGCCAAGAAATTCTTTAGTTAACCTGGATCAGTTTTCTTGTAGAATTAGTCAGAATTTCTAATAGTAAAGGCAGCCCCCTAAATCTTTGTATCTGCCTATGCAGGGAGCCTCGTGGGTTTGCATTTGTACAGTTTCTGGATCCCTACGAAGCAGCAGAGGCTCAATATCGTATGAACGGGCAACTATTTGCTGGGAGGGAAATATCTGTGGTTGTTGCTGCTGAGACTAGAAAGAGGCCTGATGATATGCGCCGAAGAACTAGGACCAGGTAATTTTTTTTCTTTCAGTTTTGTGGATTCAAGTTGTACATTGTAACCATGTTGTTTCTATAGTATTCTAAAATTTCGCTTTTTTATTTTATATTCAGTAGAGGACCCTCAGGTTATGAAGGGCAGAGATCATCCTATTATGGTTAGTTGTTTACAGTTTTCCCAGTACTTACTATGTAATTGCATCACTGATCCATCGACCTTCAGCTTATATTGATATTAGATGAGATTTCTTACATGTTCTTCAGTAAAACACTTGTATCTTTCCCTAAGGAATTTAACTGAAATTTGGCGGATAGGTTTAAAGTACACGTTTGGTTGAAGTAAATGATTCTATTGATTTAAATTTATAGGTTTCATCATAGTGTATGTTATTGACTTGTTCATGTCTTTATAACGCACTCCTCTACAGGTCGTTCCCGTTCTCGCTCACGTTCACGCTCCCCGCGTTATCCTTCCGGCTCTAGAAGTCGCCATCGCTCAAGGTAATAGTTTACGTTTTGGGTTCTGTAGTTGCCTTGTGATGTGCTTAAATTAGTAAATGGTTGTCCTTGCTATTTTCAGATCCTATTCTCCTGCCCCAAGAAGGCGGAGTGACTACTCCCTTTCTTCTGAAAGAAAGAAGGATCCCAGATCACCAAGGGATCCTCCACCAGAAGGAGATGCTCGTCATGCCCGTAGGTCATATTCTCCAAGCATTCGAAATGACAAGGATTATGCTGAGTAAGTGGAATCATCTCTGCATTATATGCTGAAATAAACTTACATGCATTAAACATGCGTACTGTTTATCACTACATAATGCATACCCTTAAAGTTAAAATATGCGAACCTTAAAATTAACCATTTCTCTTTTTATGTTGAAAATTATTAGAAGTCCCAACTTTCAAGTCTAGATCTTAGTTCTAGAACGGCTTCCTAGTTTCTAAGATATGCTTGTACCATAGCCATACGGAGTGAAGCGCTTGCATATAATTGTAGAGGTTGTGGAAAACTTTAATTTTCTTGTATTTCCAATTGATTTGGTATGGATTTAGTCCTCGTAATTGTGAAAGTAATGGACCATGGTTGAAATGTTTTGTGCTATCTAGTGAGTAAAGGGAGCTGCTTTGCTATATAACTAAGCTCCAAAACCTGCACTTCTTGTTGTCCTAACCAGTATGTACAGACTTTGGATTATATGTAGGTGAAGCATATGAAGGGAATTCTGGTTTAATTATTGTTATATGGTACTTATATGTTGCTCAGTTGTGTTATATTGCTATTTATTTCTTCAAAATTGTTTTCTATGCTATTGCAGTAGACCTGCATACGAGTCTGATGGAGCTGGAACACATTGGAAGTCATCTCCTGGACGTGCAATAAGATCACCTTCTGGATCTAGATCTCGGTCTGCTGATATATCACCTAGGAAAAGTAGATGAGTGATAGACATGTTGAAGTTGGGAAACTCGTATGCCTACTTATTTTGCATGTTGGTACTTGCTAAAGCAACTCAAGACTTGTGTATTATGTGAATCTTGTGTGTGGAAAACCTGGTCATGTTGTGAAGTCTAAACTTGTATCTTAAGTCGTAAACTCGTTTGCGTTTAATGTTTTTAGACCTTATGGAGCGATTTAAACTTGTCATAGTTAACTCAATATTAGGAGTGCTGTAAGAAATGCAGTCTATGATGTTCCTTTTTCTTGGATTGGGGTCCATGTTCTATAGTTCTTTTGAGCCCTCCCGGGCCTTTAATATTATGTAGACTTACTATGCCATATTTTGCCTCCTGCTCGTACCAACAATTTTGGAAACGTGAAAGCATCGTTAAGATTTTCAGATACCAAGTAGCAAGTAATCAGTCTTATTGTCAGATTTTGGATAAGATTTCATTGCTGTACAAACCTTAGAAGGATTTGTCATTAGGCATAGAGGTGGTTACTTGGGAAGACAGACTACAGCCCTTTGGATCTGTATGATATACTGACAGTACATATCTACAAGTACCTAGAGCTAGCGCCCGCCAGTTAGTATGCAGGCTTTGTGCATGTGTTGTGGACTATGGTCAAGTAATTATTATTGTTCAAAATACTATCATTTCATGAGGCCCTGGTTCAGTCCTCATCGTGTACTCATTGTATTCTCCTAGTCTCTCTCGGCGGCTACAAGTTTCATATTTTTTATATTTTCTTGGTTTGAACCCTCGTCGACATCCCGCAAGGAGAGTGAGGGAGATAGACCTTGTCTTTGTTAGATTTCTTATATTTATATTTGTTTTAAATGTGTCCACGATCTTTACTTTAGCAGAAATAAGAGAGATGTGTGTACATGATGCTCTTGCGGTTCTGGTATAAAATTTAACTATGTATGTTTAATGGTTTTTTGATTAACAAACCATTACACATAATAATTATAATCGGCATTTTCCGGAAATAATTGTTTTTCTCCTTCCAAATCTCTCGATTCTCTCTACTGGCCTTTCATATCTTTCTACTTTTTATAAATCTATTTTTTATAGAAGTAAATATTTAATTCAATGGATTTAGAATATCAAATCTACTTGTACAATCAAAAAAGATACTCAAGAGCAGCGCCCGCGCCCGCCAGTCTAAGATATTCAAGTACTACTGTATATGGTTTGTCTATTGTCACTTGAATTTTAATGCCAATTTGCATATATATATATATTTGATGGCGTTCTACATTTTTCAAATTATTCTCTGCAGTACTAATTTGACTAGAAACGTATAGAGAATTAGAGAGTAAGAGTTGACACATAAAATAAGATGACAAGTCATGTAATCCCTATATATACCTTCGTTACAACAAGCACTTGAAGCAACAAAAGCGATTCTTAGAGTGTAAGAGCTAACACATACAAAAGACGTTTGCAATGGGCAAGGGTGGGCGTATGTCTATACAACCAGTTACGAGCAACGCGGAAGAGAAGAACGAGAGCGTTGTTCGTCGAGTCCCTCATCAGAAACCACCATTCACAATAGCAGATATTAAGAAGGCCATTCCTCCCCATTGTTTTAATCGGTCGTTAATTCGTTCTTCTTCCTACCTTGTTTTCGACATTGCTGTTTGCTTCTTCCTCTACTACATTGCCACCAATTACATTTCTCCCCTCCCTGCTCCCCTTTCTTATGTTGCTTGGACTGCTTATGTTTACGTCCAGGGTTGTTTTATGTTTGCTATTTGGGTGGTGGCACACGAGTGCGGTCACCATGGCTTTAGCGACTATCACTTGTTAAACGATACTTTAGGCTTTATTCTACACTCTCTTCTACTAGTCCCCTATTTTTCTTGGAAAATTAGTCACCGTCGCCACCATGCAAACACTAACTCACTTGATCGCGATGAAAATCATGTTCCTAGGTTCAAGAACACAATCAGATCATACTACCATCACTTCAACAATCCAGTAGGTCGGGTCTTTATCATCGCATTCACTCTAACCTTAGGATGGCCTTTGTACTTGATTGTAAACATAGCCGGACGATCTTATGATCGTTTTGCATCCCACTTTGATCCATACAGTCCTATTTACTCCGAACGTGAACGAGCTCAAATCATGTTATCCGATATTGGATTTGTTGCAGCCTGTTACGGACTATATCGCATTGCAGCAGTGAAAGGATTTGCATGGGTGTTCCTAGTGTACGGAGCTCCATTACACGTAGTTAATGGTTTCCTCGTGATGATTACTCTATTGCATCACACTCATCTTTCCTTGCCTCACTACGATTCATCGGAATGGGACTGGTTGAGAGGAGCTCTAGCTACCGTTGACAGGGATTATGGAATTCTAAACAAAGTGTTCCATCACATAGCTGATACTCATGTGCTACACCATCTGATCTCTTCGATCCCTCATTATCATGCTCAGGAAGCCACGGAAGCCATTAAGCCGGTACTAGGAGAATACTATCATTATGACGGAACTCCATTTTACAAGGCAATGTGGAGAGAAGCTAAGGAGTGTCTTTATGTTGAAGAAGAGGACGAAGGTGACATCAAGACTAAAGGTGTTTATTGGTACAAAAATAAGCTATAAACGTTGTAACTGGCGCGACATAAAGCCAATTTTTTTAATTTATTAGTTTAATTACTTAAACTCATTACCATTTTCCAGTTGATGTACTTATAGCTTGGAGCCAATCTGGCAATCTGCCATTAAAATATGTAAAAACACATTTTATGTACGTATCTTTGACGGAAATGATTGTGGTATCACCGTCACCGTCCCATGAGAAGCGATCCAGATCTTTTCGAATTCTATCCAACGATTATCTGTACATGTGATGTAGAGCAATGAAGTACGTAGCTATATATGTACTCTGGTACTTAAAGATATTTATGTTAGACTCTAAAACAAGTGATAACAATGTACTAATGGACAATCAGTTATACACCTGCAAACGCAAAATGGTTCAACATGATAATATATACGAAGCGAACTCTGGTCATTTTTACCTGATTCCGCAATTACTCAGTGCGAACCAAAAATATACGGGTTAAATATCAAAGTGGTCACTAAAGTGAACACCGTATATCATTTTCATCATTGATCTCAACGGAGTATCGTTTCAATCACTAAACTCATCATAAACATCAAACAGATAATTCTAAATATGTGTTTGAAAAGTAAAAATAATTTTTCTCGAGTTCTACACATATTTCTTCAATACTACTGCAACCAAATGAAAAGTTATGAATTCTAGTATTTCAAATAATTTATTTAGATTTTAAAAAATTCATTTACTATTTATTTTTAATTAAATCAAAGTAAATAACTATAAAATTACAAATAAATAGTAAATAATTTTTTTAAAATCTAAATATAATATCATAAATACTAGCGTTCATAACTTTTCATTTGGTTGCGTTAACATTCAAGAAATATGTGTAGAACTCGATATAAATTATTTTTACTTTTCGAACACATATTTAGAGGTATCCGTTTGATATTTATGACGACTTTAGTGATTAAAATGATACCTCGTTGAGATCAGTGATGAAAGTGATATTTGGTCTTCAATTCAGTAACCACTTTGATATTTAAGAGAATTATCAATTACATAATACATAAATTTAGAACAAGTAAGAGTATATTTTAATCTTCTGATCCATTCTTGGGAACCATCACAAGTACGGCCGGCCTCTATTTATTTGAACGAGAATGCCGTGTCGTCCAGCGGAGCCTATAAGAAGGTGACTCGCGCAGACAGCTGACTCCTTTTCAATATAAAAGAAAAGCCAAACCAACCCAGCTGGCTGGTCAATCTCAGAAATATTCTCGGCCGGCAAACCGGAGACGGACGACCACGGTCCCGACCTTACCAGCACCTGAGGTTAAGAATAAAGAGCAAGAGTTTGTAACGACAGTTCATGCCAATGCAGATGGCTTAGATATAATTTACATTATTAAAATTATCATTTAATCAAAATTAAATATAAGCACTAAAGTTGCAAGTCACATGTATTTTTACTTTTATTATATTTTATGATGGAAAATGCTATTACCTTGATTTATGTCTGATTCTCAACCAAACATAAATTGGGGGAGATTGTTAGGAACTGTTTCTTGATGATAACTAAACTAACTTACTAAAAATTGTATAAGTAAAAATGTAGTTTTCAACGGATAACATGTGTTTGCAGTATCCGTAGAAGGATAGTTTATCTACGAATAAGACTCAATGTAACATGCTTGTGTAATTCTGATATAGAAATTGGAGTATTAGTTTTAGGCTGAATAAGTCATGTTGACTGTTAATGGATATGTAGAATAGGGAGGCTAATTGTAAATAGTCTATGCCTTGTAATTTTACATAAGTGAAATTGACTGTCTACGGATAGCAGTACTAGCCTTCTACAGATGTGGTCAAAATACTCTCAACGGATGCAGCTCAAATAACCTCTACGGATGCAACCTGTACTTTGTGAAAAGGACATTTTTGACAGAACACATGGGTTGACAGATTTCACAAAGCATGGAAACCAGTATTTCTGATAAACTCACGAGAAGAAGAAACATTCTGTTTTGTCTAGTCAAGTGTAGCAATTCCATAAAAGACAATCAGCCAAAAAGGGCAAGCTACCAAAACAAGGACCACTACTCAGAATGGAGAAGCAAGTGTTTTGGACAGAGTTACTTTTTGTATTATTAGTTGTTCGAAATATCTTGTAAACTTGGGTTATATAACCAAGTGTAGCACTATTTTAGAACTCAAGAAATCAGTTAGGCAATTTAGAGAGCACAAGGCAATATCACTTGTAAATTACTGAAGCTAAAATAGTGTGTATGCAGCTGTGTGTTTATTCATAAACATCACATAGATTTCTTCTAATAAAAATCTCTCAGGTGGAACAATCAATCCACCTGAATTTTAATTCTTGTGTTAGTTTTATTTTGTTTGTTTTTTGTTCTTGAATTTACTATCATAACTTCTCTGTCAAGATCAAAGAAATTTTTAAAGATTGTATTCAACCCCCCCCCCCCTCTCTACAATCTTGATTCATTGTCTGGGAATAACAAATCTCCATTTACTGTGTCACCAGGACCCAACCAAGTTTGGGTACCTAAGAAAGAAAAGTAATATTTTATTATAATGAACTTGTTATCGATTACTGTTGGGATTTATGGGTGATAGCATAGGAACAACTTAACTTTGTATAGACTTAATTTTTTAATTAAGTAGAACATACTGTCACAACCAAAGTATGTTCTTGTAATCAGTATGCAATGTTATTCTTTTTGTGTAATTTGGAAGAAGTTCACTTTCTGTGTTCAAGCCTCAAAGAATGCATATTATATGACAGCATGAATAAAGGTTACTGTCATAAGCATTGACAGTAAGATTACAAGAAGACAGAATGTTGCGAGTCAAGACAGCATATTCACTCTGACAGCAACATTGGCGGAAGACTACGCGACAACAACTTTAGCCCTTGACAGCAAGTTTGGAAACCTCGACAGCACACTATGCGGGGAACTCTTACTGTCACCAAAAGCACATTCCTGTGACAACAAGCTTTGCGGCAAAAGTAACTGTCTCGAGAAAGATACTTGTTCTAGGTATCTTTCTCAGTCAAACCCCGTGACAGTTTCAATGTTCAAGAAACAGGCGTGTTGCAGTATCCCTAAGCTGCACCAAGTCTGCAAGACTACGACAGAAGCTTCAAGCACTGCAAACAAAAGCGAATCAATTCAAGAGCAAGGTCAAGTCTCTATTTTCTGAATTGTTTTAGCTAGAAATAGAATGAATCTAGGTTGCTTTCTTTGTAATGTATATCTAACATTGTTAGCAATTTAGGAAAGTCACATGGGTAGACACTTTGTAAGAAACTGCCACTTGATAATGACAGCAGCTTCACAGACCCGTGTTGACAGTGATAGGATTAGTTTTATACTTAGACTATTAATTCATTCTAGAAGAGTAACGAAGAAAATAAAGTGTCTTGAAGAAAAACCGAAGCTCAAGAATTCTCTCTTGAGGTTGTAGCAACACTTTGCAAAATAAATAAAACATTTATTTTGTGAATCCTGTCTTCTCGATTATACTGTTTGTGAATGCATACATATTATTGATAACGTTAAATCTTAATTTTGGTTGTTGAAACTGAGATTGAATTTTATCAGTATTGCATTCATCCCCCCCCCTTCTGCAATACACGAGGACCAACAACTGGTATCAGAGCAATCAGATTAACATACATATATGTGATCATGACGACAATGCAGAAATCAAACAGTATCAAGATCCCAGCTTTTGATAAAGAGAACTACAGCATTTGGAAAAGAAAGATCTTGTTGTTTATCAAAGCTGCGAATCCACTATACCCAGGTATTCTTGAGAATGGTCCTTTCATTCCAAGGAAGGAAATTGAAGCCACAACAGTAAATGGTGAAGTCATTCCTGCACATTGGGTTCCCAAAGATCCCTCCGAATATTTGGAACCTGAGAAGGAGAAAATAGTGCTAGATGATCACTTGCAACTCATCTTGCTCGATTCTCTCACGTTGGATAAAGCCATGTGTGGAAGTGTGATAAGCTGCACATCTGCCAAGGAGATGTGGATCAGGTTAGCTTTACTATGTGAAGGAAGTGAAGAAGTTAAGGGCAATCAAAGGCAAATACTGATATCACAATATGAGGCATTCATGGCCAAGCCTGGTGAAGACTTAACTTCCATGTTTGAAAGGTTCAGTAAGCTCTTAACTGAACTACAGATACATGGCAAGTACTATGACAGAAAAGAATTAAATGTCAAGTTCTTGCTTACACTGCCTGATCACCTTGAACACAAGACAACAACCATACGAGAAGGAAGAGATCTCAACAATATAACCTTTGAGACACTTTATGGCATTCTGAAATCTTATGAACTTGAACTCTTTCAAAAGAGAGCCATACAAAGTGGAACAAGGAACAAGATGGCTAATATGTCAAGTGCCCTAGTAGCACAAGTGCCAAGGATCACACAACCAAGTGAAGTACTACAAATCACACAACCAACCCCTGTACAATCCTTGAAGATAGAAGAGGTTGTTGAAGATGATGAGAAAGTAGTACTACAACTCAAGGATGTGGAAGATGAAGACTTCTACATAATGGAGGAACTGGAAAGCATGGACAATCCTACTATGGCCTACATGGCTAAAAAGTTCAAGAACTTTAGGTTCAAGAAGGATAGGTCATTCAGGCCCCAAGGCCAAGCATCCAAGTTCACCAAGGGAAGCTCATCAAAGGCTGCTGTGGGAAGCTCATTCAAAGGAGGATACAAGACTGGATTTGTGGATAGATCTAAATTCAAGTGTTACAACTGTGGTGAACCTGGTCATTTTGCTACTGAATGCAAAAGACCCAAACAGGTTCAGAGATTTGAGAAAGGAACTGGTGGATACTCTAAGAAGAATCAAGGTAGAGCCTATGTGGCTGAAGGAAAGTGTTGGGATGAGTCTGATGATGAAGATGAAGAAGAATATGTCAACCTAGCTCTCATGGCTAGCACTGATGAAGTAACATCAACATCTTCAAGTCAGGTACCCTCACTTGTCTTACTTGATATGTCCATTGATGAGTATAAGAAAACCATTAAAGACTTAAGTGCTGAAATGTTCAATGTCTATACTAGCTTATCTGCTGCTAATGAGGAAATCACAAGGCTAAGTAAGCTAAATGAAACACTAAAGTCTGAAAATGAATCTCTTGTTCTCAAAACCAGTTTACTAGACTCTTTAGCTCAGGAGAATGCAAAACTTAAAAATGAATTGAAATGTGCTAAAGAAGTTGAGGAATTCCTGAGAAATGAGATTGCTGAAAATGAATTCAAGATTAAGGCTTATAAAAACTCATCTAAGATAGTTCAGGATTACAATGATAAGCATACAGAAAATCAAACTGTTGGCATAGGTTTTTCATATGGTAGGAGACCTGGAAAGGAAACTGTGATTCAAGATTGTTCTGGAGATGCTGTTGTCAAACCCACCATTCTCAAGAAGGTTAAAACTCCTATTTTCAAAGCTGCAGAAATTGAGTTTGATGAAGAATCCATGCTCATCAAACAAGAAATTCTTGATGAGGATGAAGGTGTTGACAGCACATTCAAGGATGGAAAGGATACTGTCACGATCCCCAAGACAGTAAACTTACCAAGCAATCAGACAACAAGTTCAAAAGATACTGTCACAGTTGGCAAGACAGTATCTTCCAAAGATGCTGTCAAGAATGGTTCCAAGACAGTAGCTTCCAAACCTTCTGTCAAGACAGTTGGAATAAAAGGTACTGTCAAGGAAAGTTCGACAACAACTTCTAAACACACTGTCAATCCAGTAACTCCCAAGTCTAAGAATAGGAATGGTAAGGTAGGTGTCAATAAAGGAAATGGATACACTAATGTTGGAGGTGCTTCTAGGAAACTATGCAATAACTGTGGATCTTCACATCATTTAACACATGTTTGTATTAAGCCAATTGAGGATAAGATCAATGCTACTGAACTCAATGGTAATTTACACAGAACCCCCTTATGCATAGAACTATGAGTGTCTGTAATAACATTGAATGTATGCCATGCAAGATCACTGCCATGAGTACATGCTTTAACTTACCTATTCTCACTACTGAAAAATGTTCATACATGCACACTGTTGAGACTTCTGAGCCTGCTGGAAACAGCAAGAAGGCCTCATCCACTAAGAAAAGGATCAAGTCAAACAGGAGATCATTGATGATGCTTGTGATTTTATTACTGGAAGAAACTCAGGAGACACTAAAACTGCAGGACCCAACAAGGATTGGGTACCATATGCATCTTAAATACATTCTGTTTTGCAGGGCAAGAAGAAAGATCAAGTCATGTGGATCATTGACAGTGGTTGCTCAAGACACATGACAGGTGATAAAGCCCTACTATCACACTATGTAGAGAAAGCTGGCCCAATCATAACCTTTGGAGACAACAACAAGGGTTACACAGTGGGATATGGCTGTCTGGAAATTGGAAATGTTGTCATCGAAGATATTGCTCTTGTGGATGGATTGAAGCACAATCTACTTAGTGTCAGCCAATTCAGTGACAGGGGACTCAAGGTTGATTTTGATATGATGCTGTGTAACATCTATCACAAGAAGGATAGTAGCCTCTCTCTAAAAGGGGTTAGAAAAGGAAGCTTGTTTGTTGCTGACTTAAACTCAACAAAAAAGGATAAAGTTTACTGTTTCTACAGTAAAGCAACTGTTGGTGACAGTATGCTTTGGCATATGAAGCTTTCACATCTCAACTTCAAAACAATGAATATTTTGATGAAGAAGGAGTTAGTGAGAGGTTTGCCCCAACAGGAATTCTGTCAAGAAGGATTGTGTGAAGACTGTCAGATGGGCAAACTAAGGAGAGCTGTGCACAAGTCCAAGCAGATGAACACCAACATAGAAGCACTCAAGTTGATTCATATGGATCTTTTTGGACCAGTCAATGTACCATCTATGGCCAAAAAGATATATGCCTTAGTAATGGTGGATGATTACTCAAGGTACACTTGGGTGAAGTTTCTTGAATCCAAAGATGAAGCTGCTCAAGTGATTATTGATCAAGTCAGAGTTCTTGATAGAACTCCAAACTCAAAAGTTCAAATCTTGAGGAGTGACAATGGTACTGAATTCAGAAATGCCACACTTGGAAATTTCTGTAAAGATGAAGGAATTGTACAACAATTCTCTGCTGCAAGGACTCCACAGCAGAATGGAGTTGTAGAAAGAAAGAACAGGACTCTCATTGAAGCAGCTAGAACTATGTTGCATGACGCCAAACTGCCAACATATTTTTGGGCTGAAGCTATCAACACAGCTTGTTATACTCAAAACAGAACCATGATTAACAAAACTCATGCAAGTACACCTTACTGTCTGCTAACTGGAAAGAAACCTACTGTCAAATATTTTCATGTGTTTGGGAGCAAATGCTTCATGATGAAGGATAACCATGAGAAGAAAGGAAAATTTGACACTAAGGCATTTGAAGGATTATTCATGGGTTACAGTACAGAAAGGACTGCCTACAGAGTTTATGTTATGGAACACAGGATTATTGAAGAAAGTGTAAATGTCACATTTGATGAAACCAAGTTTCCAGGACTACATGAAGAAGGAAAGATGCAGACATTTTGATTTGAGAATCAAGGATACTTGGAAGCTGAGGAAATTGTTGATGAAGAACCTAGCTTCACTCAAATTGTTGAAGTTGATAAAGATACTGTCAATACCACTCTTGTCAACCAAACTCCAGCTCAGTCACAGACCATAACCTCAAACATTCATAACAGTGGTGACTCTGGAGACAATGAAGAACATGGTGAAGACAATGGGATTGGTGAACATTCAACTCAACAAACTGAAGCAACTGTTCCTGTACAATCAAGTAGCTTACCCAGAATCACCAAGTGGAACAAGGATCACACAAATGACCTTATCATTGGTGACCCTACTTCTGGTGTGAGGACAAGGAACAAAGTCTCTGCTGACAGCATGTTTTCATGCTTCCTGTCTCAAATGGAACCCAAGACAACTGATGAAGCATTGTTGGATTCTGACTGGGTGATAGCCATACAAGAAAAGCTAAATCAGTTTGAAAGGAACAATGTATGGAAGCTGGTTCCAAGACCTAAGGGAAAGTCAGTCATTGAGACCAAATGGGTTTTCAGAAACAAGCTTGATGAAAATGGATCAGTGACAAGAAACAAAGCAAGGCTAGTGGCTAAAGGTTACTGTCAACAGGAAGGAATAGATTATGATGAGACATTTGCACCTGTTGCAAGACTTGAAGCTATAAGAATCTTTCTAGCCTATGCTGCACACTGCAACTTCAAAGTATTTCAGATGGATGTCAAAAGTGCCTTTCTAAATGGAGAATTGGAAGAAGAAGTGTATGTTGAACAACCACCAGGGTTTGAGGATGCTGAAATGTATGATTTTGTATACAAACTCTTCAAAGCTTTGTATGGACTAAAGCAAGCACCCAGGGCTTGGTATGACACACTTTCCACTTTTATTTTGGAAAATCAGTTTACTAGAGGAGTTGTGGACAAGACATTTTTCTACAAACACCATGGCAAGGACATCATTCTGGTACAAATCTATGTGGATGACATCATTTTTGGTTCTACAAATGAGAAGTTGTGTGAGAAGTTTTCCTCTCTCATGAGTAACAAATATGAGATGAGTATGATGGGAGAATTGTCATTCTTTCTAGGATTACAAATTCTTCAACAACCTGATGGAATCTTTATATGTCAAGCTAAATACATCAAGGAACTTCTCAGAAAGTTCAACTTGGAAGATTCATCACCTGCAAAGACACCAATGTCCACGTCAACTAGTCTGGATCTTGATTCTAAAGGAAAGAAAGTTGACTCAAGCACCTATAGAGGCATGGTAGGATCTCTCCTATATCTAACTGCTAGCAGACCTGACATCATGTTTGCTACATGTCTCTGTGCAAGGTTTCAAAGTGATCCAAAAGAGTCACACTTAGTAGCCATCAAGAGAATCTTTAGATACTTAAAAGGCACTCCTAATCTAGGTCTTTGGTATCCTAAGAATACTGGATTTGAGTTGATTGGTTACTCAGACTATGCTGGATGCAAGATTGACAGAAAGAGTACTACTGGTAGTTGTCAATTTCTTGGTGGAAGATTGGTCTCATGGTTTAGCAAGAAGCAGCATTCAGTTTCTACCTCAACTGCAGAAGCTGAGTATATTGCTGCAGGCAGTTGCTGTGCACAAATTCTATAGATGAAGAATCAACTTCTAGATTATGGTCTAGTGTTAAGAGACATTCCTATCTACTGTGACAACACTAGTGCCATAGCCATTTTAGACAATCCAGTTCAACACTCTAGGACAAAGCACATTGATATAAGACATCACTTTATCAGAGAGCATGTTGAACAAGGAACTGTGAAGCTGATCTATGTCCCAACTGACAAGCAACTTGCTGACATCTTCACTAAGCCATTGGATGAAGCAACCTTCAACAGGTTGGTAAGTGAATTGGGAATGCTGAATCTGGTATGTTGATTTACTCAGTTTTCTATATTTCCAAATTCTCTTTTGAAGCTCATGACAGCAACTTCAAACCTGCTGTCAAGAGAAGTTACTGTCTACTTGGTCTATGTCTGATATGTGACAGCATGTGTTGATTTGACTTATCATGTCAGTATTTTGTGCCAGTCTCATAATTTTAGACCGTGTATGACATTAATGTGGTTACTTGTTAAGTTTGAGAGATAAAAATATGTTCCATTGGACTTTCACACCGTTTTGCATTAATCTGTAAGATTAAAGGAGGACACGACCATTAATTACTTTTGTGGTAGTTGTGGTAGTTGTATGGGTACAAAAGAAAAGAGAGATAAAAGAAAAGAGAGGTGAGCATAAAAATGAGAGGCAGCCAAATGTGCTGGCAAAAGGAGAGGGACTTGAGCATGTCCAGAGAGACTTTGAGGGAGCCCACACTATTCAGGCATTAGGCCTTGAGAGTCAATCTGTGAGGGGTGATGAGATCACTCAAAAACACCCTGAGAGTGTGAGAACCCCCATAGCCTCCAAGCCCCTTTCTTTTCCTTCCCCTCCAAGAAGGTTAAGGTCTGGTGGCCCCTCTGCTACTTTTGGTAACAGGATTGCAGCTCTGGAAGGACAGTGTGCTACATTGAACTCCAAGATGGACTCTCTCTCTCAACTGATGGTTGATGGTTTTGCTGCTACTCAGTTCTCTATCCAGTTCCTCACTGACCTAGTCGCTGCCAACTCAACTAAGGGGGAGAAGGTAGCAAGATCAGAATCAATATCTATTCAGGAATCAGGTGGAACTCAGGGGGAGCCAGTAGCTGTGAAGACCAAAGGGGGAGCCAAGGGGAAAGCAATGTCTAAGGGGGAGCAAGTCAAACCAAGCAGTGGACAACCAAAGGATAAAGCTGAAGAGCTTGTTGAACTTGACTTGGATGGAGAAAGAGTGCTGATGTCTAAGGCAACTCAAGATGCAATGCAAAGAAGACCTGCATCTAGACATCCAATTCTACCTCCTGTGATAATCAGAGAGCCAACTCCAGCAACTCAAGAATCTGCTCTACAAAGAAGATGGAGAGAAATGGAGGAACAGAATAAGGTTGGGAAAGGTAAAGGGAAACTGCCTGAATCCATCCATAAAGGAAATACTTGGTCCAATGGTACTGAGTATGATCAAGAAGAAGCCAATACTCTAATGGTGGATTACAGGGAGAGTACATTACACAATAATGACAGTGAATTTAGCAGTTTGGTGGAAGAGGCAATGACTGCTCCAAGCAACCGTCCAACCAACACCACAAAACTGTTAAAGGATCAAATCACCAGTGTCAGTGTAATGGTGAATGATGAGAAAAGATGGGTTGTAAGTATCTATTTCACTTCTGGCATATCTTATTTCATCACAATGCAGTTATTGCAGAGTCTGCCAGCAAAGGTGTTGTGTGCTTTGAAGGGAAAGATCAGGGCAACTCAAACACCATTCAATGAAATATTGGATATGCAAATCCAGAACCTGATCACACAAAAGCTACCTGAAGTCTACACAAATCCACCAAGTGTTTTCTACAGATCTAAAACTAAGGATGGCACAAGAAGGAACAGATTCATGAATTTGGTTAGCCCATCCAGAATGGAAACCAAGTCAATTCTGAAAGTGTTAGATGGAATACTCAGTTCAAATGTCAATCCAAGAAGAGTTTATGATGTTCAAGAGATCTACAAAATGCTGGTGTTGAGAGACAAGGCACTGGGAGCTAGAGTGAAGGAACAAATCTCTAGAGCCAATGCCAAAAGAAATGATCAAGGTGGAAGCTGTCTCTATGACATTCCTCCTCAGGATGATGATGATGATGATGATGATGATGATGATGATGATGATGAGGTTGGAGGTGGTGAAGCTTCTGGAAATGCTGGAAATGCTGGTGGAAGTAATTCTGGGAATACTGGTATTCAATCTCAGAATGAAGGCAATGAAGAAACTCCTAGTCAAGAAAAGAAAGATGCTGGTGCAACAGATGAAGAGGAGCCAAGAATACTGGAAGCTTTGGAGGCAAGCATTCTTAGATGTGCTATTGATTGCATAAATGCAGAAAAAGATGCTGTCACCAAAGGTACTGTCGACAAGGATACCGTCATAGAAGATGCTGTCATGAAAGATACTGTCAAGAAAGGTTCTGTCAAGGATGAAGCCAAAGCTACTGTCAAGCCCATAAGACTGAAAGCCAAAGCAAAAGCATGGTTTTCCAGACAGAAACCTGAAGGAAAGCACAAGTACTCAGGAAAGGAAAAGGCCACTGGATTTGGCAGGAATCTTAAGAAGCCAATTCAATCAATACCTCCCAATAGTCTTAAGATACAACAGATGCAATCTAGAGAAATCAAGAGTGTTGAGGTCAAGATGGATGCAAATCAAGAGGTCACTGAGTACATTCTGTGGTGGGAAGAATCAAGATCTACCAAGGTTGATAAGGATTTCAATCTGGTCTCCACATCAACCAGTGGTAGGATATCAACCTTAGATAAAAGAAGAATTGACTTCTTCTACCTGGAAAGAATGGTAGAGTTGCTGGAGAGCTATGAAAATGTTCCAGAGTCTGTTATGGAACATATTCTGAAATATCAAGCTGCTAGGGATGCTGAATTCTATCAAAAATTTGGCTACAACTTTGCAGATTTTGATGATGCTGATATTTCAACTGATTTACCAGCTTCTCCTATACCATATCACTGGTACTATGAGTTTGATGATTCACCCACGGAAGAAAGGAAAACCCAACCCACAGAGGAAGGGCAACCCAAGCCAAGCAAAAGACCTGACTCTTCTCAATACGCTCAATATCAGTCAGAACTTGATAAGAAGGAAGCTGAACTCCTGGAAAGATGCAAGACTGCCAACAAGGCAGAAAGTGAAGCTCCAAATTATCAAACATGTATGCTGGAAAATCCCTTAAGAATCAAGCATCTAAAAGAAGAAATCTATGTTTGCAGCTTGCACAAGCTAAAAACAACTATTCTGAAGGATTTACAGTATATGGTTGCTGGATCAATTCATCCCCTGGAGCAGATCTGTTCTGACAAGATAGAGGAATTATTGGAAAGGAGAAAAGGAGAAGATTCAAAGCTGGACAAGCAAAGGAGGATGTCTCTCAATGCTTATCGTGGAAGTAGATTCAAGCTCATTCATGAAGAACTCCACTTTAGAAGCTATCCATTTGATCAAGAGCAATGGTTGAACCTCAGGGATGCTAGTTCTCTTACTTCTCCTACTATCAAGAAGATCATTGAAGAAATAGAAGATGCTGCAGTCACACCTGCTGAAATCTCTCTTGTAGAAGGTCTAAGAGGCTGCTTGGTAGAAGCTCTCAGAAGAGAGGAAGTAACAAGACAAAAGAGGAAATCTCAAGCTAAGTAAACATTCTAAATCCATTCTGATCTTGTTAGTTAAGTTGTCAGCATATATTGTAAATTTGTTGTTATTGTCCATAAAAACAAATTGGGGGAGATTGTTGGGATTTATGGGTGATAGCATAGGAACAACTTAACTTTGTATAGACTTAATTTTTTAATTAAGTAGAACATACTGTCACAGCCAAAGTATGTTCTTGTAATCAGTATGCAATGTTATTCTTATTGTGTAATTTGGAAGAAGTTCACTTTCTGTGTTCAAGCCTCAAAGAATGCATATTAGATGACAACATGAATAAAGGTTACTGTCATAAGCATTGACAGTAAGATTACAAGAAGACAGAATGTTGCGAGTCAAGACAACATATTCACTCTGACAGCAACATTGGCGGAAGACTACGCGACAACAACTTTAGCCCTCGACAGCAAGTTTGGAAACCTCGACAGCACACTATGCGGGGAACTCTTACTGTCACCAAAAGCACATTCCTGTGACAACAAGCTTTGCGGCAAAAGTAACTGTCTCGAGAAAGATCCTTGTTCTAGGTATCTTTCTCAGTCAAACCCCGTGACAGTTTCAATGTTCAAGAAACAGGCGTGTTGCAGTATCCCTAAGCTGCACCAAGTCTGCAAGACTACGACAGAAGCTTCAAGCACTGCAAACAAAAGCGAATCAATTCAAGAGCAATGTCAAGTCTCTATTAATTGCTGAATTTTTTTAGCTAGAAATAGAATGAATCTAGGTTGCTTTCTTTGTAATGTATATCTGACATTGTTAGAAATTTAGGAAAGTCACATGGGTTGACACTTTGTAAGAAGCTGTCACTTGATAATGACAGCAGCTTCACAGACCCGTGTTGACAGTGATAGGATTAGTTTTATACTTAGACTATTAATTCATTCTAGAAGAGTAACGAAGAAAAGAAAGTGTCTTGAAGAAAAACCGAAGCTCAAGAATTCTCTCTTGAGGTTGTAGCAACACTTTGAAAAATAAATAAAACATTTATTTTGTGAATCCTGTCTTCTCGATTATACTGTTTGTGAATGCATACATATTATTGATAACATTAAATCTTAGTTTTGGTTGTTGAAACTGAGATTGAATTTTATTAGTATTGCATTCATCCCCCCCCCCTTCTGCAATACACGAGGACCAACAATTACAATAGAGAGGAGGCTTATATAGCGAATAACCAAACAATAATAAAGGAAATTGTCCTAACAAAGGAAACTATTGCAATAACAGAATTATCCAATAATAATAATATTATATATGTTAACATCCCCCCTCAAACTCACGATGGAAAATCGGGAGTTTGTCAACAAGAAATTGAGTCACGTTTACAAACGAATTCAAAGTTGCAAATCGAAAAACAAGATAAAAGAACAGAACATCCATGTCATCCAATAGCACACGTAAACAAAACTGCAATCCAAGTATCTGAACCAAAATCAGAGTCAACGTAAAATCCAATCAGCAATAGATTAACATCCATGACATCCAATAACCAACCGAAACAACTCTGAATCTTATTCTAACCACCAATCTAAATCAGCAACCAACATAATAAAAGTGAAACCCAAAGCAAACCAATCTTGAATCAAATAACCTATCCAAATCTACCCAGAACTCCAAATCCAATAACCAATCCAAATTAATCAAATCTAATAATCCTACGAAGGGATAATGTGCCTAGAGCACCAGACCAAAATTTAACAATTCCACGAGCGACTAATGTGCCTAGAGCACCAGACCATAATCAAATCCCACGAAGAATGTGCCTAGAGCACCAGACCATAATCTAACAATCCCACGAAGGGCTAATGTGCCTAGAGCACCCGACCATAATCAAATCCCACGAAATCTAACTAATGTTAAGTAAACAGTCACTCTAACCCTTAAGGTATCATAAAAAGGCCCCAACGGGATCTTATACATGTATACTGTTATATTATTCAACACTCCCCCTCAATCGTACGATACGTTTTGTCACAATTGACTAGAGAGACAGCAGCAGACAGACAAACAAATATTTAAATTAAAAAACAGAGGTGGGAGGACTCGAACCTGAGTTCCTTCCCAGACCAAGCTCTGATACCATGATAAAGTATGGGAAGAAGAAAGAAAAGTAATATTTTATTATAATGAACTTGTTGTCGATTACAATAGAAAGGAGACTTATATAGCCAATAACCAAACAATAATAAAGAAAATTGTCCTAACAAAGTAACTATTACAATAATAAAAATTTTCAATAATAATAATATTATATAGGTTAATAACTATCACATTAATTTCCATTGTTCTGTATTCTTTTGTTAATGTACTGTGTCATTCGAATAAACATACAAGTACAAAGCTTTTGGTTGTAGTACAAAATCCATTGTAATAAGAGTTTGTAATGAAATTATCCAATAATAATATATGTTAACAACTATCGCATTAATTTCCATCGTTTTGTATTCTTTTGTTAATGTACTCTGCCATTCACATAAACGTACAAGTTCAAATTAGTGCTTTTAGTTGTAGTACAAAATCAATTGTAATAAGAGTTTGTAATGAAATTATCTAATCTATTATATATATAATAGAGAAACTAGGGGGCTGCTTGAGACAATTTATTCAGCCTGAAATTACTAAATTACCCCTACTTATTACATAATAATAATTTTGTAATGAATGCATATATTAATTATATCTAATTCATTAATAATAATTAACACGTCTATATTTATTAATCCATCATTATTAAATATAATAATTTATAGTTATATTTATCTATCTACAAATACTTAAATGATTAGATCATTAATATCTATAATTATATATAACTCATTATTATGCAAGTATTTAGTACAAAATAATTAGTATAGTTAATGAAGATTAGTTATTAATGATTAGAGACATTAAAATGTATTAATAACGAATATATTAATATGAAGTAAATAGAGTAAAGGGTTGAAAAGTCATTTTACACTTTGAAGGATATAATTGTCTTTTAACGGTGAACAAATTGGCTCAATATACAGTCAAAGAAATAGTAAAAGAGGGATAAGAAGGATAAGAGAGGGGTCTCTAGAGACTGACGCCGAAAATATAAGGCAGCCATCATAGGAGGGGGCATGAGAGAGAGAGAGAGCGCAATCAAAATACAGATC
The DNA here is from genome assembly GCA_030848705.1 of Heracleum sosnowskyi. Lineage (NCBI taxonomy): Eukaryota > Viridiplantae > Streptophyta > Magnoliopsida > Apiales > Apiaceae > Heracleum > Heracleum sosnowskyi. The sequence goes on from CM061245.1 coordinate 24,742,945, forward strand.
CAAAACAAAAGTTGAGAAGAAAAAGTGGAGGAGACGGGGAAAAGGGAAAGAAAAGCCAAAGAGGGATAAGAAGGATAAGAGAGAGGTCTCCAAAGAGTGACGCCAAAAATAGAATGCAACCACCACCGTAGGAGGAGGCATGAGAGAAAGAGGCAAATAACATAAATAAATTAACCCCAAAAAAGCACAAACTCGACAATATCGATAAAGAACAATTTGTCACTAGCAGCTCAAACAACAACCCATGATAAATATTTACTTTAATGAGCAGACCAACCCCAAGTGCATGTACATGCACAAAGCCTACAAATTTGGTTCAAGCATTCCATCAAACACATAATACACACTCTAAATAAACACAAACTAAAAAGTCAAAGAATGCATTTGAGTAAACAATTATGACGCGCCCTAAATAAACAAATCATAACATGCATTTCAGTAAATGTGTTCGAATATATTATGTCTTCCTCAGGATCATCACATAAGAGAGGTGTCTCTAGAGAGTGACACCGAAAATAGAAGGCAACCACCATTGGAGGGGGCATGGAAGGAGAGAGAGAGAGAGAGAGAGAGAGAGAGAGAGAGAGAGAGAGAGAGAGAGAGAGAGAGAGAGAGATCAAAATATAGATCCTAAACAAAAGTTGAGAAGAAAAAGTGGAGGAGACAGAGTGAAAGAAAATAAAAGTCAAAGAGACAGTAAAGGAGGGGGAAAAAGATAAGAGAGGGGTCTCCAAAGAGATATATCGAAAATAGAAGGCAACCACCACCGTAATAGGGGGAATGAGAGAGAGAAACCACCGTAGGAGGGGGCATGAGAGAGACAGAGGGGGGAGGGGAGGGGATGGGAGGGGAGGGGGAGATTTCGGGGTAGGGTGGAGAATGCAATAATTTTTCAATGAACTAAGAATTTCAATGAATCAATTTATTCAATGCAAAATGATAATTATACTCTCAAATTTTGAAATGACATTTTAATCTATAATATAATTATCTAATATCAATATATCTGTAACTCATAAAAAACGTTGAAATTAATGAAAGTTACACAATATTCTAGAATATGCCCGTGCCTCGCACGGGCTATAAAGCTAGTAATAATAATATTATATGTGTTAACAACTATCACATTAATTTTCAGCGTTTTGTATTCTTTTGTTAATGTATTGTCCCATTCACGTAAACGTGCAAGTACAAATTAGAGCTTTTGGTTGTAGTACAAAATCCATTGCAATAAGAGTTTGTAGTTATATTGATCAAATTTTGATTGAGATTAAAAATTACATAATTTTAAAAAATTGAAATATAATTTAAGGTGAATTCTTTATATTTTCTAATACTACAATTTTTAATAATAAATTATGATAACTAACTTTAACGAATAACAATCGAATTCCTTCATTTAACTTTATATCTACAAAAGTTTAATACAACCAATAATACCCCACAATCTCTCGTGTCCAAATGACTCCGGTTAAACTTAACATTTTTAAATTTACTCCAATGTCTCAGAAAAAGTTTTAAGCTGACTCAAACCTGACCAATATAAATATAAAACAGAAGCTTATGGAAATTAAACAAATCAAAGCAAACAATTTATTAATCACTTTCACACTTATAACTGTTATGCCACGTTTTGGCATAGTCCAAATTTCTCCGTTTAATAATTATTAATTTAGATTAATAATTAATTTCTTAACCAATAAGCAATATCCTCTCTCTGAAACGAGGAAAAAATCAATCTCAATCGACGAATAACGGAAAATATCTACAAACGATATTCTTCAAATCATGTAAAGAAATGCGGAGATGCCGCAAGATTGTAGGAAAACATGTGAAGACCGGACTATTTATGGGAACGTGAGGTGGATTGATAATCCTTGAACTATTTATGGGAACGTGAGGTGGATTGATAATCCTTGAACTATTTATGGGAACATTGGACAGATAAACTTTGACTATTTATGGGCTTGAACTGAATGGACTTATCTAATGACTTGTTTTCAAAGAACTACGTGAGGCTTGATCCCTATATAAATGGGTACGTAGGCACCTTGTATGACACGACAATTGACACTCGGGAAAGAGGAAGAGAAAGAACCCATTCTCTATTCAATTTCTGAGGAGTCATCATACGAGCTTAGCCCCCAAACATCCAAAAATTCCAAATCCCCATATTTTCATAATTCGTTATTCCAGCAAACTCTGATTTGGGTTGTTACGAAATTCCTCCAACAACAATAACCATGGTTGTAGATTTCGGAAATCAGAACAAATCGGTTGATGTACCGTATAACGATTTATCGGTAAATCGGGGATGTATCGGAATGATAAATCGGAACAAAAATCGGATAAATTGTAATATTTTAAATATATTTAATATATTAGTCTTATATATAATATAATAAACCATTTAAAATAATTTATAGCGATATATCGGATTTCAAAAATCGAATCGGTAAAATATTTTTTTTTTTTGCCAATAAAAACTTCTCATTCAATTCCCAAATCATTAAACAGTACATGAATAAAATCAGAAGGGACATCTTCCCCTCTCCAAATACGATCAGCTATTGAACTACTATGTCTCGCTATGAAGTGAGCCACATTGTTCGCAGAACGTTTAACAAATTTTAGAATCACCTTACGGTTATCTATTTCGGAAAGTAGATGCTTGTACTCGTCTATCACTCTCCCCGGGTATGAAAGATTGATCGAGGAGCAACGAATTGCCTGTGTTGCTGTCAGACAATCAGTTTCCAGCACTACGCTTGGCCAAGCTTTGGCTTTAATCCAGCTAAGAGCTTCCCTTATCCCAATGGCCTCTGCAAGTTCTGGATCCACCCTACCCTGCTTACAACTCGAAATAGCCTCTATCAACTTCCCCTCATGGTCACGAGCCACCATAGCATACGCATAACAATTAAAATCTTCAAATAATGCAGCATCTGTATTTACCTTGATCGTTCCTTCCTGTGGTGATTTCCAATGCACATCCCCGTCAGTTAGAGTCATAAACCCAAAGGAGGAGTCATAAGACCTATCTTGTGCATTCTTCCAATGATCAAGAACTTGGATAGCTGATGCTACCACCTCTACAAACTCTGCACCTTTCTGATTCCAAACGATGTTATTCCTGTTATTCCAAAGAGACCAGCAAACCATACAAAATTTCGGTAATTCCTCCCCCCTATACTTCTGTAATGCTATAGACATCCAATCTTGAAAACTCTGATCCATATGCGTATCAATCTGACACCCCACCTTATTCCAACATAATTTTGCAAATGGACAGATTGTCAACACATGAGTAATAGTTTCTGATTCCAGATTACAGACTGGGCATTGTTCGATAACTGCAACTCCTCTACTCATGAGTTGCTCCTTCGTAGGTAAACGTCCCGTCAATGCTCTCCACAAGAAATGCTTGACCTTCAATGGGATTTTTAGGTTCCAAATCTTCCTCCAGAAACCAGAATTGTCACTAGAATGATTCACATCCCTTGTATCACTCAAAGCTGCATAGGCACTTCTGACCGAATACTGACCCATTTTTTCTCTTCTCCAGTACCAAGAATCCTCCACTGCACGTTGAAGAGGTATTGAAAGGATTAGATTAGCATCTCGCTCAGTAAAAATGTCATTGATTAACTCGATGTCCCACCTATTTTGACCAATCTCCATCAACGAGTTTACCTTCTTACCATTAAGAGCTTCATGGCTAGTATGGATATAAGGATCATCCACACATGGTAGCCAAGGATCATGTAACACATCTATATTGTTCCCAAAGCCCACACGACGACCTGTTTCCTTCTTTAAAATCTCCTAGGTTTCAAGAATACTGCGCCAAACGAAACTCGGATTGCAGCCAAGAGAAGCAGTGAGAAAAGAACCATCTGGGTAGTACCTTGCTTTGTAAATCTTACTCACTAAACAATCTGGTCGCGTAATCAACCTCCACCCTTGCTTACCCAGTAAGGCCATATTAAAGTCATGCATTCTTCGAAATCCTAAACCACCTTTTGATTTCTTAACGCTCATTCGATCCCAGCTCATCCAGTGAATGCCCTTCGCCTTCTTGATTGAGTTTCGCCACCAAAACTTACACATGAGACTCTCCATTTCACTACATAATTTCTTAGGCAACAAGAACATACCCATAGCATAAGTAGGTAACGTCTGTACAACCGATTTTAGGAGAATTTCCTTTCCCCCCTTCGAAAGAAGCTTCTTATCATAACCTTCAATCCTTTTCTGCATTCTCTCTTTTAAATACCCAAGAACAGCATTCTTATTCCTCCCTATAATACTAGGAAGACCCAAATAAGTTGTGTTCACACCTGCTTCTTGAAACTGCAATATGTTACAAATCTCGACCCTCTCCTCCTGAGCAACATTACAACTAAAGAAAACTGAGGATTTTATAGCATTTAATTTCTGACCCGAAGCTTTTTCATACACTTGTAACATGTTGCTCACCTTAATAGCTACCTCTCTACTTGCCTGACAATAGATGTAGCTATCATCAACAAAAAACATATGAGATAAAGCCGGAGCACCCCTAGCAACCTTTATGCCCTTTCTATTCTTCCTTCTCTCATTCTCCTGAATTAAAACTGTGAGACCTTCTATACAGATAAGAAAGATATAAGAGGAAAGGGGGTCCCCTTGTCTAATTCCTCTTCCTGGCTTAATTAAACCAAATTCCCTGCCTGCATGATTAATTCTATACCTGGCTGAAGTTACACATTCTAACAGCAAATTGATCATCTTCCTATCAAATCCGAATTTTTCAAGCATTGCACGCAATAAATTCCACTCCACCCTGTCGTAAGCTTTACTCATATCTAATTTGAGCGCCATCCACCCTGCTTTACCACTCACTTTCCTCTTCATATAATGCATAACTTCATAGGCAATCATAGTATTGTCAGAAATTAATCTCCCAGGAATAAATGCACTCTGAGTTTCAGAAATCACTCCATCAAGAACTTTTTTGACCCTGTTAGCCAACACTTCTGAAGCAATTTTATACGAAACGTTACATAGAGATATTGGACGAAGCTCAGTCATATTAGATGGATCTTGCTTCTTCGGGATCAAAACTATATTGGTATCAGTGATATACCTGTCAAACTTGCCTGTCAAAAAGAATTGTTGCACCAAATGTATTAAATCACCACCCACTATACTCTAATATTTCTGATAAAAACCGGGACTCATCCCATCTGGGCCCGGAGATTTATCTGGATGCATATTAAAAAGAGCAGCCTTCACTTCACTTGGTTCGATTGGTAACAAGAGTTCTACATTCTGATCATTAGAGACACGTCGATTAACATAGCTCACTACCTCTGACCATTCCGTATCCGTTGCTGTGAAAAGCTCAGAGAAATATTCGATCATTACTTCTTGAAGCCCATCATCCCAACCAACCTGAACACCTTCCTTATTAGCCAGCGTACTGATCTTATTAAGTTTACGACGGGCCTTAGTAGCAACATGAAAGAACTTACTATTAGAGTCACCCTCTCGAAGCCATAGATGCTTACATCTCTGTCTCCAAAACACCTCTTGATCATTATAAATTTCTGTTAATCTTTTGGCTGCATCTCTGTATAACTGAATAGAGTTTGGATCCTTTCTCCCTTTCAAAACTCTCATCGTTTTCTTACACTGGTTGATACGAGTCTTGAAACTACCTGTAATTTCTTTCCCCCATTTAACTAACACTGACAAAAAACACTCAATTTTCTCCTGAAAAGATTTACCCTCAGTCAGCTGCCACGAGTCTTCTACAATCTTCCGGCACATAGGATCCCTCAACCAAGCATTTTCAAACCTCAGACTTTTCACAAATATTGTATGAGAGACCACAAAAGGTTCAAGAAGTATAGGACTATGGTCAGAAGTGGAAATTTCCATATTTATAAGCTTAGCCTTTGCAAAATGATGCATAAAACTATCTGAAACAAGGGCTCTATCTAACCTGATTTCTATCCATTCAGTCGTACCATGACCTCTCTCCCAAGTATACGGATAGCCTACAATTTCCATATCATTCAAATCACAGTCGTCGATAGCCTGCTGGAAACCCTGAATCAGCCAAGATGGATACGGACGGCCACCCCGCTTCTCCTCTTGCTTCAAAATATTATTCAGATCACCAATAAGGCACCAAGATAAAGAAGATTGGGTGTGTAAACTACGAATAAGGTCCCAGGTTTCATGCCTCTTCGCTCTGTCTGGTTCTCCGTAAAACCCTGTCAACCTATATTTGACCTTCCCCTGAACTTCCACTATGACATCTATGTGATTCTTGCTATAGGACTGGACTGTAACATCATCCTTATTTCTCCAAAACAAAACTAAACCTCCACTGTGTCCCTGCGCTTCTACTGTACACGCTCCTTCAAACCCAATCATATCTCTAACTTTCTCCGTTCTATCTTTCTTACACAAAGTCTCACTTAAAAACACATAATTGGGATTCTTTTGGAGTATAGACTCCTTAAGGAATTGAACGGCCCATGGGGTCCCAAGCCCATGGCAATTCCAACTTAGAGTACTCATAATGCTAGGCGGACCCCTATTACAGAGCCCGCCCTCTCCACGTTTTTTGGATCAATATTGCCATCCACCTGAGACTCTATCATAATATCGTCGTCAGTATTTAAGTTGTTAATGGGCCTCTCTGTTAATGGGTCATCCACTCTACGTCTTTTAGGATCCATAATAGATAAGCCAGCTGTCTCTATTTCCTCAAGCTCTTTTTCCCGCCTCCCGTTCAAAATTTCTAAAGTTTTTGACTCCACAGGATTAACCACCTTTATCAAATCCCCTCCACTATTCACGCTCGACATTACCGCCCCTCCTGATTTTCTGAGATTACCATCATCTTTTGCATGATTCTCGCTATTATCCTCTCCGTGGATCTCCATTGCTCCATCGTCTTTCTCTTTATCGTTCACCTTTGCTGCCTTCAACACTGTCCCATCTGCCCCCCGTATCCATTGATTTCCTTTAGTAAAGTCTTGACTTCTAAAAGATGCACGCAAAGAACTATCATACTTCCTCGCTCCCTGTGCCTGAGGATTATCAAATAAGTCCTCACAGAACTTTTCAGTATGACCAATCTTCCCACAATAAAAACAGAAAGAAGGAAGCCGTTCGTATTTAAATTGAATCCACATCCATTCCCCCCCAGGTTTTTTGAGACGCATTTGACTCTTCAACGGACGAGAAATGTCAATAGCAACCCTGACTCTTAGATAGTTCCTGAACATCCCTTTAAAATTTTTTGGATCTGACTCCATATGTCTCCCCACAAAATTACCTATGGACTGCAAGACAAAATCTGATTTGAAACCGATAGGCACATCATAAACTTGAACCCACATGAATAACTCCGATAAGTTAATGTCCTTCAATTTTTCCTCAGCATTGAACTTTTTAATAACCAGAACTTGTTGATTAAAGGTCCATGGACCATCGTCTAACACCCTTTGCATGTCACGATCGTGAAAAACTTGAACAAAAACATATTAGTCTGATCAGTTTCCTCCATAAACACCCCTTTAACTGGTCTCCAAATCGACGATAACGTGTCCTGCATAGCCATGAAATTCACCTTCCTGCTAGATACAAATCGACCCACTAAACATCTCTCCATCCCTTCCTGACCCTCATTAACAGGAATGTCTTCCAGGATAAGCCCATCTTCATCATCACTATTCAACGAAAGATTTGCATACGCCTCATTCAGATTCTTCCCTTGTGATGAACTCGCCCTGAAAACTTGAGAGCAATACTACAGACTTGAAATAATTAAGATCAAAATTGAAAAGAACTCACTATTCAACGAATTCAGATTTTTTTTTTTTTATAGTAAAATATTTTTAAACGATAAATCGACAATTTATTGCCGATTTTTGAAAAATCGGACGATTTTTAAAACACGGCTTATAACATGTGTTGTCGATTGTATTTTCGTGACTCTGAGAAGATAAGTTATGCATTATTATGAATATCAAATAGTATATTTTGATGATTAATGAAGTACCTAGAGGATCAAATAACATAATGTCAAGCGGCCCTGACTACAATACGATACAGTGACTACCACTTTGTAAGTTTGTATTACTTTTGTTTGAGGATATGAATTAAAAAAATTTCTTTTTGCTAATTGTTAATCCCTCCGTCCCCCTCAATTATTTACATTCAATTCTTTACATTGAGGGGACGGCACAGATGTTAAGAAAAAAAGTAAATTAATAGGGAAAATAAGAAAAATGAGTAAAGTGGTGGGACCAATCAATATTTAATGGAAAGTAGTGATTGAATTTTATATTATAAAATGTTACTCCCTCTGCCTGAGTTCTTTACATTGGGAGACGGGGGTTCGGCACACATTTTAAGGCTCCTATAAAATATATTTCCATAAATTATTTTAAATATTTTTTTTCTTATGAATAAAAGTTTAATATTTAAATTTTTATTTAGAAAAAGAAAATTTTGAAAATAAGTTATAGAATTATACTCCCTCCGTCCCACCCATTTCTTTACTCTTCTCCATTACTTTACCTATTTTCGTTAAACTCCGTGTCCAACCCAATTGATAACAATTGGGCGGGACGGAGGGAGTACTTTATAGGAGCCTTAAAATGTGTGTCAAGCAATGTAAAAAAACTGTAAAGAAATGAGAGGGACATAAGGAGTATTATTTTTGATATGTAAAGAAATGAAAGGGACGTACCAAAAAAGAAAGTGTAAAAAAATGAGAGGGACATATGGAGTATTTGCTAGTTTTATCAAAAGAGTGATGATAGGTATTCAAAATTATTTTCAAAATTCTTCCTCAAATGTCGAATTATAATTTAAAAGAACATAAAAATATACGCTGAATTCAATCATATTAATAGAAAAATTATCCATTAATATACAAGCATTTGATAACAATTTTATCACATGATATTGTGATAGTTGATAGTTGATACTAACAAAGAGCCTACAATTTGTTTCCCCAATTTTCAGAGGCTCTCATATGCTTTTTAATACATTATTTAATTGTGTACACAGATTAAAGAATAACAGTGAATTGTTCTGCTAGTCACGATGTTTAAAGCTTATTTTTGTACCAATAAACACCTTTAGTCTTGATGTCACCTTCGTCCTCTTCTTCAACATAAAGACACTCCTTAGCTTCTCTCCACATTGCCTTGTAAAATGGAGTTCCGTCATAATGATAGTATTCTCCTAGTACCGGCTTAATGGCTTCCGTGGCTTCCTGAGCATGATAATGAGGGATCGAAGAGATCAGATGGTGTAGCACATGAGTATCAGCTATGTGATGGAACACTTTGTTTAGAATTCCATAATCCCTGTCAACGGTAGCTAGAGCTCCTCTCAACCAGTCCCATTCCGATGAATCGTAGTGAGGCAAGGAAAGATGAGTGTGATGCAATAGAGTAATCATCACGAGGAAACCATTAACTACGTGTAATGGAGCTCCGTACACTAGGAACACCCATGCAAATCCTTTCACTGCTGCAATGCGATATAGTCCGTAACAGGCTGCAACAAATCCAATATCGGATAACATGATTTGAGCTCGTTCACGTTCGGAGTAAATAGGACTGTATGGATCAAAGTGGGATGCAAAACGATCATAAGATCGTCCGGCTATGTTTACAATCAAGTACAAAGGCCATCCTAAGGTTAGAGTGAATGCGATGATAAAGACCCGACCTACTGGATTGTTGAAGTGATGGTAGTATGATCTGATTGTGTTCTTGAACCTAGGAACATGATTTTCATCGCGATCAAGTGAGTTAGTGTTTGCATGGTGGCGACGGTGACTAATTTTCCAAGAAAAATAGGGGACTAGTAGAAGAGAGTGTAGAATAAAGCCTAAAGTATCGTTTAACAAGTGATAGTCGCTAAAGCCATGGTGACCGCACTCGTGTGCCACCACCCAAATAGCAAACATAAAACAACCCTGGACGTAAACATAAGCAGTCCAAGCAACATAAGAAAGGGGAGCAGGGAGGAGAGAAATGTAATTGGTGGCAATGTAGTAGAGGAAGAAGCAAACAGCAATGTCGAAAACAAGGTAGGAAGAAGAACGAATTAACGACCGATTAAAACAATGGGGTGGAATGGCCTTCTTAATATCTGCTATTGTGAATGGTGGTTTCTGATGAGGGACTCGACGAACAACGCTCTCGTTCTTCTCTTCCTCATTTTGTGCAACAGGCTGCACGGACATACGCCCACCCTTACCCATTGTAATTAAAATATGTGTGCGCAACTCTTAACTCTTTAAGATTTGCTTGTGTTGCTTGAAGTGCTTATTAGCTCAAGTCCTGTATGTGATTGTATTTATAGAGATTTTGTGACTGGTCTATTTTGGACTTGAGCTGGAGAATGGAATACAATATTTTTCTAGTCAAATTAGTAGTGCATAGAATATTTTGTAAAGAAACGTAGCACGCCATCATATCATTGGCCATGTAAGTACGAATATATATTTGACTTGTCAATTTGAGTGTTCGGATGCTGAATTTTATATGTAGAATTTATAAGCTTAAGCATGTGGAGTGAAGACTCATAAACTAAGGACGCATTGTTGTGCTGCTAAATAGACATATGGCGAACATTTTATTTTGAGTGGCGGGCGCTATTCAATTTAACTAAACAACTTATGTATATTTAATAAATAATACTACTTTCAACTAAATATTGGTAATATCTATCTATTAAACAGTGTTCTAAAAGTCGGTGATTAATCGGGATTAATCGTCGATTAATCGCTAGACGGCGGGTCACCGAACTGATTAAGCAAAAATCGGTTAATTAATCGTTTTTTCAGAAAAACGGTCAAAAAACGGCTGAATCGGACAAAAATTGGATTAATCGGTCAAAAATCGGGTTAATTATTAAAAAATAGTTAAAATAAAATAAAATTTTAAAAAGTAGAAACTTGATTAAATAATAGGAAAAAACATTATTTTTGTATATATAATTATAATTTTAGATGCCTAAATCGCAAATTCTCTTAATTTTTCTTCTTAAATTGATCTATAATTGAAAATTTAAACCTTCAAATATTTATTTATTACAATTATATAACATTTTTAACATATTTGCATAAATATATGATAATAAGATATTTTTAGGTGAAATAACGAAACAATTATATATATGAATATAATTGTATATAAAAATATTATTAAATTTATTCCGATTAATGATCCGATTAATCTCTGATTACCCGATTAATCCATGGACGGTGCCTTCACCGATTAAATCCGATTCCCGCTTTTTACAACACTGCTATTAAATAAAGAGAGAGGTATATCTATTGGAATGGGAAAATGCTATAAAATGTATTTTCAAAAAACTTTCTAAAAAAAATTTTGATAACCTTTTTTATATATTTAATAATAGCAAATAAAATGGACCAATATAATACCCCTAGCTCCCGTGATAGCAAGTTCACGCAACCTAACTAGTAGGTGCAGTAGCAAGAGTTTACGAACTAAAGCTTAAATTACAATGCAAAGAAACATAGTCAAAAGTAACATAAATCAAAAGACGGCACATGAGCGAACAACAACAAAACTAACTAGAGTCATGTGAGCAGCGAGCATCAGCATTATCACCATCCACATTATCGGGAGAGCCAGAACCAAGATGTCCATGACCAGTCACCGGGTCCAAGCTCAGAGCATCCAGCTTTCCTTCATCACGAGCACCAGTAGCATCTGTGACCTGAGAATTCTCTACAACGTCACTAGAAATAGCCCTCATATGCCTCTGTTCACGATCAAAAGACAATGTCACGGATCTTGGACCATTAGCCAAATTTTCATATATCCCTAAAACAACCACATCCCCAGGCATTTGCAAATTAGTAGTGATGTCCTTAACATTTCCAGATGGCCTAACATGCTTCATCCCTTGCACCTCTCTTAACATAGAGGTAGTCCCAATCTTATTCAGCGAAAACTCTAAGGCTTCGAGATTTTCAATAACAATATCAATAGAATCAACATTAAGGACGTGATCACCAGTAAGTTCATTAAGAGAGGAAAATCCCTTAACCTCATTTCCTGACAAATCCTCACATTTCGCATTCAGGAGAACTGGGCTCTCTATGTCACTGTCATCCTCAGAGATGAGATCACGGTACTGACTAGAGATAGGAGACACATAAATCTTACACGGTGAGCCCTTGGCAGTAATAGACGTCTCATCATCAATAGAATAGAAAGCTCTTATAGTCGTGCAGTCACTAATATGCGAAACAGAAAGACAGGTCTCGCAGAACGGATAATCCTCCCAGTGCACAAAGACCTTACTTCGCACTTCAGTAGCAAAGTTAGCAATCAAAATTAAAGAAGACATAGGATCAGTGTTGCCCAATTCAATCAAAACCCTAGCAGAAGTAATAGGAGCATTGCATGACGCAGCATCAAATGTTTCACTAGAGAACACAACAGGCGTCCCTACAGCTTGAGTAATAAGACAAAGACCATCAAAAGTCCAATAGAGAAATGAAATTCTAGTAAACCTAACCCAGACTTTGAATCTCTCTGGATGCTCTCGAGAGCACTCATGTCAATTTCGCAACAAAAACTCACAAGTGTCAAATTAACAGACAAGAGCTATGACGCAGAGCTAACTCAACACCCTCATTATCCTTGAATCGTAATACCAAATAACCCTCATGGTGAGTGAACACATCAATCAGACCAATAAGATTAAACAAATTGCAGATCGAATGCTTAACTTTATCAAAATCAAAACCAGAAGTAAATCTAGGCAAAGCCAGACAACAATGGACCAAACTCAAAGTAGACTAACGCATAAACTGGACAGAAGGATTCACACAAACTAACCCTTTATCCTCAGTTAGAACATGCTCTGAACAGTCTAAACTTCTAGAAAGTAAAGGGAAAGAGGAAACCTGAACCAAAGAGTCAATGTCCGGAGTAGACCGGGGTAGAGCAGTCAATCTAGAAGCAAGGTCCAACTTTTGATGCTTGTTCGAGGCTTCCTCAACATCAGTATCATTTTGAATACGTTTCCGACCAACTATATCTAAAAACAGGGGTGGATTGTTCAAAGAGGGGAGATCCATTGCAGCAGCAAAAGCTTCTACTTCTAAATCACGCATTTCTATAACTTTTACCAGAAAAACCAAGCAACACAACGCAAGTATTCTAATAAGAGTAATCACTTGAGTCTTAAAAGGCTCAGAAAGATCAAAGTTATCTTCAATAAACACTAAAGATGTGAATTGAAGTTTAGCAAACAGTGTCTTAATGGAGACCAAAGAGAAATCCAAATTGTACACGAGAGGGTAGCATGAAAAGGTGAGAAAGGGATAGAGTGAAGAAATGAAAAAGGAGTCCATGGGAAAACGAGAAAGAGTAGATAGAACGGTAGATCTTGGTAGCCGAAAAGATTTTGGAGAAAAAATAGGCGAATGAAAAAAAGAGAGAAGAGAAAGGCGTGTGGAGCGCGTGACAACTCTCATTGAAGGTTACGTGAGGGATATATATATGGTCTATTTATTTTTAAAATATACATCCAATTCACATAAGCATTTGAGAATGGTTTTGTGAATACTTTGGGACTCTAGCATTTCTCTAATTAAAACTTTAAAGTATAAAGTTGACACATATCCCATTGATAGAAATATGGATACTACCATACCCCAAATTCATTCACAACTTCTCGGACTCTACCATTTCTCTAATTAAAATTATAACGAATAAAGTTGACATATATCCCATTGATAGAAATATGGATAATGTCATACCCCAGATTCATTCACAAAAATCTTTCCTGAATGACGTGGTAGAAATAATGCAATAGATTGAAAATTTTTAATTGAGGAGATTGGTGTGAATACAGGAAATCCACTTTTTTCTAGCCAATTAAAATAATACACTTAGCATTTGGTAACCAATTAAATATTAGATTTAAAAACTTAACCCTATTTTCTAAAATTTATTCAATTTAGACTTCCATAAATTCTATCTAAATCGGTCAAATTGAAGAATCATTACGTACAAAGAACCAATAAAGTATATCTACCACTAAGGACCAAGGTGGCATCTTTTAAGGGCCTTTTTTATGTGGACCATGTGCGCTGGGCCAGCTTGCATTTTTCCAATACCTCTGTTCGAGTCATGGGCCGTTACGCTGCTTTTAGTAACTACAACTTAAAATGAATGACCTTGTAATCGTCCACTCCCCCCATGTTCCCTTCATACTCCCAAGTCCTAGCAAAATTTAGCCATTGCAGTCATAATGCCAGCACTCAAGCCCTTGACAGTGACGAGGTTTATGTCCGGAGATTCAACTTAACCATCCAAAACTATTTGCTATGATTCCCATTATTTGCTTTACTCTGAAAATAGAAGCAAAGAAATCGGCAATGATTCCCATCATTGGATTTTCTCTTGAAAATAAAAGTAAAGAAATTGTGGCATGCAATCAGTGGGGGGAAGACTGCGAAACAGCCGGGGGGCCGAGGCTAAAATGATTTATCACTAACTTTAGATGTTAGCCGGGCTTAATAATAAAACTTCTACTGATTTTTAGCTAATAAATGGAATTTGAAGAAATAAATGTATACTAAATTTTTTGGCTCAACCGGGATTTCAGTCTAGGTTAGACTTTCTTGGTTATGCCCGTGCATGCATGATCTGTAGCCATCTATGGTCTATACCATCTCATGCTGCCTGGAATTCCTTGATCACCTGCTTTACTATGATTTCACAGAATAGGATTGGTTCAGGGGAGCATTGTGCAGAGTTGATAGGATTAAGAGATGCCGAACAAGAAGTTCTGTAACATGTTTATGCACATTTATATCACCGAGTATTCTCCATCATTCCACTTTATCACGGATTTGAAGCCACTTAACCGACGAAGCAAGTTTTGGTAGATTACTCTCAATTAGTACAATGGAACAACACTAGTCGATGCAATGTTTTGATAAAGGAAGGGATGTACACAGAGAAAGGTGAGATGAAGCATTGGTACTAAATGCATTTACTGGAACACAAACAAATTTAAATCTACAACTTCTTGTTGTAATGTTAATTAGTGTTTTATTTTCATAAATCATCTTAACAAGATTGAAAAATCTCTGCAAACCAACATGGTTCAATTGAATAAAATAGCGTACCCTTACCCTTTTTGAGAGAAAGATAAAGCGAAGATCTAGACAAAAGCCTCCCCGCTAGCTAAAATTAGTGAAAACCAATTATTGGCGCTTGTAGTTGTACCTGTGTA
Source organism: Heracleum sosnowskyi (assembly GCA_030848705.1). Lineage (NCBI taxonomy): Eukaryota > Viridiplantae > Streptophyta > Magnoliopsida > Apiales > Apiaceae > Heracleum > Heracleum sosnowskyi. The sequence goes on from CM061245.1 coordinate 24,758,257, forward strand.
GATTTGTCCTTGTTCGCTCATGTCAATTGATTTCTTTTGCAAGCCAACATATCAATGAACCGGATCATGTACTGCATGGTATTGAACTGAGAGCAGATTACATTTTCTCTGAATCTCACTTTATAACAGGTATGGAAATGCAGTACATGATAACTTAGTACTAAGTTGTAGAAATCTAAATACACATGCACATATGCCTCCACCTAAACTCAAGTTTCTTTTTACAACAGATGGAAAATCGAAAACTTCATCTGATCCCCAAAATTCCAAATACATGAAAGTCAACATCTCAGGCGCAGCCAATAGAGATAGAACTAATCTTTGTATCAGCAGTCTCATGAGGCACAATGCAGCTATTTGCATCAAAGATTTTATGTTCAACTGATAAATATCAAAATTATCCTCCTCTCCAATCATAATGTAAATACAAGCATAATCTAATCGATGCAGATTGCAGATAGTCTGACAAGATTTTAAAAAAAAAACTGTACAGTAAATCAACATTGTGCACTAATACAAGTGCGGTCACATAACTCTCCAAGCTTGTTATACTATAATTCTTTTGTACGATCTGTCTATCTCTCTCTTGTGAAGTAAAACACATGATTGTGACGGTATTTAATTCTAACAATTGGACTTACCCACTGAATGAAGAACAGGAATCATGCACCACGATGCTTCTGCAGAACTTCACTTTTACTATTTGCTGAGATTTTCATGTCCTGAAGCTGCTCTAAAGCTTTAACCACCTGATCCATGTCTGGCCTGGATCTGGGCTCTACTGAGAGGCATTTAAGGGCAAGAGAGGTAGCTCTCAGTGCTGCAGCCAAAGTATATTGGCCTTGGATACGCGCATCCATGACATAAAAAATTCTGCGCTTGCTGGTAAGGTAAGGCTTAGCCCATGGAATAAGGTTATGTTCCCCTGTAGGACGGTTCTTGTCAATTACTCTACGACCTGTCAACATTTCGAGAAGAACAACTCCGAAGCTGTAGACATCGCTTTTTGTTGTCAGATGGCCTTCATAAGAAACAATTGAACGTTGAATCAGAAGAGCTGAATATGAGATTTTAAACAAAAGAATGCACATATATTAAATAAAAGCAGAGTCTTAATTCCTAATTCGTGGAATACTTTATAGCCTCAACTTAGTCGAGCAATGGTGAAAACCTGAAATGGACATAAATATTATTTTCCTACTACCCCTGCTTGAGTAGAGATATTAAGCCTTAAAACCTTGTACGCATGGTTTCTCAACCTATGACGCTCTTGATTATCATGATTAACTCCCTACTCTCCTTAGGGATACAGGGAATGGATGGCCACTACATCTGGGCAGTTAATGATATTTTAATGATATCCAATGGGCAATGGAAGTATGATAGACTTTCTCAAGGAGAACAATAATTTAATCACATTTTATGCTGACCCGTGTTTGACATATGACACTAGTCTAATAATTATGATAAACCTTTCTATTTTTAAGAAAATATGCTAGACCCAGACAAGTTACCTTCAGGGAGGCTGCATCAACTAAAGCACAAAATAAGGAAGTTGGTTTAATTATCTTCTCCTACAAAGAGAACAAACTTATCATGTAAAGCCAACCTTACCTGTCACCATATACTCCGGAGCTGCATAACCATAGGTTCCCATAACTCTGGTAGACACGTGGCTTTTACCATCCACTGGTCCGTCTTTTGCCAACCCAAAATCAGATAGCCTTGCATTATATTTCTGTCCACAAGTAACAAAAATGGGTGTAAGACAATGGCACACTCCTGATTAACACAATGAAATTTCGTTTCACTTACAGAATCAATCAAGATATTGGATGTTTTAAAATCGCGATAAATCACTTTCGCTTCTGGACTGTGAAGATATGCAAGTCCCTTTGCTGCACCAAGAGCAACCCTCATACGGAGGTTCCAGGAAAGCGGTTGAAAGTAAGAACTCCCTGTTTCAATTATATCAAGTAGCTATATCACAAAGAAGATAGTTTTCTGTACTCCCTGCATTCCAATATTGAGATGCATATAGTCCAATTTTGAAATTAAAAAAAAAAAAAAAAAACTTCTTAAAAGTTTTATCAATTCATTAAAATGAGGGAATGCCAAAGAATTAAGTAATTCGCTGCAGCAGCATAATATGCATTGCAGTACGCATATATAGGTCGATTTTCTACTAGGGAATAGTTAACTGGACCAAGGCTGATAAGTATTAGAACTTACTCCTGAATAAATGATTTTCCAAGCTACCACGAGGCATGAACTCATATACTAGAAGGCGATGCTCATCTTCTAAGCAGTATCCAACCAACTTCACAAGATTAGGATGATAAAGCGTCCCCAAGTAATTGATTTCTGTCTGTAGTCAAAGAGGTCGCAGAACATTAATATCTAGCATGCTTGAAATTTGAAAACTGAAACTGCAATTGCATTGTTATGAAGCTAATACAATTAAAGCTGCACATGCGGTAGATACTGCAATAAATTAACTATCTTTTAAGAAACTAGAAACTGCAAAGCATACATTTGTTGTGGATCTGATAATTTATTCCAGTAACAAGATAAACTGAAGAGTTTGATAGAGTTCACACTCACCAACCACTCTTTGTGACCCTGGTTTCCTTCTTGCCTTAATCTCTTTACTGCAATAACCAGGCCAGTACCTGGTCTTGTAGCAGCAAATGTGTTCTCATCGATCCATCCTTTAAAAACACAACCAAAACCACCTTCCCCTAAAACACTGTCCGGACGGAAGTTCCTGGTAGCTACCTTAAGGTCATTGAAGGCAAAACTCTTCAAATTTGATGACTGCAAAATTTCTGCCTGGCTCCGAGGTGTTGGTGGCACCGAAGGATGTTTAGATGCAGATCCTGTATGAACAACTGCATTACTTTCTAATAAATTTCATACCACAATCGGACCACAAGAACTTAATTCCACAGATTATAAAATTAATTCCCATTCCAAATCAAGTAAAAATTTCACGACAATCATCGAAATAATAAAATTGATCAATCTTTAATCCATAATTAATTAAGTGGATTGTTCTTCAAATGGATGTCAAAAATCACTTGTACATGACATCATCTAACTTGATCATAGATTCTCAAAATCCATAAATCAGGCAAAGTTACATACAATCCACAAGGTTTATGAAATTATTAAAACAACTTAAAATTCTAATGTAAACACATCAGCATATGTAACTAACATTTCACTTCCTTAACAAGATTATACAAGTGTAAAGGAATACTTAATAATTCAAGATTTATGATGATCCCATAATTCCAAAAAAAGAACACATGACTTTAAGGTAACAAACATACAAGATTAAAGCACATACAAGAAAGAAACATGTAGCAACTAAAAAAATCAAGAAAAGTAGTGTGTGTGTGTGTGTGTGTTTACCAGCATGAAGGGGGCTCTCAGCTTTGATTTGGACACTGAAACAAGAACCCATGAACCATAAACTTGTGAATTTTCTTGTCTTGGTTGCAACAGCAGAAAAAGGAGGGGGGTTTAGAGAGAACTTTGAATAAACAAAACAAAGAACTTGGCTTCCTCTGCACTTGTGTGCTAGGCTAAATAGTAACTAGTATATTATAAAACAAATAAATTATATTATCTGTCCTTTTTAATATTTAATTTTAATAGATTTGAGTAAAAGAGAGGGATAGAGAAGCTGGAATAAAGATGAGAGGGGGGCAGTGTGAACATGCATGTATATTTCAATTTCAGCTTCTCAAATCACAGCAACCCTTTTCTTCGTCACCTTCCCAAAGCTGCCAAAACCAAACAGTTGACTTGGACAATTTTTTCGTTCTTACAGATTTTAGTATTACTTTGCCTGTTTGTCCTCTTTAACTCTCACATAGTCACATGTAATAAATAGTTTATTTTACTTTTTGTGTTTTTTATATTAAATTTTTGTTGTTGTTTGTTTTTCACTTTTACATCAATGAAGTTGAGCAAATTAATTTATGGCTGGCACCAGAGTGACAACTTGAGATTTCTCTTCTCTTTTTACGATAACAAAATTAAATAATTGTCTACTTAAAATTCTTAAATTTTGATTTATAAAAATTGGTTTGTAACATTTTTAAGTATACGTACAAGTTATTTTGAATTATATTATGAGTGGGAAAGTATTTGTATCATAATTCATAATGGTCATCTATTGATTTATAACTTGTAAGTCTTGAGTGGATTCGTTTCTATGAAAGACAATACATGCATGGTTTGACCAGAAAATTATCCTGATTTTTACCAGCTACAATGACAATAACAGTAACCGGACACATAAAATATTTTCCTGTTTTTAAATATTCTTCAGCTTCTAAAATAATACTCCCTCCGTCCCGATGAATTGTATACACTGGAATTGGGCACGTAAACTAAGAAAATATATAAAAAATGAATAAAATTAGATGAAAAGTGAGTAAAGTGGTGGGATCTATCAATATTTAATAATAGATTTGAGATAGTGGAGGAAGTAGTTGGTGTAATAGTGATTTATATTGTTATAGAATAGAGATAGTGGAGAAATTAGTGGGTGTAATAGTGGTTTATATTATTAAAAGTTACTATTTTTGAATTGTATAGAAATGAATGAGACATCCAAAATGAAAAGTGTATAGAAATGAATGGGAGGGAGGGAATAGCGTTTACATGTTGCAGGTAGTTTAAGGATAACAGTACAAATAGTCACTTTCATCAATTATTTTTTCTAGTTTTTTCTTCAACAAAAATATATTATATTTATATTGAAAAGATAATTTATAACACATATTTGTATTTTTTGTATTGGAAGATATATTTGTATCTTAAATACGTGCAAAATATTAAACTGATATTTTAAAACAGAATAAAATATAGAAAACTTTATTGAAAATTGTCCATCCAAACAGAAACCGAGATCAATAACTTACTGTGGACCCTCCTATAAGAGTCTGTATTATTTTGTATTCTATTTTCAAAAAAATTATTAAGAATTTATGTTTTACTATATTTAGGGGTTGTTTGGTTCACCGAGTGTTATGGATTTGAAATCAGGAATTCGGTTAAGGTGATATGGGGTTGAAAGTTCATTTATGATATCATGTGTTTTGGTTCAGTTCTGGAATGATCTTTAAATGGATATTAAGTCATATATTAAATAATTTATTATATTATAAAAATGTTTAAAAATATTTTATTTTTATTAATAATATTTGTTTGTATTTAAAATAATTTATAATATTTATAATATTTTTTTGCTTGAAATTAATAAATGATATATAATTGATACTCATACCTCCATTTTCATATTTAGGGTATCAAAATCTGGGGTTTGAGGTACGGGTTTGAGTTTGACCATAAAAAAATTTGAACCAAACCTGAGGGATGGGTTTGCTCATTCTAAACACATACTCCCTCCGTCCCCCTCAATTCTTTACATTGAGGGGACCGCGCGGAGGTTAAGAAAAAATGTAAATTAATAGAAAAAAAATAAGAAAAATGAGTAAAGTGATGGGATCAATCAATATTTAATGTATAAAGTGATATAATAGGGCGGAAATTGATCGGCTTTGTACAAGTAATAGTATACTAAAACAAAGGCTTATTATAGAACTTTAATAATATAAACAGAGAATATGGAGAGAATATGGAATACCTTGATAATATTACAAACTTGATAAAAGAAAGTAAAGCTTCAGATAGATGTCTGCGTGCTTTGCAATCTTTGAGTACACACATATATATAGGCGGCAACTAGCTAATTGATCAGTATAAGATCAATTATGGACGCCAATAATTCTGCCTTAGTGGGTAGATACAAACAAACTTAATGGCCGACATATGTCAATGGGTAGATTCCCACTAACAGACTTATCTTATGACTCACACAAGATACAAACTACTTTAATAAAGATGGCCGACAATGCCATCCCTACAAACAAAAGATTATTCTCTCTTTTGAAAAAGAGGAATAATTCCAAAACACACATGGCCGATACCCTATGATGGACGGCTGCTTTATTCACTCGTTCTGATAAGGTAGGGTCTACACGCTTTCTACCAGTTTTTGGTATTATCCTTGAGAATACTTGTTTGGTCAATAATGAAACTGAGTCTGTTGACGTGGTCAGTCCTGGTTGTCAAAGCATCTCTGGCTGCATTATTGCTTCCTCCTGATTTGTACCAAGTGAACTGTTCTTTATGGTTCAGTATTGCATACCATTGGGCCAAGGCTTGATATGCACGTTGGGCTGCTTGATGTTCCTCTTTGATGGCTTGGGCTTGTAGTTTTGAATTCCTGTGGAATTGCATTGGGCTTTGAAGCGACTTCCTAAGACATTCGAGGTGGGCATTTGCAATTGGGTCATAAACAATTTCTGGACTGCTTTCAACGTTTCTTCTGAATGGACCTGCGAAGATGGGGTTCCAATTAGGGCCTGTGATTCCTCCAGTGTTTCTTCTAGTAGAATCAAATTCCGTTTCATAGCTTGGTCCGTCTGCCATTCGGGTTCTGTGTCTGCACAAAGAAACATAGTTAGTCTAGATAATGAATCTGCCAGAACATTGTTTTTCCCTTCTATGTGTTCAAAGTGGACTGAGATGCCAATTCCTGTAATAAAATCCGTAAATCCAATCCATCTAACCCTTGAAGGTTTGTTTTGATTGGACTTATTGTAAAATGAGATTATCGCCTGGCAGTCTGTTCGGATAGTTATCTCCCTTTTATCCAAATAATGAATTTTGAAGGACTGTAGACTTTCCATACAGGCGTATATTTCTGCATCAATCGTGGATTTTATGACTGGGAATTTTCCACTTGCATAAGCGCATATTTTTTCTGAGGATTTCAGATCATTTTTCTGTTTCTTCCATTTGCACACCCCTCCCCAACCTTCCATACATCCGTCTGTCTCAATGATGATGTAACTATCTCCGGGGGGGATTTCCAGATCCGGTAATTCCTGGACTACCTTCTTAATTTTCCTCACAATATCCCAATCTGATGGCTTCATCCTTTTGTCTCCGTTGGGGCTTGTTTTACTGTAAAGGGGGCCTAGTAATGTACCAATGTTTGGAACATAGCTTCTAGCGTAGTTGAGGATTCCTAGCCAAGATCTGAGGCCCTTTTTATCCATCAGCTGCTTCTCCTCAAAATTGGCTATCTTTTTGATAATATGGGGTTGCAGCTTGATCTTTTGGTTTCCAATGACTGCTCCTAGGAAATCTACTTCCCGTACTGCTATTTTCATCTTTGTTGGAGACAGTACCAGACCAATTTGCTCACATCTTTGCAGCATGATTTCCACATATCGTGCATGTTCTTCCTCATTCCTTGAGAAGACCAGGATGTCGTCTATGTAGACTGCTATGAATTCTTCTGTTCCTTTAAAACATTCATCCATTTTTCTCTGGAATATCGCAGGTGCGTTCTTCAACCAAAATGGCATTACCAGCCATTCATATAGTCCTCCTGGGACTATAAACGTTGTCCATGGTATACTTCCTTCATCCATTGCAACTTGATGAAATCCGCTCTTTAAGTCAAATTTTGAGAAAATCTGGCTGCTGCCAACCTTTTTTATGATCGTGTTAATTCCTGGGAGGCTGTATTGATCCTTATGAGTATTATCGTTAAGAGTGCGATAATTGAATACCATTCTCTCTTTTCCCCTTGTTTCTTTTCCTGTTTTCGGGTCAATGCTTGTGCCTGATTGTACGATCATTGCCATTGTTCGATGCCTACTCGAGATTTTTCGAATTACTCCAAGTTCCAACAGAGCTTGTATGTGTTGATCGAACGATTTTTCCATGGCAGGCGTGACGTGTTTTAATGGCTTATCCTGTATGCAAATATCTGGATTAATGATATCCAACCTGCATTTCACCTTGTTTCTCTGCCAATGCTTCAGAGGTTCTTCTCCTATAAATCCTTTTTCTTCAAGCTTTGTCAGAAGAGGCCCACATTTGGCTCTGAAATTCTTGTTTCCTTTGTCCAGGTTGAAATACACCACTTCCTGTAGTTCCTGGAGTTCTTCATAATCCATGTCAATTTCTGGAATTGCCTTGGCAATAACTTCCTGCTGGGTATTAATACTGGTCACATTTTTATAGAACGTGATATTGTTCCCTTCCAGCCTCAAACCTCCTTGCATGGCCCTTATGAAGTTACATCCAATCATCATTTGAATCCCGTCATTCAGCTGCATATCAAAGCAATATGTGAACGGAATTCTGAACTTATTTTCTTCTATCAGCATTGCTCCGTCCTTCAGCTTGGTCCATGTCTCCTGTTTTGAATTTATCCCGCTGACTATAATGCTATATCCCGCCTCTTCTACGGCTCCTGGGGGTACTGACTTTCTGTCTACACAACACGAGGATGCTCCTGTGTCTAGTATGGCTTTTAGTTTAAAGGGCATTTCTCCTGGAATGTTAAAGCTTACTTCAAAGTTATATAACCTGTTTGGAATATGTCTTGAAGGTGCCTGAGGGGTGTCTTGAACTGCTTTCATGGTGCTTTCCTCAATAAGCAACTTTACATATTCTTCCCCCTTTTCATCCTTTTCCTCATCTCCCCCTTTTTCATATGAAATTCTTTCGTTGAAGGATTTCCTCTTGTCTTTTTCGCTGAGTTCCTCATAGTCCCCCTCAAATTCCTTTATTACGCTCTGCTCTATTTCTTTTTGCAGTCTTTCATTCTCTGCTAGCAGATAGGTAATATATTTCAGCAATTCTTGTACTAATTGCTCCATGCTTTGAGGCACAATTATTTCTGGGGGTTTTGGGTTGATTTTTAGGTTCAGCTGAAACTTAGAGCACATGGGACATGATGTTAATTTGCACAGACTGCAGTGAACCCTCATCCTTTCATTTGTCCTCATTTTGCAGAAATTGCAATTAATCCACCTTGCATCCTGGATTTCTTGATTTTATTCCCATGCATGGTTACATACTCCTTGTTCCCCTGTCAGTTGAATCTTATGTAACCAGGGTGATGCTTCTCCTTCTTCTAAGAGGACAAATAGAGATTCTTCATTGGGAAACTTCATCAGGGTGGTTCTTACTTCTTCTTTTACCTCAAGTGATTCTCCTTCTGATATGGAACATATTGCGTCGCTATCTGGTTCATTCATATCAACTGAAACCACATCCCAGTCATCCGGGATATTGAGTTGTTCCATGACTGCTGCCCTTGCAATATTCCCTCTTTCCTTGGGGCATTCTCTTGCAAAATGTCCTTCCGTTCCGCATATAAAGCATTTGCACTTTCGATTTTTGTCCTGATGCTTCTTTTTAAAGACACGAATGTGGGAATCATGTGGCTTTCCCTGGTATGTCCTTGCTTTCCTGATTCCATACTTCTTTTTACTTCCATAATACCCTGGAATCGGGACTTTGTTACAGAAAGATAAATCTTTCAGTCCTCTCTGTAAAGCTGCCTTTTTGCACATGTCTGCCAGGTATTGATATGAGAAATGGATTCTGGGCAGGACTCCAATTGACGCCCCTGGATATTTCTCATTGTATGCTTTTTCCAATTCCTTCCCAACTATATTCCTGATAGCAGTGAATGATCCCTTAGAAAGATTTAAACTTTACTTTATTAGAGCATCTCCAATGGTGATATGTAAAATGATTGGCTAAAATTTGATAAAATAGGAATAATGTAAAATTTTAGCTAAGGGGTGTGATTAGTACTCCAATGGTGTTGTGTATAATTATGATAATGTAAATTATAGCTAAGGGTTTTGATGGTTCGACAAATATAGTCAACCAAATATGATTATCTATATTTATTGCTAAGGGGTTACATGGTTGGAATGTTAATTTTTTTACATATTCTCCGAATAGTGATACATAGATGTCATGTATATTGATTTAGCTAAGGGGTTGGTACCATTGGAGATGCTCCTAGGAAAACAAGGGTACATACCTCAAATTGGTTCTAAAAAAAATTTCATGAATGATGTATAAAGTTAACGTGACAAATTAAATAAATAAATTAGAAAGGTTGATATGAATGCAAGAAAATCATTTTATTATAGAGAATTATAATAAAAACACTTGATATTTGAAAACTATTTTGAAAATCGATTTATAATACCTAGTATTCCCCGGAACACAATTGAAAAAATGTTAAGATCGTTTAGTTGGAAATCAAACTTTTTAATCATGCAACTACATAAAAACATTTAAATGCTACTCCTATTATGACATAGAAAAATAGAAGAAGATGGGAGAGGGGGCGAGAGAGGCTTGAAATAATAAATTAGAGCAAAGAGCTTATCCTTTCATGTCAATAACTAACAGTCAACCAGCCAGGTCGCATTCCTAGTAATTATTGTAGTACATTTAATTTCAAAAAGATATATAACATTTTCATATTTTTCATTCATATTATATTGACTAAACAAATTTTTTGTTGGAGTTTTGAAGTATTGCAAAATTTAAAGAATTGTGTGCTATATACAAGAGAGAGTTTTATGATCAAGTTGAGATAATTGTATTAAAGAGTGTTGAATATCTCATCATAATACATGTGGATTTGTGATTTTATTCTCACTTGAAGAATTTATACGTTAAATTATTGAATTCTTTACTTCGTGTTTGTTATTGTTTTTTATTAATGTTAATCAATGTATGCAATCCTAACACTTTTGAAGACCGAAAAATCCATGACTCATAACAACCATCTCAACTCATCTCATATTTGGGTTCATAAAATATAAACAACCCAACATATTCGACTTCTATTATTTATAATAAATAATTTTAAAAAAGTGAAAATTGTATTAAAAAAAATAACAAATTGTCTCCCGAATAAACTAATATTTAATACTATAAAAACAATTAAAAACAAAAACAAACAAGTATTCTACTAAAAATAACTAAATTAGCAATTATGCAACACGTCTTGTACTCTTGTGATAGCAAATGCATTGTGGTTTGAAAAGTTTGAACCGGAAAACAATATAAATTGTTAACACATTAAACATGTTCAAAACTTCCTGCTTTGTTCAAAACAATTATTCTCAATATTATCGCTTTAAATGTGTCTTTTTATCAAACTAATTATGTAATTATGAAACTGCAGAGATCACCTTCACGTTATCTCTCTCTCTCTCTCTTAAATATTACTGAGAACGCATATTAAAAATTAAAAAAAAATTACTGAGAACGCCGAAATCTCAATATGAGATGGTTAAACGGATTGATTTAGTAAGGACGTCTTCAACATCCAACTTTAATTATATGAACTTTTTATCTGCAAGAACACACTCAATTAGTTCCACTAATTCTAATTAACATTCACTTAATTGAATTGCATGCTGTCAACAAAACTAAACGCAACACGTAATGGAAAATTAAAGTGAACGTCACTATTTGGATATAGAGACAGAATATTGTTAAATGCCACTTTTAGTAGATAAAGTTTAGATTCTAGTACATGACCCTATTAAAATGGTCAAAAAATGTTTTAGAAGTAGATACGATAATCTAGAATAATTAAACTATGTGACAAAAGGTAGACTTTTCATGAGATGAGTAGGATTCAAGGAAGTATCAAAGGAAGAAAAAATAGCAATCAAATTTAGAAGAAAAAAAATAGCAATTAAGGTTCCGCTCAACCAAACTACAAATTTTGTAATCTTTATTCAGAATCGTAATTCTATTAAAATTAGTTTACAAATAAATATACATTTATTTATTATAAATATAAATATTTAAATGTAACTATATCCGTGTGGTGTACCCAAAAAACCCAAACACAATATTAATTTTAAGCCGTGTAATTAGATGTTTGTGTATTTTTGTGTCACGTACTCACTCGATTTTAATGACATTTTGTATTGTATTGTTGTGTTGTGTATATGTATAATATTAAGACTAATAATTTAGTTAATACAAAATGAGAACTTCGTTTCTAAATGGATAAATTACTTTATGTATGATCTTTAAAATTATATATTTTTAGTTAATATTTTATTTTATTTTGAATATTTAGGCTTATACAATCGAACCCAACCACCTATGACCAGGCCTGTCAATGGAGCGGAAATCCGATCCGAGACTGTTTTAATAGATATGGATTCGGCAAAAAAAATCTGATCTGAAATTCGATCCGATAATAATGGAGTGGATATGGATTTAGGTCGATACGATCCGTTAACGATCTGATCCGAATATAATATATCAATACTATTATATAATAGACGAAACATTAAAAGTTTGGTTGGTCGGTATGGTACGTTGTGATTTTACTTAATTGCCCGCATTTTGGTTGGTCAGTATGGTACGTTGTGATTTTACTTAATTGCCCTTAATTAATTGTACTTCGTATTTTTACCTAATTAACCTTACTTATTTATAGAAATATATTACTAAATAATAATATTACCTATTTATAACCAATTACCTTTTTCACCTAAAATACATTTATTTTTTCTATTTTTTTCTAACAAATTCTCCTACTTTTTCAAATATATCACGGGCAATTACCTTTTTTAACTAAAACATGTTAATTTTTCTATTTTTCCTTACTAAACCCCCTCCTTTTCCAAAAATATCACGGATAAACCTTTAGTTATTTATTTTTAAACCTATTTTAATATTATAATTATTTTTTAAAAGTTTACCTATTTTAACATGTCTACTTATTTTTCTTAACAAATGCAATTACTAAAAATATTAAAATATAAATAATCAAATACCTATTTATAACCAATTAACTTTTCAGCTAAAACACATTATATATTTTTTTTCTAACAAAGCCCTTTTTCTAAATATATCACGGGAAATTGTCTTTTACAATTTAATTTTTCTATTGCTCTCACTAAAATCCGTTCTTTTTCCAAAAATATCACAGGAAACCATTTACTTATTTATTTTAAAACGTATTTAAATACTTTTAATTATTAAATTTTAAAATCTCATTTTCCAAAAATAGCACGGGCATTTACCTTTTTAAACTAAATATATGTTACATTTTTTTTATTTTTTCTTATTAAAACCCCTCATTTTTCAAAAAATATAACGGGCAAACTCATACTTATTTATTTTAAAATTTGTTTTAATGTTTTTAATTAATTAAAATTGTTTAGTTATTTTAACATGCCTACTTATTTTTTGCACAATTACAATTAATAAAATATTAAACAAAATAATAATAAAATAACAATTAACAATCCGTGCATCGCACGGGTTTTAAGCTAGTATATAAATATATATAATATATAATATTTATATACATATATTGTATAATATGTATTTTGAAACAATTATTTTCAATTTTTAATAGTCTATATTTTGTATTCTATACAATCACTACTAATTAAAATGTGATATAAGATTTTTTCGAAGTATAATATCATCGTTTGGCCTATCAATCATCGTGTTTTTCTCAATTTTATTCTAAATTTTTGATTTTTATTTGTTTTTAAATTTCTACTATTATGTTAGAGTTCGTATTTTAAAATTTAGAGTTATTATTTAATTACTTTGTTTACTATTACAAGATATTGTAAAACAATTCAATATTAAGTGGAATTTTAATTTAAATCAAAAATTTTAAGAAAAAATATAAATGGATCAGATATCTGATCCGCAATCCGTGATCCAAACGGATCCGGATATGGATCGGCCTATAAAAAAATCTGGTCCCGATCCGATCCGAATTCGCTAAAATAAACGGATATAAATATGGATTTAGGCCGATCCGTTGACAGACCTACCTATGACCACAAAAAATAAACTTTTACCACATCTCATCTTGTTTAGTTTAAATGTAAGATATGTTAAATAAAGTAAAAGAACAATTTGCGATACGAATAAACGAAAATTGGGATGTACTTATTATGGTAACTTACATTTACTAGCTTATAGTCTGTCTGAAGCACGGTTACTTAAATTTTATTTATAATTATTCTGTTTATAATTATATTTTTCTTACGCATGCAACACATGATTGTTTTTTTAATATTTGTAATTATATTTATTTATGAATATTTTAATATTTAAAAGTTATTAGTTTACATGATTAAATTATTGTTAAAAAAGATTTAGCCAAAAAAATTGTAGTTAAAAATTTGATATTTATTATATTTTACACGCTCAATTTAATATTTGTTTATATTGAGTTATAAAAGTTAGATTTGACCAATTTTATAATCCACATGAAATATACAAAATAATGTTTAATTTAGTTGTGATTTAATAGTTCTTTTTCAATTAAAAACTTTTCTAAAACTAAAAATAGAATAAAGTGACGAAATTTAATATTGAGAAGTCTATTCGATTTAGGAAATCTACCTATGTAATTTAGATTATTAGAATACCCTTTATTAACCAAATACAGTTTTTAATGTTAAATCTAACGGTTTTCACCTATACATTTAAGATTAAACGATTTTTATTATTTTGTTATTAAACGAGTTTCCTTATTTAATTACAACTATTTTTATGTTTTGACTTTTTAGAAAATCCAATCCTAATATAATATCTTTTAACTTATATCATTTTTAGATAATAACTTCTTTTTATATGATATAATCTTGATCATCTATTTTTAAAATTATTGGATCTAACGGTTGAGAATGTTTTGGCAGTATTTAGGACCAAACTACCAGGATAACATCATTAATTTTTCTTAATATTTATAAAAAAATTTAATTTTTAATTTTTTTAAATATTTATTGCTAAAATATAATATACTCTTTTTTGTAATATGTTAATGATGCGGGAACTTTGAACTTTTGAGAAAATAAATTACCAGTTAAAATATAATATAGTTATTATGGATTAAAAACGTACTTGTGAATTAATTACTAGGGTTTAGAGAGTTTCGAGCTTTAATGGCGGTTCTTGCGTTTCAAGACTAAATCGGTTCTCACAAGATGACTACGTATCTCAATCAGTGCTGAGAATCAAGCCAAAGACGTAGTTCTGATTGTAGGATCACGTCATTTATATAGGCGTCTGGAGCCTCGTATTTAGAGTAAGTTTAGGAGTCTTAGCTAATAAGTCTTGTAAAGCATAATGTAACATAAGATGTAAAAGAGATAACTACAACTCAACAAAGGAGCACATGAATCCAGAATCAAAGAAGAAAAGGTAAACTCAAAAAATCAAAATACGTTATGTATTCTTGAAGTCCGTAAACAGGTCACGGAAAGAAGTTCATGAAAATGTTCAAGCCTCGGTGACAGCAAAAGAAACAAGACATTCAAGACGACAGAAGTATGTGAATGATTTAGGGTTAAGTACCACGGGATTCCAGTGATTTAATCGAAGCAACCAGAATGACAAAGGACTTATCAGAAGCATTGAATTGAAGACATAAAAGAAGAATTAATCAAGTGATTATTCATCTGTGAACCAGACCAGTTGCACTAGGTGACGACACTTAAAATATCAAGGTGTTTTATCGTCTCAGAAGAAATTGATACAGTCTAAAACTGAAACACCCTGAAGCTCAGAAGCTTTTCTAAAAGATCAAGGACAAGAAAAGGATTCGATAGTTTTTCTATTTAGAAAACCATTTGAAAACTAAAGTAAAGGAATTTACTTTTCGATAGTTTTTATTTAAAAACTATCGAATAGTAAATTCATTTATTCATTCGATAGTTTTCAAATATGGGAGCAGGTGAAAAGTTTGTTTTGTTGGACAGGTTGATGAGAATTGGACGACCAAGATTGTTTTAACAATTAAGGTTCGATAGTTTTCTAAAACTAAGACTACAATTACAATAGAGGAAGTGTGTCTTCTTCAGTCGGAGTTATTTCACACAGAAGCAATAACTGAGAGAGAGATCAAGCCAGAGAGAAAATACCAGAGAAATTAATTCTGCTTGAAATCTATCAAAGTTTTGATTGTGTATAACTTAGAACTCATTGAAGCTAATCTACGGATTAGAAATTGTAGCACCCCTCGAGGTTTATATTTATAAAAAGATATATTCCCCGAAACTTGATTTGGTTTGGTGTGTTTGATTTCGTTATAGAACTGAATGAATTATCCGTGAACGAAATTAAATTATTTGTGAGTATCGTATTCAACCCCCACTTCTACGATACTTTGGACCTAACAATTGGTATCAGAGCTACTTGATTGATATACAAATCAGATCCGGTGAATGAGACCAAAATCAAACGTAGCGTGAAAATTCGAAGCAAATTTTTTAACTTTCAAATTTTTTCATTTAATTGGAATTTCTTGAATTTTAAACAATTTGAAATTTTCAGAAACCATGAGTGCTCCAAAGACAACCGCTGGTATTAAAGTTCCCCAGTTTACTAGAGATGATTTCGGTTTGTGGAAGATGAAGATGCTGTTATTTATCAAGGCATCTAATCCGTTGTATATTGGCATATTAGAGAACAGACCTTTTGTACCAATGAAACCAATTAGTGAATCTACAGCTCCTGATGGTAGCAGGATTCCTTCAGGCACCCAACCTAAGGATATTACTGAGTATACAAATTCTGACAAAGAACTGATTCGATTGGACACAGGTTTGATGTTGATATTGGCAGACTCCGCAGATAAAGAAATGAGCTATCAGTTGATGAACTGCTTAAGCGGGAAACATATGTGGGATACCATTAACTTGATAATGGAATAAACTGAAGACGTGCAGGAAAACAGATTGGACATCCTGACTTCTCAATACGAAGTGTTTAGGTCTCTGTCAGGAGAAAGTATAACTCAGGTCTTTGAGAAATATACTAAACTCCTCAATGAATTGGCAATGAAAGGAAAGACCTATCCACTGAGAGAATCAAACAGGAATTTCATGATGACGTTGCCCCATCATGTAGAACACAAGTCATCATCCATAAGGGAAATAATTGACTTCACAAAGATGTCATTAGAGATGATCTATGGGAAGTTGAAGACCTATGAGATGGAACAGGAACAAAGAGTGATAATCTACGGATCAGGGACAGTGGACAGCAAGCACAATGCACTTGTGAGATCAGCAGTACTTGTAGTGGATGAACCAATAACTTCTGAGATTCAGGTTCAAACCCCTAGAGCTGGAAAGGAGGTGATAATAGAAGCAGAAATGGATTCTGTGAATCTGGGTGTTGATGAAAGTGATTACTACACCCTAGAAGAGCTTGAGCAAATGGAAGACAAAACCATGGCGTACTTAGCTGCAAAGTTTAGTCACACTCGTTTCAAGAGAAACCCTAAGTACAAGTTCAAGGGTTCAACCAACAGATTCCAGAAGAGCAATTATACACCTAGTACAGGCTTTAAGGGAGGCTACAAGACTGGCATGATTGATAGAAGCAAATCAAGATGCTACAACTGCAATGAGTTAGGGCATTTCGCCACTGAATGCCGGAAGCCTCGTCAAGCGAGAGACATGAAAGATGTCTATGGAAAGAAGGATTCTTATGATGAGTTGAAGAAAGAGAATGCCAAGCTTAAACAGCAATTGGAGGCATTCTCTGGAAAGCAGAAAGGGAAAGCTTATATAGCAGAGGGAAAGCACTGGGATGATACTGATTCGGATGAAGAGGAGGAATATGTAAATGTTGCTCTAATGGCTGACTCTTCAGAGGAATCACCACAATCATCTCAGGTACCTATCTTAACTACAATTGATATGTCTAATTCTGAGTACAAGAAAACTGTGCAAGATCTTAGTGTAGAATTGTTTAATGTACACATAAGCATGCTAGCATCAGAAATGGAAAATGCTAAACTAGTTCTTAAGATTAAAAAGTTAGAATCTAAAAATGAAGAACTAGAGCTTGTAGATGTAACATTAGAAGATCTTAAGCAAAGAATGCGTACCTAGAGAACAAGGTCAAGTGTAATGATGAGATAGAGACTATCCCCAGGAAGCAGATTTCAGATCTAGATTTGAAGCTGAATGCTTTTAAGAATTCCGCCCTGATTGCTAAGGGGATCATTGATACTCAGACCCAGGGTAATAAAACTGCTATAGGACTTGACTATTCCAAAAAGGCTGGGAAAAGGACTCTGGAATTTCCTGTGACATCTTCTGTTGTCAAGAAGGATATTCCACATATTCTTAAGAATGTGGTCAGTCCAGTCTTTGTCAAGCCCTTCTCAGAACCTTTTAATGAGGATGACCTTTACATAGCACAATAATTGCTTGAAAAGGATTTATTGAAGGAAAAAGAGGTAAAGACTAAGTTGCCTAGGAAATCAGTAAAAACTGTTATACCTAAAACTGAAGTAGGTGACTTAGTTAGTAATGCTAAAAAGAACAGGAATGGGAAGAAGAAGATTGTTAATCAGGAAATGGTTCCATATTCTCCCATTGCATCTAGGAAGTTGTGCGCTATTTGTAATTCTGCTGGACACCTTACACATGCATGTAAAAAGGTTAAAGTAGAAACTGCTAATACTTCTGAAATGCATAACATGTCTGACATGCCTGATCTTCATGAACCTTGTGGAAAGAAAGAGTGTTTGCTATGTAAGTACAACATCATGCATGCTTATTTTAAGTTGATGAATGATAGTAGAAATAGCACTGTTAATGTTAAATCCACATATACTATGAATATCAAACATGGTAAGACTAAATTGAATGTTACTCCTGTTAAATCATCTAAACCTTCAGGACCCAAACAACTTTGGGTACCAAAGTCCGCTTAATCAATCTGTGATTGCAGGGTAAGGTTAAAAGCTCAAAGGTTGTGTGGATTCTGGATAGTGGTTGTTCTAGATACATGACAGGTGAAGAGTCCCTGCTTACAGAGGTGGTTAAGAAGACCGGCCCGATTGTAACCTTTGGAGATGACAGCAAAAGATTCACTACGGGATATGGTAAATTGAAAGCTGGAAATGTCATCATTGAGAACATCTCTCTTGTTGAAGGATTAAAGCACAATCTTCTAAGTATCAGTCAGTTCTGTGATAAGGGCTACAATGTAGATTTTAGAAAGGACAAATGCTTGATCACCAACGGGAAGGATGAGAAGCTTACTCTATTGGGAGTGAGAAAAGGAAATTTGTTTATAGCTGACTTAATTTCTACCAGTGAAGGAGAATTTACATGTTTCTATGCAAAGGCATCTTCAGAACAAAGTTGGCTATGGCACAAGAAGCTCTCACACTTGAACTTCAAAACTATGAACTCTTTGGTAAAGAGAGAGTTAGTGAGAGGGTTGCCCCTAATGGAATTCAATCAGGAGGGACTATGTGAAGCATGTGAAAAGGGGAAGTCGAAGAAAGCATCACATGAAAGCAAAGGAATGACAAGCATTACTGAACCATTACAACTGATTCATATGGATTTATTTGGTCCAGTCAATGTTATGTCACTTTCAAGAAATAGATATGCATTGGTGATGGTGGATGACTACTCCAAGTACACGTGGGTGTTGTTCATACAAACAAAGGATGAAGCAACACAACTAATCATTGATCACATCAAGAAGATAGAAGTGGAAGCTAAGCTACCTGTGCGGACAATCAGATCAGACAATGGAACTGAATTCAAGAATGCAGTTCTTAATGATTTCTGCTCAGAGAAAGGAATATCAAGACAGTTTTCAGCACCAAGAACTCCTCAACAGAATGGAGTAGTGGAAAGGAAGAACATGACCTTGGTTGAAGCGGCAAGGACCATGTTGAGTGAATCAAAACTTCCCACTTACTTTTGGGCTGAAGCAGTGAACACAACTTGCTACACTCAGAATCGAACCCTGATCAACAAAGATCATGAAAAGACTCCGTATGAGTTAATGGCCAACAAGAAACCAACACTGAAGTACTTTCATGTGTTTGGTGCAAAGTGCTTTGTACTTAAAGATGGAGAACATCTTGGCAAGTTTGATGCCAAAGCAGATGAAGGCATTTTTCTGGGCTATTCTCTGGAATCTAAGGCTTTCAGGGTATATGTGATTGAAGACAAGAAGGTGTTGGAAAGCTTTAATGTAACATTTGACGACACCAAAAGACCAGGCCTGCAAACTGGAGAGAACTCTGAATCCTTGGTATTTGAAAATCTATCAGGAGATCTCTCTGACAATGAAGAAGTACCTGAAGTTGTTACATTTATTGACAATAATCATAATGATAATGATTCTGGACAAAGTGGTGACCAAAGTGGAGATCCTCAAAATTCTACAGGATCCACTAGTCAGTCTATAGAATCATCAGATCAAACCGTCAACAACTCAGGGGGAGCAGGAGAAGGATCAACTAGTCACACTCCACAACATCTAGAACAAGGAGAATCATCAAGATCGCATCTGCCAAGACAAAGGGTATGGAATAGAGATCATCCCTTTCACTTGATCATTGGTGATCCGGACACAGTAGTGAGAACTAGGTGAACATCACAAAATGAATGTCACTATTCTGGGTTTCTTTCAGAAACAGAACCTAAGAAAGTTGAAGATGCTCTAGATGATCCAGATTGGGTGATTGCTATGCAAGAGGAACTCAATCAGTTTGAAAGGCAGAAAGTTTGAAAGCTGGTACCCAGGCCTAAGGGAAAATCTGTTATTGGAACAAGATGGGTATTCAGAAATAAGTTGGACGAAGATGGCATTGTAACGAGAAACAAAGCCAGACTGGTTGCTAAAGGTTACTCTCAAGAAGAGGGAATTGATTATGATGAAACCTATGCACCAGTAGCAAGACTTGAGGCCATCAGAATGTTTCTGGCATTTGCTGCACATTCCAATTACAAGGTATATCAGATGGATGTGAAGAGTGCTTTTCTGAACGGGGAGTTAGAAGAAGAAGTGTATGTGGAACAACCTCCAGGTTTTGAGGATTCAAAACTGGCAGACTTTGTGTACTTTCTATTCAAAGCTCTCTACGGACTCAAACAAGCTCCAAGGACATGGTATGACACTCTCTCTGAATTCTTACTTGAAAATGATTTTACAAGAGGTGTTGTAGACAAAACTCTCTTTGTCAAAAAGCATAAAAATGATTTCATATTGGTGCAAGTATATGTTGATGACATAATATTTGGTTCTACTAATGATGATCTATGCAAGAGATTTGCTAAGTTAATGCATAGTCGTTATGAAATGAGCATGATGGGTGAATTGTCATTCTTTCTTGGACTGTAAGTATACCAAAAACAAGATGGTATATTCATTTGTCAGTCCAAGTACATTAAAGATCTTCTGAAGAAGTATCAAATGGAAGACTCATCTACAGCAAAGACTCCTATGCCAACTGCCACTAAGCTTGATAAGGATGAAACTGGTAAGAAGGTTGACATCACAGGCTACAGAGGTATGATAGGCTCATTACTTTATCTCACTGCAAGTAGACCAGATATAATGTTTGCAACATGCTTGTGTGCTAGGTTTCAGTCTGATCCTAAAGAATCTCATCTAATAGCTGTTAAGCGAATATTTAGATATCTTAAGGGGACTCCAAATCTTGGAATTTGGTACCCTAAAGATACAGGATTTGATCTTATTGGATACACAGACTCTGATTTTGCAGGTTGTAAGATTGATCGGAAGAGTACTTCAGGAAGCTGTCAGTTTCTTGGAAGAAGGTTAGTTTCCTGGTACAGCAAGAAGCAGCATTCAGTGTCCACATCAACAACTGAGGCTGAATACATTGCTGCTGGTAGCTGCTGTGCTCAGATCTTGTGGATGAGAAACCAACTCCGTGACTATGGGCTTTTGTTGACAAAGATTCCAATATTTTGCGACAACACAAGTGCCATATCAATCTTAAACAACCCAGTGCAACACTCGAGGACGAAGCACATCGACATCAGGTATCATTTTATCCGAGAGCATGTCATGAATGGAACTGGGGAGTTACATTTTGTACCCACAGAGGATCAAATTGCAGACATCTTTACTAAACCGCTTGATGAATCCACTTTCAATAAGCTGGTTGGTGAACTTGGGATGTTAAATCTTTCTAATTGATTTTGATTAGAAGTCAGTAACTGCAGATAGTCCTAGTGAATACATGAGTTTAAGAATTTCCATATCCTTAGGACTCGTGAATTTATTTTCTGGAGCAATTCTCGTAGTTAGGATTTTTGTACTAATTTTATGTCATAATTATGGATGATATATTGTTTGGCCGAATACACAATATATAATCAAATATATGTATGAGAATAACAATAAGAACACTGTTTATGAATAATAAACTGAATGGAATTAAAAACTCCTCTCTCAGTGATGTAAAATATCACAGAGAGCTGCTAGGTTACAATAATGATCATTCACGTATTCGCATCCCTTTTAGGGTTAACCTATCTGTGTTTATATAGTACACAGCTACATACAATCATTAATTGATATTCCTATAAATTAGCTATACAATCAGAATCAATTAAGAATTGCTTCTGTCTTCTGTTCCGTTTCCTTAGCCATCTCGATATCTCTTTGCTTCTTTCCATCTTCAAAGAATATCGCTTCTAGAATGTTCATTGACTTTACTGACAGCTAAGAAAACTCTGACCATCAGACTTTAACAAACTCTGACTGGTCCTTCAGCTAAACTCTGATTAGTTCTCCAGCTAAACTCTGATAGTTTCCTGGTACTTTAAACACTGATAAACAAACATCAGCAATTATATCTAACAATCTCCTCCAACTTGTTCATACTAAAATGTACAAGTTAACAGATAATTGATGATGTCAAAACATATAACAAGTGCAGTGTTTATAAAATCATAGAGTTTATACTTTTACTTAGAACAAAAAACTTTAAAAAACTTACAGACTTCAGTTACTTAATCTCTTCAATGTCAGGTACAGTCCTGATTTAGTCCATAAGTAGTCTTCTCTCAGCTCTCTCTAGCTCATCTACCATTATCTTCTTTATCTCCTTTAACTCTGGATCACTCTCTCCAGTTTGGTAAATAGCAGCCCTTAGAGCATAGATGTTGTTTTTCCTCATATCATTTCCTAGCTTTATTATGAAGGATTTATCTGATTCCAGATTAAATTCCAACACTTTTATACCAAGATCTGTTCTGAGTCTTGCACTGTTCCTTTGCATCTCAACAAGCTTTCCATTATAATCTCTGTACTTCGGTATGTAAGCACCAGCAGTCTTTAGGCCACAAAGAGCTCTAGCTTTCACCATTCTGCTTCTTAATACCTCAGATGCTTGATGAGTTCTTTGATTCTTTACTTTCAGTATATACAGTACATACTCTAGCTCTTCTTTCATCTTTAATCCTATATCAGCTTCACCAACTCTGTATACTCTGCCATCAGCCTTGAAGTATAACAGAAAATCCTTCTTCAATCCTTTATGATGTATTAACTGAACTGACTCTAAAGCATCAAGATTTTCTTAAGTCACACCAACACCTGGTTCAGCTAATGAAGTTTGATCCATAGGACTATTGTTTACTCTCTTTTCTCTATGAGATCCAAGTCCAGATTTATCTCTTGATTCTTTTCCCATGATAGTTTTGCTTTGAAGAACATTGACATTTTCAGGAATCAGAGTTTGTTGAGCCATGACTGGTTTAGCAAAACTTCTTTGAAGTTCAGAAGAGAGTTTAGTCTGTACAACTTGAGTAGTATGAGAGGTTGTCACAGCTTCCAATGTTTGAACAACTTGAGCACTGTCAGAGGTTGTTTGAGCTTTCTTCATTTTCTGATTTTCTTCCACAAGCTTTCCTTTGCCTTTATCTAAGCTGGCTTCAACTGGCCTTCTTGAGTATTGTAAACTCTGTTGAGAGTTTACATTTTCCTTGATTACAATTCCTTTCTCCTTTGGCCTTAAAACCTTCTTGACTTTCTTGAACTTCCCAGACTTTAATTTCTTTCCATGCTCTTCAGCTAGCATCAATTCTTCAACTTGGATATCTTCTATGGTTGCATCAGCACCATGTTCTTCTAGAAACAGCTGAGCAGCAATCTCTTCATCAGTAACTGGATGAGAATTAAGCAAAAAGCTTCTAGCTCTTGAAGTAGATTGAGCACCAATGTTTATCCTTTCAGAGTTTGTAGCATCAGAGTTTGATCTTAGCTTTCCTTGCTGTAGAGTAGATTTAGATTTGAACTCTTTCCTTCTTGCACCACCATCAGTAGAATCATCCTGTCTACTCAGAGTTTGAGACTTTTTGCATTTGTCTTTAAGTACTCTCTCCCCCTTTTTGACATCATCTTGTAGCAATACTGAGGTGAACAATTCTATAGAAGCAGCTATGGAATCAATCTTCTCAGACATTACATTCTGATTTTCTTCAACTTTGATTAATCTGTTCTTGAGAACTTCTTGATCTTTAACCAGAGTAAGCAGCATAGATTTATCTTGCTTTAGAGACATATCTCTAGCAACCACATCATTTCTCAACCCAGTAACTGACTTCTGAGTTTCATCAAAACGATTGTGAAGAGACTTGACTTGAACAATTGTTGCCTTTAGATGTGTAAGAAGTTCTGGATTTGTAATTGACTCAGCAGATTTTGTTACAAAGTCAGCAGCCCTTTGATCAGTAAATATGCAATCCTTGTTTGACCACTTGGAAAAGTACATATTCTGAAAGTGAAGTTCAGTGGCATGCTGAATGTCCTTTGGATTTGGTTGAGCAGAAAGTCTTTGAGAAGATGAATCAGCTTGATCATCAGACTTTGCAGAAGACTCAGCACTTGGAGAATGTGGAATATTTTCAGCAAATGTTTCTTGAGCACCTTCATGTGCAAGATTCTCAGAGTTTATATTCTCTTGAACATTCTCTTCTTGTACAGCCTCAACAACAGGCTCTGCAGTGGCTTCAACAAAATTTTCTGCAGTTTCTTCAAGAACAGTTTCTGCAGCTACAGCCTTTGCTGTCTGATCAACCTCTTCACCTTTTTCAAGTACCTGGTGATTGATAGAGAGAATCTCTGTTTGAGTAGCTAAGGACTCATCAAGTATGACTGTGGGTTGATCAGCTGCCACATCCTCTGTTTCATTAATACTACCATACTCTTCTAGAGTAGCAGAGGGATGTGCTTCAAGATTATCTTCAAAATCCATTTCCATATTTGGTTCAAGAAAATCATCATTAACTTCAACATTTTCAGGAGTATTTGCTCTGGCTTCCTCAGGCACAGTAGCATCTTCAATAACATCTTCAAGATCAACTTCTGAAGATGCTGTAGTAGTAGTTTCTGGAACTAATCCACCAAAAAGATACGCAGCAACAAGCTTCCCTTTCTTAGCATTAGCAGATTCAGTTTCATCAGAAGGCATAATTGCATCAGAAACAGGTCTATTTGCCCTCTTCTTTCTCCTTGAAGTACCAACAGATACTGGAACATCATCAGTAATTAGAGGTTTAGTAGCCTGGACAGCCTTAAACGTTCTATGCTTAGTCCTACCCCCAGCCCTTGGTTTTTGATATGTAGATGAAAGAGGTTCAGACTCTGGTTGAGGTTGTGGTTGAGGTTGTAAAAACTGTTGAACTAAGGCAGGAAGCAACAAGTCTCCAACATTCCCTTTCTTAATATCCTTGTTTGTTAAATCAGAGAATATTCTTTTATGCAATTTAAATGAGGGAATGACATCCTCCTCAGCTATCTCAACCCCATCAACACAAATGGAAAAGATTAATTGACAGAAACGAGCAAAATAGACTACACTCCTATTCTATGTCATCTTTTCTCCTAAGTTATTCAAAACAAGTCAAGCAAAATCAAAATTGTTGTCATAGATAAGAGAATACCCAATTTGCAGACTGTCAATTGGAATTGCATCCCAATTGGTACACTTCTTTCCGAACGCCCTTGTAATACAATCGAAGAAGAAACTCCACTCCTTCCTCAAGAACGGTCGTTTCAGATTACCTGTCCTTGCAAAAGGCCCAGAGTAACCAATCTCCCTCATCATACGCTGAAGATCAGAGTCACCAACAGATATGGTGTAAGCATTAAAGTCTTCAAACCCAAGAGCATCTCTAACAGTGGTTGGAGTAACCACATACTCTTGTTCATCAAACTCAAAGATTATAGAAGGAGTTCCAGAATCTCCACCATCATCATAAACGCCAGTTTCCCAGAAAGCTTTGATTTGAAGTCCAGAAAGCTTTGCTGGCTCCACAAGCGCTTGCCCAATATCTGATTGAGCGAGAAAACTCTGAAACAGATGAAACGCCTCGGGTGCGTTCTCAGTAGATAGTGGTGCTGCATAGTTATTAGGGACAAAATCGAGACCAACAGATTGAAACATGGTGGTTGCCATTAGAATATTTGAAATAAATCAGAGTTTATGCTTCGAGAAAGTGTTTGAGAAAGTGATGCAGAAAAGTGTTTGTGAATATGTGTATGTGAAACTGTGATGTGCTGTGAATAGAGTAAGTCTGTAAAAGATTTGAACGTTGTGTGTATAATGATTAAATATAAATTAAAACTGAAGAGTTTTAATCATTAAAACACACAACAGGCTTACTCGAATAATGTGTGAGTGGGACAGTTGGCACATATGCATTAACTGACAGCAGTAAATCGTGGTTGTTTCCAACACGCATGCGCAGTAAAAGGCACTAATTACTGCTTTTTTCTAGACACCTTTCTTCATTTTCAAAAAGTCAACAAACCGTTATCAATCATACTCTCTATTTTCCAAAAATAATGTTCCTCAAAAATTATGAAATGTCTGAAACACCCTTATTTATTTTAATCATCAGAGATTAAAAATAAATTACCTCTGCGTAGAGTACACAGTTCATCAGTTTTTATCAATTCTCCTCCTTCATTAATAATCTCTTTTCTCAAAATGCACAGTTGTGAATATTTGTGTGTGAATAGCATAGTTTACTGAATATAAATATTGAAAGCATCTCAAAGTGCATAAAATCCACAAAATAAATCAGTAAAAACTGGTTGCCCAAACTCTCATATGCAAAACAAAATCTGATGTCATCTAAACTCTGTACCTTTATTTGTACTTATTTATTTTCACCCCCTTTCGATTTTTTATTTTTTTTTTCTTTTCCAGTAATCAGTGGTTGGCACTAGTCACCAAAATTTTTCAAATTTTAGCCCTTATTTCATACAATAAGTTCCTGGATCGTCCTAGGCACAACATGATCTCAAAGGAATTTGTGCATATTTTTGCATGTTTTGCTTGAGGGTGAAGTAGCAGTAACTATTCATAAGAGTTTAGACTAACATCATTTAACGTATATCATTTATGAGAGAAAGTGCAAACAGCTAATACAGACTCAGTGTATAGGATTAATAAACTAAGAGATGCTATAAAGATAGAGACAGTATCATGCTGTGTAAAGTTTCTGCACACATTTGAGATTAGATCATATATAACTCAGAAGGATTCATGATTACTTACTGAGAATCATGCTTCATACTATTTTCTTCATCGGCATTTATGTTTTAGACAAAACCACAATCAGAGTATAACATCAGAGTTTATCATCAGAGTATGCTTCCAGAGTTTAACAATATGATTTGTATGACAGTTAACATATGCATAGAAACATGAGCAAATTATCACAGATGAGTAAAGTTTGAGTCTAACCAGTATCTCTAGTCGAAACCAGAGATCATTCCAAGTTCATTTACCAGTCTTGTAAATGTAGCTTCACTCAAAGGCTTGGTGAAGATATCTGCAAGCTGTTGTTCTGTAGACACAAAATGAAGCTCAATATCTCCTTCCTCCACATGTTCCCTGATAAAGTGATACCTTATGCTGATGTGCTTGGTCATGGAATGCTGTACTGGGTTACCTGTCATAGCAATAGCACTTTGATTATCACAGAAAATAGGTATTTTAGAGTACCTTAACCCATAATCCAGCAATTGATTCTTCATCCACAGAATCTGTGCACAACAGCTACCAGCAGCAATATACTCTGCTTCTGCTGTGGATGTGGAAATTGATTTATGTTTCTTGCTGTACCAAGAAACCAGTCTGTCACCTAGAAATTGACAACTTCCACTAGTGCTCTTTCTGTCAATTTTACAGCCTGCAAAATCTGCATCAGAGTAACCAATTAACTTAAACTCTGATTCTCTAGGATACCACAAACCCAAGGTTATGGTTCCTTTGAGATATTTGAAAATCCTCTTCACAGCTGTTAGATGAGGCTCTCTGGGATCTGCCTGAAATCTTGCACAAAGACAGGTTGCATACATGATGTCTGGTCTACTTGCAGTCAGATAAAGAAGAGACCCAATCATGCCTCTGTAGTTTGTCATATCTACTGAAGTTCCTGTGTCTTTGTCTAATTTTGTTGCAGTTGCCATAGGAGTAGTTGCAGATGAACTATCAAGCATACCAAATTTCTTGAGAAGATTTCTGGTATATTTTGCTTGATTGATAAAAATCCCATCATCTGTTTGCTTTACTTGCAAGCCTAGAAAATAACTAAGCTCTCCCATCATGCTCATTTGGTACCTGGACTGCATAAGCTTGGCAAATTTCTTACAGAGTTTGTCATTAGTAGACCCAAAAATTATGTCATCCACATAGATTTGAACTAAAAGCAAATCATTACCAGTATTGAAATAGAACAAGGTTTTATCAATTGTACCTCTAGTGAACCCACTTGCTAAAAGAAATTGAGCTAGAGTTTCATACCATGCTCTAGGTGTCTGCTTTAGTCCATAAAGTGCTTTGTCAAGTCTGTAGACATAATCTGGATACTTGGGATCCACAAACCCTGGTGGTTGTTCAACAAACACTTCTTCTTCAAGTTTCCCATTGAGAAAAGAACTCTTCACATCCATCTGAAAGACTTTAAACTTCTTGTGAGCAGCATATGCTAGAAAAATTCTTGTGGCTTCCAATCTTGCAACTGGAGCAAAGGTTTCATCATAGTCAATTCCTTCCTATTGTGAATATCATTTTGCCACAAGTCTAGCTTTATTCCTTGTAATTACTCCCTCACTGTCAGTCTTGTTTCTGAAAACCCATTTTGTACCAACAACAGACCTGTTCTTTGGTCTTGGTACAAGTGTCCATACTTCATTTCTTTCAAACTCATTCAATTCCTCTTGCATAGCTGTTATCCAGTTAGCATCTTGAAGAGCTTCATCCACTTTCTTAGGCTCTGTTTGAGATATGAATGCATGAAACAGACATTCATTTGCTGTGGCACTTCTTGTTTTCACACTTGCATCTGGATCTCCAATTATCAGATCAGGTGTATGAGCCTGAGTCCACCTTCTTGCTGTAGGTAACTGGCTTCTTTCATCATTATTGGATTCTCCCCCTTGATCCATGCTTTCCTGATTCTCTTGTTGACCATCTGCATTGTCTGAGGCTCCCCCTGAATTTGACTGCTCAGTGTTTGAACTTTCAGAGTTTGTGTTAGACTCTTCAGCTAACTCACTTTCTAAATGTGAGTCATCATTTTGAGATGTTGCTGAAGTATCTTCATGCTCCCCCTCAACTGGTTCTCTATTTTCTTCTGTCTGAGAAATTTCCTCAGTGTTTACCAGTAGAGGATCAGAATATGCTACATCAGAGTTTGTTGGATTTGCTTCGTCAGAGTTTATATCATCAGAGTTTAGATCTTCATTTTCAAAGCGTAGCTGATCATGATTTTCGTTATCTTCAATTCCAGTTATTTTCTTGTCATCAAATGACACATGTATAGATTCCATGATCACTTTAGTTCTCAGATTATAAACTCTGAATGCTTTAGTTGATAGTGGATATCCAACAAAGATTCCTTCATCAGCTTTTAAATCAAACTTGGTCAACTGTTCAGGATGAGTTTTCAACACAAAGCATTTGCACCCAAAAATATGAAAATATTTTAGGTTTGGTTTCTTATTCTTCACCATCTCATATGGTGTTCTCCCATGCCTGTTGATCAATGTTGCATTTTGAGTAAAACAAGCAGTTTGAACAGCTTCTGCCCAGAAATAAGTTGGCAATTGTGCTTCATCAAGCATTGTTCTGGCAGTTTCGATTAGAGTTCTGTTCTTCCTTTCCACTACACCATTTTGCTGTGGAGTCCCTGGTGCAGAAAATTCTTGCTTCACTCCTCTTTCTTTGCAAAATTCTTCCATTGTTGCATTTCTGAATTCAGTACCATTATCACTCTTGATAATTTTCACTTTAAACTGTGATCCTTTGTCCAGTAGCTTCACATGATCCATCAGAATTAAGGCAGTTTCATCCTTCTTTGCTAGAAAGTACAGCCAAGTGTATCTAGTATACTCATCAACAATGACTAGAGCATATTTCTTTCTGCCTAGTGACATTACATTTACTGGACCAAATAGATCAACATGAAGAAGAGGATAAGGATCCACAACTGAAGATTCAGATTTACTCTTGAAAGATGACTTCCTTTGCTTGGCCTTTTGACAAGAATCACACAGACCATCTAAGCTGAGTATAAACTTTGGAAGTCCCCTTACAAGATCTTTTCGAATTAGCTCATTGATGTTGTTGAAGTTTAGATGAGAGAGCTTCTTATGCCAACTCCAACTCTCTCCATTAGACATTTTTGCAGACAGACACACAGCTTTTCTTTCAGAGTTTGTTACCAAACTTGCTTCATAGATATTATTCCGTCTGTGTCCAACTAGAACAACTTTCCCTGTAGATTTGCTGATAACCTCACAGTATTCAGGTTGAAAATCTACATGGTAACCTCTGTCACAGATTTGACTCACAGATAGCAAGTCATGCTTGAGTCCTGGGACTAGAGCTACATTTGTGATGATGACACTTCCAAGATTGATATTGCCATATCCCATAGTACGTCCTATGTTGCCATCTCCATAGGAAACTTTTGGGCCAGCTTTCTCCTCATAATCTGATAGCAGGGCTTTATTTCCAGTCATGTGCCCTGAACATCCACTGTCCAAGACTAGGGTGCTTTCCCTTATGCCCTGCAATCACAAACTATTACAAAGAGTTAGATCTAAGGATCCAGACTTGCTTGGATCCTTTGGCTTTCTTAACATTGTTAGCTTTTGCAGCAGAATTCTTATCAACAGAGTTTAAGCTAACAGTATCAGAGTTTACACTTGCAGAATCAACTTTAACCCATTTCAAATTTGGCTTCTGTTAGCTCGCAAACACGCAAGTATACGTGGTCACAAAATAGCAAGTGGTAAATAAAAGTTCGTTCCTCAGGGACAAGATGTACTGCGAATTTAGTGCCTATGCAACAGAGTATGATTACTTCTTACTGCCTGACAATTTATCAATTTCGAGTTTTTATTATTCTAAAATTATCAACTAAGCACGAAATATCGGAAAATGAATTAACAAGAATTTATCTATAGCAAGAGAGACATGGGATTCCAATTTCATCTACAATTTCACTCATAGCTGAATCAATATAACGACTCGGGTGACAAATTCAATAATTAATCAGATAACACAATGACAATACGAGCTACCTTTCAGCAAACTCGCATCAAACCTCTAAATTCCCACAACAGATGGAGTTTAAGAAGACACCAAATTATATTCAGATTATATATGTCTATACAATCTGAAAATATAACTGATTTAAGCTTAGGTTATCAATACGATTACATGGGGCAACGTGAAATGGGTTAAATCACACTACAAATCAAGAATAATTAATTACTCAAGAACCCATGCTAATTTGGCGACATCTACACCCTAGAATCCACTTTCGCAATCATCTAGGATTGAATAAATAAGATGGTAGCTAATCATCTTTAATTAATTCAACCAAAATAGAGTACCGAAATTAAACCACCCGGAATCAATCACGACTCAAGCACGAAGTTACGTTATAGAATCCATTGGAACCCCATGAAAAAGAATTAGTTCATGGCTGAATTAATAATTAACATGTAAATGATGTAGAACATAGATCTGAAATTGCACATGATAATAAACAATATGGGAATAATTAAAAATATAAGAACAAGAGATAGAAAATAAAACCCAATTGAGAAGTGAAATTCTGAAGGTTGAAAGTAAATTGAAAAATGAGCTCTTGTCACCTCAAGAACCCTAGAATTCTGATGTATGTTCTAAGATAAAAACTAATCTCTTTTTTTTTCTTTTGATAATAATCTCCTCTTCTAATATTAATAAGTTTAAAAACTTAACTATTACACAAGCCCAAAAGAATTAGGCCCAAAAAGTTTGTAGTCGACCCGGAAGAATTAAAGAACCAGGAATTACACACCACTGCGCTCGACCTTGCGCAGCTGCTCGGCAGAAACGCGCACCTGCGCTAACGAACAGAAGACCGGGAGCGCTCCTGCGCCTAGAGATTGCGCTGCTGCGCGCTTGGACAGAGAAGGGCTTGCGCACCTGCGCGAATTCATGCGCACCTGCGCCTGTGGACAGACGGACGACTGCGCACCTGCGCGTGTGTGAAGCGCTGCTGCGCCTGTGTTGCGCTCTTGCGCGCCTTGAAGTGCTCCTGCGCGCTAGAGCCTCTGGAGAATGCCTTGGCTTCACACTAGAATGTCTTAGCTCCTAATCCAACATTCTTCCACCATTTAAAGTCTTAGCTTTATTAAACAATTATCACCATAACACCACATATAGCACTAGAACGCCGTCACCCAAACACCTACATGAATTACACAAAAACACGTAAAAATAACCACGAAACTCAAAGTCATGCATCCGTTTTAAATCCGAACGGAAGATAATTAGTGGATATAAAATCCACTATCAAACCCCCAAACTTAAACCGTTGCTAGTCCTCAAGCAATGCAAAATAACCCGAAATTATGCATGAATGCAATTAATTACTAAATGACATGATAATGCAAAATGACCTAATGCAATGACTCCAAACACGAGTTACCGTAACCAACTCTCAAGCCAACACCTCAAATTCTGCAACAACGGCGAACAGAGCTCGACTAAGTCCCCGTATACCAACAATACATGCACGGGAACGTGGTGTGTGCAATTCTCACTAAAAATACTCTCGACACTAGATCAAAGGCATAACCAATTCTTCGCCAAGACAATCACATGTTTATAACCAGAATGAACTCTAGCCACAAGAAACCACTTAAAAACACCGCCATCATCATTCAAGGTAGACAAGGACTCATGCTTAACTACACAAACACAAACACACATGCTTATCGACCGTGCAATGGGTGAGACCCCTAAAGGCTTATACAATAGCACCCTTGTAGCGAGCGTTAGGTTAGTGGATCCCAGACCGAAAAAGTCTTAGGTCACTAGGCATAAAATCCCCTAGAACTTACTTGCTCGAGTACTAAAGAGCTCACCCTAGTCAATTAGCATACACACACTCTCACAATCACTCATTTTTTTTTTATTTCTTACCACTCTTTTGTTTTCTTTTTCTCTTTTTTTTTTTTTTCTTTACTCTATTTTTTTTTTTTTTTTTCTTCTTTTTTTTCTTCTTTTCTCTTTTTTTTTTTTCTATACACATGGGTGCACTATCTCACCCTCCTAGACTACTCATATTAAATATGAGCGGCTACTAGCCATTTGACGCCTAGCCATTATTACACTCCAACACAACACGACACGACACCTAGCATGAATTCCATGTTTTCCCCCAAACTTATACTTAAGTGCTCCTACGGCATCAAGGGAATAACGAACCTTCTAGATATAAATAAGTGATTAAATCCTAACCATCAAACTAGGTATGACTCGATCTAGCCCAAGAGCAAACAGTGAGACCGTGAAAAGATTGTGTTCCCGACACACGCAAGTCAATTTCATAGAAACTTAAACCAACCCTCTATTCATTGTCATCACATTCAAATTAGCATCAACCCAATGAGCCAGAAACAAACACTCGAGTGGAATCATATGATATGCATGAACAAAATGATATTACAATCCTAAATAATTCTATATGGCATGGCATCCTAAATGTAAACTAAATGACATGGCACAACTAAATGCAACTACTATGAACTAATCATGAATATAAACTAAATGCAATGCATGACTCTAGCACCCTAAAATCACCCCCAAACTTATTAAGTTCAATGTCCTCATTGAAGGTAAATAAAAGGGTACAAGAGATACTCCCCTACTCATCGGCATCGTCACCCTCCTCAGGTGGTGTGTCAGGTGGTGGATAGACGTGGTGTGCGCCAAAGGTGGGCCATGTGACCTGGATTCCCTGCTGGTGATACACTCCATCCAACGACTGCGTCAAATCCGAGGCGAATCTACTCAGCATATCATGTGTAGTGTCATAGCGCCGCAGCATGCGCCTATACTGAGCATCACTAAAGACCACAGTGCCCTGACTCGGCTGGCTCGTCTGAGCGTGGGAAGGACCCGCTCTATTAGTTGGACGAGTAACCCTCTGCACTAATGGTGGGGCCTCCTCGCCCTCGTCAACAACATATCCAAGTCCCCTAGGATGCGGAGTGCCGACCTGCCACTCTGCCATCCTCCTAATCACATGGTGAGTAATCGAACCCATCGGCCGAAACAAGGTCTCATCAACAACCCAAGTTACACCAACATGAACACACAAGTTAGCAATGACAACCGCATGAGGAATTCCTCCTGTAGTGCTACCACCCAAGAACTTCATGATATTTTGGTAAATGAGATACCCGAGATCAATATACTTTCCGTTCAAGATGCCCCACAAAATGATCGCCCTCTCAATAGTGACATCAGTAACATGCGAAGATGGCATGATGCGAGCACACAAAAATAGGAACCAAGCTCTCGCATACCGTGTCAAAGCAGCTGCAGGAAAGGTACGCTTCTCATTCGTACCAGGCTTGCACTTCCACACCGTGCCCGGTATACACATCCCCTCTATAATGGCCTCCAAATCAACATTATCGCGGGTAGTCCGTGCCCAATCCTCAGCACCACTAGGCTTAGTCGGTTGGTGTATAACACGACGAATGTGGGACGGCTTGTACGCCACGGCCTTCCCCCTCACCATGGTAATGCCGTTTTTCTGATCTTTTGCGTTAGCATAGAACTCTCGTACTATGCTCAACGGAACCTCCTCGGGTTTAGAACAAAATACATCCCATCCCATCTCAGTAATCATCTCTTCTAACTCCCCATCCTCACCCGAAGGCTCAAAACCTCTTTCTTTGATAACCCCCTTCTCCAACAAATTATCAAATTCATCTTGTGCCTTCTTAGACACAAATTTCTCCACATCAAAGTCGGGTTCCACCTCCTCCTCCGAACTACTACTAGCCACAACACGGGTTCTTTTCGGGGCCATTCAACAAGAACAATGTAACACTTCCACAATTCAACAATTAACCAACAACACCCCAAAAAAAAATTTTCACACAATATCCCAATTCCAATAATCAATCTCAATTCAATAAAAAGAGTAGTAAAGAATTTTACCCATGGATTGAAGATGAGAACCTAAAAAGCACTCCCCCAAACTTGGATTAGAGATTCCTTAAAGCTTTAATGGAGGTTGGATAATTTGGAACAAAGAGGGGATTTGTGTGTATAGGTGTATGTATATATGGGTGTGTAGATGTTGGAGATTAAGTGGGTTTGAATGAATTAAGATTTGGGTGGGTATTTGAATTTGTGGAAGAAATTGATGTAGGTGTAGATGAAGAAATGAAAATGGGGTTTTAGGGATTTGTTTTGGTCGACCAAAACTAATGCAGTAGGAATATGGAGGCTGGTGGGTTAATCGGCCTTTATTATTTTTTTGTATTTTTTTTTTTTTTTTTTTTTTTTTTTTTTTTTTTTTTGAGAATAACAATTACACTAGAAAAACAGCTTAACTTCATACCAATTACGTGGGTTGCCTCCCACGAAGCGCTTCTTTAACGTCACTAGCTTGACTTGAAGCTTGAGTTTACGTCGAACCAAGAACCACCGTTCTTTTCTCGCGATCCACCATTCCACCAAAATAATGTTTCAATCGCTGGCCATTGACCTTAAAAGCTTGATCAGGTGATGTTTCGAAAATTTCCACAGCACCATGCGGATACACCGTTTTAATGGTGAAAGGCCCTGACCATCGTGATTTGAGCTTTCCCGGAAAAAGCTTGAGTCGAGAATTAAAAAGAAGCACCAATTGGCCTGGTTCAAAGGTTTTAGGCACCAATTTCCTGTCGTGCCACCTCTTTACTTTCTCCTTGTATAACTTTGAGTTCTCATAAGCTTGCAGACGGAACTCATCAAGTTCGTTCAGTTGTAACCTCCTCTTTTCACCAGCAGCTGTCATATCAAGATTCAACTTTTTCAATGCCCAATACGCCTTGTGCTCAAGTTCTGCGGGTAGGTGACAAGCTTTTCCATAAACCAGCTGAAACGGAGACATCCCCAAAGGAGTTTTATAGGCAGTCCTGTAAGCCCACACAGCTTCATCCAATTTCGTGGACCAATCCTTCCTCGAAGGATTCACTACCTTCTCTAAGATTCGCTTAATTTCCCGATTCGAGACTTCGGCTTGACCATTAGTCTGCGGATGATAAGCTGTTGCAACGCGGTGAGATACTCGGTATTTGGCTAGTAAAGCCGTGAACTGGCGGTTGCAAAAGTGAGTGCCTTCATCACTGATAATAGCACGAGGGGTCCCAAAACGAGTGAAGATCTGCTTATGAAGAAAGTTAAGCACGACCTTAGCATCGTTCGTTGGCAAGGCCTTCACCTCTACCCATTTGGATACATAATCCACTGCCAACAGAATGTACTGATTGTTGAACGACGACACAAAAGGTCCCATGAAGTCGATACCCCACA
Source organism: Heracleum sosnowskyi (assembly GCA_030848705.1). Taxonomy (NCBI): domain Eukaryota; kingdom Viridiplantae; phylum Streptophyta; class Magnoliopsida; order Apiales; family Apiaceae; genus Heracleum; species Heracleum sosnowskyi. The sequence continues at coordinate 24,794,864 of CM061245.1, forward strand.
CATCAAAGATCTCCACTTCAAGCATATTATTCAATGGCATCTCGTTCCTCCTAGAAATATTGCCAACTCTTTGGCATCGATCACATCGCAGCACGAACTGATGTGCATCTTTGAATAGGGATGGCCAGAAAAACCCCGCCTGAAGCACACGAGCAGCAGTTTTATCTCCACCATAATGACCACCATAGATGGTGTCATGGCAATCTCGTAGAATACCCTCTGTCTCACTGTAAGGAATACACCTTCTGAGAAGCTGATCCGGCCCTTGCTTGAATAGATAGGGCTCATCCCAACGATACCACTTGACATCATGAAGAAATTTCTTTTTCTGAGCGTACGAAAACTCAGCTGGGATGATGTTGCTTACCAGATAGTTCACGAAATCAGCAAACCATGGTACTTCCCCTTGTACCTGAAACAACTGCTCGTCTGGAAAGTGCTCATTGATTAAGGTCTCATCCTTTCTGCCTCCTTCACCTTGCTCCAATCTTGAGAGATGATCAGCTACTTGATTTTCCGTTCCTTTTCTGTCCTTGATTTCAAGCTCAAACTCCTGAAGTAAGAGTACCCAACGAATCAGTCGGGGTTTAGCATCCTTTTTAGCCAGAAGAAATCTGATAGCTGCATGGTCTGTGTAGACTGTGACCTTCGCATCAAGCAAGTAAGACCTGAACTTCTCGAATCCATACACCACTGCAAGAAGCTCTTTTTCAGTGGTGGTGTAATTCAGTTGGGCATCATTGAGGGTTTTACTAGCATAGTAAACCACATGAAACACGTTTATCTTCCTTTGCCCCAACACCACGCCCACGGCGAAATCACTTGCATCACACATCATCTCAAACGGTTCATTCCAGTTAGGAGCTGTGATAACTGGAGTAGTTGTAAGCTTCTTCTTCAAGTGCTCGAATGCCTGCAGACACTCATCAGTGAATTTGAAGGGAGTGTCCTTCTCTAATAGACTGCAGAGCGGCTTTGTGATTTTAGAGAAGTCCTTTATAAAACGCCTATAGAACCCGGCGTGTCCCAGAAAACTGCGGATTCCTTTGACAGAAATAGGAGGAGGAAGTTTTTCGATTGTCTCCAGCTTGGCCTTGTCCACTTCTAAACCCTTTCTAGACACCTTGTGACCAAGAATAATGCCTTCCTGTACCATGAAGTGGCACTTCTCCCAGTTGAGCACTAAATTCGTTTCAACACATCGCTTCAACACCATGCTCAAGTTGTGCAAGCACTCGTCATAAGACGACCCAAAGACCGAGAAGTCATCCATGAACACTTCGACATTAATGCCAATCATATCAGAAAAAATGGCCATCATGCATCTTTGAAAAGTAGCTGGAGCACCACATAGTCCGAATGACACACGTCGGAACGCAAAAGTTCCAAATGGACATGTAAAGGTAGTCTTCTCCTGATCTTCAGGAGCTATAGCAATCTGATTGTAGCCCGAATACCCATCCAGTAAACAATAGTACTCATGACCAGCTAGCCTGTCTAGCATCTGATCAATGAATGGCAGAGGGAAATGATCCTTCCTAGTAGCTTTGTTCAATTTTCTATAGTCCATACAAACTCTCCAACCTGTGACTGTCCGAGTTGGAATGAGCTCATTCTTCTCATTAGCTACCACTGTCATGCCCCCCTTCTTTGGTACACACTGCACCGGGCTCACCCAAGAGCTATCCGAGATTGGATAAATGATGCCTGCATCCAGCCACTTCAGAATCTCCTTCTTGACAACCTCTTTCATGATAGGGTTTAGCCTCCTCTGATGTTCCACCGAAGGTTTGCACCCTTCTTCCATTGGAATTTTGTGCATACAGTAAGAGGGGCTGATGCCCTTGATATCTGCAATTGTCCACCCTATCGCTGACTTGAATTCCCTCAGAATCCGCAAGAGTTTTTCTTCCTCACTACCTGACAGGTTAGACGCAATAATAACAGGTAAAGTAGAAGCTTCACCAAGAAATGCATACCTGAGATGATCCGGCAGTGTCTTGAGTTCAAGTTCAGGAGCTTCCTCAATAGATGGCTTTAGACGAATCTGTGATTTTTGAAGCTCTGCTAAGCCAAGTGATGTTAGTGGAGCAATCACTTTCCTCTGGTAGGGGTTAGCATTCAACATCTGCATACATTCTGCAATTTCTTCATCCTCAGAATCAGAGTCACCTTGTAAAGTGCTTACCAAGGCATCTGCTCTCAACAGCTGATTCACTTCCTCATGTTGCAGTGATTTAACCATATCCAGTCTGAAACATTCTTCCTCTTCAGTTGGCAGTTGCATAGCTTTAAATACATTGAACGTGATGTTTTGATCATGCACCCTCATCGTCAATTCCCCTTTTTGAACATCAATCAACGTTTTGCCCGTAGCCAAGAATGGCCTTCCCAAGATAATGGGGATGTTCTTGTCTTCCTCGAAATCCAAGATGACAAAGTCAGCGGGGAAGATGAGTTTATCCACCTTGACTAGAACGTCTTCGACTATCCCACGAGGATATGTGACCGACCTGTCAGCAAGCTGCAATGAAATGTTTGTTGGCTTAGGGTCTGGAAGTCCAAGTGTCAAGAAAACTGAGAGAGGCATCAGATTGATGCTTGCACCAAGATCACACAAGCATCTGTTGAAAGATACGTTCCCAATAGTGCAGGGAATGGTGAAACTCCCTGGATCTTTAAGCTTTGGAGGAAGTTTCTGCTGCAGAATCGCGCTACATTCCTCCGTCAATGCAACTGTCTCATAATCAGCAAGCTTTAACTTCTTTGAGAGGATCCCCTTCATAAACTTGGCGTAGCTAGGCATTTGTTCCAAAGCTTCGGCAAATGGAATGTTGATCTGTAATTTTTTAAACACCTCCAGAAATTTGCCAAATTGCTGATCCCTCTTCTCCTTCTGAATTCGCTGAGGGAAAGGTGGAGGCGGGTAGACTGGAGGCTTGACCTCTGAAGGAACCGACTCCTTAGTTGGTTGCTTTTCCTTGTCCTCAACATCCTCTAGCTCTGCCTGTTTTGAAGTCTGCTCAAGATCTGAACCCCCTGTAACTTTTCCTGATCGCAGAGTGATAGCCTGTACCTGCTCCTTACCCTCTCTCTTTCCTGGATTCGGTTCTGTGTTGCTAGGCAGAGTTCCCTGCTGCCTATTTAGTAGGGCATTAGCAAGCTGGCCAATCTGATTTTCCAAAGTCTTCAGAGAAGAAGCTTGACTCTGGAGTGAAACTGCTTGGCTTTTGACCATGGCTCTCAACTCTTCAAGTTCTGACTTTTCATTATTCTGCTGAAATCCTGGAGGCTGATACTGCTGCCTCGGTGCATATTGCTGCTGGCTCCCTGAGGAGTTGAACTGCCTACCCCCAAACTGCTGGTTAGGAGGTGGAAACGATTGTTGCTGCGCATTGTTCTGATTATTACCCCAGCTGAAATTGGGGTGATTCCTGTTGTTTGGATGATAGGTGTTAGGAACTGGGACTTGTGGCCTTTGAAAGTTGCTCACAAATTGTGCCGACTCAGTGGATATGGCACATTGACGAGTATCATGGCTACCAGCACATAGCTCGCAGACGCTAGCGACCTGTTGCATCCCAAGATTAGCTAATGAATCAACCTTCAAATTAAGGGCCTCTAACTGAGCTGAAAGTGCAGTAGCTGTGTCAACTTGAAGAACTCCTGCCACTTTGTTCTGCTGCAATCTCTGAGAAGGATTCTGGTACTCATTTGCAGCCATCATCTCAATCAGATCATAGGCCTCCTCATAGCTTTTAGCCCACAATGCTCCACCAGAAGCAGCATCTACCATAGGCCTAGATTGGCTTCCAAGTCCATTGTAGAAGCAGTTGATAATCATCCAGTCTGGCATCCCGTGATGGGGACATTTCCTGAGCATCTCCTTGTAACGCTCCCAAGCTTCACATAGAGATTCCCCTTGTGTCTGAGTAAACTGAGTAATAGCATTCCTAATGGCAGCTGTTTTTGCCATAGGAAAGAATTTGGAGAGAAATTTTTGAGCAAGCTCTTCCCAAGTAGTGATTGATCCGGCTGGTAGAGAATGAAGCCAGCCTTTAGCTTTATCCCTCAAAGAAAAGGGGAAGAGTCTCAGCTTCACAGCATCATCTGAAACACCATTGAATTTGAAGGTGTCACAGATTTCAATAAAATTCCGGATGTGCATATTAGGGTCCTCAGTTGCACCACCCCCAAACTGCACTGTGTTCTGCACCATCTGGATAGTTCCCGGCTTGATCTCGAATGTATTCGCAGCAATTGCAGGCCTGATGATACTTGACTGAATGTCATTTATCCTTGGCTGCGAATAATCCTTGAGTGCTTTTGGAAGTACCTCTGGATTTAGATTAGCATCTCCCATTGTAACAACCGGTCCAACTTCTCCTTCTTGTTTTCTTTCTTGTTCCGCCTTGGTTTGAGATCGTGTTCGCATGCACGGTTAGTACCTGAAACACAATAAGGCAAGGCGACACAAGATGGATAAGTAATCACAAATCAAGTCAGTAATCTATAACGACCACTGATGACAAGCATATAAACTACAAATAACACCGTAGTCCCCGGCAGCGGCGCCAAAAACTTGTTAGCTCGCAAACACGCAAGTATACGTGGTCACAAAATAGCAAGTGGTAAATAAAAGTTCGTTCCTCAGGGACAAGATGTACTGCGAATTTAGTGCCTATGCAACAGAGTATGATTACTTCTTACTGCCTGACAATTTATCAATTTCGAGTTTTTATTATTCTAAAATTATCAACTAAGCACGAAATATCGGAAAATGAATTAACAAGAATTTATCTATAGCAAGAGAGACATGGGATTCCAATTTCATCTACAATTTCACTCATAGCTGAATCAATATAACGACTCGGGTGACAAATTCAATAATTAATCAGATAACACAATGACAATACGAGCTACCTTTCAGCAAACTCGCATCAAACCTCTAAATTCCCACAACAGATGGAGTTTAAGAAGACACCAAATTATATTCAGATTATATATGTCTATACAATCTGAAAATATAACTGATTTAAGCTTAGGTTATCAATACGATTACATGGGGCAACGTGAAATGGGTTAAATCACACTACAAATCAAGAATAATTAATTACTCAAGAACCCATGCTAATTTGGCGACATCTACACCCTAGAATCCACTTTCGCAATCATCTAGGATTGAATAAATAAGATGGTAGCTAATCATCTTTAATTAATTCAACCAAAATAGAGTACCGAAATTAAACCACCCGGAATCAATCACGACTCAAGCACGAAGTTACGTTATAGAATCCATTGGAACCCCATGAAAAAGAATTAGTTCATGGCTGAATTAATAATTAACATGTAAATGATGTAGAACATAGATCTGAAATTGCACATGATAATAAACAATATGGGAATAATTAAAAATATAAGAACAAGAGATAGAAAATAAAACCCAATTGAGAAGTGAAATTCTGAAGGTTGAAAGTAAATTGAAAAATGAGCTCTTGTCACCTCAAGAACCCTAGAATTCTGATGTATGTTCTAAGATAAAAACTAATCTCTTTTTTTTTTCTTTTGATAATAATCTCCTCTTCTAATATTAATAAGTTTAAAAACTTAACTATTACACAAGCCCAAAAGAATTAGGCCCAAAAAGTTTGTAGTCGACCCGGAAGAATTAAAGAACCAGGAATTACACACCACTGCGCTCGACCTTGCGCAGCTGCTCGGCAGAAACGCGCACCTGCGCTAACGAACAGAAGACCGGGAGCGCTCCTGCGCCTAGAGATTGCGCTGCTGCGCGCTTGGACAGAGAAGGGCTTGCGCACCTGCGCGAATTCATGCGCACCTGCGCCTGTGGACAGACGGACGACTGCGCACCTGCGCGTGTGTGAAGCGCTGCTGCGCCTGTGTTGCGCTCTTGCGCGCCTTGAAGTGCTCCTGCGCGCTAGAGCCTCTGGAGAATGCCTTGGCTTCACACTAGAATGTCTTAGCTCCTAATCCAACATTCTTCCACCATTTAAAGTCTTAGCTTTATTAAACAATTATCACCATAACACCACATATAGCACTAGAACGCCGTCACCCAAACACCTACATGAATTACACAAAAACACGTAAAAATAACCACGAAACTCAAAGTCATGCATCCGTTTTAAATCCGAACGGAAGATAATTAGTGGATATAAAATCCACTATCAGCTTCAACTCATAATAGTTGTGATAAATGGCATGATAATTCTTGCAAGTATAAATAGAGTGCCAAGTACTCCCACAGTGAGTGCATAAAGTCTGTGGTCTAACCCTAACATAATCATTCTTAACTCCAGACATGGAGGGTAAAGAATTAATATCTTTGTTTTTCTTGCAAAAACTTGCAAGATGGTTAGAACTACCACAATTATGACATGTTTTTCTAGGAGCATCAGTGATAGGCAAATGATTATTGCTTTTATTAATGCCTACCTTTCCATTTCTATTTTTCCTGGAGACTTTCTGTTTCTCAACAGACTTTACCTCTTTGAGCTTGTACTTGATTTGTTTCTCTGTCATTAAACCAACATTAACCTGTTTAACACAAGTTTTTACTGGTTCTTCCTTAACTGTTTCTTTTTCAAGTACAGAGTTTAGTTTACTAGATTCAGGAACAAATTTCATAGGTGGAAGATGTGTTCTAACTTTAACCTTATCTTCAAACCTAAGTTCATCTTTCTCACAGTAACCTAACCCTACTGAGTCTGTTTGAAACACCTGATGTGTGTCCTTACCAGAGTTTGTCCAGGTTTTAATTACCTTTCTTTCTTTTTCCAAATAAGATTCTAATTGCCTAAATTTCTTAAGCAACTCCTGTTCAACATAAACAGCATCATCTCTTTCCTTTTGAACTTGTTGCATGTTAACAAGTTCTTCTTCAAGAAATTTATTTCTCTCTTTAAGCTTAAGATTCTCAGATTTAATTCTCTCATTTTCTAAAGTCTAATCCCTATAACTAACATGTATGCTTTTAAGATAAATTCTCAATTCAGATATATTATCAATATCATAAGCATAAGTTGTTAGAGGTACCTTGTTTTCAGATGAATCAGATTCATCTTGAACAGTTGCCATGAGAGCATAGTTGACATCCTCATCTGAATCTGAAGTGTCTACCCAGTCTTTTCCTTTAGTGATGAGTGCTTTTTCAGATTTTCCTTTCTTGCACTCTAGAGCATAGTGACCCATCTCTTTACACTTGTAGCACTGGATTTCAGACTTGTCTTTCTTCCCAGATTTGATATCCCTTCTGTCAGACTTTCTGAAATTCTTCCTTTCAGAGTTTGAATCTCTCCTTGAGAATCTCTTTCCTTTCTTGAAGTTCGTGAAACCCATCTTCTTGAAAGTCTTTACCATCAAAGCAGCCATTTGCATCATTTGTTCTTCATCATCCTCGAATTCAGAAGATTCATCAGTGTTTGAGTCATCATCAGAGTTTGATGACTCACTTTCAGATTTTATGACTAAAGCCTTTCCCTTAGCTTTCTTCTTTGATGTTTCTTTCTTAAGAGGTTTTCCTTCAACTTTGAGAGCAACAAATTTTGTTTTCTTTCCAGATCTTTTGTTTCTTTGCTCTATCTCAAGTTCATGAGTTTTAAGCAAACCATAGATTTCATCGAGATCTGTTTCTGCAAGATCATAATTATCTCTTATTGTCGTTGCCTTCAAATCCAATCTTTCAGTTAGAGATAGAAGGAATTTGAGATTCGACTCTTCAAGTTCATATTCTTTATCAACAAGAGATAAATCATTCAACAGTTTACAGAATCTGTCATATGTCTCAGTCAAAGTTTCATCAGGTCTCGAATCAAAGTGTTCATACTCCTGTGTAAGAATAGTCTTCTTGTTCTTCTTTATAGCACTTGTTCCTTGACATCTGACTTCTAAAGCATCCCAAATCTCTTTGGAAGTTTTGCAGCCAATAACTCTGTTAGACATAACATTATCTAAAGCACTATGGAGAAGATGTCTAACCTTTGCATCCTTTGTAATTGATGAGATGTCTTCAGGAGTCAAATCTTTCTTCTCTTTTGGAACGCTCTTTTGTTCTTGACCAGCAACAACTGGAGACAGTTTTGTTGGCATATGAGGACCATCATTGATTCTATCAAGATATTCTGGATCCGTGGCTTCCAGAAACATGGTCATCTTCACCTTCCATATTGGATATTCCACTGGTCTTAGAATTGGAACCCTGATTGTCTCATATCGACTTACAGAAGTTGGTTGAACCTTCTGAGCATTAGAACCTGCCTGGGTATTTTCAGCCATGATTATAACTTGTGTTTGGATAAAAAACTGTATATATTAAACAGCCTTGGCTCTGATACCAATTGTTTAGCCGAATACACAATATATAATCAAGTATATATATGAGAATAACAATAAGAACACTGTTTATGAATAATAAACTGAATGGAATTAAAAACTCCTCTCTCAGTGATGTAAAATATCACAGAGAGCTGCTAGGTTACAATAATGATAATTCACGTATTCGCATCCCTTTTAGGGTTAACCTATCTGTGTTTATATAGTACACAGCTACATACAATCATTAATTGATATTCCTATAAATTAGCTATACAATCAGAATCAATTAAGAATTGTTTCTGTCTTCTGTTCCGTTTCCTTAGCCATCTCGATATCTCTTTGCTTCTTTTCATCTTCAAAGAATATCGCTTCTAGAATGTTCATTGACTTTACTGACAGCTAAGCAAACTCTGACCATCAGACTTTAACAAACTCTGACTTGTCCTCCAGCTAAACTCTGACTAGTTCTCCAGCTAAACTCTGATAGTTTCCTGGTACTTTAAACACTGATAAACAAACATCAGCAATTATATCTAACATATATCTTATGGCATTTAATTAGTTATTAATTCTAAAAATTATTTAGGTGCTAATATTTGTTCTAAATATTTAAGCATCTATTTAATTTGAATTAATTTACTTTGTTTTTAACATTGTAGATTAATGCAGCATAATTTATTGGATTTTAATTGATTAATATCATTTAATGATATTTAGTTGATTTTATTCTAAGAAAATTGTGAATTTTCTGTTAACAATTGATTTTGGTGAATTTTAAAAGATTTATTCAAAATAAAACTTGACAGGAAATAAAAAGTCTGAATTCTAAAACAAGAACAGGTTTTAAAATTTGGACAGAAGCAAAAAATATCGAATTTAGGAAATTCGATAGTTTTTCAAGTACATAGATAAATCTATCGAATTTAATTTTTGATAGTTTTTGAAAAGGAAAAGAAAATCTATCGAAAACATATCTCGATAGTTTTTGAGAATAAAATGAAATCTATTGAAAGAAATAAATTCTTTAATATTTTATATTCTCGATAGTTTTTCAGAAAGACAAATGTTCGATAGTTTTTTGTTTTAAAAGAAAGAAAAAGATTTCGATGGTTTTTGAAAAGGTCGGTTTGAATTCTTATTTTTAAATACTTCGATAGTTTTGTAAAACTATCGAAGTAAAATTGACCATTTTACCCCTAAAATAAAACCATCGACAGTTCATTTTAAAACTATCGAACCTAAAAGGACGAAAATACCCCTGAAAGATCAGTAAGTATTTATATGGCCCTTAGACGTTTTTATTTTGTCATTTTTTTTCAGATCTAAGGTGTGATACATATACTTACATATTTTTCTTCAAGAAGAACAATAAGAACTCGATAGTTTTCATTTTCAACAGAGATTTACACACAGTAACTCCATTTTTAACAGTAATTTCATTTTCAACAATGAAACCTCTGTACTGTGTTTTCAAATCTTGGTTGTGGTTGAAGAATTCTATCGAAAGCCATTTCATTTCGAACCTTAACAGAATACTGTTCTTGGATAGTGAATTTTAGTTGAATTTCATCTCTTTAGAAGTGTAATTTAATTAAAACTACTTTTCTTGAGTTAAAAAAAATTAGGGTTCTTAAGTTGGGAGTTTTTGTTTGTTCAAAATTGTTAAGTGATAAAAAGGGTGTTTTTGTCAAAGCTTTAGTTAATTAGTAATAATTAATTAAATTTAAAGTGGAAATTTAATTTTGGTTTATTTAAATTTTCTGGAAATTTAATATGGCTGGAGAATTTATTATTACCAAGACTAATCATGTCTCGTTTCAGAACTTGCAATCCATAACGAACTTACAGTTTCGTGCATGGGCAGAGTTTCTGAACACAAGTTCATTAGTGGCATATTCTTTGAGTACTCACGTGGTCCTTTGTATTGATCAATTGACTGCGTTGTACACAACCGCCACGGATACAACTGAGAATAACGTAAGGTCCTTCAGTTTTGTTGTGCCAGGGGGCAGAACAATAAGGGTGACGGAACATGATTTCAATAGAATCCTACATTTTCCTACAGAAAACCTTGTTCCGGATCCCACGACTGAGGAGATACATGCTTTCTTCACTCTCATAAGAAGTCAACAACCTAACTTCTTTGTGAGAGAGTTCCTTAAGCATTATTTGACAAAGCCATGGATTTTTTTCTTTCATACCCTAATCCATGTTTTTACTTCCAAGCTAACAAATCTGCATGGTATTCCCTTATTCCTTCAAAAGATAGGGTTTGCCATTGCGAACAATAGGCATATTAACATAGGAAGGCTACTGATCGATCAAGTCATTCTGTGCATGGGACCACTGGATGAAAGAACAGGCATAACTGATGATGTGCTTTGTTTCTATCCTAGGTTCCTATAGCTAATTCTCAATGATATCTTAACAGATGATGAACGGGAGATATTTGAAGGTGAAGCCAACCAGGAGTGCATGAGAATGAAGAGCAATGCTATAACAGCTCTGATAAGGAAGAACAACTATCTTCCAGGGGTACCCACTGTTCTCACAGAATATCTAAGAACGGTGCCCCTACCACTTCTGCCCCCATGGGAACAGGTAATTGAAGGTAATATTCCTCCACCTTAACCTGAAATGGCACCTGAACCAATGGATGTTGATCCAGAGCCCTCAGTGGCCATTCATGACCAGGAGGTTGCAAACCCACAACCTCTAACCACGGTCGAAGAGCCTTTGGAAGAGCCAAATGAAACAATAAACGAACCTCCTTCCCCTTCTATACCCAATATTCAGACATCCGTGAGTATAGAGGGAGATAGTGCCTTAGCAGCACCACATAAGGAGATACACCCTTCAACAGCAGCTCTGCCTACCTCTAAAAGGAGAAGAATAGAAACCGGGGCAACTGTTGATACTTTATTTCAAACTTCCAAAGCGCCCTTTATTGATTTTTCTGATGCTGATTGGGCTACGCTAACGAAAGCTATATCTGAACCAATAGCTCAATCAAGTAAGGAAGAATTGACGGAAGCAACTGGTGTTCCAACCATATTACGGTTAGGTTCACTGGTTGAAGGTTCTAAGAACCAAGGGTCTTCACAGACGTCGAGAGAAGGCTTTGACCTAAATGCACAATCTAAAGGGTCATTGTCTACCTCCCCAGATGGAACATATCTGGATCCTGCGGGTAAAGGGTCTGACGTAGGTGCAGATCGGCAACTCGGTGACAATGAATCAATTACTATTGAGGATTCAACTGAGGTAAAGTCTTCACAGACTATTGGGGAAGATTCGGGATCTCTACTGTTAATAGAGCCTGTTTCTAACCCCCTAGAGATTCAAACTCTAGATCCTTCAAAGGATATATCATCTACGGATGATCGGCAACTTGGTTTATCCAAGGACGGGGACTTGTGAAGCCCCATTGCACCATCGGTGACCTCCTTAAGGACGGCTACAGAGTACAGTCAATCTGGACTATGCTGAAGAACCAACAAACTGGACAACCCGGACCTTCACAACAACAACCTGATCTTTCTGCTGCCTTTTATGCTGAGGATGCTTTTATCGAGGATTCCTCAACTAAGGGGGAGAAAGTTGGAGACGGGGAGAAAAGTAAGGATGGATGAGGAGTTTGGGAAACGGTTGAAGCTATTCCGATAAGACAGTACTGGATAGAAGAACTTGTACAAGAAGAAGAGAAGAGTGAAGATGGATTTGAGGTCATGCAAGAGCAACCAATTCAGGAGGAGCATGAGCCATATTATCCAGAGCCCGTTGAACATCCAATCTGGGAGGATATTATGGAAGAAGAAGCAAATCCTCTGTCACAAGAAGAAGAAGCTGCCTTGGAAGCAATGAGAGCTCAAAGAGCTGCAATAGATGCCAGGCATGCTGAGAAAGAAAGACACCAAGAAGTTCTAAGGATTGAAAAGCTAAAAAGATCCAAGGTGCAAGCTGAAGTAAGGAAGAAAAAGATGATGGATTTGGCAAGCAAGCATGGAAGTGAATGGGAGATGGCTTATAAAACCTTTTGTGGAGTTGAAGACGGATTAGAAGTCAACGACAATGCAGAGGTGGAAGTCATAATTCAGAACATAAGAAGTGCAAATCCTGATGATCATGTTTACTTCACTGCACTGAGGAATACTGTGATCTTTCTGAAAGCTGGGGTTAAAGCAAATGGAGCCTGGAACATCCTGGTCAATTTTCTTGAGAAAGGTACATTTGTGATTTCCACTAAGTTTTTAGAACAGAGAACATACACAGAACTGCAGGTGATACTCATCAAGATCCAAAGAACTACAAGACTAAATGAAATGATCCGTGAGCATGTTAAGGAAATCTTGATGAAAGTCGGTCCAGAGATTACTGAAGATCCTCCAATGGTTAGATTCATGACGAATGACTTGTTCAGAATCTGCTATTTGGCTGAGGACAAACTGAGAGACTATCCAAGCAACTATCTAATATCAGTTGAGAAGTATCTTAGATCCACTGGATTCACATCAACGGAGAAGGACAAAGCAGCAGACACTCTTAGAAGATTTCTAATGGAGAATGTTCCTTACTATAGGAAAAGAGTGGAAAGAGGATTGGAAGTGCATACCAGATTACCAAACATGCCAAAGCTAAACAAGGAAGATGTTAACATTGCATGGTTATGGGCTGGAGTGGGTCAAGAGGTTGAATATATTGGAAGACACATCCAAGGAGCAATCCTTAAACCTGGAGAACCACTGCACTATCTATCAGTGATTGATTATCAAGATGCTAATTCCGATCCAATGATTGAGGAAGGTGAGATCGGAATGGACTGAAGATTGAAGCAAAGAACAAAAGAACTATCAGCTCAGACTAGAGGAGCAACTTCATTGTATAAAGTTTTATTGTTTTTTTATTTATGAAATCTGGAAATGTATATATATCTGATCCAGAATGCATTTAATATTATTACGCTGTCTTACTTTAAGTAGTTTCATGTTTCCTTAGTTAGTTAAGTTATCCTCGAAGTATTTGCTTGTCGAACTCTATCCAATCAAATAGGGGGAGATTGTAAAACATAATGTAACATAAGATGTAAAAGAGATAACTACAACTCAACAAAGGACAAGACATACAATAGTATTAACAGAAGCACAGGAATCCAGAATCAAAGAAGAAAAGGTAAACTCAAAAAATCAAAATACGTTATGTATTCTTGAAGTCCGTAAATAGGTCACGGAAAGAAGTTCATGAAAATGTTCAAGCCTCAGTGACAGCAAAAGAAACAAGACATTCAAGACGACAGAAGTATGTGAATGATTTAGGGTTAAGTACCACGGGATTCCAGTGATTTAATCGAAACAACCAGAATGACAAAGGACTTATCAGAAGCATTGAATTGAAGACATAAAAGAAGAATTGATCAAGTGATTATTCATCTGTGAACCAGACCAGTTGCACTCGGTGACGGCACTTAAAAGATCAAGATGTTTTATCGTCTCAGAAGAAATTGATACAGTCTAAAACTGAAACACCCTGAAGCTCAGAAGCTTTTCTAAAAGATCAAGGACAAGAAAAGGATTCGATAGTTTTTCTATTTAGAAAACTATCGAATGGGATTTAAGAAAACCATTTGAAAACTAAAGTAAAGGAATTTACTTTTCGATAGTTTTTATTTAAAAACTATCAAATGGTAAATTCATTTATTCATTCGATAGTTTTCAAATATGGGAGCAGGTGAAAAGTTTGTTTTGTTGGACAGGTTGATGAGAATTGGACGGCCAAGATTGTTTTAACAATTAAGGTTCGATAGTTTTCTAAAACTAAGACTACAATTACAACAGAGGAAGTGTGTCTTCTTCAGTCGGAGTTATTTCACACAGAAGCAATAACTGAGAGAGAGATCAAGCCAGAGAGAAAATACCAGAGAAATTAATTCTGCTTGAAATCTATCAAAGTTTTGATTGTGTATAACTTAGAACTCATTGAAGCTAATCTACGGATTAGAAATTGTAGCACCCCTCGAGGTTTATATTTATAAAAAGATATATTCCCCGAAACTTGATTTGGTTTGGTGTGTTTGATTTCGTTATAGAACTGAATGAATTATCCACGAACGAAATTAAATTATTTGTGAGTATCGTATTCAACCCCCCCCCCCCCCTTCTACGATACTTTGGACCTAACAAGTCTCCTTTTTGATAATGGATAAACATTGTATTTCTTGTTGGAGAAGTCTTTTCCTTGTTGATAAAGGCTATGACTCATTACTTCTTTTTAATTGGGATTCTGGATCCTTCTTTGATGAATTTACCATATTTTGGACTTCTTTCCTGAGCTGTGTATTTTCCCTATTTATTAATTACGAAATTAATAAATAATTAGGGTCTTGGGCCTTGTTTATTGGGCCTTTCCAATGAATCACTAATTATGTTTCTATAATTACTTTTCTGTCCATATCATTTGCCCCCCAACTTCTGGGAAAATCTTCCTGGGGTTTTCGTAGAAGTTATAGCGTATTTTTCCTCAAAATTTTCTATTTTTAAGGATATTTTTTACCTCAATTTTGACCAGGATTTAGGTCATTTTTTACCTTGATTTCGACCAGAATTTAGGTCATTTTCGACCTCGATTTCGACCTCAATTGGGGTGAGGTCGAAGGTTTCGACCTCATTTTCTAGGTCTTTTTCGACCTCGACTCTTCGACCTCGAATCCATTGGTTTTCGACCTCAATTTGGTGTGAGGTCGAAGGATTCAAGCTCATTTCCTAGGTCTTTTTCGACCTCGACTCTTCGACCTCGAATCCATTGGTTTTCGACCTCAATTTGGTGTGAGGTCGAAGGATTCGAGCTCGTTTTTCAGTGTATTTTCGACCTCGGGTCTTCGACCTCGAATCCTTTTGTTTTCGACCTCAATTTGGTGTGAGGTCGAAGGATTCAAGCTCATTCTTCAGTACATTTTCGACCTCAGGTCTTCGACCTCGAATCCATTTGTTCTCGACCTCAATTTGGTGTGAGGTCGATGCATTCGAGCTTGTTTTTTCATGTATTTTCGATCTCAATCAATCGACTTTGATCTAGGGTCTTTTCGACCTCGAATTTAACATTTTTCGATCTCAAATGAGTGTGAGGTCAATGAATTCGACCTCAATTTCCCATATGTTTTCGACCTCATTACATCGACTTCGATCTAAGGTCTTTTCGACCTTAAATCTATTTAGGCCTTGAATCGTATTTTAAACTTTATTCTTTCTTGGGCCTTAACTAACCTGAATTTTAATTGGGCTTTAAGAATTATTTTTTTTGGGCTTTAAGTTTGCCTGAGCCTCAAATTGTTTGGGCTTTAACTTTCGTAGTCCAGCAAAGGGTTTATGGGCCTTAACCGGCCATAGTCGGTTGCCCTTCCCTTAACCGGTTGGGTGACCGACTGCCTTGATTATAAAATAGTGAGATTTTCTCTTCACTTATTCAATTCATACTTTCAATTTCTAAAACAATTCTCTCTAGCATTTCTAGCTTTTCTCTCTATTTATTCCGTGGTAATGCGATTTTCGGTGAACTTTCCTCAGCCGTAGTCACATTTTTCTGGGTTTAATCTTCATCGTTTGAAGATTTTCTGGGTTTGTCGTTTGAAGATTTGAAGATTCTGGGAATTTTCTTTAAAGACATGAAGTTTCTGGGAATTTTCTTTGAAGATTTGAAGTTTTTCTGGGTTCATACTTTGAAGATTTAAAGATGTCTGATCGAGCTGCTCAACGCCTTCAGAAGATGAACCAAGCTTCTAAGAGAGGTATCACTATCCGTTCTTCTCATATGTCTTTACAAGATATGATAATTGAACGTGGTGATGAATATCCCTATGTGTCCCATCTAGACTCTTTTGATTGTAGTAATAAGTTCCATGAAATTGATATGATTAGGGATTATAATAAAATGTATAGAGTTAAAGCTCCCTATAGACTTATCCCAGCTGGCCCAGGAGATCGTTCCTGCCATTGGCGTCCTGATGCTCTCTGCATTTATAAGGACGCCATTGTTGCAGGGGTTAGATTCCCTTTTCATGACTTCATTCCCAAGCTTTTAGCAGACGTTAGGATTAACCCTTGTCAACTTCCCCCAAATGCCTGGAGAATAATTATGTGCTTTATTGTACTTTGTTTGAAGAACAACTTTCCTCTTTCTGTAGCTTTATTTAGGAAAATATTTCAGTTTAAAAATATTTCCGCAATTTCCCTGGGTTGGGTTTATATTAACCATCGCCCTTCAACACCTCCCATTTTCCATCCCAAATCCATTCCTGATAACAACCCAAAATGGAAAAACGAGTTTATGTATTTGGTTTGGGAAGGAGGGGATTGGGGCACCTTATTTCGTAGATCATTCAGTAGGGTTTCGGATGGTAGCCCCAATGATATTGTCCTGAATGATGAGGAGGCTCATGCTTATGCCGAGCTCACTAAGGACAATTATGCTACATTGGCCTAGGAGCTCCTGGATGAGTTTCAGCTTAAGTCCCTGGGACTTTCAAGCGTATCGGACAAGGGTAACTCCCATTCCAAACTTTCTTTTATTTATCTAAGATTTTCTTATACCCACTGTTTCTTTTCTTGTGTTTTTGCAGCTGAGGCCTTTATAAATAAGTCCAACGAGCCCCTAGATGGAGAAACAGCTAGGATGAAGAGGGCTCGTTTGGGAGTGAAAGATCCTCAGGCTGCTTCAAGTGTCCCAGCCTTTTTAAGGCCTCACAAGGATACTGTTGAGGAGGTTGAGGCTCCTACCTTAGCCAAGAGCTCTGTTTGGCGCCCCAACTGGGGTATCAGGAAGAAAGACACAGTTGTTGGAGTGTCTAAGCATGCTGCTGAGTGGTCCTATCATTCTTTGACTCCTTGTGACTACAAGGATTTTGTCTCCAACTCTACCATCGAGGGAGTGGAGCATGCAAGTGCCCAGGATGTTGCTGCTGTAAGTTCTTTACTTCCTTTTTTCTTTGTAGTTTTTAATATATTTCAAGTTTCTATCTTGACTTGTAATTTGTTTGCAGGCTAATGCCAACTTCCAAGGGGCTCTCTTTCAAGCCAAGGCTTGGCGCTCATCTTCAGAGGCCAACCAAGGCAAGTTTGAGAAGTCCCGGGAGGAGGTGGGCTCTCTGAGGGCCACTCTGGCTATGAGGGAGAAGGAGTTGGCTGATTCCCAAGCTGAACTGGTTTCACTAAGGAGGAGCAATGATGATTTTATCGATGAGTACCTTGACTCCCAGGAGTATAAGGACTTGATTGGTAAACATGACGAGCTCCTCTTCCCAGTTCAGTTCACTAAGGGATGGGATGGCGCCTTAGCTGAAGTCTTGGAGAAGATGCCTGGATCTCTTATCCTTTTTGACTTTCTGAGCCCTTATGCTCCTACCCCATCAAAGGTGGCTTTGGCTGGAGAGGATGATATGGAGGAGGACGACAGGATTTTGGACCTAGGGCATTCCTCTCCCCCTGGTTAGACAGTCGGTGCTGATTCTGCAGCTACTCGCTCTGGTTCTGGTTCTGACTCAGAAGAAGAGGAGGATAACACCATTGACAAGGGAGGCGAAGCCTAGCTTATGTAGTTTTTTATGGACATTCATGGCTTGTACTAGTTTTTATGTATTTCCAGCCTACGGGCTTAACTTAACTTTTATTAAGTCTTAACTTTGTTTTTCTTCCAGCTTTTTACATTCTTGATTTTGCATGCTTAGTTAACATGTCTATCAGAATGCAATACACATAAAATATAATGAAAACATAAGAATATGGAATTCATAACTTTGAAAATGGGTTCAACCCTTACATAATACGCAAGTTTAAAAACTTGGATTGGTTTCGTTAACCTTATTTCTACTTGTCCTAATAGTGAGTCCAATCAAGACTTAAACATAATAGACTTTCAAATTTGCAGCATACCAAGTCCTTGGCACTTCAATCCCTTCCGGGGTTTCCAATTTGTAGGAACCTCGACCAAATACATTTTTAACGCGATATGGTCCTTCCCAATTTGGGGCCAACTTGCCTTTTTGTCCAACTCCAGATGCCTCAATTGTTCGGAGGACTAAGTCTCCTTGTATAAAGAACCTCTCTTTAACCCTTAGGTTGTAATAAAAAGATGCTCGTTTCTGATGTTCAACTATCTTGGCATTTGCCTCATCTCTAACTTCATCAATTAGATCTAAAGCTAGCCTCAAGTCTTCTTCATTTGTTTCTAGCTCATAAGCTTCAACTCTTGGAGATGTGTGAGTAATCTCCACTGGAACCGCTGCCTCTTCCCCATATGCCAACAGAAAGGAGGTTGCTCCAGTGGTGACTTTACAAGTAGTACGATATGCCCATAGTATGGGGAGCAATTCGGCTACCAAAGTGTTTCTAGAGCGTTCAACTCTTTTCTTCAGTCCATCAAGGATAATTCGATTGGCAACCTCAGTTTGCCCATTTGCTTGAGGATGGGCAACAGAGGTGAAACGTAACTTGATATCATTCTCATCACAATATTTCTTGAATTCATCATTGTTAAACTGAGTACCATTTTCTGTGACCAAGATACGTGGAATCTCGTACCTGCATATCACATTCTCCCAGAAGAAATGCATCACTTTCTTGGTGGTTATCTTGGCTAAAGGCTTAGCCTCAATCCACTTGGTGAAGTAGTCGATTGCTACTATCAAAAAATTTCTTTGCGCACTTGCCATTGGAAATGGTCCAAGTATATCCATCCCTCACATGGCCAATGGGATGGGTGAGTTTATGGACGTCATCATCTCTGGTGGTTGTCTAACCACTGGTGCATGTTTTTGGCACCGTTCACACTTCTTCACGTAGCTTTTAGCATCTGCCAGTATGCTTGGCCAATAGAAACCTAGACGAGTGACTTTATGAGCAAGGGTTCTGCCCCCCAAATGTTGCCCACAAATTCCTTCATGTACCTCCCTTAGGGCCAATTCTGTCTCTTAGGGTCTCAAGCATTTCAGATAAGGAATGATGAAAGACTTTTTGTATATGATTCCCTCAATCAGGGCATACCTTAGTGCTCTCACATATAGCTTTCGTGCTTCTGAAGTGTCGTTGGGTAACCACCCAGTTTCCAGATGAGCTTTGATGGGATCCATCCAGCAGCTAGCAACATCAATAGGTGCTACCAACTTTCCATTGATGCTCGAGGTCTTCAAGACTTGGAAGTATACACTTCCAGCGTAGTTCTCAATTTCAGAAGAAGCAAACTTAGACAAGACATCGGCCTTCATGTTCTCTTCCCTTGGAATATGTTCCACATAGCATTCATCAAACTGAGTCATAATGGCCTTGACAAGTTTTAAGTACTTGGCCATGACTTCATCTTTGGCCTCAAACTCCCCATTTACTTGGGAAACCACTAGCCTCGAGTCTCCACACACTTTCAGAGTTTTAACTCTCAAGGCTCCAGCCAGCCCTAAGCCAGCAATCAGGGCTTCGTATTCAGCTTCATTGTTTGTCGTTGGGAAGTCAAGTTTTAGTGCGTACTCTATGAGAAATCCATCAGGACTTTGTAGCACCAAACTTGTTCCAC
Organism: Heracleum sosnowskyi; assembly: GCA_030848705.1. NCBI lineage: Eukaryota > Viridiplantae > Streptophyta > Magnoliopsida > Apiales > Apiaceae > Heracleum > Heracleum sosnowskyi. Next base: position 24,814,748 of record CM061245.1, read on the forward strand.
TTGATTTTGTTTTTGATGCTCCATCAAAATAGAGCACCCAATATTCTTTGAACTCCATCTCTTGATCTTTCTTGTCTTCCACTATTACTTCTTGCCCCCCGACTTCTTGTTTGTCAATGGTGCATTCAACCATGAAGTCAGCAAGTGCCTGAGCTTTAATGGTCGTTCGAGGCTTATACTTGATGTCAAATTCTCCCAATTCAATAGCCCATTTGATCAACCTTCCACTAACTTGTGGACTATGTAAGATGTTTCTTAGAGTCTGATTGGTCAAGACCTCTATCTTGTGAGCCTGGAAATACGGTCGTAGCTTTTTTGAGGCCATTATCAAGGCTAAGGCAAACTTCTCAATCGTAGAGTAGTTTATTTCTGCCCCATGTAGAATCTTACTTACGTAGTAAATGGGTTTCTGAACCTTCAACTCTTCTTTTACCAATACGGCTCCAAGTGCTGTATTAGAAACCGCCAAGTACAAATAGAGAGTTTCTTCTGGCTTTGGTTTTGCCAACAGTGGTGCCTCAGCCATGTACTTCTTCAAGGCCTCAAAGGCCTCTTGGATTTCAGTTGTCCACTCAAAAAATTTCACGTTCTTGAGTGCTTTGAAGAAAGGTATGCACTTCTCCCCTGACTTGGAGATGAATATTCCCAATGTTGCCACTCTTCCCGTTAATTTCTGGACATCCTTGACAGTCCGTGGTGGTTCCATGTCTAGAATTGCTTTGATTTTGTCGGGATTAGCCTCGATTCTTCTCTTGGAAACCATCAGGCCTAAAAACTTACCCGAGCCTACACCGAAAGCACATTTAGCTGGATTCAACATCATCTTGTGGTGCCTCAGCACTTCAAATGCTTCTCGCGGATGGGTTATATGATCGGCCTTATCGAGGCTTTTAACCAACATATCATCCACATAAACCTCCATGGTTTTTCCAATCAGGTGTTCAAAAATTTTGTTCACCAATCTTTGATAGGTTGCCCCTGCATTCTTAAGTCCAAAAGCCATGACTAGATAACAGAAAACACCAAAGTCAGTGATGAATGATACCTTGGAGATGTCATCTTTGTGCATTTTAATTTGGTTGTATCCACTGAAGTCATCCATGAAGCTGAGCATCTCGTGTCCAGCTGTAGCATCTATTAAGGCATCAATCCTTGGTAAGGGAAAGCAATCCTTAGGACATGCATCATTCAAGTCGGTGAAGTCCACATACATCCTCCATTTTCCATTGGCTTTTTTGACCATCACTGGGTTAGCCAACCATTCTGGGAATTGTATCTCTTCAATGAATCTGGCCTCCAGAAGCTTTTCTACTTCTTGTTTAATGGCCTCTTGCCTTTCTGGAGCAAAATTTATCTTCTTCTGTTTCACCGTCTTCCTTTCAGGATCCACATTCAACTTGTGGGTTATCAGTTGGGGATCAATCCCTGGCATGTCCGCCGCTTCTCCGGTTCACCAGGGACTAAGGGAATTGGGATTAAATCCTCAGCTGGTTTCCCTCTTCGGTCCTCATTATCACTAGTATCCATGTCTTCAATGGGTAGAACCTCCCCCCCCCCCCCCCGATTCCATCAGGCCTTAACGCGGCTACGTAACAACTTCTAGCCATCTTTTGGTCTCCCTGTTCTTCACCAATTCCATTCCTCGTTGGGAACTTGATTTTCAGATGATAAGATGAGGCAACGGCCTTGAACGCATGAAGACCCGTCCTTCCCAGGATTGCATTGTAGGTCGAAGTTGCCTTTATAACTATGAAGTTCAACATCTGAGTAGACGTATTCGACCCTTGCCCCATTGTCATTGGGAGTTGGATAGTGCCTTCCACCTTTGACTCCACTCCATTGAATCCATATATGGGCATATTTGAGGGTGTCAACTGAGAGTCAGTATAGCCCATCTTGATAAAATCATCATGGAACAAGATGTCCACTGAAGCTCCATTGTCGACCAAAACTCTCTTTGTTTCAGAATTCCCTATCACAGGCACGATGACTAAGGGATCATCGTGGGGAAACTTCACTCCCTCCAGGTCTGAATCATCAAAACCTATTGATACTTCTGTTCGGGCACGTTTTGGTGCTTCTCCCACCACAGTCATTACTTCTCGAGCATAAGCCTTTCTTGAGTTTTGGGAGGACCCAGCAGCAGTTGACCCTCCGAATATCATGTTGATTACCGGCCCTCGGGGCTTGGGATTTCGATCTTGATCGTTGTCCCTTCTGTCATAGTCCTTCCTTTCATAATTTCCTCTTTGACTCCCTTGATTTCCATCCTTGGTGAATTTATTGAGCTTTCCTCTCCGTATCATAAATTCAATCTCATCTTTCAGTTGTCTACAATCGTCGGTGTCGTGACCAACTTCTTTGTGGAACCGACAAAATTGGTTTTGGTTCCGTTTGAACATGTCAGCCCTCATTGGCTTCGGCCATCTGAGATCCTCTTTCTTTGCTATCTCCATCAGAATTTGACTCCTGGGAGTATTCAATCTTGCATACTCTGTAAACTTTGGGCCAAAATTGTTTCTCTTAGGTGGAGAATCAGAACTTTTTGACGTTCTAGGAAACTTTTCCTTGACTTCATATTCCTGTGTTTCCTTTCTCTTCTTTGGATTTCCACTACCACCAGTAGTGGGTTCATACTTTTTCATACTTTCTTCAGCCTTGATGTACTTTCCGGCTCTATCTTGGAGCTTCAGCATGCTCTCGGGTGGATGTTTTGCCAATGATCTTTTGAAGTGATCATCAGTAGTTCCTTTCTGCAGGGCTATCATGGCCACTTTGTCCTCTAAGTCCGGGACTTTCAGAGCCTCCCGAGTGAATCGGTTGATATAATCCCTTAGGGCTTCATTCTTTCCTTGCTGGATTCCCATGAGTGATGCAGAACTTTTCTCATGCACTCTTCCACTAACGAATTGATTGATGAAAGCTTTGCTTAATTCCTTGAAAGACCCAATAGAGTTGGGAGGAAGATGGCTATACCAGCGTTGGGCCATGCCTACCAAGGTTTGTGGAAACGCCCTACACTTGACCGTATCATTGGTTGGCTACAACAGCAGTGCATTGGAGAAGGTTCTTACATGATTTGCGGGATCCCCCGTTCCATCATAAGCTTTAATCGTTGGCATCTTGAATTTCATGGATATGGTAGCTTTCATGATGTCCTGAGTGAATGGTGGTGTAGGATCATCAGGATCTCCTAGGGGCAACAAAACACTAGGGTCACCCCTTGGGGCTTCAGCCCTCTTGGTTCTTCTTGTCGTTGGGTCCAAGTTAATCACAAGGACTCGTTGGGTTCTTGTTGCTTCCTCTTCGGCCAATAGTTTTTTGAGCCTTGCAGCCTCTGCCTCATGGGCCGCAATCTTTTCCTTAGTAGTTTGGGATTGTTCCCGATTTGTTTGGGAAGAACGTCTTCTCCTTGGGGCAACGTCCCTTTCTTCTCCAGTCGAGTCATTCTCATCCTCAGTGTAGGGTCCCGAGTAATCTAGAATCAACGGAGTCCGTCGAGTTTGAGTTTGTTGATTTTGGGGTCCCAGACCTTGTATATAAGGAGGGACGTATGCCTCGTGATAGGTGGGATTGAGACCACTACCGCCTGCCATGGGTCGAGGAGGCATGCCATAGCTTGGCATCCCCAAAGTCTGAGTTGAATATTGGGGGAGATCAGTAGTATGGAGTTGGAGACCACTTGGTGCATTCATGAGCAGTGGGGAGGTCGTGATTGGTTGCTGGTGAACGGTCTCTTGTGGATTAGATCCATGAACGACCATCTGCAGGGGATTCGTCCCTTCAACGGAGATTGGGATCTTCGGTCCTTGAGTAGTGGTGAGGGGAATATTCGCCCCTTGAATGCCAGTAGTTGGCGGTGGTTGATTTGTGTATCAGCCTCAGAGGTGATAGGAAGCTCCTCGGAAGTTTGAGTATCTCGAGTTGTTCTTCGTGTGTTTGTCATGGTTGATGTTGTCTTCCCACAGACGGCGCCAAATGTTATAGATTAAAAAACGTACTTGTGAATTAATTACTAGGGTTTAGAGAGCTTCAAGCTTTAATGGTTGTTCTTGCGTTTCGAGACTAAATTGGTCCTCACAAGATGCCTACGTATCTCAATCAGTGCTGAGAATCAAGCCAAAGACGTAGTTCTGATTGTAGGATCAGGTCCTTTATATAGGCGTCTGGAGCCTCGTATTTAGAGTAAGTTTAGGAGTCTTAGCTAATAAGTCTCCTTTTTTATAATGGATAAACATTGTATTTCTTGCTGCAGAAGTCTTTTCCTTGTTGATAAAGGCTATGACTCATTACTTCTTTTTAATTGGGATTCTGGATCCTTCTTTGATGAATTTACCATATTTTGGACTTCTTTCCTGAGCTTTGTATTTTCCCTATTTATTAATTACGAAATTAATAAATAATTAGGGTCTTGGCCTTGTTTATTGGGTCTTTCCAATGAATCATTAATTATGTTTCTATAATTACTTTTCTGTCCATATCAATACTATATCCCGTAAATATCTATGTTATTATATTAAAGACTAAATAATGAAACCTTCTTTGTGGTCGCTTTGCTTGATCACTCAATCCATAATCGTTGGATCTTTCAAATTAAATTGTTGAGAAACGTCAGTAAAATTATAATGATATAAGGTTTGAATCTACCAACAACATATTAAAATTACAAGTTTTTTTGAAAAATAAGAATTTTTTCATTTTTTTCTTGCAGACATAGGTTATTTGATAATATTTTTTGTTAAGTACGATTTTTCAGAAAAGTAGTATATGAATTGATTAACAAACTTTTAAAGTTTCGAATTTAATAATTTACAATGTATATAAGTTAAAAAAAAAATTGGCCTCTTTTATAGCTGAGTCTAAAATTTTAAAATACGTTTTTTTTAATATGAATATAGTTCTGCTAACAATGAAATTAGGTCTCTATAAGTTCTTATAAAACAAAATCACCATTTGCATGTAATTTATTATTTAATTATAAATAATATTTGATTAGTTATGATCTAAAACTTAATAAAATAGGATAAAAAATATGCACACTTTTATAGAATTTTATCCTCGTATTATTATATTCTTTGTTGATTTGAATTTTTCTTAGATTGATTTTAATTTTTGAACATAGATTTATAAATTTAAAATAGTTAGACAAAAGTAATTAAATCGGCGTTAAAATAATGATGACATAATAATTATTATTAGAATTTAAATACTCAGTTTACTAATTTGGGTTTTATCTTGTGTTTTAAAAATCAGATTTTGACGATTTTACACCTCACATGAAGATAACTAAATTATCTTTAATTAAAAGATGGTTTAACAATTTTAATCTAACTGGAATTATCCAGAGAAAAGAAAGTCACGAATTTTTTACATGAAGAATTTTATTCAATATAGAAAACTTATTTATATTTGGTATATTTGGTTTAAATTATCAAAATAAACTTTTTAGAATTTAAATATAATCCTATTATTAATAAAATACACTTTTTTAATATTTGATCTAACGATTTTCATTTATCTAGTTAAGATCTAATGGTCATTATTAATTTGGTTGTCCAAGGACCGTACGACCAAAATTTTGGATAAGATCCCTATTATACTTATTATATATAAGGATTTAATATAATAAGGATATCAAGTATATACTTATATAAGTATCTTATTAACTGCTTTTACTTTTAATGTTTCGGTTTTATTTACAGTGTATATAAAATTTTAAAATACATTATTATTAAACAGAATAAAAATTATGTTATGATTATATAAAATTGTATTCTCATATTATTATATTCTTTATCGATTTGAATTTGTTCTTAATTAATTTTAATACTTTATTGAAAGAAACATAAAATTTCTATATTTAAAAGAATTAGTGGAAAAATAAATAAATTGGTGCTACAATAATAAAAAAATATTTATTAAAATTTAGATACTCACTTTACTATTTGGGTTATATCCTGAGTTTTAGAAATTGAATTTTGACGATTTTACAACCCATGCGAAACTAACGAAATTATCCTTAATTTAATGATGGTTTAATAATTATTATCTAACTTGACCATTTGACCTAGCCATAAATCGAAAATAAAAAATGGTTAAAAATTTTTACATAAAGAATTCAATTCAATATAGAAAACCAATTTATAATTGGTTTAAATTATCAAAGCACACTTCTTAGTATTTAAATATAATCCATACCTTTAATCAAATACACATTTTAATATAAGTATATATTATATTCAAAATTATCGTTTATGAATATAAAACACTCAATATTTTAATAATATTTTGATATTATCTTTTTATGTTTGTTATATGTAAAATAATATAATTATAATCTAGATTAATCAAATTGTTATGTTACTTTAGAAAAAAAGTGTTTAAATTTATTCATCTACAGGAGTTCTCCTAAGTATCTTATAACGTAGGTTCCACGTGTATCATATGATATACATGAGTATTATATTGATAATTTTTAATATTGTAATCGATATGAATTGTTATCTTGATATTTGGTTTAACAATTATTATCTAACTGGAACTATACATAAATTCAAGAGAAACTATATTTAAGAATTTTTACATAGAAAAAATTTAAATTATCAAAATACACTTTTTAGTATTTAAATATATTTTTATTATTAATCAGATACACTTTTTAATATTATATCTAACAATTCTCATCGATCTATTTAAGATCTAACTATAATTAATAATTTGGTCGTATAGTGATCGTACACGGAACAGATCGATTTTAATTTTTTCTTAAATTGGTTTTAATATTTTATTGAAATAAACATAGAATTTATAAATTTAAAAGAATTAGGAAAAAAATTAAATTGGTTCTACAATAATAAAAAAATATTTATTAAAATTTAGATAATCAATTTACTGTTTGGGCTCTATCTTGAGTTTTAGACAACATATTTTAACAATTTTACAGTCCACGCGAAGCTAACAAAATTATCTTTAATTTAATGATGGTTTAATAATTATTATCTAACTGAAACTATCCATAAACTAAAGAGAAAAGATAATTACGAATTTTTACATAAAGATTTATATTCAATATAGAAAACCCATTTATAATTGGTTTAAATTATCAAAATACATCTTTTAGTATTTAAATACTATCCTATTATTAATCAAATACAATTTTTAATATTATATCTAACGGTCCTCGTCTATTTGAATATTTATAGTTTTATAATCCAACGGATCGTATACTTTTGGTAGTACAGTGACCAACAAAAATTTTGGATAATATTTATCTTACGCTTATATATACTAAAATATAATAGCCAAACTAGAGGATAATTGGTAGTTTGGTTAGTACCTTCCTATTTTGATTAGCTTTTTCTTTTTTATATATCCTCTAATATCAATTAATTGTAAATAAAAACTTAATAATAAAGAAATTGCAATGTACACGGACCAAAACTCATCTAACAAAACAAACAACTCCCTTGCAAAAACCATAAATCAGTATAACACTCCTTAAGGACTCTCGGTAAACAAAAAGCAGGACTTTGGCCAACATTAAAATATAAATCAAATCGATAAATATTGTTAAATTAAATCATAAAGTTTTTTTTTGAATAAAATATAATAAAGTTATTTTAAAGATACAAGGTTCGCTTTTCACCAATACAATATTAAAATTAAATATTTCATAAAAAAATATTACATACAAAGATTAAAGATTCGATTTCCGGCAACAACATATTAATAGTAAAACTTTGTAATATTAGCTTTTAAAATATAAATCTATACTAAACTATAATAGCCAAACTAGAGGATAATTGGTAGTTTGGTTAGTACCTTCCTATTTTGATTAGCTCTTTCTTTTTTAGATATCCTCTAATATCAATTAATTGTAAATAAAAACTTAGTAATAAAGAAATTGCAATGTACACGGACCAAAACTCATCTAACAAAACAAACAACTCCCTTACAAAAACCATAAATTAGTATAACACTCCTTAAGGACTCTCGATAAACAAAAAGCAGGACTTTGGGCCAACATTAAAATATAAATCAAATCGATAAAAAATGTTAAATTAAATCATAAAGTTTTTTTTGAATAAAAAATAATAAAGTTATTATATACATATAAAGATATAAGGTTCGATTTTCACTAATACAATATTAAAATTAAATATTTCATAAAAAATATTTCGTACATATATTTAAGGTTCGATTTCCGACAACGACATATTAATAGTAAAACTTTGTAATATTAGTTTTTAAAATATAAATAAATGTGAAATCTCATCTTAAAGAACTATTTAATAAAATTAAAATTAAAATAATAGTGAAATATTTAAAAATATTAGAATTTAAGTATTAGCATAAAAATTAAAGTCTATTTTGCATAGATTATAAGTTATAATCATAATTACAATATAACACTATTTTAAAAAAAATTCAAAAAATTCAAAAATATAATTATACTCGTCCGTGCTTTGCACGGGTTAGAGCATCTCCAACGGTGTTGGCTAAAATCGTTAGCTAAAATAATATAAAATGCTGATTATGTAAAATTTGCTGAACCTGTAAGATATTGTGTTCTAATGGAGTTGGCTATACTAGTTGGTTATATTTTAAAAATAGAATGTTATTATTATTTCAAGTTGTTAAAAATAGAATATATGATTTGAATATGGTAATAATTGATGTGGAGTTTTACTACAGGTCTATAGGGGTTCGACAAAAATAGCCAACATGGAGAGGTTGGCTAAAATTTTAGCTAACAGTTTTATCCCATTGAAGCGGATTTTTTTTTACACATTATCTAAATTTTTTATTTATGGCAATCCACCTATAATTTTAGCTAAGGGTTCTCCACCATTGAAGATGCTCTTATAAGCTAGTTATATACAAGGAGTTAATACGTCAATAAACAGAAACGGGGAGTCTAATATCTCGCACAAATTTCCTTTCTCCTGAAAGTACATAAATTTCTGCCAGGAAAAGACTAATATATCCCATTTTCAAACCACCATCATCCAATTTCTAAAATTTTCCAACTTTTCATTCTTTATCGACCAATAAATACTTTCTTCTTGTTCCAAACATTTAAATTCCACAATTCTTTGATTTTGATTTGAACAAGGAGCACTTGGCTTTTGAATTGAATAATGTATTAAAGAAACAGGGAAAAGGAGAATAATCAAATGGGGCTGTGTGATCAAGAGGCATTGAAATATGAAAGATTCTTTGTGCTTCTGGAAAAATAAATAAGAGAAAAAAAAATGATATTTTAGAAAAAGAGAGGTTGTAGGTGGGGAAGTTTTTGTGTCACGGGATAGACATCAAGTTGCTAACATACAACACGCTTCTTTGCTTCGTATGCGGTCGATTTGACTCTTTTTATTCGTACGTATGTACATGTATATAATATTCATTCATGATTGTTACCGTTAAAATATACTCCCTCTGTCCTATTTATTTCTATACATTTTCCATTTTGGGATGTCCCTCTCATTTCTATACATTTCAAAAATAGTAACTTTTTATAATATAAAATATTATTACACTCACTACTTTCTCCACTATCTCTATTTTATAATAATATAAAACACTATTACACCCACTATTTTTCTCCACTATCTCAAATCTATTATTAAATATTGATAGGTCCCACCACTTTATCCACTTTTCATCTACTTTTACTCATTTTTTATATCTTTTCTTGGTTTTCGTGCCCAAACCTAATGTATACTACTCAGAGGGACGGAGGGAGTATATAATCGATTCATTGCTAAATGGTTATAGGAAAATCATTGTGAGTATCAAAAAATGTTATTGTTCTAGTTAGGGGTGTACGTGGGTGAATATGGTTCGGTTAGAAGATAAAAGTCGAATAAATAGTAACTTGCGATTATTCAAAAAAATTATTCGCAATCAAATCATTAATGTAAAAAATTCAACCATTTTCATCCACGTAATTGCAATTTTTGCGGTTGAAATTTGCGGTTCAACCGCAAAAGTAGTTGCACAAAAATAATAACTTTAATACTTAATATATAACTCATAAAAATGAACAAACTTTGTAATTATATGAGTGTGGCTAAAAAGAAGGACTATATAGACTGTGTTATGGTTTTAATTCATTTTATTTAGTTGGGCCTAGTTTAGAGCATCTAGGCCTTGACCATTAATTTTAAAACATACATAATTTATGTATATATATGCATATAATATATACTAGCTTAAAACCCGTGCGATGCACGGTTGAAATTTAAATATGTTATTCTTTTCGTATTTTAATATTTTACTTTCTTATATTTATATTTGCTTTTCATGAATATGATTTTAAAATTTAATAATTATACGTGGTTGTTGAATGTTGTATTTATGTAGTTGCAAACAAAGGGACTAAAGTACAAATATCAAAATATGTGTATGTGCAATGCATTTCTCTCGATGTTCAATTAGTTTTATTTTTAATTAATTATTTTATTTGGATCGAAAATTATAAAAATTTATGATAAACATGGATTTATAAGTTTAATATAATAATATTACCATTGCATATACATGTCTCCAATGAGTTGTTTTAGTTAGAAAATAAAAAATAGGTGATGTGCTGAAAAAAGAAATTAGTTATTTACTGATAATTATATAAAATAATATTACTTTTTTATACATGTGTTGCCCGTGTTATATTTAGAAGATTAGTTGTTTAAGTTAGAAAATATAAAATAGGTAATGCATTTTAGCTGACAAAGGCAACTGATTATTTATTATAATTATATATAATACATATTATTATTTTATATATACACCGTCCGTGTTATTATTCTAGTTAGGGATGTATGCGGGTGGATATGTTTCGATTAGGGTAAAAGTCGAACAAATTGCAACTAGTTATTATTCAAAATCTTTATCCGTAACCAAACCGTTAATGTAAAAAATTCAACCATTTTCATCCGCATAATTGTGATTTTCGCGGTTCAACCGCCAAAGTAGTTGCACAAAAACAATAACTTTAATACTTAATATATGAACTCATAAAAATGAACAAACTTTGTAATTATATGAGTGCGGCTAGAAAGAACGACTATATCGACTCTATTAGGGTTTTAATTTATTTTGTTTAGTTGGACCTAGTTTAGAACCTCTAGGCCTTGACCATTAATTTTAAAACATACATAATTTATGTATATAATATATATATATATATATATATATATATATATATATATATATATATTTGTGTATATATTAAATAAAAATATATTAATTTATATAATGTGCGATTGACGGTTGCGTTTTGACTTTTGTGATTTTTAAGATGTCAAATTCGCAACGAAATCGTAAATTTGCGATTATCTAAAATTTCATTCGCGAACATTCGCGTTTTGCGGTTATCCGTAATGTGCGGGTCAATTGCGGACGGCTACGCGATTGATGCGATCGTGTGGATTGAACGTACAACCCTAATTCCTACTAGCTTTATATATTTACCAAAAATGTGATAGAGAGCTTATCAAATGCTCATATTGCAAGTACGGTGGAATCAACAGGTTTAATATAGGGTCAATAATCAAGTGAGTCACTGAAGTGGACTCAATGTATCAAGTTAGTCACTGAACTGAAAACGGTATCAATAAGGTTATTAAAGTGGATTACGGGTACATTTGATTAATTCTGCTAAATTTTTGTTAATGGTAAATGATGATGTGTTTAGTATAATCTGATGCAGGAATTCAGAACACTTTATCAGATGCTTGCCACATTAGATTATACTAAACACATCATCATTTACCGTTAACAAAAATTTAGTAGAATTAATCAAATGTACCCGTAACCCACTTTAATGACCTTATTGATACCGTTTTCAGTTCAGTGACCAACTTGATACATTGAGCCCACTTTAGTGATTCCCTTGATAATTAACCCGTTTAATATAGAATATATTTTTTTACAAATTTTCATTTTCAAATCAATTGAAAATTTATTTTAAATCTCGGCGTTTCGAAATTAGCTTAACCCGAATGTTTCAAAATTCTTGTTGGGTCACCGAATGCAAAGTAAAAGTGAATATGTGACTATGTAACAGTGCCGATCGAGCTTAATATATTCAGAGGACTGACTGTCAAGCTTGCATCTTGATTTGCAAGCAAGAGATGGGTGCTACCTTTTTATCTTCCTTCCACAACTGGTCAAATTAAATACATGGATAGAATCATAGAAGTGTAATGATTGGTGATAGAGTTGGAAAAATGGGAGAACTCAGAGCTGTATAACGTCCACATGCAAATAACAACCTTGCTTACTTAAGTTCAAAGCACTAAATAATAATTTGAAACAGCAGTTTTTTAATTAATTTGATACAAATTATTAGCACCAATAGTTATAAATATTTTATTGTTCGTAATCCCCATTCTGCAATTGCCTTGGATTTTCTATTCTAAGTAGAAAGAATAAATTCCGTAATTTCTGGGTCTTGCTTCATTGTTGTATTCGACCCTCTGTATTTTAAATGAATAATAGCCTGTAGAGGTGAAGCACAAAATACTCCTACATGTGTTGGCCAGAAGTTTGGAAATGGGAATAAATAAAAGAGACGTCATTTTGGTATGGGCAAGTCCTTTCAACTCGCAAAAAACACAAGAACGGAAGATAAGTTCTCAAATGGGTACCGTAATAGCGCAGAAGTGTAGCACTTGGGACGACAGCTAGGCTTGAGTAGGTTTCAAGTGAGAAGACAAAATTATTGTGATAATGCACAAAGTTATTCGTACACATGTTTTTTCTGTCTATCAATTCAGTGCATATACCACTAGCAAAACAAACATAATTATGTTGCCTGCTCCTTGTTCAAGTATCCCATCTTACCTCTTTCTACATTAGGCTTATTTATTGGTTCACCATCCAAGTTTAATACTTTTGCCATGTAGATCCTTCCCTGTACCTAGTGAACCTATGCTTGCACAAGCACATACCACACTTGCACAATTAGATGGATCAGGAATTTAACCAGACAAAGGCATCACTTTAAACACCTCAAAGATCTTGTCAAATTGTTCTTTTTCTGAGTAGCCACTAATCATAGTACCTTGAAATCATTGCATCCAAGATACCTCATTTCTTTCAGGCATCTTATCAAAGATCCAACGAGCTTCTCTCAACATACATGTATAAAATCGCAGTCCATTTATAGCACGCTGTACAAGGACAGATACATCTGCTTCATCGTGTTCGAGCACCTGCAAGACGTAATTCATGAAACATAAATGACACAAATAAGTTGTTGCATGTAACATGTCCTGTGTGTAGTAACAAGATACTTAAGATGAACTAGCTAGCCAAAATATCACCTTGCCAAATATTCATCAATCACTACTCATACTGATGGAGAATCTTGCATCCAGTAGATCAATACTAAAAACAATACCAATCTTACTTCCCTGGAGTACAGAAGAATACAGCTGATAAGAAGACTCTTCGTTACTCTCATAAACCTAAGAATAATGCTACATGCCTCAGAATGTGTTTCGAAAATATTTCCAAATAACATGTTCCGAAAGATTGTGCTTTCATCTCAATATCAACTACTTGTAAGTTAGTATAAGCTTAACTTAAAAGAAGAAAAAGAAAGCAAAAAGAAAGAAAAAATTCTAAATCCAGATAAACAAGAGGTGCCGGGAAAAATTTCCGAAAAATTGCAGAAATGAATACATAGAACCAAAATAGGACATAACTAAAATATTAGCAGTTTGACGCAATTGTCGTGCCAGCTAAGATGTTAAATAAAACAAACTGGAGTCAAATTTTCCAAAAATAGATGAATCTATCTGTAACCTCTGAGACCAAAATCACACCATTTCTGCTAAACCTCACATTTCCTTACAAACTGTATTAACAAGACATCCCTTCTGAAACACTATCACAACCACCAACAATTCGAGTCCAAGGATAAACATATTAACTTTCAATGACCAAAAGCATATACGACAACTAATCTAGTGACCATATTATCATCTAACTTCATATTTTATAAACCCATCCCTACTCACTTGCAAGAAAAGTAACTCATGAACCCTAACTAACTCAAAAATAGATTTAACTAATTCAATCAAACCAAACGTTAATACCTTCATTGTGGAGGACAGGCAAGAACGGGGCATGAGTTTTTCGACTGAATCAGATCTATACGGAGAATTTCTTCGTCCTCCAACAGACATATGCCCTAATTGATTGGGTGTGTGTATAATTATATATATCTATATCTCCCACTCTGAGTTATTGAACCTGTGTGTGAATAAGATGAGAGAATCCGAGAGAGAGAGAGAGGACAAATACAGACTAAAAAAGAAAAGATTAAGTTTGCTTTTGTTTAAGCTCACTCTCATTCTCCGAGATTGTAAACCCAACACATTTTTTTCAGTTCATTTGTAGATACACCGGTCCAAATCACGATCTCTGATTCGTTCATTTTCCTAATTCAGGGCTAATGTGTATTTTCGTTCAAACTTGAATGGTTAAGTTACAAATAAGCCTCTACATTATTATTCATTTCAGTATGAAACGCATGAAGGAAAAGATTTCAAAGGCCAACCCCATCATATCAACATACAAGCATAAAAGGTGATCTTATTGACAAACAAGCTTAGACACCATCACTCAAGGTATCAGATTACTGACAAGCAAGATCTTATCAACATACAAGCCTAAAAGGTGATCTTATTGACAAACAAGCTTAGACACCATCATCAAGGTATCAGATTATCGACAAGCAAGATTCGACATCCACCTTCTAGGAATCAGGAACATAAGTTACATATATCATTTTTTAACAAAAAAAGAGATGCAAGAAAACTAGGTCTCAACTCTCATTCAAAATTACTGCAAAAAGTATAACCAATATCTCATATTACGGGAAAATAATCCATCAATGGCAGCATTAGGTTGGCTATAATTATCAGTAAGATTTATTTAAATATGAAACAAATTTATAAGTATTGCCCATAATATAAAAGACAATTAAAATCCTTAAAAGGGGTTTTTATGTAAGAAGCTCCACTAGTACAAACTTCAAAATTTAGCTGGTGTCTGGGACCAGTATCAAGCACTTTTCTTGACCTCAGCAGCCTTGATGATGTCAATGAATTCAGGCTACATTTCAGAAGGAAAAACTAAGTTTAGCGGACATTATGAACCCAGATAAGAACAAGAAACCCGGACAGCTAACAATGACATTACCTTGAGGGAAGCTCCTCCAACTAGAAATCCATCTACATCAGTTTGTCCACCCAATTCCTTGCAGTTAGCACCATTTACAGAGCCTGTATAGCAATTTTTTGTTATGACGGTGGTTTTTGAAAGCAAATTATAAAAGTTCAATTTAAACATTTTCACTATTGTTTATTTTCTTAATTTTGAAAATTAAATGCCTACTGAGTGTGATAATGTGTCTAAGATCTCAATTTAGTATACAAATAGAAAAAACTCGGGTAGTTCTCCTGAGGTTAGAATAATTTTCAATGCAAGTAATTTTGTAAAAACAAAGCCCATCCCCTGTGGCCACAAAAATAACACTACTATAATAAGAGCATTTGTTTTAACCTAAGGTAACCCCTCTAAGTGTGACTCAAGGCAGCAATCCCATATATATATAATTTTTTTATTTAATATCGATATATGTAAAATTTAAATTAGATAATAACTAAATAATACTAATCAAAACATACAATACGCTTAACAAAAATATTATTTTAAGAATAAAAATCAGCAATCAACACCTATTTAACTAGTTAATCAGCTTAATTTTAGTCATTTTTTTGCAGAAAGTAGAAATCAGCTATTTAATATGGTCAACTGCGGATATTTAAAACTCACGCATCCATTCCAATCCAAAGGCTTAATACCAAGTGTATCTTGGCAAAATTAACTCTATTATGGCCTAATACAATCGCAACCACATAAAAAGCATTTATGTGGAATTCTGTCCATTGACTGAAAACGCACAAAAGTAGAAGAGTTTGCACAATAGTATAGGAGCATAAAGTTTTTGCAAGTAGTTGTTAATTTTGCTCAGATACACTTGGTAACTAGTTGCACATAATAATAATAATAAAAGATAATACCACATATAAAGTTGCGTAAGGTTACCTCCATAGATAATTCTGGTTGTCTCAGCCACTTGAGGGCTGACATTACCTTGAAGCCATTTCCTCAATTCCAAATGTACCTGCAATTTCCAGTACTATTGGTAAGAAACTTTGTTGTTGGAAAGTTAACATCAAAGTGTGTCTGATCTGAAGTCAACTTGTTTAAAGGTAAATTCAGACAAACACAATGCTGAAACTAGTTAATACTGCAGATTAGCATTATAGAAGTTCATAACTCGTATAATATAAGTAATAAGCTTACTTCTTGAGCCTGAGCAGGACTTGCAACCTTGCCAGTTCCAATAGCCCACACAGGTTCATAAGCCAAAACAACATTGTCCCAGCTTGATATTTTATCTGCAGTTAATAATTGTTTGTGGTCAGCAACGGAAGAACAAGTACTTAATTGAAGATGTAGAAAACTGTCTAGCCTCAAAAAGAAATATCATAAATAATTTTTAATGTTCTTGTTAATCTTCATTGAAGTGGCTGCTTTTGAGCTCAAAGGCCACGATGATTATATTCAGAATACCAGATACGGTACGCATCAGAAAAGCACTACCTCAAAAGTAAAATTAATAGCTCTTGCCCATAAATCAATTGAACACTTGAGAGCAAATATTTAAAGTAAAAAAAACAGTTGGATGTATAATGGACTAATCAAGGATAGAATAGCAAAAAGAGAGTTATATAAAATACAGAACAGTGCGACTTGTATTCATATAGACACCTGCAATCGCCTTAGTTTGGGCAGCAACAACCTCCATAGTACTTCCAGATTCTCTTTGCTCTAGAGTCTCCCCAACACATGCAATAACTTTCAAACCTTGAGAAAGAGCATATGCGACCTTCTCTCCAACAAACTGAAAGTAAAACAATTGAACCCAATCATCAGGCAAGTAATGACACTCAGGATTACTGCTTGTTAACTTTGAATATTATTGGAATTAATTTTGATTAAAGGATCACTGAATATTAATTACCTCGTTAGATTCACCTAGAAGAGCCCTCCTTTCAGAGTGACCAAGAATCACCCATGGAACGGCCAAATTAGCAAGCATCTCAGCACTGCAGAAATAAATTGCATAGGCTTCAGTCTTTAACAGGTCACTTGATATTGTTATGTTTGGATCTGAATACTACGATATTCAGTCCAAATAACATCTTTGGATTTTCAAAAGAATTTTAATTTGAATAGGCTTCAAAACATTTAACGGAATAATCTCAATAAAGGTTTAAACTGGCTTAAGAATCAACAAAAGATACTACGGAGATGAGGCGCAAGAAAGTATGCTTATGAAAAAAGGGGGGATAGTTCCGGGATTATTTACTGTCATAACTATAGCAAGTGATCACACTGATAGTGTTTTAAGGAGTCACTACTCACTAGCACTTTAGCAGCATATCAAAAGGATTACAATTGTCAACAACTATACATACCTTACTTCACCAGTGAAAGCACCTCCTTTCTTAACCCAACAATTTTGGGCTGCAACCTGGAAATGAGGTTTCAACGAAGCTTGTACTGTTGGCAGAAACACAAATGGTGGGCTCACCACAACCTCTGGAAGAAAAATAAAGTTTCCAAATACATTAGCACTTTAATATATGACTAAGGATTAAAATTTGCAGTCGGAATATTGAGTTTGCACATTGGAACAGCTGGCAATTAACATAAGGCAAAAACAGTGGTAGTACTGAGAGGAAACGAGGTCTGATGTTCACCTCCTCGCTTAACAGTAAGAAACATTGTATATACAAATACTATACATATCTTGAATACAAAATAATTTTAATATCTTTATAAATGGACAAATGGACAAATACTGTACATATCTTGTGTAAAACCCAAAAGCTTGCAGAAAGTGCATAAGAACCAAAAGTTACAAATATAAAGGAACTTTAGCTTGTAAGTGTTCGTCCAAAAAGTTCTTAAATTAACCAGCAATTAAACCCTTAAAAGTAGTACATTCACATGCATGGTTCAAAAGTCCTTTAACTTTCTCTAGCAATCCTCATACAGGTTACTATACAAACTGAACTACTAATGCATTGATTGAAAAATAAAGTTAAATTGAAGATTAAGAACTCAAAAACAAAAGATAAGAGATGGCCCCAAAAAAGTTGCATACGTGTCAACAGAAGGAGCAAAGATACACAATAATACAAACATAAAAATAAATCCAACCAGATATACTCACTGCACATAAAACATGAACAAAGACCACAATCACTACGCTTTATTGTGAAATTCTAAAAAACTACTAATCCAATTGTAGCATACCAATAACCAGATAATAATGATAATTTTTCAACAAAAAAAACTTATACAAGATATAAAGAACATAAATACATACCCACAACATCGGAAGATGGCACTGCACCTTCATTAAGCATAGCAACAATCTTCTTAACCTCTTCCAAGGTACCGTTCTGCATTACACAATTAAACCACATTAATATCAGATCAACTCCACCATTCACATCTAAAGCTCGTACCAAAATCTCCTAGGCTACATAAATATACATCATCATTCAGAATTAACAAATACTCAGAAAAACAATAAATAAATAGCACTATACAACCACAGATCACAGTGTACACACACACAAACTATCAGTCGATAAACTGTAACAAATACAATTTACATTAGAAACTCAATAAACAACACTATTCAATAACCGATCACAGTGTACATATACATACATATACACAATTAGACATCAGTTCATGAGCTACTTAACATCAAATTCCCCAAAAAATCTCGATATTCGTAAGTCGCAACGGATAACTCAAACTGCAAATCTAAACTCCATCAAACCGATCAAACACTTCACTTATAAATTAGATCCAACACTAATACAATCAACAACTCTACACACACACACACTGTCACACACAACTTGATAACGCCAACAAAATACATCAAACAAATCATTTAAAAACAGGTCTAACACTTCGATATTCTCAATAGATACACAAACACACACAGACACACATATTGAGATCAGACTACAAAAACAGATATATACACAATTGATTACAAAAACATGTAAGTATAGATGAGAGAGTTACGCATTTCCAGTTGCCGCCGACGAAGAACTTTCTGGCCATCTTTTACAGAGAGAGAGAGAGAGAGAGAGAGAGAGAGAGTTGTGTGATAAAAACAATGATAAAAGGTGAGTGATAGTGGTTGTGATGAAGGGGTTTATTCTTGTATATATAATGTACGTATAGGTGTATATAATAAAGGTTAGTATTTCCTGTGGACTGGAATCTGAATTGGATCATGGTATCATGCCGTTTTGGATCGGGTCATTTCCTATTTTACCCCCACTATTTCCATTCATATTCTTCGCAATTTATCGAAATTAGCTGTTTTTAAGGCTTTTTATTAGATCTTTCCTCTCTTTTTGTTTCTTGTGCCGTGGGCTACAATAACTCAAATGTATGGTAATTTTCTTCTTTTTTTGACGAAAAGATGGGATTTTATTACGTACTCAAATTCGAAGAAATACAATTTTGAATCGAACTAGGAACAGAACTCCTATCGAAAATATGACCCGAAAGATAATATGATTCCCTGGCTAACTGATGGGCCACCATATTAGCAGATCGCTTGACAAAATACAACTTAATTTTGTTTAAACGTTGTAAAATACAACGACAATCTTCGATAACCAAACTGAAGTATGATCTCATGGGCACACAACACATGACTGCCTGCACCACAATCAAGCAATCAGATTCCACAGTAGCTTTGTTTCATCCTCGACTATCCATCCAGCTTAAAGCCTCTTTGAAGGCCATTTCTTCTGCCATAACCGGGGACACTAGATTAGAGTAGAATAAAGCTTTAGCTTCAATTAACTCACCTTCAGAATTCTTGGCCACTAATCCAAAACCAACACCACTGCGATCTTCAAACACAGTCGCGTCAACTGATACCTTAACTTTGTCTGGTTGGGCTTAACCCACGTAGTAGCTTCATCTCCTTCTATATGTGGTTGAAGAGAAGTTACAAACGACCTGTATTGGGTTATATTCCATTGTGTAAGATACTGCCTTGTTGCTGCAACTGTTTTGTTAATCGTCGTGTCTTTTTGGTTCCAGACTAGATCATTCCTTGATCTCCAAATTGACCAACATAGGGTTTTGATTTCAGCATACTTCCTTCTATCAATTGTATGAAATATGGATAGCAGCCATGACTTGAAACATATGGCTTCGTGCATCTGAACCTCTGGCAACAATGTCGACCAACACTGACGAGCAAACTGACAACTCACTAAATTATGCAATATAGATTCAACTTCCTCATGGCATCTCGGGCATATACCATAAACTGGAACACGTTTTAGCTGAAGTTGAGATAGTGTTGGTAGACAAACTGATAAAGCTCTTCATACTAGGTTCAGGGTCTTTGGCGGAGCTTTTATACCCCAAAGCAGCTGCCAAATTTTATCATTCTCCTCTGAATTCCAGGCTCCCTTATGTGTTTGCAATAATCTGTAAGCCGACTTGACCGAGTAGACGCCTGAATCTTCTAAGCACCAAAAAATAGTGTCTACGTGATTCGACTCAGATAACGGAATAGCTAGAACACAAGTTTGATCTCTTTCATTAAGTACATTTGTCACCACCTCCAAGTCACATTCCTTCTTGTCAGTACAGAAAAGAGAAGCAACCGTTTTGTCCTGCAATGGTTCAGGATTCGATGTGACATATGGATTCTCCTTTGTCGAAAGCCAAGGTTGGCCCAGAATTTGAATATTCGTGCCATCGCCAATTTTCCACCGAACTCCATCTATAATTAACTGCTTGGCTTCCAGAAGACTTCTCCATATAAAACTGGGATTATGACCTATATGTGAGTGGAATATATCAGAATTAACAAAGTACTTTGCTTTGTATAACCTCGATACTAGGCTGTCAGGTCTCGTTGCCAACCTCCATACCTATTTACCTAGCATTGCAATGTTAAAATCCTGAAAATGTCAAAATCCCATTCCACCAGCATTTTTCTGTTTAGTCAGCCTATCCCAACTCATCCAACTTAGTTTTGATTTATTTGACTGAGTCGAATTCCACCAAAACCTCGTTAAACACTTCTCAATATTTCTTGTGATGTCCAAAGACGTTCATGGCATAAGCTGGGAGTGTTTGTGCCACTTGTTTCACTAGTATCTCCTTACCAGCCCTCGAGATATAATTAGCATCCCAACTTCGAATTTTCGTGTTGACTTTGTCCTTTAAATAACCCAGCAGAGCTGATTTATTTCTACCAAGAACATTAGGTAAACCAAGATAGGTAGAATGTTCATTCACTTCTGCCATCTGCAAAGTTTGACAGATCGCCTGTCTGTTATAACTTATGACATTAGAGCTGTAGAATACTGATGATTTCTCTTTGTTCACTTGCTGACCTGAAGCTTTTTCGTAAATTCCCAGTAATTCTAATATCTTCGAAGCCTCTATAGAATCATCTCTGCAGAATAAATACGAATTGTCAGCAAAGAACATATGGGTGAAAGTAGGAGCCCTCATGCAAATTCTGATTCCATGAATCCAATTTTGAGACTCATATTTTCTCAAAAATGTAGATAAACCTTCAAAATGATGAATAAATAAGGAGACAATGGATCTCCCTATCGAATTCCTCGAGCTGGATATATGGGCCCCATTTCATGTTCCCCGTGGATGATAGAATACACAACCGTGGTGACACATTGGAGAACCAGATGAACCCACCATTGAGAGAATCCCATCTTAAGCAAAATAGCTCGTAAGAATTCCCATTCTATACGATCATATGCCTTGCTCATGTCGATCTTCAAGGCCATATATGAAGGAATTTACGGATGAGCGGAAGCGTGATATAACATTTATTCCATAAAAACCATGTATCGCACATATAGAAAAAAACATATAAAATCTAGAGCGAGGGGAATCGTAACCATACCTTGCGAATCGAAGCTTTAAAAATCGATGGTTGCAAGCAGTTGCTCCTCAGAGTGTGAAGCACTCTACCGGTATCCACCAAGAATTTTCCTTCGATGAATTCTTCAAAAAACTCTAAGACTTTTTAGAGAGAAAAAGAGAGAGATGGAGGCTAGCTCCTTTTCTAGGTTTTTCACAAAAACAAGATGAGCCTTAGAATGAACTATCTCATTCTATATATAGGGCTTTCCTAGGGTTTTAATATATATATATATATATATATATTAACCCCACATTTCTAAAATGCTTTAATAATGATTAAAACTATTTTAATCATTATTTCTTTTTCTAAACTATTTAGAAAATAATTCTTCCTCTCTCATAATTTAAATCTTTTCATCAAAGAAAATATTCTTTTATGGTGTGACCCTGTAGTTTCAATATTAAGCCGGTAGTAGAAATAAATAATAATAAACTTTTATTATTATTTATATGAATTCTAATAATTCATTAAATATAATTAACTGATTAATTATATTTATTCTACATCGTGAGTGATGCTTCTCAACATATCGCGACTATTCGGATAATATGAATTCACTGCTTTGAATACCAAGAACCTGTCAGTGACTAGTTTCAGTACAATCAATTCCTTCTACCCTACAATATCCCGATTAAATACAAGGCATGGATCTCATGTCAGGCCTATCAAATTTAATCATATGATTTCTTATTCATAATGCTAAGTTCATATTAATGCAAATTAGAAACTCATTTCTAATTTCATACACTCTGGCCAGAGATTCCAGAACTCGCATACTAAGAATAACATAGGATATTCTCTTCCTATACTGGAAGGGGTAGATCCTCTATTGACGTTAACTATCTTCATACACAAATCCTTATGCCCAGAATAGACCTAATGGATGTCATTGAGACTAAGGACTAATCCAAAGCATAGTTCATTATATACAAGATAACTCTAACGATCTCAAGTCTAAGGACACTTGTACAACTATCACTCAGTGAATAACTATTGACACATGAGTAAACTCCATTAGTTGTTCAACTTATCGAGTCATGTTCAGTAAACTTATCCCCTAACAAGCACCTACATACTAGCTATAGTGTCACCACACAAATGCCTATGAGAACAGACATCCTCCTGACGGGAGCAAGCATAGTATGTACCAATCTTTGCGGATTCACCAACTTCCGATTAGTTATCCTATGATCAAGAACTGTTTAAGTCTAGAGTTATCATCTTCTAGATCTCACTATTATAATCTCATTATAATTCTAGAAGCTTTACTCTAAACTATGGAACATCTTATTTAAAACACTTTAAATAGATAAAGCCCGTAATAAAAACAAATAAGTCTTTTATTAACATTAATGAAATCAAATAAGAATACAAGAAAGTTCTTCCTAACTCATCATACATGATTGGATTTAGGACAAACACTTTCAATCTCCCACTTGAACTAAAGCCAATCACACTGGTATCTAATACCCATCTTCTCTTTATGACGATCAAAGTGAATCTGAGACAATGTCTTTGTGAGTGGGTCTGCTACGTTGTCATGTGTGTCAACTCTCTCAATTTTGAGATCTCCTCTTTCAATGATCTCCCTAATCAAATGATAGCGCCGCAAAACATGTTTGGAATTTTTATGAGACCTAGGTTCCTTGGCTTGTGCTATTGCTGCGTTGTTATCACAATACAACACAATAGGCTCATCAATGCTAGGAACAACTCCCAACTCAGAAACAAATTTCCTCATCCAAACGGCTTCTTTTGCAGCCTCACTTGCAGCTATATACTCTGCTTCCGCTGTGGAGTCAACCGTTGTAGACTGTTTGGAACTCTTCCAACTAATCGCACCACCATTCAGAGTAAACACGTACCCTAACATGGATTTGATATCATCACTTTCTGATTGAAAACTAGAGTCAGTATAACCCTCTATTTTCAACTCAGATCCACCAAAAACAAGAAAAATATCCTTAGTCCTTCGCAAATACTTAAGGATGTTCTTCACTGCTTTCCAGTGGTCTTCACCTAGATTGGACTGATATCTGCTCGTCACACTAATTGAATGAGCAACATCAGGCCTAGTACATAACATCGCGTACATGATAGATCCTATTGCCGAAGCATAAGGAATCTTACTCATACGCTCCCTTTCTTCAGGTGTCTCAGGAGACATCTTCTCGGAAAGGGATACTCCATGGCTCATTGGTATGAGACCTCTCTTGGATTTTTCCATGCTGAACCTTTTAAGCACTTTCTCGATGTATGTACCATGGGTAAGACCTATCATTCTTCTAGATCTATCTCTATAGATCTTCATACCGAGAATGTAGGATGCTTCTCCCAATTCCTTCATAGTGAAGTTCTTTGATAGCCACACTTTGACTGATTGTAGCATCGGTATATCATTTCCTATAAGAAGTATGTCATCCATATACAACACAAGAAATTTTACCACGCTCCCTCTAACCTTCTTGTAGACACATGGTTCATCTATGTTTTTGATAAAATCAAACTCTTTGATTGTCTCATCAAAACGGATGTTCCATCTACGAGAAGCTTGCCTTAATCCATATATGGTTCGTAGAAGCTTACACACTAGGTGTTCATTCCCTGTGGAAACAAAACCCTCTGGCTGTGTCATATACACTTCCTCTTCAAGTTTCCCATTGAGGAAGGCTGTTTTCACGTCCATTTGCCAGATCTCATAGTCGTAGTAAGCAGCAATCGCAAGCAAAATCCGAATTGATTTCAACAGGGCTACAGGAGAAAAAGTTTCATCAAAGTCAATACCTTACCTTTGTCTGAATCCTTTTACCACGAGCCTGGCCTTATAGGTCTCCACCTGGCCATTTGCTCCAATCTTTCTCTTATATACCCATTTGCAGCCAATAGGCTTCACATCCTTGGGTGCTTCAACCAAAGTCCATACTTGGTTGGTATACATAGAATCCATTTCGGATTTCATGGCACTCTGCCATTTCTCTGAGTCAACACTACTCACAGCCTCATTATTGGTCATAAGGTCGTCATCATCAATGATTGACAACTCATTGTCATTCTCAATGACAAGGCCATAATACCTCTCAGGTTGGCGAGACACTCTCTCTGACCTGTGAATGGGCTGTTCCACAGAAGGTTGTTCAGTCTGAACATGTGTTTCCTCTTGAACCGTAGTAGTTTGTTCTTCTTGAACTTCATTAAGTTCTATTTTGCTCCCGCTGTTCCCTTCAAGGATAAACTGTTTTTCCAAGAAGGTAGCATGTCTGGAAACAAATACCCTATGATCGGTGTAAAAGTAATACCCTAAAGTCTCTTTAGGATATCCCACAAACTTACATTTTACTGATCGAGATTCCAGCTTATCAGGGTCAACTTTCTTGACATAAGTTGGACATCCCCAAATCTTAACGTGTTTAAGACTCGGTTTCCTTTCTTTCCATATCTCATATGGAGTTTGAGGAACAGATTTGGAAGGCACCTTATTCAGTAAATATGCTGAGGTTTCCAATGCATAACCCCAAAGGAATACTGGAAGATCTGCATAGCTCATCATGGATCGAACCATGTCTAACAAAGTTCGATTTCTCCTTTCAGATACCCCATTCAACTGTGGAGTATATGGAGGAGTCCACTGAGAGACTATACCATTTTCTTTGAGATAATCTAGAAACTCTCCATTCAAGTATTCACCACCTCGATCTGATCGAAGGGTTTTAATACTATGTTTGGTTTGTTTCTCCACTTCATACTTGTATTCTTTGAACTTTTCAAAGGCTTCAGACTTGTGTTTCATCAAATACACATATCCGAATCTAGATCGATCATCTGTGAAAGTAATGAAGTACGAAAATCCACCCATGGCTTGCGTAGACATCGGTCCACATACATCTGTGTGTACCAATCCTAGCAAATCTGCAGCCCTCTCTCCATGTCCACTAAATGGAGATTTGGTCATTTTACCCAATAGACAAGACTCACATGTAGGATATGATTCAAAATCAAAGGGTTCAAGTAACCCTTCCTTATGCAATGTACGGAGTCTATTTTCACTAATATGACCAAGTCTGTAGTGCCACAAATAGGTGAGATTTTCATCATCCCTTTTCCTTTTATTAGTACGTTCAATTTGTAGTAAATTATGCTCTACGTCACATACATACAGACCATTATTTAAAATACCACTACCATAAAGAACATTATCTCTAAGAATTGAACATTTATTATTCTGAATAACAAACGAAAATCCAGCCAAGTCTAACATGGGAGTAGAAATAATATTCCTCACAATCGAGGGAACAAAATAACAATTATTTAAAACAATAGTCTTGCCCGTAGGCATATGTAAATCAAATGATCCTACAGCTTTAGCAGCAACTCTTGCTCCATTTCCCATCCGTAGAATCACATCCTCTTCCTCAAGAGTCCTACTTCTCCTTAGTCCCTGCAACGAATTTCAAATGTGAGAACCACATGCGGTATCTAATACCCAAGTAGCAATTTGATTTAATGACATATTCACTTCAATCATAAACATACCTGAATCAGAAGCGGCAGTCTCACTACACTTCTTCTTCTTCAATTCTGCAAGGTAAACCTTGCAGTTCCTCTTCCAGTGCCCCACCTTGTTACAGTGGAAGCAAACAGCTTTGCTTTTGGGGTCTTCAGCTTTTGGTGGAACCGGGCTTTTTTCACCTACTTTCTTCTTCTTGGGAGGGTTCTTCTTCTTTTTCTTAGGATTGGAACCTTCACCAATTAGAAGAACAGAACTCTTCTTAGAGGGAAAATTCGATTCCGCAGTCTTCAACATGTTGTGGAGTTCAGCCAGGCTAACGTCCAACTTATTCATGTGAAAGTTCACAACAAACTGCGAAAACGAACCCGGAAGTGATTGCAAGACCAAGTCTTGACTCAGCTCCCCATCCATGTTGAAACCAAGTTGTCCAAGACGTTCAATCAAATTGATCATCTTAAGTACATGGTCATTCACAGACGATCCCTCAAACATCCTACAGCGGAACAGCTCCTTCGATATCTCATATCGAGCTGTCCTCCCTGCCACATCATACAACTCTTGTAGATGCGTTAGGATAGTGTGAGCATCCATATGCTCATGCTGCTTCTGTAGCTCAATGTTCATGGAAGCTAGCATGATACATTGAGCAACATTTGCATCATCTATCCACTTACGATACACAACATGTTCATCATCATGTGCATCGTCAGCAGGTTCAGCAGGCTTAGGTGAGTTAAGCACATATTTCAGCTTCTCAGCCCTGAGAACAATTTTCAGGTTTCGAAGCTAGTCAGCAAAATTAGGACCAGTCAATTTGTGAGCATCCAGTATGCTCCGGAGTGATAGTGCAGAAGACATAATGTATATAGTAAATCTGTAAATGATAAACACATAACAACACTTAGCAAATATTCAATTTCATTTTAAAACACTATATGAATCGGGTCTTTATTCATAAGTGGCTCCCACTAGTTTATCTAATTTATACAACCCCTAAGTGGAAAAATTAAGCATTCATAATGCTAGTGGGAATAGGGATCCTACATTCCATCACACAACCTCGGCTGTAGCACGAAACACCATGTGATGTTCAGTAGGCAGACAACTCTTGTCAATTACATCTCATGTTATTCCCTAATAAAACTTTAGCCTCTTGAATAATTGAGTCACGACTGTAGCACGACAAACTCAATATTCTAAGTCAAGTCTAACCTAACATTTCATACAATTGAATCAGTCTCCAACATCCCACGGCTGTAGCACGTAACGACCATTAGATTCTAATTCATTGTACACATCTCTATGTAATAGACAAGTATTTCTTATTTCGAAATCAAAGCCCTCGGCTGTAGCACGAAATGACAATGATTCAAAAATAAGAACTACTTTCTACCATGTTGGAAGGCTATGACCGACACAAGCCCGTCGTGTCATTGGCAAATTACTACTTGATATTATTTAATTTTAGAGGGATTATATTATGTTACAATCATAATCATATTATAAAGAGATTCTTCCTTTTAAATTAAATATTTCAAATCAATAATCGATAATTGGATGATTCCCAAATCGGGGGGAGCATTGTCAAGAGGCGTCACTTAATACCCCTTTCTTACAGATCGAAATCTGTTTTTGACAGAATCATCCTTTCTCTCAATATTGAAAATTCATATTTAATTATGTGTTTCACAAACACAAGAATCTCATGATTGTATTCATAATATTATTGTTAAGGCAAGAAACGATTCATATTCTAGATTTTCTAGAGCACGCCTTATTTTGATTTAAGTTCACCTAAATCTATCATCCCATGGTAAATATAGGCATATATCTCATATATAAAAATAAATAAACAAGTAAGCATGCAAGTAATATCATGTCATACAATGATATAATGATGTATGGATTTATTATAGTATTTAAAAGCAATTAAAACAATTAGTACATGCTTTAAAACACTTCCGGGAATATAAACAGTTCCAAACTTTTATATAAAAAAATTTGACCACTCCATTAGATCCGTCTCGGAAAAACGAATCCAACGGTATATTGCACGCCCAAAACAGAGTCACCAAACTCCCAAACAATCAAATTTAATGTGGACAGAAGGGCTGTAATGCATTACTGGAATGCGTTACAACAATTAAAAGTTATTAATTGTGTAACGCATGACGCTCATGCGTTACAGGACCGGTCACGCATTCCCGGAATACGCAACTCCCTTCCCAGTGATTGCGCGCCACGCGCGCGCGCGGACAGCAGCAGCACAGACTTGTTGATTGTTGTAACCGCTTTAGCTTTATAACACTTAGGAAAAAAAACTGTCCTACCCATTAATTGCCTTTATAGTTATTATTATTATATTTTAATATTATTAATTAATTAACAATTAATTAATAAATTAATAAAAAATCAAAATGATATGATTTCTGAAATCAAACAAAAGCAAAAATAACCAAGTATCTATGGGGTCCTTGTGCAAATTTTAATTCATATATTTCAACATGCATAATTATTTTATGAATTTTAATTAAAACAATTTTAAAAAATTCATAGCAAATAATCTACACATCACAAAATTATGAAAAAAATACCTAGATGATCCACAACACTTGTAGAACCCAGATCAATGGTCAAAATCTCATGCAAATAATATTTCGAATTAATTCATAATTAAATCTAAATATACTTGCAAAAATCATAATAAATTCATACATGCACAAAAAAAACTGATTTTTTTATATGAATCTCTATATGCAGAACCTGGCTCTGATACCATTGAAGAAATTTACGAATGAGCGGAAGCGTGATATAACATTTATTCCGTAAAAACCATGTATCGTACATATAGAAAAAACATATAAAATCTAGAGCGAGGGGAATCATAATCATACCTTGCGAATCGAAGCTTTAAAAATCGATGGTTGCAAGCAGTTGCTCCTCAGAGTGTGAAGCACTCTACCGGTATCCACCAAGAATTTTCCTTCGATGAATTCTTCAAAAAACTCTAAGACTTTTTAGAGAGAGAGAGAGAGAGAGAGAGAGAGAGAGAGAGAGAGAGAGAGAGAGAGAGAGAGAGAGAGAGAGAGATGGAGGCTAGCTCCTTTTCTAGGTTTTTCACAAAAACAAGATGAGCCTTAGAATGAACTATCTCATTCTATATATAGGGCTTTCCTAGGGTTTTAATAATATACCAACTTTAACGGAACTAACTTGAATTAACTTGAATATATATGATATGTATGAATATGTAAATATGTTAATAAGAAAACAAACTCAGCACATGAGTAAGAGAGGAAAATGAAGAGAAAGGTAGAATTTTTATTGCGTACCGATCATCTGATACAAGCACTCTTTATATAGAGTGGAAATGGCTCACTATTTCAGCCATGACAGACATACTTTAACAAAAGTCTACAAACGGGCACACCATTATACAAAAGTCTAAATAATACAAACTACTTTTAAAAAAGATATCACATTATTGATGCCGGGTGCTACATGGGGCCCCATCGTCACAATCAATAACGGAAATAGACAAAAAACTTTAAAAAAGCAAATTAAAGCAAACATTATTGCTGGTTATGGAGGGCCATATTTTCCACCATCTTTTTCAGAAAATATTCTTTCTGATCATCCTGTGACATTGATATTATCTATCCACCTCTTTTTCAAGTAATTTCTGGAAATTTTCAAATTGTGAATTGCGAGAAGAGTTCTTCGCATTTTCTGAAAGTCTTCTCTAATTTCTTCAACAGATCTTTCTTGAACGGAGGACCTGTTAGCTCTTCTGGGATCTAGAGCACGATTATATTTTTTGTAGATGTCATCATCTCTTTATCTAGCTTATAAAGCCTATTGTCGTGGTATTTTATACTTTTAAAACTCCCGTAGAAATCAATATAATCCAGATTCATGTTGGAGCTTTACCTTTGTTTGGTTGTGATACTGACCCTATAAGGGCGTCCCAAAAATCTTCTGGAGTAGGCTCTGGAATAGATTCTTCTGCTTGAGATTCGCCTGCTAGACAATTGAAGGCGTTAGAATCCATGGATCCCTAAGATGAATTATCTTTCATTGATTCGTCCTCTTTTGACGCTTGACTTGGAAAAGTATTAAAGAACTGATTTTTCATGTGATCAAGGATTTTGACCATAATTTGTTCTTCCGAATCGTTTGGATATTTCTTCTGAAAGTATTCTCTCATTTTCGCCATGTATTGTTGCTGAAATCCGGTTTCTTTTGATCCAGACTTTTGATCATTATCAATGACCGTTTGAATATTATTCTGAATATCTTTAATATTTTCAGGACTCATCTTAGTCCACCATTTGAAGAAGAAATTTCTTTGCAACATTGGAATTTCCAAATTGTCTTTAGAGACAGAAATGGCCCATCTCCATATCCAGGGAATTTGGAATTTAACAAAGAAAAAGAAAGGACATTGTCCATAGATTAAATTTTCAGATGGTCTTGTTAAGACCAAAGGACTATTGTCACACCAAGGTTTGTATAAATTCCTAATTTCTTCAGGAAGAATTTCCAAAGAAGGACCAAACATTGCCCACCATTTGTAAAACCAATTTGGTACTGATTTATCCATAATTTCTGGATTTATAGAGAAGAACCAAGAATGTTTATTCTTGGGATTTTGATAATAAAAAGCTTTGGAGAAATCCTGGATATAATCCCAATAATTGAAGTAAATATATTTACCTTCAGCCACCTTTATGGCTTTTTATCCGTTAGGATTTATTCCCCATTCTCTTGGAAGGAGAATCTTATTAATGTGACATTTGCTGAAGCTAATAAAGCTATCAGGATTATTATTCTGAAAATGATGAGTTATAGTTACCGATTCGGTAATTGTTAGCAAAATTTCTAAATGTTGTCTAGCTTTACCCTGAAGCGCTGCATAGCCTCTTGTTTCGAGGTATCTTGTCTTTAAAGACCATCCATCATTTGGATTTAATTGAAGATCTTCATCTTCTAGATACATAATATGTTCTACAACAGGATTCTCAAAGTATTCTTGCTCCTGTATGGCCTCATTGGCAACAACATCTTTAAACGTTGGCAACTTATTAGAAGAGGAAGATGCTTCCTTTTGAGGAGGTGCAGGTAATTGCTGCAATGGTCTATTTCTACCATGATAAACTGTCCAATCCCCTATAAGAGGAACTGTGGCTTCTGGGCGAGGTAACATATTGTTACTCCCGTAGGATCCTCGGCCACGGTTATAACCCCGGCCTCTTCCCCTATAAGGGGTTGTCATATTCCCTGTAAAAATTCTCGGGTCAAAAAGTCTGCAAGAGAATTATTTTCTCCTTTTATATATTGGATATCAAATTCAAAGGCAGATAATTGAGCTTGCCAATTTGCAAAGATTTGTTTTGCTACTAGATTTTTGACGTCCTTTTCAATAATTGATTTTGGCGAACTACAATCAATTCTTAGCAAAAAAATTTGATTTAGTAAATCATCTTGAAATTTAGATATACATTTTATAATTGAAAGCATTTCTTTCTTTATATTCGAATATTTTGACTGAGTAGGATTCCATTTTCCTGAAGTAAATCTAACTAATACTTCTTTCGAATTATCTGGATTTACTTGTTTTAATATCCCACCATACCCTATATTAGAGGCATCTGTTTCCACAATTTTGAAATAGGTTGGATTTGCTAAAGATAAACAAGGTAAACATTTTACCTTGGCCTTTATTATTCTGACAGCTTGAGACTGTTTTTCAGTCCATGGTTCGGGACTTTTCTTAAGCCTAGCATATAATATAGCAGTATCTTTTGCTAGATTTTCATAATAATCTGCAATATAATTGAGACTTCCTAGGAATCTTTGTAACTGTTTAGTATCAGTTATTATATCAGGGAATTTTGAAGCGAATTCAATACTTCTATCTATAGGAATAATTTTTCCTTGATTTATTAAATGTCCTAAAAATCTAACTTGAGTTTGAAATAATTTCATCTTTGGGGCAGATATAACTAACCCATTTTGTCTTATTAGATTTTTAAATATTTTTAATTGTTTTATATGTTGATCTATAGTTTTAGAAAATACTAAAACATCATCAATATAAACAATAATAAATTCTGAATAAGGGTTGAAAATATCATTCATTATGTTCTGAAATTCAGAAGGGGCATTCTTTAAACCAAAAGGTAAAATATTCCATTCATAATGTCCAAATGGGACTGTAAAAGTAGTTTTATATCTATCAGATTCTTTTATCTGAATATGCCAATATCCTGATTTCATATCAAATTTTGAAAAAATTAAAGCATTATATAATCTATATAATAAATCTTTTTTATTAGGAATTGGGTATTGTTAGGAATGAATATCACCTAGAAACTAGACAGAGGGGGGTGAATGGATAGTTTGATGAATTTTTGCTTTCTTGAAACTGAATGTAAACTGTATATGATTATGCTATGTAATATGCAGAAAGTAAACAACACGCACAATCACTTTAATCTACTTTGTATAAGCAAATTAAATACTACAGCTTTCCAAGAAATTCACAATCGAATTTCTGGCTTCTAAACAAGAACATTTTGTACTTGCTTGCTTACAGAGAAAAGAGCTTGAGATAAAAACTATGTGTGTCTCTCTTACAGCTTACAGTGGTGTGTGCACAATATATATTTACCTATACAAACTAGGTACACACAATATTACACAGCTACCCCTTCTGAAAGTCCAACTTGTACTGCCATAAGAAGTTCACTGTGTCAGGAAGGACCACCTGCTTTTCGGAATCTTTCCCCTTTCTTTAGCTGCTTGTCTCTTATCTTTCTCTCCAAGTTTAGCTGTAGATTTTCCATCTGTTCTTTGGACCACCTTGCCAGAACAAATGCTTCAGTATTTGTCTCTTTTGATTCTTGGTTCTGTACCTTGATTTGTCTTGTTATAAACGGCTAAGTGTTGATATCGTGAACTCCACTTCATTCCTGACTTCGTGATCTCCCTTGTGAGGACTACGCGATATAGCCTTTGAAGACTTTGCGACATAGGCCATAAGATGACTATGCGACATGGGTCATTTGACGACTATGCGACATAGGTCATTTGACGACTATGCGACATAAGTCATTTGACGACTATGCGACATAGGTCATTTGATGACTATGCGACATAAGGCTTCTGAGGACTTCATGATCTAGGCTTCTTTGACTTTGCTGACTTCAACACTTCACGACATGTGTCTTGAGGACTTCTCGACATAGTACAAAATGGACTATGCGATGTAGCACTTCACGACATAGATATTGGTGACTTCACGACATAGCTTTCTTCTGACTTTGCTATATAATGCCTTAGACAAATTTCTGCAACTTATTTCTTCATGGCCTTATTCATTTCTATCCTGCTGCATGAACACTTCTGAACTTCTACCACGACAATTATTCAATGGCCTATATACAATCTAGATGCAAGAAACTTTGTTAAGCTCATTATAACTTTGAGCATACATGATCAAGCTAATGTTCATGAGAACAAGACAAGTACATATAGAGACCTATACTATATCCCAGTGATAGAACTCACTAGGTCATGTAATGTGACATAGTCACATAGTGTAGGCTTGTTAATAGTGGTATTCAGACATGTCTTGAGCCTAACAATCTCCCCCAAATTGTGAGTAAGATCCTTAGGCACAATTTCATGTCTGATAACAAGCCTAACTTATATAGAAGGAAATTAAGTAACAGAGAGGACAATTTATGAATATTGAGATCAGGAATTTGATTACATAGAAAAATTGAAAGCTTACAGACTATCTTTGTTGCTCAGCAGCTTCAGCTTCCAATTGCTTCTCTTGTAAATCATCATAAATCTTCTTTTTCCTTATCTCTTCTCTTCTTTTCATGTCTATGATGGCTTCTTGAAGTTCTTCTCTTGCAATCAGTTCTTCAATGAGAGGGGAGTCTTTTAGATCATCAATTGCAGCTTTAAGAGCAGTTTCCACATATGAATCCAGAAACTCCATCCTTATCTTGCTCATGCCTCCATAAGAATTTTTGTATTCCACAACATAAGGATTTTGTTTTACCCTGCAAAGCCCTTTCTTTCTCAGCTCCTTTGCTCTTTCCTCCATTTCAGCCATTTCTTTCTCTTTCTGAATTATCTTCTCTTCACTTTCCTTTCTCAGGTTTTCTTCATAATCAACATGCATTTTCAAGAACCTGGCAATATCTATCTTCCATGTCCTTTCTTCTTTTTCTTCAAAATTCAGTAAGGCATTTATCCTTTCAAGCTCATACATATAGAAATATTGCCAGCCTCCTTGCTTCATTATCCTTTCTCTTCCATCAGTGTACTTGATCTCTAGATGATCCAACTTCACTTTGACTTCAAAGATCCTTTGAGCCCTCAAAAATGCTAGGGCATCTTCATCATAGTCCTCATCTAGTGGAAGCACATTGATGCCAATAACATTTGTGAGTTTTCCAGTCTTCTTTGTTATCCTCATCCTTCTGGGTACACTCTTGATCTTCAAATGCTTCACAAGAGATACCTTTCTGGAACAAGGAGAATCAGTCTTCAGTGCCAAATCACTTGAAAGTAGCTTCATTCCTTTTCCCTTCATCCACTGTAACACTCCACTAGCTGTGACTTTGTGGAAGTGTCTTTTTGATGTTTCTTTTGTGGCTCCTTCTTTCTTATGTGGCAATTCAGGTTCAGAAGTCTTAGATAATGATTTTGGAGGATCATTACTAACAGTACCCACCCTAGACTTAGAGTCTTGTGTTGTGGTTAAAGTACTGCTAGCAATGTCCTTGACTTGCTGAATTCCACTTCTTGTTCTCATGGTTGTTTCCTTTGTCCCCTTAGAATCCCTCTTGTCATCATCAGCACCTTTTGTCTTCTTTGAGGATTTGCTCCTGCTACTTTCACTTGGTCCATCCTTATCACTCCAAGA
The DNA here is from genome assembly GCA_030848705.1 of Heracleum sosnowskyi. Classification (NCBI taxonomy): domain Eukaryota; kingdom Viridiplantae; phylum Streptophyta; class Magnoliopsida; order Apiales; family Apiaceae; genus Heracleum; species Heracleum sosnowskyi. The sequence goes on from CM061245.1 coordinate 24,850,307, forward strand.
ATGAGATCTCCTTCTGTAGGTTTTCTCCTCATCATCATCCTCACCATCCTTTTTCTTGCTCTTTTCTTTGACAGATTCAGGAATGACTCCATGAATCAGAAAAGATTGTAGAGTGTGAATCATTTCTAGTTCCTCAACTGTCCTAACTCCTTTCTTAGATCTCAACATCTGCAGCACCTGGTTGATCTTTGCATTGTTTTTCATTTTCAGGTCTGAGGGAATGACAAGTTGGTCAATGTTGTTATCTTGAGATAGACTTTGGTAGATAATTGTCCTTGGCTTGGAGATAACCTCAGGCAATCTTTGATTTTGATCTATCTTCAAGTCATTGTATAGACTTTCATTGTTCACTCCATGCTTTTCAATCAACTCCAGAATGATTGACAGCTCAGTAAATCTCAGTCTCTCTAGAGTTTGAAATGATAGATGCCACAAGCAATTGTCCTTGCACACCATGATAACCTCTCTTAGATGAACATCCCTGATTTTCTTTACTGCAACTGTGAAGTACTTGATGCTTTCCTTGAGCTTCTCTCTGTAGTCTCTTACATCTTCATGAGCATTTCTGTAGATGGCTTTCAGAAACTCCAGGAAGGCCTCATCATGATAGATGTGAGAACTGGCAACTTCCTGTAGCTTGGCCTCTGTGATAATTGTAGCTTTGACAGGTTGAGCATTAGGAGTAGGTTGAGCAGGTTGAGTAGCTGAAGTGTCTTTGGGCATCGTGGATGGATAGTAGGTGGTTGTGACTGTGCTTTTCTGACCTTGTGCACTTATGACCTCTACAGGGGGTAGGATTATTGGTTTGATTGTTTCTTCAGAAATTGTGCCCTTAAGCTTCTGTTGCTTGGCAGGTACTCCCCCTTTCTTTTTCAGACTGATCTCCTTTACTTTCTCCCCCTTAGGCTTGGAATCAGACAAGATGTCTTGAGCTTCCCCAGGGATAGGCAGGTTCATGTGTCTCATCATGGAAGTCATCATTTGCTGTTGTACCAGCAGGATATTGGAGGTGTTGTTGCCTTGGTCATCCAGCTTGGCATTGAGCTGGTTTAAGGAGTGAGCAAACATCCTGTTTTCATCTTTCAGAGAGGCCACTTCTCTTTCTAGACCATCCACCTTGGAGAATAGATGTTGAGACTTGAAAGAATTGAGAGATTGATCTTTGAGCTTGGCAAAATCAAATTTGGAGATGTTTGACATAGGAATCTCATCTACCAATTTGTCACCATATTGATTCTTCCAAATAACATTCAGCATGGCATTAGAGTTGATGTTGGCCTTGACTTGATTTTCCAATGTAGTAGCCAGTTTCTTGATGTTGTCAGTGACCATGGCTAGAGAGATATCCATCCTGTTGACATTAGAATTTGTTTTCTGGATTTCTTTGAGGATGCCATCCACCTTGGGAAAATCAGAGAGATATGAGTTTCTTAGCTGAGTGAGGGATCTTTCTGTCTCCTCCTGGATAGAATAAATCTCTGATTGAAGCCCTTTCCCAAGATAGTGCAGAGCCTTTAGCTGATTCTTGTAGACATCATTTATAGCATCATAAACTGCAGCAGGAGAGAGATCCTTTGCATTGGAGCCCAGAGAGGTGAGATAATTCTCTCTCAGAAAAGCTAGGGCCTCCTTGAGTTTGATAGATCTCTTAGCATCCAACCAGGCATCCACATTTCCCTCTGGTTCAGCTGCATCCACTATCTTCTCCTGCTGAGCTGCAACATCCTCCTTGTGGCAAAGTAGAATAGCTTCATAATCGGCATTTGGCAAGTTGGAGGTGAGGAGGTGTTGAGCTATTTTTGAGAACTCATCAATCTGTGCCACATGGAGATCTTGAATAGCTTCTTCTGTCATTTGGGAAGGCACAGTTGATGATCCTGAAGGCCTGTCATGTTGCACAGGCTTCAGCCATTCTGACAGAGTGGCCTGAGCCAAGTGAGAGCTAATGCTAGGCACTTTATGAGATGTGAGTTTTTGAGTCTCCTCCAGCCTTGGAATGGCTGTAGAGTCTGATGTTGTCTCCATTGAAATGAGATGTGTTACAACATCATCCCTATTTGTCTGTGAAGACAGTTCCACATCCCTGAGGATGGGAGAATTTGGCATAGAGTCTCCAATAAAAACTGGTGAATCCTCCATGTTTGTGTTGGTGTCATTAGGATATGCCCCATCATGCATTCCCTGACCAACTGGATGTGGTTCCTGGGTGGTGAGCACAGTGTCATGCACCATGCCACTTGAGTTTGGCTCAATCACAGTATTGGATTGTGATTGATCAATTTCAGAAAAGTCATGTGAATGACTAATCTATTGAGAAGAAATGTTAGATGTAGATTCTGGAAGAGAAGTGTGGTGTAGATTGGATTGTGGCAACTCCCCCTGAGAAATAGGAGGAGTTTCAATAGTGATGTGCTCTCCACTCTGTGTATGATCATCCTTATTTCTCCTAGGGTCAAGAGTGAGTTCTTGACCCTGTGCAGACTCTGTACAGGTTGCAGTGGGGAGGCTGCTCTTTTCAATGCCAATGACCTGTTGAGAGGCCATAGACAGTAGCAGGTGTACCCCTTTTTCCACATCTGAATCCTGTTGGGAGGATTCAGTGGTAGGTATTGGTTTTGACTTCTTCTTTTGTCTGGTGAGAGGTGACTCAGGAGTCTCACTTTCTATTTCTACAGATTCATTTATCACTTCTAGGGCTCTCTTCTTGGTCTTCTTTTGAGTAACACCAACCTTTTGAGAGATTGATGCACTTGGCTGCCTAGCTTCTACAGTGGTGTTTGCAATTGAGTTACTGGATGGGATGGGAAGGCTGGGGTTAGACTGTGTAGCTCCTTCAGTTTCAGCCTCCCCTGTCCAGGAAAGTGCATGGTATATGGGCTTATCAAGTGGATAAGACTCAAATGTGTCCTGCATATGCTTGGTCACACTTAGAATCACATCCACTTGATTCCTTGTGTCCAATGAGCCAAATAGAACTTTGGACATGGACTTGGAATAAGCCATTTTAGTTTTATCTATACCCTCCAATTCATGGATATTTGCATCAAGATAATTTAAAATAACTTGAAGGAAACGAGGGTAAAAGATGTCATTACCTCTACCACGAACGGTCCTGCCTAGCCTCTGAGCTAATTCCTTGAGAATTATGGCTCCCACATTGATCTCCTGGTTGTTGGCCAGGGAGTAGGCTAGCTTCACAGCAATGTGACTGATATGGTCCCATCCTGTCTTCCTACATAGAAACACCTTCTGGAGTGCGTCAAACAGAAATGACCACTCCCTTCTCACAAACTTCTTATTGAGCTTTCCAGTATCTATCTCATCAGCATACAGAATGAAGGTCATGAAGTCTACGATTTGAGCATCTGTAGCTTCTTGGTCATGACCCTCCACCTTGAACCCCAAAGCTTCATTGATTTCCTTTTCACCAAACTGGAAGTGTTTGCCTCCAATTGAACAATTAACCTCCTGGAATGAGGTTCCATCTTCCCTAGCCATTGTTGATACCAACGCCGTTCTCCAGAATCCTTCCAACACATCGACATACAAGGTAGGGTTCAGGGTTAGGGCTTGGCGTAGGTAGGAAGTGTTCAAGAACCGTACAAAACACTTGTACCTTGGGTTAGCCTCAGCCTCAGAGGGAATGGTGAGAAGATTTGTTTCTTTGGGAATGGTTAAAGGGTTTGAAGAGGAAGCTGTTTGAGATTTGGGTGCCATTGAAATTGAGATTGAGATTGAAGAAGAGAGAGAAGAGTTTAGGTTTTAGAAATTGAGAGCAATAGACAAGATGAAAAGTTGTGAACGGTCGACAAAAAGTATTTATATGATAGAGACACTGCGATATGGAGTTATGAATATGTACAGACTAGTTGTATGTTGCGAAGTCTCAAAATGGCCTGTACCGCAAAGTCCTTGCAAAGTATATCGCAGAGTCCTGAATTGAACTATGTCGCAAAGTCTTGTGGATATCAGAATTTGGATGAGTTTGCGATATAGTGAAAATACCCTGTCTAAAACTCTATTTTTGAAATTTTAAGATTTTGTCAGACTTAAATCAAAAATTGAAATAAAGTAAATTTAAATCAAAATTCTGTCAAATATAGAGACTTGTCGATATAGTTATTCTAACTCGCAAAGTCATTAAAATGAACTATGTCGCAAACTCATGAAATGAACTATATCGCAAAGTCTCACAATTTTAACAGTTTGCGATATAAGTCTGTTTGATTTGTACTATGTCGTGAACTCTCAAAATCATCTATATCGAGATGTCTCAAAAGCTCACAACTCCACAACCAAATATGATTTTGAAAAATATGCAGTAAAATACTGAAATATTTATAGATCATATCTCAGCTAATTTTCACTCCAAATAAATAGAGCATTTATATACAGTGAAAATTTACTGCTGCAACAATTAACTAGCATACTTACTTAGAACAACTAAATGAAGGATTGAGCATTCCAATTTCACTCACAAGTCTGTTGAAGACAGCTTCATTCAGAGGTTTAGTAAATATGTCAGCTAATTGTTTCTCAGTTGGAACATAAGAGACTTCTATGGTACCATTTGCAACATGTTCCCTAATGAAATGGTACCTGATCTCAATGTGCTTTGTAGTAGAATGATTAACAGGATTGGCAACTATGGATATTGCACTAGTATTATCACACATTAGAGGAATGTGTTCTAACACTAGTCCATAATCCATGAGTTGATTTCTAATCCAAAGCAATTGAGCACAGCAACTTCCAGCAGCAATATATTCAGCCTCAGCTGTGGATGTTGCTGTGGACTGTTGTTTCTTACTGAACCATGACACTAACCTTTGACCTAAGAATTGGCAGCTTCCAGAGGTGCTCTTCCTGTCAATTCTGCATCCAGCATAATCAGAATCTGTGTAACCAACCAGGTTGAACCCAGTTCCCTTTGGACACCATAGCCCAAGATTAGGAGTCCATTTCAGATATTTGAAAATCCTTTTGATAGCCATCATGTGAGATTCCTTGGGATCAGACTGGAACCTTGCACAAAGGCATGTGGCAAACATGATATCAGGCCTGCTAGCAGTGAGATAGAGTAGTGATCCAACCATGCCTCTGTAAACCTTGATGTCTACTCTTTTGCCTTTCTTGTCTTCATCAAGCTTGATTGCAGTGGACATGAGAGTTTTTGCAGGGGATGAGTCTTCTAAACCATATTTCTTCAAAAGATCTTTGAAATACTTTGATTGGTTTATGAAGATGCCATCCTCCCTTTGATGTACTTGCAAACCTAGAAAGTAGGTTAATTCTCCCATCATACTCATCTCATATTTGCTTTGCATCAACTTAGAGAACCTTTCACAGAGTTTTTCATTTGAAGAGCCAAAGATGATATCATCCACATAGATTTGAACAAGAATGATATCATTTCCATGCTTCTTGAAGAATAGGGTTTTGTCAATTGTACCCCTGGTAAATTGATGCTCAAGAAGGAATTGAGATAGAGTCTCATACCAGGCCCTTGGTGCCTGTTTGAGTCCATAGAGTGCCTTAAGCAGTCTGTACACAAAGTCTGGGAAGTTTTCATTTTCAAAGCCAGGTGGTTGAGATACATAAACTTCTTCAGCAAGATCACCATTGAGAAATGCACTTTTCACATCCATTTGATACACCTTGAAATTTGAGTGAGCTGCAAAAGCCAGGAAGATTCTGATGGCTTCCAGTCTAGCTACTGGTGCAAATGTCTCATCATAATCAATGCCTTCTTGATGACAGTATCCTTTGGCAACCAGCCTTGCTTTGTTTCTTATTACTACTCCTTCTTCATCCATCTTGTTTCTGAACACCCATTTGGTGTCAATAACATTCTTTCCTTCAGGAGGTGGCACTAGCTCCCATACTTTGTTTTTCTCAAATTGATTCAATTCTTCTTGCATGGCAACAATCCAATCAGAAATCTTCAAAGCTTCTTCAACTACTTTAGGTTCCTCTTGTGACAGAAAGCAGCTATACAGACATGTATTCATAGTCGCCCTTCTTGTTCTAACTCCCTCACTAGGATCTCCAATGATTTGATCCCTAGTGTGGGCTCTGTCCCATTTCCTTGTGTGCCCCTGTTCATTTCCTTGATATGTTCCAAGCTCATTTTGGTTGACAGTTGCATTCTCTTCTTCTCCCCCTGTGTTTGTGAACCCTTGCACAGGTGTTTGAAGAAGATTGTCAACTTCAAGAACTTCATTTTCTAGAACAGTTTGAACAGATGGTTCATCTTCACTTTCAGAATCCTCAAGATAACCTTGATTCTCAAATCTTAATGGCACACTGTCTTGATCACTTGTTTTAAGTCCAGGAGTTTTCTTGTCATCAAAGGTAACATCCATGCTTTCCATGACTTTGTGTTGCTCAGGTACAAACACTCTGTATGCTTTCATTTCCAGTGAGTATCCAATAAAGATACCTTCAAATGCCTTTGCATCAAATTTTCCAACATGCTCAAAGGTATCTTTCATCACAAAACACTTGCTTCCAAAAACATGCAGATGCTTGAAGGATGCTCTTTTTCCAGTCATTAATGAGTAAGGAGTTTTGCCAGACTTCTTATTGATCAATGTTCTATTTTGCACATAGAATGCTGTGTTAACAGCATCAGCCCAAAAGCTAGTAGGTAGCTTTGCATCCAATAACATTGTCCTTGCAGCTTCAATGAGAGTTCTATTCTTTCTCTCAACTACTCCATTTTGTTGAGGTGTTCTAGGAGCTGAGAATTGTTGAGAAATTCCTTTATCTTTGCAAAACTCATACAATGTTGAATTTCTGAACTCAGTTCCATTATCACTTCTCAAAGCAACTACAGAGGAACCAGTGCTTTGTGATTCTCTATCAACTCTCTTGATATGCTCTATTATGACTTGAGGTGCTTCGTCTTTGGAGAATAGGAATTCCACCCAAGTGTATCTTGAATAATCATCAACCATCACTAGAGCATATTTATTTTTGGAAAGGGACATTACATTCACAGGACCAAATAAATCCATGTGAATTAGCTGCAGAGGTTTTGAGTTTGTATTGAGCAACTTGTTCTTGTGACTAGATCTTTTAATCTTTCCTTTCTGGCAATCTTCACATGCTCCATCTTGCACAAACTCCAAGGCAGGCAAATCCCTGATGAGTTTTCTCTTGATTAGAGAGTTCATTGCCTGAACATTCAAGTGAGACAGTTTCTTGTGCCATATCCAGAATTCCTCATTTGTGGCTTTAGTGTAGAGACAACAAATTTCTCCCTTGTCTGCAGCCTTGAGATCAGCTACAAACAGGCTTCCTTTCTTCACACCAGTTAGAACAACTTCACCACTTTCTCTTTTTGAGATTGAACAATGATCTTCATTAAATTAGACTTTGAAACCCCTGTTAGTAAATTGTCCAATGCTTAAGAGATTATGCTTCAGTCCTTCAACAAATGCTACATCTTCAATAATGACATTTCCAGATTTTATACTGACATATCCCATTGTATAACCGATGTTGTCATTTCCAAAGGTTACTGATGGGCCAGCCTTTTCCTCAAAATGTGATAGCAGGGCTATATCACCAGTCATGTGACTTGAGAATCCACTGTCCAAGATCCATATGACTCTTTTATTCCTGTTGCCCTGCATTCACAAGGTAACTAAGTTGTTTTTGGTACCCACGTATGGTAGGGTCTAGTTGATTTAGAAACATTTTTGTTACAAATTCTTCTGTCATAAGTTGCATTCATCACAGTAGGATACTTCATATTGTTTGTGGCTTTGGAGTTCACACTCTTAGGCTCACATGAAGTGTTCACCCTCTCAATCCTGATTGGGGATCCTGTCTTGTGAGTGTGCATGTGTGTGTGTGATTCACTGGATTGTGCAGAATCAAGTTTATGCTTTAGAGATAAACAGTTGGCAATCACAGTCACATAGCATGTCATGCAATTAGGCTTACCACAGAAGGAATCATGACTAGAGTTTATGCTAGCAGAATGGTTACTTAGGTTATCAACTTCAACATTCACTTGTTTGTTACACTTATGAGTCAAATGATTAACAGATAGACATTTCTGACATTGTTTCCTGGGAGCATTTGGCACATAAGCATAGTTGTTACCCTTGTTGACACCTACCTTACCATTTCTGTTTTGTTTCTTTTTCTTAACAACTTCTTTCTTTGATTTAGGACTCTTGACAAGATTGTCTTTGGTCTCTTTCTGACTGACAGATTCAGGAGAGGAAGAAGTGTCTTTAGCAGCCTCATCTTCTTCAAGAAGTTGTTGTTTGATGATCAATAGTTCTTCATCAAACTCAACAACACTCTTTTTGAAGATGGGTTGTTCAACACTAGATAGAATGGTTGGGGCATTTTTGTTTGTAAAAGATTCTTTTCCTTTGCCCTTTGCCTTCTTCCTTCCTTTATCATTCTCATAGTCAAAACCAACTCCAACCTTGCTATCTTCAGTGTGTTACTTGTGATAGGTTTGAATAAGTTCAGAGGGGTTCTTAAAGCTTCTTAGTTTCAATTCAGTTTCAGCAATTTGTTCCCTAAGAGCTTTCTCTATTTGTTCAGCACAAACCACTTTGTTTTTAAGATACTTAACCTCCTTTTTCAAACCATCAAGGTTCACAACCATTAACTCAAGTTCCTCATTCTTTTCTGTAAGCTCAAGATTTCTAGCAGTTAGTCTATCAATTTCTTCATTTGCTACTAACATGCTAGTATGAATATTAAACATCTCAGTACTCATATCTTCAACAGTTTGCTTATATTGAAGGGGAGTCATATCAAGAGAAGTAAGAATAGGTACCTGACTAGAATCACCATCATCTGAAAATGCCATCAAGGCATAATTTGAGTACTCTTGTTCTTCTTCTTCATCAGAGTCATCCCAGCATTTTCCCTCAGCAATAAAAGCTTTACCCTGTTGTTTCTTGAGTAGAGCCTCATACTTAGCTTCAAGCTCTAAGTATGCTTTGTCCTTCTTGACCTGTTTAGGCTTTTTGCACTCAGTGGCAAAATGCCCAAGTTCATTGCAGTTATAGCATCTTATTTTGGACCTATCCACACTCCCAGATTTGTATCCTCCTTTTCCTTTGTTGAAAGAGTTTGAGCTACCTGAACCACCAGCATTTCCATTATTGAATCTAGACTTGAATGGCTGCATCCTCTTAAACCTGATGTTAGGGTATCTCCTAGCCATATAAGCAAAAGATTTGTTTTCCATCTTGTCCAGTTCATCTATGCTGTAGAACTCATCCTCTTCAGGTAAATCATACACAACCTGAGTTTCATCACCAGTGTCATCACTTTCCAGTTCCTCAATCTTGACTTGACTGATTTTTAGAGAATCCATTCTTTGACCTAGATTGTCAGCAATAAGGGCACAAGAGGTATTGGCCACTAATCCTTGCTTTGCTTGAATAGATCTCTTTTGAAACAGCTCTAACTCATATGTCTTCAAAACACCATACAACACATCAAAACCAATCTTTGTTAGATCTATTTCTTTAAGGGAAGAGATTCTTGGTTCCAAGTGATCTGGAAGAGTTAGTAAGAACTTCATATTGAGCTCTTCTGTCTCATAGTGTTTGTCATAGAGTTTGAGCTCGTTTATCAGCTTATTAAATCTCTCAAACACTTCTGTGATTCCCTCTTTTGGCTTAGCCATGAAGGCTTCATATTGTGAGACAAGAATCTGCTTCTTGTTCTTTCTTACTTCAGTAGTTCCTTCACAGAGCACTTCTATAAGATCCCACATCTTCTTGGCACTAGTACAGTGAGCAACAGTGCCATACATGTTGAAATCCATAGATTCACAAATGATAAGTTGAAGATGTCCATCCAGTGCTACTTTCTCCTTTTCAGGATCAGTGTATTTTAAGGGGTCTTTGGGCACATGTTTTGCTGGTACTATCTCAGTGCCATTGGTTGTTTCACCAATCTCGATCATTGGAATATAGGGACCATGCTTTAGAATATCTAAATACACGGGGTTAGAAGCTTTGATGAAAAGCAACATCTTCTTTTTCCATAAACTGTAGTGCTCCTTGTTAAAGGGAGGAATCTTGATACTGCTAAGTTTCTGTGAACTCATTCTTGATCTTTTCCTGTTTGTACGTTAACAACCTTCGCTCTGATACCACTTGTTAGGAATGAATATCACCTAGAAACTAGACAGAGGGGGGGGGGGGTGAATGGATAGTTTGATGAATTTTTGCTTTCTTGAAACTGAATGTAAACTGTATATGATTATGCTATGTAATATGCAGAAAGTAAACAACACGCACAATCACTTTAATCTACTTTGTATAAGCAAATTAAATACTACAGCTTTCCAAGAAATTCACAATCGAATTTCTGGCTTCTAAACAAGAACATTTTGTACTTGCTTGCTTACAGAGAAAAGAGCTTGAGATAAAAACTATGTGTGTCTCTCTTACAGCTTACAGTGGTGTGTGCACAATATATATATTTACCTATACAAACTAGGTACACACAATATTACACAGCTACCCCTTCTGAAAGTCCAACTTGTACTGCCATAAGAAGTTCACTGTGTCAGGAAGGACCACCTGCTTTTCGGAATCTTTCCCATTTCTCTAGCTGCTTGTCTCTTATCTTTCTCTCCAAGTTTAGCTGTAGATTTGCCATCTGTTCTTTGGACCACCTTGCCAGAACAAATGCGTCAGTATTTGTCTCTTTTGATTCTTGGTTCTGTACCTTGATTTGTCTTGTTATAAACGGCTAAGTGTTGATATCGTGAACTCCACTTCATTCCTGACTTCGCGATCTCCCTTGTGAGGACTACGCGATATAGCCTTTGAAGACTTTGCGACATAGGCCATAAGATGACTATGCGACATGGGTCATTTGACGACTATGCGACATAGGTCATTTGACGACTATGCGACATAGGTCATTTGACGACTATGCGACATAAGTCATTTGACGACTATGCGACATAGGTCATTTGATGACTATGCGACATAAGGCTTCTGAGGACTTCACGATCTAGGCTTCTTTGACTTTGCTGACTTCAACACTTCACGACATGTGTCTTGAGGACTTCTCGACATAGTACAAAATGGACTATGCGATGTAGCACTTCACGACATAGATATTGGTGACTTCACGACATAGCTTTCTTCTGACTTTGCTATATAATGCCTTAGACAAATTTCTGCAACTTATTTCTTCATGGCCTTATTCATTTCTATCCTGCTGCATGAACACTTCTGAACTTCTACCAGGACAATTATTCAATGGCCTATATACAATCTAGATGCAAGAAACTTTGCTAAGCCCATTATAACTTTGAGCATAAATGATCAAGCTAATGTTCATGAGAACAAGACAAGTACATATAGAGACCTATACTATATCCCAGTGATAGAACTCACTAGGTCATGTAATGTGACATAGTCACATAGTGTAGGCTTGTTAATAGTGGTATTCAGACATGTCTTGAGCCTAACAGGTATCTAATCCATTTTAATACCCTATTAAGAGGTTTATAATTAATTACTAATCTTGGAACGCCTCTTTCTTTCTCAGCTGCGTTATTAACATAAAATGCAGTGCAACTCCAGGGAGACTTAGATTTTCTAATTAGTCCTTTTTCTTGGAGAAAATTTATTTCTTTCTTACAAAGCTCTAAATATTCATGATTCATTTGAGCTGGCCTAGCTTTAGTAGGTATTTGATTTTCATTAAATTCTTCTATATAGGGTAAAGAAATATCATGTTTCTTTCTATCCCAGAAGGCATTAGGCAAGTCATTACAAATCTCAATTTTAAATTGATTTTCTATTAATTTTATTTTTTCTTGAACTTCACTCCTTTTGAGTTGTTCATTAATATTTAATATTTGTACTTCTTCTTTAAGAAAACATAATTGTTTTTCTTTATTAAGAAGAATATCTCTAACCTCATTAATTAATCTGGTTTGAGGATCTGTTATGAATTCAAAAATATTTTTTTTACCATTTATTATAGTAGATATGCCATTTTGATCAATATTAGTCATAGGCATAATTTTATGTAAAAAAGGAGTTCCTAATATAATTCTATGGGTAAGATTCTTAACCATAATAAAAGGTGTCGGAAGACAAATATCTTGGTTACAGATATATTCATCTGATAATTTATAATTTACTTGAAGTTTATCTCCTCCTGCTTGAGTCAGAGATTGAGTAGTTTTTTAAAAATACTTAGAGGGAATTATCCCTTCTTGAATACAATTAAGATCTGCTCCACTATCTATAAGAGCTATTTAATTTTTTAAAATAAAATCTCTACTAATTGCTAGAGTTATTTTTACATACCATTTATGTGACGTGACTTGGTCTAATAAGTTAAGATAATCATTATCATCGGGTTTACTAGTACCAATAATTTCTTTATTATCTTCAACCTTTGAGGGATATTTTATTTCTAACAAGGCAATTCTTTGAGATAATTTATCATTATTATTTTTTATCTGAGAGATTTCAGTTTTTAAAAGATTAACTTCTCTTTTTAAATCATTAATAGAAATAGGTGTTTCTTTTATATTAGATTGTTGAAATCTACTTAAAACCTCACTTAATTGGTAATGTGCTTCTATTATTAAGGGAGATTCTTGTTTAGCATTAGAATTCTCTATAAGAGTTTCTATCATTTTACGCTTTAGATCAGGATATGTAATAGCTTCTATTACCTTTAAAGCTTTGTCTTGATCTGCTGTTAAAACATTTAATCCATTCATTTCTACAATGGATTTCCAGTAATTCATTTCATTACATTGACAATCATTGTTGTAGGAGACAAAGATCCTTCAGAAGAATTCGAAGAGGTTTCATAAATTAACTCTAGATCTTCTTCATTAGAAGATTCTCTTTCTGAGTCAGAACTATTAATCATAATTTTTTCTAACTGCGAACGTAATTGTTCATCTTCTATCTTATTAAGAGCTTTTTTCGTCCAACATTGATTGGCATAATGGCCAATCTTACCACACTTATAACAACTAATATCAAGCTTTTTAGCTTTTCTTTTTCCTTTATTAGGAACAAAAGTTTTTTCTTTTTGTTTATTATTGTAATAATTTCTTTTATATCTTTTTTTATAAGGTTTTTCATAGTATTTTGTCTTATTCTTATAAGATTTATTCTTATAGGGTTTATTGTTTTTATAAACAATTTTTTTCTTTTTATTTTTATCATCAGGAAATTTTGGATTTCCTAAGTCAAAAGCAAATTGTTCACAGAATTCTCCAAGTTGATGTTTTTCTGAAAGCTTCTGCTTTTTTAGTTGATTTTTAAGTTTTATGTCATTGCATAAATTTAATCCTTCATTAATACATGTACAAATAATTTGACCATAAGTTAAATCAGAGTAATTGATATTTACTCCATCGTTTTTTGTTCTTAAAGATTGTCGAACTTTTTCAGCAAAAAGATGTGGTAATCCATCTATAAATTTGGATTTCCAATGGGTAGAATTAGGTTTTGTTAGTTGATAAACCCTAGATAAGAAAGTATCCGTATACCATCTAAAATTAGTTAAAGATGGACATCTAAGGTTCTGTAGGAGTGTTTGTAATTTTTCTCCTATAGGGGTTGTGGTTCATACAAAATGTTGTTGAATAGAGAGACACGGTGTATAAACTGTGTCTTCTTCTCCCGTAGTCCTAATTTGACTAGTACTAGGATCTCTATCCTCTATTTTAACTAATTTCTTATGATTTAATATCTCTGTTTTTTGGGTTTCATTAAGATAATTATCCCACCATCCTCTTAATTGTCCTACAAATCCAGTAGTTATAAAGGATGCTATAGCACTATCACTATTTCCATGTTGTTTACATATAGTGGAATACATAATCATTCGGTGTATTACATCTATAATTTGTTTGTCATTAAGACCATATATATTCCATTCATAGATAGCTTTTCCATTATAAGAATTTTGAAAAGATTCAGGTTCTTCAAAAAGAAGATCCATGGGAGAAGGTCTCTTGTAATATTATTTGTCAAGAGGTTTTGAATCATAAATATGGTTTAATTCATTATTAATATTTTGGTTAGCAAACATTTTCGCTAGTTGGTCTATATCTTCTAGATCTTCAGAGGGTTCATAACACTCTGATTGGTTAGCCGAGTCAATCTGAGATAAAACTCCTAGATGGAAATTTTTTAATTTATTCTCAAGAATTTTAATAAATTCTTCGTTATCATTTTCTATTTTAAATCCTGTAATTGGAGTTGGAGGCTGAATTAGCGGGGTTTCTGGAATTTTAGAAATTACTGGTTTTGTATGTGAGGAAGAAGAAGTCAAGTCTGACTTACTTAATTGATTAACAATAGTTTGTTGTAAAGCGATTTGCTCTTCTATTATTTTTTCAATGTTTATTAATTGATCACCTAGACATACTAAAAAGGTGTTAGTATAATTATGTGATTTTATTATCGTATTTAACTCCTTAATAGTTATTTGAGCACTTTCAAATTTTTGAAGACTTAAATAAGTAGTAGCTTCAGTGCTAGAATCCAAGCTAATTGTTTGTTCTGGAGGAAATGGAGATTTAATTATTTCTCCCTTAGTAGTCTTCCAAGATCTTTGTAAGACTAAGATTTCATTATTCATATTATCAATATAATTGTTTACAAACCATTGAACAAATGATATATAATCTTCTGTTTTTTTCTAAAGAGATATAATACTCTCTTTTAAATATTTGTAATTCTTCATCTGAGTATTTATTAAAATACCATTTTCTAAATTCTTTATGTTTTTCTTGTTGAAATTCCTTATTGAGGATTTCTCTCATAATACTTCCTGGGGATAAATCAATCATTTAAATGGAAGCTCATTTCAGATTGAGTAGGGGATTCTCTACTCTGAAACTCTTGTTTCTGATAAATTCCCTGAGGAATTTTATTTTGACTCATTCTTATTGTTTCTACAGTCTCTAGTTCTTCTCTAATTTGAGGAGTAGACGTAGAAGCTCTAGAAGTGGAGGCTCTACCTGGCTCTATTTGAGCAGTGTAGTAGTCACTTGCTGTGGAATACCTAGAAGATAACGATCTGGGTATCCTAACAATTCTTTGAGGCGTAAATTTTATTTCTACGTCGCCTTCAATAGTTTGAATTATTTGATCAATGTCTTTATTGACTATTGGTTCTCGTTCTACTTCATTAGGAAGAGACCAAGTTGTTGGGAAGTTAATTTCATCCCATTTTATTAACCTATTGGTTACTATGTTAGAGGTTAATAAATTAGTTTGTACTACAGTAGTAGTTCCTGGAAAGGATATTTGCCTAGCCTTAGGATTTAAAGTATTTAATACTTTATAATAAATTCTATAGCATATTGCTATGATTTCACTTCCTTGTTTAAAATTATAACCGTTTGTGTGAATTGTTAGTTGCGTAGCATCTAACAAATTATCATCAGATAACGATAAATTTAAATTAGGAGACACATCAAAATAGACGGGTCCGTGACATAAACTCGTTTCTATTAACGCAGCTAGAGAGGGCTTAAAGTCTTTACATCTACCATCTCTAACATAAGCCATTATACTAGAGTTTAAACCTAACAGTGTTAAAGGTTTAAAAGCAATTTGAATTAATCCAATATGGATAAAGCTATAGTCTCTAAAAGGTACCAAGTCTTTCTTGGTAAGCAACCTAATTGTTTGATTTTCTCGAGATATTCTGATTGTTTGCTCTATTGTTTTTACAGCAAATCTAGATTGTAAATCAAATAAACCAATATTATAAATTTTGGTTGTAGGAATTGTTGGAATTGTCCATTTATTAAGCTTATCCAAATTGTTTGGATATTATACCAATTCGGCATTTTTAATGTTTTCATTATCTCTATCAGATATTTCCATCATAGATGAAAGTTTTAGAATGTTGTGGCTGGGTCAGATATCGAAGCGTAGTCTGAGTATGTCTATTTTATTAGAAATTTAAATGACTTGAAAATTACAATCTTTTTGTTATCTTTGCAAATGATTTCTCATTTAACCATCAACCCTCGGGGATAGATGGATTTCTCCAAAATCAAAGATAGAAAAAATGTTTTTTTAGCAAAATCTTCTCTTTACCTATCATCACAAAACACCCTTATTCTTCATCGGGATAAAAGATGATTTTTGAGAAAACACTAAAAACATTTTCATTTTTTACCCTTTTTTTTATAAACTCAGACTAACTTAGACTACTGATATCCTACCACCCACAACAAAGAAATTAGTTACACATTTATTAAAGAGACAGAATAGAGAATAGAGATATGCACCTGTGTCACCAGGGCTCGAATGGCTCTGATATATATATAGAGTTGGGTTCTATGGAGACCCAACTTAAATGGAGACTATGGAGACCTATCTTATTACCATTAGATCAATATTCATCTTGTGGCTAAGATTAAAAAGAGTATAATTATATTTTTATAAATATGTTAAATGATAGGAGCCAGGGTAATATCCTGCAATGTCTAATTATCTAAAACACTTGTAATGAAGTCCTGCAAAAATTCAATTCCAAATATCTTGCACGGATCTTTTAACACATTAGTAATTACTTGATTTTGGAGAGAGAGAGAGTCACGTAACTTTATTTCTTAGGTCATCTTTTAATTGGATTGAAATCAGCAAGTGCAAAACGCATAATAACTTGAGGGAAGACAGTGCAAAACTTTGTTCACACTGTGTTCTGCAACTTTATTGTATAGTTGCTTGGTGGTTGCCGAACAAATTATTAAATTTGCAGAACAACACACTTGTTTTGCAGAATACTTTAACCTTTCTAGAGTATCTTTCCCACAATTAACCATCCATTCCGGCGAATTTATCTTTTTTCTTAATAATTCATTTATTATTTTAGACAATTAGATTCTACAAATGATTGAAGTTGCAGAATAGTCATTGTTTTGCAAAATACTACCCGTAATTGCTTGCAGAATGTGTTGTTGAATTAATCAAAATGGGGAGAGAAGGAAGATACATACGAGTGGGAGAGGAAGAAATATACGGGAAAAAGAAAAGTATGGCAGTGATTAGTTATATTGTTTTCTTCTAGTCCGTTGATTTATGTTTAATCCAAGGGTTATTTATGGGGTCTCCATAGTCTCCACTAAAAAAGGGTCTCCACTGAACTTTTCTCTCTCTCTCTCTCTCTCTCTCTCTCTCTCTCTCTCTATATATATATATATATATATATATATATATATATATATAAAATATTAACCCCACATTTCTAAAATGCTTTAATAATGATTAAAACTATTTTAATCATTATTTCTTTTTCTAAACTATTTAGAAAATAATTCTTCCTCTCTCATAATTTAAATCTTTTCATCAAAGAAAATATTCTTTTATGGTGTGACCCTGTAGGTTCAATATTAAGCCGGTAGTAGAAATAAATAATAATAAACTTTTATTATTATTTATATGAATTCTAATAATTCATTAAATATAATTAACTGATAAATTAAATTTATTCTACATCGTGAGTGATGCTTCTCAACATATCGCGACTATCCGGATAATATGAATTCACTGCTTTGAATACCAAGAACCTGTCAGTGACTAGTTTCAGTACAATCAATTCCTTCTACCCTACAATATCCCGATTAAATACAAGGTATGGATCTCGTGTCAGGCCTATCAAATTTAATCATATGATTTCTTATTCATAATGCTAAGTTCATATTAATGCAAATTAGAAACTCCTTTCTAATTTCATACACTCTGGCCAGAGATTCTAGAACTCGCATACTAAGAATAACATAGGATATTCTCTTTCTATACTGGAAGGGGTAGATCCTCTATTGACGTTAACTATCTCCATACACAAATCCTTATGCCCAGAATAGACCTAATGGATGTCCTTGAGACTAAGGACTAATCCAAAGCATAGTTCATTATATACAAGATAACTCTAACAATCTCAAGTCTAAGGACACTTGTACAACTATCACTCAGTGAATAACTATTGACACGTGAGTAAACTCTATTAGCTGTTCAACTTATCGAGTCATGTTCAGTAAACTTATTCCCTAACAAGCACCTACATACTAGCTATAGTGTCACCACACAAATGCCTATGAGAACAGACATCCTCCTGACGGGAGCAAGCATAGTATGTACCAATCTTTGCGGATTCACCAACTTCCGATTAGTTATCCTATGATCAGGAACTGTTTAAGTCTAGAGTTATCATCTTCCACATCTCACTATTATAATCTCATTATAATTCTAGAAGCTTTACTCTAAACTATGGAACATCTTATTTAAAACACTTTAAATAGATAAAGCCCGTAATAAAAACAAACAAGTCTTTTATTAACATTAATGAAATCAAATAAGAATACAAGAAAGTTCTTCCTAACTCATCATACATGATTGGATTTAGGACAAACACTTTTAATATATCCATCTTTACCAACTTTCTTTCCCTTCAAATAGTGCATGACTTCGTAAGCAATCATAATGTTATCAGAAATGAGACGTTCCGGAATAAAAGCACTCTGCGTGTCTGACACCACCGTATTCAACAAACCTTTCATTCTATTGGCCATTACCTTGGTTATTATCTTCATAAGAACATTGCAAAGAGCTATCGGTCTCAAGTCCCCTACCACGGTTGGATTTTTCTTCTTTGGAATTAGGACAATATTTGTATCATTAAGACCTTGCAAAACTTCTCCTGTTGAAAAGAAATGTTTTGTTAATTTATAAATGTCATCACCGACAATTTACCAATGTCTTTGAAAGAATGCCGGGGTCATCCCATCTGGTCCCGGAGCTTTATCGGGATGCATTTGAAATAGAGCCAATTTCACCTCATCCCTTGTAACCTCTCTGTTTAATTCCATGTTCTGCTCATGTGATATAGTCTGAGGTACACAATCAATTACATCATCATACTCCACTTGTGCAGTCATAAACAGCTTCATATAAAAAGACTTATAAGGTCCTGCAACCCATTTTGCCAATCCAGCCATTCACCTGAGCCATTTTTTAATTTGACGATACGATTTGTCCTTTGCCTTTTATTACACGTTGCGTGAAAGTACTTCATATTTTTATCACCTGCACTGAGCCAGAGTTGTTTAGAACGTTGACGCCAGAAAATCTCCTTCTGATCGAGAATTAAGAAAAACATGTGTTTTGCATCCTTATATTCTTTTACAGACTGGGCATCCCGTTTTCTACGAAGATACTTCAATTTATGGTGACATTCCCTAATTCTTTTACTGAAGCAACCCGTTATTTCCTTACCCCAGACATTAATATCCTCAACACACAATTGAATTTTCTGTTGAATGTCCGAGTGTACATTTGCTTCCCAACTGGTTCGTACAATAACACTGCACAATGGTTATGTCAACCACGCGTTTTCAAACCGAAAATATTTTTTCCTCATCCATGAAGCTCTACAAATTGGTTCCAAACAAATAGCACTATGATCCCTTCCAAGTTATATAGTTTTGCCAAAGGGAATGAATCAAACCAGGTTTTTGTCGCCAAGGCACGGTCCAACCTAATTTCCAGCCATTCCTCTGTATCCCTGCCTCTCTCAGGTAAAAGGATGTCCATACAACTCTATGTCCTCCAAACCAATCACCTCTATCGTGTCATTGAATCCATCCAAAAGCCATTGAGGGTATAATTTAATAACTCAAATATTAGAAAATTAATTTTCTTTGAATTCTAAATTATTTTTTAACTAAAAAACTACACATAAAGCCTTAAGTTAAATTTTAACCTTGTTCATTCTATTTAATAAAGCATAAAATAATTATATAAATATTAGTAACTATATTTTTAATAATTAATAAAATATAAAAACCTTTTAATTAAAACATATCTCTTACATATGAATACACCTAAAAATATTAATTATATTTAGCAAAAAACAATATCAATTAAATTAGAGATTTTTTGAAAATATTACCTTTTTAATTTGATTTTCAAAAATATATTTTAAAATATACTTTTTTTTTTCAAAAATAACATTCTTAGTTATTTTTTTTGAAAAATACGATTTTACAACTAAATGTAACCGGATACAACCAAATGCAATCAAAAGTTCAATTAAGTGTTTTGTAATTTTTAACTTATAAGCAAATTACTAGAATATTTTATTAGTAAATTATCATTTGAAATATAATTTTAAGTAATGAGATAATTTATTTCTAATTTTGCTTATATAAAATTAAGTACTTGAATATTTTCTAGAGTACCGTTAAAACCCAAATATTATCAAATATAAAGCCAGCATGGTTTTGTAAATGATTTTAAAAACAATAAATATTTTATCAAATATTTTATCAAAAGCATGTAAGGAATTTTATGTGAGTATTCTGAAAGAAGTAATCAAGATATGTGCGAAGTTTTGTTATCAACAAAATAAATAATTAGTTCAGTAAATATGATAAGTTGGGTTGGACAGTAAAAAAGTACATATGGACCAACTTGTAACTTATTGATATATAAATTCTTTCTAAACCAATATGAGTTCGCATCCAAACGGGCCAACTTGTAACTTATTATTGTATAAGTTCTTTCTGGACCGATATGAGTTCGCATCCAAACATGTGCATATAAATTCATATGGGTTTATAGTCTATATATGTAACATCCCACATCGATTAGAATAAGAGTGTTTGGGGACTTTATAGATACAAGTCAACAATCAATGTACACCAAAAAATTGTTAGCTTTTATGAATTATGTTAGATATAATTGCTAATGTTTGTTTATCAGTGTTTAAGCAACAGGTACTGACAAGAGTTTATCAGAAGCCAGTCAGAGTTTAGTTAAACTCTGACAGGGTGAAGAGTTTAAAGGTAGCCGGTCAGAGTTTATTTAAAGTCTGACAAGGTGAAAGTTGAATTAGCTGTCGGTGCTGAATTGAAGATTCTAGAAGCAATATATTCTGAAGATGGAAAGAAGCAGAATATATTGATACAGCTAAGGAGACGGAATAGAAGATAAGAAGCAATCCTTAATTGATAAGTTTTGTATAGCTAACTTGTAGGAATATCAATTAGATAAGGATTGTATGTAGCTGTGTACTATATAAACACAGATAGGTTTTCCCTAGAAGGGACGCGAATATTGATATATTATTCTTGTAACCTAGAAGCTCTTTGTGATTAATTAACATCATAAAGAGAGAAGCTGTTAATATAAATACAGTTTATTGATTCATAAACAGTGTTCTTAATTATTGTTATTCTCATACATACTTGATTATATTGTGTATTCGGCCTAACAATTGGTATCAGAGACAAGGCTGTTTAATATATACAGTTTTACGATTCAAACACAGTATTAATCATGTCTGAAGAAAATCAAACTGCTCCTAAGGCTGAACAGGTTAAGCCCAATTCTGTGAGTCGATATGAAACAATCAGGGTTCCAATTCTCAGGCCAGTAGAGTATCCGATTTGGAAGGTGAAGATGACCATGTTTCTGGAAGCTACAGATCCAGAATACCTTGACAGAATTAATGATGGTCCTCATATGCCAACTAAATTGTCCCCTGTTGTTGATGGTCAAGCACAAAAGACTGTTCCAAAGGAAAAGAAAGATATGACTCCTGAAGATATCTCATCAATTGCAAAGGATGCAAAGGTTAGACATCTTCTCCACAGTGCTTTAGATAATGTAATGTCTAACAGAGTAATTGGCTGCAAAACTGCCAAAGAGATATGGGATGCTTTAGAAGTCAGATGCCAGGGAACAGGTGCTATTAAGAAGAACAGAAAAACAATACTCACACAGGAGTATGAGCACTTTGATTCAAGAACTAATGAAACCTTGACTGAGACTTATGACAGATTTTGCAAACTGTTGAACGATCTGTCTCTGGTAGATAAGGAATATGAACTTGAAGAGTCCAATCTCAAGTTTCTGTTATCTCTACCTGAAAAGTGGGATTTAAAGACAACAACAATCAGAGATAATTATGATCTTGCTGATACAGATCTTGATGAGATCTATGGATTGTTAAAGACTCATGAACTTGAGATAGAACAAAGAAACAGGAGGTCCAGCAAGAAGACAAAATCTGTTGCTCTCAAAGTCGAGGAGAAGCCCATCAAGAAGGAATCATCAAGGAAGAAAGCCAAGGGAAAGGCTTTAGTTATTAAATCTGAAAGTGAGTCATCAAACTCTGATGATGACTCAAACTCTGATGAAGCTTCTGATTCTGAGGATGATGAAGAGGAGTTGATGCAAATGGCTGCATTGATGGTGAAGACCTTTAAGAAGATGGGATTCAAGAACTTCAAGAAAGGAAAGAGATTCTCAAGGAAAGATTCAAACCCTGAAAGAAGAAGTTTCAGAAAGTCTGATGGAAAAGAGAACAAGACTGGCAAGAAGGATAAGTCTCAAATTCAGTGCTACAAGTGTAAGGAGATGGGTCATTATGCTCCAGAGTGCAAGAAAGGCAAATCTGAGAAAGCACTCATCTCTAAAGGCAGAGACTGGGCAGATACTTCAGACTCTGATGATGGAGAAAACTATGCTCTTATGGCAACTGTCAGAGATGAGACTGAATCTTCTGAAAATAAGGTACCCCTAACTACTTATGCTTATGATACTGATAATATATCTGAGTTAAGAGTATATCTGAAAAGTGTTCATGTTAGTTATAGGGATCAGACTTTAGAGAATGAGAGGATTAAATCTGAGAATCTTAGTCTTAAAGAAAGAAACAAGTTTCTTGAAAGAGAACTTGAGAATATGAAGCAGATTCAAAAAGAAAGAGATGATGCTGTTTATGTTGAACAGGAGTTGCTTAAAAGGTATAAGCAACTAGAATCTGATTTAGAAAAAGAAAGAAAAATAATCAAGACTTGGACAGATTCTGGAAGAGACACTCATCAAGTGTTTCAGACTGATTCTGTAGGTTTAGGTTATTGTGAAAATGATGAACTTAGGTTTAAAGACAAAGTTAAGGTTAAACCACAACTTAAACCTGTGATATTTGTTCCAGAATCCACCAAGCTAAAATCTGTAGTTGTGAAAGAAGCTGTTATGGAGCCAGTTGAAGCTTGTGTTGAACAAGTAGATATTGAATCTAAAACAGAGAAGCTTGTTGAGCTAGAAGCTGTTAAAGAACCAATTAGAATCTGTGAGAAGCAGGTTAATGTTGGTTTAATGACAGGAAAACAGTTCAAACATAAGCTCAAAGAGGTTAAGTCTGCCATGAAACCTAAAGGGTCCAAGAGAAATAGGAATGGAAAAGTAGGCATAAACAATAGAAATAATCACATGCCTAATGCTAGTGCCTCAAGAAAAACATGTTTTAATTGTGGTAGTTCTAATCATCTTGCTAGATTTTGCACTAAGAACAAACATATTAATTCTTTACCTTCTACTTCAGAAGTAAAGAATGATTATGTTAGAGTAAGACCACAGACTTTATGCAAACATTGTGGGAGCACTTGGCATTCTATTTACACATGTAAGAGTTATCATGCAATTTATCATAACTATTATGAGCTTAAACCCAACTTGAAATGGGTTAGAGCAAACTCTGCTAGTGTAAAATCTGACAATGTTAGTTTAAACTCTGATAATGCTAATTCCGCTGCAAAAACTAACACTTTTAAGAAAGACAAAGGATCCAAGCAAGTCTGGATCCTCAAAACTAACACTTAGTGGTTGTTTGTGATTGCAGGGTATAATAGAGAGCACACTTATCTTAGACAGTGGATGCTCTGGACATATGACTGGAAATAAAGCCCTGCTATCAGACTTTGAGGAGAAGGCTGGCCCAAAAGTTTCCTATGGAGATGACAACATAGGACACACTCTGGGATATGGCAATATTAATCTTGGAAGTGTCATCATCACAAAAGTAGCTCTAGTCTCAGGACTCAAGCATAATCTGTTATCTGTGAGTCAAATCTGTGACAGAGGAAACCATGTAGATTTTCATAGTGAATACTGTGAAGTTATCAGTAAATCTACTGGGAAAGTTGTTCTAGTTGGACACAGGCGCAACAATATTTATGAAGCAAGTTTGGTAACAAACTCTGATGGAAAAATAGTGTGTCTGACTGCAAAAATGTCAAATGAAGAGAGTTGGAATTGGCACAAGAAGCTCTCTCATCTCAATTTGAACAACATCAATGAGCTTATAAGAAAGGATCTTGTAAGAGGACTTCCAAAATCAATACTCAATCTAGATGATCTATGTGATTCTTGTCAAAAGGCCAAGCAAAGGAAGTCATCTTTCAAGAGCAAATCTGAATCTTCAGTAGTGGAACCTTATCATCTTCTACATGTTGATCTCTTTGGACCAGTGAATGTGATGTCCATGGGCAGAAAGAAATATGCTTTAGTAATTGTTGATGAATATACTAGATATACATGGGTGTATTTCTTGTCAAAGAAGGATGAAACTGCTCAAACGTTGATGGAACATGTAAATCTACTGGACAAAGGATCACAGCACAAAGTCAAAATTATAAGGAGTGATAATGGAACTGAATTCAGAAACTCAATCATGGAAGCTTTCTGCAAGGAAAGAGGAGTCAAACAAGAATTTTCTGCACCTGGAACTCCACAGCAAAATGGTGTAGTTGAAAGAAAGAACAGAACCTTAATTGAAGCTGCCAGAACTATGCTTGATGAAGCAAAATTGCCAACTTATTTCTGGGCAGAAGTTGTTCAAACTGCTTGTTTTACTCAAAATGCAACTCTGATCAACAAGCATGGAAAAACACCATATGAAATGGTGAAAAACAAGAAGCCAAATTTGAAATATTTTCACATATTTGGATGCAAATGCTTTGTGTTGAAGACTCATCCTGAACAGTTGACCAAGTTCGAGTTAAAAGCTGATGAAGGAATCTTTGTTGGCTATCCATTGTCAACAAAAGCATTCAGAGTTTACAATCTGAGAACAAAGGTGATCATGGAATCCATACATGTGTCGTTTGATGACAAGAAAATAATTGGACTTGAAGACAAGGATGGATATGATCAACTACGTTTTGAAAATGAAGATCTATTCTCTGATGATATAAACTCTGATGAAGCAGGGTTGACAAACTCTGACGAAGCATACTCTGAACCTCTACTGGTAAATACTGGAGAAACTGGAAATTCTCAAATTGAACTAAATAGAGAACCAGTTGAGGGGGAGCGTGAAGAAGCTCAACAAGACACAGCAAGTGAGTCAGTTGAGGAAACTGATTCAAACTCTGACAGCTCAAACATTGAGCCATCCAACTCAGGGGGAGCCTCAGAAGCTGCAGAAAGTCAACACATGAATCAGGAGAGCATGGATCAAGGGGGAGGATCCAATACTGATACAAGAAGCCACTTACCAACAGCAAGAAAGTGGACACAGGCACATACACCTGATCTTATAATTGGAGATCCTGATGCTAGTGTAAAAACTAGAAGTGCAACAAATAATGAGTGTCTGTATCATGCTTTCTTGTCTCAAACAGAACCAAAGAAAGTGGAAGAAGCTCTTCAAGATGCTAATTGGATTACAGCAATGCAAGAAGAGTTAAATGAATTTGAAAGAAATGAAGTCTGGACACTTGTACCTAGACCAAAGAATAGATCAATTGTAGGTACAAAGTGGGTTTTCAGAAACAAGACTGACAGTGAAGGTGTGATTACAAGAAACAAGGCTAGACTTGTGGCTAAAGGTTATTCACAACAGGAAGGAATTGACTATGATGAAACTTTTGCTCCAGTTGCAAGATTGGAGGCCATAAGAATTTTTCTAGCCTATGCTGCACACAAGAAGTTTAAAGTTTTTCAGATGGATGTAAAAAGTGCTTTTCTCAATGGGAAGCTTGAAGAAGAAGTGTTTGTTGAACAACCACCAGGATTTGTAGATTCCAAGCATCCAGATTATGTCTACAGGCTTGACAAGGCATTATATGGACTAAAGCAAGCACCAAGAGCATGGTATGAAACTCTTGCTCAATTTCTTTTAGAAAGTGGGTTCACAAGAGGTACAATTGATAAAACCCTGTTTTATTTCAATTCTGGTGATGATTTGCTTTTAGTTCAAATTTATGTAGACGATATTATTTTTGGATCTACTAATGACAAACTTTGTAAGAAGTTTGCAAAGCTTATGCAATCCAGGTATCAAATGAGCATGATGGGAGAGCTTAGTTATTTTCTAGGCTTACAGGTCAAGCAAACAGATGATGGGATTTTTATCAATCAAGCAAAGTATACCAGAAATCTTCTAAAGAAATTTGGTATGCTTGATAGTTCATCTGCTACAACTCCCATGGCTACAGCAACGAAGCTTGACAAAGACACAGGAGCCTCAGTAGATATGACTAACTACAGAGGAATGATAGGGTCTCTACTGTATCTTACTGCAAGTAGACCTGATATCATGTATGCAACATGTCTTTGTGCAAGATTTCAAGCAGATCCCAGAGAGCCTCATCTAACAGCTGTGAAAAGGATCTTCAAATATCTCAAAGGAACCATAACCCTGGGTTTGTGGTATCCTAGAGAATCAGAGTTTAAGTTAATTGGTTACTCTGATGCAGATTTTGCAGGCTGTAAGATAGACAGAAAAAGTACAAGTGGAAGCTGTCAATTTTTAGGTGACAGATTAGTTTCTTGGTACAGCAAGAAACAGAAGTCAATCTCCACATCCGCTGCTGAAGCAGAGTATATAGCAGCTGGTAGCTGTTGTGCACAGATTTTATGGATGAAAAATCAACTGCTGGATTATGGGTTAAGGTACTCTAAAATACCTATTTTCTGTGATAACCAAAGTGCTATTGCTATGACAGGTAATCCAGTACAGCACTCCATGACCAAGCACATCAGCATAAGATATCATTTTATCAGAGAACATGTGGAAGAAGGGAACATTGAGCTTCATTTTGTGTCTACAGACCAACAACTTGTAGATATCTTCACCAAACCTTTGAGTGAAGCTACGTTTACAAGATTAGTAAATGAACTTGGAATGATCTCTGGTTCTGACTAGAGATACAGGTTAGACTCAAAATCTATCCATGTTTGATTGTTTAAATGCTCATGATTCCTTGTACATGTTAACTGTTATGTGAACCAGCATGTTAAACTCTGATGGTAAACTCTGTTGGTCATACTCTGATAGTTACAGTTTAATGTTATACTCTGATTGTAATTTTGTCTGAAACATTTGGACCAATGAAGAAATTTGTATGAAGCATAATTCTCAGTAAGTAATTGTGAATCCTTAAGAGTTGATAGATTCTGATCTCAAATATGTGCAGTAAGCTAACACAGCATGATATTGTCTCTATATTTATAGCATCTCTTAGTTTATTGATCCTATACACTGAGTCTGTATTAGCTGTTTGCATTTTCTCTCATAAGTTAATTATAATTACTGATGAAAAGTCTAAACTCTGATTATTCATTGCAATTAATTCACCCTCAAATCAAAAGATGCCAAACAGAGCACAAATTCCTTTGAGATCATGTTGTGCCTAGGAAGATCCAGGAACTTATTGTATGAAATAAGGGCTAAAATCTTTGATTTTTGGTGACTAGTGCCAACCACTGATTACTGGAAAAATAAAAATAATAAAAAAATAATAAAAAAAAATATAAAAAAAATATATATAATAAAGGGGGTGAAAAATAAAAGACATATCCAAATGAAAGGATATCAGTAATACAGAGTTTAGATAGAAAAATCAGTGTCTATGTTATACATGAGAGTTTAGGCAACCAGTTTTTACTACTTAAGTTTGTGGATTTTATGCACTTTGAGATGATCTAAATACTGATTTCGGTAAACTCTGCTACTACACACACATATTTTCACAACTGTACAGATTGAGAAAAGAGTTTAGTGACAAAGAAGGACAAATGGTAAACACTGATGTATTGTGTGAAATACGCCGAGGTTACTTTGTTTTAATCTCTGATGGTTAAAATAATCTCTTTGTTTCAGACATTTTATAATTTTGAGATTAGCCATTTGTTTTTCGGAAAAAGTCTGATTGAACGGAGAAATGAAAAAGTGTGATTGATAAGTCCTGATAGTGATTCGTAATGCTGCTGAGTATGTTAGTTTATTGTTTAAAGTGATATCATTTCTTTCACTTTACAATTACTATGCAAAATTGATAATACTGATATGTAAAGAAACAAATATTTTTTTTCATTAATTGATTCAAATTTACATTCAGACCATTTCATACTTAAGTTCAGCTAAACTTTCTGATACATACTAATCACTATGGTTACAAAAGAAAAGATCTATTTAACCAGGACAAGTATCTGAATGCTACATCTGAAGCAGAAGAGCTAGAGCCAGAAGTTATTGTGCTCTACTACTTCTGATGATCGCTACCCAGTTGTTCAACTGATCATTATACCATCTGGAATTGCTTGACAACATCCTGAAGATGAATCATCATCATCATCATCTTCCTGGATTCTTTTTCTGCTTTGTAGCTTGCAGGATTCCAAGAAGATTGTCTCCTCAGTACCCATCAGGAAGCTCTGCTGGAAGAGTATCATACAAATCTCCATAGTATGATCGTCTGCCAGAATGGGCACATCATATGGACCGGGACGGATGATGTGCACATAAGGATTAGAGATTGGTCCTTCTGCTATTTCATCATCTTCTATAAGACCTTCATCATTCAGAAAAGACAGAACAAAAAACTCATCGATGATATAGTTTTCTTGTTGCTGCCAGTTCATGTTCATGAATGATTCTACATCCATGAATTCAAAGGTCCCTGCCATTTGGTGTATGGTAAGTTTAAGATATGAAGCCTGTTGTTACAATGCTTCGGTTTTTAAAGCATTCAACAGGGTCACTGAAAGGTTTTTACTTGAATCGAAGCGCTTGGGATAATAAGGTGCGGAGTTTCAAGACAGTCATTATTATTCTGACTATTGAGCTCCTTTGTACTTTATTTTTAAATTGATAATTTTATTATTATTAATTTTTTTTTCTCTTAAGCGGATATTTTGAGTGTTATATGTGATGACAGGTGTTTTCACGTCTGCACGTGTGTATTGGAAGTTGTTAGATACAGCTGTCAGCGTATTCACGTCTGACATCTGTCCCACTAACATTCTTCTAATCTTTACAGTTATTATTTAATACACTACATACACACGATTCAATCTTTTACGCACCTCATCTTTTCATAAGCTTTTACTCACACACAAACACTCAAACACTTTCAAAGCCCAGTTCTTCTTATTTTCAAATCTTACAAATGGCAACTACAGCGTTTATTGCTTCTGAATTAGAATTTGTTCCAAACAATTATACTACACATGTAGCAAATGAGAACGCACCGGAGGCGTTTCATTTGATTCAGAGGTTCTTGTTACACTCTGATATCGGTACTGCTCTAACTGCACCGTCGAAGCTGTCTGCGACTCAAATCAAATCTTTTTGGCAGACAGGTGCTTATGATAATGGAGGAGAGTCTGGATCGCCATCTATAATTTTTGAGTTTCAAGGAGATGAATTTGTTGTTACTCCTACTACTGTTCGTGATGCTTTGGGTCTTGAAGATTTCAATGCATTCACAATCTCTGTTGGAGACTTTGAGCTCGTCAGAATGATGAACGAGATAGGCTACACTGGACCTTTGACAAAGATAGGTCAACTCAAAAGGCCATTTTTGCGCAAGGAGTGGAGCTTCTTTTTCGATTGCATTACTCGGGCTTTTGGAAAGAAGTGCACCAATTGGGATGCGATTCCTACGGATAGTCTACAGATCGGGTATTCTCTTCTCTATGGCAGTCATTTTGATGTTGCTAGATTAGTTCTAACTAATATTGGTGAGAAAATGCTAGAGAATAGAAATGTTGTTTATTTCTCTAGGTTTTGTCAATTGATATTCAGTTTTTGCTGTCCAAATGTTGAGATAGTAGAGGATGATGTTATACTTTCGTTTAAACTGCACAAGCGTATATTTTCTGATCTTATCAACAAGGACAACAAGAAAGGAGAAGTTGGTCCTTTACTGTTGCCTGCATCAGTGCAACAATTTCTTGACAACTTACAACAACAACAAGTATCACCTACTGAAGCTGGACCTTCTGTGTCTCAACCACAGAGGTCAAAGAGATCCAAAGTTCGAACAGTTAAGTCTGGTTTGCAACAAACTGAAGCTGAGGTATCAAATGTTGATGATGTGCCTCAGAGAAAAAGAATGAAGAAAAGGCGAGCCCAAAGGGCAAAGTCTGTTGCTGCTGATTCTAATGTCGACTCAGAAACTGAAGCTGATGAAGAGACTCTTCATCAGAGAAAGAGAAGACTAGTTGCTGATCAACTTTTTGGTGATATCATTGCCAATATGGACAAAGAACCTGAAGACACTGAAGCTCCTACTGCTGAAGATGCTGCAAATCCTGAAACTATTCTGATGGATTTTGAACCAGAAGCTCCTACATCAAAAGCTGATGATGTAGTTGAGGAAGCTGCTGCATACTCTGACAGCAGGATTGTGGATCATGAAGATACTGTACTTGAAGCTGATCAAGCTACTACTGAATTAGTAGAACCTATTGTTTCTCACACAGAAATCATTTCTCTTGATTTTGAGAAAGGTGAGGAAGTTGATCAGATTAGCGTTGATCCAGTTCCAGAAGCTGTTGCTGTACATGCTGATGCAACAGATAATGATCATGAGGATATTGTTTTACTTGAAGCGTTGCAACAATCAGTTGTTGAGATTGTTCAGAGAGAAGCAGAGGTTACTGCTCCAGCAAACTCTGATGTTCCTCAAACTGTAGCAGATCAAGTACCTGATGCCACTGCACAGTTACTTGATGAAATCACTGCTGAAAATGTGCTTGAAGATATTCACGGAGAGGATGATAATGCTGAAGCTAGTCCTGCTCCTTCAAACTCTGATATTCAAGTGGAAGTTTCTGATATTCAAGCAAATTCTACTGAAGAGAGGGAAGTTCAAAGGGCTGCTTCTGAGCATTTTCAGAATATGTACTACAATGCATGGGCTAATGCAGATTGTGTCTTTCCAGCACAACGGGCTGCAGATTTTCTATCTGATTCTGTTAAGAAGATTACAAATCCTGATGTCCTTACGAGCTTACAGGCCACTGTTATTCAAGTCAAATCTCTCAATAATAGATTTGATGAGAATCAACAGATGCTTACAAAATTGAGGAATGAAGTAAGTCTGAGGGATCTTACTTTAAAGGCTGACAGAACTTCTTACTATGCCATGTTCAAGCAGCAAGCCAAGGATTCTGAAGAAATCAAGAAGAGGCTTGGGACAGTTGAGGACAACCAGAATGCTATGTCTGCTCAATTGACTTCCATTTCTACTGCGCTTGAATTGCTGACATCAGTTCTACTTTCTGATGATGTCAAAAAGGGGGAGAGTATACCTAAAGACAAATGCAAAGATACTCAAACTCTGAGACGGAAGGATGATTCTACTGATGGGGGAAGCAGAGGAAATGAAAGAAGGTTTTCTGCTCAAAGGCAAAAACGTGTAATAAACTCTGGTGGTCAATCTACTTCTGGTGGTCAATCTACTTCAAAACTCAACAAAAGTTTAGTTGTTTCAGCTAACCCATCTACTGATGAAGAGATTGCTGCTAGGATCTTTATTAAAGAGCATGGAAAAGATGTTACAATTGAAGATATCCAAGCTGAAGAGCAAATGCTTGCTGAAGAACACAAGAAGAATCTTAAAGCTGGAATCTACAAGAAGAAGGAAATCAAGGCTCCTAGAAAGAAAGAAAAAGGAATTGTTATCAAAGAGAATGTAAACTCTGATCAGAGTTTACAGTACTCAAGGAGGCCTGTGATTAAAAATGCTGACAAGGGAAAAGGTAAACTGGTAGAAGAAGAACAGTTACCTAAGAAGATTTATTCAACCTCTGACATTGCTCAAGTTGAAACAAGATTAGCAAAATCAACCTCTGACGCTGCTCAAGTTGATGATACTATTGAAGATAAGCCAGCCTCTGACAAGGCTCAAGATGTGCAAACTCAGCTAGCTCCTCAACTCAAAGGTTTCTTAAGACCTGTACTCTCTGAAACTCTGACACTTCAACCTGTGGATTTTTCTCAAACCAGGACTGTACTTGGAAAAGAATCTTATGATAAGTCTGGTTTAGGTTCACATAGGGAGAAGAGAATAAATAACAGATCTCAAGACAATATTTCACTGGCAGGATCTGGTATTAGGGATACACAAGAAAATCTTGATAAATTAGAATCAGTTCAGTTGATTTTTCACAGAGTCTTGAAGAAACAGTTTTTGTTATACTTCATGAGTGATGGAAGTGTTTATAGAGTTGGAGAATCTGATGTAAATCTCAAATCATGGGAAGAACTTGAATATGTACTTTATCTGTTGAAAGTTAAGAACAGACACACCCATAATGTTGCTCAAATCTTAAGAGAAAAGATGCTGAGATCAAAAGTAATGCTTGGAGGAGGAGAAGTCTCAAATGCTTATATTCCAAAGTATAGAAATCATGCTGGAAAGTTGGTGAAGATGAAGAAAAACAGTGCTAGATTTACAACTGCACTTGGAATAAAAGTCTTAGAATTCAACTTAGAGTCAGATAAAGCTCAGTACATTCGGTTAGGAAATGACATGAAGAAGAACAGTATTTATTCTCTGAGGGCTGCCATATATCAAACTGGTGAAGGAGATCCAGAGTATAAGGAGCTGAAAGAGATTATGATATCTGAACTTGAGAATGCTGAGAGAAGACTGCTGATTGATTATCTCAGGACTGTACCTGATATTGAAGAAGTCAAGTAAAGTCTGACTGTAAGTTTTTAATATTTTCTATTCTAAGTCAAATTTAAAACTCTGTTTTAAATCAAACTCTGTTATATGTTAAACACTGCATTTGTTAAATGGTTTTGACATCATCAATTATATGTTTAACTTGTACATTTTATTATGAACAAGTTGGGGGAGATTGTTAGATATAATTGCTAATGTTTGTTTATCAGTGTTTAAGCAACAGGTACTGACAAGAGTTTATCAGAAGCCAGTCAGAGTTTAGTTAAACTCTGACAGGGTGAAGAGTTTAAAGGTAGCCGGTCAGAGTTTATTTAAAGTCTGACAAGGTGAAAGTTGAATTAGCTGTCGGTGCTGAATTGAAGATTCTAGAAGCAATATATTCTGAAGATGGAAAGAAGCAGAATATATTGATACAGCTAAGGAGACGGAATAGAAGATAAGAAGCAATCCTTAATTGATAAGTTTTGTATAGCTAACTTGTAGGAATATCAATTAGATAAGGATTGTATGTAGCTGTGTACTATATAAACACAGATAGGTTTTCCCTAGAAGGGACGCGAATATTGATATATTATTCTTGTAACCTAGAAGCTCTTTGTGATTAATTAACATCATAAAGAGAGAAGCTGTTAATATAAATACAGTTTATTGATTCATAAACAGTGTTCTTAATTATTGTTATTCTCATACATACTTGATTATATTGTGTATTCGGCCTAACAAATTAACCTATGGTGGGTTGTTGGGTCCGGTGTGCATTCAGTTGTGGGCTTGGATGTTATAAATGGTATCAGAGCTCTGCTCGGCCGGAAGTGCAGAGACACTACCCGGGTTTAGTATTGTGTGTGGGCTCGACGAGGACGCCGACCCAATAAGAGGGGGTGTTTGTAACATCCCACATCGATTAGAATAAGAGTGTTTGGGGACTTTATAGATACAAGTCAACAATCAATGTACACCAAAAATTGCTAGTTTTTATGGATTAACCTGTTGAGAGTTTCTGGTTCACTATCAAATGATCATTTATCTTCTATCACATAAATCTATGAATATTCTTCGAATTCATGAGGTTATCGGATAAATCGTGTTATACAATCATGACAAGATTGAATTGAAAAAGCAATTTGGAGATTTTTTTTAAAAATAATAATAATTTGTCTTGGTGCATTTGTTCACAATATAAAGGATAAATGATAATAGTCGAAATTTTATGGATGTTACTTTAGAATTTATGTAATGTATAATTTTTAGATACAATTTAGTCTATGAATTAATATATTATTATTAAATGTATTTTCATACTGGTGAGAAAATAAAACGATAAATAACTCCTCAATATTGATTAATACTTTAATATTAATTTCAGATCAAGCTTGTTATCTTTTTATTTTTATTTTTATTTTATTTTTCATGTTAAATGAATATCTTATTCATGTTTAATATTATTATATATATTTAAATAATATATCAAAATAAAGTCTTTTCTCGTATTTGTGAAAATTCAAAACTAAATCTTTTAACTTGATATGAAGTTTAACCTTTTTAAAGTGAAATCTTGGAAATCATAATAAGATATTAGATGGAACATAAAATAGCTACCCAAAGTGGACTAATAACAACCAACTCAAATTATTGAATTTACTTTTTGGTATATATGTATTATATTTTATAATTAATTATGCAATTCATTAACCTAGAAAATATCGCCGCTCTTTGGATTTATATGTGCATTTGTGTCTACGTACACTGTATTTGCATAGTTAATATCGATGATTTGCATATCTATCTATACATTCATGTTTCTCTATGCTTAGTTTACATAATATAATATCATAATTCTATACATTCATGTTTCTCTATGCTTAGTTTACATAATATAATATCATAATTCTATAGATCTTTGAATATATCTTTGTTCTCCCATTTTATTAACACGATAATGGTGTCACAATCTACAATGTCAATGTATATCACATCCGCGTGTTTATAAATTTTCGTATACATGTATTTCTTTTCGTTTATTGGTACAAAATAATGTTTCTCCCAAAATTTTGGTAAACATATCTACCTCTACGAAATTTCAAGTTTGAGAGCTATGATTGAAGATCTATTGCAAAAAACATCTATCGAGGTTACATTTCTTATCTAAAGAATTATTTGACGATTGCTATAATAAATTTTGTGTTATGTTGGTTTCGGTTTAAGTTGTTATTAGAGTTGTTATTTATGAACTAGTTAAAAATGAGATCTTGTTTAGATAAAAGTTAATTGCGGTATATAATGATAATTTTTTCACTACCGGTGTTGCAATTTAATATGTACTGATTATCAATTAGTTAATAAGATTTACGTATGTTTTTCACTATATTTACGCAGGCCTTTTGCCATCTCTTAGAAAAGTGTGTATATATTGTCGTATCTTTAGTACATTGAGTATTTTACTGGATAATAATTTTAAACTTGTATAATTACATGTATATATTTATAGTTATTTTTTTATTTTTTGTTTTAGTTTATTTTATTTTCAAAAATGTAATTTAGTTTTTAGTTTCTAGGCTGATTTCTAGTGGTAGTTGGGTTTGGCTCCTATCATATCTAGTTTGCCTGGAAGTAAGTAGTTCTTGGGTCAAAAGTTTGTAATGTTGTTGGACTTCTGATTATTCTAATATATTTTCTTTCGGCTGTTAAAAAGAAGAAAGATGTACATTAGTCAAATTAGTTTTACTCATCTGTTATAGTGAATTGTAAATTTGTAAATGAAAAAAATATACTACTTAATAAATTATACGCTTTTCACATTAATGAGTATGAGTATTAGTGATGTATTTATTTAATAAAAAAAGATTTTATAATCACTTTACTTATAATTGTTAATTAACATGTGACAATTTTTGGTATCTGTCATACTAATTGTGTGTTTGTTTTTTATAGGTACGAGGTGCTAGATTTTCGCGGGTAATTTAACGTGGGAAAATTGAAGTTTGTTACATATAACACAAGTAAGTTTTTGATTATTCAATATTGATGAGATACTTTCTTATGAAAATTAATAATCATATTCATATAGAAAATATGACATAATAGCAAGATTTGTGTATATCATTATTTTATTTATTTCCTTTTCTTTGAATTATTTTGAAGAACTAATACAGAACTAAAGTAATTCTGTATTTTTAAGTAGGGCGCCGATCTACAACAAGCGATTGTTGGCAAACCATCTTTCTGCGAAAAACTTTTGCAAATAAGAATAACCCTGAAACTCAAAAAAAATCGCGGATAAAATGATGCGGCCTCCTGCATTCACATAAATTTCCCGTGTTAAACCTCTGTGCGATAATTTTCCGCGAACAGATGATTCGAACAAGCGATTGTCAGGGATCAGGACCCTTTTAAATATATTATATCACATTTTGTTCATTATCTATGATTGATTTTTTTAAGAATTAATGATTTTTTTCTAACTTTGTTAAACTATTATTATATTTGTATAGAAAATTGCATAATCATTAAATCATGACAGTATATATATATATATATATATATAATTTGTGTTCCAATTATACATAGTGGCATGATTGTTAAAAAAGACTTGTTGAGACAAATATATTCATGTTACACATCGATTACATTAAGAGAATAATGTTCTTGAGGTTATCTCATGATATTTATTTGAGATAATCAAATAAAATATGAGTATGCTATCATGTTTGTATATTATGACAAGAAATTATGTAAACAAATCAATTACGGATTATGTAAACAAATCAATTACTGATTTTCGACCTGATATCCGATTTTAAAAATCCGGAAATTTGGATATATGATCCGAAAAAATCGGACCGGATATCCGATTCAGTTTTTTTTTATAAATTCGGATTCAGATCCGGATCACAACTTTATACAAAATCGGATATCCAGATCTGATCCGGTTTCTAATATATCTTAAAAAACAATATATTTATATATGTATAATTAAAAATATTATATACAAATAAAATAATTGAACATATGATATATTAGATTAAGTAATAAATTATTATTAATAAATTATTAAGTT
The DNA here is from genome assembly GCA_030848705.1 of Heracleum sosnowskyi. Taxonomy (NCBI): domain Eukaryota; kingdom Viridiplantae; phylum Streptophyta; class Magnoliopsida; order Apiales; family Apiaceae; genus Heracleum; species Heracleum sosnowskyi. The sequence continues at coordinate 24,887,143 of CM061245.1, forward strand.
TGTTGTGTATTGATCGAGTTTATAAGCATTCTAGGTGTAAAATCGTAAGAATACACATGAAATTGTATATTTCAGTGCGCATTTATAAACACAATACCATAAATTTGTACTCGTAATCTTTGGTAAATAAAATTTTAAAATGAAGTTAATGAAAGAGTGTTATTGTTTAATATTATTTTTTCATTTAATATTATAAATTTGAGAGTGAACGTGCATTTAATATCTCTAAAAAAGTACGTAAAAGTACATATTAAACAAATGAATGATAGTTTGATGGGTTAAACTAAAATTAGGAAATTAATAAATTTATAAATGTTAAAATATGAGATTTTGATGTCTAAAATGTTGTAATCAATTTAAAATTTGTAAAGTTAACAATAACCTATCAAAATATAATAAAACTTATTTTTCTTTACAAATTAAAATATATTTTAATTAATTAATTCAGATCCGGATTATCTATTTTCCGATCCGGTTTAAACAGATATTCGAATTCCGGATATCCGATTAAACCGGATCTGGAATAGATTTTTCATAATCCTAAAAACCGAATATCCGATCTGATTTCTATAAACCGGAGCGGATATCCGGTTTTGCTCACCCCTAAATGGGAGAATGGGAGTAGAATGAGCCACAAACTTAAAAAAAAGATATTTGTTTAAAAAATGAGCGTTTAAGGCATTTTATCTAAACTTACCAAAAAACAAATAACAAAAACCAAATTGAAAAAAGTAATCATAAAAATAAAATCATATTATCACTGAAATAATTTGATGAAATAATTACATCAATAATGTGATAAAAATCCTAAACTTTAGGGACAAAATTGACAATCTTCCACCCCTCTTTGACTTGGGGGGTTTGTTTTTATGCCTTTTATAATTTAACAATCTCTCCTCTCTCCTCTCGCTCGGCAATCGTTTCTCTCTCTTAGGGTTTCTTTCAGATCGTCAATCAAATTACCCCCTTTTCATAATCTCCCAAAAAATTAGGGCTTTTATCACAAACATCATCTCCCACCTCTCCTAATCCCAATTCACCATGTGAAATCGTGAAAAACACCTTCAATTTCTCGAATTTCTGAGACTTTTATCATGAATTTACAACCCAATTTACCGAACGATATGATGATGGGGCAAGTGGCCCAGATGTCTAATTCGAGTTATAATGGACAGGCCCAGAATGTACAGGCCTCAAGTGATCGTCGAAACCACCCCGATTCAGAGAAAGTTCGAGGATTTGTGCAGAAGAAGATTTTTGATTTTTTGGTTGCTAGAGGGCAACAACAATCTAGTGAGTTATCGAATAAACGAGTGGCTGATTTCACTAGGTTGGTAGATAGGGCTTTGTTTAATTCGGCTGCCACGTTGGATGATTATATGAATGTCGATACGTTGGAGGTTCGGTTGTTGACTTATTTGAAGGATATGCGGAATAATCAGAAAATGTTGGTACATCATCAGCGACAGATGAATTCCGGGGTAGGGAATCAGCAGCAAGTGAATTCGGGGTTTGGGAATCAGAGTGTTTTGCAGAATCAGCAATTTGTGCACCACGGGAACTCGTCCGGGAATGTTAGTACGATGATCCCGACTCCCGGTATGGGTAACTTGAGTTTTTGGGTTTAATGTGTGTGTTTGTATGTGTGTGGATATTTTTGGATTTTTCGAGTAGTTTATCATTGGTTTAAGTGGTAGAGAAAAATCGAGAGTTTTCAAGAATGAGGCTTTATGTTGGATATTAGTTAGTAATGGTTTAGGGGGTTAGTTGGGGGTATGAATTCGGTAAGAAAGTTGAAAATTTGATAGTCAGGTGATCGGCATTCTTATAATTTGTACTACAAATACTTGGAAGTTGGTACTTTTTTTTTTTACAGTAGCTATGATTTTTACTATGCGGATAATGGCAGTGTGCGTGCATATGTATTTGTGATGATATAGGACTTTAGAGTAGTTCATTATTGTTAAGAGTTCTAGTTGATTGGTTTTGTCTTTTTAAGTGCTAATAAGGGTATCCTTAAATTAAGTACCAATTCAACAATTTTTAAACTGGGACTTTAAAGTTCAAATTTATTTATAAAACAAGAGGTGGTTGGTTTGTGAATATAGCAAGGAAACTGAAATTTGATATTTTTTAGTAGAAAGTAGATATTAAATTTTTACACCCTTTTTATGCAATGCAAATTGGATTATTTTTGTGGAAGACGAAATCTACTAAATATTGAGTTATCTATATTAGAATCTAAGTGGTTAGTAAGCCACAATGAAGCTCTAGCTATATTAAAGAGCCTATAAGTTTTAAGGGAGTTACTAGATTTAAACCGATTGTTAACTTTATGGTCACATCTTTTGTTATCCATGATGTTTAATGTTTTTTGATGTGTATTTTCTTTTTCTCTCTCTTTTTTTTCATGAAAAATACAGGTGGCTTTTTGCCACTTACTGGTGGCATGGGTAGTGCGTCTTCTTTTTCTAATGGTTATCAACAGCCAACTTCAGTCTTTCCCACAACGTCGGGCAGCAATAACATGGTTTCGTCAATGGGTGGCGGTGAGAGAATTCTAAGCCAGATGATGCCTACTCCTGGATTTGTTAACACCAATAATACTGAGTCTTACAGGAGTTTGGAGTCTAGTAATGGCGGTGTGGTTCCAACGGTTGAATCTATGATGGTATCACAGCCCCTGCAACAGAAGCAGCACATCAGTGGTCAAAACAGACGTATGCTACACAATGTTGGTAGTCATATTGGTGGTGGGATCAGAAATGGGACCTTCAGTGGTGGTTTGGGAATGATGACTAACTATTCCCAGTCTGTGAATGGTGCAGGTAGCTTTGAGAACCAACTGCCAATGTCACAAGTGTTGCATCATGATGGGTACGGGAGTGGTAATGCTGATTTTTCTGGGTCTGGTACCGGTAATGTGTATGCTTCTTTGAATGCTCCTGCACTAATGACAAATAATCAGGCCAACCAGTCAGAATTTATCAATGCTCAACAGGATGTACATGTAAAGCCTTTGATCGAACAGTCCGTAAAGATTAATTCTCAATCTCCACAATCATTAACTGAGAATGTTGTGCAGTCTCATCAACAATTTCTCCAGCAACCTAATCAGATTTCCCAACCAAAGCTGCGAATTCAGCCCAACCAGCTAATCCAGCAAAATCAGCAGATCCAGCAAAACCAGAGTTTACCGAGTGGTGAATCACAAATGCACAAAAAACAGGTGAGGTGGTTATTGTTCTTGCGTCATGCTAGATCTTGTAGTGCTGCAGAATCTTGTGCAGAAAAGCACTGCATAATTGTTCAGAATCTGTATAGGCATATTGAAACATGCACATTAACGCAATGCCCATATCCTCGTTGCAATGGTACAAGGTCATTGCTTAATCATTACAAGATATGCAAAAGGTCAGACTGCCCTGTTTGTGTTCCTGTCAGAGATTACATGAAGAAGCAACACATGTGCAAAGAATCTAAGACTAATGATCCTTCTGTTGATGGATCTTTTAATACCTACAATACGATGGATGCCTCAGGTAGATTGATGAATCAGTCAGTTGTAGATATAGAAGATGTAAATCCTCCTGCAAAACGCACAAAGATCGAGCAGCCATTGCAGTCTACAATGCCTGAGCATGAAACTTCTGCCCAGCCACTTCCAGCTTTTCGTGATTCTTGTACTCTGCAGGATGTACAGTATTTGGAACATAGACCTGATGAAACTTTTAGGTCAGTAAAATCCAATGTAACAGTGGTGAAGTTAGAGACTCCTGCACAAGGCGTTCCTCTTGTTGAAGTGAAGAAAGATATGAATGATACCTCTGTGCGATTGTCTGATGGTGTTTTTTCTACCCCTAGTGGTGTTGCTGGCTTTCCTAAGGACGAAAGTTTTAATACTGGGAAAGAACTTGTCCAGACCAAGCCTGAGAGCGTCACATTGCCTGCTGAAAATACGGCTACAACCAAGTCTGGGAAGCCAGAAATAAAGGGAGTATCTTTGACAGAATTGTTTACTCCAGATCAAGTTCGGGAGCACATCACAGGTCTCAAGCAGTGGGTTGGCCAAAGTAAAGCCAAGGCAGAGAAAAATCAAGCAATGGAACACTCAATGAGTGAGAACTCTTGCCAGTTATGTGCAGTTGAGAAGCTTAATTTTGAACCTCCACCAATATATTGCACACCTTGTGGTGTTCGCATCAAACGAAATGCGATGTATTACACCATAGGAGTAGGTGAGTCACGGCAATACTTTTGCATTCCCTGCTATAATGAAACTCGCGGAGAAACTATTTCTATTGATGGAACTCCTTGTCCCAAGGCAAAGCTTGAAAAGAAGAGAAATGATCAAGAGACAGAAGAAGGGTGGGTTCAGTGTGACAAGTGTGAAGCTTGGCAACATCAAATATGTGCATTATTTAACAGTCGAAGAAATGAAGGTGGTCAAGCTGAGTTCACCTGTCCAAACTGCTATATTGCTGAAGTTGAAAGAGGAGAGCGTATGCCCTTGCCACAGAGTGCAGTACTTGGAGCAAAAGATCTGCCAAGAACAATTCTAAGCGATCACTTGGAGCAACGCCTGTTTAAACAATTGAAGCAGGAAAGAATAGACAGGGCAAGAGTCCAGGGGAAAACTTATGATGAGGTCCCAGGAGCAGAATATCTTGTTATTAGAGTTGTGTCTTCGGTGGACAAGAAGTTGGAAGTGAAACCGCGATTTCTTGAAATTTTTCAGGAAGTGAATTACCCGACTGAGTATGCATACAAGTCAAAGGTAGTATTATTGTTTCAGAAAATTGAAGGTGTAGAGGTATGCCTTTTTGCTATGTATGTTCAGGAATTTGGAGCCGATTGTCAACAGCCAAACCATCGCCGTGTTTATTTGTCATACCTGGATTCTGTGAAGTATTTCAGGCCAGAGATTAAAGCAGTAACGGGAGAGGCTCTTCGTACATTTGTTTACCATGAAATTTTGATCGGCTATCTTGAATATTGCAAGAAACGTGGCTTCACGAGTTGCTACATATGGGCCTGTCCTCCACTAAAGGGTGAAGACTATATTTTATATTGTCATCCAGAAATTCAAAAGACCCCGAAATCTGATAAGCTCCGGGAGTGGTATTTGTCAATGTTGAAAAAAGCTTCAAAGGAGAAAGTTGTGGTTGAATTAACTAATTTATATGACCATTTCTTTGTATCTGGTGCTGGTGAGTGTAAAGCTAAGGTGACTGCAGCTCGACTCCCATATTTTGATGGTGACTATTGGCCTGGTGCTGCTGAAGATATTATCTATAAGCTTCGACAAGAAGAGGATGGTGGGAAGCTGCATAAGAAAGGGACAACTAAAAAAACATTCACTAAAAGAGCTTTAAGAGCATCTGGTCAAATTGATCTTTCTGGAAATGCCTCCAAGGATCTTATGTTAATGCATAAATTGGGTGAAACAATCAGCCCAATGAAGGAAGACTTTATTATGGTCCACTTGCAGCATTCATGCAGTCATTGTTGTATTCTGATGACCTCGGGAAACTGTTGGTTTTGCAGCCAGTGCAAAAGTTTTAAGTTGTGCGACAAATGTCATGAAGAAGAACAAAAACTTGAGGAGAGAGATAGGCATCCGATCAATCAGAGGGGGATGCATATGCTCTATCCTGTTGAAGTCACTGGTGTACCTGCAGATACACAAGATACTGATGAGATTCTTGAAAGTGAGTTTTTTGATACCCGGCAGGCCTTTCTGGGCCTTTGTCAAGGTAATCATTATCAGTACGATACCCTACGCCGTGCTAAACATTCTTCAATGATGGTCCTTTACCATCTTCACAATCCGACGGCTCCTGCATTTGTGACTACATGTTATGTATGTCATCTTGACATAGAAACTGGTCAAGGTTGGCGCTGTGAGATATGCCCAGATTATGATGTATGCAATGCTTGTTATGAAAAGGATAGAGGGGTTGATCATCCTCATAAGTTGACTAATCATCCATCAATTGCGGATCGTGATGCACAGAACAAAGAAGCTAGGCAACAAAGAGTTATTCAGCTGAGGAAAATGCTTGATCTACTGGTGCATGCATCTCAATGCCGTGTTCCAGAGTGCCAGTATCCTAACTGTCGGAAGGTGAAAAGGCTTTTTCGCCATGGTATGTACTGCAAAATACGTTCGGCTGGAGGCTGTGTTCTATGTAGAAGGATGTGGCATCTACTTCAGCTTCACGCTAGATCATGCAAAATATCTGAATGTCATGTGCCGCGCTGCAGAGATTTACGGGAACATATAAGGAGGAATCAACAGCAGGCTGATAGTCGTCGACGTGCTGCTGTTACAGAGATGATGAGGCAGCGGGCTGCTGAGGTTGCTGGTGGTTGCTGACATCAAGCTGTGGACGATACGTCAATTAACAGACATGCTTCTGTTCAAGTAGAATGAGTTGGCAAAGATTGTAGTTTTGTTGTTCCTGGTCTTTGTAACACCTACAATCAGGACAGTAAACAACACAAGCAGCTTTCCATTGGTAACTTCTTGTGGCAAGATTACGGTGAAGTTGGTTGACGGTGAAGCGGACCTGATCAATTTTTTCATTCTTATCAGGGGGAATGAGCAATTTTTTGATTCTTAAAGTTAAAATCTTTCCTTCCCTTATAATAAGTAGTTTGTTTAAGCTGTACACAAGTCAGAAATACATGTAGCAGCAGGAGAAAGGAGTTGATATAGATTATGGATTATGTTTTGCCAATATGGCCAGTTATACTTTTGCAGTTCTTTACGTATCATTGACTTCATCACATCTTGTTTGTGTGGTGAATCGTTTCTGTGAAATCTCAATGGTAATATTACTCCGTTCATCCCAAAATTAGCTTTCTTTATTGTTATTCTTTTATTTGGTTCGGGATATATGGAAATGCCTAGTGCTCAGTGCTTGCTTGACAGCATAGCCTATGCTGGATGGACATGTTTAAAAGTCCTGTAGGCTGGGAAAAGGGATGCTTTTCAAATGTGTGGTCGAGGGACCAAATTTAGTTGCCTTTTGAAGTTTATGTGGAGATGGTGATAACTTTTGCCATTTCTTGGATCCTTGTGTATATTTGTATTTAAGCTTTTTAGAACAAATAAATACATTTCTGTCAATTTAGTACCGGTTATGTGATAAATCGTTTGCATAATCAGTTTAATATTTTAGCTCATATTTGACAGTAGAGCTGCAATATTTTGGGCTCATATTTGATAGTTTCAGCTGGATCCGCAGCCAATTTAAACTAGTAAAACCCCCTGGGCTCATTTTTTACAGTTTCAGGTGGTATCTGCAGCCAATCTAAACTAGTGAACGAACATTATGCTTTGTTTGAATGTCAATGATCTGCAGCACTTTGATCTTTAATGGGGGCAGAGTTGGACGGTTTACCCCAATAAGCACAGGTGATATGGAGAACAAAGACTCCAGAGCACTGCTGGAAACTAGTCATATATTGCTTTAGGGTATCTGGAATAATGTTTTTTTGGTATACGTGCTTTTTAAGGTTGGTGAAGCTTACTTGTTAGACTTTTAAGCTGCTAATGAAAATGGGAGTAAAGCCGGGAAAGATGTGAGTCGTGAAATCCTGTGATTTTGCTAAAAAAAATTAATGAGATTAATCCACTGTTGAAATTTTTCTAAGAGATCAAATAAAGAGGGAAAAAAAAAAAAAATCTTCCACAGGGATAAAACAAGATTTACTTGCAACTTTATCTTAATATATACATAAGATGCACACAACTTTTGTCACTGTTCGACTGCAATCTACATCGCAATTTATATTAAAATGACTAGCGAAGCTCCCAAAGTTTTCTCTGAAACCTGTGCAGCTTACATGCATGATAAACATACCGAGTTGCAACTGATATCACATTCCCTACAACGGAAGAACCTCCAAATGCCTGTGTGTTATTGCCTTCTTCTAATTATTAATCGTAACCTGCAGATGCCAGAAACATATCAATTACAGTCTTCATATGATGAATTGTGACCTGCAGTTGCAAATGAGTAGTCAACCTTACCAGGATGCCCAAACTCTAAATAGTACAACTACCTTTGCGTTCATCTAGTTAATCATAAACATTCCTGTAAAATTTTTACTCATACTGTGACGTAATAATCCAGAAATTACATCTACATATAGGGAACAAACAATTTTAAAATAGCATATACTTCTCAAGTACTATAACATACTAGTTATTACATATTCCAGATTGCTTAAATATTTAAGGAAAGATTAAGAATATAACACAAACTTGACATTTTTTCCACGGAGAAGGCGCCTTACTGCTTGACACCAGAAAAATAAGTAATTAACTATGGCTCATCTTCCACTACAAACCATTACAGTCAACAAACTTCCAATTTTTTTTTTGCTAAATACAAACTCTATACAAAGTAATTGACGGTTTTAGAGTTGTGGGCAGAAATGGTTTGTATATGAACACAAGCCTAACCACTACCTAACTTTCTTTTAAATTTGTCCTTTGTCGCTCTTTTATGCAGCACTAGACAATTTCATATGGAGGATACAGAGGAAGAGATCTACAGTGCAACCTATGACACTATACTACAGACGTTTATTTGAATCTGTGACAAAAAGAAAAGCACTACTCAACAAATTTACACCACCAAGTGGCAAGCAGCAAGCTACATTTAAGAGTTACACAGCCAATAAGTTCTCCACCACCAACTCTACTCCAAATGATTCATTTTATCACTGAGCCACAAAGTTAGAGCTTGTAGTGGTGTGACAAATCAAGAATATTAAGGATTCAGTAGTTATAATTGGCAAAACTAATTATCAAGTTTCTGCTTATAATCAGAAGCTTAATATTGTGTGTTAATTTAAGAGTCTTGTCTTGTCAAACAATACAATTTCTGATTATTTATGTTGCAGATATAATTTTGGGCATCTTGTAGGATCCAGTTAAATAAATAACTACATATCTTGTATACTCCATCTGGTCCATTGTAGAAATCTACAATTTTTTATTAACAACAATATCTTTCTAGATCTCCATTTATATTTTCAAATTAAAATATTATTCAAGACTCTCTTTTATATGTAATTTTTTGTCAAAATCTCTTTCTCCACCTTCACACATCAGAAGAGTTCCTATTCCACCGCAATCTCATAATCATTGTGGTTAATCTCGATCTCTGTTATGTTAACGTAATAAAGATTTATTATTGATACAGGAAAAGCGTTTTGTAACTATATTTATCAAGTGCATTTTTTGGGAGAAGTAACCAGCTCTGGTTTCTACATACCAAGTAGTTACTAGGTACATAATTTTTTTTTCTATGTATTAAATCATAGACATGATAAAGTTTTACACTATTGGTCATCACAGCTTCATTTTTTCCACAGACAAACACAGAGGATAAGTAATATGAAAACAGAGGATAAGTGTGCAATAAAATCAGTAACCTAATCGTCAAAATGAAATTGTGTTGGTAAAAACATTGCATACCTCTTCTTAGCTCTTTCGCTTTCCATTTTCTTGCCACATGTTGTCTACCTACATGCCCCTACATGCCCCTGACAAATGTATCCATAAGGTGAAACAAGACTCTCCTGGTACAAAGCCACATCAAGTCTACCTGCCCTTTCTCGCAAATTAACATCAAGATTCATACTTATGCGTCTTACTGGATCATACAAAACAAGTTTTTCACAATTAATCATCAAAATGACTTTATCTTCTACAAAACAAACCGGGAATAAAAACATCATGCCACCAGTGTTAAAAGCTCCTCCGAACGATAATGTCCTAATCCAAGACTCTTTCACCCCATACTCCATCATAATCCACATCTCCAAAAATGAATCCCTATCCCGCTCCGTAGACAAAACACAAAAACACCCTCCCATCACTCCCAAAGCCTTAATCCCCCTCTCATTCATATTCCCCATCAAAGGCAAAATCCTAAATTCCTCTTTAGCAAAATCAAACCCTATAATTTGATTCACAGGTGGAAACTTCCCACCAAACCCTAACCAATGAACCACACCATTAACACAAACAGGTTTCACCCACGGAAGAACCCGAAAAGGAACCCGAGCCAAAACCGTCTTCCAAGAATCAGTTTTAGCCGAATAAGCCCTGATCACTTGATCACCAACACCAGTATTATCAGTACCAATACTAACAACCATATAGTCATCACACACCTCAACATACCCAAACCCCGAAAGCCTGATCCTGGCATCCCCTGGAAACCTTCCAGGATCAGGCAAAACCCGATATTCTCGTGTCGTAGGATTCAACAAAGAGTATGTATTTGGAGGATAAAACAGGCATACTAACCCATTACAGGACCCAACTAACTCAATAACTTCGCCGCGACGATTATCAGCAAGATTTATAGGAATTTTAAGAGGAAGTACATGAAGTGGAGATCGGTGATTGTTGTGGAAGATGTTGAGAGTGTGGAGAGTTGAAGTGGAGACAAGAAGTTGATGTTCGAGTTGAGAAATTAGGTTAAGGTGAGTTTTAGTCAAGTGGTGAGAAGTGATTAGGGTTTTAAAGGGTTTTGAAACACATTTGAGTTGGCCTAGTGTTTTGATGGGCAGTCTTGTAAGAATGTTAGTGTTGAGTTCAAGTGGTAAATTTTCCATTACAAGAGTAGAACAGAGGAGATTGATAGATCACTCTGTGTTTGGTAAGAAGTTGATGATGATTACTTGGCAGTAGACTTGTAGTTTTTGAGTCAATTCTTGACTTGCAACTTTGAATTTGCAGAATATTCTCCGTTGGGTGTGGGTTGGTTTCGATTATTAATTACTTGTTCTCTCGTCAGAAACTCACCAGTCACCACCTCTCTCTGAACTACAAACCCTACAGCCTTTAGGAAGTGGGCCTTCAAGACGGGCCCAAGGAGTGTTGAGGAGGTGGACATGGATTAAAATTGGGTTGAGGGCTAAAAAGTATTTTTAAGATGGGTTTTGTAATCGAGGCCCACTTACAGTTATGAATGTACAGTCAAATTATCGTGGTCTCCGAATATTATCTTTCGAAGTCATAGTGGTCTTTGGAAATTATGTTTTTTGAAATCTATAATTATCGGTTTTCGATTTTATATTTTTAAATTCACCCCAAAATTAAAAAAGATTATGTTTATTATATATACTAGTGCTTGACCCGTGCTACGCACCGAAAACACAATTTTAAAAATTTTAAATTTTTTTAATATAATTATAAATATGTTATATAACAAAACTCATATTAATTTTTATTCCACATACTTTTACTAAATATACGCATACATGTATTAATAAATATAAAATATATTATTGGTTGTTAAGAAAATAAATATTTATAATTAAAAATTAAATATTGAATGCATACAATATTGATTGAACAAATTAACTCCTTTTTATATATAATAAGCGTAAGGGAGATCTTATCCAAAACTTTGGTCGGTCACTGTACTATCAAAAGTATATGATCCGTTGGATTATAAAACTATAAATATTCAAATAGATGAGGACCGTTAGATATAATATTAAAAATTGTATTTGATTAATAATATGATATTATTTAAATACTATAAGGTGTATTTTGATAATTTAAACCAATTATAAATAGGTTTTCTATATTGAATAAAAATCTTTATGTAAAAAATCGTAATTATCTTTTCTATTTAGTTTATGGATAGTTCTAGTTAGATAATAATTATTAAACCATCATTAAATTAAAGATAATTTTGTTAGCTTCGCGTGGGCTGTAAAATTGTTAAAATCTGTTGTCTAAAACTCAAGATAGAGCCGAAACAGTAAAGTGATTATCTAAATTTTAATATATTTTTTTAATTTAAACCAATTATAAATAGGTTTTCTATATTGAATAGAAATCTTTATGTAAAAAATCGTAATTATCTTTTCTCTTTAGTTTATGGATAGTTCCAGTTAGATAATAATTATTAAACCATCATTAAATTAAAGATAATTTTGTTAGCTTCGCGTGGGTTGTAAAATTGTTAAAATCTGTTGTATAAAACTCAAGATAGAGCCCAAACAGTAAAGTGATTATCTAAATTTTAATAATTTTTTTTATTATTGTAGCACCAATTTAATTTTTTTCCTAATTCTTTTAAATTTATAAATTCTATGTTTATTTCAATAAAATATTAAAATCAATTTAAGAAAAAATTAAAATCGATCTGGTCCGTGTACGACCACTATACGACCAAATTAATTATTACAGTTAGATCTTAAATAGATCGATGAGAATTGTTAGATCTAATATTAAAAAGTGTATTTGATTAATAATAGAATTATATTTAAATACTAAAAAGTGTATTTTAATAATTTAAAATTTTTCTATGTAAAAATTCTTAAATATATTTTCTCTTTAATTTATGTATAGTTCGAGTTAGATAATAATTGTTAAACCAAATATCAAATAACAATTCATATCGATTACAATATTAAAAATTATCAATATAATGCTCATGTATATCATATAACAATGATACATGTGGACCCTGCGTTATAAGAGACTTAGGAGAACTCATGTACATGAATAAATTTAAACATTTTTTTCTGAAAGAACATAACAATTTGATTAATCCAAATTATAATTATATTATTTTACATATAACAAACATAAAAGGATAATATCAAAATATTATTAAAATATTGAGGGTTTCATATTCATAAATAATAATTTTGAATATAATACTTAACCATCTTTTCTTTTCGGTTTATGGGTAGATCACTGGTCAAGTTAGATAATAATTATTAAATCATCATTAAATTAAAGATAATTTTGTTAGTTTCACATGGGTTGTAAAATCGTCAAAATTCAATTTCTAAAACTCGGGATAGAACCCAAATAGTAAAGTGAGTATCTAAATTTTAATAAATATTTTTTTATAATTGTAGCACCAATTTATTTATTTTTCCACTAATTCTTTTAAATATAGAAATTTTATCTTTCTTTCAATAAAGTATTAAAATAAATTAAGAACAAATTCAAATCGATAAAGACTATAATAATATGAGAATAAAATTTTATATAATCATAACATAATTTTTATACTGTTTAATAATTTTAAAGTAATAATGTATTTTAAAATTTTATATACACTATAAATAAAACCGAAACATTAAAAGTAAAAGCAGTTAGTAAGATACTTATATCAGTATGTACTTGATATCCTTATTATATTAAACTCTTTGATATAATAAGCATAATAGGGATTTATCCAAAATTTTGATCGTGATAACCAAATTAATAAGGACTATTAGATCTTAACTAGATAAATGAAAATCGTTTGATCAAATATTAAAAAAGTGTATTTTATTTATAATAGGATTATATTTAAATTCTAAAAAGTGTATTTTGATAATTTAAACCAAATATACCAAATATAAATAAGTTTTTTATATTGAATAGAATTCTCCATGTAAAAAATTCGTGACTTTCTTTTCTCTTCCATGCACAATTCCAGTTAGATAAAAATTGTTAAACCATCTTTTAATTAAAAATAATTTAATTATCTTCACGTGGGGTGTAAAATCGTCAAAATCTGATTTTTAAAACACAAGATAAAGCCCAAATCAGTAAAGTGAGTATTTAAATTCTAATAATGATTATTATGTCATCATTATTTTAACGCCAATTTAATTACTTTTTTCTAACTATTTTAAATTTAGAAATCTATGTTCAAAAATTAAAATCAATCTAAGAAAAATTCAAATCAACAAAGAATATAATAATATGAGGATAAAATTTTATAAAATTGTGCATATTTTTTATCCTATTTTATTAAGTTATAGATCATAACTAATCAAATATAATTTATTATTAAATAATAAATTATACGCAAATGGTGAATTTGTTTTATAAGCACTCATAGAGACCTAATTTCATTATTAGCAGGACTATATTCATATTAAAAAAAAACCGTATTTTGAAATTGTAGACTCAGCTACATAACAGACCTAACTTTTTTAACCTATATACATTGTAAATTATTAAATTCGAAACTTTAAAAGTTTGTTAATCAATTAGTATAGTACTTTTCTGAAAAATCGTACTTTACAAAAAATATTATCAAATAACCTATGTCTCAAAGAAAGAAAATGAAAAAGAAAAAATTCAAAAAAAAACCTGTAAATTTTAATATGTTGTTGGTAGATTCAAATCTTAGATGATTCTACATGATAATTTTACTATTATATGTATCGTTTCTCAACAATTTAATTTGAAAGATCCAACGATTATGAATTGAGCGATCAAACAAAACGACCAAACTTATAAGAAAACTTTCATAATTTAGTCTTTAATATAATAACATAGATATTTACGGGATATACTATAAAAAAATGAATTTTATACAGAATTTTGATCGTCACGGTATACTACTTTAAAAGAAGAACTATTACAAAAAAAATTATATTTTAATTGATAATTTATTTTCTCAAAAGTTCAAAGTTCCCGCATCATTAACATATTACAAAAAAGAGTATATTATATTTTAGCAATAAATATTTAAAAAAATTAAAAAATAAAAAAATATAAGTATTAAGAAAAATTAATCTTGTTATCCTGATAGTTTGGTCATAAATACCGCCAAAACATTCTCAACCGTTAGATCCAATACTTTTAAAAATAGATGATCAAGATTATATCATATAAAAAGAAATTATTATCTAAAAATGATATAAGTTAAAAGATATTATATTAGGATTGGATTTTCCAAAAAGTTAAAACATAAAAATAGTTGTAATTAAATAAGGAAACACATTTATAACCAAAATAATAAAAATCGTTTAATCTTAAATAGATAGGTGAACACCGTTAGATTTAACATTAAAACATGTATTTGGTTAATAAAGGTTATTCTAATAATCTAAACTACATATAAGTTAAGTTAAGTAGATTTCCTAAATCGAATAGAATTCTCAACATTAAATTTCGTCACTTTATTCTCTTTTTAGTTTTAGAATAGTTTTTAATTGAAAAAGAACTATTAAACCACAACTAAATTAAAGATTATTTTGTGAATTTCATGTGAACCGTAAAATTAGCCAAATCTAACTTTTATAACTCAATATAAACAAATATTAAATTGAGAGTGTAAAATATAATAAATATCAAATTTTTAACTATAATTTTTTTTGGCTAAATCTTTTTTAACAATAATTTAATCATGTAAACTAATAACTTTTAAATATTAAAATATTCATAAATAAATATAATTATAAATATTAAAAAAATAATCGCGTGTTACATCGTAATAAAAATATAATTATAAACAGAATAATTATAAATAAAATTTAAGTAACTGTGCATCACACATTCGCACGGGCTATAAGCTACTATATAAAATACTACCATCATAACAAAATAACATAAAATACGATATCAAAATTGTTTAAAATGTACCATTAAATTTTAAATTAATAAAAATGTTGAACGTCCTAACCCATTTTAAAATTAACGTCCTAACCCATTTTAAAATTATACTTCTTTTTAATTCCATGAGATATGCGTTTATTTGTTTCCGATTTTGACTATAGATTATCATCAATGAAATTATCATTATTAGTTGAATCATGCACGTGCTTCAAAAGAAACAAAATGGTTGAGTTATTAAGAATGAGAAAGATAAATTTGATATTGGACAAATATCACAATTAATTATTTTAATTAAAAATTATATGTTCACAACGACATAATCAACATTGTATGAAATGATTTTGGATTCTTGTGTGGGCGTTGAAACTCTAGAGTTTGAACTAATTTTACCACATTCGAGGCAAACCATATTGTGCTGCTATAAACTAAGTTTCAATCATTCAAAGATACAGTGAGTGTCTAGATTTCTTCTGTGATGATTTTCAATTTTTTACGATATTGGTTTTCATTTTGTTCTGATGACGTATGTTTTAAATTTCTTAGAATAAATTTTAAACTTACATTTAATATGCTATATTTTTAGAATTTTGTATTTAGTACGTCATTATCATTGGTCACAAAGGTCGTCGTCAACATTTGTTGATATTGACTACACCACTTCATAATATTTGGACTACTTCACTTCAATTAATAATGTGGATGGGTATCCTAAACCTAATAAAATTACATATAATTATGGTAAAGAGGATAATAAGAAAAAAAAAATTCGAACAATTTAATTTATTGGACATGATGACTCTTATTCGGGTTTAATCACTGCTTCTTATTAAACGCGGGGTAGAAGTTTATTAGAGGATTTATGAGTTAGGAGAAGATTCTGATTCAAGTGATTTCCTTTTAGGTACTAGTCAAAGAGCCGGAAAGGAGTCAGTGGTTGACGTATCCGTAGGAAAACAAGAAGCAGAGTAGCCGAATCTTCTCTATTAAGGCAAGTGTACTAATCCCATTTTGCCATTCATATTTAAATTTCATAATTATTTGTTCGTCATATGCCATCATTGGTATCCCTTTTTGCCATGATTAAAAACAAGTGACAAGCCTTGTCCCTATCTATATCCAATGTTTAGAATAACTTGATTCAGATTTTGTTGTTGACTCCCTATTTTATGGCATTGAAATCCTGAAACTGCAATTTGTTCATAATTCATGATTCACACATACTTGCTCGTTGAAGAGTGGATATTGTCAAACCTTGTCATATTTCTTTACTCATTAAACAAGGAAAAATCTCATTTTGAAATTCTTATTGATATTTGTCTCGAAAGTTGGAATAGTTTTGACCGAGGCGCCGGTCTTTTATATTATGAATGTTAATTAAGGCCAATGTGTTGCCTATGGATCCATTTATATTTGAGAATCATGTGCGGCATGGTTCGGAGCTAATGCGTAGGCTGATCACCTAGCTTAGCTCGTATCGTCTTATCGTGATATTCCAACTACTTCTTTTATATTGAATTTGAAATCAAAGAACTTGAGAACAATATTTATAGTCTTTTGATTTCCTTTATGGACTTGATATATTCTTGTGAATGAAACATTAACATCCTATCCCAGCTATGAAATTTTGTAAACTTAACCTCATTTAGTTATCATTTTGTTTTGAACCCGAATTTATTTATTGGCACTTGCTGAGCTATTTAGCTCACACCTTTGTTCCTAACCCTTTCA
Organism: Heracleum sosnowskyi; assembly: GCA_030848705.1. Lineage (NCBI taxonomy): Eukaryota > Viridiplantae > Streptophyta > Magnoliopsida > Apiales > Apiaceae > Heracleum > Heracleum sosnowskyi. The sequence continues at coordinate 24,904,265 of CM061245.1, forward strand.
GCTAGGTATAAGAATGGTGCGTACAATTCAAACAGCCCGTAAGATGATTGGTGGTTCAGGAAGGGCCTATAGGGAACAATTCAATCAGGTAGGACTTGAAACCAGCAGGGTCATGTAAGCTAGTTTTGGGATAGATGTGGATTATGTTAGCTGTTGGTTGTAAGTCTAAAGTTTGGTTTTATTCAGATTTTAATATCTTTTGGTTAGTATGTTGTTTCACACTCTTACTCGGTGGCGTTCTAGGGATATGTTTTGTTATGTAATATATTATATTTATGCTCATCATAGTTAGCATGTTCTTTTTATTTATTAGAATAGTGGCACCTAGTTGGGGTCGTCACAGGTTGGTATCAGAGCCACGGGTTTGAGTCACTGAAACAATATAGGATTAAGATGATGAGTTAGGTAAATAAGAGAAATTTTGAAGGTAGATTGATCAATTAGTAAATAAGGTAAGTAGACAATAAGACCTTGCCTTGGGGAGTTATTTTGAGATAAGTGATGTTAGTAAATAAGTTAAATAGAAAGTTTATGCCTTTAACCTATATATATATATATATATATATATATATATATATATATATATATTGATTCGCAGAGGCAGATGCAGAGGCAGCTTGCCTCAGATTCGAGCTCAGATTCAGAGAGTGATTCACAGGGATCTCGTGAGGTGTCTCTAGACTCCGTACTCGTCACTGGTGCATCATCATCCACTACTACCACTACTCCGGCTACTATTCCCTTTTCTGTCTATGAGGCATTGGTTCGAGAGTGTGATGGGCTTTATGGCCAGAACAGTCAGCTTCGAGGAATGATCGATTCACTTTATGAGCAGGGCCGCACACAGCCGCATGACCCATCCGTGGCCGCTAGACTCAGTGCACTTATTAGGACAACTACAGATCAGTTACGCAGCATGCTGATGCCGAGGAACATGCGGGTTGGAGAGGGCCAGTTGCTGATTCAGATGATGATTGATGAGCTCCAGAGGATTGTGGATAGTATGTAGATGGTTCTGGTTGGAGTAGTTGATGAGTAGCATTGACTGTAGGGATAGCTTAGTATCACTATCGTTTTCCCTTAACCTATAGGAAATGTCATCGGATTGTATTATCTATTTCAGAACTTTGTGTACTACGATCTAGACTATGTGTAACTGTGAACCCTATTTGGCTTCGGCCTATCTATTGTGATATTGTTCTTGCCATAATTCATTCTTAATGCTTCATCATTTGATTATCATTGCTCTATACCATCTGATATCTGATGTTACCCGTTTCTGTATAACCCCGTTGTTAAAATTATTAAACTCTTGCGTATTTTCTTTCAGTAAGACGACTTCCAAAAATGATCAAGTGGACCCGAATAATAATCAGGGAAACCAAAACCCTCCTGTAAGAAATCAGGAACAGGTTGAGCAAGAAAACCTCAATATGGTAGAACTTCTCGGACTGTTAAGACAATAAACGATAAATTTGGCTCAGCAACAGCAACTTCTACAACAACAACACCAACAACTACAGCAACGACCTGTTCAGACTACGGTAACCTTTAAATCTTTCCAAGTTGTTAAACCTCCGGAATTTCGAGGAACAACTGATCCTGTGGAAGCTCAAACATGGTTAAAAGAGATTGAGAAAGCGTTTAGCCTAGTTCAAGTGGAAGAGAACCAGAAAACTGCATTTGCTAGTTATTTCTTGAAAGGCGAGGCAAACTATTGGTGGGAATCGGTGAAGGCATTGGAAGCAAGGGAGATAGTGACATGGAGCAGATTTAAGGAGCTATTTTTGGAAAGATATTTCCCCAAATATATGCAAACTCAAATGGAGTTAAGGTTTTTCGAGTTAAAACAAGAGAACTTGAGCGTCACAGAGTATGAGAAAAAGTTTACGGAATTATCTAGATTTGTACCAGAGTACGTGGATACTGAAGAGAAGCGAGCCAAAAGGTTCCAGCAAGGGTTAAAACCATGGATTCGAGGCAGAGTGGCGGTTTTTGAGTTGACAATGTATGCAGGAGTTGTTCAAAAGGCAATTATTGTGGAAGGGGAAAGTGAACAGAATCAAAAGGAGAAAATGAATAAGAAAAGAAAGTTTAGCTTTGCTAGGGATGGCGCAGACCAAGGAGGTTCGGAAAATAGAATGAATCGGAAGCCTAGATTTCAATCAAATGTCAGAACTGGACACAGAGATCACGGAAGAAAACCTCAGGGCCCGAGCCCACAGAAACCTCCGCAGTCTTCTATACCGGAATGTAAGATTTGTTCAAAGCGACACATGGGGGTATGTACTCGAGCAAATTTGGTATGTTTCAAGTGTAATTCAAAGGGGCATTATGCGAGTGAGTGCAAGAATGTCAAGCAGAATGTAACTTGTTATAAGTGTGGAAAGATCGGACATATCTCAAAGGAATGCAAGGCACCTACGAATAATAATCTGATGAGACTGACAACAGCGCCCTATCCTATCAACCAGGCACCAACTATCCAAGCTCCGGATAACCAAGCGACATAGCAACAGAATCCAACTTATCAACCTTCTAGGTTTTCCGCTCAGGCAAGGACATTCAATATGAATATGAGAAATGCAGTTCAAAGCTCAGAGGTGGTGGCAGGTACGCTATCTGTAAATAACAATTTAGCTAAAGTACTAATAGACTCTGGGGCTACGCGATCATTTGTTTCTATGAAATTTGTGGATAAATTGGGATGTGAGATTAGAAAATTAAATGAAGCTTTGAGTATAGTTTTAGCAAATCAAGACCGAGTAATGGTAGATAGAATTTGTCCACAGTGTGAAGTGAATGTTTCGGGACAGTTGTTTCCGGTTACATTAATACCTTTTCAGTTAGGGGAATTTGATATAATTTTGGGAATGGATTGGCTAGCTACAAATGAGGCACAAATTGGCTGTAGAAATAAGAAAGTAATTTTGCGAGCTCCAAACGGCAACGTAGTGATTTTCAAGGGACAAAAGCAAACCAAAACGTTTCTAACCATCATGCAAGCAAAAAGAATGTTACGACAAGGATGCCAAGCATATCTCGCACATGTTGTGGATACGAGGAAAGAAGAACCGAAAATTGAGGAGATTCCAGTGGGTAACGAGTATCTGGATGTGTTTCCCAACGAACTTCCTGGATTACCTCCCGATAGACAGATGGAGTTTGCTATTGATTTAATCCCCGGCGCGGAACCAGTTTCTAAAGCCCCTTATAGAATGGCACCCGCAGAAATGAAAGAATTGGCAATGCAACTACAAGATCTTCTAGATAAAGGCGTCATTAGACAAAGTGTTTCTCCGTGGGGCGCACCTGTACTCTTTGTGAAGAAAAAGGATGGAAGTATGAGGCTATGCATCGATTATAGAGAGTTGAACAAGTTGACTATCAAGAACAAGTATCCTCTACCAAGAATTGACGATCTATTTGATCAACTAAAAGGAGCTTCGTGCTTTTCCAAGATTGATATGAGATCCGGATATCATCAACTGAAGATCAAGCCTGAAGATATACCGAAAACAGCCTTCAGAACAAGGTATGGACATTATGAGTTTTTAGTGATGGCTTTCGGGTTGACTAACGCACCAGCAACTTTCATGGACCTTATGAATCGAGTATTCAAGAAGCATTTGGATAAGTTCGTGATTGTATTCATTGATGACATTCTCATTTAGTCCACTACGAAAGCGGAACATGATGAACACTTGAGGATAGTACTAGATACTCTAAGAAAAGAGAGGTTATATGCAAAGTTTTCAAAGTGCGAATTTTGGATGAAGGAAGTGCAATTTCTTGGGCACATAGTCAGTAAGAAGGAGTTAGAGTGGACCCGTCCAAGGTAGAAGCAGTACAAAATTAGGAAAGACCAAAGACACCAACGGAAGTAAGAAGTTTCCTAGGATTAGCCGGATACTACAGAAGATTTGTAAAGGACTTCTCAAAGATTGCGACACCTTTAACTAAGCTTACTCGAAAAAGTCAGAAATTCGAATGGAACGAGAAGTGTGAAGAAAGCTTTCAAGAGTTGAAGCAAAGATTGGTAACTGCTCCAGTTTTAATCTTACCAGATGATAAAGGGAATTTTGTGATTTTCAGTGATGCTTCGCTTAAAGGGCTGGGATGTGTGCTGATGCAACATAACAAGGTTATTGCGTATGCTTCTAGGGAATTGAGACCACACGAGCAGAGGTATCCTACTCACGACTTAGAATTGGTAGCTATTGTGTTCGCACTTAAGATTTGGAGACATTATCTGTATGGCAAGAAATGTGAAATCTACACGGACCATAAGAGCTTAAAATATATCTTCACCCAGAAGGAATTGAATTTGAGGCAACGAAGATGGTTGGAGTTGATCAAGGATTACGATTGCACTATCAATTACCACCCGGGCAAAGCAAATGTAGTAGCAAATGCGCTGAGCAGGAAAGAGAGATTTAAAATGTTAACAATGACCGCGGAGTTGTTCAGAGAGTTTGAAAAGTTGGAAATAGAATTTTGTGTACCGGGAGCTACCAAGGAAAAGATTTATACTATGACGTTTCAACCAGAACTGTTAGAAAAGATTCGAAGATGCCAAGAGGAAATTATGAGTCAGAAGATGAATGATTTGACAGGAGAGGAAATTTGCACACAAAAGGACGATAAAGGAATCTTAAGATTTTCTTCAAGAATTTGGGTGCCAAACGTGACAGAACTGAAGAATGAGATTTTACATGAAGCTCATAGCTCAAGGTATTCGATTCACCCTGGAAGTACCAAGATGTATCACGATCTGAAAGAGAACTTCTGGTGGCCTAATATTAAGCGAGAAATTTCTGAATGGGTTAATAAATGTTACACATGCCAGAGAGTTAAGGCCGAGCATCAAAGACCTAGCGGATTGATACAACCTTTGGACATTCCTGCGTGGAAATGGGAGCACATCACTATGGATTTTATTGTGGGATTACCGAGGACTAAAGCAAATCATGACGCTATATGGGTTATTGTAGACCGATTGACCAAGTCTGCTCACTTTTTACCAATAAACGAAAGATTTTCAATGGACAAGTTGGTACATCTATATCTGAAAGAAGTTGTAATTCGACATGGGGTTCCAGTAACGATCGTGGCGGACAGAGATCCAAGATTTAACTCTAGGTTTTGGAGACAATTTTAGGAATGCTTAGGAACCAAACTCAAGATGAGTACCGCTTATCACCCTCAGACAGACGGTCAAAGTGAAAGGACCATTCAAACAATTGAAGACATGCTTAGAGTTTGTGCGATAGATTTTGCGGGGAGTTGGGATGAACATCTACCACTGATAGAATTTTCATATAATAACAGCTACCATGCTAGCATTGGAATGCCTCCGTATGAAGCATTATATGGGAGAAAATGTCGATCACCTATATGTTGGGATGAAATTGGAGAGCGTAAACTGTTAGGACCAGAACTAATCCAGCAAACAAAAGAGACGGTGGAACTCATTCAACAGAGACTAAAGGTGGCTCAAGATAGACAAAGAAAGTATACCGACCCAAAACAAAAACATGTGGAATTCGAAGTAGGGGATCAAGTGTTACTTAAGATAATTCCATGGAAGGGTGTAACCAGATTTGGAAAGAAAGGAAAATTGAGTCCTCGATATTTGGGACCATTTGAAGTTTTAAATCGTGTGGGGAAAGCTGCTTATGAGTTAGCCTTACCGCCACAGTTTCAGCATATTCATAATGTGTTTCATGTGTCAATGCTCAAGAAGTATGCAGCAGATTCTACTCATGTTATAGAGTATGGGCCAAAAGAGATTCAGCCAAATCTATCCTTTATAGAACAACCTGTTAAGATTTTTGATCGTAGTGAAAAGACTCTTAGAAATAAAGAAGTTGTATTAGTAAAGGTTTTATGGAGGAATCCCAGGGTTGTGGAAATAACTTGGGAATTATATAGTGAAATGATGGAGAAGTATCCAAATTTATTTATGTTAGGTCCTGATAAGTTTGTAGAAGGGGGGTTGAATACAAACTATACCGTTTTATCGAAATTTGTCCTTTAAATAATTTAACAATTAAGAAAATTTAATGCGGAATATAAATGAAACAAGATTCAAGTTAAATATAACTTATATTAAACTTGAAGGGTGTTGCAAATACAATACGGATTACAAAGTATTTATCTCAAACAAATTAATACAAATTTAGAATAAATTCGACATGAACTTTTCTAATATTTGTAATAAAAAGATCGAATGCTAAAAGCAATGTTCGAGATAAATTCTAGGGATATAAATCCGCTAGATAATCAAAGCAATACAAGTAATCAACTTCTAGTGGTTTGGATTTAACAATACAAACTAGAATTAATTGCTTGAGAAGAAATGAGATCAAAAAGCTTTCTTGTTCTTGAGAAAATGTCTTCTGTATGTTTTGATAATTCTCTGCACACTTTTCTGTCCAGCCGTCTTGATTTTATACCAAGTCATAAGACTTGTATGACCTGTTAATTAAATCAAAATGATTTAATAAAACAAATTAATACACTTGTATGACCTATGAATTGAGCTCTGTAGAACCATGCTCCTTCAATAGAACCTGCAGAAAGTGTTCGGTATGACCTCAAGTTTTTCTAACAACTATTCGGTAGAACCTCCAAAAGCAATTTGTATGACCTCAAATTCTGTCCCTGTATGACCTTAGATAAACTAACCTGTATGACCTGAAAGGAGTCGGTAGAACCTGGAATCTTTACAGACCAGGTCATACCGAGTTTTCTAAAGGTCATACAAGTATAGTTAGAAAATCCTTTTAATTTATTTAGTTAGATTAAATTAATTCTTTTATAGAATTAAGTTAATAAATAATTTAGCCAACTAAATTAGTTAATCTAATAAATAAATTAATTCTAATAGAATTAAATTATAAATTAAATTAACTTAACATGAAAGGAATTTAATCTAAAAACCAAGTTTACTCTATCTCCTGAAAACCACTGAATGTAGATGATTTAATTCCACTGATTGACGTCGTCATTCGATGCACTGTCTGGTTCATGAATAACTGACATCAAATGAAAGTTCTTCATCTTTAAAACATTTAAAGCTGTGGCTTCTTTTCTTTAGCTCTGATTAAACTCTGTATCATGTACTTCTTCTGTCACAAACTGGAAATCTCTGTCACTGTAGTAAATCCACTTCCTTGAATACTTCACTGAGGCTTGAACAATAAATTGAACTTCTTTCAATGTAGAATAACTTCAAGTCTGTAGATGACTTTAATTCTCCATTCTCTTGACAGATAAAACTCTCTGAGATTCCTGTGACATATTAACTTATTATTTACTTATTACATACTTGTTTAAATTAAGTTGTTTCCTCGGAATATTAATAGGCCTAAACATATGCCTTTCAATCTCCCCCTATTTGTTTGTTAGAGAATAACAATCAAATACCTAGAGGATAACTCAACTAACTTAAACAAGAAATAGAAATGACTTTTAAGAGCCAAGTAAATAACAAGAAAAGTTCTGGTTTATATATATAACATTTCCAGATTCAAACATACAAGATAAATACAAGATAGTTGTTCCTCTAGCCTGAACAAGTGATAACATAGATTCTATCTTGATCTACCTAAGCATAACAAAGATGTATACATTAAAAACTTATGCTTCCTTCACTGATTTCTCCTTCTTCTTCTTCACTTTCTTCAACTTCTTCTAGCTTTTCCAACAATTCTTCATCAAGAACTTTATCTGATTCAGAAGCAAAACTTGATGGCATGATTGGTTGAGGAGTTACTTTCTTGAGTTTGTTCTTGAGTTGAGAATATCTCTTGATTTTGTGCTCACAGTACTCCTTGATGATGTCAGCAAACTCAGTCTTCTTTTCAGAAGCAAAACCAGAAGTCCTTAGCAGATGTTCAGTGTGTACTAATCTTGTGGCAGTAACAGAAGCTAAGGATACTGGATCTAGTCCTACAGTCTGAACAGAAGTGCCTTGGTAGAATTTAACTTCAAGTGGCACATCTATAGTTTGAGGACTGTTTCTGCTGGCATACTCCCTTAGCCTTTCATTCAGAAGAACGTTGAGATGAGAAGTTTCAAGTGTCTTGCAAATCAACACCCAGAGTTCTGATACAGTTCTTCTCACCAGAAGGTCAAATGAAACAATGAATGACCCTACATTCTGACAAGAGACAAAGATTTGGGGTTCTTCTAACACTCTACTATAACCAATACCTACCCTGGTAATCTCTTTCTTCAAAGCCTTGATGTACATGTTATTATCAGGGTTAGCACTGCTAAAGGATTTCAATACCTTTAAGAATTGAGCATCATTGTTAGAAGACTTCTGAGGCTTTGCAAATAACTCTCTTGCTTGATCCCATCTCTCTCCAATCTTCAACTTGATATCCATCCTCCTATCCTTGACTTTAAGACTATGAAGACTTTGTTTGACTTCATGCTCAGCCTTTTGAATTTTAAGCTTCTGGGAGATGATATCAGCTACTCTAACATTCTCCTCTTCTCTCCTCCTTATTTCTGCCCTCTCTTTGAGAATCTCCCTTTCAAAGGCAGGATCTGGATTGTACAAATCATCTTGATCATCCCAGTCCTCCACATTCATTTCACCTTCTTCACCTTCTGCTTGATCACTATCATACTTTGTATAATCTTGCTCACCTTGAAAAACAAACTCATCATCAGGTAGCACTCCTTCTTGATCAACAGCTTTTCCTTTCCCCTTATCCTTGAATCCCCCTTGATCTCCAGCTACTCCACCCTTATTCTCCCCCTTAGTTGAGGAATCCTCTACAGATTTATCTTTAGTAGACTTAGGATCCTCCTTCTTACTTTCTTCTCCTCCCGCTTCATCCTTGCCATCATTGTCCTCTTCATCATCATCACCCTCAAAGAATTTCTTCTGTTCAGTATTGGGTTGATGTGAGTTCTTGATCATGGTATACAGATGTTTCATGCCCTCGTTCAGATGATGCATCCCTCCTTCAAGTTTGGCAAACCTCTCATCATTGAACCACTGATGTTCATCAACAGTCTCCTGAATTGAGTCTACCCTCGTTGAAATAATAGGAATCTGCTTGACACCCTCCCTGATCTCAGCATTAGAAACTATCATCTCTGACATATCTGAAGCCATCAATACCTATGATTCTTGAACAACATTCATTTTGGGGATCAATGTGACCTTTACTCCTTCTATCTCATCTCTAACACGACCCAGCTGATTAGATACAGAGGTGGAAGAAGAAGACTGTTCAACCACTTGTGCCTTGAGAATTTGTTTTTCAGCCTGGGTCTCTTGAAGTTGTTTCTGCAGACCAGCTATTTGAGCCAATAAAGAAGCAGTGTATGTGTCATTGTGTGCACTCATCTCAATTTCTCTTGATGGTGTTTCACTCACCTCACGTGCTTGTGTATCGCTCTGTGTTTGTCTCTCAGAACTAACCACTAGCTGTCTATCCATGTTTGGAGTTGAAGTACCTGCAGGAGAAATCACCATAGCCCCTTCTTGAGAGGTCACTGGTGGTGCAATGGGAGTTCGCGAATCCCAATCCATGGTAAAGTCCAAAAATTCATCCGAAATTGAAAACTGAATTGCTTCAGGGATGGACCTACCATGTTGCCCTTCACTTTCTCCAGTTAAAACTGCGAGTGAAGAATCCCTTAGGGGAGCCAGAGATGTTCCCTCTGGGAGGGGAGAAAATGGTTCTATTATAGGGGCAAAGAACCAGATTTTCCCTCTGAAGCCTGTGAAGGCTCTTCTACCGTGACAATGGTAGGCACTGTTTCAACAAGCATTCCTATGTGCTCTCCTCTCAGAGTGTCCTGTGTATGAGTCTCTACTATTGTTTCAAAAGTATTTGCTCCCATTGTGATTAATGGGAGAGTGCTTGACTCTGTACAGAATGCCATGGCCTGATGGCGAAATTCAATAGATTCATCCTGTTGAGAGGATGTCTCTAGTAACTGTTCATTGGCCTTTTGAGAATCCATATCCTTTTGGGAGGATACAGACTGGCTTACAGATGCCTCAAGGAGTGTTCTTCTCTTCTTTAGTGGTGGAGGCAGAGCTGTGGGATCACTCACATTAAAATCTACTTCAAGTTGCTCTCTCAATCTTGTTGTAGCTGGTTGTTCTAGGGGAGCGGTCAATGGATTTGACTCTGTGTGTGGCTCTATGACCGGGGACAGAGGTTGTGGTTCTACAACCCCTTGATCAATCCTAAGAACCTCTTGGGTTAGTGGAGCAGATGAGAGAGGATATATTACCTGAAGTGCACTGGTGTTGGGAGGCGCCATTGAAGTTCCAGCTGACGAGGATCCAACCACTGGATGTTCAATAAATAAAAGTGGTAACTGTGGTTGAAGAATCCGTCGCGGATAAGATGGTGGAACTATCGGTCTCATTCCAGACTTTGGATTAGTGGACAAACTAGTGAAAGGCATATGTCTAGGCCTATTTGTAAACACCGAGGATTCTACTCAACTTTAATTAAGATGTAATAAGTAAATAATAAAAATCAAGTGTCACAGGAATCTCAGAAGGTTATATCTGTCAAAGAATGAAGATTAAAGTCATCTACAGACTTGAAGTTATTCTACACTGGAAGAAGTTCATTTATTTGATCAAGCCTCAGTGAAGTATTCAAGAAAGTGGATCTATTTAAAGTGACAGAGATTTCAAAAGTGTGACGGGAAAAAGTACAGGTTACAGTCCTTGTTTAAATAGAAGGAGAAAAGAATCACAGCTTAAAGTTAAAGATGAAGAACAACCATTAAAGTTAGTCGCTCATGAACCAGACAGTACATGGAGTGTCAACGTCAGTCAGTGGAAATTCGTCATCAATTTCAGTGGTTCTAAGAATTAGTTTATTTCCCTTTTAATATTATTCTATAAGATATTTAATTTAATCTATGAATTAATTCTTTCAGAATTAATTCATATATTAAATTAATCAATCTAGATCTTAAGTAATTTAATGTATAAATTAATTCTCAGAATTAATTTATTTATGAAATTATTTGGATCATTTATTTAATTTATTTAATCAGTGAATTAATTCTAAAAGAATTAATTCATTTATTAAATCAATTAAAAGTAGAATAAAATTAATTCAGTTTTATCCTAATTCTATTTATACTAGTAGTACTATCTATGATAGTACTACCGATAGTCCTACCAGTTCAAACTGGTAGTCCTACCGATAGTACTACAAGGCTTAATTGATAGTACTACCGAGTGTAAATCTAAATGAAATGCAGAGTATTTGATTGGCGCGTGGGAATAATACTCTGTTGACTTGTTTATATACTTGTGTATGTTCAAACAAGGCAGAGGATTACATTTCAACAAAACAAGACAGAAGCAACCAAAGTATCATTTTTCTTTCTTCTGCAGTTTCAAGCGAACCAACCATAAGCATTCAATTTAAATCCTTGTAATAAATTCTAGACATAAATGTTATATCCAATCCACTAGAATTCAATTACTTGTATTGCTTTGACAATCTAGCGGATCATAATCCCTAGAATTTCAATCGAACTACTTTTTAGTATTCGATCTTTTTATTACAAAAATAGATAAATTCATGTCGAATTTATTCTAGATTTGTTTTAACAAGAACCTTGTAATCTGTGCACTGAATTGTAACACCTCTCAAGTTTAATAGAGTTTCTATTTAACTTGAATATTGTTTCAGTTTTTATTTCGCACTAATTTGTTCTAAACAGTTAAATCATTTAACGGACAAATTCGATAAAACGGTATAGTTTGTATTCAACCCCCCTTCTACAAACTTATCAGGACCTAACAATTGGCATCAGAGCCTTTTGATTGATATACAAATCAAAGATCCAATTGTTTTGAGATTTTTCTTTTAAACTCTGATTTTTTATCTTATTCCTAAAAATCTCAAAAGATGTCTACTACACAGAAAGTTGGTACTGTCAAAATCCCTATGTTCAGCAAGGAGCATTATCCTATGTGGAAAAAGAAAATGCTTCTATTTCTTAAGGTTGCAAATCCTAAATACATTGATGTGCTGAAGAACGGTCCCAAAGTCCCTATGATTATTGAGGGAGAACTCATTGAGAATAATGTTGTGACTAGGGCTGCCAGAATGTACCCTAAAGATGCCAAGGATTACACTCCTGATGAGAAAGAGGATGTTACCTTGGATTCCTGTCTTCAGTTGATCCTTATTGATTGTCTTGATCCAATCATGCATAATCATGTTCTCAACTGTGATACTGCTAAACACATTTGGGCAACTATAGAGATAATCAATGAGGGGACAGAGGAAGTTAGGGAGAATATGCTGGAGATTCTCACCTCACAATATGAACATTTCAGATCAAACCCTGGTGAAGGTATCTCTCAGGTTTTTGAGAGATATAACAAGTTAATCAATGATCTGAATCTCAATGGGAAGCACTACACCAACAAGGAGATTAACAAGAAGTTCCTTCTTACACTTCCACCTCATTTGGAGCACAAAATTTCTGCCATTAGAGAAGCAAGAGATATGAATGAAATTGCTTTGGAGAGATTGTATGGTGTTCTGAAGACCTATGAGCTGGAGCAGATTCAACAAAGGGAGCTGTATGGAACTGGGAAGATTGTTGGTACCTCTACTGCATTGGCTGCTGAAGTCCCACAGAAACTGGAAGTGAAGCATGTTCAACCTTCCAGTTCTAACATGAATGTTATTGATGCTGAATATGGATTAACATCCATTGATCAATCTGGTGGTGACTTCTATTCCTTAGAAGAACTTGATCAGCTGGAGGATGGTGATTTGGCTTTGATAGTCAGAAAGTTTGGGAAGTTCAGATTCAAGAGGAATCCCAATCTTAAGTTCAGACCCAGGTTTCAGAGAGGTGGTTCTTCATCTTCAAGTGGCACAAGGGGTGGCTACAAAACTGGAACTGTGGAAAGGAGCGCAATCAGATGCTACAATTGCAATGAGTTGGGTCACTTTGCTATTGAATGCAGAAAGCCAAAGCAAGTGACTAGAAACACATTTGATTCTAGCAAGAAGAACAAGATTGGGAAAGCTTATGTTGCTGAAGGAAAGAGTTGGGATGACACTGACAGTGATGAAGAAGCAGGTGAGATTGGGAACCTTGCTTTAGTGGCTAAAGAGGCAAGCACTTCATCTGCACACTTGTCAGAGGTAATGTTTACTGATACTGAAATGATTCGTCATCTTGGTGGCACCTTAGAATGTGCTCGCACTGAAAATGATAGAATAATTCTTTTGAACACAAATCTTGAAAATGAGATAAAAGAATTAAAACTAGTGCATGTTAATCAGGATGAACTTGTTGAGAAAATAGCTTTTCTTGAGAATAGGGTTAAATGTTATATTCAACTGGAAACCATTCTTAAGAAAGAGATTAGTGAGCTCAAGACTAAAGCTAATGCCTATTTTAGCTCATGTAAGACGGCTAAAGAGATTCTCAATAAGCAAGCTGTTGGTAATCATGTCAGTATAGGGTATGATTATAATGAGGCTATTGGACTTCTTGGAATTAATTCCCCTTGTAACTTCAAATCTGAAGGGAAGGCTGTTCCATATATACTTAAGGGTATTAAAACACCCTTCTGTAAGGAGTCTGAGGCAGAGCCTATGAATGAATACTCTATCATTATTGCTGAGGAGATTCATGAAGAAGATGTTGCTTTAGAAGCTGAGCAATCCAAAAAGTGCATATCTGATATTCCAGTCAAAGTTGCTACAACTAAAAAGACTAAATCAGATATCCATAAGTTGGATCAAAACAACTGTAGAACTAACATGCCTGCTGTTAATTCTTCTCATAAAGCATGTGGTGTGAGTAATTGCATGTCTTGTGCTTTTAATGTTATGTATGTTTTCTTTAATAAAAAGCATGTATCTAGTGATAAGACTGCTCCACGTCAACATGTTAATAATAAGAAGCATGTTAAAGCAAAGACTACTAGTCCTCCTCAGACTAGAGTGGATTCATTTATCCCTAAGCCTACTCAGAAATGTGTTAAGGCTGGCTATAAATGGAAACGCTCTTATGTGAAAGAGGTTGAAGTAGTTGTAGTTAAAAATGTTGTTTTGCCTGACAAAGGCCAATTCTTTAAGTATGCCGGACCCAATCAAGTGTGGGTTCCGAGGAAGGACTAATCAATCTGGTATTGCAGGGAGTTAAACAGGTAAGCCGTGTTATATGGGTTCTTGACAGTGGCTGTTCAAGGCATATGACCGGAGATAGAGCCCTGCTATCAGATATGGTTGAAAAAGCTGGCCCAGTAGTAACCTTTGGAGATAACAGCAAGGGTATTACGAAAGGATATGGCTGTTTGAAGTACGGAAATGTTATCATTGAAGATGTTTCATTTGTGGAAGGTCTGACGTTCAATCTTCTCAGCATCAGTCAGTTCTGTGACAGAGGATATTCTGTTTCCTTTGAAAGAGAGAAGTGCCAGATCCTTCACAAGAAGAATGGAAAGCTTGCTCTTCAAGGAGTAAGGAAAGGTGACTTGTTCATAGCTGATCTGAACTCGGGATTCAAAGATGAAGTTAATTGTTTTTATGCTAAAGCTTCATCAGATGATAGTTGGCTATGGCACAAGAAGATGTCTCACCTTAACTTCAAAACTATGAACTCTTTAGTCAAGAGGGAATTAGTTAGAGGTTTGCCTCAGATGGAATTTACACAGGAAGGACTGTGTGAGGCATGTCAGAAAGGAAAGTCAAAGAAAGCTTCTCACAAGGGCACTGATACATCATCAATAACTGAACCTCTTCAGCTACTGCACATGGATTTGTTTGGTCCAGTTAATGTGATGTCCATGTCAAAGAAACAATATGCACTTGTGATTGTTGATGACTATTCTAAATACACATGGGTTTTATTCCTACATTCCAAGGATGAGACCCCATTTCTGGTGATTGGCCATGTGAAGTTGATTGAGCTGGATTCTAGATTCCCTGTTAGAGCCATAAGGTCAGATAATGGTACTGAATTCAAGAATGCCATTCTAAATGACTTTTGTGCTGATAAAGGAATAACAAGACAGTATTCTGCCCCTAGAACTCCTCAACAAAATGGAGTAGTGGAAAGAAAGAATCGTACATTGATTGAAGCTGCAAGGACTATGTTAAGTGAGTCCAAACTTCCAACGTACTTTTGGGCTGAAGCAGCGAATACAGCTTGTTATACTCAGAATCGAACGTTAATCAACAAGGACTTAATGAAGACTCCGTATGAGATCATGAACAACAAGAAACCAACTGTCAAGTACTTTCATGTATTTGGAGCAAGATGCTTTGTGCTTATAGATGACAATGTTAAACGTGGCAAGTTTGATGCAAAGGCACAAGAAGCTATTTTTGTTGGATATTCCAGAAGATCTTACAGGGTCTATGTGGTTGGCAGTCACACAATAAAGGAAAGTGCCAGTGTTACTTTTGATGACACTAAGTTCCCCAGTATCCAAAAAGAAGACTCATCTGAAAAGCTGAAGTTTGATAACTTGCCAGACTCAGAATCAGATGATGAAGTCTCACCTGAAGTTATTGCTGGTGATGATAATAACAATGATGATAATGATCATAGTGATGGTGGTGGAAACACTGGTAACAATGGAGATACCACCAACACTGGAGAAGAATCATCAAGGCAAACAGGCAACAACTCAGGGGGAGCAAATGAAGGATCAACTAGTCACTCACAACATCAAAGTGAATTTCAAGGTGAATCATCAAGATCAAATCTTCCAAGACAGACTGTTTGGAATAGAGCTCATCCTTTTGAGCTGATCCTTGGTGATCCAAATGTTGGAGTTAAAACTAGAAGTGCTTCTCAGAATGAATGTCTTTTCTCAGCATTCCTTTCTAAAATGGAGCCAAAGAAAACTGAGGAAGCACTGACTGATCCAGATTGGGTGATTGCTATGCAAGATGAACTCAATCAATTTGAACAACAGCAAGTCTGGAAGCTGGTACCCAGGCCAAAGAACAAGAAAGTAGTCGGTACAAGATGGGTATACAGGAACAAGCTAGATGAGGATGGCATTGTTACTAGAAACAAGGAAAGACTGGTTGCACAAGGGTATTCTCAAGCTGAAGGCATTGATTATGATGAAACCTATGCACCAGTGGCTAGACTTGAGGCTATCAGGATGTTCTTAGCATTTGCTGCTTATTCCAATTTTAAAGTCTATCAAATGGATGTTAAGAGTGCATTCCTGAATGGTGAACTTGATGAAGAAGTGTATGTGGAACAGCCCCCTGGCTTTGAAAATCAGGAGCTGCTGGACTTTGTGTACTTTCTCTTCAAGGCTATCTATGGTCTCAAACAAGCCCCAAGAAAATGGTATGACACTCTCTCTCTGGTTTTCTTTTAGAAAATGGTTTTGTTAGAGGTATCATAGACAAAACTCTTTTTTCAAAGAAACACAAAAGTGATATGATATTAGTCCAAGTCTATGTGGATGACATCATATTTGGGTCTACTAATGATAATCTCTGTAAGAGATTTGCTGAGCTTATGCAGAGTAAGTTTGAAATGAGTATGATGGGTGAGCTGAAGTTCTTTCTTGGATTGCAAGTAAGTCAAAGGTCAAATGGTATATTTATTTGTCAATCCAAGTATCTCAAAGAACTCCTCAAGAAGTATCACATGGAGGATTCAGCATCAGCAAGGACTCCATCTTCAACAGCCATCAAACTTGGAGCTTCTGACAAATCTATCAAGGTAGATGTTACAAGCTACAGAGGTATGATTGGCTCTTTACTCTATCTTACTGCTAGTAGACCAGATATTATGTATGCTACATGCTTGTGTGCAAGGTTCCAAGCGGACCCTAGAGATGTTCATCTCGTTGCTGTGAAAAGAATCTTGAGATATCTTAAGGGTACACCTAATCTAGGTATTTGGTACCCTAAAGATTCTGGTTTTAATCTTGTTGGATATACAGATTCTGATTATGCAGGTAGTGTTGTGGATAGAAAGAGTACCTCTGGGAGTTGTCAATTCCTAGGAGGTAGGTTGATTTCCTGGTATAGCAAGAAACAGCAAACAGTTTCCAATTCAACAGCAGAAGCTGAATATATTGCTGCTGGAAGCTGTTGTGCTCAGATCTTATGGATACGGAATCAATTAAAGGACTATGGCTTTGCATTAGACAAAATTCCCATATTTTGTGATAATACAAGTGCCATAGCAATCTCCAACAACCCTGTGCAGCACTCGAGAACGAAGCACATTGATATCAGGTATCATTTTATCAGAGAGCATGTCATGAATGGAACTGTGGAGTTACATTTTGTACCCACAGAAGAACAGACTGCAGATATATTCACTAAATCTGTTGATGAATCCACATTTATCAAGTTAGTTGGTAAATTGGGTATGTTAAACAGTCTTAGTGATTAACAATATCTCTGTCACGTTTGTTCTTTCAAAATTCATTTTCTTTTGTTTTGTTAATGATATTCACTGAGAGTTCTCATTTAATAATTGCATGCTTGTTGATTTAAATGGTTCTGAATATTTTATTTTCTTTAAAAATATCTTTCTCATATTTTTTTAAGGTGGAGAAATGTATTTTTATTGAAAATATATTTATTTAGAATTATTTAGATATTTTTCAGATTGTAAATATTGTTGTTTAAATATTTCTGCAAGTTTATATTAATTTTATGCATTTCTATAATATTCTGCATATTTTTCTAGGATTTATGGAATTTTCTGTGAATTTTTCTAGGTTTGTAAGTATTTTTCATGCATTTCTATATTATTTCTGCATTTTTCTGTATAGTTTCAGTTACTTTCAGCATTTTCTTTTTATTTTTTATTTAATTCTCGTTAGTATTACTAGTTTTATACTAGTAGTACTATCGGTAGTACTATCCCTTGATAGTACTACCAGTTCATTTTAATAGTACTGCTAGTATTTTTGTTTTTTTTTGTTTGTTTTTCCTTTTATTTCTTAGTACTACTAGTTCTCTTTAGATAGTACTACCGTGTTTTTCATTTTTATTATTATTATTTTTATTATTACTTATAGTACTACCGAATTTTGGATAGTACTACTAAGTATTTTCTTTTAGTTTTTACCTTTTTCATTTTCTTTTTAATTCTGATAGTACTACCGTGTTTTTACCATAGTACTAACAGGTTTATATATATACAGTTTTTTATTTTTACTTTTTTACTTAGTCCTATCAGTTCATGTTTTTACATAACTGACTTTTATCTTCCTCTCTCGATTTTTCATAGAAACGAAGTGCTGTCCAATTCTTTTTCAATTTCCAGATTCGTTTCTTGCTTGTTTTTAATTCTGAAACCATCACTGAACAGATCTTCTCAAGCCCATTAATTCGAGCACTTAAAATTCAAGTTTCATTGAGTTTTTAGTTTTCGAGTTTTTGAATTTCAAAGGGTTTTTCTCTTCGTTTTTAGTGATTAAAGAGGTGTTTTTGGATTCTAAAAATAGTACTGTGTGTGGTTTGTGTCAAGGATTAACATACTAAAATTTGGTAATTTTTGGAGAACTTTGAAAATTTGGATTTTTAATTAATTTTAATTAATTTTAAAATCCTAAAATTCGAATTATTCATAATTATTTAAGTTTTTGATTTTCTGTGTTAATTCTTACTTAGTAAATTATGGCTCAGAATTTTGAGGTTGTTAAAAACAATTACATTGGGTATTTTGATCCGTTGAGATGTCCGATTGATCGTTTTCGACCTTGGATTCAGTTTTTAAATTCGCAGTGTTGTGTGAGTCGTGCTATATGTTTATCTGCTGATTTAAAGATTGAACCACTTAGATTGTTGTGTTCTACTGCTGTAATTTCTGAGAATTTAAATTCTATATCTTTCACTATTGAGCACACACAATATACTGTTACTGAGGATTTGTTTTGTGAAGTGTTTCAACTTCCTAGGGATAACTTTGATAGGACTCCTTCTGATGATGAATTAATTCAGTTTTTCACCAGAATTCATTATCAAGGTCCTTTGGAATTGCCTAAACTCAGTAAAGCAAATCTAGTCTGTGAATGGGATATCTTATTTGATACTTTAGCTAAAGTTTTCAGCAATTGTACTAAGAGTAATTTTCAACATATTCCATCCTTGTTGCAGTACATTGCTTATGCTATTGTGTTTAATGTTAGGCTTAACATTGGTCATCTTACTTGGAGTCTTATGGTTAGGAGAGTAGCTAATGCCAGGATTGATCATGATAGTGGTAGAAATATCAGGTGTTTCTATCCTAGATTTCTCACTATCTTAATCAATCATGTGCTATCTGATGCTCACAAGGAGTTGTTTTCAAATGCTGTATCTATTCCTTCTCCTACTACTTTTAGTAAGTTCTATCAAAGACTCCATACTTCTAGTAAATGGAATATGACACCAGTGGTTGTAAGTCCATTCATGGCTCATTTCATTCACCTACCTACTTTTGAACCCTTTGTTCCTGATCAACAACTAGTCATTGCAGCTGGAACTTCAGAGGAACTGCCACTACAGGTAATACATCCTATCTCTAGATCATCTGGCACCTCTGCTCAAACCCAAGTGGTTGATAGGACAGACCAAGAGGTTGTAGAACCACAATCTCTATCCCAGGTCAGAGAGCCAAACACAGTGTCTAATCCTTTAACCTCTCAACCTGGAACTGCTTCTTTAATAAGACAAAGGTCAAGTAGTGAAGAAACACTGAGTGCACCCACAGCTCTGTCTCCACCATTAAAGAAAAGAAAAACCTATAGAGAGACATCTTTAAGCCCATCCATGTCCTCCCAAAAGGACTTGGACCTTGAAATGGCCATTGAACAGTCTCTGGAGACATCCTCTGAACAGGATGAATCTATTGAAATTCGCCATCAGGCCCTGGCAATCTGTAATGAGTCAAGCACTCTCCCATTACTCACAATGGGAGAAGACATCCAAATACAAGAAACTCAGGACACTTTGTTAGGAGAGCACTTAGGATCTGAAACAGTGCCTACCATTGTCACGGTAGAAGTGCCTTCACAGGCATCAGAGGGAAAATCTAATTCTTTGCCATCTATAATAGAATCATTTTCTCCCCTCCCAGAGGGAACATCTCTGGCTCCCCTAAGGGATTTTTCACTCGCAGTTTTTACTGGTGAAAGTGAAAGGCAACCTGATGAGTCTATCCCTGAAGAAATTCAGTATACAATGTCAAATATTTTGACAGACTCATTCAGGGATCGGGAATTGCGAACTCCCATTGCACCACCACTGACCTCTCTTGAAGGGGCTAGGGTGATTTTTCCTGCAGGTACATCTACTGAGAATCTTGACAGACAGTTAGTGGTGAGAGATATGAATCAAACACCGAGTGAAACACAAGCACGTGAGTTGAGTGAAACACCACTGAGAGCAATTGAGGTGAGTGCACACACTGACACAAACACTGCTTTGTTGAACCAACTAGCTGATCTACAAAGGAAGTTACAAGAAACCCAGGCTGAGAACAATCTTCTGAAAGCACAAGTGGTTGCACAATCTACCACCTCTGTATCAAATCAGCTGGGTACTGTGAAAGATGACCTGGAAGGACTAAAGGATAATCTACTCCCGAGGCTGAATTCAATCCAACAATCTCAAGTACTGGTGGCTTCAGACATCTCTGATATTATAACGTCAAATGCTCAGATATCGGAGAGTGTCAAGGAGATTGCTGCTATTTCTACCAAGGTGGACTTTATTCTGCAAACATCTGATGAAAACCAGAGGTTTAATGAGCAAAGGATATCTAGGATTGAAGGAGGAATGGAGCATCTTAATGAAGGGATGAAGCACCTGTACAACATGATCAAGGAATCACATCAACCTACTGTAGAACAAAGATCATTCTTTGAGGGAGATGATGATGAGGATGAGGAGGCTGATGAAGGAAGAGATGGAAGAAAAAGAGGAGAGATAAGGAGAACAACTGAGGTGAATCCTAGGGCTTCCACAGCTCAAACTGTAGAGGATTCCTCAACTAAGGGGGAGAAGGAGAAGAAAGGAGAGGAAAGGAGGGAAGCTGGAGAAGCTTCTGGAGGAGATAAGGGGAAAGGTAAACAATCAATGGAGGAGTCTGCTTTTGATGATGCCTACTACTACCATGGTGAACAGGATGACTTCCACTTTGACACATCTGGTGATCTGGAGAAGACCATTCCTGAAGAAGCTTTTGGTGAGGAGGAGGTTGAGGAGGCAGCCAACTTTGATGATTGGGAAGATGAAGCTGATCTATATACACCTGACCCTTTGTTTCAAAAGGAGTTGAAGAAACAGCAAGCAGAGCTAAGGAGAAAGGAGGATGAGCAAGCAAAGGTCTCCGACATCATATCTCAGAAGCTGAAAATTCAAAAGGCTGAACATGAAGACAAACAACGTCTTCATAGTATTCATGTCAAGGAAAGGAGATTGGATGTTAGGATGAAGCAAGGAAGTAAATGGGATAAGGCAAGGGAGATGTTTGATATCCCTCAGAGAGGCACAAACAATGATGCTACTTTTCTGAAGCTGCTTGAGAAGATCAGAACGGTTAATCCAGACAACTCATTATATATGAAGGCATTGAAGGAAGATATCCTAAGGATTACGTCTGCATTTGATCAAGTGAGGCAAGAATTGTTCATCTATGTCTCAAGTGCGCTTGAAGGGTCATTCACCATTTCTCTTGACCTCCTACAAAGAAGATCTCTATCTGAATTGTGGATTCTGATGAGTAAAGTAAAGAGATCTTCTTGCTTGAATGAGCTTCTATATGACCGGCTTAGAGATTCTGCTATGAAGGCCAGCCCTCAAGTTGTACATTTTCCTTATGAAGTCAAAATCTACAGAGGTACAACTTTAGAGACTGTGAGGCTGGATCCTGATTCTATGAAGCTACAGACTGCTATGCAACTGGTTAAGTTGGAGAATCTTCTTAGAACTTGTGGGTTTGCTTCTGTAGAGAAGTCTGAAGTTGCTGATATGATTTCAGACTACTGCACGGAGAAAATTCCAAGGTATGCTCAAATGAAGAATAGATTGAAGAAGATTACCACTCAACCAGTGATGCCAAGTGGTGTGGTTTCTGAAAGTGATCGTGTCCTTGACAAAGATCTTCTAGTCACCTTGCAAGAAGCTGAAGAAGGTGAAATTAGAGACTGAAGGCATGATAGGTTTAGCTCATTTGTAATTATTATATGTTTAGAGCTAGGTAAATCAAGATAGGAAAATGTATTCATATGTTCAGTCTAGAGGAACATCTATCTTGTATTTATCTTTACTGTTTGAATCTGGATATTGTTATATTTAATCCAGAACTTTTTATTATTTGCTTGGCTCTTAAAAGTCTTATCTTTTCTTGTTTTAGTTGAGTTATCCTCTAGAGGTATTTGGTTGTTATTGTCTAACAAACAAATAGGGGGAGATTGAAAGACATATGTCTAGGCCTATTTGTAAACACCGAGGATTCTACTCAACTTTAATTAAGATGTAATAAGTAAATAATAAAAATCAAGTGTCACAGGAATCTCAGAAGGTTATATCTGTCAAAGAATGAAGATTAAAGTCATCTACAGACTTGAAGTTATTCTACACTGGAAGAAGTTCATTTATTTGATCAAGCCTCAGTGAAGTATTCAAGAAAGTGGATCTATTTAAAGTGACAGAGATTTCAAAAGTGTGACGGGAAAAAGTACAGGTTACAGTCCTTGTTTAAATAGAAGGAGAAAAGAATCACAGCTTAAAGTTAAAGATGAAGAACAACCATTAAAGTTAGTCGCTCATGAACCAGACAGTACATGGAGTGTCAACGTCAGTCAGTGGAAATTCGTCATCAATTTCAGTGGTTCTAAGAATTAGTTTATTTCCCTTTTAATATTATTCTATAAGATATTTAATTTAATCTATGAATTAATTCTTTCAGAATTAATTCATATATTAAATTAATCAATCTAGATCTTAAGTAATTTAATGTATAAATTAATTCTCAGAATTAATTTATTTATGAAATTATTTGGGTCATTTATTTAATTTATTTAATCAGTGAATTAATTCTAAAAGAATTAATTCATTTATTAAATCAATTAAAAGTAGAATAAAATTAATTCAGTTTTATCCTAATTCTATTTATACTAGTAGTACTATCTATGATAGTACTACCGATAGTCCTACCAGTTCAAACTGGTAGTCCTACCGATAGTACTACAAGGCTTAATTGATAGTACTACCGAGTGTAAATCTAAATGAAATGCAGAGTATTTGATTGGCGCGTGGGAATAATACTCTGTTGACTTGTTTATATACTTGTGTATGTTCAAACAAGGCAGAGGATTACATTTCAACAAAACAAGACAGAAGCAACCAAAGTATCATTTTTCTTTCTTCTGCAGTTTCAAGCGAACCAACCATAAGCATTCAATTTAAATCCTTGTAATAAATTCTAGACATAAATGTTATATCCAATCCACTAGAATTCAATTACTTGTATTGCTTTGACAATCTAGCGGATCATAATCCCTAGAATTTCAATCGAACTACTTTTTAGTATTCGATCTTTTTATTACAAAAATAGATAAATTCATGTCGAATTTATTCTAGATTTGTTTTAACAAGAACCTTGTAATCTGTGCACTGAATTGTAACACCTCTCAAGTTTAATAGAGTTTCTATTTAACTTGAATATTGTTTCAGTTTTTATTCCGCACTAATTTGTTCTAAACAGTTAAATCATTTAACGGACAAATTCGATAAAACGGTATAGTTTGTATTCAACCCCCCTTCTACAAACTTATCAGGACCTAACAACTAGTGTATATAGCAGGATTAGTGTGTGCGGGGACTTGAAAAGGAGTGTTTTGGAAAAATGTTTTATGTTCATCAGAAAGAACATGATTTAACACTAGAGATAAGAACCGAGAATAGAAGCATCTAACTTTCTTCCCAGCTCCAATGTCTCTAGGGTAATTGAAAATCCTCCTTATCAAGAGATCCCAGAAAAGTGTCCCTATGTCCAATCTGACATTGAAAACAGCAGCATAGGCAATGTTTTGTAAAACAGAAGTGATGACTGGAAAGTTGTTCTTGGTAGAATTACTAAAAACTTTGGCTAGACAGTCAAAGAACAAATCCCACTCACAAGCTAGATTACCCTTATTCAGACGAGGAAGGAAAATATTCCCTTGGTAATTAATACTAGAGAAAAATTGAACTAACTCGTCATCAGTAGGGAATCCAACAAGATTATCAATAGGAAAATGAAGTACTTGACAAAAGATCTCCTTAGTTACTGTGTACTGAGCATCAGAAATATTGAACGTGAAAGATTGCATATCTTCAGCAACAACAACAGTTAAGCATAATAGACGAAGGGGTTCAATCTTTAAATCAACAGAAGCAGTGATAGCATAGCTAACAATTGATTGTTCATTTAAAAATCGAATCCACGACCTAAAACGTTCAACAGAACACTTAAGGGGATCACAATAGCCAATGTAATTATTAAAACGCTCAATAACAAACTCAGCAGCCATTGAAAAGAAATAATATAATTTATTTAATAGAAATAAATTAAGCAAGAAGGAATAATATTAACCAGAAAAAAATAAACACACCACTCAAGTAATTCACAAAAAAAATTGCAATAGTTCGTTTGTTCTAAGAATTAAAACACAAACCAGAGCAATTTTAACTAAGTAAAAACTTGAGTTAGAAAGGAATGAGGAAAAGAACTTGAGGTGCACTGGTATTTATGGAGGAGGATTCTGCTGAGCTCGGTATGACCTATGGGCAGGTCATACCGAGAAAACACTACAGGTCATACCGAGCAAAACAATACAGGTCATAGGTCATACCGAAAAAAAACTGAAAAACTAAATAAAATAAAAATAAAAATAAACAAACAAAAGAACCAGTATGACCAAAAGAGAGGTCATACCGAGTTCTAATATGACCCAGCAGATAGGTCATACCGAGAAAAACTAAATAGAAATAGAATAATTACAAAAATTAAATTAAAAATCAGTATGACCTTGAGATAGGTCATACCGAGACTCAAAATGACCTGAGGGCAGGTCATACCGAGTATAAAAAACAGAAAATAATCAGAAAATAAACTAAAAAGAGAAATATTTTACAAGAAAAATGCAGAATATTTATAAAAATGCATGAAAAATAATTACAAGCCTAGAAAAATTCACAGAAAATTCCATAAATTCTAGAAAAATATGCAGAAAACTATAGAAATGCAGTAAATTAAAATAAACTTGCAGAAATATTTAAACAACAATATTTACAATCTGAAAAACACCTAAATAATTCTAAATAAATATATTTTCAATAAAAATACATTTCTCCACTTAAAAAATCTGAGAAAAATATTTTTAAAGAAAATAAAATATTCAGAACTATTTAAATTTACAAGCATGTAATATTAAATGAGAATTGGCAGTAAATATCAGTTAAATGACAAGAGAAAATGAATTTATTGAAAGAACAAACATGACAGAGATAATAATGTTAATCACTAAGACTGTTTAACATACCCAATTTACCAACTAACTTGATAAATGTGGATTCGTCAACAGATTTAGTGAATATATCTGCAGTCTGTTCTTCTGTGGGTACAAAGTGTAACTCCACAGTTCCATTCATGACATGCTCTCTGATAAAATGATACATGATATCAATGTGCTTCATTCTCGAGTGCTGCACAGGATTATTGGAGATTGCTATGGCACTTGTATTATCACACAAAATAGGAATTTTGTCTAATGCAAAGCCATAGTCCTTTAATTGATTCCTTATCCATAAGATCTGAGCACAACAGCTTCCAGCAGCAATATATTCAGCTTCTGCTGTTGAATTGGAAACTGTTTGTTGTTTCTTGCTATACCAGGAAATCAACCTACCTCCTAGGAATTGACAACTCCCAGAGGTACTCTTTCTATCCACAACACTACCTGCATAATCAGAATCTGTATATCCAACAAGATTAAAACCAGAATCTTTAGGGTACCAGATACCTAGATTAGGTGTACCCTTAAGATATCTCAAGATTCTTTTCACAGCAACGAGATGTACATCTCTAGGGTCCGCTTGGAACCTTGCACACAAGCATGTAGCATACATAATATCTGGTCTACTAGCAGTAAGATAGAGTAAGGAGCCAATCATACCTCTGTAGCTTGTAAATCTACCTTGATAGAATTGTCAGAAGCTCCAAGTTTCATGGCTGTTGAAGATGGAGTCCTTGCTGATGCTGAATCCTCCATGTGATACTTCTTGAGGAGTTCTTTGAGATACTTGGATTGACAAATAAATATACCATTTGACCTTTGACTTACTTGCAATCCAAGAAAGAACTTCAGCTCACCCATCATACTCATTTCAAACTTACTCTGCATTAGCTCAGCAAATCTCTTACAGAGATTATCATTAGTAGATCCAAATATGATGTCATCCACATAGACTTGGACTAATATCATATCACTTTTGTGTTTCTTTGAAAAAAGAGTTTTGTCTATGATACCTCTAACAAAACCATTTTCTAAAAGAAAACCAGAGAGAGTGTCATACCATTTTCCTGGGGCTTGTTTGAGACCATAGATAGCCTTGAAAAGAAAGTACACAAAGTCCAGCAGCTCCTGATTTTCAAACCCTGGGGGTTGTTCCACATACACTTCTTCATCCAGCTCACCATTCAGGAATGCACTCTTAACATCCATTTGATAGACTTTAAAATTGGAATAAGCTGCAAATGCTACGAACATCCTGATGGCCTCAAGTCTAGCCACTGGTGCATAGGTTTCATCATAATCAATGCCTTCAGCTTGAGAATACCCTTGTGCAACCAGTCTTGCCTTGTTCCTTGTAACAATGCCATCCTCATCTAGCTTGTTCCTGTATACCCATCTTGTACCAACTACTTTCTTGTTCTTTGGCCTGGGTACCAGCTTCCAGACTTGATGTTGTTCAAACTGATTGAGTTCATCTTGCATGGCAATCACCCAATCTGGATCAGTCAATGCTTCCTCAGTTTTCTTTGGCTCCATTTCAGATAGAAATGCTGAATAATGACATTCATTCTGAGTTGCACTTCTAGTTTTAACTCCAACACCTGGATCACCAATGATCAGCTCAAAAGGATGAGCTCTATTCCATACAATCTGTCTTGGAAGATTAGATCTTGATGATTCGCCTTGAAATTCACTTTGATGTTGTGAGTGACTAGATGATCCTTCATTGCTCCCCCTGAGTTGTTGCTTGATTGCCTTGATGATTCTTCTCCAGTGTTGGTGGTATCTCCATTGTTACCAGTGTTTCCACCACCACCACCAGGATCATTATCCTCATTGTTATTATCATTACCAGCAATAACTTCAGGTGGGGCTACATCATTTGATTCTGAGTCTGGCAAGTTATCAAACTTCAGCTTCTCAGATGAATCTTCTTTTTGGATATTAGGGAACTTAGTGTCATCAAAAGTAACATTGACACTTTCCTTTACTGTGTGACTGCCAACCAAGTAGACCCTGTAAGATCTTCTGGAATAACCAACAAAAATAGCTTCTTGTGCCTTAGCATCAAACTTGCCACGTTTAACATTATCATCTATAAGCACAAAGCATTTTGCTCCAAATACATGAAAGTACTTGACAGTTGGTTTCTTGTTGTTCATGATCTCATAAGGAGTCTTCATTAAGTCCTTGTTGATTAAAGTTCGATTCTGAGTATAACAAGCTGTATTCGCTGCTTCAGCCCAAAAGTACGTTGGAAGTTTGGACTCACTTAACATAGTCCTAGCAGCTTCAATCAAAGTACGATTCTTTCTTTCCACTACTCCATTTTGTTGAGGAGTTCTAGGGGCAGAATAATGTCTTGTTATTCCTTTATCAGCACAAAAGTCATTTAGAATGGCATTCTTGAATTCAGTACCATTATCTGACCTTATGGCTCTAACAGGGAATCTAGAATCCAGCTCAATCAACTTTATATGGTCAATCACCAGGTGTGGGGTCGCATCCTTGGAATGTAGGAATAAAACCCATGTATATTTTGAATAGTCATCAACAATCACAAGTGCATATTGTTTCTTTGACATGGACATCACATTAACTGGACCAAACAAATCCATGTGCAGTAGCTGAAGTGGTTCAGTTATTGATGATGTGCCAGTGCCCTTGTGAGAAGTTTTCTTTGACTTTCCTTTCTGACATGCCTCACACAGTCCTTCCTGTGTAAATTCCATCTGAGGCAAACCTCTAACCAATTCCCTTTTGACTAAAGAGTTCATGGTTTTGAAGTTAAGGTGAGACATCTTCTTGTGCCATAGCCAACTTTCATCCGATGAAGCTTTAGCATAAAAACAATTAACTTCATCCTTGGATCCAGAGTTCAGATCAGCTATGAACAAGTCACCTTTCCTTACTCCTTGAAGAGCAGGCTTTCCATTCTTCTTGTGAAGGATCTGACACTTCTCTCTTTCAAAGGAAACAACATATCCTCTGTCACAGAAATGACTGATACTGAGAAGATTGAACTTCAGACCTTCCACAAATGATACATCTTCAATGATAACATTTTCGTACTTCAAACAGCCATATCCTTTCGTAATACCCTTGCTGTCATCTCCAAAGGTAACTACTGGGCCAGCTTTCTCAACCAAATCTGATAGCAGGGCTCTATCTCCGGTCATATGCCTTGAACAGCCACTGTCAAGAATCCACATAACACGGTTTACCTGTTTAACTCCCTGCAATATCAGATTGATTAGTCCTTCCTCGGAACCCAAACTTGATTGGGTCCGGCATACTTAAAGAACTGGCCTTTGTCAGGCAAAACAACATTTTTAACTACAACTACTTCAACCTCTTTCACAAAAGAGCGTTTCCATTTATAGCTAGCCTTAACACATTTCTGAGTAGGCTTATGGATAAATGAATCCACTCTAGTCTTAGGAGGACTAGTAGTCTTAGCTTTAACATGCTTCTTATTATTAACATGTTGACGTGGAGCAGTCTTATTATCAGATACATGCTTACTATTAAAATAAGCATACATAACATTAAAAGCACAAGACATGCAATTAATAACACCACATGCTTTATGAGAAGAATTAACAGCAGGCATGTTAGTACTACAGTTGTTTTGATCCAACTTATGGACATCTGATTTAGTCTTTTTAGTTGCAACAACTTTGACTGGTTTATCAGATATACACTTGTTGGACTGTTCAACTTCCAAAGCAAGATCTTCTTCACGAATCTCCTCTGCAATGATGATAGAGTGTTCATTCAGAGGTTCTGCCTCGGACTCCTTACAAAAGGGTGTTTCAATACCCTTAAGCACATATGGAACACCCCTTCCTTCAGTTCTGACTCTACAAGGGGAATTAATTCCAAGCAATCCAATGGCCTCATTATACTCATAACCTATACTGACATGATTACCCATAGCTTGTTTATTGAGAATCTCTTTAGCCGTCTTACAAGAGTTGTAATAGGCATTAGATTTTGTATTAAGCACATTATTCTTTTCTTTAAGAATGGTTTCCAGTTGAATATAACATTTAACCCTATTCTCAAGAAATGCAATTTTCTCAATAAGTTCATCCTGATTAACATGCACTAGTTTTAATTCTTTTATTTCCTTTTCAAGATTTGTGTTTAAAAGAATTATTCTATCATTTTCAGTGTGTGCACAATCTAAGGTGCCACCAAGATGACGAATCATTTCAGTATCAGTAAACTTTAACTCTGACATGTATGCAGATGAAGTGCTTGCCTCTTTAGCCACTAAAGCAAGGTTCCCAATCTCACCTGCTTCTTCATCACTGTCAGTGTCATCCCAGCTCTTTCCTTCAGCAACATAGGCTTTCCCAATCTTGTTCTTCTTGCTAGAATCAAATGTGTTTCTTGTCACTTGCTTTGGCTTTCTGCATTCAGTAGCAAAGTGACCCAACTCATTGCAATTGTAGCATCTGATTGTGCTCCTATCCACAGTTCCAGTTTTGTAGCCACCCCTTGTGCTACTTGAAGAGGAAGATCCACCTCTCTGAAATCTGGGCCTGAACTTAAGATTGGGATTCCTCTTGAATCTGAACTTCCCAAACTTCCTGACTATCAAAGCCAAATCACCATCCTCCAGCTGATCAAGTTCCTCTAAAGAATAGAAGTCACCACCAGATTGATCAATGGATGTTAATCCATATTCAGCATCAATAACATTCATGTTAGAACTGGAAGGTTGAACAGCCTTCACTTCCAGTTTCCGTGGGACTTCAGCAACCAATGCAGTAGAAGTACTAACTATCCTCCCAGTTCCATATAACTCATCCTGTTGAATCTGTTCCAGCTCATAGGTCTTCAGAACACCATACAGTCTTTCCAAAGCAATCTCTCCAATATCTCTTACTTCTCTAATGGCAGATATTCTGTGTTCCAAATGACGTGGAGGTGTAAGAAGGAACTTCTTGTTAATTTCCTTGATAGTGTAGCGCTTCCCATTGAGATTCAGATCATTGATTAATTTGTTGTATCTCTCAAAAACCTCAGAGATACCTTCACCAGGGTTTGATCTGAAATGCTCTTATTGAGAGGTGAGAATTTCCAGCTTATTCTCTCTAACTTCCTCTGTCCCCTCATTGATTATCTCTATAGTCTCCCAAATGTGTTTGGCAGTATCACAGTTTAGGACATGATTATGCATTATAGGATCAAGACAATCAACAAGGATCAACTGAAGACAAGCATCCAAGGTAACATCCTCTTTTTCATCAGGAGTGTAGTCCTTGGGATCCTTAGGGTACATCCTAGCAGCCCTAGTAACAACATCATTCTCCATTAGCTCTCCCTCAATAATCATAGGAAGTTTTGGTCCATTCTTCAGCACATCAAAGTATTTAGGATTAGAAACTTTAAGAAATAGAAGCATTTTCTTCTTCCACATTGAATAATGCTCCTTGCTGAACATGGGAATCTTTACTGTACCAACCTTCTGTGTAGTAGACATCTTTTGAGATTTTTAGGAATAATAAAAAATTTCTGAGTTAAAAAAAAATCTCAAAACAATTGGATCTTTGATTTGTATGTCAATCAAAAGGCTTTGATGCCAATTGTTAGGTCCTGATAAGTTTGTAGAAGGGGGGTTGAATACAAACTATACCGTTTTATCGAAATTTGTCCTTTAAATAATTTAACAATTAAGAACAAATTAATGCGGAATATAAATGAAACAAGATTCAAGTTAAATATAACTTATATTAAACTTGAAGGGTGTTGCAAATACAATACGGATTACAAAGTATTTATCTCAAACAAATTAATACAAATTTAGAATAAATTCGACATGAACTTTTCTAATATTTGTAATAAAAAGATCGAATGCTAAAAGCAATATTCGAGATAAATTCTAGGGATATAAATCCGCTAGATAATCAAAGCAATACAAGTAATCAACTTCTAGTGGTTTGGATTTAACAATACAAACTAGAATTAATTGCTTGAGAAGAAATGAGATCAAAAAGCTTTCTTGTTCTTGAGAAAATGTCTTCTGTATGTTTTGATAATTCTCTACACACTTTTCTGTCCAGCCGTCTTGATTTTATACCAAGTCATAAGCTTGTATGACCTGTTAATTAAATCAAAATGATTTAATAAAACAAATCAATACACTTGTATGACCTATGAATTGAGCTCGGTAGAACCATGCTCCTTCAATAGAACCTGCAGAAAGTGTTCGGTATGACCTCAAGTTTTTCTAACAACTATTCGGTAGAACCTCCAAAAGCAATTTGTATGACCTCAAATTCTGTCCCTGTATGACCTTAGATAAACTAACCTGTATGACCTGAAAGGAGTCGGTAGAACCTGGAATCTTTACAGACCAGGTCATACCGAGTTTTCTAAAGGTCATACAAGTATAGTTAGAAAATCCTTTTAATTTATTTAGTTAGATTAAATTAAAGATTAAATTAATTCTTTTATAGAATTAAGTTAATAAATAATTTAGCCAACTAAATTAGTTAATCTAATAAATAAATTAATTCTAATAGAATTAAATTATAAATTAAATTAACTTAACATGAAAGAAATTTAATCTAAAAACCAAGTTTACTCTATCTACTGAAAACCACTGAATGTAGATGATTTAATTCCACTGATTGACGTCGTCATTCGATGCACTGTCTGGTTCATGAATAACTGACATCAAATGAAAGTTCTTCATCTTTAAAACATTTAAAGTTGTGGCTTCTTTTCTTTAGCTCTGATTAAACTCTGTATCATGTACTTCTTCTATCACAAACTAAAAATCTCTGTCACTGTAGTAAATCCACTTCCTTGAATACTTCACTGAGGCTTGAACAATAAATTGAACTTCTTTCAATGTAGAATAACTTCAAGTCTGTAGATGACTTTAATTCTCCATTCTCTTGACAGATAAAACTCTCTAAGATTCCTGTGACATATTAACTTATTATTTACATATTACATACTTGTTTAAATTAAGTTGTTTCCTCGGAATATTAATAGGCCTAAACATATGGCTTTCAATTTAAGTAAGTTGATTCTGGGGACATAATCCTAATTAGGGGGAAGGATGTAACGTCTGAGAATTTTTGTACATATATTTTATGATTAATAAGTAAAATTTCGTAATTTTATAATTTTGTGAATTTTCTTAAACGAATTGTGTTTTTACGATTTCTTTTCGAATAAAATTTTAGTGTGGCATTGATTTTTGGTATTAGATTGAATTTCTGCGGAATTTAGTTTTAATCATTATTTTGTTAATAGAACTCGATATAATTTTGATTTTATTCTTTTCTAAAATTTTATTTATATGTCCTTGTAAAATTGAATTTGTTTAAGATTTTATTTATTTATTTATTTTGGAGGCTATATATATTTATTGTGTTGGATTAAATTCTATAAATTTCTAAATCCTAGAATTAGTATAATTAGAGTTTGTCAATTACCATTTTGGCCTCAAGATAGAATTGGATTATAGTTTTGGGGGAGGGTATTGATGTATTTTCAGAATTTTATTCTTTTACAAGTATGATTTAAAGCCCCAAATTCTCTTTTCTTCCTCAATTCTCTTCTCTCTCTTTTCTTTCTCGGTAATTTTTTTTTCTCCTCCGAGTCTCTCTCTCTCGGCTTCTCATCTTCTTTCTCTTGTTGTCTCTCTCGAACCCTCTCTCCTTCTCTTAATCTCTTTTGTTGATTACACTATTTTAAGCACACACCCAAATCACTACTTAGTTGGGGTTTTGATAGTTATATATATATATAGGTGTGTATAGATTGTGGCATGCATGTATATAAAAGAGGGGTTTTTAGATTTTGATTAATCTTATGTAAATATTATGCTTGAATAATGAATGATTGGAGTGGGGATTCAAAAATCAAGTGGAGAACTTGAATTAGCAAGTCTCCTTGATGATGAATCGATTGTGGCTATGATCCGAAAGTGAGCCATGATCATAGATTGTTATACTTATGATTACAAGTGATACATGTAATGGATTTTTAGTTTTTGTTGTGAAATTGTGGATGCATGTTAGATTAAATCCCTAAGTAGCTTTGGATTCTTGTTTTTCTATGTGGATATGTAATTGGTTTTATATATATATTGAAGAATTAGAGTGATTAGACGTATGTCTTGGTTGTGGTGTGAATTAGTAGTATGCATATTAGATTTAGTGGACATGTATTTTCAAGAGAATGTTGTTTTAAATCTTTAAAGGAGTAAGAAATTGGAGAATGAGTGTTGGTGTGTTGTGTGTCTCGGGTGGGGAGGGGGCAGCCTCTCGGCTTAAAACCGAGAGCCATGCTCTTGGCCTCGATCGAGAGTAGTAGTGTCGAAAATGAAAATTTTATGCTTATGCGATTATTGTTAGAGTTTTGTATTGATTTCGTGAGTAAATTCAAGTATGTTTTAATGGAGAATTTGTTATATGTTTTGGTTTTAAAAGTGGTTAATTTAGAAGTCAATGACTATGGACTCCTTCGTTTCTATCTCTATTTCCGCATTGTCATTCGTTGGATTACACCAATTCTGAGTTCTTTAAAAATTCATATTTAATTCACTGTTCATTTTCTCAATATGATTTCAGACTTGTTGGAAATATAATTCGTTTATCTTCGACTTTCGTTCTTTAACTTTTCTGAGATTCTGTCTCTAAGTATGATAAAATCTGTTGTTTGTATAATCTGGTGCTGTGTTTTGGCTTGTTGTGCTGCACCTTCTAAAATTCATAGTAAATTGAATAATTGTTCAAATGTTATGAGTAATAACATTCTGGAAAGCTCATTTCAATCTCTATGTTTTGTGTTTATCTTCTGCTGGCAAAATTTGTGATTCTAGAGTCTTAAACTTCAAATTATTGTCATAGAGTCTTAAACTTCAAATTATTGTCATAATCAGGGCTGATTCTGTTACAGCAGTCCACATTTTTATTGTTTCTGGATTCATTACTTCTTTTTTTGAAATTAACCTTACCATTATGGAAACGTCTTGGAATTCCCTACAAGTTTCATGATTTACACTTTTTGATTTGAGTTTGTCTTCATATAGTAAACTGACTTTTTTTCAGATTGGTCAATTCTGATTTTTAACTTCGATCACCTATTTTGTTCGATATTTGATTTGTGTGACATAGATGATCGTGTTTTGATTTGTATGGGTTAATTGAGTTCAATTCGTTATTTAAGAATAGTTAGTTAAGAAATTAGTTCATTTAGTCGATTAATTTCCACTAACACAAATCAAATATCGAACAAAATAGGTGATCGAAGTTAAAAATCAGAATTGACCAATCTGAAAGAAAGTCAGTTTACTATATGAAGACAAACTCAAATCAAAAAGTGTAAATCATGAAACTTGTAGGGAATTCCAAGACGTTTCCAGAATGGTAAGGTTCATTTCAAACAAAGAAGTAATGAATCCAGAAACAATAAAAATGTGGACTGCTGTAACAGAATCAGCCCTGATTATGACAATAATTTGAAGTTTAAGACTCTAGAATCACAAATTTTGCCAGCAGAAGATAAACACAAAACATAGAGATTGAAATGAGCTTTCCAGAATGTTATTACTCATAACATTTGAACAATTATTCAATTTACTATGAATTTTAGAAGGTGCAGCACAGCAAGCCAAAACACAGCACCAGATTATACAAACAACAGATTTTATCATACTTAGAGACAGAATCTCAGAAAAGTTAAAGAACGAAAGTCGAAGATAAACGAATTATCTTTCCAACAAGTCTGAAATCATAATGAGAAAATGAACAGTGAATTAAATATGAATTTTGAAAGAACTCAGAATTGTTGTAATCCAACGAATGACAATGCGGAAATAGAGATAGAAACGAAGGAGTCCATAGTCATTGACTTCTAAATTAACCACTTTTAAAACCAAAACATATAACAAATTCTCCATTAAACATACTTGAATTTACTCACGAAATCAATACAAAACTCTAACAATAATCGAATAAGCATAAAATTTTCATTTTCGACACTACTACTCTCGGTCAAGGCCAAGAGCATGGCTCTCAGTTTTAAGCCGAGAGGCTGCCCCCTCCCCACCCGAGACACACAACACACCAACACTCATTCTCCAATTTCTTACTCCTTTAAAGATTTAAAACAACATTCTCTTGAAAATACATGTCCACTAAATCTAATATGCATACTACTAATTCACACCACAACCAAGACATACTTCTAATCACACTAATTTTTCAATATATATATAAAACCAATTACAATCCACATAGAAAAACAAGAATCCAAAGCTACTTAGGGATTTAATCTAACATGCATCCATAATTTCACAACAAAAACTAAAAATCCATTACATGTATCACTTGTAATCATAAGTATAACAATCTAAGATCATGGCTCACTTTCGGATCATAGCCACAATCGATTCATCATCAAGGAGACTTGCTAATTCAAGTTCTCAACTTGATTTTTGAATCCCCACTCCAATCATTCATTATTCAAGCATAATATTTACATAAGAATAATCAAAATCTAAAAACCTAATTAACAAAAAAAAAAAAAAAAAAAAAAATCTAAAAACCCTCTTTTATATACATGCATGCCACAATCTATACACACCCATATATATATAACTATCAAAACCCCAACTAAGTAGTGATTTGGGTGTGTGCTTAAAATAGTGTAATCAACAAAAGAGATTAAGAGAAGGAGAGAGAGACAACAAGAGAAAGAAGATGAGAAGCCGAGAGAGAGAGACTCGGAGGAGAAAAAAAAAATACCGAGAAAGAAAAGAGAGAGAAGAGAATTGAGGAAGAAAAGAGAATTTGGGGCTTTAAATCATACTTGTAAAAGAATAAAATTCTGAAAATACATCAATACCCTCCCCCAAAACTATAATCCAATTCTATCTTGAGGCCAAAATGGTAATTGACAAACTCTAATTATACTAATTCTAGGATTTAGAAATTTATAGAATTTAATCCAACACAATAAATATATATAGCCTCCAAAATAAATAAATAAATAAAATCTTAAACAAATTCAATTTTACAAGGACATATAAATAAAATTTTAGAAAAGAATAAAATCAAAATTACATTGAATTCTATTAACAAAATAATGATTAAAACTAAATTCCGCAGAAATTCAATCTAATACCAAAAATCAATGCCACACTAAAATTTTATTCGAAAAGAAATAGTAAACACACAATTCGTTTAAGCAAATTCACAAAATTATAAAATTACAAAATTTTACTTATTAATCATAAAATATATGTACAAAAATTCTCAGACGTTACAATTAATCAAATTTATATTGTTAATATTATTTTAAAACGGCCTGAAAAATAGTTTAGCTGACCCCACATGTAATTTGTGTAAGATAGGTTTAAATTATTTTTACACTGATAAATTTAATTTTTAATACTTCGCCAACATATTTTATACTAAAATTAATTTATTGTATACTTACGAAGACGACGTGTTCGTTCAAGTATGATTTTAAAAATTACATGTGAATTAAAATAGTTCAACTTTAAATTTAATTGAATCTAAATAGCTTATCATTTTAAATCAGCATAAAATACAACTTAGCTACCAATTAACATATAATCTGAATGAGATAGGTTTAAATAATTATATTTTGATAAATTAAGGCAAACATTGTATTAAAATGGTTTTTTCACTTTTAAAATTTTAATATTTATTTAAAGAATACAATAATGTAACTGTTATTCTATACAATTAGTGTAATATGCATGCAAATAAATGAATAACAAATAGTTATTAAAATTATATATTATAAATATTATACGTGAAATTGAATTATTAATATCGATCGTATTTAATATAAAATAGTAATCAAATTGTTTAATAAACATTTATGAAAATTTAATTGTAAATGTTTTAGCATAATTGTGACTGATTTTAAATAAAAAATAATTTATTAACAAATATTCTATGACTAAAACAAATATGCAATACATGTATTTTTAAATCCGGTAATTACTGGATTTAAATTTGAACTGTCAACTAATTATGATTATTAAAATATGATGAGAATGATAAATAAGGAAAAAAATTTCTATAATATGTTTGGTCTAACATTTAGGAGTGGTATTTGGTTGATTTTAGAATAATTAATATTTTCTGATTGGTAAACTACATAACATTTAGACTCAAGTTTTATAATAAAATATTAAAATAATTTTTATACACAAAAGATCCAGAAAATAAAATCAAATGTTTCAAGTATCTATTAACATATTAAGTAACATTTTCTTTAATGTTTTTGATATAATCAATTAACATCGAAATTTTTTAATTAACATCGAATTTTTTTAATTACCCTCACATTTCTGTGTAAAATATTAAATTACGACCTTTAACAATTAAATAATAAAAAATGTAAATTATATATTAAAGTTGTAAAAATTATACATATGTTCATAATATTTTCTCATTAAGTGTGTTAGATCATGAAGTGGTGTTAGAATTTATCTATAAAATAGATGATTCTATATTGAACACATAGTACAACTGATGATCAAAATCTCGAAATATATAAATATAATAAAGGATTAAATTATAATTAAAAATAGAATAAGTTTAATTAATAATAAAATTTTCGAAATATAAAAATATAATAGTGAATGATTTTTTTTTAATAAAATCAATTAACATCAGATTTTTTTAATTACAATAAATAATATTAATATTGGATAACTACACCCACCGTGTCATAGAGTAAAAATCTTAAATTACGATTTTTAACAATTAAACAATCAAAAATATAAATTATTGATTAAAGTCATAAAAACTATACATATACTCGCAATGTTTCATCACTTAGTGTGTTGGGCCACACGGTAGTATTAGAAGTTTATATATAAAATAGACAATTTTATATTAAATAGATAGTACTGTTGGTGATCAAAATCTCGAAGTATATAATTATTATAAAGGAATTAGATTCTAAATCAAAAATAAAATAATTATAATTGATAACCTTCACACATAGATATATTTATTTATAATAAAATACGAAGTATATATATTCGTAGATAGATAATAAATAGTTTAATTTAATAGATATCATAAAATATATTATTAAATAAATATATTTGATTAGAAGTCGTAGATGCAGGGTGGATGAGAGAATGTGTTATTTGATTGAAATTACTAATTTGCAACCCTGCAACTGGTGTATTTCTATTTTGTTTATTAAATTAGTTGCATGTCTTACTTGTTAAGATATTTTCATTTTTTCCAAGTTTTTAATTCTTTATTAACAAAATTTGATTTGTTTTAGTATTTTCACACATAGATATATTTGTTTTATATGTTTGTAGATAGATAATAAATAGTTTAATTTAATAGATATTATAAAATATATTATTAAATTACATCCGATTAATTCTCAATTTATCGTTCCGATTAATTCTCGATTTCCGATAAATCTCAGATTGGTACCTAGATCAATTTATTCCGATTAGCGATTTTTGCAACACTCGCTTGAATACATAATTAGGATTTTGTTGTATATCGATAGGCAAAAGTAAATATATTTTTTTATAAATTATTTAATTTAATGTAATCACAAATTTGCTAAAATTTGACTACGTTTTATATATTACGATTTGAAAAGTATTTTATGTATTATAATCGATGTTATTGAGTTTGAAGCGAGCCCAACTCGAAAAATAATCAAACTTTTCAATATTTCTTCAATCTTATTCACAAATAAACTATCTTTCGAACTCAAACAATGATTTAACGAATAGAATATTGTTCGATAATTTTTTTTATCGAACTTGAGTTCGATAACATACCCAACCGAACTTATCAAGTTTGGACCAAGTCAGACTCGAACGAACTTATTGGATATCTCAATTCATCTACAGCTCAAATTATATGTTCATTAAATTATTACAATTGAAAAAATAAATCATTGAATACCTATGGTTGTTTGAAAAATAATGATCTATTTTCAGTTGCTTGGAAAATAAATTTAAAATTTTAATTGATAATTGTATTATAATAGTATTACAATAATAGAGTTTTTTATGCTAATGGTATATTATAACTACTAGCTTAAAACCCATGCGATGCACGAATTGTTATTAATAATCATTATTTTTATTATTTATGTTTTAATATTTTATTAATTTACATTTGATAAAAAAATACGTAGGCGTGTTAAACTTTTTTAAATAATTAAAAGTATTAAAATAAATTTTAAAATAAATTAATAACTGTTTATCCGTTATATTTTTGGAAAAATATGGGTTTTAGTAAGGAAAAATAGAAAAAGTAACATGTTTTATCTGAAAAGGTAAGTGCCCATAATTAAAAGTATTTAAATAGGTTTCAAAATAAATAAGTAGGGATTTGCCCGGGATATTTTTGGAAAATGAGGGTTTTTAGTAAGGAAAAATAGAAATAGTAACATGTTTTAGTTGAAAATGATAATTACCGGTGATTGTTTTTAGAAAAATAAAGGATTTTGTTAGAAAAAAAATAGAAAAGTAATGTATTTTAGTTGAAAAGGTAGTTGGTTATAAAAATGTTATTATTTAATAATAATTTCTATAGAAAAAGTAACATGTTTCAGCTGAAAAAGTTCTCATAATTAAAAGTATTAAAATAGATTTTAATACTTTTAATTATTAAAATAAAAAAATAGATTTTTAAAATAAATAAGTAAGGGTTTGCCCGTGATATTTTTGGAAAATGAGGGGTTTTAGTAAGAAAAAATAGAAAGAGTAACATGTTTTTGTTAAAAAAGATAACCGCCCGTGTTTTTTTTAGAAAAAGGGAAGATTTTGTTAGAAAAAAATATAAAAAGGTAATGTATTTTAGCTGAAAAGGTAATTGGTTATAAATAATGTTATTATTTAGTGATAGTTTTTTAAAAAATAAGTAAGGACAATTAAATAAAATCACTAAGTACCGACCGTCCGTCCATCCGACTACCAGACTTTTAATGTTTCATCTTTAATAATATAGCTTAAAACCCGTGCGATGCACGAATTGTTTTTAATAATTGTTAATTTTATTATTTATATTTTATTAATTGTAACGGTTTGCCCGTGATGTTTTGGAAAAAGAGAGGTTTTAGTAAGAAAAATAGAAAGTAACATGTTTTCGTTGAATTTTAAAATATAAAAGTAACGATTTGTCCGTGATATTTTTGAAAAAAAGAGGGGTTTTATTAAGAAAAATACAAAAGGTGACATGTTTTAGTTGAAAAAGATAATTGTCAATTAAAATTATTAAAATAGATTTTAAAGTAAATAAGCAAGGGTTTGCGCGTGATATAATTGGAAAAGTAGAGATTTTAGTAAGGAAAATAGAATATATAACATGTTTTAGCTGAAAAAGGTAATTGCCCGTGATTTTTCTAGAAAAAGAGGGAAAATGTAATTACTAATTAAAAGTATTAAAATATGTTTTAAAATAAATAAGTAAGGGTTTGCTCGTGATATATTTGGGAATTGAGGGATTTTAGTAAAGTAAATAGAAAAAGTAACATGTTTTAGCTTGAAAAGGAAATTGCTCGTGATTTTTTTAGAAAAAAATGGTAATGCATTTTAACTGAAAGGTTAACTGATTATAATAATTTTTATAGTAATTAAATAAACAATTAAATAAGGCAAGTACCGTACCAAAAAAACATGTACCAAAACTTTCAATGTTTC
Organism: Heracleum sosnowskyi; assembly: GCA_030848705.1. NCBI lineage: Eukaryota > Viridiplantae > Streptophyta > Magnoliopsida > Apiales > Apiaceae > Heracleum > Heracleum sosnowskyi. The sequence goes on from CM061245.1 coordinate 24,945,484, forward strand.
GTCTTTAATAATATAGTATAGATAGATAGATAGATTTATAATATTAGTATTTTATGCTAATAAATGGAATATTCCGTGATATTTTTGAGGTTTTAGTTAAGAGAAATATTAGTTATGAAATATAAAAATGAATATACGTTTTGGGAAAAAAAACTAATCGGTTAGTCATTAATAATTATAATATTATTATTTTATTTTATTAAATAGATCTATTCGTGATATTTTTGGAAAATGAGAGATTTTAGTTAGGAAAAATAGAAAAGTAGAAATTTTAGTTAGAAAATATAAAAAAGAATATAAAATTTGGCTAAAAAAGGTAATGAGTTAGTTATTAGAAATTATAACTTTATTATGTTATTTTAGTAAATGAAATAGTTTGCAATATTTTTGGAAAATGAGATGTTTTAGTTAGGAAAAATAAAAAGATATTCTATATAATAATTTTAATATTTAATCTAACGGTTCTCATCGATTTGATCAAAAATATCTAACGGCTATGAATTGAGTGACCCGACTACAAAAACTTTCATGACCAGACTACAAAACTTTCAATGTTTCGTCTTTAATAATATAGTATAGATTATATTTTATTGAATATAATAATAATATTCAACAATAATATTTGTAATGATAATATTATAATATTATTATTGAGTATTATTATTATTATTATTCAATAATAAATTTTATTATAATTAGAGTAATGCTAGAGATACCGAATTGGGTACCGAATTTTGATACCAAAAGATGTGGCATTGGTGATGTGGAAGTTTGGGATGATTTTATTGGGGGAATTAATGTGAATGCAGAGGGTCTACTATTATTAATTAAGTTTTTGGCAATAAAAACATGACATATGATCCAATTTGGTACCCCTAGCATTATTCTTATAATTATTGAATATAATTAATGAATAATATTAATAAAATTTTTTATTGAATATTATCATTATCAAAAATAAATTTTATTAATATAATGTTGTTAGAATTATATATCTATACTATATTATTAAAAAAGAAAAATTATAAGTTTGTTAGGTACGATAACTGTTTTTTGGTATTTCGTATTTTTTGGTATTTATATTTTCTAATTGATAATTTATATTTTTTGATTGGTTAACTAGACTTCAGTAGTGAGGAAAGTATTTTACTTATTATGATTGGTTTAAAATTCAGGAATCGAATCTGATTGATCCTAAAATAATTTATATTTTCTGATTGGTTAACTGGACTTTGATAATGAGGAAATTATTTAACTTATTATGATTGGTCTAAAATTTAGTAATTGACTATGATGGGTCCTAAAATAATTCAAAATTTCTGATTGATTAACAGCATACCTGGTAGACTCAGGTATTATAATAAAAAATTATTGAGTAATCAATTTTAGTTATTTTAAAGTTAAAAAATTGTGAATCCGCTCTGCTGGTCGTTACTGTATCATTTTAAGCAGATTTTGGTTCGAGATGTTGGGGGTATCCAAATTTTAAATTAATAAATATTTTAGGTTTAAAATTTTAAGAAGATATAGATTTAAAATCCGATTTCGGCACAGGAATGAGGCTCTGTTTAATATTACTAGTTTACTAAGCCGCGCTTTGCAGCGGCTTTGTAATAATTTCTCTTAAGTTTTCTTAAAAATATTCTATAAAATATATTTTTAGATAAAATAATATTTCTTATATAAAATTAAGATTTCTTTTGAATTTTTCGTTTCGTCTTGGTCATTTACCGAAATTTTGAATATATATAAAAAAAGGTAATTGTTTAATATATTCATTATTTTAATTTTATATCAAATATTAGTATATTTATCATCATTTTTTTTTAAATTCATATTCCAACTCCTATTTTAATATATATAATATATCATAAATATTACATTCTAGCATATAATATGCTCCTACTAAAGAATAGCTCTCGTTAAACAAATAAATTCAAAATAAATATAGGAAAGATAAATTGTTCAATATTCTGGTTATTTTAATATTATCTCAAATATTATTATTATTATTATATATCATTTTTAATTTTCTCATAATTATTTCAGAACCTGTAAAAAAAGGACATCGAGGTGTCAAACGACTCCCTGGACTTTCTGAGCGCACGATAAATACTAAGACAATAAGAATAATGAGTAAAATAACAATTAGATCTAAAAGGAAAGGGTTGGGGATGTAAGAGCATTTCCAACGACAATATCTAAAATGGTTGGCTATCTTAGTGGTTATAATGATTATGTAATTTTTTTTCTAAAGATAAAGACATGTACTCCAATGGCGTTATCTAAATTTTTTATAGATAAAATTATACACAAGGGGTTTGATGGTTCAACAAATATAGTCAATCAAATATGGTTGTGTATTTTATTTTGCTAAGAGATATATGGTTGGAGTGCTCACATTTTTACATATTGTCTAAAGAGTGACACCTAAATGTCACATACGTTATTTGGCTAAGGGTTTTATATCCCAGGAGATGCTGCAACAAAACTAAATTTCAATTTATATTTTAAAATACATGATTTAACATCAATAATTATTTTAGCAATAATTTATATTTAAGCATATGATTTATACTTTTTTTTTATTTTATATTATTAAAAATAAAAAAATAAAAAAAAGTTTGATAAATGATACATTTGAATGATGATATTAACTTTTATCAAATAAATTTTTTAAAATAAAATAAGTTGTTCCAAAAAGTATCTCATACCAACTTGTTAAAGTAAAAAAAAGTACCTCATAACAACTCACATTGACATAATATATTAAATTATATCCATATTTAATTCTCTGGAATCACACGTAAATTTTTTGAAAACAAAGATGCAAGAATACTCTTTAAAATTTTTAAAAGAAACAATACAAGAATTAAATGAATGAACAATTAATGTGGGTCATAAAATAATCAGTTTAGTGAACTACAGGCTCACATGTACTTTACAGGTTGGCTAGACCGCTCAAGACTGACCTTGTGCAAGAATTTTTGTAACAAAAAAACACAACAAAATTAAATCGAAGTAAACAAAAAATACAACAAAAATTAAATCAAAGCGTAAAACACAACATGATGCACTATTCTATACAATCAAAAGAGCAAATCACAATATATAACATAGACATCAAATTTAAAGATACTAAAAAGTATTTTACATTAGTAAATATTTAAAAGATAATTGTAATATTTCATATTTTTGACTTGAATAGAAAGTTTTGGAAAATATTAAGATGGTAAATTTAATTTCTTACCTTAGCAAATATTTAGAAGGCAATTGTGAATTTTAATATTTATTATTTCAAAAATTCCAAAAATATAGAAATTTGATTGATTAATATAATATTTATTGATTGATTGATTGATATGAATATTAATCAATATATATTAATCAATATATATTGATTAATATTGTATATTTACTTTCCTCCATTAGTAAAGATTTAGGAGGCAATTACGATATTTTCTAATCAAAAATTTAGTAAAATACTAAAATTGTATATTTAGTTTACTTCATTAGTAAAGATTTTAAAAGAAATAATATTAAATATTGTGTATTTAGTTTCCTCTATTAATAAAAAATTTAGAGGCAATTGAGATATTTTCGAATCTTTAATATTAATAATTCAAAAATTCAAGAAAATTAAAAATTTATTAGAAAATAAAGATTTTAAATTGTATATTTACTTTCCTCCTTTTCTCCATTAATAAAGATTTTAAATGCAAGAATATTAAAATTGTATATTTAGTTTCCTTAATTAGTAAAGATTTTAAAGGCAATTGAGTTTTTTTAGTTTCCTCCATTAGTAAAGATTTTAAAGGCAATCGAGATTTTTTTTCTCTAATATTTAGTTTCCTTCATTAGTAAACATTTTAAAGACAAATGAGATTTTTTTCTAATCTTTGATACTATTAATTCAAAAAACTGAGAAAATTAGAAAAATAGATCGAAGCGATTTGAGTTAATTACTTAATTTTTTATGCAAGACCGATCTAATTTATTAACTTCTTATTTACCAAAACGTTCCTGTATTTTCTATTATAATTCAAAAAATTGAGAAAAAAAAAAAAAAAAACGAAGCGATATGAGAGCGCCACCTCACCGCCCCCGTCTTCTCCTTTATATAATAGTATTGATTTCTATTACATTACATAAAAAAAAAAGTTTAGGAGAGCAGTATGTTAAGATAGTAATTTCTTTTAAAAAAATATTATGAGAATATTTTGATAATAATAGAGGAAAGTTCAAAATAATGTAAGGTAATACACTATTTTTTCTAATTTAGATATTTTGAAGGCAAGAATATTATAATTAAATATTTAGTTTCTTCGATTAGTGATATTTAATTTCTCCATTACTAAAGATCTATTGTATATTTACTTTCCTCCATCAGTAAATATTTTAAATGCAAGAATATTAAAATTGTATATTTACTTTCCTTCATTAGTGAAAATTTTAAATGTAAGAATATTAAATTTGTATATTTACTTTCCTCAATTAGTGAAAATTTTAAAGTCAAATTGTATATTTAGTTTCCTCTATTAGTAGAGATTTAAACGGCAACTGAGACATTTTCTAATCTTTGGTATTATTAATTCAAAATTTTGAGAAAATTAGAAAAATAGATTCAAGCGATTTGAGAGCGCCACCTCACCGCCCCCGTCTTCTCCTTTATATAAGTATATTGATTGTTAAAAATTATTGTGATATTGAAAAAAATATTATTACGAAATTCAGACTTTGAAATTTGTATGTTTTAGAATAAAATATAAAAAATAATGTTTTTTGCTATGTTTGATAAGCGCTTTTCGAAAAAAGTTAATTTTGACACAACAACATTACCAAACGGGGCTTGAATCGGTTAAATTTCTATTTGTATTAGCAAGTAGCAACCATGACCCAACCATACGAGTGTATATATAAATATTTAGTTGATTCTTGAAGAGTGCATAGACGAATCATATATATATATTGATCACCCAAGCTTAGCAAATAATCTTATCTAGCCATGGAGAGTCTACCGCTTGAAATCACCAGCAACGTACTATTGAGGTTATCAGTCAAAACATTAGGCCAACTCAGATGCGCATCTAAAACCCTTAAAACCCTAACCACCTCTCCCTACTTCACCAAAACCCACCACAGCCAAATCCCCTCCGCCCAACGCCGATACCAACTTTTACTCTCCGCTTCCTCTCTTCACACTTTCAACGTCTTCCATAATAACACACCTCCAGTTTATCTTCGTTTACCCTCAAACGCTATCACTACAACAAAAAGGGGCATTTACGACAGAATTTTTGTATTGAATTCGTCGTAAATGCCACCATTTACGACGGAATTGTTTCGTCGCTTTTGCTCAAGTAGTAAGTTCAAATTTCGTCACAAATTACAATTGCGTCGTAAGTTTGAACGAAGGGGCCCACATATTGAATAAATTAGTAACTAACTTATGACGGAAACAAGTGTCGTATGTTATGTTCTTGCGACATATGTTATGTTCTTGCGACAGAAAGTTCGTCGCAATTTAACATCGGGACCCGCCATCAGTAATATTATAACCGAACTAACGACGCATATTGTCGTCCTATATTGAGTAGGACCCATCTTGTTGCTGAAATTAAATTTTTAAAAAAATGTAAATAAAATACTAAAATAATAAATTACGACGAAATATCAATGATGAACAATCATCGTAAGTTGGTCTACCCAGAAGCCATTTTGCATTATTTTTCTGGTTTCCAGCCATTTTCGGCTTCCAAATTATATTCAAAAACTGTCCATTCACACATTCCAACATGCAACGCAATCCAACACCCTAATTACAACTACATAACTAAACACCCCAAAACATAAATTCACAAATTAAAATACCATAGTTTACATAAATTATGTCATAAATCCATAGTGATTCACATCCAAAAGTCTAAACATCTTACATCATCATAAAAACATTCAAAAGCCAAACCCAAGTCACAAATACAAGTTAGAAACACATAGTGTCACCATTGCCTCCAGCATCATCAAGATCATCATCGTCAATTGTTGGGGCCTTCCCTACAATACACACATAAATAATTAGTTATAAAAATTTGAGTGACAAGTTTAAGAAACAATATGATCAATATCAAAGACATAAAAAGAGAAAATAGAACTAAACTTGATACCTTTATTGATCACTAGTGCTCATGACCAGACAAATTGCAAATGAATCTCTTCCCTAGCCATTTTTTAAATTAATACTATATGTGCTATTATAATAATATATTACCAAAAATGTGTTCAATCGGAGCAGAAGAAATGAATAAATCTGAACCAAACTACAAGCTATGCTTGAACTACTTCTAAAATACTGATACATATTTCTCTAATTCAGCTCTAATGAGCATCATTAACTAGATCAAATGAGCTATGTCGATCATTATACACTGTCATGCTGACCTATGAGCCATTAGGGCCATGCCTACAATTGGATTGTAAGGACCTATAGTGCTTACTAAGGCATCAATATGGATGACAAACTGACAATCCAGACAACAAAAGCTTAAGTTAGAATAAATTATATTGTTTCAGCATGAGAATAATGCATGAAGAGATAAATAATGACGCAATGTGTCATGAATCGTAATATAAACAAACGAGACAATACGAAGATAAGTCTATAGGATAGACGAATAAATGGATATAAAATCATTTTGAGATTACTCTGTTTGTTTAAGCCTTAAAAGAGACTTACAAGTCACATAACATTAAAACTTGAAGCAGATGCGTATCACCCAATGGATAGGGCAGCATGAAACAGATATCTTGGCAAATCATCAACTCGCTGGCATTTAAGTGGAAGCACTAAACTGGATGACAAGTTATGACTTCATGAATAAACTCCATTAGCTGACCAACATAAATAACAAATTGTGTTTTCAATTTGTTCACCAATAACACATTGAATTTAGTATCCAGAATTTGAAAGATAAACTATCGAAAATAGAATTATACTTTATCATATTAGAACAGAACAGAGAGAACGACACAGACATACAAAATTAAGAGTGTAGATCAATACATATTATACAAGCTTAATAAGGTTGCATACAAACTCTTAAACTTGCAGCATTTAACAATTTGACTAGGCTAACTCTGATGCATTTAGTCAACCGAACATCAAAAACATCAGCAACCTGAACTTATACGGTAAAAACAGGGTAAGTTGTGACTTCTAATTACAAATGGCTCGTGCAAGTGCACATTTTATATACTGAGTAAGGATCTGATGTTGTATGTAGTGCTTATAGAAAACTATAAAACTAAGATGATAGTTATATACTTCATTGTATCTTTAGTCTAAAGTAATGGCATATTAGGCACTATTTTATTATGTAATGTGCATACCAGAAACTCTTTTACTACTCTATAGTTTGCAAATTTTAAATGTATCTTAAATTATAGAACAAAGATAGTAGGTAAATTTGGGAAAAGACATAATTTTTCAAAGGGACTTGCAGGCTTTAGATCTTCAGCAGGTGAATTTCCTGAATCTTCTGTATAATCACATTAGGACTACACCTTTGGTACTAAGATGAAGAATACCTGAACAGATACTGCTCCTAAAGCTGACATGAACAGAAAGTGAATTAATATTTGCAGAACTGGTGGCATCCGCACATATACTGAACTAGGGTTAACTACTTCCTAAGCAAAAGTGAGTCTATGACTTTAGTCCAACTTAAAATATCCTTGTCATTTTGTACTGAACAATGAAAAAGCTCCAATATTATACTAAATAAAACAAGGTATAGGTATACACCACTTAATAGTTATATCATACCTCACCCACTACTGTCAACGGAGTGCCAACAGGAAGAACTCGTTCAGTCCTCTTGACTCCAAGCATCTGCAAAGGAACCAGAAGCACCCCGGGCTCCAATCACAAATACTCGACTAGTTCCGTCATCCTGAAACAGATGAAGCATAAGTATGGTTTGACATAATGAGCTTCATGTTACGGAACCCAAAACGTTAGTATGGGTAGTACGATAGTTAATTTGAACATTTCAGATTGTAAGACACCAGTACAGCATAACTAATTATCCAAATTTAGAAAAGAGCCACAATTGCTATGTCATAGCTGTGACATATAGTGAGAGACTGAATCCGTCTCTTACCAGATACCAGGGGACCTCTTTACACATGGATAGCATCATAGCAGAATCCTGTATCCAGGAACCAGCATCATTGTATTTCAAGAAGTGCTGCTCCGCCTGAATTGTATAGTATAAGTTTAGAAAACAACCTTGTAGGACTAAGGAAAATAAATAAGTGTGACATGTGACATTACAAAGACTATTTACCATCTCCTCGACAATAAAGGCAACACTTTGGATGCTGTATCTAGTAATTGAGCTGAAAGACAATCAGAATGCAACCGAAATTATAGTAGCTATAAATTTCCTCACTAACTCCTCCACGAGACCCTCAAATCAAACGAAACAACAGGGCCTTTCAATTAAATGTGCAAATAACATAAAAAAAAACAAATGCACAAATTATACCCAAAAAACCGAAAAGAACAAGATAATCAAGCAAATACCTGACAGAAAATCGTTGGCAATCGAAGGGTAAAAGCCCTAAAAGCGACAATACTTGGAACATTTAGGAGTCTTTAAAATGATAGTGATAGGTATAGACCTGATATATATATACTACATGATACACATAAGCGGCGGGGAAAGAAAGAGGGGAATGGGAGATTACAGAGAGAATTAGAGAAAGAGGATGTAGGTTTTGGTAATTGAGAAAGAGTAAAGTGGATTTTGGGTCTTCAGCGCCAACTCATTTTAGTATTTTACATACCCGGCAAAACAAAATTTCACAAAATTTTGGATTTCCAAAGTTTTTGTTTATTATACACCCTATAACATGTACAAGACACGAGTCTTAAAAAAATAATACACTAAAAAATTTAATGTGAATGAAAAATATTAAAATAAAAGTAAAAAATGATAAATTATAAAATGAGAAACTTAAATATTAATTGGAACATAAAAAAAATATACAAAAATGCAGATGGGGTTGAGAAAGATAAATGAGGTATTATTAATATTATTTTATAATAAAATAATATTAATAATAAGGACAAATATAAAATCTAACATGTTTTAATTATATTAATTGTATTTATTAAAAAAATACGTTGAAATGTTAAAATAAATAAGTAACGGTTGCACCTGATATTTTTGGAAAAATAGAGATTTTAGTGAGAACAAATATAAAAGGTAATATATTTTGATTTAAAAATTATTGCCCGTAATATTTTTGGAAGTAATAGATTTTGTTAGGAAAAAGTGTTTTAATTGTAAAAGGCAATCATTTAGTTACTTTTTTATATTATTTTATTATTTATTAAATAGAATAAATGACCGGGCTGGTATTTTGAATTTTTTAAAAAATAATTATTAATGATCCAACCATATGGATGTCAAGATGCGACAAAATCGGGTATTTTAATTTTTTGATTATTTTTTCCCAACACTAGAATGAATACCTATTAACATCCGTACGGTTGGATCATCGAATAAATCATTTAAAAAAAATTATTTAGTGAATCTGACTTGTGTCCCGTTCTTGGAAGTAGTACTATTACAACGTTTCTGAAAAGATGCGGCACAACCGTGCTTTTTTATTTTGTGATTATTTTTCCCCAACACTAGAATGAGTACCTATTAACATTCGTACGGTTGGATCGTCGAAAAAATCATTTTAAAAAGTTATTCAATGAATCTGACATATGTCCCGTTCTTGGAAGCAGTACTGTTACAACGTTTCTAAAATGATGCGGCACAACCGGGCCTTTTTATTTTTTTATTATTTTTTCCCAACACTATAATGAGTACCTATTAACATCCGTACGGTTGGATCGTCGAAGAAATCATTTTAAAAAATCATTCAATGAATCTGACATGTGTCCCGTTCTTGGAAGCAGTACTGTTACAACGTTTCTAAAACGATTCGGTACAACCGTGCCTTTTATTTTGTGATTATTTTTTCCCAACACTAGAATGAGTACTTATTAACATCTGTACGGTTGGATCGTCGAAGAAATCATTTAAAAAAATCATTCAATGAATATGACATGTGTCCCGTTCTTGGAAGCAGTACTGTTACAACGTTTCTAAAACGATTCGGTACAACCGTGCCTTTTATTTTGTGATTATTTTTTCCCAACACTAGAATGAGTACTTATTAACATCTATACGGTTGGATCGTCGAAGAAATCATTTTAAAAAATCATTCAATGAATTTGACATGCGTCCCGTTCTTGGAAGCAGTAGTGTTACAACGTTTCTAAAACGATGCGGCACAACCGGGCCTTTTTATTTTGTTATTATTTTTTTCCCAACACTATAATGAGTACCTATTAACATCCGTACGGTTGGATCGTCGAAGAAATCATTTTAAAAAATCATTCAATGAATCTGATATGTGTCCCGTTCTTGGAAACAGTACTGTTACAACGTTTCTAAAATGATGCGGCACAACCGGGCCTTTTTATTTTGTTATTATTTTTTCCCAACACTATAATGAGTACCTATTAACATCTTTACGGTTGGATCGTCGAAGAAATCATTTTAAAAAATCATTCAATGAATATGACATGTGTCCCGTTCCTGGAAGCAGTACTGTTACAACGTTTCTAAAACGATTCGGTACAACCATGCCTTTTATTTTGTGATTATTTTTTCCCAACACTAGAATGAGTACTTATTAACATCTGTACGGTTGGATCGTCGAAGAAATCATTTTAAAAAATCATTCAATGAATCTGACATGTGTCCCGTTCTTGGACGCAATAGTGTTACAACGTTTCTAAAACGATGCGGCACAACCGGGCCTTTTTATTTTTTTATTATTTTTTCCCAACACTATAATGAGTACCTATTAACATCTGTACGGTTGGATCGTCGAAGAAATCATTTTAAAAAATCATTCAATGAATCTGATATGTGTCCCGTTCTTGGAAGCAGTACTGTTACAACGTTTCTAAAACGATGCGGCACAACCGAGCCTTTTTATTTTGTTAATATTTTTTCCCAACACTATAATGAGTACCTATTAACATCCGTACGGTTGGATCGTCGAAGATATCATGTAAAAAAATTATTCAATGAATCTGACGGTTGGATCGTCGAAGAAATCATTTAAAAAATTCACGTGCTAACTTACGACGAAATTCGTCGTAAGTTATTGGATGCCAAAAATGTGGGAAAAGTTGAATTTACCGCCATATGTTTTGGTAAAAAGTTGAATTTACCTCCCCGATAACTTACGACGGATTATGTCGTAAGTTTTTTTACGACGGAAATTTCGTCGTATATTCAGTCCTAAACAACGTAGTTTTTTTCTTACGAAAATTTAATTTAATTTATAATTAAATCTAATTTCAGTAAAATAATAAGATATTAAACTTCCGACGGATTTGCAAATCCGTCGTAAGATAATACAGCGTCGTTTTATTTCGCGCGCTGATTTCCCTCTCTTTTATTTGGTTGGTGCCAAATTTTATTAATAAAATAATAAGCTTGCGACGAAATTGTTTTCCGTCATAAATAGTTACGACGGAATTTTCTTTTCCGTTGTAAGTTTTCCGTCGTAATATTATTACGAAATTCAGACTTTGAAATTTGTATGTTTTAGAATAAAATATAAAAAATAATGTTTTTTGCTATGTTTGATAAGCGCTTTTCGAAAAAAGTTAATTTTGACACAACAACATTACCAAACGGGGCTTGAATCGGTTAAATTTCTATTTGTATTAGCAAGTAGCAACCATGACCCAACCATACGAGTGTATATATAAATATTTAGTTGATTCTTGAAGAGTGCATAGACGAATCATATATATATATTGATCACCCAAGCTTAGCAAATAATCTTATCTAGCCATGGAGAGTCTACCGCTTGAAATCACCAGCAACGTACTATTGAGGTTATCAGTCAAAACATTAGGCCAACTCAGATGCGTATCTAAAACCCTAACCACCTCTCCCTACTTCACCAAAACCCACCACAACCAAATCCCCTCCGCCCAACGCCGATACCAACTTTTACTCTCCGCTTCCTCTCTTCACACTCTCAACATCTTCCATAATAACACACCTCCAGTTTATCTTCGTTTACCCTCAAACGCTATTAAAAAGTATTGCGGCGCCACTCATGAATTAGTAGGCTCATGCAACGGCTTAGTATGCATCTACTATCCTCCCAATAATTACTCTTTATTGAATCCTACAACTCGAGAATTGCGGCTTTTACCTAACCCTGAAACATTACCACTTGATGCTCGAGCCAGATTGCATGGTTTTGGCTATGTTTCGAAATTTGATGATTATATGATTGTTAGTATTGGTACTGATGAATCAGTGATCAGGGTTTTTTCAGCTAAAGCAGATTTGTGGAAGACGGTTAGCACAAGTGTTCCTTTACCGGTTCTTCCGTGGGTGAAACCGGTTTATGTTAATAATGTGGTTCATTGGTTAGGTAATTTTGATGTTGGGGAATATCAGTTTCGACCAGTTCATCATATTATGGGGTTTGACTTCGTTGATGAAGAATTTAAGGTGTTGCCGTTGTGCGAGGATTTGAATCAGAGGCTAATTACCACTTTGGGAGTGTTGGGCGGGGATTTTTGTGTTTTATCCCGGGGAGTTGACGACAATATGAATTTGGATATGTGGGTGATGAAGGAGTACGGGGTTGGAGAGTCTTGGATCAGAATTTTGTTATTACCAGTTTATCCGAACCTCCCGTTTGTATCCCTTTCCCCAATCTGTCCTGCAGGAATATATGGAACAGTACATGGAATTTTGTTTCTGGCTGATTCCAGGTGTCTTCTGTTTTATGATTTCGTAAACTATATGACTTAATTATGAGGTTGAATTGCAACGAAAGGAATGTACACCAGAAGTAGTTGTGGCTGTATACGAGGAGGGTCTTCTTTCACCTTATGTTTGCCAAGACGAAGAAGGGAGGTTATACGTAGACAACATGCATGGGAGGATAGAATGAAGGAGAGGTGTAGATTGTTATTTTACAAACACAGTGACATATTCTGAATTCTGATGTTGTAGTTATCAATTTTTTGTACACCTGCTATATATTGTCGTTGTTATTTTAGGGGTTTCTTCTGTGGAAGCATGCATATAATTTGCTGATCCTTTTCGTACACTTTGCGTGCTGGAAATTTCCTTAAAATCTTGTTTACACTGCAATTATACTTTATAATGGATATTATTGAAATCAAACACAATGCTGGCTATTCTAAGAAATCACTAAGATTATACACCAGGGCACCACTATAGGTTTATAATTTTTACCACTATATAACCAATATAGTGACGTTTACTAAAATTATAGATAAGGATTTTGTTTTATAGGAGTGATTATTGCCATCAATTGCAACTTCTACCATAAAGTTCTGGAGTCGTTTATATATAATTTATACATTATTCTTGGTATTAACTAATTAGATTTTACTATGCTCTATTTGCATAGATTTGATGTAACTTTTTGAAGATAGGTATAGTGGGAATCATGCAATCTTTACGATTTCAGTGTGATGAAATCATACTTGGCGAATCTCCACGATTTTCTATAATGAAAAATGAACTTTTGTACTAGTCTACTTGATCTTATGTAGCACTTCATTACCTACGTATCTGATTTTTTGCAGCTATCTAGGCGCTCTTGTATTTTATAATGACCTGAGTATGGCATGGCCTGTGAAGACACTTTTCCAATTTACAAAAGAGTTTCTATCCAAGGCAAAAGCTCTAAGCCAGACCCAAGCCTGTGTTGGTATTAATCTTAAACTCAAATAAGGGATAGATGTTTTACTTATTTATGTCAGTATTTTAGTATTTGATTAAGTCAAGTCTGCCAGAGATGTTTTAGGAACTTAGGTTGAATAAGTCTGGTAGTTGAGTATGATTAGGAGTTTGAGGGAGTACTGGATTTCCTTTCTTGTAGCCACTCGAAGTGGGAGTCTGATTTACTTATTTCCTTTGCTTTGTTTCATTTGAATAAGATCAAGAGATTAAGACTCTCATATGTTGAGGTCATTGTGTGTTTAATACTTTTGATCAAAGTTTATATTGAGATTATATATCATAGTACAAGAGTTTAGTACTACATTTGGTATCAGAGCGTAGGTGTTGAGTGAGCACCTTGAGTGTATGTAAAGGCCAGCTACGATGGACGCTGGAAAAGGCAAAGGAGGAACGATAGGTTTGAGTTATCCCATGTTAACCAAGACAAATTACACGGCTTGGTCAATGAAGATGAAGGTCTTCATGCAGGCACATGGAGTGTGGGAGGCAGTGGAGCCAAGTGAATCAAAGACTGTTGTAGAAGACAGAGCAGACAAGGTTGCTCTAGCCATGATTTACCAGAGTATACCTGAGGAGCTTTTACTATCACTGGCAGAAAAGAAGAAAGCTAAAGACGCCTGGGAGGCGATAAAAACAATGTGCCAAGGTGCAACCCGAGCGAAAGCTGCAAAGATTCAGACTTTGAAAACTGAATTCGAATTTCTGACTATGAGAGATACGGAACAACTGGAGGATTTTTGTATGAAACTCAATGGGATTGTAACAAACATTCGAGCTCTTGGAGAAGAAGTAAAGGAATCATATGTCGTGCAAAAACTCCTTCGAGCTGTGCCACCTAAATTTCTACAAATAGCGTCAACTATGGAACAATTTGGAAATATAGAAACAATGACGGTGGAGGAAGTAGTTGGCTCGCTCAAAGCTCACGAAGAAAGAATAAAGGGGAACACAGAGAATACTGGTGGTCAGTTGTTAATGACGGAGGAGGAGTGGATCAAGAAAGAAGGAGGAGAAAACAAATTACTTCTCACCAGGGAAGAGTGGCAAAAACTTATGAAGAAAGGTAACTCGGAAGGTTTTTCGAGTGCAAGGAGCTATGGAATAAAAGATAAGAGCAAGATCAAGTGTTTCAACTGCCAATTGTATGGGCATTTCGCTGCAGAGTGTCGGAAACCAAGGCGTCCGAGGGAGGTAAAGCAAGAGGCACTCATGGCACAGATTGAAGAAGATGAACCAGCATTACTGTTAGCAAAGAATGACAAAGAACGAGGAAAAATATTGCTGAATGAACAAGGTGTAAAGCCGAAATTAGTGAATGACGAAAAAGAAAAAGGAGTAGCGTCAAGCTTATGGTATTTAGACAATGGAGCAAGTAATCACATGACTGGTGATAAAGGTAAATTTGTGGAGCTAGACCAAGGGATTACTGGGTTAGTAAAATTCGGGGATGGTTCAACTGTGAAAATTGAAGGGAAAGGTTCGATCATCTTCAGATGCAAAAATGGTGAAGAAAGAAAACTTCGCGAGGTATTTTACATTCCCACATTATGTAGTAATATTTTGAGTTTGGGTCAAATGTCGGAGGATGGGTATAGAGTAGTTCTAAAGGGAGAATATTTGTGGGTGTTCGAAGCAAAAGGAAAATTATTTCTGAAGGTGAAACGCTCCCCAAATCGTTTGTATAAATTGCTCGCAGAAACTGTTAAATCAGGATGTTTGTTGTCTAATGTGGAGAAAGTGTCTCGACTGTGGCACAAACGCTTAGGACATGTGAATTACCAGTCGATGATGCTTATGAACAAAAAGGAAATGGTGCATGGATTTCCGGATGTGAACATATTGACCGAGGTGTGCACAGGGTGTTTGAAGTCAAAACAAGTCAGGAATAGTTTTCCTCAGAAGTCAAGTTTCAGTGCCACCCATGCTTTGCAATTAGTCCATGGAGATTTGTGTGGACCTATTGATCCGGTCACCTCTGGCGGAAGCATGTATTGTTTTCTTTTAGTAGATGATTTTACACGAGTTATGTGGGTATATATGTTGAAAGCTAAGAGTGAGGCATTTGATGTGTTCAAAAAATTTCGAGCCCAAGTTGAAGATGACAAGAAAAAGGTAAAAGTTTTTAGGACAGATCGAGGAGGGGAATTTACTTCGGTGGAATTCAAAAAATATTGTGAAGAAACGGGAATCGAAAGACACTACACTGCTCCGTATACGCCCCAACAAAACGGGGTGGTGGAACGTAGGAACAGAACAGTGGTTGAGATGGCTCGTAGCTACTTGAAAGAGATGAACTTGCCAATGATGTTATGGGGTGAAGCGGTACGACACACTGTGTATGTGTTGAACAGGCTGCCTACTAGATCTTTGTCTAATCAGACTCCATATGAAGCATGGACCGGTCTTAAACCAAATATTGGTCATATACGAACGTTTGGTTGTGTGACTCACATGAAGATTCCGTCCGTCCAAACGAAGAAGTTAGATGATAGAAGCATGGAAGTGATAAACTTGGGAAGAGAACCAGGCACCAAGGCCTACAGATTGTATGACCCTGTAAGTAAACGGGTTCTCATCAGTAGAGACGTGGTGTTTGATGAGAATAAAAGCTGGCAGTGGGAGAAAAGCGACGACTGTGATACACAAAATATGGAGATATTCACTGTGCTGGACACTGAAGATCAGATGAGTACTGAGCAAGACAATGAAGCCGAAGGAAATGAGATTTCTACACCACCATATTCTCCAAGAGTTGGTGTTAACAGGGAAGATCACGACAAAAGTGGTGAGCCTCGACGATACAAGTCAGTCACTGATCTATATGATGAAACTGAACCAGTAGAATTGGGTGAGGAGCTAATGCTTATGGGAGTAGAGGAACCTCAGAGTTACGAACAAGCTGTAAAAGGGAAGGAATGGAGATTAGCAATGCAAAGGGAACTTGAATCCATAGAGAAAAATGGAACCTGGAGTCTCACAGAATTGCCCGATGGCCACAAAGTCATCGACTTGAAGTGGATTTTTAAGTTAAAGAAAGATGCAAAGGGGAAAATTGTGAAACACAAGGCGAGATTAGTAGCAAAAGGGTACGTTCAGGAACACGGTATTGATTATGAAGAAATCTTCGCTCCTGTCACGAGGATGGAGACTGTTCGGTTACTGTTAACTTTAGCAGCAAAAAACAACTGGAAGGTACACCATTTGGACGTGAAGACGGCGTTTCTGAATGGAGATATTCATGAGGAGGTATATGTAGCACAACCAAAAGGGTACGTGAAGAAAGGGCAAGAGCAGTTGGTTTATAAATTGCTGAAAGCATTGTATGGGTTGAGGCAGGCGCCTCGTGCTTGGTATGAAAAATTGAACAGTTGTCTTATAAAGCTTGGATTTGAACGATGTCCATATGAGCATGCGGTGTACACCAGAAATGAGAAAGGGGAAGTGTTGATAATTGGAGTGTATGTTGACGATATCCTAATTACAGGGAGCAGTATGTCTAGCATCGAAGTTTTTAAGAAACAAATGAATAATGTTTTTGAGATGAGTGATTTGGGCAAGTTAACATATTATTTGGGATTAGAAGTGGAACAAGGAGAGGGGTTCATAGAATTAAAACAAACAGGGTATGCAAAAAAAACTTCTCAAACAAGCAGGGTTGGAGGATTGTAACCCAACTAAATTTCCAATGGATCCAAAGGAACAATTGACGAAAACTGAAGAAGGAGAGCAGGTTAACGCAACAAAATACAGAAGTCTTGTAGGGGGTTTACGATATTTGGTGCATACCAGACCGGATATTGCTTTTCCAGTAGGTATGGTGAGTAGGTTTATGGAGAATCCAACAGTTGTGCATATGAATGCAGTCAAGCGGATATTGCGGTATGTGAAAGGCATATTAGAAGTTGGTCTGGTGTATTCAAAGGAGAGTGGAAATAATGTTCTCACGGGCTTCTCAGACAGCGATCATGCAGGCCATATTGAGGACCGAAGAAGCACAGGAGGGATGGTCTTCTATTTAAACGAAAGTTTGATTACTTGGGTGTCCCAAAAACAGAGATGTGTGGCTTTGTCCTCATGCGAAGCTGAGTTCATGGCTGCAACTGCAGCTGCCTGTCAGAGTATATGGCTGCGAAAGGTGTTGCAACAGGTGACAGATGAAGAAATTGGACCAGTCATTTTATACATTGATAACAAGTCTGCAATAGATCTTGCAAAGAATCCGGTATTTCATGGACGGAGTAAACATATTGATGTTCGATATCACTTCATACGTGAATGCATTGAACGAGGAGAGATAGTGGTGAAACATGTGTCAAGTGAATGTCAACGTGCGGATATCTTAACTAAAGCTTTGCCGACAATCAGGTTCGAGCGAATGAGGAAGTTGCTAGGAGTTAAGAGTCTTGCCAAGTGAGTTTAAGATTAGGGGGGAAAATGTTGGTATTAATCTTAAACTCAAATAAGTGATAGATGTTTTACTTATTTATGTCAGTATTTTAGTATTTGATTAAGTCAAGTATGCCAGAGATGTTTTAGGAACTTAGGTTGAATAAGTCTGGTAGTTGAGTATGATTAGGAGTTTGAGGGAGTACTGGATTTCCTTTCTTGTAGCCACTCGAAGTGGGAGTCTGATTTACTTATTTCCTTTGCTTTGTTTCATTTGAATAAGATCAAGAGATTAAGACTCTCATATGTTGAGGTCATTGTGTGTTTAATACTTTTGATCAGAGTTTATATTGAGATTATATATCATAGTACAAGAGTTTAGTACTACAGCCTGTAATCAAACATGGATTATCTTCATGACATTTCACTGATAATTCTTTTAGGCGGTACTTCAATCTTTAGCATGTGTATTCAACGTTTGTTAAACCTGTGCATTTTATGATCATGCATTGCCTATTTTCCAGCAACTCAGAGTTACTTTAGTTAAACATTCTTGTATTTATTATGAAGAAATTATAATTAAAACTCTAAATGTGAATTAAAATAGATAAAATATACAAACCAATATATGCAGGGAAGAAGGATTAAACCAACTGCTGGGTAAAAGATAGGAATTAGGAAGCAGTCCGTCCGTAGTTTTTTGCTCTTCAATATTGTTTACTTAAGTAGAAGGTTGCGCAATTGCTTCCTAAGTTTAAAAACATGGCTTTGTGTAAATAAAATTTTAAAATACATTATTACTTAAAAATTATTAAATAGAATAAAAATTATGTTATGATTATATAAAATTTTATTCTCATATTATTATATTCTTTATCGATTTGAATTTGTTCTTAATTAATTTTGTTACTTTATTGAAAGAAACATAAAATTTCTATATTTAAAAGAATTAGTGGAAAAATAAATAAATTGGTGCTACAATAATAAAAAAAATTTTATTAAAATTTAGATACTCACTTTAATATTTGGGTTCTAGAGTTTTAGAAATTGAATTTTGACGATTTTACAACTCATGCGAAACTAACGAAATTATCTTTAATTTAATGATGGTTTAATAATTATTATCTAACTTGACCAGTTGACCTACCCATAAAATAAACTGAAAAGAAAAGATGGTTAAGAAGTTTTACACAAAGAATTCAATTCAATATAGAAAACCAATTTATAATTGGTTTAAATTATCAAAGCACACTTCTTAGTATTTAAATATAATCCTACATTTAATCAAATACACATTTTAATATAAGTATTATATTCAAAATTATCGTTTATGAATATGAAACCCTCAACATTTTAATAATATTTTGATATTATCCTTTTATGTTTGTTATATGTAAAATAATATAATTATAATTTGGATTAATCTAATTGTTATGTTCCTTCACAAAAAAAAGTGTTTAAATTTATTCATGTACATGAGTTCTCCTAAGTCTCTTATAACGCAGGGTATCAAGAATTCAATTCAATATAGAAAATCAATTTATAATTGGTTTAAATTATCAAAGCACACTTCTTAGTATTTAAATATAATCCTACATTTAATCAAATACACATTTTAATATAAGTATTATATTCAAAATTATCGTTTATGAATATGAAACCCTCAACATTTTAATAATATTTTGATATTATCCTTTTATGTTTGTTATATGTAAAATAATATAATTATAATTTGGATTAATCGAATTGTTATGTTCCTTCACAAAAAAAAGTGTTTAAATTTATTCATGTACATGAGTTCTCCTAAGTCTCTTATAACGTAGGGTATCATTGTAATCGATATGAATTGTTATCTTGATATTTGGTTTAACAATTATTATCTAACTGGAACTATACATAAATTCAAGAGAAAAGATATTTAAAAAATTTTACATAGAAAAATTTTAAATTATCAAAATACATTTTTTAGTATTTAAATATAATTTTATTATTAATCAGATACACTTTTTAATATTAGATCTAACAATTCTTATCGATCTAATTAAGATCTAACTATAATTATTAATTTGGTCGTATACTGATCGTACACGGACCAGATCGATTTTAATTTTTTCTTAAATTGATTTTAATATTTTATTGAAATAAACAAAGAATTTATAAATTTAAAAGAATTAGGAAAAAAAATTAAATTGGTGCTACAATAATTAAAAAATATTTATTAAAATTTAGATAATAACTTTACTGTTTGGGCTCTTGGGCTCTATCTTGAGTTTTAGACAACAGATTTTAACGATTTTACGGCCCACGCGAAGCTTACAAAATTATCTTTAATTTAATGATGGTTTAATAATTATTATCTAACTGGAACTATCCATAAAATAAAGAGAAAAGATAATTAGGGATTTTTACATAAAGATTTCTATTCAATATAGAAAACCCATTTATAATAGGTTTAAATTATCAAATTACACCTTTTAGTATTTAAATACTATCATATTATTAATCAAATACAATTTTTAATATTATATCTCATCGATTTAAATATTTATAGTTTTATAATCCAACGGATCGTATACTTTTGGTAGTACAGTGACCGACCAAAATTTTGGATAAGATCTCCCTTACGCTTATTATATATAAGGAGTTAATATACTAGCTTAAAACCCGATGCACAGTTGAAATTTAAATTTATAATCTTTTTTGTATTTTAATAATTTGTTTTTTAATATCTTTCTCTATATATTAAAAGCCAACAAAGGGCAAAGTTTGCCATTTTAATGGCTGTGAAGTTACGATTTTACCCTTATATTTTCTAAAATTACAAAAATACCATTCTTTAATGAAAATGTAAAAATTGTGAAATTATGTTAATGATGGGAATC
Source organism: Heracleum sosnowskyi (assembly GCA_030848705.1). NCBI lineage: Eukaryota > Viridiplantae > Streptophyta > Magnoliopsida > Apiales > Apiaceae > Heracleum > Heracleum sosnowskyi. Next base: position 24,966,632 of record CM061245.1, read on the forward strand.
GAACCCTTAACATATCCATGTCAAACTCATGTCATAACCAACTGTGCTACACTTTGTTTTGAGCTTATATTCAAACTCTTATTAGATAAACCACCTCTTCTTCCAATTTTTTTATTTTTTGAGTTAATAAACATTGATTTATATTATTTTTAGAATATTGCACAATACATAGTTATAATAAATATTTTTAGCAATTGAACATAATCTACAATTCTGTTTTATCAATTTAAATTATTGATATATGTCATTTTAATACCTTGAATTTATGATTTTGCCCCTACATGTTAAAAAATTACAAAAACGTCAACTCTTTTTATTTATGCAAATAGTAGATAAAATTATGTTAGTATAGTAAATTGAACCATTAATCTTCTCTAATCAAGCTCATGCATAAGTAGCATAGTACATTTTGTTTTAAGTTTTCTTTAAAATCTTATTAATGTTAATTTCTCTTCTTCTCTCATCTTCTTTTTTATAATTTTTTATTTTTAAATAAATAAAATGTTGGTTTATATTATTTATAAAATATTGCATTGTATATAATTACCAAAAATATTTTAATGGATTGAGCATACTCTACGATTCTCTTTCTTTTATTTTAAATGATTGATATAAAAAATACAATTTTAAAAGAGTATAAGATTATAGATAACATATAATTTCTACATAATAATAAGGTTATAGATAACATATAAGATTAGAGTATAAAATTTTTATAAAATTTTAAAAGTAAAAAAATTGAGTGAGACGCCGCATGGATGACTTTTAAATAATATTAATAGATTTTGTAATAAGTCTCGGCCCTACGTTTATATCTGACAATGTTAAGACTGCATCGCCTATGTTATATACCGACAATTTTGTAATTTACACCGCAAAATAGTCTTGTGAGAGTGTGCAAAGATGCACCAACCTTCAGCTTCTTTTTAAAATCCTCTATCTCATTCACATGTGTTCGATTATATTACAACAACATTGTGTGCATTTAACGATTTATATTCTAGACTGCAAAAAAATAAAAAAAACCAAATCAATTGATCGCTGAAAAACAAACAACAACTACTAAGGCAAAATACCTATTTACAAATTATACTTTCTCCAACATAGAAAACTCCGGTAAACCTGATTATAATTGCAACAAGAACAATAGTTCGACCGTGTTTCAAATTTTACATTGTTTCTATTTGTTCTTAATATCAATAATACTCACTATGAACAAGTCCTAAAGCCTTGGGTTTGGCACAGTTACGTTATCATATTAATTTACATACACTAATGTTATATACGGACTTTAGACTAAAAGATTTTAAGATGTGATCACGGTGTGTAGTCTTACGTACCTGACCAACTTTATATTTTATTTACAAGTATATTGTCATTTCGTTAAAAACACATTAGTTTAGATACATCCATATCATAAACAACTATACTAAAATAATCATTTAGATTATATTTAATTGTTGAATTTGATAAAATGCATTTCACGACATTTAAAACTAAATTAATATTTTGTCAAATGAAAATAATAATTTGATCTTTATTTTATAGATTTTTTTTTCCAAATTTTGTGAAATCTTATTAAATATTAAAAAAATTAAAATTTTTTTATACAAATATAAGATAAATTCAAAATTAATTTTAATTACAAAATTGTTTCGATATATATACATTTTCGTGCGAAAAATTATTTTAGTAAATAAGCAGGCCTGTGCTTCGCACGGGTTTTTAGGCTAGTTACTATATATAATAGGCCAACACAAGGGCAAAAGTTGCCAATTAAATGGCCGCGAAATTACCGTTTTACCCTTTTTTTTTGAAAAATAACAAAAATGCCACTTGTATATTATTATACAAAAAAAATTTAATATATGTGTTACCACAGAGATTCGAACCTCCAACCTCCTTCCAAGATATCCATGGACTTAACCACTATGCTACATGTCTTTTTGAGTTTATTTCAAAAAACTTATTAGATAACCCACGTCTTTTATCTCTTATATTTTTTTTTTAATTTGATGATTGAATAAATAAAATGTTGGTTTGAATTATTTATATAAATTTGTTTTTCTTTTTTCCTTTTCAGTAAAATTACCGTTTTACCTTTTTTTAAAAAAAATTACAAAAATGTCACTCGTATATATTATTATACAAATTTTTTTAATAGATGTGTTACTACAGTGATTCGAACCTCCAACCTCCTTCCAAGATATCCATGGGCTTAACCACTACGCTACATGCCTTTTTGAGTTTATTTCAAAAAACTTATTAGATAACCCACGTCTTTTATCTCTTATATTATTATTTTTACTTTGATGTTTGAATAAATAAAATGTTGGTTTGAATTATTTATATAAATTTGTTTTTCTTTTTTCCTTTTCATGCCACTCGTATATTTTTATACAATTTTTTTTAATAGACGTGTTACTACAAAGATTCGAACCTCCAACCTCCTTCCAAGATATCCATGGGCTTAACCACTATGCTACATGCCTTTTTGAGTTTATTTCAAAAAACTTATTAGATAATCCACGTCTTTTATCTCTTATATTATTTTTTTTGCTTTGATGTTTGAATAAATAAAATGTTGGTTTGAATTATTTATATAAATTTGTTTTTCTTTTTTCCTTTTCGTAATTTTATATATCTATATATTCAATCACTATATATTATTGCAGTTGTATGTTTTCAATTTAATATATATTAATTATGTTGATTATAATTCATAATTTATATTATACTTTATTTGAATTAAATTAATTATTCATGCATAAAATATACTATTAAAATTCGATCTAATATAAGAAATATTATACACATTATATATCTCATTATTAGTTATTTCTATAATTTTTAAACTAAGAACATTAGCATTCAAATTATACAAAAAATTCGTCTACCTACTCTGTTCGTCGCATCCATTTCTTAACAATTTTCTTTTCCAGAATGTATTGTTCATTTGTTAACATTTTCTAAAGTAACATGTCATTCTTTATTAACTTATCTATATTTTTTTTCAACTTCCTAACCCCCTCCCCTTCAACCCCAGTGACGTTCGTGTCAAAAATCGGGGTGAGTTTTTAAAATATAGGATATTACATAGTATATAATTACATAATGATCAGTCAGACTGTTAGTAGACGATAAAGTTTGGGAAAATTGAAAATTACAAGTTTTGAAAATAGAATTTCAAATTGTATTCCAAAAATTATTGTACGATGTTAAAAAAAAGTATAATCTTTCATAATAATAATAGAACTTTATAGAATACATTAAATTGATTCGTAATGTCATATAATCATTTTGATAAAATGAAATTCTAAATAGGGTTTGTGGGTCCTTGACGACATCCTCTACAACATATACAATATTTCTTATATTAGGTCGAATTTCAATAGTATATTTTATGTATGCATAATTATTTTAATTCAAATAAAGTATAATAAAGATATATAATATAAAAGTATGAATTTTAAACAACATAATTAATATATATTTAATCGAAAACATACAACTGTAATAAAATTCAGTGATTGAATATATAGGTATATAAAATTACAAAAAGAAGCCTCCGGGCCTGTAGATGAGTTGGTGAGAGCACTGGTTATTGACCAAAGCATTCAAGGTTTGATTCATGGGAGCGTGGGGAATTATTCCTGCACTCTAGGGTCTAGCGTGATACCGGTTGGGGTGTCCGGAAAATAAATTTTTTGACCAAAATTACGAAAAGATGAAAAGAAAAACTGATTTATATAAATAATACAAACCAATATTTTATTTATTTAAACATCAAAGTAAAAATAATATAAGAGAAGAGAAGAAAGACGTGGATTATCTAATAAATTTTTTGAAGTAAACTTAAACATGCATGTAGAATAGTGGTTAAACCCATGAACATCTTAGAAGGAGGTTGGAGGTTTGTTTCTTTGTACTAACAACTATTAATATATTTTTGCATAATAATATATGAGTGACATTTTTGTGACGACCATTTAATTGGAAATTTTTTCCCTTGTGTTGAGGTTTAATATATAGTAATAAATTGGATTAAAATGTGTAACTGTAAAACGATATTCCAAACACATTCTTAATGCATTTACTAAGTGTGTTAATATAATTTAATATAAAGATGAACACATGAGAGGAGTGCAGAATCAGTTCCCAGAATCAGTTCCCAAGTAAAAAACCGAAAACAAATAGGTGACATGAATACTCCAAACTGTAATAGGTGTTCATCTCCCAAGGTGTTTATCACAAACTTGGGTGATGTGAGAGTGTGCAAAGATGTGTCGGCCTTCAGCTTCTTTTTAAAATCCTCTATCTCATTCTTGCATGTTCGATTATATTACAATAACATTGCATGCATATAACCTATTCATAACCTAATTTGCAAAAAAAACAATCAATTCCCGAAAAACATCTAACAACCGCTCTCTAACGCAAATTACCAATATACAAACTATCCTTTCTCTAACACACAAAACACAGGTAAACCTGCTTATAATCACAAGAAGAACAATAGTACATTCGTGCTTCAAATTCTACATTATTTCAATCTGGTCTCAAAATCAATAATAGTCACTATAAACAAGTCTTAGAGCCTTGGCATAGTTACGTTTGTGATTCAAAGTAATTACACTATTCGTCAAAAAAATTATTTACTCCTCACTTTGCATGAACCATACTTCTCATTTTACGCTCTCAAACTTAAGACTACACAATCCTTAATCTAATAAATCGATCACGGCCAACTTTTTCACGATAAAAATTATTGACATCTCTATGCAGGCCCGTGCCTTGCACGGGCTGTTACGCTAGTTTATATTTGTTTTCCATGAATATGATTTTAAAATTTCAATAATTCTAGTTATATGTGGTTGTTGAATTCTTAGGAATAATAGAAAAATAGAAATTTTAGTTAGGAAATATAAAAAAAGAATATACACTTTGGCTAAAAAGGTAATGGGTTAGTTATTAGAGCAATTATAATTTTATTATGTTATTTTATTAAATGAAACTTTCTGCGATATTTTTGGAAAATGAGATGTTTTAGTTAGTAAAAATATAAAAGATATTCTATATAATAATTTTAATATTTTATCCAACGGTTCTCATCGATTTGATCAAAAATATCTAACGGCTATGAATTGAATGACCAGACTACAAAACTTTCAATATTTGGTATAATAGTATAAATAGATGGGTGATCTCGTCTTTTGTCTCCCTCGAGCTAAAATTATGGTCAAGTTGTATTTTATTCCTGGTTTACATTAGCCTCCAACTAGCTAGCTATCTATCTTTGTATTTTACTCCCTTTAGGGTGTTTTCTATTCAGAAATTAAGGTTTTATTGTCTACATATCTGGGGCGTGACTTTAAGTTATATGGTAAATTTATTGAACGAAGAAAACTCCTTTCTTTCTTTCTCTTCTCCCTCTTTCGAAGGACATATGACCTTCTAGAAACTAGACTACACGCTGGATCTCATTGAATCTATTACCCGCCTAGCACTCTTGTACCTCTGAAACGAGATAACAAAAAATCCCCTTCGGAAAGATCCCTAATAAGCCTTTTAACGTCTTTGCTAAGGACCAGGAAACTCCTTTCTTAATATTGTATATCAATACAATTTATATATGAATAAATAAATTCCTTTTTACAAAAGAAAGAATTTAGGGTTTTATTGTTATAATAAACTTGTGTCCATTTTCTTGTAGTCCTTCAAATATAATAGTTTCTTTCCGCCTCTACCTAGTACCTATACTTATTTATTTGGGGTTATGTTTGTTCAGTTCAAAATCTTATTCTTTGTATGTTTAAAGCTTGTGCTATATTTGGTGGCGTTATTCGTGCAAAATTAGTATCAAAATTGGGCAAATTTTATTGTCATTAATTATTGGGCAAAAAAATAGTAATTCTTTCATTACTATTTTAAACTAGCTTTATAGCCCGTGCGAGACACGGGCATGTTCTAGAATATTGCGTAAATTTTATTAATTTCAACGTATTTTATGAATTACAGATATATTGATATGAGATCATTATAATATAGATTAAAATGTAATTTCGAAATTTGAGAGTATAATTATCATTTTGCATTGAATAAATTGACTCATTAAAATTCTTAGTTCATTTAAAAATTATTGCATTCTCCACCCCATCCTGAAATCTCCCCCTCTCTGCCTTCTATTTTCGACGTCACTCTTTGGAGACCCCCCACTTATCCTTCTTATCCCTCTTTTACTGTCTCTTTGGCTTTTATTTCCTTTCTCTCCGTCTCCTCCACTTTTTCTTCTCAACTTTTGTTTAGGATCTGTATTTTGATCGCTCTCTCTCTCCTTTCATGCCCCCTCCAATGGTGGCTGCCTTCTATTTTCGGTGTCACTCTCTAGAGACCCCTCTCTTATGTGATGATCCTCGGGAAGACGTAATATATTACAACACATTTACTGAAATGCATGTTATGCTTTGTTTATTTAGTGTGTGTCATAATTGTTTACTCAAATGCATTCTTTGACTGTTTAGTTTGTGTTTATTTAGAGTGTGTATTATGTGTTTGATGGAATGCTTGAACCAAATTTGTAGGCTTTGTGCAGGTAAATGCACTTGGGGTTGGTATGTTCATAAAGTAAATATTTGTCATGGGTTGTTGTTTGAGTTGACAGTGACAAATTGCTCTTTATCGATATTGTCGAGTTTGTGCTTTTTTTGGGGTTGATTTATTTATGTTATTCTCTCTCTCTCTCTCTCTCTCTCTCTCTCTCTCTCTCTCTCTCTCTCTCTCTTGCCTCCTCCTACGGTGTTGGTTGCCTTCTATTTTCGGCGTCACTCTTTGGAGACCCATCTCTTATCCTTTTTATCCCTCTTTTACTGTCTCTTTGGCTTTTCTTTCCTTTTTCCTCGTCTCCTCCACTTTTTCTTCTCAACTTTTGTTTTGGATCTATATTTTGATCTCTCTCTCTCGACTGGGGGAACATTGACACTCTATTTACCTGTTTGTAGTTCATGGGGTAGCCGTTAAGTGGATGTTGTAATATTTGATCGGTGTATATAATAGAGTAAAAGTGTAGAAATATAAGTTGTATTAGTATATGTGGATATACCATTTAAACGAATGCATATCATTTTTCCCGTTTTAAGAAGGGTCTCCCTGCAGACACGATGAATGCAGTAATTGTACAGTTGTGAATATACTTATGCAAGGAAGATCGGTTTGGTATTAGTCCGAAGAAGATTTTGTTCTTAGTTGAATGTATTTGATGATTAGTTTTATAATCAAATTAATAATCAGATAGGAATTAGTTAAAGGTGTCAAATAAAGGCTTCATTTTGAAAGTACCAATACTCTCCGGTCTCCATAATTCTCTATAAGCGGCCGGAGTAGTATACTTGTCCTTAATGCATGAGGTGGCGCGATTGAGATGCACACAAATTCGTATTCGAAAAAAACTGTTCGAACTGGTTAAAAAAATTGGAAAAAAATCTGATTAAAAAAAAGTCCACCTCAATTGGATCCAGCCCGCAGGCTTAAACGGATCACATATTTTTCACAAAACCCCGATCCGGTTCGAGCCGAATAAACCCAAATTTAATCTCGATTTGGACGTAGTCTTGATCATGATAAAAGTCCAATCCAAAAAGTTAGAATTTTTAATTAAATCTCGGATAAGAGCTTAAATTTTTTAATTAAATCCGAAAAATAAAAAAAAGTTAAAGTTAAAGTTATCAATATCTAAAATAATTTGTAAAAATCCGATTTGGCCCCTCCTGACCCGACCCTATCTACAGGTATAAATATTTTAGAGGAAATTTGTCTCGATTTAAAAAAGTCCGGCCCTATCGGATATCGAAAAATCCGACATGAATCCGGATTACGTTCATCTCTATTCAGGGTAACAACTATAGAGGTGCTTATATTATTACTTATATTATCTGATATGTATGAACATAGTTGAGACAAAATGATTACTATTTTGTATTATTTTGTATTATTGGATGCTCGGACTAAAAAGTGATATTATATGACTAAAAATGCATTTGTACTTTGTCTTAAAATTGTGAATACAAAGGAAGAAACATAATTAAATTTAATTAAATAGATACGTGTCTATTGGATATACTTTATACCAATAACCACTTTTATTAATAATCAGACAAATGAAATTATCATGAAATAATCTTGAATAAAAACTAAAGTGTAAACTAACATTTGTGAAAGACATTAACATACTAACGGATTTTATACCACAACAAAAAAGGCCAAGTAGCTTAATGGTTAAATTGGTGACTTGAAATTCTTAGTAATTAATATTGAAGTGTCTTATGTTCGATTCCCATCAAGATGAAAATTTTCTTACATTTTTATAACATTCGACTTTGGAGGGGCAGTTATATAATTTCAAGTTGTTAAATAAAATTTTCACAAAGTACTTGTTGCAGTATAAGATATATAATAGATGTCAGCATCTCTTGTTATCATTTACTTTTTCGGTTACTATTTTTATATTTCTTGCTTTTATTTTATTTGCCATTCTTATATGCAGCTTTTATTTGTCAGTTTTATAAAAAATTACTTTTTAAAATGATTCCTTTTATTTCTTCTTTATAATTTTTTAATATTAGTATTTTATATTACTTTTGTTTTAATGTATTTTTGTACCTTTTTAGTAGGCTTTTGTGCCCACTTGGAGGTAGTGTCATGTAATATGCTTTTTTTAGCCTTATATGACGATTGTCGTTTGAATGATTTTGTGTTATATTTTGATAACTTTGTTTCGTATCTAACTAAAAAAAATCATTCTTTTGGTTAAATTTTCACTTTATTATTCCCTCTAAATGATATTTGGAGAACATCTTTTTATTATTTTTATCCTTTAATATAATTTAAAAAATATTTTAATTAATTCTTGTCTTTTTTCTCGAGAAACGCGGACACGCAAAAGTCTTTTGTTTTGGAAATTTTTCATCATTTGTCGAGAAGGAGCACCATTCGAAGGAGGAGCTTAAATTGTGGATTATTAATGGATTTACAAGTCGACATTTTCTCATCAATCCTGAGCAAGTACTTTTTAATTTTTGGTGGGATCAAGGCAAAAAAGGAAGATATAAATGTTTATTTGTATAAGGTCTTCTTTTCTGATATTTATGGCACGACTTATGAATTGATTAAGTATACCTTTGGGTTAGATTATTAACTTCTGTGGATGAAAGGATTTCTCCGAATCCCACACTTTTTGGGAAATGTATCTTCGATTTATTTATAAATAAAAAATCTCTTCTTTAACAAAAAAAAAAGTTGATATTTTTCATCATTAAAATTTTAGAAATATACGAAAGTTATCCTATATGAATTCAAAAATATGAGAATGTCTTTTCAAATCATTCATGTATGGATATAAAAGAGCAGTAGGTACTCTTCCTCATTATCCACTAACATACTTTCGGGCTTTGATCTCTTATACTTTTGATGGCTGATGCAGTTACTACATATTGACACTTACCTCAGGAGAGGAATCTGAACCAATCATTTCTGGGAGAGGATCGTAACCTGGTTATAATTCCCTACCTTACCTCAGGAGCCCACTGAGCAGAGAAGGAGTGTCCTGCTTCTGCATCATTCAATATACTTACAAAAGGTTCAAACAGGATCATTTGCATTTGCAGCATTTGGAGCTGCAAGCCCTATGAGTATGACAAGGAATGTGCAATGACAAGAGGTTTCACTAGAAGTCTAGAACTCCTTTTGCGAACACGTGAAATCCTCCCGATGTCGCCCGACAAGTGTCATTTAGAACTGCAAAGTTTGGAACTTGATAAGTGCTGCACTTGCTTCATCGACAAATACACTGTTCCGGTGGTGGTTTGATCTGTGGTGGGGAACCTACAAAACAATGCTTGTCCGGGGTAGTGGTCGTCAAGCACCTCCGGCGTGAAAATCAGTAACGGAGTAAAGCAATATGCGAAAATGCAACAAGTATCGAGATATGCCTTTTCGAGTGAGTGTGTGAAGTGTTTGTGTGTGTGAATGTAAGTGAGTATCAATGTACTGGGAGCAGGGTATTTATAGGCCAAAACCTGTCTCTGTAGCGTGGGGGTCACTAACTGTGGCTACAGTGGCGAGGTATGGGCTCCCTTGATGATGGTGGGTCTTTGTGCTTTTCTGTCTTGCTATAGTTGAGATGTACAGTTGAGTTGTTGTACCTTTTTGCTACAGTTGAGATGCACAGTTGCGTTGTTGTACCTTTTTGCTACAGTTGAGATGCACAGTTGCGTTGTTGTACCTTTTTGCTACAGTTGAGAGACACAGTTGAGTTGTTGTACCTTTGAGCATGGGCGTGTTCAAGAAGTGTTTTATCTTTTTTACTGCCATCTGTCTATTGACTGAATATTACTTTGTGGGTGCTCTATTTCGTGTGTATGTAATAACCACGGTAAGGGGTCGAGTCTTCTATTTTTAAGTGTGTTTATCTATTTGTGACTGGTGATACTCAAGTAGTGATGCACGCGACTGTTTGCAGGAGGCGACCACGGCAGGGCGGGTGTGCGACGGGCGCGAGGTGGGTTGGCGGCTAGTTAGGAAAAGTGGGTATATATCATTGCCCCCACTCTCTCTACCCACTATAGCGGGTAGGGAGAGTAGGATGATACGGGCCGAATGAAGCAAACGAGCATGACTTGAAGTTAGAAAAAATTTGAGATTGGTGCCCCCCCAAGTGAAGTGAGCGAGCGTCACTTGAAGTTAGAAAAATTTGATATTGGTGCCCCCCAAGTGAAGTGAGCGAGCGTCACTTGAAGTTAGAAAAATTTGAGATTGGTGCCCCCCAAGTGAAGTGAGTGAGCGTCAGTAGAAGTTAGAAAATTTTGAGATTGGTGCCCCCCAAGTGAAGTGAGCGAGCGTCACTTGAAGTTAGAAAAATTTGAGATTGGTGCCCCCCCAAGTGAAGTGAGCGTCACTTGAAGTTAGAAAAAATTTGAGATTGGTGCCCCCCAAGTGAAGTGAGCGAGCGTCACTTGAAGTTAGAAAAAATTTGAGATTGGTCAGTGCTGGTGTTCAATCGAGGTATTTTGTGATTTAATGAGGGAATGTGGAGTAAGTGCTGGCGAAAGGTCTTTTTTGTTGTTGCATTATTGATTAATCATAATAAATGTGAATGATGGGATATAAATGAACATTAAATGGGAGTCTGAAAAGTTTTTGATGTGAAATGTCAGGGGTGTACACATATATATATATATATATATGTATAGGCACATAGTGTTTTGATTTGACGTTTTTTTAGAGGAATTTGTACCGAGAGGGTACAGTTATTAACTAGTGATTTAAAGAATAAAAAAGAAGTAAAAAAGAATTAGAAAGGTGGGGGACACTTGGGCTGGGTTGGTGAGCGCGTACGGATCACGCTCCAGTGAAAGTGAGCCACGTGGGATGCAGTTAATGTATGTGTGTTACTGTGCCTTTTTTGTATAAAAAGTTGTGTAAAACATCATTGTAGTGTCTCCGTTGCATTCTACTCTTCGTCTTCCGTGTATTGTTGTTCATCTTCTTCTTCCGACCGTTCTTGGTGTCTATTTGATTGTTGGTACTCTCGTCGTACTCGTGCCCTCTGGACGTCGATTTCTTCGTTGTTCCGAGGTAAGTTTGCTTAGAATCTTGCTTCTCTATTTGCAGATTGTGTCAAGTTTGAAGATATTTGCGAGTTTTTAGTTTTTTTTCTTTTGCATGTCCTAGTTTTTGTGTGTTGTTTACGACTGTAGGTGTATGTTGGTGTTTTTTATGTATATGGGTATGATTTTTTGTTGTTTTATGTTCGGGGTTTAACACTTGTAGGCTTCATGAATATGAGTGCAGTTGGTGTTCTCTGTTAGGTATATTTATGTGTGTAATTGTATTGAAATTGGGCTTATTTTGTTGTTTGATCTAGAATTTGTAGGTGTTAATGGGTTTTTAGGGTTTTGAGGGATATGAATCATTTAGAACTGTTTTGGGAGTATTGCATACTGATTTTTCCATTCGCTTATTTTTCTGTTAGGTGCATGTGCGTGAGGTAGGTGTTTTATTTTTCGTTGTCTTGTGGATGGTTTAGTGAGGCGGTTCATTTAACGGGTAATTTGGATGGTTTTTTTTTATTCTTTGTTTGTGGTTTGTTGTAGAAAATATCGTTGTCGAAACATGTTGTGTCTAAGACTCGCCCTGTTCTGATAGACTCTATGAGGAGGTGGGTTGATACCCAGGTTCACAGCTACCTGGGTGTGGCCGCTTGCGATAGAGTGAGGTATTTTGATACCTTCGAGAGTTTGTATCGTACTGAGGGAATTCCATTTACCTCTTTTGACAAAAGGGAGATGGATGCTACCTTTGGAAAATTTAGGCATTTGGATTGTGGTAGGCTAGGCGCTCTAAAAAATATCATGCCAAGGTATGTGTTTTTTATGCGTTTGTTCCGATATTTTTTTTGTGTTCCGTTTTAACGGGCTTGTAATGCTTTTGGCAGAGTCAATGTCACTTTGCTGTCATGCTGGCTAAGGGAGATGTGTATAGGTTGGAGAACAAACGACAGAGGAAGGGTGAGGAGCAGCTAAAAGAGGAATTGAGTGTTCAAGAAGATTACAAGCGTAATCTGGTAGCGTCCCTAAACCAAATTGAAGCTGATAAGAAAAGGTATTTTTCTGAGCGTCATGTGTATAAGAATCGGATGAACGTTGCCAACGGGCGCATAGCGGCCCTGCAGGAACAGTTGGCGAGTGTAGGGAAAGAAAGGGATGATCTTGCTAATAGGGTTGAAATGTCTGTCGCTGAGACTGAGCAGTTGGTAAAGGAGCTAGAGTGGGCTAAAAAACGTGCCACAGATGCTGAGAATCACTTGGCCAGTAGGCCCACTAAAGAAGTTGTGATTCTGAAGTATAAGGCGAGCAATGCATATAAAGAGGAGTTGATGAGAGAGGTTGCGGGTGCTGTTGAAAAGGAGATGCGCCAGAAAGTTGCTGTGGGCATCGCTAACTGGAAGAAAAGTGATGATTTTCAGAAGTCTGTGGGGGTGGCTACAAAGGCCTTAACTGACACTTGTGTGTTTGAGAGGTTGGGGCCTGCGAAGCAACTCGCAAAGCTCTTTTAGATGAAACCGAGCAGAAATTGAAAGATACAAAGAAAGTGAAAAGGCCCGCACGGAAGCAAAAAAAGAAGTATGTTGCCTTGAAAAAGGAATTGGTCGAGCGGCGTATTCCTGTTGCTGGTAGCTCTAGTGAAGGGGGTGATGAGGTTGCTAGGGTGGATGTTGAGATGGGTGTTGAGGATGCCACTGTAGGAGGTGAGGCTGGTGTCGATGGTGATGAGGTTCTTGCTGTTGTTGAGAGCGTGCAGGCCGGTGATGTCGTTGGGAGTCCTGAGGTCGCTGCTGATACGGATGCTGAAAATTCTAAGGAGGAGCTGGTTGACAGAACATCACCGTCTTTGTAATTTTAATTAGACTTTGTTATTTGGTAGTCTCCTAGTATCCCATCATGTGTAATAGACTTGGTGATTTGTGAGATATTCACGCGTAGGAAGCGTGCTTTTGTGTAACTTGGGTTGCTTTAATTTATTTTATTCTACGAATCAGTGGTTTGCATGTCCTTTCTTTGCCTTTGTTTTTTTTTTAAATCTTCGTGTCTTGAGTCTTCGTTGTCTGTTGCTTTGTGAATCGACTTTATCTTGCGAGTCCCATGTTCTTGGAGGTAGGCGACACCTCCATTCCGACTTAGCTTTGTTTGAATGTGACTTTTGCTTGGAGGTGGGCGACACCTCCATTTTGACTTAGCTTTGTTTGAATGTGACTTTTTCTTGGGGGTGGGCGACACCTCCATTTTGACTTAGCTTTATTTGAATGTGACTTTTGCTTGGAGGTGGGCGACATCTCCATTTTAACTTAGCTTTATTTGCATGTTACTTTGCTTGGAGGTGGGCGACACCTCCATTGTGACTTAGCTTTATTTGCATGTTACTTTGCTTGGAGGTGGGCGACACCTCCATTGTGACTTAGATTTATTTGCATGTTACTTTGCTTGGAGGTGGGCAACACATCCATTGTGACTTATTTTGTGTTGCCTTGGTCGTTGATGACCTTCGCCGAAGGTGTTTGCCGGTATCGTGATTGACTGATTTATGAGAAAAATTAAAGTCAAAAGCATCGCATGTTCATTAGATTGCGTTTTTCAAACATAAAGAGCCGCCACCCAACTCGTACACAAGCTGGAGTGGTGGCAGCGTATACATAACAAAAACCGCTTGATGTGCTTCTACTGGTAGTATTTCCTGAGTTTGTCACCATGCCAAGTATTGTTGACTTCCGATCCATCCATCCTTGCTAGCTTATATGACCCTGGCCTTAGTACTTGGGTACTTGTGACTTAGCTTTATTTGCATGTTACTTTGCTTGAAGGTGGGCGACACCTCCATTGTGACTTAGCTTTATTTGCATGTTACCTTGCTTGAAGGTGGGCGACACCTCCATTGTGACTTAGCTTTATTTGCATGTTACTTTGCTTGGAGGTGGGCGACACCTCCATTGTGACTTATTTCGTTTTGCCTTGGTCGTTGACGACCTTCGTCGAAGGTGTTTTCCGGTATCGTGATTGACTGATTTATGAGAAAAATTAGAGTCAAAAGCATCGCATGTTCATTAGATTGCATTTTTGAAACATAAAGAGCCGCCACCCAACTCGTACACAGGCTGGAGTGGTGGCAACGTATACATAACAAAAATCGCTTGATGGGCTTCTACTGGTAGTATTTTCTGAGTTTGTCACCATGCCAAGTATTGTTGACTTCCGATCCATCAATCCTTGCTAGCCTATATGACCCTGGCCTTAGTACTTGGGTAACTTTGTAGGGTCCCTCCCATTTTGGCATAAGTTTGCTTGTGTGGCGTGGGTCAGATGCTTCGGTCGCTCGGTTAACCAAGTCTCCTACCACGAATGTCTTGATCCTTGCTCGTTTGCCGAAGTATTCTCTTGTTTTTTATTTGTACTTGTCCATTCGTTCGACAGCCTCATCGCGTGTCTCGTCTAGGAGGTCGAGGTTTGTGCCTAACCCATCAACGTTTGAGGTTTCATCAAAATTGATCGGTCGGAAAGAGGGTGATCCAATTTCCACTGGTACAAGCGCCTTTGTTCCAAATGCTAATTTGAAAGGTGTTTCTCCAGTGCTTGTTTTAGCGGTTGTTCGGTATGACCACATGACGTGGGAGAGTTTCTCTGGCCATTCCTTTCTTGATGTTGTTAGACGTTTCTCGATCCCGTGCACTATGATTCTGTTCGTGACTTCAACTTGTCGATTGCTTTGAGGATGGCAGACAGATGCTTTCTTGTGCTTAACCCCGTGTTCGGAGAGGAACTTGGTGAATTTTGAACCTACGAATTGCGTGCCGTTATCTGAGATTAGGATTCGAGGGATGCCGAACCTTGTGATGACGTGTTCTTTGACAAATCTAATGGCGTCTTGTTGGGTGATGTTCTTGAGTGCCTTGGCCTCTGCCCATTTTGTCATATAGTCGATGGCGACCATCACATATTGTAGATCGCCTTTGGCCTTAGGGAAAGGTCTCATGATGTCGATTCCCCATACCGCAAAGGGAATTGGGGAAAGTATTGAGGATGGTAAGGCTGACGCCTTGCGAGACATGTTGTTGTAGAGTTGGCATTGGTGGCATTTTTTGATAAACAGTTTCCAGTCTTTGCCCATTTTTGGCCAGAAGTATCCTTGTCTCAAAATCTTGTGTACTAGCCTTTGCACCCATATGATCCCTACATATTCCCTCGTGAACCTCTGTCATGCAGTACGTCGTTTCTTCTTCATCAACGCATTTTAGCGTAGGGCATGTGTTTCCTCTTTTGTATAGGACGCCATCTTGGAGAAAGTACTTGGCGGCATGGAATTTTATTTGTTTCGCCTTGGTGTGATTATCTGGGAGCGTTTCATCTTTTAGGTAGTTCATGTAAGGCGACATCCAACTTTCCTTGGCCTCCTCGACTTCAAGTGTCTCAATTCGTTCGATGGTGGGTCATGTCAATTCTTTGAAATAGACTGAGTCTTCGTATGTCGTTCCCTCTCCCCGGGTTAGCTTTGATAGCGTATCTGCCATCATGTTATCATTTCTATCAATCTATTTTAGCTCGTGAGTGGGAAAGTTGGCGAGCAGGGACCTGACGATAGATTGGTATTTGTGTAGGGTTTCGTCCTTGGTCACGTAGTCCCCCGTCGTTTGCCTAACGACCAGTTGGGAGTCGCTATAGATGATGATGTTCACAGCTTGCAGACTTCTTGCCAGAGTGAGTCCTGCAATAAGGGCTTAGTATTCTGCTTGATTGTTCGTCGTTTTGAAGGCGAATCGGATCGCTTGCTTGATTTGGAAGTTTTCTGGACTTGTGAGGATTAGTCTTGCGCCGCTTCTTTGAGAGGTGAATGACCCGTCCACATAGAGTTTCAAACAAATGCCTTTGTCGCTTGCTTTTATGGGATTGTCTGTTCCTTGTTCTGGGGATAGGCTTTGGTCTTCAATACTTTGTTCAGAGAAGGAGCACTCGACTATAAATTCCATTAGTTCTTGTGCCTTGATGGCGGTTTTAGGCACACAAGTGAGCGTGAACTGGCTGAGCTCCATGGCCCAATTAATCATTCTTCCCGATAGGTCCGGTTTGTGGAGTAGTTTCTTCAAAGGTTGGTTGGTGACCACTTTGATTTCCCTTCCTTGAAAGTAATGCCTTAGCTTTCTGCTAGCAGTTACAAGCGCGAAGGCGAACTTCTGTACATTGGGATATCTGGTTTCGGCATCTTTGAGGACTTGGCTCACATAGTAGACAGGTTTCTGAGTGGTCCCTTCCTCTTTGATGAGGACATCGCCCACGGCTTTATTTGATGCTGCCAGGTATAAGGATAGTGGCTCGATGGGTTTGGCGACTGCCAATAGTGGTGGTGAGGTGAGGTATCGTTTGAGGTCCTCGAAGGCCTTTAGGCATTCTTCAGTCCATGAAATGGTTTTAGAAGATGTGGTTCCCCTAAGTGTGTCGAAGAAAGGAAGGCATTTGTCTGCTAGCTTTGAGATGAATCTTCGCAGCGCCGCTAATCTGCCCGTTAACTTTTGTATATCTTTGAGAGTTTTGGGCGGTTGCATGTCCATGATTGCTTGGATTTCCTCGGGGTTAGCTTCGATACCCCTTCGACTGACGAGGAATCCGAGGAATTTTCCCGCTTCAAGAGCGAATATACATTTGTCTGGGTTGAGCTTCATGTTGTACTTTTGGAGGGTGGTGAAGCATTCTTTCAAGTCTTTTAGGTGAGATTCTATCAGGAGAGATTTCACGATCATGTCGTCCACGTATACCTCCACGTTTCTTCCTAGTTGTGGAGCGAAGATTTTATTCATCATCCTTTGGTAAGTAGCCCCGACATTGATGAGGCCGAAAGGCATGACTTTGTAACAATAAACTCCCCTATGGGTAATGAAAGTTGTTTTCTCTCTATCTTCCGGTGCCATCTTGATTTGATTGTATCCCGAGAACGCATCCATGAAACTAAGCATGAGGTGTCCGGCGGTCGCGTCGATGAGTTGGTCTATGCTGGGGAGCGGGTAAGGGTCTTTGGGGCAAGCGGCATTTAAGTCCGTGTAATCAACACATACCCTCCACTTGCCGCTTGCTTTTTTAACCAGTACCACGTTGGAAACCCACTTAGGGTACGAGACTTCGCATATCAGATCTGCCTCTAACAACTTGTCTATCTCCACATCGATTGCTCGCTGTCTTTCTGGTGCGAAATTCCATCTTTTTTGTTTTTTGGGTTCCTTGTTCGGGTTTACGCTGAGTTTGTGCATGGCGACTGATTCGTCCAGGCCGGGCATGTCTCTTGGGCACCTTGCAAATATATGGGCGTACTTCTTGAGTATGTCTGTTAATCCTTCTTTGAATACCGAATCCAAACCCATGCCTATGCTTACTTGCTTGGTGGGGTCGTCTGGGACCACTTCGATTTTCTCGGTTTCCACCGCCGGTGATATGTTGGGTCGTGCCTCTTTCTCCAGGCATCTTTTTAAGTTGGCGTCGATTTTTGGGGGATCTTCTAGCATGGGATCGAAAGTATCAATGATTTGTACCTCTTTCTTCCTTTTGGAGTGTGCGAGTTGATGTTCTATGTGCTTCCTCTTTTTGTCTTGACGTCTTTTTGTGGCTTTGTGACGCCTCATGTTGCTAGGTTCAGTCGCGGCCAAAGCGAGGGCTATTCCATAACACCTTTTAGAGGTTTCCGAGTTGCCTCATACTTCTCCGATGCCTCCGGGAGTGGGGAACTTTAGTTTGAGATAAGGTGTGGATGTGACTGCCTTGAGAAGGTTGAGGGTTGGTCTATCGAGTATCATGTTGTAGGAGGAAGCGGTATTAATTACGTAGAACTTGACGAGGTGGCGGGTTTTCTTGGGTGCTTTGTCGAAGTATACTGGGAGCCTTACCACCTCTGCTATGGGGACGACGTTGTGGCCGAAACCGTAAAGTGGCGTTTCATCGGGGCATTCTTCTAGTTTTTCGTCGCCAAGTTTGAGTCTATCCCACGTATGCTTGAAACATATATCGACTGATGATCCGTTGTCTACTAATATTCTTTTCATGTCGTTCTCGGCCACATCCAAAGTTACTACGAGGGCCTCAGTTTGGTTTGGGTTGATGCCTTCGTAATCCGCGTCAGTGAAAGATATAGTGTTATCGAATTTATTTTGGGAGATGGCGAGTACTTCTTGTTGAGCGACCCTGGGAGGAGACAAGAACCCTCCGAAGACCGTGTTCACCACGTTTTTGTTAGGAGCCGTCGCTTGGGCTTACTTGGGTAAGTATTGGTTCAGATTCCCTTATTTTACCTGCCTTTCCAAGAAGTGTTTGAGGGATAGGCAGCTTTCAGTCGTGTGCCCACGAGCTTCGTGATAATCATAATGCTTATCCTTGTTTCTGTCATCTGGGGCAGTCCACATTGGCTGGGGCGCTTGGTAGAACGGTTTTCCTCTAATCTCGTTGAGGATGGCGGACCTGGGCATGCTGAAAGTTGTCCAATTAGGCTTGGGACGTTTCTCAGGACGCGGAGGTACTGCGGGGCCCAACCTGTCTTTTACTGAGGTGGAGGCCTGTCTGACTGGTCCCGGGCCGTGAGTTGTCTGTACTTGGTGTGGGATGGCGACTGGTTTTTGTGTGTGACTGAAAGTGTATTGCTCTCTTTGGAAATAGGGTTGCCGTAGTGGCGGAGGTGGAGGCGCTCTTGACTGTTTGAGCACATTGAGTGATTCTGTCTCGTTGATTGCTTGGGAAGCTAGGTCATATGCTCGCGCTAGCGTCGTGGGTTGTACTTCCATGAGTTTGCAGACATACTTCTCGCATTCGTATGGGTTGAGACCTCTTCATAAATGTACTAGGGCTTCTGTTTCGTTAATGCATACAACCTTGTTGACCGCTTCTTTGAACCTGTCAATATATGCTTGCAGACTTTCTCCGTTTCTCTGAGCGATAGTTTCCAGGAAGACAATGTGTACCTCGTGGGGTTGGTTTGCTTTGAACTTATTGAGAAAGGCTTTCTTGAACTCAGGCCAAGAGTCGAGCGAGCAAGCAGGCAAACGACAGAACCACCTCTGTGCTCCGCCCCTGAGTGTGGCGGCGAAGAACCTGCATCTTGTTAGGTCTTTGTACTCATAGTGAAGAGCGAATTGGTCGAAGTAGCTCAAGTGTTCTTCTGGGTCGCCCAGACCGTCAAAGGAGTTGAGATTGATGTGCTTTATGTGCCTCTGTTTGGGTTCATTCTCCAGTCGTTTGGTGAATGGTGATTCCCCCGCTTCCGTGCAACTTCCTCCCTCCAGCTTCCTTTTGAGTTCAAGGATGATGTTCAACATATCTGCATTCGTAGGCTGCACGCTTCCCGTTTCAAACCGGGGCTCTGGGGATCTGTCTTTTTCCAGGAGTCGCTTGGCTCTTTCATATTCAGTTTTTTTCTCTTCAATGTCTTTCCTTTGATCTCTTTTTCTCCTATTTTCTTTCCAGGTTTCCGGTTTGTGTTATGGTCCACCATGTTCTTTGTGTTTGGTGTTTTGGGATGAGCCTAAGCGGGAAAAGACCGAGTTGGCGGGTCTAGGTTGACTGTGTGCTTCACTTTGGAGGTTCTCGTCGTGTTGGTTAAGCTGTGAGGCTCGGGGGAGGGCTTGTCGTGGTTGTGGTTGAGGGAAAGCGGACGCGACTCGGATGAGGGCGTCCACTTGGGCTTGAGTGTATCCCGTGAGGTCGAGGTTAAGTCCAGTGTTGGGAGGTAGCTCCTGATCGTGTTGAGGTTATTGATCAGCCGGTGGTCTCTGTTGTTTCTGATTTTGTTGATTGGTGATTTCGTTAGCGGGGTTAAGGAGTTCATGGTGAACGTTGCCTGAGGGTGTGGGGTCTTCCATCGTAACTGGATTTCGGTTGTTCACGGTTGATCTTGTGTTTACCATGGGTGTGTCTCTCGTGCGGAGTGTACCCACCGAGATTTACCCTAAATGGCCGGAAAATGGTATTATACTGGTGGAGGTTTTTTTCTAAAGAAAGGAAACCCCCTCCTTCTAGCGCCAAATGATAAGTGATGCACTTACTCCGTCGCCAAAGACACTGTTCCGGTGGTGGTTTGACCTGTGGTGGGGAACCTACAAAACAATGCTTGCCCGGGGGTGGTGGCCGTCAAGCACCTCCGGCGTGAAAATCAGTAACGGAGTAAAGCAATATGCGAAAATGCAACAAGTATCGAGATATGCCTTTTCAAGTGAGTGTGTGAAGTGTTTGTGTGTGTGAATGTAAGTGAGTATCAATGTACAGGGAGGAGGGTATTTATAGGCCAAAACCTGTCTCTGTAGCGTGGGGGACGCTTACTGTGGCTACAGTGGCGATGTATGGGCTCCCTTGCCGATGGTGGGTCTTTGTGCTTTTCTGTCTTGCTATAGTTGAGATGTACAGTTGAGTTGTTGTACCTTTTTGCTACAGTTGAGATGCACAGTTGCGTTGTTGTACCTTTTTGCTACAGTTGAGATGCACAGTTGCGTTGTTGTACCTTTTTGCTACAGTTGAGAGGCACAGTTGAGTTGTTGTACCTTTGAGCATGGGCGTGTTCAAGAAGTGTTTTATCTTTTTTACTGCCATCTGTCTATTGACTGAATATTACTTTGTGGGTGCTCTATTTCGTGTGTATGTAATAACCACGAGTAAGGGGTTGAGTCTTCTATTTTTAAGTGTGTTTATCTGTTTGTGACTGGTGATACTCAAGTAGTGATGCACGCGACTGTTTGCAGGAAGCCACCACGGCAGAGCGACTGTTGGCGGCTAGTTAGGAAAAGTGGGTATATATCAGAACTTTATCCGTTGCTTGAAAAGTTGAAACTTGATTTATTAGCTCAAGAGCTTCAAAACTCAAACCAACAAGAACATTAGGTGGATGTGTTAGACAATCTGTGATATTAGTACATAAAACAACGTGGGCGTGTGTGGATAACAGATAAGGTGTATGTAAACAGTAAACAAATAAACAAATAAAAAATAAGGAGACAAGGAACAAAACCGAGTCCAATGCGTGATTGTCTCCTTAAAGTGTTAGGCCGAATACACAATATAATCAAGTATGTATGAGAATAACAATCAAGAACACAAGTTTGTAAATCAACAAACTGTAATTATATTAACAGTTTCTCTCTTTATGATGTTAATGAATCACAAAGAGCTACTAGGTTACAAGAATAATATTTCAATAATCGCATCCCTTCTAGGGATAACCTATATGTGTTTATATAGTACACAGTTACAATCAATCTCTAATTGATACTCCTACAAATTAGCTATACAATTTGTAATCAATTAGAATTGCTTCAGTCCTCTGTCCAGTCTCCTTAGCTGTATCAATATATTCTGCTTCTTTCCAACTTCAGAATATATTGCTTCTAGAATCATCATGATATGCACCGACAGCTAAGTCAACTTTCACCCTGTCAGACTTTAACAAACTCTGACCGGTTTCCATGTAAACTCTGATAAGTACTTCAGACTAAACTCTGAACAGTACCTGTTACTTAAACACTGATTAAACAAACATCAGTAATTATATCTAACATAAAGCGTATTAGCCCTCACCGTATGTGCGGGCGAATTGCTTCCCAGGATAAAACGGTTTGCAATGAGGTTGTCGAATAACGTCACTCTCAGCGAGCTTGAGATGAACAAGAGAACTACCACCAGAGGAAGAGAAGAGAGATGAGTGTAAGAGAGGTTGATTTGTTTATCCTTGATTCAACTTGAGCAATGTCAGAGGTTGAATAAATCTTCTTTGGTAACTGTTCTTCTTCTACCAGTTTACCTTTTCCTTTGTCATTTCTTGCAATAGTAGGTCTCCTTGAGTATTGCAAACTTTGATCAGAGTTTACATTATCTTTAATAGATATTCCTATCTCTTTTCTCCTTGGAGCTTTACCTTTCTTTGTATAAGTACCAGCTTCCATTTTCTTCTTGTGCTCTTCATATATCATTCTTAATTCAGCATCATAATCCTCAACTGTTACCTCACCACCATGCTCTTCTAAAAACATTTTAGTAGCAATTTCCTCATCTGTGGTAGGCTTATCAGAGATTATCAAACTTTTAAGTTTTGAACCATTGGCAGAGTTTGCATTTCCCTTACCAGAGTTTGATCTTCTATCAGAGTTTGATCTTGAACTCCTCTTTCCATCTCCCTTGCTTCCACCATCATTACCATCATCCCTCCGTCTCAGAGTTTGAGTGTCTTTTGCATTTGTCACTTGGTACACTCTCCCCCTTTTTGACATCATCAGAAAGTAGTACTGATGTCAGCAACTCAATTGCAGTAGAAATTGAAGTCAGTTGGGCAGACATAGCAGTCTGGTTGTCCTCGACTTTCCCAAGCCTCTTCTAAATTTCATCAGAATCCTTAGCTTGCTTCTTGAACATAGAATTGTAGTAAGATCTATCATTCTTCAGAGTAAGATCTCTCATACCAACTTCATTCCTCAAAGCAGTGACCTCCTTATGAGACTCATCAAATCTGTTGTGAAGAGATTTAATTTGAATCACAGTGGCCTTTAGACTTGTAAGAACATCAGAAGATGAAATGGTTTTGATAGACTGATTAACAAAATCAGCAGCCCTCTGAGCAGAAAAAACACAATCAGCATCTACCCAGTTCTTGAAGTACATATCTTGAAAGTACTCAGCATTAGCACGATTCGCTTCTCTTACAGTATCAGAGTCTACATCTTCTGATAATTCAACCTGTATATCAGGATTAGAATGAGCATCTATACTATCATCAGAATTTGCTGCATTGTCTTCTTGATTTTCTTCAGCATCTGGAATAACTTGCTGTACAGCTTCAGGAGTTTCAGAGTTTAGATTTGCAACTAACTCTGCTTCTCTGTGAACAACCTCAACAACAGACTGTTGTAGAGCTTCAAGCATTAATTCAACATTGTCTTCTACATGAACCTTAAGACTTTCAGAGTTTGTTGGAAAAACCTCTGCTTCAACACAATTCTCTCCTGTAGCGTCATTTAAAATCTTCTCTACTTCTATTGCTGGAACAACCTCAGCTTTCTCAACATTTTCAACAATCTGCTCAGAAGAGACAGATTTTGCTGCCTGATCAACCTCTTCACCCAATTCAGGAATTTGATTGGTGACAGAGAGAATCTCTGTATGAGTTCCCATTGATTCTTCAAGTACCAGAGTGGCTTGATCAGCTGCCACATCCTCAGTGTCACAAACACTGACAGCAGGATGTGCTTCAAGAACATTTTCCATTTCAAAATCAGCATTAAAATCTTGTGCAAAAACCTCAGCCTCTGTTTCAGCATTTGCCATATCAGACACAGAGACTGCTTCAACATTTTCAGCATCCTCCTGAACAAAAACTTCAGGAGCTTCAGCATCTTTTGAAGAAACATTCTCAGCACCAAATAAATGTGCTGCTACCAGTCTTCGTTTCCTTTGATGAAGAGTTTCATCATCAGCTTCACTCTCCTCATCAACAGCATCAGACTTTGCCCTGTTGGCCCTTCTTTTCTTTAACTTTTTCTTCTGAGGCATATCATCAGTGTTTGATACCCCAGCTTTAGCATTTGATGGATTCACTCTAGCAGACTTAACAGCTCTTAACTTAGTCTTCTTTGACCTTTGTGATTGAGACACAGAAGGTCCAGCTTCAGAGTTTGCAAGTGGTCGTTGTTGTTGTGAATTGATCAGGAATTGTTGCACAGACTCAGGCAACATCAAAACACCAACATCTCCTTTCTTGTTATCTTTATTAGTGAGATCAGAGAATATGCGTTTATGCAATTTAAATGAGAGAATGACATCATCCTCTAAAATCTCAACATCAGGACAGCAAAAGTTGAATAACAATTGACAAAATCTAGAGAAATAAACAACATTCCTATTCTCTAGCATTTTCTCACCAATATTAGTCAAAACTAGCCTAGCAACATCAAAATTACCTCTATAAAGAAGAGAATACCCGATTTGCAGACTATCAGTGGGAATTGCATCCCAATTCGTGCACTTCTTTCCAAAAGCCCTGGTGATGCAGTCGAAAAAGAAACTCCATTCCTTGCGCAAAAACGGCCTTTTGAGTTGACCAATCTTTGTCAATGGTCCAGAGTAGCCTATTTCCCTCATCATTCTAACCAACTCAGAATCACCAACAGAGATTGTGAAAGCATTGAAATCCTCAAGACCCAAAGCATCACGAACAGTAGTTGGAGTAACTATAAACTCTTCTCCTTGAAATTCAAAAATTATGGACGGAGACCCAGACTCTCCTCCATTATCATAAGTGCATGTCTGCCAAAAAGTCCTGATTTGAGATGCAGAAAGCTTCAACGGTGCGGTGAGAGCATTACCAACATCAGAGTTTGACAAGAAATCCTGAATCAAATTAAACGCCTCCGGTGCGTTCTCATTTGCTAAAGGAGCAGCATAGTTGTTTGGGACAAATTCTAACCCAGATGCAGTAAACATTGTTGTAGCCATTAGAGATGTTTAGAAGAAAGCAAGAAATAAGACAGAGAAAAGTGTAGAATGTATGCAGTGAAAGTGTTTGAGACAGTGTTTGTGAGTAAAAACTTATGAAAAGATGAAGTGTGTAAAACAATGAACCGTTTATGTGTAGTAAGTTTAAATAATAATAGTGAAAATTAAAACCCAATCGTTTTAATCATTACTACACACAGCAGGCGTCTTTGAAAAATGTGTGAGTGGGACAGATGTCAAACATGTATACGCTGACAGCTGTATGTAACAACTTCCAATACACACGCGCAGTAAAAATAGCCATAATTACCGCTTTTCACACTGTTCAAAACACTCAACCTCTCTCTCCTCTGTTAAATACAAATATAAACCGTTTGTACTCATACTCTTTCGAATTTCTAAACAAATGTCTAATCTCAAAATTATAAAATGTCTGAAACAAAGAAATCATTTTAACCATCAGAGATTAAAACAAAATTACCTCGGCGTATTTCTCACAATACATCAGTGTTTACCATTTGTCCTTCTTTGTCAATAAACTCTTTTCTCAAACTGTACAGGTGTGAATAATTGTGTGTGCTATAGCAGAGTTTACCGAAATCAATATTTAGATCATCTCAAAGTGCATAAAATCCACAAACTTAAGCAGTAATAACTGGTTGCCTAAACTCTCATGTAAAACATAAAATCTGATTTTTATATCTAAACTCTGTATACTGATATCCTTTCATTTGAATATATCTTTTATTTTTCACCCCCTTTATATATATATATATATATATATATATATATATTTATTTATTTATTTATTTATTATTTATTTTTATTTATTTTTATTTTATTTATTTTTCCAGTAATCAGTGGTTGGCACTAGTCACCAAAAATCAAAGATTTTAGCCCTTATTTCATACAATAAGTTCCTGGATCGTCCTAGGCACAACATGATCTCAAAGGAATTTGTGCTCTTTTTGGCATCTTTTGATTTGAGGGTGAATTATTTACAATTAATAATCAGAGTTTAGACTTTTCATCAGTTAATGCAATTAATTTATGAGAGAAAATGCAAACAGCTAATACAATCTCAGTGTATAGGATCAATAAACTAAGAGATGGTATAAATATAGAGACAGTATCATGCTGTGTTAACTTACTGCACATATTTGAGATCAGAATCTATACAACTCTTAAGGATTCACAATTACTTACTGAGAATTATGTTTCATACAAATTTCTTCATTGGTCAATATGTTTCAGACAAAATTACAATCAGAGTATAGCATTAGACTGTAACTATCAGAGTATGACCAACACTTTATGACTAACAGAGTTTAGCATCAGAGTTTACTTTCAGAGTTTATGACACTGGTACTCATAACAGTTAATACATGCAAAGAATCATGAGCATAAAAATCAAACATTTATAGTTTTTGAGTCTAACCCGTATCTCTAATCAAAACCAGAGATCATTCCAAGTTCATTTACCAATCTTGTAAAAGTAGCTTCACTCAAAGGTTTGGTGAAGATATCTGCAAGTTGTTGGTCTGTAGACACAAAATGAAGCTCAATATCTCCTTCTTCCACATGTTCCCTGATAAAATGATACCTTATGCTGATGTGCTTGGTCATGGAATGCTGTACTGGGTTACCTGTCATAGCAATAGCACTTTGGTTATCACAGTAAATAGGTATTTTAGAGTACCTTAACCCATAATCCAACAACTGATTCTTCATCCACAGAATCTGTGCACAACAGCTACCAACAGCTATATACTCTGCTTCTGCAGTGGACGTGGAAATTGATTTCTGTTTCTTGCTATACCAAGAAACCAATTTGTCACCTAAGAATTGACAACTTCCACTTGTACTTTTTCTGTCTATCTTACAGCCTACAAATTCTGCATCAGAGTAACCAATTAGCTTAAACTCTGATTCTCTAGGATACCACAAACCCAAGGTTATGGTTCCTTTGAGATATTTAAAAATCCTTTTTACAGCTGTTAGATGAGGCTCTCTGGTGTCTGCTTGAAATCTTGCACAAAGACATGTGGCATACATGATATCAGGTCTACTTGCTGTGAGATACAGAAGAGACCCTATCATGCCTCTATAGGTTGTCATATCCACTGTAGCACCTGTGTCTTTGTCTAGCTTTGTTGTTGTAGCCATGGGAGTTGTAGCAGATGAACTATCAAGCATACCAAATTTCTTTAGAAGATTTCTGGTATACTTTGCTTGATTGATAAAAATCCCATCATCTGTTTGCTTGACCTGTAAGCCTAGAAAATAACTAAGCTCTCCCATCATACTCATTTGATACCTGGACTGCATAAGCTTTGCAAACTTCTTACAAAGTTTGTCATTAGTAGATCCAAAAATAATATCATCTACATAAATTTGAACTAAAAGCAAATCATCACCAGAATTAAAATAAAACAAAGTTTTATCAATTGTACCTCTTGTGAACCCACTTTCTAAAAGAAATTGAGCAAGAGTTTCATACCATGCTCTTGGTGCTTGCTTTAGTCCATATAGTGCCTTGTCAAGCCTGTAGACATAATCTGGATGCTTGGAATCTACAAATCCTGGTGGTTGTTCAACAAACACTTCTTCTTCAAGCTTCCCATTGAGAAAAGCACTTTTCACATCCATCTGAAAGACTTTAAATTTCTTGTGTGCAACATAGGCCAGAAAAATTCTTATGGCCTCCAATCTTGCAACTGGAGCAAAGGTTTCATCATAATCAATTCCTTCCTGTTGTGAATAACCTTTAGCCACAAGTCTAGCCTTGTTTCTTGTAATCACACCTTCACTGTCAGTCTTGTTTCTGAAAACCCACTTTGTACCTACAATTGATCTATTTTTTGGTCTAGGTACAAGTGTCCAGACTTCATTTCTTTCAAATTCATTTAACTCTTCTTGCATTGCTGTTATCCAGTTTGCATCTTGAAGAGCTTCCTCCACTTTCTTTGGTTCTGTTTGAGACAAGAAAGCATGATACAGACACTCATTATTTGTTGCACTTCTAGTTTTCACACTAGCATCAGGATCTCCAATTATGAGATCAGGTGTGTGTGCCTGTGTCCACTTTCTTGCTGTTGGTAAGTGGTTTCTTGCATTATTATTGGATCCTCCCCCTTGATCCATGCTCTCCTGATTCATATTTTGACTTTCTGCAGCATCTGAAGCTCCCCCTGAATTGGATGGCTCAGAGTTTAAACTGTCATAGTTTGAATCAGTTTCCTCAACTGACTCTCTTGTTGTGTCTTGTTGAGCTTCTTCACGCTCCCCCTCAACTGGTTCTCTATTTTGTTCAATTTGAGAATTTCCAGTTTCTCCAGTATTTACCAGTAGAGGTTCAGAGTATGCTGCGTCAGAGTTTGTCAGAACCACTTCATCAGAGTTTGTCGGTACTGCTTCATCAGAGTTTTCATCATCAGAGAATAAATCTTGATTTTCAAAACGTAGTTGATCATATTCATTTTCATCTTCAAGTCCAGTTATTTTCTTGTCATCAAATGACACATGTATGGATTCCATGATCACTTTAGTTCTCAGATTGTAAACTCTGAATGCTTTTGTTGACAATGGATAGCCAACAAAGATTCCTTCATCAGCTTTTAACTCGAACTTAGTCAACTGTTCAGGATGAGTCTTCAACACAAAGCATTTGCATCCAAATATATGAAAATATTTCAAATTTGGCTTCTTATTTTTCACCATCTCATATGGTGTTTTCCCATGCTTGTTGATCAGTGTAGCATTTTGAGTAAAACAAGCAGTTTGAACAGCTTCTGCCCAGAAATATGTTGGCAATTTTGCTTCGTCAAGCATAGTTCTGGCTGCTTCAATTAAAGTTCTGTTCTTTCTTTCAACTACACCATTTTGCTGTGGAGTTCCAGGTGCAGAAAATTCTTGTTTCACTCCTCTTTCCTTGCAGAAAGCTTCCACGATTGAGTTTCTGAATTCAGTTCCATTATCACTCCTTATAATTTTGACTTTGTACTGTGATCCTTTGTCCAGTTGATGTACATGATCCAACAGAGTTTGAGCAGTTTCATCCTTCTTTGATAAGAAATACACCCATGTATATCTAGTATATTCATCAACAATTACTAGAGCATATTTCTTTCTGCCCATAGACATCACATTCACTGGTCCAAAGAGATCAACATGTAGAAGATGATAAGGTTCCACTACTGAAGATTCAGATTTGCTCTTGAAAGATGTCTTCCTTTGCTTAGCCTTTTGACAAGAATCACATAGGCCATCTATACTCAGAATTGATTTTGGAAGTCCCCTTACAAGATCCTTTCTTATTAGCTCATTGATGTTGTTCAAATTGAGATGAGAGAGCTTCTTATGCCAATTCCAACTCTCTTCATTTGACATTCTTGCAGTCAGACACACTGTTTTTCCATCAGAGTTTGTTACCAAACTCGCTTCATAAATGTTGTTGCGCCTGTGTCCAACTAGAACAACTTTTCCAGTAGATTTATTGATTACTTCACAGTGTTCAGTATGAAAATCTACATGGTTTCCTCTGTCACAGATTTGACTCACAGATAGCAGATTATGCATGAGTCCTGAGACTAGAGCTACATTTGTGATGATGACACTTCCAAGATTGATATTGCCATATCCCATAGTACGTCCTATGTTGCCATCTCCATAGGAATCCTTTGGGCCAGCCTTCTCCTCAAAATCTGATAGCAGGGCTTTATTTCCAGTCATGTGTCCTGAGCATCCACTGTCCAAGATAAGGGTGCTCTCTTTTATGCCCTGTAATCACAAACAAACACTAAGTGTTAGTTTTAAGGACCCATACTTGCTTGGATCCTTTGTCTTTCTTAACAGTGTTAGCTTTTGCAGCGGAATCACTATCAACAGAGTTTAAACTAACATTGTCAGACTTTACACTTGCAGAGTTTGCCCTGACCCATTTTAAGTTGGGTTTTAGCTCATAATAGTTATGATAAATAGCATGATAACTCTTACAAGTATAAATAGAATGCCAAGTGCTCCCACAATGTGTGCATAAAGTCTGTGGTTTAACTCTTACATAATCATTCTTTACTCCTGATGTAGAAGGTAAAGAGTTAATATCTTTGTTCTTATTGCAAAATCTAGCAAGATGGTTAGAACTACCACAATTATAACATGTTTTCCTTGGAGCAGCAGCAGTAGGCAAATAATTATTTCTTTTATTTATGCCTATCTTTCCATTCCTATTTTCTTGGACCCTTTAGGTTTCATGGCAGACTTTACCTCTTTGAGCTTATGATTGAACTGTTTTCCTGTCATCAAGCCAACATTAACCTGTTTTTCACAAGTTTTTACTGGTTTTCTAACAGCTTCTAATTCCATTAGATTTTCTGTTATAATATTTTCCTGTCTTTCACAGGTTTCATCTGATTCCTTATCAGCTTCTCTTACTACAACAGATTTTAACTTAGTGGACTCTGGAACAAATTTCACAGGTTTAAGTTATGGTTTAACCTTAACCTTGTC
Organism: Heracleum sosnowskyi; assembly: GCA_030848705.1. NCBI lineage: Eukaryota > Viridiplantae > Streptophyta > Magnoliopsida > Apiales > Apiaceae > Heracleum > Heracleum sosnowskyi. The sequence continues at coordinate 24,997,183 of CM061245.1, forward strand.
TTTAAACCTAAGTTCATCATTTTCACAATAGCCTAAACCTACAGAATCTGTCTGAAACACTTGATGAGTGTCTCTTCCAGAGTTTGTCCAAGTCTTGATTATTTTTCTTTCTTTTTCTAGATCAGATTCTAGTTGCCTATATCTTTTGAGCAACTCCTGTTCAACATAAACAGCATCATCTCTTTCTTTTTGAATCTGCTTCATATTTTCAAGTTCTCCTTCAAGAAACTTGTTTCTATCTTTAAGGTTAAGATTCTCAGATTTAATTCTCTCATTCTCTAAAGTCTGATCCCTATAACTAACATGTACGCTTTTCAGATATACTCTTAATTCAGATATATTATCAGTATCATAAGCATAAGTAGTTAGGGGTACCTTATTTTCAGATGATTCAGTCTCATCTTTGACAGTTGCCATAAGAGCATAATTTACTCCATCATCAGAGTCTGAAGTATCTGCCCAGTCTTTGCCTTTAGAGATGAGTGCTTTCTCAGATTTGCCTTTCTTGCACTCTGGGACATAGTGACCCATCTCCTTACACTTGTAGCACTGGATTTCAGATTTATCCTTCTTGCCAGACTTGGTCTCCCTTCCATCAGACTTTCTAAAACTTTTCCTTTCAGAGTTTGAATCTTTCCTTGAGAATCTCTTTCCTTTCTTGAAGTTTTTGAATCCCATCTTCTTGAAGGTCTTCACCATCAATGCAGCCATTTGCATCATCTGTTCTTCATCATCCTCAGAGTCAGAAGCTTCATTAGAGTTTGAGTCATCATCAGAGATTGATGACTCACTTTCAGATTTAATGACTAAAGCATTTCCCTTGGCTCTCTTCCTTGATGATTCCTTCTTGATGGGCTTCTCCTCAACTTTGAGAGCAACAGATTTTGTCTTCTTGCTTGATCTTCTGTTTCTTTGTTCTATTTCCAATTCATGAGTTTTCAGTAACCCATAAATCTCATCAAGTTCAGTTTCAGCAAGTTCGTAATTATCTCTTATAGTTGTTGACTTCAAATCCCATCTTTCAGGTAAAGATAAGAGAAATTTGAGATTTGATTCTTCAAGATCATATTCTTTATCAACTAGAGATAAATTATTCAGCAGTTTACAGAATCTGTCATATGTCTCAGTCAAGGTTTCATTTGCTCTTGAATCAAAGTGCTCATATTCCTGAGTGAGTATTGTTTTCCTGTTCTTCTTTATAGCAGTGGTTCCTTGACACCTGACTTCCAAAGCATCCCAGATTTCTTTTGCAGTTTTGCAACCAATTACTCTGTTAGACATAACATTATCTAAAGCACTGTGTAGAAGATGTCTAACCTTTGCATCTTTTGCAATTGATGAGATGTCCTCAGGAGTCATATCTTTCTTTTCCTTTGGAACAGTCTTTTGTTCTTGATCATCAACAACAGGAGACAATTTAGTCGGCATATGAGGACCATCATAGATTCTGTCAAGATACTCTGGATCTGTAGCCTCCAGAAATATGGTCATCTTCACCTTCCAAATTGGATACTCCACTGGCCTGAGAATTGGAACCCTGATTGTTTCATACTGACTCACATAATTAGGTTTAACCTGTTCAACCTTGGAAGGAGCTTGATTTTCTTCAGACATGATTATTACTGTGTTTGAATCGAAAAACTGTATATATTAAACAGCCTTGGCTCTGATACCAATTGTTAGGCCGAATACACAATATAATCAAGTATGTATGAGAATAACAATCAAGAACACAAGTTTGTAAATCAACAAACTGTAATTATATTAACAGTTTCTCTCTTTATGATGTTAATGAATCACAAAGAGCTACTAGGTTACAAGAATAATATTTCAATAATCGCATCCCTTCTAGGGATAACCTATCTGTGTTTATATAGTACACAGTTACAATCAATCTCTAATTGATACTCCTACAAATTAGCTATACAATTTGTAATCAATTAGAATTGCTTCAGTCCTCTGTCCAGTCTCCTTAGCTGTATCAATATATTCTGCTTCTTTCCAACTTCAGAATATATTGCTTCTAGAATCTTCATGATATGCACCGACAGCTAAGTCAACTTTCACCCTGTCAGACTTTAACAAACTCTGACCGGTTTCCATGTAAACTCTGATAAGTACTTCAGACTAAACTCTGAACAGTACCTGTTACTTAAACACTGATTAAACAAACATTAGTAATTATATCTAACATAAAGCGTATTAGCCCTCACCGTATGTGCGGGCGAATTGCTTCCCAGGATAAAACGGTTTGCAATGAGGTTGTCGAATAACGTCACTCTCAGCGAGCTTGAGATGAACAAGAGAACTACCACCGGAGGAAGAGAAGAGAGATGGGTGTAAGAGAGGATGTATTTTTCGAATGAATAATTCTAAGGCTAGACACGAGTTTATATGGGCTAGGAAAACTTGTGCGCTACACAATTGCCATGATTAATTAACCGCGTTAATCAATTATATCGGTTGGCAATTTCATTAATTAATTAGTCAAGCTAATTAATTGCATCGGTGACAAGGTTGGCAATTTCCTTAATTAATTAGTCAAGCTAATTAATTGCATCAGTGACAATTATGTTGGTGGCAATTTCCTTAATTAATTAGTCAATCTAATTAATCGCGTCAGTGACAAAAAATCCGAATTTAAAAACAAAATTGATTTTATCAGATAACTCAAAATTAATGATTTTATCAGATAACTCAAAATCAATGATTTTATCAGATAACTCAAAATCAATGATTTTATCAGATAACTCAAAATCAAAGTCATATCTGTAAAAAATCCGAAGTTAAAAACGGAATTGATTTTACCAAATCAGTTAACTCACCCATACCACAATTCACCCATATTTTCCAACAATCCCCCACATGGGTGAAATTGATGTTTCAGTAGCATGCACAAGTCAGACTGACACAGAGTTTGGCTTGATGATAGTTTCTTCGATTAGATTTAGCATACGATAGGTAGAGAATGCTCCTTGAACCTTCGCTCGAGTAAGCATACCGACTTTACTGGTAGACAGTAGACGCGAGTGTCTTTGAACTGTTCGACCGTTTGTGTAAACGATAATATACTTATCACTATATCCTTTCTGATTCGTTCAACTATCATGATTATGTCCATTTTGGCCATGGAATATCGTCCTGGTTCTGCAGGAGTTTCTAAAGAATTGTGCCTCTCAATTCTCCTTTGAAGCGGCCTCACTTCTCTCCCACATAGGTGATCTTTGTCTTATAGAGTAACTCGCGTTTACTCAACTGAATTCCATGCGTTCAAAACCTTGAACTCCATGTATTCCACGAAAGATCATTAAAAGCTCGAAAGCTTACCCTCATACCATACGGGTCTCACTGTTTCTTCATCATAGGAACAGGCCAGGGGTTACCCCCACAATGATTTGGTCATCATGATTTAGTTGGCCCATGGAACCATGTTCTTGGGACCTCCAGTCAGCAATGGTTGGGTGTCCACCATGACGCCGTTAAACAATAGGCTTAAGGCCCATCCCTCTAGATGATTTTTCAACCAGTTCTTTTGATAACCCTTTGGTTAGCGGATCCGCGATATTATCCTTTGACGGTATAAAGTCAATAATGATAATTCCGGTTGATATTAACTGTCTAATGGAACTATGTCGTCGTCGTATGTGACGGGACTTTCCATTATACATCGTGCTCTGTGCTCTGCCAATAGCAGACTGACTATCATAGTGTAGTCCTATTGCAGTCACAGGCTTTGGCCATCTCGGAATATCCTCCAGAAATTGACGTAAGTATTCAGCCTCTTCAGCGCATTTACCTAACGCCACAAACTCAGCTTCCATCGTGGAATGAGTTATCACCGTTTGTTTTGAGGATTTCCATGATATTGTCGCTCCAGCTAGTGTAAACACATAGCCACTCGTAGACTTTAGTGCTTTTTTACTAGATATCCAGTTTGCATCAGTATATCCTTCTAATACTGCTGGATAACTACCATAATGCAATCCATAGTCTCGAGTTCCTCTCAAGTATCTTAGTACTCGAATGATCGCTTTCCAGTGATCAGCTCTTGGATTACTGGTAAATCTACTCAATTTGCTAATTGAGTATGCAATGTCTGGTCTTGTACAACTCATTAAGTACATCAGACTTCCAATTATCCTTGAGTATTCTAATTGGGAGACTGCTACACCTTTATTCTTGGATAGATGCAAAGTCAGATCCACAGGTGTTCTAGCTTTCTCAAAATCATCCTTGAGAAACTTATCAAGAATCTTGTCAACATAATGCGGTTGACTTAGTGCGAGACCCTTAGATGTTCTAGAAATTTGAATCCCTAGAATCACATTTGCCAGTCCCATGTCTTTCGTGTCAAATCTTGCTTTTAACATGTCCTTGGTAGATTTGATCACTTTATCATTGCTTCCAGCAATAAGTAGATCATCTACATACAATGTTATCATAACATATCCATTTTCGTTATCCCTGTAATAGGCACAACTATCACATTCATTGATCTTGAAGCCATTAGCCAACACGACTTCATCAAACTTCTTATGCCATTTCATTGGCGCTTGCTTCAAGCCATATAAAGATTTCACCAATCTACAGACTTTTCTTTCTTGTCTTGGGACCACAAACCCTTCAGGTTGTTCCATATAGATTTCCTCGTATATATCTCCATTTAGAAAAGCTGTTTTCACATCCATTTGATGTACTGTTAGATTTCGCATAGCAGCGATAACAAACATCATCCTTATGGATGTTATTCTCGATACTGGAGAATATGTATCAAAGTAATCAAGGCCATATTGTTGCTTGTATTCTTTGATTACAAGTCTAGCCTTGTACTTATCGATCGTTCCGTCAGTTTTCAACTTCTTCTTGGAAACCCACTTGCTACCTAACGGTTTACTACCATTTGGCAAGTCCACTATTTCCTAAGTATGATTCTGTAAAATAGAATCAACTTCACTTTTGATGGCCTCTTTCTACATAGGTCCATCAGGTGATGTTACCGCTTCCTTGTATGTTGTCGGATCACCTTCTTCGAGCAAATAGGTCAGAAATTCTGACCCAAAGGATTTCTCCTTTCTTTGTCTTTTGCTCCTTCTCACTACCCCCACATATTTGTCTTCACTTTCGGCATTCTCATTATCGTCTTCTATAGACTCATGAGTGCGTTTAGACGTTGTAGGGCGTTCAGGATTACAAGGAAATACATTCTCGAAGAATGAGGCATTCCTTGACTCTATTATCGTATTCTTTTGAATATCAGGGATCTTCGATTCATACACAAAAAACCGATATGCAGTACTATGTGGTGGATATCCGATGAAGATACAATCCACAGTCTTTGGACCAATCTTCACCTTCTTAGGTGTTGGGATTAGTACCTTCGTAAGGCACCCCCACACTTTCAGAGTTTGGTAACTTGGTTTCTTTTTCTAAACATCTCATAAGGACTCGTATCCTTATTCTTACGAATCATCATATTTAAAATATGGTTCGCACTTAAGATGGCTTCCCCCCACATCGACTACGGAAGTCCAGAGCTTAGCAACATCGCATTCATCATCTCTTTGAGAGTGCGATTCTTCCTCTCAACCACTCCATTTGACTGAGGGGAGTATGGTGCAGTGACCTCATGGATTATACCATGTTGTGTACAGAATTCCTTAAAGGGTTCAACATATTCACCTCCACGATCACTTCGTATCATTTTGATTTTCTCTGTTTGTTGTGTCTCAACTTCTTCTTTAAAGATTTTAAATTTATCTATAGCCTCGTATTTGCTTTTAAGCAAGTATACATAGCAGTATTTCGTATAATCATCAACGAATGTAATAAAATACTTATTTCCTCCTCTAGTTGGAGCATATTTTAAAGCACATATGTCGCTATGTATTAGGTCTAACACTTTGGTGTTTCTTTCAATTTGTTTGAACGATGATCTCGTTAATTTTGCCACAACACAAGTTTCACACTTATGTTTTGAATCGATATTCAATTTCGGTATGTATTCTTTTACACCTAACCTTCGAAAAGTGTCATAATTTACATGTCCCAATCTAGCATGCCATAAATTAGGAGACTCAAGAAAGTAAGCAGAAGAATTCTTCATTCCATTATTATCCTTAATGGACATTACATTGATCTTAAATAGCCCATCAACTAAATAGCCCTTGCCTACAAACATACCATTCTTAGACAAAATAACTTTATCTGACTCTATTACAATGCGAAAGCCATGCTTATTCAACAAGGAACCAGACACAAGGTTCTTGAAAATATCAGGCACATAAAGTACATTTTTCAAAGTTAGATTTTTTCCAGATGTCATATTCAGAATCACCTTGCCTTCCCCCTCAATGGTTGAAGTCGTTGAATACCCCATGTAGAGCTTCTCACCAGCATTGGAAGTTATGAGGCTAGAGAAAATCGCCTTGTCTGAGCAAACGTGCCTTGTAGCACCAGTATCAATCCACCATTCCTTTGAATTGGAGCCAACCAGGTTCACTTCAGAGACCGTAGCACATAGGTCTATGTCACCCATCTCCTTGGAGATATCATCCATCACGTTTGCTTCCTTTTTCTTGTTGGGCTTCTTGGGCTTCCTGCATTCGGAAGACCTATGACCCACTTTATCACAGTTATAGCATTTCCCTTGAAACTTCAACTTTGAAATTCCTCCATTGGGTGCCAATTTTGCCCTTTTTCCTGAATTTTTCTTCTTGGGCTTAAATTCCACCATGTTTGCCTTTTCAGTGGCAACATTAGTCTTCTTCTCGGATCCCTAATTGTCTTCTTCAATGCGAAGTCTAACGATCAGATCCTCCATAGACATCTCCTTTCGCTTGTGCTTAAGGAAGTTCTTGAAATCTTTCCAACCAGGTGGCAGCTTTTCAATCACAGCAGCAACTTGGAAAGACTCACTTATGACCATTCCTTCAGAATGAATCTCATGGATGATCAATTTCAATTCTTGCACCTGACTAACCACGGTCTTTGAATCCACCATCTTATAATCAAGAAAGCGGCCAACAATCCACTTTTTCGCCCCAGCATCCTCGGTTTTATACTTATGGTCAAAAGATTCCCATAAAGCCTTAGTTTTTGGCTTCGAGCTATACACGTTATACAACGAGTCAGCCAAACCATTAAGCACGTAGTTCTGACAGATATAATTGGCGTACTTCCAGGCATCAACTACATACATAGCATGTGCGTTACTCTCAGCAGTGAGCAACGGTGCATCCTCTTTCAGATAACGATCAAAATTCAACGTGGTCAGATAAAACAACATCTTTTGCTGCCAGCATTTGAAGTTCGTACCACTGAACTTCTCAGGTTTCTCAGCATGTGCAGCAGGCACAGTAGGAACCGTCGGCACAACAGGTGCAGTAGCCATTATAGGTATAATAGGCGTCTATACTACCGATGTCTGCACACCAGTAGAACCAAAACCTCCTATCGTCTGTCCAAATAGAACATTAAACTGTCCAATGACAGTTTGTCTCAAAGACACATGTCCACTCGATATCTGATCCCCATCAGGTGTAACCTGTGCGTTGGGACTAACCGAGCTTCCATTGTTTATAGTTTCAATATTCTCCATAGATCCGTTACTCAAAATCAAACAGAGGCAGATGCATCAGTCACAGATAATAATAATAATAATATGCTTTAAGATTGTTAGACAATCTGTGATATTAGTACATAAAACAACGTGGACGTGTGTGAATAACAGATAAGGTGTATGTAAACAGTAAACAAATAAACAAATAAAAAATAAGGAGACAAGGAACAAAACCGAGTCCAGTGCGTGACTGTCTTCTTAAAGTGTATTAGCCCTCACCGTATGTGCGAGCGAATTGCTTCCCAGGATAAAACGGTTTGCAGTGAGGCTGTCAAATAGCGTCACTCTCAGCGAGCTTGAGACGAACAAGAGAACTATCATCAGAGGAGGAGAAGAGAGATGTGTGGAAGAGAGGATGTATTTTTTGAATGAATAATCCTAAGGCTACACACAAGTTTATTTAGGCTAAAAAAACTTGTGCGCTACACAATTTCCATAATTAATTAACCGCGTTAATCAATTATATCGGTTGGCGATTTCCTTAATTAATTAGTCAAGCTAATTAATTGCATCGGTGGCAAGGTTGACAATTTCCTTAATTAATTAGTCAAGCTAATTAATTGCATCAGTGGCAATTATGTTGGTGGCAATTTCCTTAATTAATTAGTCAAGCTAATTAATCGCGTCAATGGCAAAAAATCCGAATTTAAAAACAGAATTGATTTTATCAGATAACTCAAAATCAATGATTTTATTAGATAACTCAAAATCAAATTCATATATGCAAAAAATATGAATTTAAAAACGGAATTAATTTTACCAAATCAATTAACTCACCCATACCATAATTTACCCATATTTTCCAACAGGATGTCTGTGAAAGTTTGTTATAGACTTATAGTAAATGTCATATACTGAATAAGGAAAGCAATTCTAAAAAAGATAATACGAAAAATTTCTACACCAAAAAAAAAGATGCGTCACAAATTAGAAACATGCATCAGTCATCACTCTTTAGTTCATCTTTACTAAATCAGGCAAGCAACACACTCTTTAGTTAAAAAACTGACAAGACATGCAACCTCTAAAATTTTTAGAAATTTAAATTATTAATCTTAGAAAAAAGATCCATAACACACAACCTGTAGATAGATGTTTTGAAAATAACATTCAACTTGTATTTTCATTTAATTTTAAATTTTCAATAATTAGTAATATGAAATTATTTGATCAAATATTTTGATTATATTTTCGTATAATGTAGATGAAGATTAATTGTAAAGAAAAAGATATTTGTAAACAAAATAAAGAAATCCGCTCATTTAAGTAAACTCGTTTGGATTCGTTAACTAATTGAGGCCAATTGGCATTCTAGAAAAAACTTCTTATATAGAGTCTGGAATAGAATCATTACATAAATATTTATAATACATATTTTTATCACATTTTTTATTAGATATGATTATTGTTGTGGATTAAAAAACATACTTGTATATTAATTGCTAGGATTTATGAGCTTTCGAGCTTTAATGGCTGCACTTGTGTTTCGAGACTAAAACGGTCCTCACAAGATGCCTACATATCTCAATTAATGCTGAGAAGCAAGCCAAAGACGTAGTTCTGATTGTAGGATCAGGGTCTTTATATAGGCGTCTGGAGCCTAGTATTTATGGTATGTTTGAGAGTCTTAGCGAATAAGTCTCCTTTTTGATATTGGATAAACATCGTATTTCTTGCTAGCGAATTCGTTTCCTTGTTGATAAAGGCTATGACTCATTAATTGGGATTCTAGATCATTCTTTGACCAATTTTCCATAATTTGGACTCTTTTCACGAGCTGTATATTTTCCCTATTTATTAATTACGAAATTAATCAATAATCAGGGTTTTGGGCTTTAAATATTTGGCCTTTCCAAATAAACAACAATTATATTTCTATAATTACTTTTTTGTCCATATCATTTGCCCCCCAACTTCTGGGAAAATCTCCTTGGGGTTTTCGTAGAAGTTATAACGTGTTTTCCTCAAAATTTTCTATTTTAAGGACATTTTTTACCTCAAATTAGGTCATTTTCGACCTCGTTTTCGACCAGGAAACAGGTCTTTTTCGACCAGGAATTCGACCAGGATCTAGGTCTTTTTCGACCAGGAATTCGACCAGAATCTAGGTCTTTTTCGACCAGGAATTCGACTTCAACCTGTTGTGAGGTCGAAGCTTTCGACCTCGATTTACAGGTCATTTTCGACCTCGTGGTTTCGACCAGGATTTCATACTTTTTCGACCTCGTTTCTGTTTGAGGTCGAATGTTTCGACCTTGATTTCCAAGTCATTTTCGACCTCGTGGCTTCGACCTCGAAGTCGTGCTTTTTCGACCTCAATCAGTTGTGAGGTCGAAGCTTTCGACCTCGATTTAATTATTTTTCGATTTCATTTGGGAGTGAGGTCGATTGATTCGACCTTGATTTTTCGTATGTTTTCGATTTCGATCGTGCGACTTCAACTTAAGGTTTTTTCGACCTCAAATTTACTATTTTTTGCCTTGGCTTCTTTTCAATTTTCATTCTTTCTTGGGCCTTAACTAGCCCAATTTTAATTGGACTTAAATTATTCCAGCCTTGGGCCTTATTGGACCTTATTGTTTGGGCTTTGAATTCACCTAAGACCCAAATTGTTTGGGCTTCAATTTCTATAATCCATAAATGGATTTGTGGGCCTTAACTGGCTATAGACGGTTGCCCTTCCTTAACCGGTTGGGTTTCCAGTCACTTCGATTATAAAAGAGTGGGATTTCCACTTTATTCTTCACTTCATACATTCAACTTTCTAAAATTTTCTCTCTAGTATTCTTAGTTTTTCTCTCTTCTCATTCCGTAGTAAGGCGATTTCCGACGAAGCTTCCGGGATTATTTTCCTGATTTTCTGGGTTCAATCTTCATTTTTTGAAGATTTTCTGGGTTCAATCTTCATCCCTTGAAGATTTTCTGGATTCTATCTTCATCCCTTGAAGATTTTTTGGGTTCCTATTTGAAGATTTGAAGATTCTGGTTTTTCTTTGAAGTTTTTCTGGGTTTTTTTTCTGAAGTTTCAAAGATGACTGATCGCGCTGCTCAACGTCTCCAGAAGGTCAATCAGGCTTCTAAAAGAGGTATCATCATTCGTTCTTCTCATATGTCTCTTCAAGATATTGTTTTAGAACGTAGTGATGAGTACCCTTCTGTCTCGCACTTAGATTCCTTTGACTGTAGTAATAAATTTCATGAAATCGAATTGATTAGGGATTACAATAAAATGTATAGAATCAAAGCTCCATATAGGTTAGTCCCGGCTGGCCCATGAGACCGTTCCTTCCATTGGCGTCCTAATGCTCTATGCATTTATAAGGATGCCATTGTTGCGGGACTCAGGTTTCCCTTCTATGAGTTCATTCCCAGGCTTTTGGCTGATGTTGGGATTAATCATTGCCAACTTCCACCAAACGCCTGGAGAATCATTACATGTTTCATTGTTCTTTGTTTGAAGAACAAATTTCCTCTTTCTGTTGCTTTATTTAGGAAAATATTCCAATTTAAAAATAGCTCTGCCATTATTTTGGGTTGGGTTTATATCAACCATCGTCCTTCTACCCCTCCCATTTTTCATCCAAAATCCATCCCTGATAATAACCCAAGATGAAAAAATGAATTTATGTATTTAACCTGGGAAGGAGGGGATTGTGGTACCCTTTTCCGTAGATCTTTCAGTAGGGTCTCAGATGGTAGCCCCAATAATATAATTCTGAATGATGAGGAGTCCCATGCCTATGCCGAGCTCACCAAAGATGATTATGCTACAACGGCTTGGGAGCTCCTATATGAGTTCAAGCTGAAGTCCTTGGAACTTTCAAATGTTCATGACAAGGGTAATTTTCATTCCAATCTTTTCTTTATTTATCTAAGATTGTCTTATACCCATTGTTTCTTTGTTTGTATTTTTGCAGCTGCGACCTTTATCAACAAGACCAACGAGCCCCTGGAAGGTGAAACTGCCAGGATGAAGAGGGCTCGTTTGGGAGGGAAGGATCCCCGTGCTACCAGTGTCCCAGCCTTTATAAGGCCTCATGTGGACCTTACTTATGAGGTTGAGGGTCCTTCCTCGGCCAAAAGTTCAGTTTGGCGCCCCAACTGGGGTCTTAGGAAGAAAGAGACCGTAGTGGGGGTGTCTAAGCATGCTGTGGAGTGGTCCTATCATTCCTTGACCCCTTGTGACTACAAGGACTTTGTCACCAACTCCACCATTGAGGGGGTGGAGCTTGTTGGAGCCCAAGTTATGGCTGCTGTAAGTATTTTTCCTCTCTTTTTTCTTTGTAGTTAATAATGTATTTCAAGTTTAAGTATTTGACTTGTAACTTGCTTTGCAGACTAATGCCAACTTCCAAGGGGCTCTCTTTCAAGCCAAGGCTTGGCGCTCATCTTCAGAGGCCAACCAAGGCAAGTTTGAGAAGTTCCAAGAGGAGGTGGGCTCTCTGAAGGCCAGTCTGGATAGGAGGGAGAATGAGTTAGCCGATTCCCAGGCTGAGCTGGTTTCTCTGAGGAAGGGCTGTGATGACTACATTGATGAGTACCTCGACTCCCAGGAGTACAGGGACTTAATCGAGAAGCATGATGAGCTCCTCTTCCCAGTCCAGTACACTAAGGGATGGGATGGCGCTCTTGCTGAAGTTTTGGAGAAGATGCCGGGATCTCTCATCCTTTCTGACTTTCCAAGTCCTTATGCCACCACTCCTTTAGAGTTGGCTTTGGCTGGAGAGGACGATAGGATTATGGACTTAGGGGATTCCTCTCCCCTGGTCAGGAAGCTGGTGCTGATTCTGCAGCCACTCGCTCTGGTTCTGCTTCAGAAGAAGAGGAGGAGGAGGAGGCCATCGACAAGGCGGCTTAGATGATGTAGTTTTTCTTTTGTAGTTTTATTTATGGCCATGCATGGCTTGTACTGTACTTTTAGCCTACAGGCTTATCTTAACTTTTATTTAAGCCTTAGCTTTTGTTTTTCTTCCAGCTTTTTACACTCTTGATTTTGCATGCTTAGTTAACATGTCTATAAGAATGCATTGCACATATAATGAAAACATAATAATATGGAATTCATAACTTTGAAAATGGGTTCAACCCTTACATAATACTCAAGTTTAAAAACTTGGATTGGTTTCGTCGACCTTATTTATACTTGTCTTAATAGTGAGTCCAATCAGGACTTAAACATAATAAACTTTCAAGTTTGCAGCATGCCAAGTCCTTGGCACTTCCGTCCCTTCCAGGGTTTCTAATTTGTAGGAGCCTCGACCAAATACGTTCTTGGCGCGATATGGTCCTTCCTAATTTGGGGCCAACTTGCCTTTTTGTCCAACTCCGGATGCCTCGATTTTTCGGAGGACTAAGTCTCCTTGTCGAAAGAACCTTTCCTTAACCCTTAGGTTGTAGTAGAAAGATGCCTTCTTTTGATGTTCAACTATCTTGGCGTTTGCCTCATCTCTAACTTCGTCAATCAGATCTAAGGCCAGCCTCAAGCCTTCCTCATTTGTTTCTGGTTCATAAGCCTTAACTCTTGGAGACGTGTGAGTAATCTCCACCGGAACCACTGCCTCTGCTCCATAAGCCAATAGAAATGGAGTTGCTCCGGTGGTGACTTTGCAGGTAGTACGATATGCCCAAAGTATGGGGAGCAATTCGTCTATCCAAGTGTTTCTGGAGCGTTCAACTCTTTTCTTCAGTCCATCTAGGATAATTCGATTTGCAACCTCAGCTTGCCCATTTGCTTGTGGATGGGCAACAGAAGTGAAGCGCAACTTGATATCATTCTCATCGCAATACTTCTTGAACTCATCGTTGTGAAACTGAGTTCCATTGTCCGTGACCAGGATTCGTGGAATTCCATATCTGTATATCACATTTTCTCAGAAGAAATGCATCACTTGATTGGTGGTTATCTTGGCTAATGGCTTAGCCTCAATCCACTTGGTGAAGTAGTCGATTGCTACTATCAAGAACTTTCATTGAGCACTTGCCATTGGAAATGGCCCGAGTATATCCATTCCTCACATGGCAAAGGGGATAGGTGAGTTAATGGATGTCATCATCTCTGGTGGTTGTCTAACCACTGGTGCATGCTTTTGGCACCGTTCACATTTCTTCACGTAGCTTTTAGCATCAGCAAGTATGCTTGGCCAATAGAAACCTAGACGAGTGACTTTATGAGCAAGGGCTCTGCCCCCCAAGTGCTGCCCACAAATTCCTTCATGTACCTCCCTTAGGGCCAATTCTGCCTCTTGAGGTCTCAAACATTTCAGATAAGGAATGATGAAAGACTTCTTGTATAGGATTCCCTCAATCAGGGCATACCTTAGTGCTCTCACATATAGCTTTCGTGCTTCTGAAGTGTCGTTGGGTAGCCACCCAGTTTCCAGATGAGCTTTGATGGGATCCATCCAACAACTAGCAACATCAATAGGTGCTACCAACTTTCCATTGATGCTTGGGGTCTTCAAGACTTGGAAGTATACACTTCTAGCGTAGTTCTCAATTTCGGAAGAAGCAAATTTAGACAAGGCATCAACCTTCATGTTTTCTTCCCTTGGAATATGTTCCACATAGCATTCATCAAACTGAGTCATGATGGCCTTGACAAGTTTTAAGTACTTGGCCATGACTTCATCTCTAGCCTCAAACTCCCCATTTATTTGGGAAACCACTAGCCTCGAATCTCCACATACTTTCAGAGTTTTAACTCTCAAGGCTCCATCCAGCCCTAAGCCAGCTATCAGGGCTTCGTATTCAGCTTCATTGTTTGTCGTTGGGAAGTCAAGTTTTAGTGCGTACTCTATGAAAAATCCATCAGGACTTTGTAGCACTAAACCCGCTCCACTTGATTTTGTTTTTGATGCTCCATCAAAATAGAGCACCCAATACTCCCTGAACTCCATGTCTTCATCTTTCTTGTCCTCCACTATTACTTCCTGCCCCCTGACTTCTTGGTTGTCAATGGTGCATTCAACCATGAAGTCAACAAGTGCCTGAGCTTTTATGGTCGTCCGAGGCTTATACTTGATGTCAAATTTACCCAATTCAATAGCCCATTTGATCAACCTTCCACTAACTTGAGGGCTATACAAGATGTTTCTTAGAGGTTGATTGGTCAAAACCTCTATCTTGTGAGCCTGGAAGTACGGGCGTAGTTTCCTTGAGGCCATTACCAAGGCTAAGGCAAACTTCTCAATCGTTGAGTAGTTTATTTTTGCCCCATATAGAATCTTACTCACGTAGTAGACGGGCTTCTACACTTTCAATTCTTCCTTTATCAGTACAGCTCCAAGGGTTGTGTTAGAAATTGCCAAGTACAAGTAGAGAGTTTCTCCTGGCTTTAGTTTTGCCAACAGTGGTGCTTCAGCTATATATTTCTTCAGGGCCTCAAAGGCCTCTTGGCTTTCAGTTGTCCATTCAAAGTTTTTCACATTCTTAAGTGCTTTGAAGAAAGGTAAGCATTTTTCTCCTGACTTGGAGATGAATCTTCCCAATGCTGCCACTTTTCCTGTTAGTTTTTGGACATCCTTGACAGTCTTTGGTGGTTCCATGTCTAGAATTGCTTTGATTTTGTCGGGATTAGCCTCGATTCCTCTCTTGGAAACCATCAGACCTAAAAACTTTCCCGAGCCTACACCAAAGGCATACTTAGCTGGATTCAACATCATCTTATGGTGCCTCAGCACTTCGAATGCCTCTCGGAGGTGCTCTATGTGATCGGCCTTTTCGAGGTTCTTGCCTAGCATGTCATCTACGTAGACCTCCATGGTTTTTCCAATTAGGTGTCCAAAAATTTTGTTCACCAACCTTTGATAGGTTGCCCCTGCATTCTTAAGTCCAAATACCATGACTAAGAAACAAAAAACACCAAAGTCAGTGATGAATGATACCTTGGCGATGTCATCCTTATGCATCTTGATTTGATTGTATCCACTGAAGCCATCCATGAAGCTAAGCATCTCGTGTCCAGCTGTAGCATCTATTAATGCATCAATCCTTGGTAAGGGAAAACAATCCTTAGGACATGCATCATTCAAGTCAGTGAAGTCGATGCACATCCTCCATTTTCCGTTAGCCTTTTTGACCATCACGGAGTTAGCCAACCATTCTGGGAATTGAATTTCCTCAATGAACCCAGCTTCCAAAAGTTTATTAACTTCCTGTTTAATGGCTTCAAGCCTCTCTAGAGCAAAATTTCTCTTTTTCTGTTTCACCGTCTTCCTTTCAGGATCCACATTCAGTTTATGAGTTAGCAGTTGGGGATCAATCTCTGGCATGTCGGCCGCTGTCCAAGCAAAAACGTCATTGTTCTCTTGAAGAAAAGATATGACTTTGCTTTTTAATGGTTCATGTAGTAGTGCTCCAACATAAGTCACCTTTTCCGGTTCACCGGGGACTAAGGGATTTGGGATCAAATCCTCAGCTGGTTTCCCTCTTCAGTCCTCATTGTCACTGATATCCATGTCTTCAATTGGGAGAACCTGCCCCCCAATTCCATCAGGCCTTAACGCGGCTACGTAACAACTTCTGGCCATCTTTTGGTCTCCCCGTTCTTCACCAATTCCATTCCTCGTTGGGAACTTGATTTTCAGATGATAGGATGAGGCAACGGCCTTGAACGCATGAAGACCAGTCCTTACCAGGATTGCATTGTAGGTCGAAGTTGCCTTTATAACTATGAAGTTCAACATCTGAGTAGACGTATTCGACCCTTGCCCCATTGTCATTGGGAGTTGGATAGTGCCTTCTACCTTTGACTCCATTCCATTGAATCCATATATGGGCATATTTGAGGGTGTCAACTGAGAGTCAGTATAGCCCATCTTGATTAAAGCATCGTGGAACAAGATGTCCACTGAGGCTCCATTGTCGACCAAAACTCTCTTGGTTTCGGAATTTCCTATTACAGGAACGATGACTAAGGGATCATCGTGGGGAAACTTCACTCCCTCTAGGTCTGAATCATCAAAACCTGTTGATACTTCTGTTCGGGCACGTTTCGGCGCTTCTCCGACCACAGTCATTACTTCTCGAGCATAAGCCTTTCTTGAGTTTCGGGAGGACCCAACATAGTTGGTCCTCTGAATATCATGTTGATAACTGGCCCTCGGGGCTTGGGATTTCGATCTTGATCGTTGTCCCTTCTGTCATAGTCCTTCCTTTCATAGTTCCCCCTTTGACTCCCTTGGTTTCCATCTTTGGTGAACTTACTGAGTTTTCCTCTTCGTATCAGAAATTCAATCTCATCTTTCAATTGCCTACAATCGTCGGTATCATGACCGACTTCTTTGTGGAACCGACAGAACTGGTTTTGGTTTCGTTGGGACATGTCAGCCCTCATTGGCTTCGGCCATTTGAGATCTCCTTCCTTAGCTATCTCCATCAAAATTTGACTCCTGGGAGTGTTCAATCTTGCATACTCCGTGAATTTTCGCCCAAAATTGTTCCTCTTGGGTGGAGAATCTGAATCCTTTGACGTTGTAGGAAACTTTTCCTTGACATCATATTCCTGTGTTTCCTTTCTCTTCTTTGAATTTCCACTACCACCAGTAGTGGGCTCATACTTTCTCATGCTTTCTTCAGCCTTGATGTACTTTCCGGCTCTATCTTGGAGCTTCAGCATGCTTTCGGGTGGATGTTTTGCTAATGACCTTTTGAAGTGGTCATCAATAGTTCCTTGTTGCAGGGCTATCATAGCCACTCTGTCCTATAAGTCCGGGACTTTCAGAGTCTCCCGGGTGAATCGATTGATATAGTCCCTTAGAGCTTCATTCTTTCCTTGCTGGATTGCCATGAGTGATGCAGAGCTTTTCTCATGCACTCTTCCACTAACGAATTGATTGATGAATGCTTTTCTTAGTTCCTTAAAAGACCCAATAGAGTTGGGAGGAAGACGGCTATACCAGCGTTGGGCCATGCCTGCCAAGGTTTGTGGAAACGCCCTACACTTGACCGCATCATTGGTTGGCTGCAACAGCAGTGCATTGGAGAAGGTCCTTACATGATTTGCGGGATCCCCCGTTCCATCATAAGCCTTGATCGTTGGCATCTTGAATTTTCTGGATATTGTGGCTTTCATGATGTCTTGAGTAAACGGTGGTGTAGGATCACCCCTTGGGGCTTCAGCCCTCTTAGTCCTTCTTGGTGTCGGGTCCAGGTTGATTATCGGGACCCTTCCAGTTGATCGACCTTGAGATTGAGCGGCCTCCTCCTCAGCAAGGAGTTTCTTGAGTCTTGCAGTCTCTGCCTCATGGGCTGCAATTTTCTCCTTAGTAGTTTGGGGTTGTTCCCGATTTGTTTGGGAAGAACGCTTCCTCCTTGGGGCGACATCCCTCTCTTCTTCAGATGTGTAATTCTCGTCCTCAGTATAGGGACCCGAGTAATCTTGAATCAAAGGGGTCCGTCGAGTTTGTTGATTTTGAGGTCCCAGACCTTGTATATAAGGGGGAACATATGCTTCATGGTAGATGGGGTTGAGACCACTACCGCCCGCCATGGGTCGAGGGGGCATGCCATAGCTGTGCATCCCCAAAGTTTGAGTAGTGTATCGGGGGAGATCAGTAGTGTGGAGTTGAAGACCACTTGGTGCATTCATGAGCAGCGGGGAGGTCGTGATTGGTTGCTGGTGAGCGGTCTCTTGTGGATTAGATCCATGAATAACCATCAGCAGGGGGTTCATCCCTTCAACCGAAATTGGGATCTCCGGTCCTTGAGTATTGGTGGGGATATTCGCCCCTTCAATGCCAGTAGTTGGCGGTGGTTGATTTCCGTGAGTATCAGCCTCAGAGGTGATAGGAAGCTCCTCAGAAACTGGAGTATCTCGAGTCGTTCTTCGTGTGTTTGCCATGGTTGATGTTGTCTTCCCACAGACGACGCCAAATGTTGTGGATTAAAAAACGTATTTATATATTAATTGCTAGGATTTATGAGCTTTCGAGCTTTAATGGCTGCACTTGTGTTTCGAGACTAAATCGGTCCTCACAAGATGCCTACGTATCTCAATTAATGCTGAGAATCAAGCCAAAGACGTAGTTCTGATTGTAGGATCAGGGTCATTATATAGACGTCTCGAGCCTAATATTTATGGTATGTTTGGGAGTCTTAGCGAATAAGTCTCATTTTTTATATTGGATAAACATCGTATTTCTTGATGGAGAATTCGTTTCCTTGTTGATAAAGGCTATGACTCATTAATTGGGATTTTGGATCCTTCTTTGACCAATTTTCCATAATTTGAACTCTTTTCATGAGCTGTATATTTTCTCTATTTATTAATTATGAAATTAATAAATAATCAGGGTTTTGGGCCTTAAATATTTGGTCTTTCCAAAGAAACAACAATTATATTTCTATAATTACTTTTCTGTCCATATCAATTATAAAATTCAATTATTAAATAAAAAAATGAAAATAAACTCCTTTTTTTAAAAAAATAATTGAAAATTAGTCAAATAGTCCAAAGTGATTCAAATCAAATCTATCCAAAATGATTCTGTAGCATAATCAAATTTAAAATCAATGTTTTTATTCAAATTTTAAATGTTAAATTTTTTATAAAGTTTGTAGATATGCTAACATTCTACGTTAGAATCAGATTATATATTTTATGTAAAAAAAAATTAAAATTATTTATGATATTCTATAATATAATATATGATTCTTCCCGATTCTCTATATAAGATGGTTCTCTCTACGATGACCTACTAAACTAAATTATTCATACGGTCGAAAATCATCACCTAAATTTTATTATTTTTTTATGATTCTTTAAAAATCTACAAAAAAGTAGTTTATCCATATTGCCAAAATAAAATATAAATAAAGTTACAAAATTTAATAAAATTTCAACATCAAAAATTTAAAAATACAAATTAGGATTTTTAGGAAAATAAGCAAGAATTTAATATTAAAATGATTACGATGATTAATCATGTCAGCTGTATATTATAAATTAGGTTTATTTGAGTAAACAATTATGCAATTTGTTAACTAAGAGCAAGTCCAATAGTATTCCTAAAAAATAAGGATTGTTGTTAGAGTAAATATTAAAAATGATATTCCTAAATTACTAGAATTCCTTATTTTATAAAAATTATAGAGAATTGACTAGCATACTGTTACGGTAACAAATTGAGTTGAACTCGATTTATTATTATTTTTATTTTTCGTGGAACTCGATTCAATTTAATCATGAACAAATTCGTAATGAGCTAATTTATTACTGAGCGGCAGTGTTCTAAAAATCGTCCGATTTTTCAAAAATCGCCGATTTATCGTTTAAAAATATTTGACCGATTCGATTTTTGAAATCCGATATATCGCTATGAATTATTTTTAAATGGTTTATTATATTATATATAAAGCATATATATTAAATATATTTAAAATATTACAATTTATCCGATTTTTGTTCCGATTTATCATTCCGATAAATCCCCGATTTACCGATAAATCGCTATACAATACCTTAACCGATTTGTTCCGATTTCCGAAATATTCAACCATGCTGAGCGGGCTAAAATACACTTTCCGTTTATTTTTATTTTTTTTAATATCAATTAATTTTTATTCATTTAAAATATAATCAAACTCAAATCGACGGTGACAAAACTCGAGCAATTGACCGGACCATCATGCGGTTCTTTTCCTTTGCGACCTTGAATCTGAACGACTGGACCCAACACATGTAATTGAAGTCTAGGTTTTACTTTCCCATGTATCACAATTCACAAAACATCAAAACATAGCCCGCCAAATTTCCCGCCATCACATTTCATCTTAGTACAGTCTGTTACCAAAATTTTTAAAAAGAATATCGACTTTCATCTCTCTCACTGCTTCGTTTAATCTTGTGGGCATGGCAAGTCAATCTGATCCCCATGGCTCTGCTTTTTCTGCTGCAGAGGTTGCTCTCTCTCTCTCTCTCTCTCTCTCTCTCTCTCTCTCTCTCTCTCTCTCTCTCTCTCTCTCTCTCTCTCTCTCTCTCTCTCTCTCTCTCTCTCTCTCTCTCTCTCTCTCTCTCTCTCTCTCTCTCTCTCTCTCTCTCTCTCCCTCTGAATTATTGTACACATATTTTAGGCTTCAATTTGTTGTGGGTTTTTCTTTTCTTGGAGAATTAAATTGTAGATATGTAATTTTAGTGATTTATGGATAGTGGGTATTTGATAATTTGTACATTTTTGGTGATTTAATTATGTTGGGGGGCGTTTTATTTAATTTTTGCAGTTGGAGTTTCTTGCTGAAGATGAAATGGTTGAGATTGTTCCGAATATGAGGATGGATCCTCTCAATTTGATATCTGTACTTTCCGAGATCACTCACACTTGTACTTTTTTTAATGTGTTAGTTTTGATGGATTAGTTGATGTATCTGTTTGCATATCGCGTAATTTGTAGGGGGATTTTGGGCCTTTTCGCCCGCAAATCGCAACTCAGGTGCCTTTATGGTTAGCAGTGGCCTTAAAGAAGAGAGGGAAGTGTACAATTAGACTTCCTGATTGGATGTCAGTTGGTAAGTTTTTTAATTCACCTAAATTAGATACACTACTTTTGCCCGTAAATAGAACCTCTGATAGAGTTGTATGGAAACAAAGTGACGAATTTAATTGATTGCACTTTGTGATAGCATATTCAGGAGATGAGTTGCAACTCTAGAAGTCAGGTTGGTTACAAATAAAAAATGTAAGAAAGTTGGATGTTAAGGGTTCATGAATTTGTGCTCACCTTGCACGAGCTAAATGAGAAGCCTAAATTCATTACCATCTTTTGATGAATTAGGTTGTAATTCTAAAAGTATAAGCCTGCTTAATCTTATTCATCACCGTATCAGGCTGTAAATATTGCAGGAAAAATTTATATGAGGATGTTGAGGTTCAAGATTAGTTCATTCTCGCGTGTGTGGTGTGTGTACTTCTGTAATGATGGGTCAATGTTCTACATTTTCTAACTATTAATCCATAATTTTCTGACTCAAGTAACATATTTATCGATTATGGTAAAAGCAAGAAATCACTTGGGCTAAAAATTCAAACTCGGGAGATTGGAAGATGGTAATTCAGGTAGGACTTAAGGACAAACCACAGCTTGTGTGGAGTAATACCGAACTTTGGTTGCTAGCTGCTGCCTGTATTCCTTCTATGTCCGTTCTTCGTATTTCAGACTTATTTGAAAAAAGTAAAGATATAACCGATCTCGTTCTTCGTATTTCAGACTTATTTAAAAAAATAAAGATAACCGATCTGTTAAAGAGTATACCTGTTTCAATATATTATTATTCGGTGTTGAAAGTTAGAACTTAAAACTGTATACAATCTAATCTAATAACTATGAAAGTATGGAAAATTTAAAGATCTAGAGATGTTAATAGTCAGTGTATTGAATTTGGTAAACAGATATCTCTAAGATTGATAAACTCTGTCATTCCCTTAATGTGCACAATTTTTACTTTTATTTTTTCATGGTTAATTGAGAAGTTACTGTTTTTAAAAATAAAATGGCTTCTGAATTCCTACAAAAAAATTGTATTTTTTAAAGCATGGAGAAGGCTTTAAGTTTTTCAGATTATCATGTTATCTAATAATCATATTTGCAAAAACTCAGATGGAGTTTCTCGTGAGAGTGTGACATATTTTAAATATAGTCTAACAGTGATGCCTTGTTATGCCAAAATTTTGCACTGGAATGAAGTGTAGAAAACCTTTACCTTGTTCAAGTGTCGAGTTTTTGAGAAGGGTACTTCTGGTAAATGGAAGTCCATGTAATCTGCATATAATATTATATATTATAGGATAGTTGAAGTTGGCAGCAATAGTAGCATCATAATAATATATCTTAATAATAGATCAAAGTTAGCAGTTTTTAACCATGGAGCCACATCCTTCTGGTTTTAACAGACTTGTTCAGAATATAACAATTTTTTTTCCAGACACCAATAGAATTATAGTCTTCTAAATTAGAAATTTGGGACAGGCTGTACAGCTAAGGGTATAATCACCTTAGGAGAGGTGACACTAAAGCCTGTCGCGTTCATAGATGTGAGCAAGGTGATAATATCATGTAATTTTCTATCAGTTTTTGCGTTTCATAGCTGTCTGGTAGACGTAGTCAAGGTGTTTGTCTCCGGTTAAGTGGCATACACTCTACTTGCTAACTTTTCTAGATGTCAGTCTTATCTTGTCTCTTAATTGTAAACCATTTTAAGGTTCAATTCCATGTTTAAAAGAATATAACAAATTATTTATATAAAAAGTAAAATACAAATTTGTCTAACATTATTTTCTGCTATGTGCACCAGAAAAGTTAACGCAGGTTCTGGAAGCAGAGCGTGACTCGGCTCGGGATTTTCAACCACTTCCATTTCATTATGTAGAGATTGCAAGACTTCTTTTTGACCAGTGAGTAAATTCACATATCATCTATAGTTATACCTGGCATAAATTTTCAAACAAAAGGTTGATCTATTTTTTCTGTTATGCAGTGCTCGTGATGACATTCCAGACATATATATGGTAAGCCTAAAAATGTACTGTAACATTTAGTAAATCACTTCAATGTTAATTTCACTCAGAGTTTTAAATAAAATGCTCTTGTAGGTAAGGTCTCTTATTGAAGACATTAAAGATGTTAGATTCCACAAAATTGGCACTGGATTAGAGATAATATCTGAGCGTACTTATGCAGTAAAGGTATGATTGGCCTCTGCCTTGATGATTATATAAACTTGAATTCATGATGTGACATCATCTGTCCTCGTCCTTGGGATATTTAAATTTACCTATATCTGTTATGGTTAAAAGAGGGTAGAGTAGAAATGAAATGAATCAAATATTTATTTTGTATGTTGATGTTTCCAAATTCCATAATACAGCGCACAGTTTTAGTTGCGTGACATGGATGAAAAGACGCCACCACTTGGGATACTATGCCAATAACCCAAGTTAATTATGCTTCGCTAGGTTTTATATGTAACCAACTTATAGATATTCCTAAAAATGTGTGGAAGCTACATATAATTTACAAATTACAATCAAATCTAATTAAATTATTTAAGATCTCCAGCACGGTGTGCAGAAACTGGTTTTGGTGTTTGTGCTAGAGGAGGGGGATTGCATTGGTGGTACACAATCTTTAAATTTATCAAACTGTAGGGTGTTAGTGGTTTACTCAATTGAGAGAATTTGAACAAAAGTTTAGATGCTTAAAAGATCACCCACATGACTGCTTCCTCAAACTTCCCTTCCACCTAAACCAGTACCAGAACTTCTGCACAGTGACAAGAAAATAGAAGAAACACATTCGATGCTATCTTTATAGCTGCCCTAATCTCTTAAATCTGAAACTGCAGCTGTTGAACTTGTCAGCAATGGAAGTGAATATAGTACGCCCATTTGTTGCAAAAGCTCTCGAGACATTTTATAAGCTCGATAGTCCAGAGATGATACAAGATGCAGAGAGAAGGCCTGATGCACGTTCACAAGCAGCTGATCGTGGACCAAGAGTAAGTTCTCTTTTTAGGTTTATAAATATTAAAACTAGCAATCATAAAGAATTGGACTACGAGGAATTTCCCCATCCTCTGTCTTCAACATTTACTGATAATATTTTATGGTGATAAGAATGATTTACAATGTCCTTTTCCCCAAACAATAAAAAATTCAATTAGTTCTAAGATTAGTTTCTTTGAGAAAAGTTCCTGTCCTTAAATATATGTCTTGTCTTCCAGCGTCCGCTTAGACCTCGATGAAAAGGTTCACAGCATCAACTGCAATCTCTTTATATGCAAGAAGCTCCCAGCAGGACCAGCACACTTTACTGATGGAAGTCGCATGAAAGTTACTGATGATCTTTGTCTGGATTCCTAGGAATTCTATATCTTCCAAATGACTACCATCATGATGTTATTTTAATATTTTTAGTCGGTGCTTTTCTTGTATAATCAATCTGATGAGAAGTAACAATGTTTACTGTTGCTGGTAAATTCTGTTGTATAACCTAGTTTTATCTTTATGTAATTCTACCATTAAATTGCTAGTGAGGAACTTTCGGTGCATGAAATAATGCATGTGCCTGTCTTGTATATCTATAATTTTTTTACTCGAGATATATTTGATGTAAGCGCACATGGCTCCACCATCACAATTGCAACTAGAATTGAACCATCTAGTAAGAAGGGGAAGCGTGTCTGTTGATTGTTAGATATGAACATTAATAATATGCTAATTACCTAGAAATATTATGATATGCTGAATAAGATTTGTATGAGCTGTATTACTGTATACCATCAGCAACAGCAAGCATATGCAAATCGGGTGCTAGGTATCTGAGATGTACTGCAAGTCCATAGATGTTGTTGCTACCACTTGATCAACCTCTTGGGGTTGTCATGGTCATTGTTTGGTAATATGTATGTTTTTGTTGAATACCATGAGTTCATATTCTCTTGTATGTTATGCATCTTCTCAGTTAATTATGTGCACTGCCAGTTGCCCAGTTGCATTTGTTTTCTGAAAATTTACCATATTTCTGTTTTAAGCTTGGTTCTAGTCTTTTTAGATTTTGTTATGTGTAATAGTTGCACCCTCTGTGACTGGATCACTCCAAACCCTTATGAGAATATTGATGTCTACAGACAGGTGATGCAAATAGTTGTTGGCTCCATCATCAACAAAAGCTTTATTTGAAATGTGTTCACCAAGCCTACCTTCGAACGTTTTCTCCGGTTTCGAGTTTCTGACACCTTTTTGCAGTATAGAGAAAATCAAGATTTTTCTTCTAAACATCATAGTTTTCCCAGTAAAAAGTCTCTCTGTGTTCAATGGGAAGCCGTTTTACCTTGGCGTATTAAAATTTTCTAATAAAATACCTGAGAACACAACACATCTATAATCTATTGTTGTACAGTAGATGTGTATTCTTGTAATTCCAAAGAACTGAAAGTGATAATCTTCCAAGAGAAGAGGGGTCCCAACAACCTAATGCTTGGTTGTTATATTTCAAGATATAGGAGATTCACTTGATCAACAAAACATATCCTCTTGTTTTGTGATAGAGCTCTGGATAGGGATTGATTCATTTTACACCAGAAGAAATTGATCTCTTCGTTTATCAAAAAAAAAAAAAAAAAAATACTTGGCTTCAAAAGGATGTCTCATTTACATTCCAAGTTCAGTAACTAATAATACTCTGGCAACTCCA
The DNA here is from genome assembly GCA_030848705.1 of Heracleum sosnowskyi. Taxonomy (NCBI): domain Eukaryota; kingdom Viridiplantae; phylum Streptophyta; class Magnoliopsida; order Apiales; family Apiaceae; genus Heracleum; species Heracleum sosnowskyi. Next base: position 25,022,986 of record CM061245.1, read on the forward strand.
TGAGAACTTTAAAGCATATGTTCCACAAAAAAATGTCCAAAATTACAGATGCATTGTCGTATGAGAACAAAATTTCTCTGAAACCTGCATAATGTATGTTGCCCAAGGCATTTCAAAAAGAAACGAAGAAAAACAATATTTAATTTCTTTTAAGTTTCTCTACGAGGAGCTGGTATCTACTTCAAGTTTCTATCTAGAATAAGTAAAGTAGTTTAAAGGGTTAAGCTCATACTTGTTGAAACATCTTCCAACAATTAGTTGGTTTCACAGGTTCTGCTGGGCAATATAGACAGTGAAATAAATATAATTATTGACAAACACAGTCTTAAGCTATGTTTAACTAGGCGCAAAAAAAAAAAAAGTTAAGGAACAACTAAAAATTATTAATTGGACATTGATAGTTTGCTGCATGGAGATTTCCCATAATATCACTGGATTCTAGAGGCAACTATCCAAACTTTAAAGTTACATCAAATGATCTTGTACAGAAATAAACAAGGTTTTCTCCTCTTCAGTTTATCAAATTTTATGCAACATTCAGCAAGTTCCATGGCAGCAATATTCCAGTGAAACTAGTAAGTCTCCAGGTACTGCTAACCTAAAGATTTTAAAGAGGTTTAGGCCTGGGAAGCGGAAACCTAGCTCACGATTGTACATAACAGATACCATTCATTTCTAGTAATCCAGTGCCTCTATTCAACAACATTACATGGTTGAAACAAATCTTTAAACATACAAAACAAATCTTCAAACATAAAAAACAAATCTAGTAATGCTGGCAACAAGGCAAGACTATGCAAAATGTAGACCACGAGGGAAACTCATGTGTCAGAGGATATCATATAGAGCTCTAAACACTAATTAGCGCTGTTGCCTTGCCCAACCAGCTAGCCAAACACCAACTCACACAAAGAACTCGGTAATAAAGATAAGGTAAACGAGCATTCATGAACCCCACATGATTTATTATTACTAAAGCATGAAATTTTAAGCTTTAAGAGACTTTCATCTATTGCAAGCATTTTTGGACTCGAGATTGTGCGTGCACCTTCAACAAGCACTTTCACATTCTCATAGACTCTAACGAAACGTCAATACCAAGGAAACTGTGTACATAAGGTCTTTAGTCAACCATTTCCAAGATCACCACTTGTTCACGTAGGATTAAATTGCTACAGGATAAGGAGAAATCAGTACTACATTTCACTATTTGTTCTGTACTTATAATGCCTTAACATGCCTAATGATATGGTTGTTTTGAATGCGATGGAGATAAAGGGGATGTAAAGTGGGAAAATCCATTTCAAACGATTTATATGAAAAGCTCTAAGAAGCACTTCCATATTCTATCCTTCATCCCCACTATTAATTTTTCAAACAGATTCTAAGAGAATATGATTTACAGTAGTTTTGAATGTTCTGACACAATCCCCTAATGCCAATTGAAAACTGGAGTAATTCATAGTTAATTTATGAGTGAAATTTTAGCTAAAAAAGATAAACGCTATCCAACAACAGCAGCATATTGTACAATTACCCAACAAGCATTACATTTCACGATATTAACTTATCTATACATCAATCAAAATTTAAACAGTAGTATCTATTAAGAGTAAGTGAAACAAATGCAATCCAAGCAAATTCATCCAACAACTCAAAATTTCTTCCTTTAAGCAACACAAGAACCAAATACATCAAAGTATATCGTGCACATTATTCTAATTTCACCCACATTGGCACAAAAAATTAGACCTTTATTCATATAACACTAATACCAAGTTACAACAATCATCAATATAACCTTCAACAATTAGAAAACAAAGTTTTTAATTTCTCACCGCAAATTACTTGCTCTTAACACTAACACCATCACTCCCCGCAATAATCACCGCAGTTGTCATATCAAGAAACAACCCATGTTCCACCACACCTTCCAAACTCGAAATCTCTTTCCCAGCCGCAGGAGCATCCGTAATTGGAGTCTTGAAATACAAATCCACAATATAATTCATATTATCCGTAACATACGGTTTTTCCCCATCCAATCTCAATTTGGCTTCCACACCTTGATCCTTAAACATTTCTTGTAACCTAACCAAATTATACTTCCAACAAAACTGCACAACCTCAACCGGCATTGCAAGTCCACTCCCTCCGAGTCCACTAACTAACTTGGAATCATCGACAACTACGACGAACTTATCCGAAGCTGCTTCCACCATTTTCTCCCTCAAAAGCGCCCCTCCACGGCCCTTAACTAAATTCAAATCAGGATCAACTTCATCCGCACCATCAATTGCTAAATCGAGATGCGGATGAGCATCGAGCGTGGATAACGGAATGTTTAAAGACAATGCTTGTTCATAAGTGCGTTGAGAAGTGGGGATACCTACTATGTTATCTAGGGTTTTAGCAGCGAGAAGTTCGCCAAGCTTGGAGACGACGAAGGCGGCGGTGGAGCCGGTGCCGAGGCCGAGGACCATACCGGATTTGACGTATTCTACGGCTTTGTCGGCGGCGAGTTTTTTGAGGTCGTCTTGGGAGAGAGTTGGGGGAGATGGAGAGGGAGATGAGAAGGTGATGAAAGAGGGTGGAGGGGTTGTGTGGGGACGGAGATTGAGGTGGGAGAGAGGGGTTTTGTGGCGGTGGAGAGATGGGAGAGAGAGGAGAGAGAGAGTTGCCATGGTTGAGCGAGAGAGATGAAGAGAGAGAGAGATGGTAAGATGTGGAAGACCGAAACTAAACAAGTGTTTTGTTGTTGTTGTATGTATCTGTTAGACTGTTACTGACTTCAACTGAATTGTTGAGGAAATTTATCATATCTTGTGGGTTTTCTTTTTTCCAATATGTTATGATTGATAAGAAATATTTATTCAATTCATAAAAACAAACTAATTACTTAATCAATTACATCATATTAATCAATTTTATAATATCATAATATTTAATTCAAATCTTTTTCAAATTTCAAATTTTTATTGTTTAAAATATAGGTACTCGAGAAAAGAAATGAAAAGAAAATAAGACTCCTTTATTTTATTTTATTTTATTATATAGAAACTTGCATTTTCTGTAAGTATTATCTTCTACATAATTAGAAGATAAAAATTTTGAAAAAATGATATTTAATGTATATGTAAAACATATAGATAAATTAAACATGATTTTTTTTACAAAAAAATCATGAGAACATAATTTCTAATAATTTTTTTAGGAGAATGTAAAAATGATAATATGATTTTAATATAAACTTTAGAACTTCAAGAAAAAATATATGAGAATATTAAAATGGTAACTTTAAGTTCAAAAGAAAGTTTAAGAAAATATCAACATGGTAATTTGACTTAAAGATAAATTTTAGGACAATATTAAGATAGTAATTTGACTTAAGAAGAAAGTTTAAGAGAATATAAGTTAATTAATATTTTCATTACTAAATATAAACTTTAGAACTTCAAGAAAAAATATATGAGAATATTAAAATTGTAACTTTAAGTTCAAAAGAAAGTTTAAGAAAATATCAACATGGTAATTTGACTTAAAGATAAATTTTAGGACAATATTAAGATAGTAATTTGACTTAAGAAGAAAGTTTAAGAGAATATAAGTTAATTAATATTTTCATTACTAAAGATTTAAAAGCCAATTTAGATATTTTCTACTCAAATCGTCTGACACCTCACAAATCGTTTTCTTTATTATTTTCCTCGATTAAAAGATACTAAATAAAAATTAGTAAATAAATTGGACTCGTGCAGTAAGTTTAAGAGAATATTAATATAGTATACTTAGTTCCCTCCATTTGAAGATTTTTTTTTTCCGACTGTCAATCAAACCATTTTTAACATAATATAATATATTTGACTTCCTTCCTTGGAAGATAGTATTAAATAAATGGATAATTATCAAAATCATCACTCATTTGGTTCAAATGTATCAAATTAGTCACTCGTTTCAAAAATGATTCAATTAGGTAACTAATTTGAAAACTATATTTATAGAAGTATAGATCGAAGTGATTTGAGAGGCGCCACATCACCGCCCCCATCTTCTACTTTATATAAGTATATTGATTGGATCAATAGAGAGCGTTTATGAGAATATTATCATACTATATTTAGTTTCCTCTGTTAAAAAATAGTAAAAAAGGAAATTGAGAATTTATCTAATATTATAAAGGTAAGAATATTAAAATTGTATATTTACTTTCCTCCATTAGTAAAAATTTAAAAGGCAATTAAGATATTTTTTAATAAAATAATTTATGAGAGTATTAAAATTGTAAATTTAGTTTCATACATTAGTAAAGATTTTAAAAGCAAGAATATTAAAATTGTATATTTAGTTTCCTCCATTAATAAAGATCTTGAAGGCAATAATATTATAATTGTATATTTCGTTTTCTTTATTAGTAAAGATTTTAAAATCAATTGAGATATTTTCGAATCTTTAACATTAATTATTCCAAAATTTGAGAAAATCAGAAAAATAGATCGAAGCGATTTGAGAGGCGCCACATCACCGTACTCGTCTTCTCCTTTATATAAGTATATATTGAAGTATGAAGTTAAAGCGTCAAATACAAAAAATTCCGGAGTATAATTTAATAAGAAAATTGGTTAACAGACAGCTTGGAAAATTATATACATTTTTTAAAAAAAATTGAAATATATCCGGTCATCTAGAACTCAAAAATCACAGTCAGGCCCATCCTTGCTAAAACTGAAATATGATTATATCATTCTTTATTCAAGTTAATTTTAAAAATAAATCATAAACTCGTTAATTGAAATTGTAAATATGATTTTAAACTTGATAATCAGTTTTGTTGAAAATAAAACTATAAAAATCAAAGAAATTAAAACCCTGAACCTCTAATAATTGTATTTGAATATGCAATATACTCCCTCCATTCCATAATAAAGGTCCTAATTTTTTTCAAGTTTGTTTCACGCATTTTCAAGCACATAAAAAACATGTTTGTAGATATTATTTTCTCATTTTTTTTATTTTGTATAAAAATAGGATGTTCAAACTTTTATACAAAACAAAAAATTCGAAAAAATAATATGTACAACTACATTTTTTATATGCGTGAAAATGCGTAAAACGAACTCTGAAAAAATTAGAACGTTTATTATGGGACGTAGGGAGTATAATATAGTTATATAATATGAGCATGATTGCATAAATCAGAAATTGAAACTAATCGGTTGACCTACTAATTCATAATTAATCTGGTAATTGTTAAAATATTTATTCGGGATTAAAGGAAAAAATTTATTGCGCTTATATATGCTTTACGGTTTAGAGTGACAATATAGGCTCATGTATGTAGATTATCTGAGATTAGCCAGTGAAGATTAAAGGAAAAGGAACAGCCCCTCAAGTCTTAAGTAAAAAGGCCCCCATTACATAACAAACCAAACAACCATAATACAAACATTACATAACAAGCTTAGAAAATTTTGAGCCCCAACAAATATGGGCGCAGGACGGGTGACCTGGTTGCAGAGTTATGGTAGTGAAACAAGATACAGAGTTTTACTAGTTAGTAGCTATATAAAAGTAAACCTGAGAGACCAAGTTCCAGAAGACTTATTGCAGGAATACAGAGTGTTGTAACTTGTGTGCTGTAGCGGACAGTACCCCGAGAGGTGTCCATAAGAGTTGTACACTGGCTGTTGCAATGATCATTGAAGTCGAAGTAACTACATCGTTGAGGTCGCTGAGGTGAGAATTCACTAGAATTATCAAGTAGAAACATCTAGTAGTCACTCTGAGAAATATGACCAACATTATCAGAATATAGACCGGAATCAAGACTCAAGAGCAAAACAAAGAACAATATTAGGATATCCATTTCTTCTGATCATAAACAACCATGACGCTAGTTGAGGGCTATAGAGAAATACTAGTTCGAATACAACAAACAGATTGCAGATATTATTGAGTTGTACAAAATAAATCCTAGCTTTTGCTATGTACTAATGACATAGTCCAGTTATGAGAGTATGTCACATTTATACGTTTTGATCTTCAATACAGTTTCACCTATTAATTGGAACATGTCTTTATGCTCATACAGTTATCCTGAAAAAATTTCCATACTCCTATACTGTTAGCAAGCATTGCCAAATCAGTTACATCTATCGTTATACATGAACATGGTATACTTGCAGAACATCCAATTTAGATAGAAGAAAATTCAATTTAGTTCCCAAAAAAGAGGGATTACTATATGTGAAATTCGAGTCCAATTAGATATCGTCACAAAGACATCTTTCACTCACTGAACACTAAAAAAAGTACTCCGCAGCTCTCAGCATTGTGAGATTCGAATTGAAACCAGTTCTCCATCAGCTCCAGCTCTCATCACATAGCACCTAATGAAGAGTCCTGTTATTACACGCACACCCAAAAAAAAGGATTTCAATTAGCTGCCATGGATAACAGAGGTACAAAAAAAGTGGAAAACTGAGGAAAGGTACTTCATTTAAGATATTTTGAAGGTGAGACAACTTTACCTTCATTTTCTTTTAACTCGGTCTTCAAAGCAACTGCATGTAAATCCATAGCTTTTGGCATCAACAATTCCTCCGCCCACGATTCAGGACCAAAGAATTCTGTTTTATTAGGTCAGTATGAATATTAGGAAGTGATTACTTGTCTCACCAATATTACTTTGCAGATATTGGCAAACCTCTCTTGTCAAAGTGGTTCATACACCAGACAGACCACGTAGATTTCCAATCAATTTTGTGATTTCATCAGGTTCTATAGAATACCCGCAATATACTTTCATTGATGTATAAGTATTGACCACTAATGCCCACAAAATTTTCTGTACCACCATTTACCTAATTCAATTCAGCTGGAGGCATGTTTCAGAAAACTTATCGATATCCTGCTAATCTTTATGAGAAGACATATTTGCCCAGAGGCAACCATTACCTAATTATATATTTATATTATATCCAATAGAAGTGTTGTTTTAGGCCATCTTACAACTGAGCAAAGTTATATAAATCAATCTGAATGCTTTTACAGGTCACACAAGCAGGCATTAGAATGTTACCAGAAATTATGGCATCACTCATATGCTGAAAGCCAAAAAAGCAGCCTGAAATTGCATGCTTCTTGATCTCATGGAAAGATATCTGCTCATACTCCCCGCTGCCATTTTGGTATTCCTCGTTGGTTAATAAATCCATGTGCCTTGCTTCCACTATTTGCATTGTTCCTTGATATATGACCGAGTAAATTAAATTCAGGGCCATCAGTAGTAGTCTTGTGCTTTTGATAACTGAGCTTGTACTGACAATGAACAAAAGAAATATCCACTAATATTTAACTCACTCTAGAAATTCGTCATACATCAGAAAATAACAAATTTATGATGTCTATTTCCAGCATGATTAATTTTGATTGTTATATAATTATATTGCCCACAACTAATTCCGGCAAAAGGCTAGTTATTCGTGTGAACAAGTTTATATAATTGCAAATGACTTCTGTGAATCCCTTGAACACACTCAGAATTTATCATTGAGCCTACGATAGTTAGCCCATGTTTCAAATTTTACACCAACCTCTCCCATACAAAGGAATTCTTTTCCATCAAGATGTTCAGATAGATGCTTGCTTACCATCACATCCATCGTCAAAAGAACATTGAACAAGGTGTAGATCTGAGACGAAGATTTACAGGATATGGGTTATTTGTTATGTGTGTGTATTTAGTTATTTACACAAGAAAAGAGTCAAGTCAAATCAGTACCAGCTATCCAGATTCCATTCTTAACATTGCTCACTACACTAGAGCCCAGTGCCCAACAAAAGTTTCTCTAATTTCATGTTTCTTAGAAGTTTCGAGGGACAGGTCAGCTCCTTTTTAAGAGTATTGTAAGACTCGCCTATCGTTTCTGAGGATTGTAACCTAAGGCTCTGATACCATCTCTGTAACAACCCCAAATCCGGGGTCAGGGATTTAGAGTAGTCACGATCCATTTACTCCTTGCCTTACCTGTATTACTCACACCGTTCATAATTCACCTGCTCATTACCCCACAATATATGTCTCACACACACACACACAGGTTAGAGTCTCAGAAACGCCACAATACAACAACTGCGGAATAAATAATTTTTATTACAATACCCAAATGTCTTTGAATCCGTCACTGATACAATTTCTAAGTAATGATACATTACCAACTTAGCCTTCTGATGCTCACAATCCTCTCATACCATTCATATCTATACCTAAGTCGAATACCAAAAGCTGTAGCCTGATTCGATTGGTTCGTACTACTCTCGGGATCACTGCTACAAGCCGTTTATGGAAACGTCTTGCGGGGTATGTGCCGTCCCATTGGCATCCTGCTTCGCTGCTATATAATATATATAAAACAATAGCAAGAGTGAGCGATAGCTCAGCAAGGTAATGAAAATATGGCATAATTCTACCTTTAATTCAATCCAGAAATAAGCGGGTATAAGACAATAATTTGTCAAAATATCTCGGTACTGAAATTACTCCCTTATCGGAATGTATTCCAAAAACAGTACCATTATTGTATTTCAAATATCATTTCATAATATTTCTGCAAGCTTTTGCTATATTATGAACAAAGTTCTAGTATAATATAAAAGATAAGGTTTCAAAGTAAACCAATATAACTCTTCCAAAAATATCTGCTATGTAAGCAGAATATCAAAACATAACTTAAAAGAAGTTATAAGATGATTCAGTATAAACAACTCCCTTACCATAACTCATGTTATGTAAGGTATCCATAGAGTCATATGATCTAAAAGAGGAAGTTACGAGGAAAATTAATATAATATTTTCGTAACCCAAAATCCACTTAGGCATATATATCCTTAATCAGGTTTTATCAGAGTCATAACTCATAAAATAAAAGATGAAGTTGCTATGATCAGTAGCAGGTCGCACCGCTCAAATAGTTTTCTACATGTAGATGGAAGAATCACGACAGCCTGACATTGTCTACTGCCTTACAGTGACCTCCCGCCCATTTGGGGCAATAAAAGTTGGATGGGCCCACGCAACTTGACCACTTACACCACTCCTAGTTCAGATGAAATCCATGACTCTGAAACGTAAAGATCGTCTTCCTTTCCCCAAGTGTAATACTTGTTGATACGACTACACTCAGTAGTTATATCTAGGTTGGAAAGGAAGATTCTCCAATATTTCCCAAGCAATGCTTGTTAATGGATATCGACTTGTTCCAGGAATTTACCCCTCGAGCGTTGAGGTGGTAACACAATACTTGACTGGCAGCAATTAAATTGCTCCGAGAAAATATCTGTCCCCTGACAGTTTTTGAGTTGAGAGTTTAAAAAGAGTAGTAGTCACTTAAATCCGGTTTCCCATATTTTTGATAGTTGAGCGAGCATTTAAATCCTCTTTAAAAGATAGATTTAAACGGAAAAACAGTGTTTTGGGAACCTCTTTTTGATTTGAAAATAATTAATAATATTTATTAAATAAGTAACCTTAAACGAATATTTGAAATAATATTCATTAAGTAAGTATCCTCAAATGAATATTTGAAAATAAAATTTATTAAATAATTAAGCCTCAAATGAATATTCGAAAATAATATTCATTAAATAAATAAAGATTAAATGGATTTTCAAAGATAATATTCATTAAATAAATAAGGATTAAATTAATATTTAAAATAATATTCATTAATTAATAAACCCCGAATGAATATTCAAGATAATATAAACCTCGAATGAATATTCAAAATAATATTCCTCAAATAAGTAAACCTCAAATGAATATTTAAAATAATATTCATTAATTAATAAATCTCAAATGAATATTCGAAAATAATATTCATTAGATAACTAACCTTTAAATGAATATTCAAAACTAATATTCATTACATAAATAAATAATCTTCAAATGAATCTTCAACATAATATTCATTAAATAATCCTCAGATGAATATTCACAATAATATTCTTTAATCAATAATCCTCAAATGAATATAAATGATATTCTTTAAGTCAATAATTAACCCTCAAATAACAGTTACCGATATCTTTATCGGAAAATAATCTTTAACATATACCGAAATACAATCACTTCTGATCTTTAAAGAAAATCGCACGCCCTTATCCTAGGGCATTTATAAAAACCTGGCTTATAACTGATATCCCATATCTAGCTTATAAGCCAATTACCAAATCATTTCCAAGTAATAACCTTCGAATGAGGTAATATTCAAATAACATTCCTCAAATCATTTCCAGGTAATTAATACTTTCTAGAAATATAATTAAAGTTTAATAATAGCAGTCCTCAAAATAATTAGTACACTGCCGCTGGAATCCCTCCGGGTTTCCACGGTTATCTCTATATCTCAAAGTACTGACTTCCGGTCTAGAGTCGGAAACAAGAAGTATGCTCTTATATCTAGAGCTGCAAGGTACACCGGTTTATAACTACTTTATCTCAAAGCTCATATATAAACCAAAATCAAACTCTATTTTATACAATATATAACATGTATCGCAAAACTGTATAACTTCACACATGGCAAAAGCAGTAACATATAATCAATAGTTCAAAGTATAGATTTAGAAAACACACGGTTAATCCCCTCGATAAACCACTTGTACTAAATGCTTAAACACGTAAGCGAAATACAACCAAGGCATTACTAGCTCGTTATAGGCTCATACTAAGTCCATGTTAATCGACAATTACTTATATCATGAGTTTGGTTCGAAATCCATCCTCAAATCCAAGTTATACTTAACCATTTGGAACCTTGGTTTCTAAGTCTCGTTTTCAGTGGTTTTCACTTGTGCAACCTCGGCTTCCTTATTTTTACAAAATCGGAAAATGATCTTTTTGACTCGAAACCTTCGCACAAGGCTTGCTAACTGTCCTTAGCATTATATCACAAAGTTTCACATTTTAATTCGACTCTTAAAGGTCTTTGACTTAGCATCAAAGTGGTTACATTTCTGCGATGAAACCTCTCGAACCACGATTACTAAAACTAGCATAACTCTTAAACCGTTTGGCCAAATTAGGCGAACCACATATCATTACGAATCTTATAATATAAACTACACAATCATGGGTAGTAGGACTCAAGGGTCGAGCTCTAACAGAGGAAAAACAGGGAACCAATCAGTAGGTAAAAATTTGGGCATTACGACGGCTATAACTCAGATATTCCCAAATTTCAAATCATCCAAAATGCATATCGATCACTCCACACAACACATACATCTTATATAACATAGAACTGAGGCCAAGCAATGCCTTTCCATTCATATAACTCATTATAACTTAGATCAAAGCCCAATCCTAACAACTAAGGCTATAAACATGCATAAACATCATTAATCATCCATAAACCTCATAATACTTCAAGGGTTTCAAGATTTATACCTTCTCCAAGCTTGCTTGCTGCTATATTCCTTATGTAACCTTAGATCCTTGCTTAATACAACCTTTGGAAGCCACAAACTCAATATCCAAAAACAAAACAAAACACAAGTTACTATTCATCATCTTCTCCGACTGTTAATCACTGAAATCGAAGGGGTAAATCACGGGGTTGAGGTGATTTATTACCATGGTTGCGTAGAGCTTCTCGAGAGCTTCGATTTAAGTGGTGGAACGCCAAAAACGGACCACGGAATCTCAAGTTATGATCATTTCTTTCTCTCCCATTTTTCTCCTCATTTCTCCCTCGGGTTTTCTCTTCCTTTTTCTTTTCTTTGACTTGATTATTTGATAATGAGGCTGATATTTTTTGGTTAAAAGAAGGGTGAGTCATCACCTTTTGGTGAGTCACTAGGACACGTGTCGCGCATGCATGCGTTTGGTTAAAGTAGCTTTACTGGTTCATTTCTTTTCACATGGATGATCCAAATGTTGCATTCCTCGAATTAATCTTGTTACCTGTTACTTCCATGTCTATATTTAATCCTGTAAATGTTGCCTTGTTCCTCTTGAAACGATTCGAAATATTTTCTAAAGGGCGAATAAAACTCTACGCGGTTCTCGCAGTGAATAGTAACTATTCACTATTCACTTCAACAATCGAATCCTTAAATCGACTTTAATAATATAATAAAATTCCAAAATATTAAATCCTCAAATCCTCAATTTTAATATCTCATTTCTTGAATATAATAATATATAATTCACTGCCCGGTCAAATACTTCACCAAAATAAAATTTGGAATTTCTGAATTCCGATCGTCTTTGCATTCACTTATGTTAGGAATATGTTGTTCTTGATGATAATTATAAAAACACTTAGTAGATTTTGTATTAAGTCATTTTGTAACTGTCAACGAAATGGCATGCTTTGCAGCATTCCGTTGATAGGTAGCTCATCAACGAAATGAGTGATGTAGCAATTGCACTGTACAATATTTCACAGTTTGATATGCATTTTGATGTATGTATTAGATAGGTTTTCTAAGTCATGTTGACTAAGTACTAGATAGGCAAAATAGGTTGGTTAATTGTAAATATGTTATGCCTTGTAATTTTGCCTAAGTGAAGACATGTCAACGGTATGAGGATTACTCTATCAACGAAACAAGGATACACCATCAACGGTATGGAGTTTACTCATCAACGAAACGAGAGAAACACCATCAACGGAATGAAGAATAAAGCTATCAACGAAACACATCTCCCTGCTATCAACGAATCATTATTGCTTTTCTGAATAGTTGACAAAGTGATAGTGACAGTTTACTGAACAGATCTAAAGGTGATGTGGAAGTGTACTTTGCATTGGAAACCATTAAAGTGGACATGGGGAATAAGGAAACATCCCAGTTTCCAATTGGGCTCTTGGGAGTGATCATAATAAGCATGAAGACAAAAGCAAGGATCTCCAAGGACCACTGGACAAAGGGATGAAAAGCAAACTATTGGCGGTTACCTTTAGTGTAGTTTAGTGTAGCCAAAAATAGTATTGTAAACTTGGGGAATATATAACCAAGTGTAGCAGTTAAGATAGAGGAAGAGAAGAAAAACAAATAGTTTGTATTAGCTATCCTTGAGAGCATTCTTCTCTACAACTCTGTAACTGAGCAGCTGTGTACTTGTGTATCACAGATTATTTCCGCAATAAAAACACTTCAGTTGGATCATCAAACAATCCAACTGAATTATTTATATCTTGTGTTTTTATTTATTCAGTTCAGTTTTATTTTATAAAGTGTTTTAAGTTTAAGAAAATATCAAGAATTGTATTCAACCCCCCCTTCTACAATTCTGTTAGGTCATTTGGGATTAACAATTGGTATCAGAGCAAGCTTCTAACACACAAGAAGTTTAAAGATCAAGACCAAAAACAGAAGCCATAGTGAAGAAGGATGCAGGTGTAAAGATACCAGTTCTTGATAAGGACAATTACTTTCACTAGAAAGTAAAGATGCATTTACATCTCATGTCTATGGATGAGAGATATGTAGACTGCATTGAGAAAGGTCCACACGTTCCCATGAAGTTTGCATCTAGAATTGGAGTGCCAGATGATGCTCCTGATGTAGAAATTCCAAAACTTGTCTCAGAATGGACTATTGAAGATCTTGCAGAAATCCATAAAGATAAGAGAACCATGAACATTCTGTTTAATGGTTTGGAGCAAGAGATGTTTGACAATGTCATAAACTGTACAACCTCCAAAGAAGTATGGGACACTGTCAGAACACTATGTGAAGGAACTGAGCAAGTAAGGGAGAACAAAATGCAACTCCTTATACAACAATATGAGCACTTTCACTTTAAAGCTGGTGAAACCCTAAATGACACGTTTAGTAGGTTTCAAAAGCTTCTGAATGGATTAAAGTTGTATGGGAGAATCTACCAAACTAAGGACTCAAACCTTAAATTTCTAAGAGCTCTTCCAAAAGAATGGAAGCCTATGACTGTTTCTCTAAGAAACACTCAAGAGTACAAAGACTACACTCTTGAAAGGCTTTATGGAACCTTGAAGACTTATGAGCTGGAAATGGAGCAAGATGAGGAAATTGAAAAGGTACAGAAGAAGGGTGGATCTATTGCATTGATTGCATCTGTGAACCAACTGGAAGATGACACTGAAGAAGCTGCAAAGGCCACAACTAGTCGAGCTAGTTGTAGAAGTGATGTTAGCAAGGGTAAAGGTAAGATGACAGAAGAAGAAGAACCAGAATCAGCCAACTTGGATGACTTAGATGAGATTGATGAACACATTGCTTTTCTGTCAAGAAAATTCTCTAAGTTCAAGTTCAAGAGAAACTCAGAAGCAAGGCCACCAAGAAGAGACTTTCAACCTAACAAATCAAACTGGATTGAAAAGTCTAAGTCAAAATGTTTCAATTGTGGAATGCTTGGTCACTTTGCTGGAGACTGCAGAAAACCCAAGGTTGAGAAGGGCAACAGGAAATTTGAGCCTGTTGATTATAAAAAGAAATACTTTGAACTTCTCAAGCAAAAAGAAAAGGCTTTCATGTCTCAGGAGTATGATTGGGCTGGTAATGGTGAAGATTCTGATGATGATGTTGAATATGTCAACTTGGCTCTTATGGCTAACAATCATGAGCAGGAAGCAAGCTCCTCAAGCAACCAGGTAACAATTACTAATCTTTCTGAGCTTTCTAAAGAGGAATGCGATAGTGCAGTAAATGAAATGTCTACTGTATTATATAATTTGCGTGTTACTCTTAAATCACTTACCAAAGAGAATTCAAGAATTAAAGAGACTAATTTGCTCTTAAGTGATATGAATGCAATGTTAGAAGCACAGCTCATTGAATTTGAGAAAATGAGATGTGTTAGTAGGGATGCTAAGAAGGAACTTGAGAACGTATTACAAAGGGAAGAAATTCTTAAGACACAACTTGAAATAGAACAAAGTGTGATTGCTAAATGGAAAGATGCCAGGAATGTTGCTACCAACATCATTAATGTTCAAGGTATGGAATCTTTCTGTGAAAAATCATGGAAAAAGAACAAAGAGAAACTAGGGTATGTTTGTGAAACCTTAGAATTAGAAACAGAGTCAACAAACAACAATGATCATTTGTTGAAGGTTGATATGTCAATGGAATGCAATGTTTCGTTGATAGATGAACCATCAACTGATCAGGGTGTTTCGTTGACAGAGGAAAGAAAAGATGAACTCACTAAACTTAATAATAAGTATGGTCCTGTCACCAAGAACTTTGTTCAAGGTGAGTCTAGTAAATCAAAGAAAGTTGAGAAGCCTGTTGAGAGAGCTAATGTAGGTCACTTATCTAACAAGCAATTGAAAGATAAGTTAGAGAATGTTCAAGTTGAGGCTAAGGGAAATAAAAGGAATAACAGGAATGGCAAAGTAGGAATTAACAAACACAACAATTACACACCTGATAAATATGCTCCTAGAAAAACATGTGTTAATTGTGGAAGTGTTAGTCATTTATCTACTAACTGCAAATCTGTTAAGAAGACTGTTAAAGTGAAAATTCCCAAGCCTGCAATGAATAGTTCCATGCCTACAATGCCTGTTATGCCTAACATGTTTGCTCCATATGCACAATTTCAAAATCCATATGCCAGCATGCCATTTGTGTCTAATCCATACATGAATATGTTTAATGTGCCACAAATGCCATGGAATATGAATAACATGTTTGTTCCTCCAATTATGCATGCTAAGAATGAAAATGTGAGCAATCCTCAGAAATCAACACCAAGGATAAAGATTGATTTAAATCAATCTGAGCCCAAGGTGAAAAATGATATAAAAGGAAAAGCAAAGGCTAACAAAACAGGACCCAAGGAAACTTGGGTACCAAAATCGACTTGATTTGGTTCTATTGTGTGCAGGGAGACAAAAGGAATCTTTGGTACTTGGATAGTGGTTGTTCAAGACACGTGACTGGTGATTCTACCCTGCTCACAGAGTTTCAGGAAAGAGCTGGCCCTTGTATTGCTTTTGGAGATGACAGCAAAGGCTACACAAAGGGATATGGCTTGATTTCAAAAGAGAATGTCATCATAGATGAGGTTGCATTGGTGGATGGTGTTAAGCACAACTTTCTTAGTATCAGACAACTTTGTGACAAAGGATTTTTAGTTACTTTTTCTAAAGAAGCCTGTGTTGTTTCTAAAGGAGGAAACAACAGTGTGGTAATGACTGGATTCAGAAGAGGGAATGTGTACATTGCTGACTTTAGTAGCACAAGTTCAGAAACCATCACTTGTCTTTTCAGCAAGGCAAGCAAGGATGAAAGTTGGCTATGGCACAAGAAATTATCTCATCTGAACTTTAAAGTTATGAATGATTTGGTGAGGAAAGATCTTGCTAGAGGAATTCCACAAGTGGAGTTTTCCAAGGATGGTTTGTGTGATGCCTGTCAAAAGGGGAAACAAAAGAAGGCATCATTCAAAAGCAAGACAGAGTCATCAATTGTCCATCAACTTGAGTTGCTTCATATGGATCTGTTTGGCCCTGTAAATGTCATGTCTATTTCAAAGAAGAAATATTGTCTTGTGATTGTTGATGATTTTTCTAGATTTAAATGGACTTTCTTTTTGCTCTCCAAGGATGAGGCAAGTGAAATCATTATCAATCACATCAAGATGGTAAACAATCATCCTGACTTGAAAGTAAGAAGGATTAGGAGTGACAATGGGACAGAATTCAAGAATTCAAGCATGAAGGTGTTCTGTGAAGAAAATGGCATTTTGCATGAGTTTTCAGCAGCAAGGACACCACAGCAAAATGGTGTAGTTGAAAGGAAAAACAGAACACTTATTGAAGCTGCAAGGACAATGCTAGATGAATCAAAGTTACCAACTTATTTTTGGGCTGAGGCAGTTAATACAGCTTGCTTCACTCAGAATATTTCTTTGATTAATCAGGCCAAAGGAATGACCCCTTATCAGCTACTCAAAAGAAAGAAGCCACTATTGGATTTTCTTCATGTCTTTGGGTGCAAGTGCTTTGTTCTGAGAAATCAAGCTGAGCATTTGGGGAAATTTGAAGCAAAGGCAGATGAAGCAATATTTGTGGGTTATGCAGCAGGGAAAGCCTACAGAGTCTACAATCTCAGAACCAACATTGTTATGGAATCTGTACATGTTGTTTTTGATGATCTCAAAATTCAGGGTCTCTGTGATGAAGGTTTCCATGAAAGTCTCTCTTTTGAGAATGAGGAAGGAGAACAAATGGATCATGATAAGACTATTGAGAAACAGTCCAAAGTTGTTGTATCTAGCACAGATGAAAGCAGCAGTGAAGATGAAATTGCTGCATTAAGATTGAAAAGAATAGCTGCTAGTAGACCAAATGGTCATTCCGTTGACAGTCAGAATGAGCGTTTCGTTGACAGTCAAAATGGTCATTCCGTTGACAGTCACAGAAATGCTTCCAGGAGTGATCAATTAGGGACAACAAACTCAGGGGGAGTTTCTCAAGGACAAATATCTAATCTAGGCAATCATGATCATGAAGCTACTTCTTCAAGAGCAAATCTACCTCCCTCAAGGAAATGGACTAAAGATCATCCCTTTGAACTTATTATAGGTGATGTGTCTTCAAAAGTCCAAACTAGAAGAGCAACTCAAGAAGAATGTCTATATAGCAGCTTTCTGTCTCAAGATGAGCCAAAGAAAGTTGAGGATGCACTTCTAGATCCAGATTGGGTCTTGGCTATGCAAGAAGAGCTAAACCAATTTGAAAGGAACAATGTTTGGAAGCTGGTGCCCAAGCCTAAGGACAGGAGTGTCATAGGCACAAAATGGGTGTTCAGAAATAAGATGGATGAAAATGGCATAGTCACAAGGAACAAAGCTAGATTGTTTGCAAAAGGCTACTCACAGGAAGAAGGAATTGATTTTGATGAAACCTTTGCTCCTGTTGCAAGACTAGAAGCAATAAGGATTTTCCTAGCCTATGCAGCCCATGCCAATTTCAAGGTCTATCAAATGGATGTGAAGAGTGCTTTTCTAAATGGGGAATTGGAAGAGGAGGTGTATGTAAGTCAACCTCCTGGTTTTGAAGATGATGATTTTCCAGAATATGTATACTTCCTCCTCAAAGCACTCTATGGTTTGAAACAAGCACCTAGAGCCTGGTATGACACACTTTCACAGTTCCTCCTTGAGAATCACTTCACTAGAGGTACTGTAGATAAAACTCTTTTTCATAGGATTGTGAATGGCTCTACAATACTTGTTCAAATATATGTAGATGACATAATTTTTGGGTCTATAGATGAAAAACTTTGTCAAAAGTTTGCCAAGCTTATGCAAAGTAAGTATGAAATGAGCATGATGGGAGAGTTAACTTATTTTCTTGGTCTTCAAGTAAAGCAAGTTAATGAAGGCATTTTCATTAGTCAAACCAAGTACATTAATGATTTGTTAAAGAGGTTTAACTTAATGGAATGCTCTCCTGCCAAAACACCCATGCCTACTGCCACCAAACTTGAATTGAATACTAAGGAAAAATCTGTGGACATTTCAAGTTACAGAGGCATGGTTGGCTCACTTTTATATTTAACAGCTAGTAGACCTGATATTATGTTTGCTACATGTCTATGTGCTAGATTTCAGGCTGATCCTAGGGAATCCCATTTAGTTGCTATTAAAAGAATTTTCAGATATCTCAAAGGAACACCAAACCTTGGCATTTGGTATCCTAGAGAATCTGGTTTTGAACTAATTGGTTATTCAGATGCAGATTATGCAGGATGTAAAATTGACAGGAAAAGCACAACAGGAACCTGTCAATTTCTAGGAAACAAGCTTGTATCATGGTTCAGCAAGAAACAAAACTCAGTTTCCACCTCCACAGCTGAGGCTGAGTATATTGCAGCTGGAAGTTGTTGTGCACAGATTTTATGGATGAAAAATCAACTACTTGATTATGGAATAAGAGTTGAGAAAATTCCTATTTTCTGTGACAACACTAGTGCCATTGCCATTGCCATTACTGAGAATCCAGTGCAGCATTCAAGGACCAAGCACATTGACATCAAGTACCACTTTATTAGAGAACATGTTATGAATGGTACTGTGGAGTTACATTTTGTTCCAAGTGAACAACAACTTGCAAACATCTTTACCAAGCCACTTGATGAATCCACATTCTCAAGATTAGTAAGTGAGCTAGGTATGCTAAATTTCTCTTAATTATTTTGAGATTTTTGCAAGTTAAAATGCAGCCAGGAACTTGCTATAATTTTTCTGTGAATTGATTTTCTCAGGAAAAGGTGAAATTTTGTCTAAGTCAAAATTACTATGTCAACGAAACGCACCATTTCGTTGACAGTCTTAGCATTTTTCTGGGTGTTTCGTTGATAGCTCTTTTATATCAACGAAACGCAGCTTTATCAACGAAATAAGACTGGACTTTAACCGCCCAATCCTGATTCGTTGATGTAGCGCTTTTTAATCTGAACCGTTGAAATTTCACGTTCTTTATCACGATCTATACATACACCCCTGTAAGCATAAATCGTGGTAATATTTAACTCTAACGGTTACTTTTTAAGCCAATCAGGTAATTTAGATTAATTATTGGACTTTATTTCTGAGAATTTTTGGGGGAGTATTTAAGAAATTTTAATTTCTTTATTTCATTTCTACCTGTTCTCAAAAATTCCAAAAGTTTTTCTATCTTCTTCTCTCTAACAAGCAATACAGCTCGAAGCTTTTCCTCACTCAACAATGGCACCCATAGTCAAGCTTATGTCTGCTGGTGGGTTCATCTATGAGAAGAACAATTCCATTCCATTTGTCGTTAAGGAGAGTCCGAACAGCATCTTTTTCAAAATGATGGATTTCATGAGGAACTGTAAGTTGAGCTATGCGATGTTTCACTCTACACCACTCTACAATGAAGTAATCGAGGAGATTTGGACCTCATGTGAGTATAGTGGAACAAACGGCACACTGCAATTCACTCTTCAAGGTAATGAGTACATAGTTAATTCTGATGTTTTGCAAGCATGTTTACATATTCCTGATAATAACTGTGATGCTTTGCCTACTAACACTGAAATAACTACCATGCTAAATTCTATAAACTACTCTTTGCCTACTGATAACTTAGGTAAGATTATTAGGAGAGGTTTGGTTAGGGAATACAGTTATTTAGCTGATGCATTCATTAAGGTCTTTTCTGGAAAGATTAGTAATTTTGATGCATTAACTAACTCTATGTTAATTCTCCTAACCATGCTTCTAAATGATAGATATTACAACTTTAGCACCCAACTTATGTATGAAATTGGTGCTAAGTTGGGTGATAAGGCAAATAGGAAGAAAAATATCTATTATGCAAGGTTTCTGATGATGCTGGCTAATCATGTTAGTCCAGCACCATTAGTTATCTCTAACCCTACTGCCAGGTTTGAGTGCTTTGTGCAAGAAAAGAGAGTATTGACAGACATACTGAGGCTGAACCACAATGGTGATGTTCCAGTGGTGTATCTGCCAATCATTGAGGTAACTACTGCTATCCCTGTTAGTATAGCTGTTACTTCCATTGTTTCATCCAATACAGTTGCTATGGAGTCTGTAGCTGTGACCCAACAGGCTCCTGCCCCAGCAACAAAACCAAAATCTAAGAAATCCTCCAAGCCAACCTCAGGTGCTTCTCAAAAGGCACCTGTTGTAAGAACTACCACACAAACTAAGGGGAGTGAGTCTGGAGTTGTGAGAGGTGAGGGAAGGGGTGAAAGTCAAAGAAACCCCAAGGATAAGGAAGGTGAGGTACGTGTTTCCCAGCCTAGCCCCATTGTGTCTTCCCAACAAGGCACAATGAGTAAAATGGATTTAAGCACAAGTCTAATTGCATCCTCCCAAAAGGATGTAATTATTGAAACAAGCTCTCAACCTAGAGCACAGTCCAAAAGGGTAAGGGACACTTCAAGCCCACAGTCTACATTTTCCCAATACCAAAGGAGAGTGAAGCAAAAATCCCAGGTTTCACAGGGTGCACACATACTGGAAGCAACACTTCCAGTTTCTCAAATTCAGTTTGATGTAACCCCTATCATTACTCTGGGGTTACAGTCCCATTCTCTAAACATCAATCTTGAATTATCTCCATCAAATTCACCAACTCAATCTTTAGATGTGGACATGATCCATACATCTATTCCTGATTCTCCAACTCTAATCTTGGAGAAGCCCCACTCTGAAGCTGGTGGCCATCACTTGTTAAGTGATTTGTTGGGCCATCAACCAATTTTTCCTGAAGTTGCAAGGGGATCTGTGGACCAATCTCTCAAATCAATCACCACAGACTCTACTGTAATTTCTCATTCTCAAAGTGCTTTCTTGACTTCATCAACGAAACAGTCTATTTCGTTGACAAGTGTTTCTCCATCAACGGTATCCATACCGTTGACAGTTCAAACTACCATTCCGTTGATAGGTCATTATACACCCCTTATTGAAAATCTAGTTGTTTCCACAACTAGTGTAGATGACCTGGTGGTAGTTGAGACACTTTTAGGATTGAGAGGGAGTGAAACTGAGAGGCTGGCTTGCAGCCAGGCAAAAGGAGAGAATGAGAGTAAGAGGCTGACTATTTCTTCCAGCCAGGCAAAAGGAGCGATAGAGAGTTCCACCTTAGTAGGTGAAGGTGAGGGTGTGAGAGGTGTGAGCCATGGGGAGCCCATGATGCAAGAATATAGAGGAGAGAGAGAAGGGACTACAGGAGTCATAAGGGAGGAAGCAGCCATTGCTAGTGAGTTAATGGAGGTCAATGAGGGAGAAAGGGAACTTACCTTCCAAGAGCATTATCAACAAACTCTGGATAGTATTTCCCTGGATCCTGAGACCTTTACTCATCCTGTGTCAGCCTATCAAGTTTTGGCTCAACAGGGCAATGTGGAGGCAGAGAGGTCACTACAACTAATACATACAACTGCATCAATACAAAGAGCAAAGGATGCCTTGACCAATCTATCTCCAGGAGCTGCAGTAAGTGGTGAGTTTGATTTCTCTGATGATGAGGACAGCTTTGGTGACAATCAGGTGGCCACTACTTCACAGACTGGGACTTCTGTGGTGCCTCCTACACCAAACTGGCTTTCTCAAGATTTACAAGGAAGGATCTCCCTGGATGCTGCAATCACAAGGCAGTACAATGAGGCCTATCTGGCTCATGAGTCTGCAAATGCCAATGACAAGAAATTCTACAAGGCTATTATGGATTCACTGGAAATCCAAAGGCTACAGATGATGCAGACAAGGATTGAGGCTAGAGAAATCAAGGACTCAATTAGCAATCTCAAGGATGCTAATGACAGGAGGCTAGATGAAAAGCTTCCTCTTCTCACTGTGTCCAAGATGAACAGGTTTTTCACTAAGGAACCTGAGGTGGCTACCTCCTTGAAGACTCTCTCTTCTAGAGTGGACAAGGTGGAAGCTACTTTATCTCAGATGCAAAAGGAACATGAGAAGCAGACACAACTATTGGCCCAGCTAGTGGCAGCTCAAGGACTCCCAGTCATCTCTCTTGATGATAACAAAAAGGGGGAGAAATATAAGGAGCTAGACATTCAAATCACAAAGGTTATGGTCCCAGCCATTTCCCTGCCAAAGGAGCCACTAGCTATGGGGGAGTCAGGTAAAGCTAAACTGGACAACATTGACCTGATTCAGCAAGCATCTATGAAGCTACAGCTTGCTGAACAAATTAAAGACCACTGGTCCAGGATAGATGAAAGAGTCAAGAAGTTAGCTGGTACTGCAAAGAGTTCAAATCCATCAACGGATCAAGCTTCTTCTACAGAGCCATCAACGAATGCCATGGTCTTAGCATCAACGGAATGGGAGCCACAGACCAATTCTTCATATAATGTAGAGCCCCTTCTACATGGAGTCACTCAAGGATCAAGGAAGGAGAAAGGACAAACTTCATGCATTAGGGATGTGGAAAAAGCTACATTGCAAAGAAGCCTATCTCCCAAGTCTCCTGCTAAACCAAAAGGCAAAAATACAGAAAGGACTTTCTATCCTGCACCTTATCCAGATGAGAACAAGCCTGGTGCACTTCCCAGAGTATTGAAGGTCCCTCAAACAGGAAAGAAGATTCATCTCCAACCTTTTTGGATGATGGAATTCAGAGACAAGGACAACTGTAGAAGATTCTTCAGAATAGAAGACCAACTGGAGAAGGCATCCAATGAAACTCAAAGAATAATGCAATCCAAGTTGGGGAATCAAGATGAAGAAGAGAAGATTTTCTACAGAAGACTTCAAGCTCAGATTGAGGAGAACAATGCAAGGAAATGGAAGAAAACAAGACCACAGAGGCAAAGATGAAAAATCTGCTCAGTCTAGAGGAGCAACTCTGTGCACCTGTTTAGTAAGATTTTCTACTTTGTATTTTAATTAAATTCAATGAAGCTCAATGCAATTTCTACTTTTATCATGTGTAATTTGATTGAGTGTTTTTGTTATCATCAAGGCTCTTGATTTATGGCTGTTATTCTATCAGTCATAAATTGGGGGAGATTGTTAGGAATATGTTGTTCTTGATGATAATTATAAAAACACTTAGTAGATTTTGTATTAAGTCATTTTGTAACTGTCAACGAAATGGCATGCTTTGCAGCATTCCGTTGACAGGTAGCTCATCAACGAAATGAGTGATGTAGCAATTGCACTGTACAATACTTCACAGTTTGATATGCATTTTGATGTATGTATTAGATAGGTTTTCTAAGTCATGTTGACTAAGTACTAGATAGGCAAAATAGGTTGGTTAATTGTAAATATGTTATGCCTTGTAATTTTGCCTAAGTGAAGACATGTTAACGGTATGAGGATTACTCTATCAACGAAACAAGGATACACCATCAATGGTATGGAGTTTACTCATCAACGAAACGAGAGAAACACCATCAACGGAATGAAGAATAAAGCTATCAACGAAACACATCTCCCTGCTATCAACGAATCATTATTGCTTTTCTGAATAGTTGACAAAGTGATAGTGACAGTTTACTGAACAGATCTAAAGGTGATGTGGAAGTGTACTTTGCATTGGAAACCATTAAAGTGGACATGGGGAATAAGGAAACATCCCAGTTTCCAATTGGGCTCTTGGGAGTGATCATAATAAGCATGAAGACAAAAGCAAGGATCTCCAAGGACCACTGGATAAAGGGATGAAAAGCAAACTATTGGCGGTTACCTTTAGTGTAGTTTAGTGTAGCCAAAAATAGTATTGTAAACTTGGGGAATATATAACCAAGTGTAGCAGTTAAGATAGAGGAAGAGAAGAAAAACAAATAGTTTGTATTAGCTATCCTTGAGAGCATTCTTCTCTACAACTCTGTAACTGAGCAGCTGTGTACTTGTGTATCACAGATTATTTCCGCAATAAAAACACTTCAGTTGGATCATCAAACAATCCAACTGAATTATTTATATCTTGTGTTTTTATTTATTCAGTTCAGTTTTATTTTATAAAGTGTTTTAAGTTTAAGAAAATATCAAGAATTGTATTCAACCCCCCCTTCTACAATTCTGTTAGGTCATTTGGGATTAACAACTTATTTACTCCGTAGATCACTAATATGACTTCGGAATATCCACACTACGTCTCGTACATAGGTGGCATGAAAATTTTTCTTAACCCTCAAAATCACTATTCATCCACCAAATTCACTATTCACTGATGCACTTAATCATAATAAGAAAAGTTTTAATTTTACCAAAAATTCAGGTTATTATAGTCTCCCCTCCTTAAAAGGATTCCGTCCCGGAATCAGCTTAGGAATGACTGGGGGTACTTCTCTCCCATTGAACTTTCTAATTCCCAAGTGGATTCTTCCACTTCTTGATTCTCCAAAAACCTCTCACTAGCTTGGCTACCTCGTCTCTTAGCACTTGTTCTTTTCTATCCGTGATTTCCACAGGTTGCTCTTTGTAAGTCAGACCAGGTTGTATATCTTCTTGCTCGTACTCTAACATATGCTGGGCATCTATAGTATACTGACGTAGCATTGACACATGAACCCCGTTATGACCATTCTACAAGTTTGGGGGGGGGGGGGGGGGTAAGGCTGGCTCGTAGGCCACCTTCCTGACGCGTCTTAAATCTCAGATGGCCCAATGAATCTCGGGCTCAACTTCCTTTTCTTTCCAAATCTCATTAATTCTTTCCATGGAGATACCTTTAGCATCACGAATCTCTAACCTCATACTCTCTATCTTGTTTGTACAGAAATACACCAGCATAAACTTGCTTGTCATCCATCCACATGCCATTTAGCTTATCAATAGCAGTACTACCTCTATACTCGCGGGCTTAGTCTGCATACTTTCTTTGTCTGTCTTGGTTGTCACTAGCCGCTTGTTGGTGAAATCTTTTGTCCTTCTAGTTTGTTGGACTAATTTGGGTTTTGTGTAAAATCTCATCCTTTAATTCCCGATCATTCGGAATCCATCTCTGTCTCATTTTAATCAAGGGTAACGGCCACCACATTGGCCTTCCCCGGATGGTAGTGTATCTCACAGTCATAATCCTAGGTCAATTCTAGCCATTTCTCCACCTCATGTTACCTACTATCACGGGTAACTCAAAGTCCATTCATTACATTCCATAAAAAAATTGTGGGTGCATTAGTCAATCCCAAAATAACCTCGCTGAAAACTCGAAGTGTCTATTCCTAGTACGAATCGCAGTCTTGGGTATATCCTCGGATTTAACTTCCAACTGTTGATATCCAGTTCTTAAATAAATTTGGAATACACAGCGTTCTTCCGCTGATCAAACAATCATCTACAAGGGTACCTATTCTCCATGTCTAACTCATACAACTCTCGAGGTTCGATACACAATCTTGTGCTAACATCTTTCTCTCTTACAACAACACCGGGCTCTCCATGGTGGTACACTGGGTCTTATCATATACTTGTCTAGCAATTCTTGTAACTGAGTCGCTAACTCTTTCATTCCCGTTATACTCTGAATACTCGGTATTCATTCTCATGTCATCCAAATCGATATCTGGTAGCTCATTAAAACCTTGTACAATCTCCCAAAACCATTGTAGTTCCCTTTATACTTGGTGTCTCTTTTCTTGGTGTCAACCATAAGAGCTAATTAAGCCTCGTATCTCTGGCGTAATAGTTTCTTAGTCTGAACTATATTCAAGAATCTCTGAACCAATCTTCATCCTTTATTTATTACTCTCTCTCCCTTACAATCAGTCTGGGCTCCATTGGGTGTCAACCAACCCACCCTTATTATAATATCAACTTCTCCCAACTTGAAAGGAATCAGGTCTATCAAAAGTGTCGACCTCATATTTCTAGTTCACAACCTGGATGTACCAGTCTTATGGGAAAATCCCCCGATTGACTATTTCTACTAGTAAGTATTCCCTTAGCGGCTCGGCCTTAAGGTTTAATTGTCATGCAACTTCTTGATATACAACGATACATTAGCTCCGTCTAAATAGTATAGAAGGGTACCTGCTATTTAAAGGTCCTGACAGTGGGCTGCTTGTTGGAGGTAGCCCTGGTCGAAACCTACTGGCTTTCTTTTATTCCGTGTTCACAAACTCCGGAACAAACCTCAATAATTCGGAAAACTTGGCCTCATACTCGGTCACAGTCATGGTTTCTTGTTTTAATTCTTTAACTTTCATTTTCATCCGGGTCTCCATATATTTCCGAAAATTATTCCTTTAAAACAACACACGCTGCACCTCTCCCAAGTCACAATACCAGCTCCCTCTGACTCCATCGTCAGTACTTATCTTGCTAACCCAGAGGTAGTGTCCATTCATAACAACTCCTCCAAAATCTCAACTCCACTATAGGGCATCTATCTAACACCGTCGTCACCGGAGTTTACGGCACATCGCTATTCCTTTCACATATATCGATTGACACGCTTTCCATAATCATAATATCCTTGGGAGAATAAACCAATTTCATTGACATGTCACCAACATTCTATTCGTCTTAGGGATTCGCTCCTGTCATAGGCGATTTCGTTGCGAATCTAATTCCTATCAGCGAATCTAATTCCTTTCAGCGAATTTTGACTTATTTGACCTGGCTGGCCTCCCCTTAGAATTCAATGAGGATAACAAAATCATGGGGCCTTGAAAAGACAGCTCCCATATCAAGGAAAAGGTCACACACTGGTGATCATAAGGTTATGAGTTTTAAGGTAACCTTATTGGAGGTAAGAGAATTTACCGAGAGATCAACATGATCATATGAACTCAATGTTGCGTGCCTCGATTGAGACATTACTAAAGGTAATTAGCCTTCTTGTATTTCACAACTTACAAGTGATGGCGTCCCATCAGACTTCTATCACACAGACAGATAGTCCTTGTAGCCCCTATAAGTATAGGGTTGTTCGTCTTAGTGGAAGTTGAAAAGTATGAAAGCAATTCGAGATCAATTTAATGATTATCGCCTTTCGACAATATTTCTCAAGGGAACACCTTGGATTAAAATTGAACAGATTCCAAAGGTGCGGTTTCCAAAGAAAATACAAAGAAAAGAATAACCAAAAAGATACTGGTACTTAACAAACAAGTGGTGAGGTATCACCATAGGGTCATTCATTATTTGAAGAAAAGTAAAAGCTTAAATAACATCATTTGACAGGGCTTCGAAAGCCTGAAAGTAGGCATTGTGGCAGCCTCTGGCACAAGTGAAACTGAATATGGTTCAGCACAAGTGTTATAAAATAACTTCGAAAAGGGAATATACCCTTTATCAGAATTCTTTCCTGGAGAGAGGTCAAGATAGATCATAGATTGGGGAGGTACCCCACATAATTTGCAAATGGGGAGGGTACTACCAAGGTCTCTACGGATGCCTTTTATGTCGGCTCCTCTAATGGATAATCGTTCAATTCCAAAGCTTTTCTTCTCCATGCACACCCTAAGGTGCTCGATACTTACGTTATTGTCGACTCATAATAGTCGCTAAGGATTCAACCATCGACCTTTGCAATCGCAGGGAATTCTATTCGACTAGGCGCAAACATCTCAAGTAAGCGTTCTGTTCTATAAGAAGACTTCAATACCGTTGTTGCCCGTAGCAATGACAATTCCACATGTCGACTGGGCGGTACTTCAGAAGATCGTTAGAAACTACAAGCTTAAATCCGGTCTCTATTTCAATCATCTTTATACCCAATATTCCTTCTCCCATATCATTCCTGTGTGCTACATAAGCTTAACACTTTTGGCACAATAGCCTTTTCATTTAAGTCAATCCCGGAATTTCTCAGTCTGTCTTGGTCCTTAAATATATTTCGCCTTTACCGTCCAATCTCAACTTCATCATTTTATCTCTACAATCAGTTGTAGCAATCAGGGTCTGTCCACCAACCCATATAGCGGCCATCTTACCCAATCCACAGGGTTCGCTCTAGTTTCCACTCTCTTTGGTGACATCCTCTGGTAATCAGAAAGACAAGGTTTGCCAAAATTTGCTGAATTTCTCTCCAAATCTGGGAAATTTGATCAATCTATTTACCTACTAGTAATACTCGGATCTGATTTCCGACCTTTCTGTTCTATCCTCATAATTCCTTCCTGGTTTCCTGAGGGTGGTAAATCTCGTTCTCGATTCCGTCTTAGCATGCTTGTCTTACAATAACATTTGCATGGTACATATACCCAAAATTTTCCTTGAGATAATAAAATCCCTCAATGATGTAATAGACACTATTTCCAGTGGGATCGCTGGTCGTGGGGGATTGAAATCTCAAAGTCCAAAACAATTCCTTCCACTATTCTAGGCAACTAAGTACCCTTAATCGTTCGCGAAAATATGAACATCTTGGTTCTTACATATGCCGCCTCCTTATGGGCAACTATAATCGACCACGAGTAACAGGTTTCGTTCAAGTCGAATCAATCCACTGATACTGGCTATACTGCCTCTACCTCTTCTGCTTTGGAGACTCTACTCCATTTTCTTTGTCATACCTCTTGATGAATCATGAACGATCCTTAAACTCTCGACTCGTCACTTATTTATCCCTTGAAGGTTCGTCCGGTCTTATTATACGACCTCAAGTAACATACTACATCTGTATCAATCAACACGTCCTCTACAAGATTCTTTCCTTGACCCACTATGGGGTCTTCCTCTAGATCCTCCTATGGATCTTCCTTTATCGGGTCTCCGTCCATTTCAAGGAGCGCATCATCAATTGCCTACTCGAAGGCCTCAGGGTCTGGTATCTCAGAATCCCATCAATCTATAACTCATACGAATCGAGGTGACTAACCATGAAGTCCTAAGTACAGTTTCCCAAAAGAAGTCCCCTCTCGGGCTTCATCTTAAACAGTCAGGGTCATGTCCTCTAACCCGACTACGAACTCAATTTGAGCTCTAGATGTTCTTATCCTTATTAAGAGTATTGTAAGACTCGATCTCCTATCGTTTCTGAGGACTGTAACCTAAGGCTCTGATACCATCTCTATAACAGCCCAAAATCCGGGGTCAGGGATTTAGAGTAGTCACGATCCATTTACTCCTTGCCTTACCTGTATTACTCACACCGTTCATAATTCACCTGCTCATGACCCCACAATATATGTCTCACACACACACACACACAGGTTAGAGTCTCAGAAACGACACAATACAACAACTGCGGAATAAATAATTTTTATTACAATACCCAAATGTCTTTGAATCTGTCACTGATACAATTTCTAAGTAATGATACATTACCAACTTAGCCTTCTGATGCTCACAATCGTCTCATACCATTCATATCTATACCTAAGTCGAATACCAAAAGCTGTAGCCTGATTCGATTGGTTCGTACTACTCTCGGGATCACTGCTAGAAGCCGTTTATGGAAACGCCTTGCGGGGTATGTGCCGTCCCATTGGCATCCTGCTTCGCTGCTATATAATATATATAAAACAATAGCAAGAGTGAGCGATAGCTCAGCAAGGTAATGAAAATATGGCATAATTCTACCTTTAATTCAATCCAGAAATAAGCGGGTATAAGACAATAATTTGTCAAAATATCTCGGTACTGAAATTACTCCCTTATCGGAATGTATTCCAAAAACAGTACCATTATTGTATTTCAAATATCATTTCATAATATTTCTGTAAGCTTTTGCTATATTATGAACAAAGTTCTAGTATAATATAAAAGATAAGGTTTCAAAGTAAACCAATATAACTCTTCCAAAAATATCTGCTATGTAAGCAGAATATCAAAACATAACTTAAAAGAAGTTATAAGATGATTCAGTATAAACAACTCCCTTACCATAACTCATGTTATGTAAGGTATCCACAGAGTCATATAATCTAAAAGAGGAAGTTACGAGGAAAATTAATATAATATTTCCGTAACCCAAAATCCACTTAGGCATATATATCCTTAATCAGGTTTTATCAGAGTCATAACTCATAAAATAAAAGATGAAGTTGTAAGAATTTATTGACACTTCATTTCCAAACACTTTTCGACCCCCTGCCAACACGATTGGTTCATCACCCCAATGCATGTTGCAGGAATATCCAAATTGGATGATGAACTAATACTGGAGTTGCTACCGCGTCCGCTGTGCCTAACCTTTCTATGATCAGTAGCAGGTCGCACCGCTCAAATAGTTTTCTACATGTAGATGGAAGAATCACGACAGTCTGACATTGTCTACTGCCTTACATTGACCTCCCGCCCATTTGGGGCAATAAAAGTTGGATGGGCCCACGCAACTTGACCACTTACACCACTCCTAGTTCAGATGAAATCCATGACTCTGAAACGTAAAGATCGTCTTCCTTTCCCCAAGTGTAATACTTGTTGATACGACTCCACTCAGTAGTTATATCTAGGTTGGAAAGGAAGATTCTCCAATATTTCCCAAGCAATGCTTGTTAATGGATATCGACTTGTTCCAGGAATTTACCCCTCGAGCGTTGAGGTGGTAACACAATACTTGACTGGCAGCAATTAAATTGCTCCGAGAAAATATCTGTCCCCTGAAAGTTTTTGAGTTGAGAGTTTAAAAAGAGTAGTAGTCACTTAAATCAGGTTTCCCATATTTTTGATAGTTGAGCGAGCATTTAAATCCTCTTTAAAAGACAGATTTAAACGGAAAAACAGTGTTTTGAGAACCTCTTTTTGATTTGAAAATAATTAATAATATTTATTAAATAAGTAACCTTAAACGAATATTTGAAATAATATTCATTAAGTAAGTATCCTAAAATGAATATTTGAAAATAATATTTATTAAATAATTAAGCCTCAAATGAATATTCGAAAATAATATTCATTAAATAAATAAAGATTAAATAGATTTTCAAAGATAATATTCATTAAATAAATAAGGATTAAATTAATATTTAAAATAATATTCATTAATTAATAAACCCCGAATGAATATTCAAGATAATATAAACCTCGAATAAATATTCAAAATAATATTCCTCAAATAAGTAAACCTCAAATGAATATTTAAAATAATATTCATTAATTAATAAATCTCAAATGAATATTCGAAAATAATATTCATTAGATAACTAACCTTTAAATGAATATTCAAAACTAATATTCATTACATAAATAAATAATCTTCAAATGAATCTTCAACATAATATTCATTAAATAATCCTCAGATGAATATTCACAATAATATTCTTTAATCAATAATCCTCAAATGAATATAAATGATATTCTTTAAGTCAATAATTAACCCTCAAATAACAGTTACCCGATATCTTTATCGGAAAATAATCTTTAACATATACCGAAATACAATCACTTCTGATCTTTAAAGAAAATCGCACGCCCTTATCCCAGGGCATTTATAAAAACCTGGCTTATAACTGATATCCCATATCTAGCTTATAAGCCAATTACCAAATCATTTCCAAGTAATAACCTTCGAATGAGGTAATATTCAAATAACATTCCTCAAATCATTTCCAGGTAATTAATACTTTCTAGAAATATAATTAAAGTTTAATAATAGCAGTCCTCAAAATAATTAGTACACTGCCGCTGGAATCCCTCCGGGTTTCCACGGCTATCTCTATATCTCAAAGTACTGACTCCCGGTCTAGAGTCGGAAACAAGAAGTATGCTCTTATCTCTAGAGCTACAAGGTACACCGGTTTATAACTACTTTATCTCAAAGCTCATATATAAACCAAAATCAAACTGTATAACTCCACACATGGCAAAAGCAGTAACATATAATCAATATTTCAAAGTATAGATTTAGAAAACTTGTCTGATGCTCGAGAAGTGATAGGGGTTCGCGACGATGCCGGACAATCTAGACAAAGTCAAACGAAAACACACGGTTAATCCCCTCGATAAATCACTTGTACTAAATGCTTAAACACGTAAGAGAAACACAACCAAGGCATTACTAGCTCGTTATAGGCTCATACTAAGTCCATGTTAATCGACAATTACTTATATCATGAGTTTGGTTCGAAATCCATCCTCAAATCCAAGTTATACTTAACCATTTGGAACCTTGGTTTCTAAGTCTCGTTTTCAGTGGTTTTCACTTGTGCAACCTCGGCTTCCTTATTTTTACAAAATCGGAAAATGATCTTTTTGACTCGAAACCTTCGCACAAGGCTTTCTAACTGTCCTTAGCATTATATCACAAAGTTTCACATTTTAATTCGACTCTTAAAGGTCTTTGACTTAGCATCAAAGTGGTTACATTTCTGCGATGAAACCTCTCGAACCACGATTACTAAAACTAGCATAACTCTTAAACCGTTCGGCCAAATTAGGCGAACCACATATCATTACGAAGCTTATAACATAAACTACACAAAAATGGGCAGTAGGACTCAAGGGTCGAGCTCTAACAGAGGAAAAACAGGGAACCAATCAGTAGGTAAAAATTTGGGCATTACGACGGCTATAACTCGGATATTCCCAAATTTCAAATCATCCAAAATGCATATCGATCACTCCACACAACACATACATCTTATATAACATAGAACTGAGGCCAAGCAATGCCTTTCCGTTCATATAACTCATTATAACTTAGATCAAAGCCCAATCCTAACAACTAAGGCTATAAACATGCATAAACATCATTAATCATCCATAAACCTCATAATACTTCTAGGGTTTCAAGATTTATACCTTCTCCAAGCTTGCTTGCTGCTATATTCCTTATGTAACCTTAGATCCTTGCTTAATACAACCTTTGGAAGCCACAAACTCAATATCCAAAAACAAAACAAAACACAAGTTACTATTCATCATCTTCTCCGACTGTTAATCACTGAAATCGAAGGGGTAAATCACGGGGTTGAGGTGATTTCTTACCATGGTTGCGTAGAGCTTCTCGAGAGCTTCGATTTGAGTGGTGGAACGCCAAAAACGGACCACGGAATCTCAAGTTATGATCATTTCTTTCTCTCCCATTTTCTCCTCATTTCTCCCTCGGGTTTTCTCTTCCTTTTTCTTTTCTTTGACTTGATTATTTGATAATGAGGCTGATATTTTTTGGTTAAAAGAAGGGTGAGTCATCACCTTTTGGTGAGTCACTAGGACACGTGTCGCGCATGCATGCGTTTGGTTAAAGTAGCTTTACTGGTTCATTTCTTTTCACATGGATGATCCAAATGTTGCATTACTCGAATTAATCTTTTTACCTGTTACTTCCATGTCTATATTTAATCCTGTAAATGTTGCCCTGTTCTTCTTGAAACGATTCAAAATATTTTCTAAAGGGCGAATAAAACCCTATGCGGTTCTCGTAGTGAATAGTAACTATTCACTATTCACTTCA
This sequence comes from Heracleum sosnowskyi, assembly GCA_030848705.1. Lineage (NCBI taxonomy): Eukaryota > Viridiplantae > Streptophyta > Magnoliopsida > Apiales > Apiaceae > Heracleum > Heracleum sosnowskyi. The sequence goes on from CM061245.1 coordinate 25,056,798, forward strand.
ACAATCGAATCCTTAAATCGACTTTAATAATATAATAAAATTCCAAAATATTAAATCCTCAAATCCTCAATTTTAATATCTCATTTCTTGAATATAATAATATATAATTCACTGCCCGGTCAAATACTTCACCAAAATAAAATTTGGAATTTCTGAATTCCGATCGTCTTTGCATTCACTTATTTACTCCGTAGATCACTAATATGACTTCGGAATATCCACACTACGTCTCGTACATAGGTGGCATGAAAATTGTTCTTAACCCTCAAAATCACTATTCATCCACCAAATTCACTATTCACTGATGCACTTAATCATAATAAGAAAAGTTTTAATTTTACCAAAAATTCGGGTTATTATAGGTAAGGTTGCTTTCTTACCAAAAGCCACAGCATAAAGTTTAATCCATTTGAATGATACCTTCTTAGGGTCAGGAACCTGAACAAGGTCACGTACACATGCAAACTTCCATACACATTCCTCCATCATAATGTGTTTGAACCAATGGCATGTTGCTGCAAGCATAACCAGAGATTTCCCATCCAAGTGCTTTGCAATCTCTATCCACAAATCTTCTTCGCAGCTTTTTATTATTATTTTTATTATTTGTATAACGGAAGTTAGTCCATACATGTACAACAAACAATATATAACATGTACTTTATCATAATGTATGAAGTTTGCATCATTCTAAACAACTGGTAGGTGCTAGACGTAAAGAGCAGAGGAGCATACTCTAATTTATTGTGCAATACTAAGAAGATGGACTATATAAATTCATCAAGAATAAAGAATTAATCGAAATGAACCAAGGAAAAACTAAATCTACAACCGAGAAACAAATTAAAGAGCCTATATTCCATGTATTAAAACTTCGGAAAAGCTAATTAAATAAGACTATTACAGCTTTACTAAAATAGGCGAAGCTTAATCAGAGGGAAACATTTATATATCTCCAACAGATTCACTAAAACTTTGCAAATATAACAATTAATTAAACACCCAACCAAAAGATAAATAACTAATTAGTAATGTTAACTAATTTTTGAGCAATTTCGTAGACAGATTGCAGCTAATTGTAAGATTATAGTACTATTATTCTAGAAATTTGAATTTCAAGATCATAACAACTATTTATATACAAGTACACAAAATGGAATAGGTACAATTACATTAAAAAAACAGATAAAATCCAGGCAATCTATAATCAGTTATGTTCGATAATGATTACAATTCACAATGATCCTTTCATCGATTGAGCTCTGACGTACTATAACAAAGTTAAACATAGATTTACATTGAAATATAAATTGATCTGGCCTTTCAAATTAAGGTTATGCAATTAGAGGAAACTGAATGAAGTTTTGTGTTAAAGTTTCAAAGTCAAAATGTGTATGAGGGAGAGAGAGAGATTTACAAAGCTGGCGAGGATTGGAAAAGCTGATACGAGGACTGAGAAGCGCAAGACCGAGGAGGAAAGAACCAGCGGCAAAGTATTTTAAACATTTTTTATGTTTAAAATGAACTTCGAGTTGCTACTTATATTGCCAGCATATGTCGGAATATCCGGCATATGCCCGGCCTGAGTTCGAGGACTTGTCATGCCCGACCCGAAACTTGAAAAACTCGAATATAATTTTTTTTGGAAAAGACTTGCTATTTTAAAATTTTGGATAAACATTCGGTCTGGATAAAAATTCAATTTTATAGATGAAATTTAAAAAAATCTAATATTTTAAAGTAAATATTAAACCAAAGCCCAAAAGGCTCGGGGTGAAAATATGAAATCTTTTAAAAAATACAAATATTTTTCTTCTTTTTCTGAAAAAATTTAAAGAGGTTGAGGATCCTGAGGTCGACCTCAGGTAATTTTCCCGAGTTTATACTCAAATCTCATATTAAAACACAAGGGTACTATTGTAATTTCATAATATTATATGTATTTACAAAATTGCCATTAAAAATTATACTAGAAAAACCCATTACCTTAGAAAATTTCCTGAAATCAACCTCAGGTTCCTTTTTCTCAAATTTAAATATACAACTTTCTAAACTTTTTTGCAAAAAAAAAAAATGATTTTGCGATGGATGTAATTCAATACAAACGAATGCAATGCAATTGTTGTTAATTATAAAGACATTTTTGTATACTTCTAACAAGTATATAGTGTTTTAATATTTTGTATTACTTACTTGACCCACTAACTAGAAGATTCCTTTATTTCCAAAGGTTCTGCATTTGTACTTAATTAAATGTAACTTCCATTTATGTAACCTCAAATACGTCATGAAATGTATTTTGGAAGAAGATCTATGGATCATGCCTCAAGACATATTGAACACAGATTGAAGAATAAAAGTGTTGCAGAAATGAAGTTGGAATTGTCTAAGTCATAATTCGAGAAGTGCAGAATGACCTGTTCGAGAAGTCACCAATTCGAGAAATGTTGTATTGAAGATTCGAGAAGTAAAGTGTATTGATTCGAGAAGTGAAGAAATAACTGGTTCGAGATGTCCTAATTAGTGAAGTCAAAATACACTGATTAGAGATGTCTAGAATTAGAGAACTACATTATACTGATTCGAGATATCAAGAATTAGAGAAGTCAATACAAATAATTCGAGATATCAACAATTAGAGAAGTCAATACACTGATTCGAGAAGTGATAAGAAAGTTGATTTGATAAGTGAAGATAATTGTTTCGAGAAGTCAGTTTATACAAATCCACAATATAATTCATATTATCCGTAACATATGGCTTTTCCCCATCCAATCTCAATTTCGCTTCCACACCTTGATCCTTAAACATTTCTTGTAACCTAACCAAATTATACTTCCAACAAAACTGCACAACCTCAACCGTGAACCGACATTGCAAGTCTACTCCCTCCGAGACCACTAACTAACTTCGAATCATCTACAGCTGCGACAAACTTATCCAAAGCTGTTTCCACCATTTTCTCCCTCAAAAGCGCCAACCTCAACTACGACAACTACGACAAACTTATAATTAATGTAATCAACAAACATCATAATATTATCATTATTCATTAATATGCATAATCATCACATTTATATTTTTAAGCACATTATCATAACATGCTTACCACACATAAATATAAAATGAAGGGTTGTGATAGACAAATATGTTAATCCCAAATGACCTAACAGAATTGTAGAAGGGGGGGGGGGGTTGAATACAATTTTGATATTTCTTAAACTTAAAAACAACTTACAAATTAAAACTGAACTTATAAAATAAAAACCACAAGCACTTAATAATTTCAGTTGGATTGTTTGATGATCCAACTGAAGTGATTTTTATTGTGGAAATAATCCGTGATAAAAAAGTACACAGCTGCTCAGTTAAAAGATTGTAGAGAAGTATGCTCTCAAAGATAGCTAATACAAACTATTTGTTTTTCTTCTCTATTTTTAAAGTAACTGCTACACTTGGTTATATAAACCCAAGTTTACAACCCTATTTTTGGCTACACTAAAACTACAATGAGTAACCGCCAATAGTTTGCTTTTCATCCCTTTGTCTAGTGGTCCTTGGAGATCCTTGTTTTTGTCTTCATGCTTATTATGATCACTCCCAAGAGCCCAATTGGAAACTGGGATGTTTCCTTATTCCCCATGTCCATTTTAATGGTTTCCAATGCAAAGTACACTTCCACATCTCCTTTTTGATCTGTCAGAAAACTGTCACTATCACTTTGTCAACTATTCAGAAAAGCAATAATGATTCGTTGATAGTAGGAAGATGTATTTCGTTGATAGCTTTATTCTTCATTTCGTTGATGGGAAATCTTCGTTTCGTTGAAGAGTAAACTCCATTCCGTTGACAAGTAGACTCCATTCCGTTGACAGAGTGATCTTCATACCGTTGACATGTCTTCACTTAGGCAAGATTACAAGGCTTAATATATTTACAATTAACCAACCTATTTTGCCTATCTAGTACTTAGTCAACATGACTTAGAAAACCTATCCAATACTTTCAACAAAATGCATATCAAACTAGAAGTATTGTACAGTGCAATTGCTACAGTACTCATTTCGTTGATGAGCTTCCTGTCAACGAAACACTGCAAAGCATGCCATTTCGTTGACAGTTACAAAATAACTTAATACAAAATCTACTAAGTGTTTTTATAATTATCATCAAGAACAACATATTCCTAACAAAATAGATCAATTAAATGATTATAGTTAAATTTATTTTGAAAAGGAAAAATATGTGATTAAATTGTTTGACCAAAATCAATATAAGATCTTAGAAGAAACTTAAAAAATAAACAGTGAAATGAAAATCCCCCCTTTTCATTATTGATTATAAATATACGATAAATGTATTTCTATCAATGTTATGATTAAACTTAATTGAAGGTATAAGTATAATCTTCCGTTATCATAATTTTGTAATTATATATATATATACTAGTCTATAACCTGTGCAAGGCACGGGCTCTACCTGATAGAAATAATTGGTCTGTGGCTCCCATTCCGTTGACACTAAAACCATGGCATTCGTTGATGGTTGATCCGTTGATGGATTTGAGTTATTTGTAGTTCCAGCAATCTTCTTGACCCTTGCTTTTATGTTGGACCAATGTTCTTTAATTTGTTCTGCAAGTCTCATCCTCATAGAAGCTTCCTGTATTAGGTCAATACCATCATTTTGCTTCTTTCCAAGCTCCCCCATTGCTAGTGGCTCATTTGGTAGGGAAATGGCTGGGACCATAACCTTTGTGATTTGAATGTCTAGCTCCTTATATTTCTCCCCCTTTTTGTTATCATCAAGAGAGATGACTGGGAGTCCTTGAGCTGCCACTAGCTGGGCCAATAGTTGTGTCTGCTTCTCATGTTCCTTTTGCATCTGAGATAAAGTAGCTTCCACCTTGTCCACTCTAGAAGAGAGAGTCTTCAAGGAGGTAGCCACCTCAGGTTCCTTAGTGAAAAACCTGTTCATCTTGGACACAGTGAGAAGAGGAAGCTTTTCATCTAGCCTCCTGTCATTAGCATCCCTGAGGTTGCTAATGGAATCCTTGATTTCTGTAGCTTCAATCCTTGTCTGCAACATTTGTAGCCTTTGAATTTCTAAGGAATCCATGATGGCCTTGTAGAATTTCTTGTCCCTTGCATTTGCAGACTCATGAGCTAGATATGCCTCATTGTACTGCCTGGTGATAGCAGCATCTAGAATGCAGCTTCCTTGCATATCCTGAGACAGCCAGTTTGGTCTAGGAGGCACCACAGAAGTCCCAGTCTGTGAAGTAGTGGCCACCTGTAGATTGTCACCATAGCTGTCCTCACCATCAGAAAAATCAAAGTCTTCACTTGCTGTAGCTCCTGGAGGTAGATTGGTCAAGGCATCCTTTGCTCTTTGCATTGATGCAGTTGTATGAATTAGGTTAAGTGACCTTTCTGCCTCCACATTGCCCTGTTGAGCCATAACTTGATAGGCTGGCACAGGATGAGTAAAGGTCTCAGGATCCAGGGAAATTCTATCCAGAGTTTGTTGATAATGCTCTTGGAAAGTAAGTTCCCTTTCTCCCTCACTGACCCCCATTAACTCACTAGCAATGGCTGCTTCCATCCTTATTGCTCCTGTAGTCCCTTCTCTCTCTCCACTCTTTTCTTGCATCATGGGCTCCCCATGGCTCACACCTCTCACACCCTCACCTTCACCTACTAAGGTGGTACCCTCAATCTCTCCTTTTGCCTGGCTGGAAGAAATAGCCAGCCCCTCACTCTCATTCTCTCCTTTTGCCTGGCTGCAAGCCAGCCTCTCAGTATCACTCCCTTTCAAACCTAAAAGTGTCTCAACTACCACTAGATCATCTGCACTAGTTGTGGAAACAACTTGATTTTCAATTAGAGGTGCAGAATGAACTATCAACGGTATGGTAGTTTGAACTGTCAACGGTATGGATACCGTTGATGGAGAAACACTTGTCAACGAAATAGACTGTTTCGTTGATGAAGTCAAGAAAGCACTTTGAGAAAGTGAAATTACAGTAGAATCTGTGGTGATTGATTTGAGATTGGGGTCCACGGATCCTCTTGTAGTTTCAGAAAAAATTGGTTGATGGCCCAACAAATCACTTAATAAGTGATGACCATCAGCTTCAGAGTGGGGCTTCTCCAAGATAAGAGTTGGAGAATCAGGAATAGATGTATGGATCATGTCCACATCTAAAGATTGAGTTGGTGAATTTGATGGAGATAATTCAAGATTGATGTTTAGAGAATGGGACTGTAACCCCAGGGTAATAATAGGGGTTACATCAAACTGAATTTGAGAAACTGGAAGTGTTGCTTCCAGTGTGTGTGCACCCTGTGTACCCTTGGATTTTTGCTTCACTCTCCTTTGGTATTGGGAAAATGTAGACTGTGGGCTTGAAGTGTCCCTTACCCTCTTGGACTGTGCTCTTGGTGGAGAGCTTGTTTCAATAATCACATCCTTTTGGGAGGATGCATTTAGACTTGTGTTTAAATCCATTTTACTCATTGTGCCTTGTTGGGAAGACACAATGGGGCTTGGCTGGGGGACACACTATCCTTTCCTTCCTTATTCTTGGGGTTTCTTTGATTTTCACCCCTTCCCTCACCTCTCACAACTCCAGAATCACTCCCCTTTGGTTGTGAAGTAGTTTTTACAACAGGTGCCTTTTGAGAAGCACCTGAGGTTGGCTTGGAGGATTTCTTAGATTTGGGTTTTGCTGCTTGGGCAGGAGCCTGTTGGGACACAGCTACAGACTCCATAGCAGCATGGTTAAGAGAATCAACATAGAATTAGTTAATGCATCAAAATTACTAATCTTTCCAGAAAAGACTTTAATGAATGCATCAGCTAAGTAACTGTATTCTCTAACCAAACCTCTCCTAATTATCTTACCCAAATTATCAGTAGGCAATGAGCAGTTTATGGAATTTAGCATGTAAACCATTTCAGTGAATGTAGGCAAAGCATTACAGTTATTTTCAGGAATATGTAGACATGCTTAAAATACATCAGAATTAACTATATACTCATTACCTTGGAGGGTGAATTGTAGTGTGCAGTTTGTTCCACTATACTCACATGAGGTCCAAATCTCCTCTATTATTTCATTGTAGAGTGGTGTAGAGTGAAACATTGCATAGCTCAACTTGCAATTCTTCATGAAATCCATCATTTTGAAAAAGATTCTGTTCGGGTTTTCCTTGACAACAAAAGGGATGGAGTTGTTCTTCTCATAGATGAACCCTTCAGCAGACATAAGCTTGACTATGGGTGCCATTGTTGAGTGAAGAAAAGCTTCGAACTGAATTGCTTGTTAGAGAGAAGAAGAAAGAAAAGCCTTTGAAATTTTTTTTGAGAACAGGTAGAAAAGAATTAAAGAAAATAGAATTTCTTAAATACTCCCCCAAAAATTCTCAGAAAATGAGTCCAATAATAAATGTAAATTACTGGATTGGCTTAAAAATATAACCGTTACTTTTAAAGTATTACCATGATTTATACTTACAGGGGTGTATGCATAGATCGTGGTAAAAGACGTGTCAAATTTCAACGGTTCAGATTAAAAGCGCTATATCAACGAATCAGAATTGGGCGTTTAAGGTCCCGTTTGTTTCGTTGATAAAGCTGCGTTTCGTTGATATAAAAGAGCTATCAACGAAACACCCAGAAAAATGCTAAGACTGTCAACGAAATGGTGCGTTTCGTTGGCATAGTAATTTTGACTTAGACAAAATTTCACTTTTTCATGAGAAAATTAATTCACAGAAAAACATAGCAAATTTCTGGCTACATAGTAACTTGCAAATATCTCAAAAATAATTAAGAGAAATTTAGCATACCTAGCTCACTTACTAATCTTGAGAATGTTGATTCATCAAGTGGGTTGGTAAAGATGTCTGCAAGTTGTTGTTCACTTGGAACAAAATGTAACTCCACAGTACCATTCATAACATGTTCTCTAATGAAATGGTACTTGATGTCAATGTGCTTGGTCCTTAAATTCTGCACTGGATTCTCATTAATGGCAATGGCACTAGTGTTGTCACAGAAAATAGGAATTTTCTCAACTCTTAATCCATAATCAAGTAGTTGATTTTTCATCCATAAAATCTGTGCACAACAACTTCCAGCTGCAATATACTCAGCCTCAACTGTGGAGGTGGAAACTGAGTTTTGTTTCTTACTGAACCATGACACAAGCTTGTTTCCTAGGAATTGACAGGTTCCAGTTGTGCTTTTCCTGTCAATTTTACATCCTGCATAATCTGCATCTGAATAACCAATTAGTTCAAAACCAGATTCTCTAGGATACCAAATGCCAAGGTTTGGTGTTCCTTTGAGATATCTGAAAATCCTTTTAATAGCAACTAAATGGGATTCCCTAGGATCAGCCTGAAATCTAGCACATAGACATGTAGCAAACATAATATCAGGTCTACTAGCTGTTAAATATAAAAGTGAGCCAACCATGCCTCTGTAACTTGAAATGTCCACAGATTTTTCCTTAGTATTCAATTCAAGTTTGGTGGCAGTAGGCATGTGAGTTTTGGCAGGAGAGCATTCCATTAAGTTAAACTTCTTTAATAAATCATGAATATATTTTGTTTGACTAATGAAAATGCCTTCATTAACTTGCTTTACTTGAAGACCAAGAAAGTAAGTTAATTCTCCCATCATGCTCATTTCATATTTACTTTGCATAAGCTTGGCAAACTTTTGACAAAGATTCACATCTGTAGACCCAAAGATTATGTCATCTACATAAATTTGAACAAGTATAGTAGAGCCATTTACAACCCTGTGAAAAAGAGTTTTATCTACAGTACCTCTAGTGAAATGATTCTCAAGGAGGAACTGTGAAAGTGTGTCATACCAGGCTCTAGGTGCTTGTTTCAAACCATAGAGTGCTTTGAGGAGGAAGTATACATGTTCTGGAAAATCATCATCTTCAAAACCAGGAGGTTGACTTACATACACCTCCTCTTCCAATTCCCCATTTAGAAAAGCACTATTCACATCCATTTGATAGACTTTGAAATTGGCATGGGCTGCATAGGCTAGGAAAATCCTTATTGCTTCTAGTCTTGCAACAGGAGTAAAGGTTTCATCAAAATCAATTCCCTCTTCCTGTGAATAGCCTTTTGCAACCAATCTAGCTTTGTTCCTTGTGACTATGCCATTTTCATCCATCTTGTTTCTGAACACCCATTTTGTGCCTATGACACTCCTGTCCTTAGGCTTGGGCACCAACTTCCAAACATTGTTTCTCTCAAATTGGTTTAGCTCTTCTTGCATGGCTAAAACCCAATCTGGATCTAGAAGTGCATCCTCAACTTTCTTTGGCTCATCTTGAGACAGAAAGCTACTATATACACATTCTTCTTGAGTTGCTCTTCTAGTTTGGACTTTTGAAGAAACATCACCTATAATAAGTTCAAAGGGATGATCTTTAGTCCATTTCCTTGAGGGAGGTAGATTTGCTCTTGAAGAAGAAGTTTCATGATCATGATTGCCTTGATTGGATATATGTCCTTGAGAAACTCCCCCTGAGTTTGTTGTCCCTAATTGATCACTTCTAGAAGCATTTCCATGACTGTCAACGGTATGACCATTTTGGCTGTCAATGAAACGCTCATTTTGACTGTCAACGAATCCACCATCATGACTGTCAACGAAATGACCATTTGGTCTGCTATCAGCTATTCTTTTCAATCTTAATGCAGCAATTTCATCTTCACTGCTGCTTTCATCTGTGCTAGATACAACAACTTTAGGTTGTTTCTCAGTAGCCTTAATATGATTCACTTGATCTCCTTCCTCATTCTCAAAAGAAAGGCTTTCATGGAAACCTTCATCACAGAGACCTTAAATTTTGAGATCATCAAAAACAACATGTACAGATTCCATAACAATGTTGCTTCTGAGATTATAGACTCTGTAAGCTTTCCCTGCTGCATATCCCACAAATATTGCTTCATCTGCCTTTGCTTCAAATTTGCCCAAATGCTCAGCTTGATTTCTCAGAACAAAGCACTTGCATCCAAAGACATGAAGAAAATCCAATAGTGGCTTCTTTCTTTTGAGTAGTTGATAAGGGGTCATTCCCTTGGCATGATTAATCAAAGAAATATTTTGAGTGAAGCAAGCTGTGTTAACTGCCTCAGCCCAAAAATAAGTTGGTAACTTTGATTCATCTAGCATTGTCCTTGCAGCTTCAATAAGTGTTCTGTTTTTCCTTTCAACTACACCGTTTTGCTGTGGTGTCCTTGCTGCTGAAAACTCATGCAAAATACCATTTTCTTCACAGAACACCTTCATGCTTGAATTCTTGAATTCTGTCCCATTGTCACTCCCGATCCTTCTTACTTTCAAGTCAGGATGATTGTTTACCATCTTGATATGATTGATAATGATTTCACTTGCCTCATCTTTGGAGTACAAAAAGAATGTCCATGTAAATCTAGAGAAATCATCAACAATCACAAGACAATATTTCTTCTTTGAAATAGACATGACATTTACAGGGCCAAACAAATCCATATGAAGCAACTCAAGCTGATGGACAATTGATGACTCTGTCTTGCTTTTGAATGATGCCTTCTTTTGTTTCCCTTTTTGACAGGCATCACACAAACCATCCTTGGAGAATTCCACTTGAGGAATTCCTCTAGCAAGATCTTTCCTCACCAAATCATTCATAACTTTGAAATTCAGATGAGACAATTTCTTGTGCCATAGCCAACTTTCATCCTTGTTTGTCTTGCTGAAAAGACAAGTGATGGTGTCTGAACTTGTGCTACTAAAGTCAGCAATGTACACATTCCCTCTTCTGAATCCGGTCATTACCACATTGTTGTTTCCTCCTTTAGAAACAACACAAGCTTCTTTAGAAAAAGTAACTAAAAATCCTTTGTCACAAAGTTGGCTGATACTAAGCAAATTGTGCTTAAGACCATCCACCAATGCAACCTCATCTATGATGACATTCTCTTTTGAAATCAAGCCATATCCCTTAGTGTAGCCTTTGCTGTCATCTCCAAAAGCAATACAAGGGCCAACTCTTTCCTGAAACTCTGTGAGCAGGGTAGAATCACCAGTCATGTGTCTTGAACAACCACTATCCAAGTACCAAAGATTCCTTTTGTCTCCCTGCACACAATAAAATCAAATCAAGTTGATTTTGGTACCCAAGTTTCCTTGGGTCCTGTTTTGTTAGCCTTTGCTTTCCCTTTTATATCATTTTTCACCTTGGGCTCAGATTGATTTAAATCAATCTTTACCCTTGGTGTTGATTTCTGAGGGTTGCTCACATTTTCATTCACAGCATGCATAGTTGGAGGAACAATCATGTTATTCATATTCCATGGCATTTGTGGCACATTAAACATATTCATGTATGGATTAGGCACAAACGACATGCTAGCATATGGATTCTGAAATTGTGCATATGGAGCAAACATGTTAGGCATAACAGGCATTGTAGGCATAGAACTATTCATTGCAGGCTTGGGCATTTTCACATTAGCAGTTTTCTTAACAGATTTGCAGTTAGTAGATAAATGACTAACACTTCCACAATTGACACATGTCTTTCTAGGAGCATATTTATCAGGTGTGTAATTGTTGTGTTTGTTAATCCCTACTTTGCCATTCCTGTTATTCTTTTTATTTCCCTTAGCCTCAATTTGAACTTTCTCTAACTTGTCCTTCAATTGCTTGTTAGACAAGTTACCTACATTAGCTCTCTCAACAGGCTTCTCAATTTTCTTTGATTTACTAGACTCACCTTGAACAAAGTTCTTGGTGACAGGACCATACTTGTTATTAAGTCTAGTGAATTCATCTTTTCTTTTCTCTGTCAACGAAACAGCCTGATCGGTTGATGGTTCATCTGTCAACGAAACATTGCATTCCGTTGACATATCAACCTTCAACAAATGATCATTGTTGTTTGTTGACTCAGTTTCTGATTCTAAGGTTTCACCAACATACCCTAGCTTCTCCTTGTTCTTTTTCCATGATTGTTCACAGAAAGATTCCATACCTTGAACATTAATGATGTTGGTGGCAACATTCCTGGCATCTTTCCATTTAGCAATCACACTTTGTTCTATTTCAAGTTGAGTTTTAAGAATTTCTTCCCTTTCTAACACGTTCTCAAGTTCCTTCTTAGCATCCCTACTAACACACCTCATTTTCTCAAATTCAATGAGCCGTGCTTCTAACATTGCATTCCTATCACTTAAGAGCAAATTAGTCTCTTTTATTCTAGAATTCTCTTTGGTAAGTGATTTAAGAGTAACACGCAAATTATATAGTACAGTAGACATTTCATTTACTGCACTATCGCATTCCTCTTTAGAAAGCTCAGAAAGATTAGTAATTGTTACCTGGTTGCTTGAGGAGCTTGCTTCCTGCTCATGATTGTTAGGCATAAGAGCCAAGTTGACATACTCAACATCATCATCAGAATCCTCACCATTACCAGCCCAATCATACTCCTGAGACATGAAAGCCTTTTCTTTTTGCTTGAGAAGTTCAAAGTATTTCTTTTTATAATCAACAGGCTCAAATTTCCTGTTGCCCTTCTCAACCTTGGGCTTTCTGCAGTCTCCAGCAAAGTGACCAAGCATTCCACAATTGAAACATTTAGACTTAGACTTTTCAATCCAGTTAGACTTGTTAGGTTGAAAGTCTCTCCTTGGTGGCCTTGCTTCTGAGTTTCTCTTGAACTTAAACTTAGAGAATTTTCTTGACAGAAAAGCAATGTGTTCATCAATCTCATCTAAGTCATCCAAGTTGGCTGGTTCTGGTTCTTCCTCTTCTGTCATCTTGCCTTTACCTTTGCTAACATCACTCCTACAACTAGCTCGACTAGTTGTGGCCTTTGCAGCTTCTTAATTGTCATCTTCCAGTTGGTTCACAGATGCAATCAATGCAATAGATCCACCTTTCTTCTGTACCTTTTCAATTTCTTCATCTTGCTCCATTTCCAACTCATATGTCTTCAAGGTTCCATAAAGCCTTTCAAGAGTGTAGTCTTTGTACTCTTGAGTGTTTCTGAGAGAAACAGTCATAGGCTTCCATTCTTTTGGAAGAGCTCTAAGAAATTTAAGGTTTGAATCCTTGGTTTGATAGATCCTCCCATACAACTTTAATCCATTCAAAAGCTTTTGAAACCTACTAAACGTGTCATTTAGGGTTTCACCAGCTTTAAAATGAAAATGCTCATACTGTTGTATAAGGAGCTGCATTTTGTTTTCCCTAACTTGCTCAGTTCCTTCACAGAGAGTTCTAACAGTGTCCCATACTTCCTTGGAGGCTTTACAGTTTATGACATTGTCAAACATCTCTTGCTCCAAACCATTAAACAGAATGTTCATGGTTCTTTTGTCTTTATGGATTTCTGCAACATCTTCAATAGTCCATTCTGAGACAGGTTTTGGAATTTCTACATCAGGAGCATCATCTGACACTCCAACTCTAGATGCAAACTTCATGGGAATGTGTGGACCTTTCTCAATGCAGTCTACATACCTCTCATCCATAGACATGAGATGTAAATGCATCTTTACTTTCCAGTGAAAGTAATTGTCCTTATCAAGAACTGGTATCTTCACACCTGCATCCTTCTTCACCATGGTTTCTGTTTTTGGTCTTGATCTTTAAACTTCTTGTATGTTAGAAGCTTGCTCTGATACCAATTGTTAATCCCAAATGACCTAACAGAATTGTAGAAGGGGGGGGGGGGGGGGTTGAATACAATTTTGATATTTCTTAAACTTAAAAACAACTTACAAATTAAAACTGAACTTATAAAATAAAAACCACAAGCACTTAATAATTTCAGTTGGATTGTTTGATGATCCAACTGAAGTGATTTTTATTGTGGAAATAATCTGTGATACAAAAGTACACAGCTGCTCAGTTACAAGATTGTAGAGAAGTATGCTCTCAAAGATAGCTAATACAAACTATTTGTTTTTCTTCTCTATTTTTAAAGTAACTGCTACACTTGGTTATATAAATCCAAGTTTACAACCCTATTTTTGGCTACACTAAAAGTACAATGAGTAACCGCCAATAGTTTGCTTTTCATCCCTTTGTCCAGTGGTCCTTGGAGATCCTTGTTTTTGTCTTCATGTTTATTATGATCACTCCCAAGAGCCCAATTGGAAACTAGGATGTTTCCTTATTCCCCATGTCCATTTTAATGGTTTCCAATGCAAAGTACACTTCCACATCTCCTTTTTGATCTGTCAGAAAACTGTCACTATCACTTTGTCAACTATTCAGAAAAGCAATAATGATTCGTTGACAGTAGGAAGATGTATTTCGTTGATAGCTTTATTCTTCATTTCGTTGATGGGAAATCTTCGTTTCGTTGAAGAGTAAACTCCATTCCGTTGACAAGTAGACTCCATTCCGTTGACAGAGTGATCTTCATACCGTTGACATGTCTTCACTTAGGCAAGATTACAAGGCTTAATATATTTACAATTAACCAACCTATTTTGCCTATCTAGTACTTAGTCAACATGACTTAGAAAACCTATCCAATACTTTCAACAAAATGCATATCAAACTAGAAGTATTGTACAGTGCAATTGCTACAGTACTCATTTCGTTGATGAGCTTCCTGTCAACGAAACACTGCAAAGCATGCCATTTCGTTGACAGTTACAAAATAACTTAATACAAAATCTACTAAGTGTTTTTATAATTATCATCAAGAACAACATATTCCTAACAAAATAGATCAATTAAATGATTATAGTTAAATTTATTTTGAAAAGGAAAAATATGTGATTAAATTGTTTGACCAAAATCAATATAAGATCTTAGAAGAAACTTAAAAAATAAACAGTGAAATGAAAATCCCCCCTTTTCATTATTGATTATAAATATACGATAAATGTATTTCTATCAATGTTATGATTAAACTTAATTGAAGGTATAAGTATAATCTTCCGTTATCATAATTTTGTAATTATATATATATATACTAGTCTATAACCTGTGCAAGGCACGGGCTATCAAAAAGGTTATTTTAAAATATGACAAATTAAAAATAACAATTGGAATAGAAAATAATAAATAAAGAATTAAATTTAATTCGATATGTATTATAGGTTGTATGTATTAAGAACGGGTTAAAAGAGAGTTCATATGTGCTGAAAATATTATTCTACTATTAATTTTATTTTTTTATTTATTAACTAGAATAAATAACTAAAAATCAAAAACCAAAATTTTCAATTTTTCGGTTATTGCGATGCACATTGTTTTTAACAGTTATAATTTTATTATGTACATTTTAATATTTTATTAATTATATTTATTAAAAGAATAAGTAGGCATGTTAACATAGGTAAATGTTTTTAAATAATTAAAATAGGTTTTAAAATAAATAAGTAAGATTTGACCGTAATAATTTTGAAAAATGAGAGATTTTAATAAGGACAAATAGAAAAATATGTTTTAACTGAAAAAGGTAATTGCCCATTATATTTTTAAAAAATGAGTGGATTTTTTTTAGAAAAAATAGAAAAAATGTGTTTTAATTATAAAAGACAATTAGCTTGTTACTATTTTTATATTATTAAATTATTTTTTAATTTATGTTTTAATATTTTATTAATTGTATTTCTTAAAAAAATAAGTAGGCATGTTAAAATAGGTAAACTTTTTTAGATAATTAAAATTAATAAAATATATTTTAAAATAAATAAGTAAGGGTTACCCGTGATATTTTTGAAAAATTAGAGATTTTAGCAAGGATAAATAGAAAAGGTAATTTGTTTTAATTGAAAAAGATAATTGCCCGATATTTTTGGAAAATGAATATATTTTGTTAAAAAAAATAGAAAAATGTGTTTTAATTATAAAAGACAATCATCTATTTACTATTTTTATATTATTAAAATAATTTAATAATAAGAACAAATAGAAAAAATAACATGTTTTAATTTTAAAAAGTAACTGTCCGTGTATTTTTAGAAATGTTAAAATTATATTAATTGTATTTCCTAAAAAAATATGTTTCCATGTTAAAACAGGTAAACTTTTTTAAATAATTAAAAGCATTAAAATATGTTTTAAAATAAATAAGTAAGAGTTGCACCTGATATTTTTGAAAACAGAGATTTTAATGAGAACAAATATAAAAAATAATATGTTTTAATTTAAAGGTAATTGTCCGTGATATTTTTTGAAAAGAAGTAGATTTTGTAATAAAAAATGTTTTAATTATAAAAGGCAATTAGTTAGTTACTATTTTTATATTGTTTTATTATTTATTAAATAGAATAAATGACCGAAAACCGAAAACCAAAACTTTCAATGTTTCGGCTTTAATAATAATAGCTTAAAACCCGTGCGATGCACGAATTGTTTTTAATAGTTGTTATTTTGTTATTTATATTTTAATATTTTCTTAACTACATTTGTTAAAATAAATAAATAAATTGGCATGTTAAAATACGTAAACTTTTTAAAATAATTAAAATATGTTTTAAAATAAATAAATAAGGGTTTGCCCGTGATATTTTTGGAAAATAAGAGGTTGTAGTAATGAAAAAAAAACATATTTTAGTTAAAAAAAGTAATTGTCCGTGATATTTTTGGGAAATTAGGAGATTTTGTTAGAAAAAGTAATTGAATATAAATAGTTAATGTTATTGATTATATTTTTTTATAAATAGACATGTTAAAATAGGTAAACTTTTTTAAATAATTAAAAGCATTAAAATAGGTTTTAAAATAAATAAATAATGGGTTGTCTATGATATTTTTGGAAAAAGAGGAGTATCACTAAGGAAAAATTGAAAAAAATAACATGTTTTAGTTGAAAAGATAACTGTCCGTGATATTTTTGGAAAACAAAATAATTTTATTAGAGAAAATAAAAAAAAGTAATGTGTATTAGCTGAAAAAGGTAATTGTTTATAAATAGGTAATGTTAGTATTTAATTATATTTTTTATAGATAAGTAAGGGTAATTAAGTAAAATCACACCGACCAAAATTTTATTGTTTCGTCTATTATATAATAGTATAAACTAACTTAAAACCCGTGCGATGCACGAATTGTTTTAATAAATATTATTTTATTTTTAAATTTTA
This sequence comes from Heracleum sosnowskyi, assembly GCA_030848705.1. Lineage (NCBI taxonomy): Eukaryota > Viridiplantae > Streptophyta > Magnoliopsida > Apiales > Apiaceae > Heracleum > Heracleum sosnowskyi. The sequence goes on from CM061245.1 coordinate 25,073,936, forward strand.
TTATTTTATTAATTGCATTTGTTAAAAAAAATAAGCATGTTAAAATATGTAAACTTTTTTATATAATTAAACATTTTAAAAAATATTTTAAAATAAGTAAGGGTTTGCCACGTGATATTTTTAGAAAAAGAGTTATTTTAGTAAGAAAAAATAAAAAAGATAACATATTTTAGTTGAAAAGGATAATTTTTCGTGATATTTTTGCAAAAGGAGGAGATTTTATTAGAAAAAATAGAAATTAAGTTTTAATATTTTATTAATTATATTTGTTAGATAAATAAGTAGGCATGTTAAAATAGTATTAAAATAGGTTTTAAAATAAATAAGTAAGAGTTTTAAATAATTTAAAACATTAAAATAGATTTTAAAATAAATAAGTAACGGTTTGTATAAATATGTAAGGGGTTGCATATGATATTTTTGGAAAATAGAAGGGTTTTAGTAAGAAAAAGTAGAAAAAAAACATGTTTTAGTTAAAAAAATGTAATTAGCCGTGATATTTTTGTAAAAGGAGGATATTTTATTGGAAAAAAAAATGTATTTTAGCTGAAAAGTTAATTGATTATAAATAAATACTATTAGTGTTTAATGATATTTTTTTATAAATAAATAAAGATAATCAGATAAAAACTTACCGACTAACCAAATTTTTAATGTTTATTGATAAATAGTATATATATTAGATTTAAAATTATTATTTTATTTATTAAAGTGCTACATCTTATTACATAATTACTTTTTACATCCAAGGAATATAAAATTTATGTTTCACCAAACTCTTTCCTAACATTACTAAAACAATTTTATAACACTCCTAATTTAAGAAATGATGCAATAAATTAAAAAAATTAAAATATGTATGTAAGAACTTTTGAATAAACACCAAAATTACAACAATTATATACTTTTCATTTTTTTTTCTTGATATCATAAATGAATTTTTAAGATTTTGTGGTTAAAGAGAAAAAACCCCACGGGTGTCCTCACTATTTACTCTCCCTACAGTCCCACTATATACACACAAAATTTGTGCTTGATTTGTATGTATCAACAACCACAACACAAGAAACATGTCTGCAATTCAGAGAAGCCAAGTAAATTTTTATGCATTCATTCACTATTAATTCTTTTATTATTTATTATACACACATATATTAATTTTGGTTTATGTATTTGAATATTTTGTCAGCTGGATCTATTGGAGTTCATAGATTGGACAGGGATTGAGTGTTTGAATCAGAACCCTAGTCACCCTTTTGGCAATGCTCTCAAACAGGTATACATTTGATTTTTATATGTATGTATGTATGTCTTTTTTTATATATATTAGAATTGGGCTTTGTTAAAGATACTATTTTTACTGAATTCTTGAATGTTCATAAAGTTGGGGTTTTTAGTTCTTGATATTATTTGAAATTTGTTGATTTTTAGTTATGCGTTTCGGGTTCTTGTGATTGTTTGAAGGTGTTTCTTTTAAGTCACTTCTTGGTGGTGTTTATTTGGATTTTGGAATAATCATTTTTTGTTGTATAAAGGTTTCGTTTTTATTTACTCTTTCATGTTCTGTTTAATTGGGAGTGTTTTTCTTGAATAATCCATTATTGTACTTTAAGTAAATGATTTTGATGACTGGTCGAGGTCGAGACTAAGACGTACTATTAGGATAATGTTTGTGTTAATTCAATTTATAGTTCGTACTTCATAGTATTTCAATTGTACAACAGTGTTCCAATTGTATCAGGTATGCCTTTCAGTTTTCTATGTTTTCTTTTTAGCTGGATAAATGTAGTTGAGGGGTGGTACTAAAAGCTCGGGAAGTAAGATATTTATATATTCTGTTCAACAGCATCTGTCCTGCAATTCTAATACCCTTGATGTAGTGTATGTCACAAAGATGAAAAAACAGAGTCCTTAGGGTTGATTTATATGGAGACCTTGGAGACTATATATGTTCAGCAAGGAGAACATTGCAGAACATATTTGGTCTCCGAGGTCATCAATAAAACAATGGTCTCCATAGATTTCTTTTATCCCAGAGTAACATGTATATGCATGTTTTTTTAATCCCAGAGTAACATGTATATGTATGTAAAAATAAGAAACTACCAGCTTAGGACCTATCATATTCAAATTGTTTACATGCATATAATTCTCAGACGATGAAGTTACATGGAGCTGTTTTCAGTCTGTTACTCTGTTTTGGGGTGGGGGGATTCCATTCTGGATCTACTGTTTTAACTGCATATAGTCAACCTGTTCTCATGATTATGCACTTGTGAGAAGAAGGATCCCTTTTGCTCAGGTGAAAATCATGCCTCAGTAGTGCAGTTATGGCCATGTATACCAATTGTAGACTTCTTTGTTATTAAAGCGAATTAGCATTGAGATTTAAGTGTTTGAATATATGGAATAGTTTTAAGCACATGTGTGTGACTGTGCAGAAGATTTTATTTCTAGTTCTTTTTGGAGAAGATAGTAAAAAACGAAGGGCTCAATGTGACTACATGGCCCTGTTGGTTGAAATCCTCTTGACCAGACCCAAGTGGGAAATATCAGTTGCTCTGCAAGACCTAGAATTTCTTACCATAATTTTACAAAGATGATGGCAGAGACTAGACAGCGAAAGGAAGAGAAGAATATATATAGAGAAAGAGAGGATTGCTTACTTTGAGATAGGTAGCCTTGTGCTTTGCTAAAAGAGTCACCTCCAGATGGCCGACTTGCTTTCACTTAGTAGTCACTATTCTTCATTTCTTTCTTTTTTCTCCTACGAGACTCAGTACAGTATAGCTATATTAATGATTCTTGTCCTCAAATTTAGGTACGTAACCTCTTCAATAGTTATACTGCATGGATCACCAACAATATGTGATCTTTACTTTTACATCTTATTACAGTATTGTATCTAGTAAACCTAGAAATAATATTTTAAACTTATATGGTGAAAACCGGATTTGCTCATGATGTCATATTTACATCTGAATTCAGAAAGAGAAATGAAAAGAACGGAAATGCTAGAGCAGGACGATGTCGATTTGTATTTTTTATAAAATCAAGGTGATGCCGTCTTGTGCGTGTCAGCTCACACTTGCCCAAGTGCTCAAGCGTGCAACTGCATCTTCAATTCTTCATATATAGCTAACAGGATACTTAATTATATGATATATATATATATATATGTATGTATATGCTTGTGTTTCATTATTACAATTATATATTAGGTAATTATATCCATAAAGTAATAATAGCAACTTGTTTGTATATGCGTTTATGGTTTGTGCCCACCATGACTTGGCATGACACCACGATTACTATAATATCTACTACTTATATTTATCATTCAAAGATCGATTATGTGTAGTTATCCTATTTTATTATTGTACCATCTTTACGAGTTTATCGATATTTGAGAGGGAAGAACTAACCAAAGCCTACCTACTATAATGCTCTACTAGTAAGAATTAAGCAGCTAATCTGTTTCTCATTATTTAAATTTTTTAGCAAAGAAGTTATCTCAATATCACTAGTTCCACGTTACTGTTACGTTTGTGTAGTCTTCAATATAGGATCCAGGCCCAAGTGGCAGTTTGACCCAGTTTCTTACTCTTGTGATTGTAAAAACCCTACTAGAGAGATCATGCAGCTTGTGTAGAAAGAAACCCACTTAGCTCTTTGTTTTTGGGTGATTGTTGTCGTTCTTTATTACTGCTTTGTTTCGTGTCTCTTGTGATATCCTCAACAGTTGCATGTTTTTCTAAGCGATTATTAGTATACAATTGTATGCATTTAATAGTAATTACCTGTACCAACGTTTTATTAATTGAGTGCGAAACCTTAATGAAAGAGGCAAGCAAATAAGGTCTATTCCAAAGAGATAGAAGGGAATTACATGTAGTCTTTTATGCATCACTTTGGACGAGTTATGCCTTGTCTCATTGTCTGGTTCGAAGATCTTAAATTGGTGCAAGACATATCTCATATCTCATAAATCATAATTATATAATGTAATTTATACTTGAGTATGGAGCTAATATAAGGTTGGCCGAAGTATTAAAAACAAGTAAATTTTGTTGAGGGGTTCTTTCCGTCTTGAAATAAATTGAGAGAAGAAAAGAGTAAAGGTGTAAGAGCTGTTGCTGTACGTGCAATTTATTTCAACTGAAATGAGAAGCACATTGCTTTTTAATTATTGACCGACCATTTTATTATAGGTCACTCCATGTGTCAATAAAGAAGACAAAATACTAAATCTAGCTGAATAACACATTTTAATCTTACTATATGTTTACTTGCTTTACTACTTTTTCTTGTCCTTTCTATTATGTGAGGTTACTCTGTCCAAGTACTTGAGCGATTTTTGCTTTGGAATCTTCTATCAAGAATAGCAATATATTTCTGCAGCTTTGTGTGAGACTTGTAGGAAATAATTTCTGAATGATTTTATTTGTCCAGTTTGTTTACTTTATGAATGCAATTTACTAGAACGAAACAAAGTCTGCCATCAAATGCAAGCTAATGTAGAAATGACTAAGTTAATACACTGCACTTGAAATCGTGCATCATTAAAGATTGGATTCATAATAGAGAATTAAGCTTTCAATAAGAATTGTTTTAAACAGATTATAACAAAAATTATCTATTGCATATCTTGCTAATTTTTTGTCAGGAATTACTAGTTTGTTGCGCTACTTTTCATCCACAATATAATTATTGGGATTTTATTTATTCCCATTATTTTGTTATGTGTTATCTTTCTCACATTTATAATCTTGCATATTTCGATAATAGTAGAGATTAATTATGTATCTGTTGGTCCATTAGGGTTATAGAGAAGATGCTGGTTTGTTTCTAGAGAGTGATGCAGATGAGCAACTCTTAATATATATACCTTTTACCCAAGTAATCAAGCTTCACTCGATGGTTCTGGAAGGACCAGAGGAAGAAGGTAATTCTTTTCGCAGATTTTATCATTAGCAGTTTTCTTGGTTTACTGGCTATAATAGGAAAGAAGTGAAATCAATTTCTAACAAAACCATTCAGATAAAACTCATGGTTAGTACCATTGTTATATACAATGGCGTAATTTCGCTTGATATCTTTCATTTCAAGCTTTTTATTACAATTTGTTTTCTACTATCTTTCATATTCCAAGCTATATAATTATTACAATTTGCTTTATGAGTACAGTCCGTGTTCTGTAATATGAAGCCATATATTACAATATGTTTTTTTACTACTGTCATATACTTTATGGTTTTCTAAAAAGAAGGTACTCCAATGACTAACGAGTACATGAAACTATTTCTGATTTTCATGTAGGAGTTAATGCTCGATTAACTGTTATTAGTTTATAGTTATTTCACACATCTGTTGAACTAGTGACGCTCAACTTGGGTCCTAGTATCTTGTAAATGACAAAACACAATTGTGGATTCTAAATTATTTAAGAAGATAATACCACCTTCCAACTTTTCTGATATCAACGATGCTGTAGCAATACCTATTATCTACTATAAAAAAAAATTAAATTACTGTATAAGTAAATTGGTATGTGAACTTGTAAGCATAAATGACTGAATAATCGAACTTCTGAATAATTTTTAGTTGAAGTTAAATTCAGAACTCGTAAAAAAAAGGTTAAGATGTGGGGGAAAATGTTATATTGTTGTAGCGTTTATGTAGTACCTGCAAATTATTACAGGCCTACGTTTCTTCTAGTGAATGCTTTCTAATATATCTTGTTCACTTTCATCCTCCATTTTTCATTTATGATATTGAAAACTTATTGTTGTGATCCTCAAGTTATAAAGTTCAGAATAAATTATATATTTACAGTTACATGAGTATGCACCTGAACCTGAATTTTTTGCACCATAGCTGATATTTTTCAAGTAAATTATCTCTACCATAAATCAGAAAGTTACTCTGGTTATGATTAGTAGGACCAGAGTAACCACATATTGACACATGACATTGTTTTTTAAATAGAAATTTAGTGACCTTTTGTTTGTTAAATACAGAAGTCTTTTAGGATAAAAGTATTAATTTATAAATAATTATTATTTTCAGAACCAGCTCTTATAAATCTTTGCAACACCTCATTTGTCAGTGGATCAGAACTTGTTAGATAGGAACAAGTACCTATACATAATAAGCGTAAGAGGATAATATCAAAGTACTAGGTTGAGGGTTCTATACTTATTAACAACAAATTTAAATCTAATATTTAGTACTCCAAAGACATGAACAAAGTTTTAAAGGTTCAAATCATATCAAAAACGTATTAACATAAAAGAATTATATTATCAACTCCAAGAGTTTAAATTTCGAATCGTATCAAGTTAATAACTATACATAAGAGAACCCTGCTTTGCGCGCCATAGAAACTATTAGTACATACTAAACCGTAGAAGACCTTTATATAACCTTAATTCTAGTGATACTACTTTTAAAATGTACTCCTCTATTCTTAAAAATCTGCCTTTTGACTTTTTGGCACGCACTTTAAAGTGCTTTGACCAGGTATTTAGAAATATTATTTTTTTATATTTTGTTTGTCAATCAAAATATTGATTTAATATTTTTATATTATAAAAAGAAAATTTAAAAAGAAATATATGTAACTATGTGGTCAAAGCACTTTAAAGTGCGTGCCAAAAAGTCAAAAGGAAGATACTCAAGAACAGAGGGAGTAACATTTTTCTACTTTAAAGGTCAATGTAAGCATTTCTGAATTATCATTGACGCGAATTTAAATTTTAGGTAAAGTAGTATAATGTATCATACTAAATGCACCACTAGGTTTATTCTTTTCAAAGGTAACCAAACACATAAATTCAAATTTGGTATATTGGCAGAATTGTTTAATTCTATATTAATGCGGGAGTATCACACGAGTGCACTCTTGAAATATAACTAGAATATTATGAAAGTTACAGAATCATCTTATGTACCTAAATATCACTCAGGAGGCTAGGACCATGTACTTTCAGAATACAATATGGTTTTCTCTTAAATTGTTTTACATCTTTGACTGATTTTGCGCTCAAAGCTCTAACCAAAATTCAATTTGTAGGTCCAAAAACAGTAAAACTTTATTCCAATAAGGAGCATATGGGGTTCAGGTAATGTTCCAGAGTATAGTGTATTCGACTTTCCATTGCAATCTTAGGATAATCTTCCTCCATATACCATACAGATGTTCTAATTGTTTATCACAAATATTGGCAGCAATGTTAATGACTATCCACCAAGTGACACAACTGTTTTATCCTCGGATAACAATCAGGTAAGAAATATAGTGCTGAAGCATGATTCTGATGCCAGGCAGTTGCCTCTTGTAAGAATTACAAGCACGAAACTATGTATTAAAAAATCTCACACTTAATTGTTTTATAGGGACTACCGATTGCCGTAAAGTATGTCAAGTTTCAAAATGTTCGAAGGTATAGTCTGTTGAATGTTATTGTCCTTTTACTTTTGATTGATCTACATTATGTTAGCACGTGGTATGTATCATCTTATTGATCTGTGGAGCAGTTTGACCATTTTTATCGAGGATAATCAATCCGGGTCCGAGATTACGAAAGTGAAAAAGATTGGCTTGTATGGAACTACGTAAGTTTCTTATTACACACCGTTTTGCATTTGACGTATTACCTGTAAGATGTTTCATATATTCTTTTTTTCATCAAGTGATTTAAGTATCTCGGGTCTACATTATTGTAATCTAAAACGATGGTCTCGACTTAGGTGATAGTTACGGATTCGTTCAGAAAGGAGTTGGGAAGTAGAAAGAACAAGATGAACTAAATAGGATACTTTAGTGGAAAACAGGTTAAAATTTAGAAGCATGGATATCAAACTATATATAAATAACTTGGCAAAATTAAATAGATTATAAATGCCTAAACAGATGATTAGCAAATGAAATATCAGTTTTCTTTTCTTTCAGATGATTTATAAGCTAAAGCTGACTATACAACTAAAAAAACAATACCCTCTTAGTAACCAACATCATTGTCATGTCGCTCGGCAGTCGACTAAGCGGTAGGGAGGTCATAGATTCGACATTTTCCAACCGGTGTAAACATCCATGCCCTCAATAGTGGACACTTATTATTTTTTGTCTTAAGATAATCAAGGTAGCATCTGCCATAATGTTTTCCTGTTTCTCTTTGAAAGTTATGGCACATTAAAAGCCCATAATATATCATGGCTATTTTCTCATTATAATCTTCCAATAGAATACTAAGTTCCAGTATAAAAAATGTTTTATCATTTTCTTGTTTGACAAAATATCTTGTATCATTTCTGCATGTATTTGCATTTCATGTTACTCAAATATACAAGTCGTTCTGTAACTAGTTTGTAATGTGTGCTGATAATGGCCTCGTGTTTCTATCACAGTGTGGAAACTACGGATATGAAAAGTTTGAAGAAAATAGAAGATCATTGATTCCGTAACGAGCCAAGAAAGGACAAGTGCATCAACATCAGTCAGAAACCAAATATCTTGTCTTCCGCCATTTTGCAAAATTTAGATCTAAATTCAAAGTGAATATGTTATAATTTTGCCGTTTTTGAACCCTCTATCTTTAGGATTGTACTAGTAGCACTCGGAAATTGTTCATGCTGACTTGTTCTTCATACATAAACATTTAGAACTGTTTAGGCAAGCTTTTTCTTTTATATTTTTTAATAATGAAAACCTAAATCTTTACTGGTGCAATTTCTTTGGGATGTGCAAGACCTTGTTGCTTGTTGCATCAGCACTTCTCCTTATAAGTTATAAGTTGTTGGCCAGGGTGCTTTTAATATATAAATATTAAATAAATTAAAATGCCTTCCAGGGTGCTTTTAAGTTTTAATATATAAATATTAAATAAATTAAAATGCCTTTCAGATATACCAATGTATTCACATTATTCAATTATTATTTTATTCTTTCACTATGTAATAAATAATAAAGAATTGATTGAGACGCCAGCTATGGGCGTGCCCACCATGGTAGAGAAGAAGAATAAATGTGGCAGGGCTCGACAGAAAACAAAATGATACAAAGCATAATAATATTATGGGTCTTGCTCTAATGAGAACCTAAATTAAAATGAGAACTGAGATCTAATCTTAACCATTTATTTCTTATACATACATAAAATTTACACCATTCAAATCTTAAATATTTTATTTTTTATCTTCTGCCACATTGATTTAAGAGTAATGCTAGAGGTACCGAATTCGGTACCGAATTTTGGTACCAAATGATGTGGCATCGGTGATGTGGAAGTTTGGGATGATTTTATTGGGGAACTTAATGTGAATGCAAGGGGGTCCACTATTATTAATTGAGTTGTAACCAACCAGAACATGACATGTGACATTTGAGATCCATTTTGGGATCCAATTTAGTACCCCTAGCATTATTCTTGATTTAATTCAGCTCTTCATCTTACATCGTCAGCTCCTTCCCACTTCTTTTCACCAACTGTAGCCACCACCTACCTCCGACCACAAGCTCAGGTAACCAACTCCGATCACCTATTAATCACTAAAACCTCCACAAAATCACCATAATACCTACGACCACAAACTCCGGTGACGAACTCCGATCACCTATTAATCACCAACACCTTCACAAAATCACCATAATAAAACGTAATTAATCACCTATTTATCTCCGGCTACCACTTTCGACCATCTGAAAATCACCACCGTATTAACGAAAATCACCAAATACCGTCATTATAATCACCATAACGTTATCACTAATCACCGTCGTTATCATCACACTGCCACTACCATCAAATCACCACCACCATCACCACCACCACTACCATCACCATCACCTCAATTAACATTCAAGAAACCTGTTTAACAAACTTAAAAACACCAAAGCTTAACAAATACGAATAAAAGATTCAACATAAAATCACCAAAACTCCTAAATATTCTCTAAATCTGTCATCACTATAGTTGTCATTACACCTCTACCGCCGACGTAATCACCTACCGTCGACGTAATCACTGATTAATGTCGTATTCAATTATGATTTCAGATCTAGTAATGAAATCGGAGAACACGTTATACAAATCACAAAAAGAGAAAATCGTATATATGTATATGTATGTGTATGCACTGTAAGGATGTGAGTTGAGGTTATAGATTATTTTGAATTAACTTAAAGAGATGGAAGGTAAATGACGGTGACCGGAATAAAAATATAGATGAGTCTAGAAGATAGACAATGGTTAAGAGGGAGAGGGAAATGAATGGGAATGAATAAATGTACGGGGGAGATTAAAAGAATATTATAAATTGAATGGATGAGATTAGATCTCAGTTCTCATTATAATACGAGGTTCTCATTTGAGCACAAGCCATAATATTATATACTCTGGTCAGTTTTAAAAATCAAGAAAAAGATTAAAATTTAGAATATTAACATATATAACCATATATTTATAACTATCTGACAAAATTGTAGGTGGAAAAAAGGGTATTGGCCCTATATGGCACAATTTTAAAAATTAATGTCTCAAATAACACAATTTGAAAAGATGGACCTCACCAGCACAGTAAGAGCATCTCCGGGGTTCTGTATCTTGATTATGTAAAATAGCGATTTTGTAAATTTTGTTGAACCTGTAAGCTAACTTACTCCAATATTATTATGTAAAATGATTGGCTATATACTAGAAATACATATAAATGATGATGTCATGATGATATGTTCATTTTAGAGCTTTTGTAAAAAAATTTAAATATTGGCTATAAATAGCCAACTTCAAACAAATTATTTAAATTTTTAGACAAGGGGAAAGAAGGTTGGAGATGAGTAAATTAAAAACTTTTAGGTAAAATTAATGACATATCATTTTTTTAGTCAAGGGGAATGTAGCATTGGAGATGCTCTAAGACGCTAATGTGTCTAGCGTTTTTACCTTTTTTAAGAAAATGAACTATAAACGCAACATCGTTTAGCGTTTTCAGTTGTTAAAACAATACATAAAAATGCGTGTCCGGTAAACGTCACATCATGTAACGTTTTTCTTTATTTAAAAACAAATTGAGTGTTTTAGCCTAAACAAATTGAGTGTTTCAACTAAACATATGTTATTATCATATATTTATGCAAATATATTTAAAATGTTATATAATTGTAATAAATAATATTTTGAAGGTTTAAATTTTCAATTAGAGATCAATTTAAGAGAAAAAATTAAGAGAATTTACGATTTAGGCATCTAAAATTATAATTATATGTACAAAAATAATGTTTTTTTCTATTGCTTAATCAAGTTTCTACTTTTTAATTTTTTAATTATTTTTTTAAATTGTAACTATTTTTTAATAATTAGCCTGATTTTTGATCGATTAATCCGATTTTTGACCGATTCAGCCGATTTTTGACCGTTTTTCCGAAAAAATGATTAATTCACCGATTTTCACTTAATCAGTTTGGTGACCCGCCGTCTAGCGATTAATCGACGACTTTTAGAACACTGGTTTTAGGATATAAGCCCATGCACGTGGGTGGGTTGTATCTTTTGCAGGAAAGAAAGGAACGCATGTGGCCGGGGTCCACCATCTGTTTTCCTTAAAAAAAATCACTGGTAGTGTATCAGAAATAAGAATGATTGAACATAGGTGAGCTCACACCACTTGATTATGGAAAGGTAAAATCTAACTTAAGCATTTTTATATATATTGATTTGTGCGGTGCGAGCCTGGCCAGCTCGCACCATGGGTGAAGCCCAAAATATGGAAAATCCTTTTTATGGAATAGATGTTTCTTGGTTGACACATGACATACCTATAATCATGGAAAGAAATGCGGAGGTTCCGCGAGATTGTAGGAAAACGTGTGAAAACCGGACTATTTATGGGAACATGATGTGGATAGATAAATCCGGACTATTTATGGGAACGTGATGTGGATGGATAAACCCTGACTATTTATGGGCTTCGACTGAATGAGCTTATCCAATGGCTTGTTTTCCAAGAACTACGTGAGGCTTGATCCCTATATAAAGGGGTACGTAGGCACCTTGTATGATACATAATTGACACTCGGTAAAGAGCAAGAGAAATAACTCATTCTCTATTAAATTTCTGAGGAGTCATCATACAAGTCCAGCCACCACTTACCATAAACCTCCAAAACACTGTTATACGAAATTCTCCTTATAACAATTGGCGCTAGAAGGAGGGGCACACTACATCTTAAGGAGAAGGATGTCGAAGAACAATAAGCACAGTGATAAGGAGATTGAGCACAAGAAGGACGCCACACCACAAGGAGCAAAGACGGATCCACCACCCCACGGAGAGGGATGACCAAGTAAAACCACCCCTGTCACACCTCAAGTCGCCCCAGTTACACTTGACGGCAAGAAGATCCTGGATTACCTCGAGGGGATCGAGCACCAATTCGAGACTATGAACACTCGGCTAGCTAAGGTCGAACATAATTCAATTAAGAATGCGAAGAGGAAGGCTCGAAGACTCAAGATCACTCGGCAAAAGAAAGATCAACCCCTTAAGAAACTCATACACGAGTTCGACGAGGTAGCTGATGGGCTAAAGAAGACTGGGCCTCTTGAGACAGACGAGATATCTCCAAGCCAGGAGGAGCGAGGCAGCCAGGCTTCGAGTGAGCCGCGGCATGAGCTAGCTTCGTCCGAGGCTAGATCCACTAGTGTTTTAGATCGGATTGGAAAAAAGTTAACCGAACACGATATAAGGATTAGGTTGGAAAAATCTAAGACGCGGAAGGAGGCGCCAGATAGGACTCCACCTCGAACAGAACGAAAGGAGAGGACTCCACCTCGAACAGAACGAAGGAATAGGACTCCACCTCTAACCGAACGAAGGGAGATGACTCCACCTCAAACTCATAGAAGGGAGCGTAGGGAGAGGACTCCCTCTCACCATTCGAGCCGCCACAATGAAGAAAGGTCCGACGAAAGGATTGGAGACTTGAGGGTTGGTGACTTAAGGCGCCTGATGGTGCAAATGGAAGACGAGAAGAAGGCGATACCCCCTGTGTTAGATCAGGATTCAATGATCGTCAGGATCTAGACTCAACTGATCAGGATTGCTGACGTCATCAGTATTGCATGGTCATCAGTATTTGCTCAAGCGTCAGTATCAGGATTATCATCAGGATGCATATCAGGACTGGGATCAGGATTGATCATCAGGACTAGAAGCTGATCAGGATTTCTACTTAGAATTATATTTGGAGTCTAGTTAAATAAGGAAGATTATTTTGTCGGTTCCTTATTTATAGTAATGTAGCTATCGATTTAGGATATGTTTCAATCTTTGTAATTGATTAGGACTTATCTTGTAATTGACAGAGAAGCTGTGTAGTATATAAACACAGTTTAGGTTTCGATTTATATCGATCACACACACGAGTATTTTTGTAACCTTGAAGCTCTTAAGAACTCAGAATTTCTTGAGAGAATTTTGTAACAGTTTTATAACAGATTTAATAAAACTGTTATTATTCATATTTGTGTTTATTAAAGTCGAGAATCTTATACAATTGTATTCAACCCCCCTTCTACAATTGTTATTTACTGGGCAACAATTGGTATCAGAGCAAATTGATTTGAATTTAAATCAGATACGATCTAAAGATGTCGGCATTCAAATATGAAAGCATCAAAATTCCCATGCTGAAGAAAAACGAGTATCCTACATGGAAGGTGAAGATGCTGATGTACCTGGAAGTAACAGATCCTGATTGTTTAGACAGAGTTCGTGATGGACCATACATCCCTACGAGAATAGTTGCACGTATAGATACTGTACCTGAACACTATGAGATGAAACCAAAAAGTGAGTGGTCACCAGAAGAAAAGGCTCGTGTTCTCAGGGATGCAAAGGTAAAGAATATTTTACATAATAGTCTTGATGCTGTCATGTCAAACAGAGTGATAGCATGCAAAACTGCAAAAGAAATTTGGGATACTTTGGAAACTCAATGCCAAGGATCTGCATCTGTCAAGAAAAACAGAAGGGCTCTACTAATACAAGAATATGAACAATTTGATGCTAAACCTGAAGAGAGCCTTACTGATCTATATGATAGATTCCTGACACTTCTGAATAATCTATCTCTAGTTGGCAAAGAGTATGTAACTGAAGACTCTAACACCAAATTTCTGAGGGCTTTACCAGAAGAATGGGATACACAAACATCAATCATTAGACATCAGTATGATCTAAACACTGTGTCACTTGATGAAGTCTATGGGATGCTGAGAACAACAAAGGAAGAATAAGAAAAGCAGTAAGGCAAAGTCTATTGCCTTGAAAGTAGAGGCTAAATCAAAAGGAAAAGCTGTGGAGGTCTCAAGAAAGAAATCAAGAATTGTTGAGTCAGATCCTGATGACTCATCATCAGATACTGATGGCACTCCTGATGCCAATACTGATGATGATTCTTCTGACTCAGACATGAAAGAGATGACTGCTATGATAGTCAGAGGCTTCAAAAAGATGAAGTTCAGGAAGGCTAGAAGACAAGGCAACTTTCAGAAAAAGATCTTCAATGCTGATAAAGACAAGTACAACAAAAAGGACAGCAAGAGTGGCAAATTTGACAAGTCAAAGGTTAGATGCTACAAGTGTAATGGAATGGGGCACTTTGCAACTGAGTGCAAGAAGGCTAAAGCACTTCTCACTTCAAGCAAAGATTGGATGGACTCCTCCTCAGAATCTGACACTGAGGTGGTCAACTATGCCCTAATGGCCAATACTGTTGAATCTGCTGTTCCTGATGATAAGGTACCAAATACTGTCTTTGATTTTGATACTGATGATGCTTCTGAGTTAAGACGTTTTCTAAAGTCATTTCATATTAGCTTTAGAAGTCAAACTGCTGAAAATACTAGAATCTTATCTGAGATGTCTGAACTTAGGAAAAGGAATGAGCATCTAGAAGCTGAATTTTCTTTTATGCAAGAAGTACAGAAAGAATGTGAAAATGCTAAACACATGCACTTAGAGATGAAATTTAAATGTACTGCTCTTGAAAAGGAACTTGAATATGCTAATGAGAAAATCAGAACCTGGACAGACTCAGGTAGAAAATTTCATGAGATTAATACCTCTAAGAATTGGAAAGAGTGTCTAGGGTATAAGCCAGATGAAGATAAGAAATTAAAAGAGAAAATTGTTGTTGATGAGACAGTTAGCCCAAAAACCTATAGACATGTTATAGATAAAACAAAATCTAAGATTACTCCTGTTAATTTTGTTTTTGGTAAGGATTCCAATTCAACTTTTGAAAAGGGATCTACTTCTGTTCAAAGTGTTAAACTTGTTAAGTCTAAACCTGTCTTAAGTAAAGTTACTAAAATTTAGGTTTACTGTCTCAGAAACAACTCAAGGATAGAATCTGTGAGGTTACAGATAAGAAGAAGGAAACTACTGTCAAAAGAAACAGGAATGGTAAAGTTGGGATAAATAAAGAAAATGGTTATAAATATGTCCCAAATGCTCCTAGAAAATGTTGCTTTACATGTGGTAACTCTAATCATCTTGCTATTGATTGCAGGAAGAGTAAAAAGAAGGTTACTGAAATTCCTAGGTCTGATGTTAGGAATAGATCAATATTTTATAAACCACAAAATTCCTGTTTTCATTGTGGTAGTAAATGGAATTCTATTTATACATGTGAAGAATACCATAATTTGTACTATAACTTTTATGATCCTTTACCTAAATTCAATAAAAGTACAAATTCTGGTAACTCTAAGAATGTCAATGTGAAGCATGCTTTTGTTAATCCTGATACTGACAAAGCAAATCCTGATGGAGTTAATCCTGACAGGACTGCTAAAGTCAAAAAGTCTTCTGCTGCTAAAATTAATAAAATGCATGGAAAAGGAACCCAACAAGTGTGGGTTCCTAAACATTCTAACTAGTGATTTGTTATTCCGATTGCAGGGAAAAAGGAAAAATGTGTTAGTCATGGATAGTGGATGTTCTGTGCACATGACTGGAAACAAAGCCCTGTTATCAGAATATAAAGAAAAAGCTGGCCCAACTGTGTCTTATGGAGATGGCAACATTGGACAAACTTTGGGATATGGCAATATAATCATTGGAAATGTCATCATTGAAAAAGTAGCTCTAGTGAAAGGACTAAAACACAACCTGTTGAGTATTAGTCAAATCACTGATAGAGGTTATCATGTCAACTTCTATTCCACTCATTGTGAAGTAGTCAGCAAGGCATCAGGAAAGGTTGCACTCACTGGCTACAGGCATGGTAACATTTATGAAGCCAACATTCAAGCAAATACTGATGGCTCTCCTACTTGTCTCATCAGTAAGGCATCAGTAGATGAAAAATGGAATTGGCACAAGAAGCTTTCTCATCTCAACTTCAGCAATATTAATGAGTTGGTTAAGAAAGATTTGGTTAGAGGATTGCCTAAAGCTTTGTATACTCCTGATGGACTCTGTGATGCATGTCAGAAAGCAAAACAGAGAAGGACATCATTTAAGAGTAAATCTGAATCCTCTATTGAAGAACCATATCACATGCTACATCTTGATATATTTGGTCCAATCAACATTATGTCCATCAGTAAGAAAAGGTACACTCTTGTAATTGTTGATGAATATTCTAGATTCACCTGGGTGTATTTTTTTCACAGAAAAGATGAAACTCCAGAAATACTGTTGGATCATGTGAGAATGATTGAGACATGTACAAAGTACAAAGTCAAGATTCTGAGAGGTGATAATGGCACTGAATTCAAGAATTCAAAGATGGAAGAGTTCTGCAAATACAAAGGAATTATTCAACAATTCTCTGCTCCTGGCACACCCCAGCAAAATGGAGTAGTAGAAAGGAAAAATAGAACTCTTATTGAAGCTGACAGAACTATGTTGGAAGAAGCTAAATTGCCTACATATTTCTGGGCAGTAGCAGTCAACACAGCATGCTATACTCAAAATCTCACATTGATAAACAGACATGGTGTAACTCCTTATCAAATGCTCAAGGAGAAGAAACCTAGTTTGAAGCATCTCCATGTGTTTGGCTGTAAATGTTTTGTTCTCAGAACTCATCCTGAACAGCTAGGGAAATTTGAAACAAAGGCTGATGAGGGAATTTTTATTGGCTATCTAGCATCAAGAGCCTTTAGAGTTTTCAATTTGAGAACAAGGACTGTCATGGAGTCAATACATGTATCTTTTGATGATAAGAAGATAATTGGATTAAATGAAGACTCACATGATAGATTGATTATTGAAAATGAAGCTACCAAGGAACCTGAAGAACATGAATCAGATACTGACAATTCATCCGATACTGATGGGTCACCAAATCCTGATGACTCACCAAATCCTGATGAAGCACCAAATACTGATGGTACTAATACTGATGATGAAAATAATAGTGGTACATCTAGTAGTGCAAATGTTGAGGGGGAGCAACAACAATCTACTACAAATTCCGAATCAACTCAATCATCAGGACAAAATTCTTCAGATACTGATTCAAGTGACAATCCTGATAACCCATCAGGAGGAAATAGCAACAATTCAGGGGGAGCTTCTTCTGAAGCAAATTCTTCTAATCAAGATAACACCAATCCAGGGGGGAGCATCTACTTCAAGAAATGACTTACCACCAGCAAGGAAATGGACTACAAGCCATACTCCTGATTTGATAATTGGGGATCCTGATGCAGGTGTTCAGACAAGAAGTGCAACTCAGAATGAATGTCTATATAATAACTTTCTATCCAAGGAGGAGCCAAAGAAAGTTGAAGATGCACTTAAGGATGCTGATTGGGTTACTGCAATGCAAGAAGAATTGAATGAATTTGAAAGAAATGAAGTATGGAAACTGGTACCAAGACCAAAGAATAGGTCAATTGTTGGTACAAAGTGGATTTTCAAGAATAAGACCGATTCAGATGGTGTAATAATCAGAAACAAAGCAAGGCTAGTTGCAAAGGGGTATTCTCAACAAGAAGGAATTGATTATGATGAAACTTTTGCTCCTGTTGCAAGGCTAGAAGCCATCAGGATCTTTCTGGCATATGCAGCTCACAAGAAATTCAAGGTTTTCCAGATGGATGTTAAAAGTGCTTTCTTAAATGGTGAACTGGAGGAAGAAGTCTATGTTGAACAACCTCCTGGTTTCATTGATCCAAAATATCCAAATCATGTCTACAGATTGGATAAGGCACTTTATGGACTAAAGCAAGCTCCAAGAGCATGGTATGAAACCCTAGCTCAATTCTTACTGGAAAGTGGATTCAAAAGAGGTACCATTGATAAAACTCTATTTTACTTGAATCATGGTAAGGATTTGCTTTTAGTTCAGATTTATGTTGATGATATCATTTTTGGGTCAACAAACAATAAGCTGTGTGAAAGGTTTTCTAAGCTTATGCAGTCAAGATATCAAATGAGCATGATGGGAGAAATGTGTTACTTTCTTGGTCTTCAAGTTAAACAGACTGATAATGGCATTTTTATCAATCAGTCAAAATATACAAAGAATTTATTAAGAGGTTTAACATGAAAGATTGTGCTCCTGCAACAACTCTCATTGCTACAGCTACCAAACTTGATCTTGATCAAGGTGCTGAGGTAGATGTAACTCACTACAGAGGGATGATTGGCTCTTTATTGTAACACCCCAAATCCGGGGTCAAAGGATTTGGTCGTCACACTGCACCCTTAATCCAAACAACATGTTCAATAATAAATCAACACAATAATAATATCTGTGACCCCAACTCTACCAAGAATCTTTAAAGGTTATAGTGCTAGAAACAAGAATCCAAAATTTCATTACAACAATCTTTCTTCTTTACAACCATTCTCTTTACATAAATTCTAATACACTAGTATAACTTCGATAAGAAGTATACCAGGCAACTAATCTTATACCATACATTATTCAATAGAAAACCTCTATGTACACACCTATCACTAGCTCCAAATGCTCTGGATCAAAACATCTTCGCGCTACTATCCTCTCCCATCTCTGACCGGCTGTACGAACAACTCTCGCCAATGCACCTTCTTACTGGAAGGCTATGGTCCTTAGCTATTTCGTAACGCTGAAACAATACGATTTCCTCCTTATTCTGTCTTATCGCACGATTCTCTACTTCCGTCCTTCTTTGCTTTAACGCTCTTGCGAATACCACTAGTCTGCGTTTACCATTTCGAATCCACGTGCCAGCCTCGATAGTCAAACATGAGACGGTACTTAGTCGTCAACGTATGATTTCACATTCCATAAACGATTGTAACGTAACTTCGACGTACTTACCAATCTTACCGATATCTCCGTTGGAAGAAAATACTTGCACATATCCTCTACGAGTGTTGACATTTCCTTGGTGCTACGTCACCTCACAATTCTCTATTCTGATAACTCTTGGCTCCGTCACATACGCGGTTGCTACGAGTCTGCACTATCGAGATCGTGCCCGCCCAACTATTCACCTCACTAAAATCGAAGGTTGACTGGAGACCGAGCTTGAGATGGAGCGACCGGAGCTTCGATAGAACAGAGGCTGACGGCGGAGAGAAAAACGAGAAGAAGGCGACCGGAGCTTGATGGAGACTGGCGGCGGTGTGCATAGCGGTGACCGCGGTGGCGGCTGGCAGCAGAGACTGGCAGAACTCGCGCGGAAGAAGAAAGAATCGCCAAGTGTTCTGTATTTCTGCACTGTGCAGAGAAGGAGAAATCGGGGGGGGGGGGGGGGTTGTGTTTTCTCTCGAATGTTCTCCTCTATTCTTTTCTTATCTATCTGTATATCTGTATGCATCTGTATTAATATAATGCTGGCGGCTGGTAATAGCCCCAGGGGCGTTTCTGTAAATTGCTAATTCTGAAAACCTTTATTAAACACTTTAAATCACTTTCTAAAATCGAATATAAACCTGAAAATTACAGGAATAAAAAATTTAGAATTTCTAAAATAAATTTATAAAATTACTAACATCCCCATATTTTTAGAATATTTTTAGGATAAAAAATGAATTAACTACGGATTTTACAAGTTTTGATCAATTACTCGCATCATAACTCTTAAATCACTTTAAAATACTTAAACGCCCAAAATAATTCTCCCAAAAATTTTAAAAACTAAATAATATCATAAAGATAATATCACAAAAGATTTCGTGATTTTTACTAACTCCGATGTTTTTATAAAAATTTCAGAAGGTCAATAATGCATGATTTAAATAAATTTAAATCACCAAAAATCCAACTAAAAATACGTGGACACACACACTGGCACACATAGCTCATCATACAACATATAAACATGATACTCCGTATCTTTAACTTATTCAACTCTATTCACATATTCACATACTATTTATTTAAACATTTAAACACATAATACAGCCAATTTGTTTTAATTAATTTAATTACTACTATTCTTTTATTACTCAAATAAATAGGAAATTTGCACTTAAATTTTCCAGATAAATAATCAGCTTTCACAAATATTTTTAAATAAAATATACACATAATACAATTTCTCCATTTTGAGAAATCAATAAATCAATCAAATAATAATAATAAATAAACCCTGAAAATTAGGGTTACTACAATCTACGCACCTTATAAGGATTCCGTCCTCGGAATCAACTGAAGATGTCACTAAGGTTCTTTCTATAACTTTTAACTCTTATTGCATTCTCAATAATACTAATTCTTTACTCTTGGATACTCATTCTTTCTAGTCTGGTATTCTACCAGTTCCTCTACATAAGGCAAACTCGGTTGTACTACTACACGTTACGCGTTACTAGTATTCTAATCGCATCTTGATCCGCTTTCGCTCGTGGTAATTCAATCGCAAATTCTTCGTTCATTAAGGTAGGGTAAATCTCAGTTCACCCTAATGGGATACCTCCCAGATTATTTGGTATAAAAAAATTCATGATATTTTGAAGTGAAAAGATTCTATATCGTAGCAAATGTACCACAATTGGGGTTATCAAATCTGCATATTCCAAAGCAAACATTATTGGTGAAAGAATTACTGAGAGACCAATTTGATCACATGAACTCAATGTTGTGTGTCTTTATTAAGACAATACTAAAGGTAATTATCCTTCTTGTATTTCACAACACACAAGTGACGGCGTCCCATCAGACTTCTATCACACAGACATATAGTCCTTGTGTCCCCTATAAATAGGGTTGTTTATCTCAGTTGGAGTAGAGAAATATGAAAGAAATTTAGAGTCGGAATGACAACCAGGGCCTTTCGATAAGAAATCTCAAATACACACCTTGGATTGAAATTGAATAGATTCCAAAGGTGTTATTTCCAGAAAAGAAGAACAACCACAAAAAGGAAGTATCAACAAGTAGTATTACATCATAACTAGAGTTATCCACCCCTGAAGAATGAAGGAGTTGGAATTTGAATAGCATATTTTCAACAGGCCTCACAAATTTGAAATAGATATCACAACAACCTCTGATGCAATTGCAAACATGATTGGTCAAAAGTATCAAGTATAAAGTCAAAAGGTGGAATATATTCACCAACACAAGTTTCGCTTAAAGGAATGTCAAATATTTCATTAGGATGGGAAGGTATTACCAAGGTCTTCACATATGCCTCCTCCGTCGACTCCTTCGATAGCTCGTTATTCGGTTTCAGCCCTTCTTTTCCACTTCGCAAAGTTATCAGTATCGTACGTCGTCGTCAACTCGTAATAGTCCTTGAAGATTCCGCCGTAGACATCTACAATCGTAAGAAGTTCTATCCAGCTCAGCACAATCATCTAAATCGAATACCTCTTCCTTAACTCACTCAGTGGTACTATATCCGATAGTTCAACACGAACTCTAAATGAGCTCTGACGTTCCTTATATATCTATATACACTCCTTCTCACTCTCGTTTCTAGTCTTACTAAAACCCTTGCTCTGATACCAACCTGTAACGCCCCAAATCCGGGGTCAAAGGATTTGGTCGTCACACTGCACCCTTAATCCAAACAACCTGTTCAATAATAAATCAACACAATAATAATATCTGTGACCCCAACTCTACCAAGAATCTTTAAAGGTTATAGTGCTAGAAACAAGAATCCAAAATTTCATTACAACAATCTTTCTTCTTTACAACCATTCTCTTTACATAAATTCTAATACACTAGTTTAACTTCGATAAGAAGTATACCAGGCAACTAATCTTATACCATACATTATTCAATAGAAAACCTCTATGTACACACCTATCACTAGCTCCAAATTCTCTGGATCAAAACATCTTCGTGCTACTATCCTCTCCCATCTCTGACCGGCTGTACGAACAACTCTCGCCAATGCACCTTCTTACTGGAAGGCTATGGTCCTTAGCTCTTTCGTAACGCTGAAACAATACGATTTCCTCCTTATTCTGTCTTATCGCACGATTCTCTACTTCCGTCCTTCTTTGCTTTAACGCTCTTGCGAATACCACTAGTCTGCTTTTACCATTTCGAATCCACGTGCCAGCCTCGATAGTCAAACATGAGACGGTACTTAGTCGTCAACGTATGATTTCACATTCCATAAACGATTGTAACGTAACTTCGACGTACTTACCAATCTTACCGATATCTCCGTTGGAAGAAAATACTTGAACATATCCTCTACGAGTGTTGACATTCCCTTGGTGCTACGTCACCTCACAATTCTCTATTCTGATAACTCTTGGCTCCGTCACATACGCGGTTGCTACGAGTCTGCACTATCGAGATCGTGCCCGCCCAACTATTCACCTCACTAAAATCGAAGGTTGACTGGAGACCGAGCTTGAGATGGAGCGGCCGGAGCTTCGATAGAACAGAGGCTGACGGCGGAGAGAAAAACGAGAAGAAGGCGACCGGAGCTTGACGGAGACTGGCGGCGGTGTGCATAGCGGTGACCGCGGCGGCGGCTGGCAGCAGAGACCGGCAGAACTCGCGCGGAAGAAGAAAGAATCGCCAAGTGTTCTGTATTTCTGCACTGTGCAGAGAAGGAGAAATCGGGGGGGGGGGGGGGGTTGTGTTTTCTCTCGAATGTTCTCCTCTATTCTTTTCTTATCTATCTGTATATCTGTATGCATCTATATTAATATAATGATGGCGGCTGGTAATAGCCCCAGGGGCGTTTCTGTAAATTGCTAATTCTGAAAACCTTTATTAAACACTTTAAATCACTTTCTAAAATCGAATATAAACCTGAAAATTACAGGAATAAAAACTTTAGAATTTCTAAAATAAATTTATAAAATTACTAACATCCCCATATTTTTAGAATATTTTTAGAATAAAAAATGAATTAACTACGGATTTTACAAGTTTTGATCAATTACTCGCATCATAACTCTTAAATCACTTTAAAATACTTAAACGCCCAAAATAATTCTCCCAAAAATTTTAAAAGCTAAATAATATCATAAAGATAATATCACAAAAGATTTCGTGATTTTTCCTAACTCCGATGTTTTTATAAAAATTTCAGAAGGTCAATAATGCATGATTTAAATAAATTTAAATCACCAAAAATCCAACTAAAAATACGTGGACACACACACTGGCACACATAGCTCATCTTACAACATATAAACACGATACTCCGTATCTTTAACTTATTCAACTCTATTCACATATTCACATACTATTTATTTAAACATTTAAACACATAATGCAGCCAATTTGTTTTAATTAATTTAATTACTACTATTCTTTTATTACTCAAATAAATAGGAAATTTGCACTTAAATTTCCCAGATAAATAATCAGCTTTCACAAATATTTTTAAATAAAATATACACATAATACAATTTCTCCTTTTTGAGAAATCAATAAATCAATCAAATAATAATAATAAATAAACCCTGAAAATTAGGGTTACTACATTTATTGTATCTCACTGCAAGTAGACCAGATATCATGTTTGCAACCTGTCTGTGTGCAAGATTTCAAGCAAAACCTAGGGAACCCCATCTGATTGCAGTTAAAAGAATTTTCAGATATCTCAAAGGCACTCCTTCTCTTGGCCTTTGGTATGCAAGGGAATCAGATTTTGGTTTATATGGTTATTCAGATGCGGATTTTGCAGGATGCAAGATAGACAGGAAAAGTACTTCAGGAAGTTGTCAGTTTTTGGGAGGTAGACTAGTTTCTTGGTTCAGTAAAAAGCAAAAGTCTATTTCCACTTCAACTGCAGAAGCTGAGTACATTGCTGCAGGAAGTTGCTGTGCTCAGATAATGTGGATGAGAAATCAGTTGTTAGATTATGGTCTGTCATACTCAAACACATCAGTATTGCAATGACATGCAATCCAGTTCAACACTCTCTTACTAAACACATCAGTATTAGATATCACTTTGTTCACACAATATCACGCAAGTATACGCGGTCACAAGTAATATAAGAATAAGTAGAGTTCGTTCCCACAGAGACTGTTGGTTACTATAGTTATGCACTTATGCAACAATGTATGGCTATCGTTCAATGCTAAGACAAGTATCCAAGTTGTGTTTTGATTAACTAATTTAACTAAACAAATTACCAAGACTATATTAAACTAAAGATTTCTGTTGATTTACTTATGAGAATAAAACATGGGATCCTAACTTCATTAAATACTTCATTCAGAGTCTTTTGTCTTTAATCAATGCATGTGACAGTTGTGATAACTAATCGGATAACACGAAATCAGTACACGCTACCTTTCAGTATACGTATACCAAACCACTCAACATCCACAAAAGAGATAGAAGTTAAGCAGACACCAATTATGCTTAGACCCTATATGTCTATAAGATTTGAAAACATAACGGTTTAACGAGCAAGTTATCCATTCAGATTACATAGGGCAGGTAAGATGGTTAAAATTACCTACGAATCATGCATGACAAACATACATAAACCTATGCTAGCATGGCAAGTTCTAAACCTCTATATCCACTTTCGCATTCAATAGAGATTAACAAACAACTTAGATGTTAGCTACGCATCCAAGAAGAATAAGCACAACCAAACTAGGATATCAATTAGCCATCACACACACATCTTTAAAACAATTAACTACTAAAATCCATAAATAAATCCGTTAGAATCCCACGACAATGATTAGTTCATAATCGTGGGTTCTGATGAAAGCATGATGAAAAACAATAAATCAATGATGTAAATATGAATAAGAGTTAAAGGTTTAGAGGACAAATCCGGAAGCATCCAAAAGTTACACCAAAATTGAAGAATACAAGAAAAAACTATGTCTAGATCTCCTCGTAGTCACGTTCTTCGTTCTTGGCTCCTCGATCTTGTGCTCCAATATTGAATCTGATCTCTGGTGTGTTGTGATGTATTGTGATGTGTTGATTATGTTCCCCCAAGGTGTGTATTTATAGCTCCAAGTTGTCCCTCTTCCAAGCAATTGCCGTTTTTGAGTTATAATAGAATTACGGCAATTTCCATCTTTGAATGCAATAAGAATTGCATATTCCATGTTTACAACTGATTCTGGAAGTTTCTGGCCGCCCCAAGCAATTACCATAATGATTAGAAGTCGAATTTGTGAAAATTTCCTTATTAAAATCGAATTCTGGCAATTTCTGGCGATTCTGACTTCCTGGGCGGCCGCGCAGAATTCCAGTACAATTCCTGGGCGCCCGCGCAGAACCTTCTGCCTAGAATTATAGAAAATGTTGTCCTCTTCGCGTGAGCTGTAAGATCGTCAGAATCGGACTTGTAGAACTCCAGATATGGCCAAAACAGTGAAGACTGCGCAACCTACCCGGAAAATCCGAATTTTAATCAAATTAACCTCCAACTCTTGGTTCTGCAAAACTTAATGAAAACACATTAAACACACCACATACTTGAGTTCAAGTCATCAATTTAAGCCGATATGAAGCGTTCCAAGTAGATATAAAATCCACTTATCACACCCCCAAACTTAAACCGATGCTTGTCCTCAAGCATAAATAATATAACTATATACAACTAACTAGTACCACTTCCGTAGGTGATCACGGTTGCATTTGGCATATGCAACAAGCCCTTTAAACCCCTAGGCAACCCTAGTGGACGAGTAAGGTCTCGTGAGGGCCTATAGCGAATGTACCCACAAAATCCATCTAACAATGCAACTAACAATGCAAACTATATGAAAGCAACTACATGAAAAAAAATGCAAAGATCCCCTTTAAACTAACCATAACCATTCAATAAGCAAACATCTCAAATCATGCAATAACTTCCAAACAGAGCTCGACTAAATCCCCGTATACTAAAAATACATGAATGGAAACGTGGTGTGTGCGATACTCATCAGATATACTCCTAACACTAGACCAGAAATCATACCCATTCTTCGTCAAGGCAATCACTAGTTTATAAAAAGAATGAATGCTAGAC
This sequence comes from Heracleum sosnowskyi, assembly GCA_030848705.1. Classification (NCBI taxonomy): domain Eukaryota; kingdom Viridiplantae; phylum Streptophyta; class Magnoliopsida; order Apiales; family Apiaceae; genus Heracleum; species Heracleum sosnowskyi. The sequence goes on from CM061245.1 coordinate 25,100,364, forward strand.
ACTTCATAACTCAGAGACATCTCCATCATTATTTAAGTTAGACATGAATTCATGCTTTATTACTAACAACTACAACACATAACAAAACAACATAACAGACGTGTTTATTTGACCGTGCAATGGATGAGACCCCAAAAGGCTTATACAATAATACCCATGTAGCGAGTGTTAGGTCGGCAATCCCAAACCACAAAGGGCTTTAGGTTACCAGGTACAAGTACCCCTCAGACTTAATTACTCGAGTATTAAAGAGCTCACCCTAGTCAATTATACACACTCACACTCTCACAAACACTCATTTTTTTTTTCACACAAGAATGAGTGCGTTTCGCTCCATCTCATTCATCCTAGACTACTCATAAAATATGAGCTGGCTACTAGCCATTTGACGCCTAGCCTTTATTAACAACTAAACACAACTAAAAACACTTAGCATGAAATCCCTGTTTTCCCCCAAACTTATACTTTGGTGCTCCTACGCCATCAAGGGAATAAAGAACATTTTAACTATAAACAAATGATTAAGCCTCAAAACATCCAAACAGGCATGGCCCTAATCTAGCCCAAAAGCAAATGGTGAATTGTGTAAAGATTTTGTTTTCATAACATGCATGTCAATTTCATAAGAACTTAAATCATCCCTCTATTTATGATTACCACAATCAAATCAACATCTACCTACTAAACAGAAATAGCTCGTCCTAAGGGATCATGAAATATGCATGCCATGCAACTAAAATGACACATATAATAAAAACATAAACAAAATGTCCTACATGAAACAAACATGCAAAATACGAACAAAACATGAATGAATTACCACAAACATGCAAAATATGATTTCCTACATGAACACATAACACCACAACACTACTTATCCCCAAATCACCCCCAAACTTAGAATATTCAATGCCCTCATTGAAGGTAATAAGAAAGATAGTAGAAACATACCTAACACATGGGTTGCCTCCCACGAAGCGCTGTCGTTAATGTCATTTAGCCGGACAAATGTGAATCAAATCACGGTGGCTCGAAGATCGCATTTGACTTGTCCTTAGCAGAAGGACCATTCACCCATTGTTTGATAACCTTCTTGCTTTCTTCCCACATCTTTTCCAAATCAAACTTCACCTTGACTTTTCCACCAATCGATTTTTTCTTTTTCTTCTTTACACCTCTAAGGTGTTTATGCTTCTCCGTCGATTGATAAGAACACTCTTTTACCTCATCATCCTTGTTCCACCTTCTCAACACATTATCTTCACACTCTTCAAAAATCACCAACTCATCATTCAGAAGGACATACTTCAAATGTGGTGGAAGTTTTCCAAGCTTGACATTCGAAAGATCTCGAATGGAAGAATTGTCAATGGAATCACTGATGTGATGCTCGAACTTGTGCATGTCCGAATTTTTGCTCAACAGCTGATCGAACTCCTTTCTCTGACCCGTATCAACCATCTTCAAGCTAAAACACTTTTCCTCCTCTGTCGGAAATTTCATAGCCTTGAACACATTAAAGATGACCTTTTGATTACTCACCCTCATTGTGAGCTCTCCTTTCTGAACATCGATCAACGCTCGGCCAGTAGCCAGAAAAGGTCTTCCCAAGATGATAGGAATCTTCTTATCCTCCTCAAAGTCAAGAATAACAAAATCAGCAGGAAAAATCAGCATATCCACCTTTACCAAGACATCCTCCACTATACCCCTTGGATATGTGATCGACCGATCAGCCAACTGTAAGGACATGTTTGTAGGTTTAGGCTCCGGCAGTCCAAGTTGCATGAAGACAGACAACGACATCAGATTAATACTAGCTCCCAAGTCACACAAGCACTTGTTGAAAGATAGATTGCCGATAGTGCAAGGTATGGTAAAACTTCCCGGATCTTTAAGCTTCGGTGGCAATTTCTGCTGTAGAACTGCACTACACTCCTCTGTCAAAGCAACGGTGTCCAAATCCTCGAGTTTCAACTTCCGAGATAGAATACCCTTCATGAACTTCGCATAGCTCGGCATCTGTTCAAGAGCTTCTGCAAAAGGTATGTTGATGTGTAACTTCTTGAAAACCTCGAGAAATTTGGCGAATTTTGTGTCAAGATTCTGCTTCTGTAGCCTCTTTGGATATGGAGGAGGAGGATAGATCTGGTTACTCTCTGTAGTCTTCTTCTGGAGCCTCTTTGGGTATGGAGGAGGTGGGTAAATAGTCTGCTCCGAAGTAGACTTGTCAGCAGAATTTTTGCTTTTTTCAGCCTCACCGTCCAACTTCTTAGCTGCCAAATCAAAAATTGGCTTTTCCTTAGAAGGTTCCACCTGATGCTGCTGAATTTCTTCCTCTTCTTCAACTGCTGATTTTTGATTGCCCGTGACCTTTCCCGATCTCAAGGTAACTGCTTTCACATGTTCTTGGACAACTGTCTTTCCTGGATTAGGTTCCGTATCGCTAGGAAGAGTTCCCTGAGCTCTGCTGAGTAAGGCACTTGCCAACTGCCCCATCTGATTCTCCAAAGTCTTGAGTGATGCCGCCTGGCTTTTAACTATCATTCTCAACTCATCCAATTCAGATTTTTCATTCGAAGACTGCCCCGCACTAGCATGAGGTTGTTGCGGAAATCCTGGTGGCTGAAATTGTTGCCTATGAGCATACTGTGGCTGAAAATTCTGCCCTTGCTGCTGCTGAAAATTCTGAGGATTGTAAGGCTTTGCTCCAAATTGCTGACCTTGGAATGGCTGATAAGGCTGCTGAGATTGTTGATTGTCGCTCCAGCTGAAATTAGGATGATTCCGGCTATTGGGATGATAGGTGGCTGGAACTGGCTGTGATGGTCTCTGAAAGTTGCTCACAAACTGCGCCGACTCACTAGATATGGCACAATTATTCGTCTCATGTGCGCCCGCATAAAGCTCACAAACACTAGCCACCTGCTGAACTCCATAATTCGTCAAAGAATCCACCTTCATTGTCAAAGCCTTCAACTGGGCTGCTATAGCTGTAGCTGCATCAACTTCAAGAACTCCTGCTCCTTTGCCTTGTGATAATCTCTGAGTAGGATTCTGATATTCATTCGCAGCCATCATCTCAATTAACTCATAAGCTTCCTCGTAGCTCTTAGCCCATAGAGCTCCACCTGATGCTGCATCTAACATTGGTCGAGATTGACCTCCCAAACCATTATAAAAGCAATTGATCACCATCCAGTCGGGCAATCCATGATATGGACATCTCCTAAGCATCTCCTTGTAACGCTCCCAAGCTTCACATAAAGTTTCTCCAGAATGTTGAGCAAACTGCGTAAGAGCATTCCTGATTGCTGCTGTTTTAGCCATGGGGAAGAATTTAGTGAGAAACTTCTGAGCAAGATCCTCCCATGTAGCAATAGAACCTGCTGGTAGAGAATGCAACCAGCCCTTAGCCTTATCCCTCAGAGAAAACGGGAAAAGTCTCAGCTTCACAGCATCTTCCGACACTCCGTTGAACTTGAAGGTGTCGCAAATCTCAATGAAATCCCTAATATGCATATTAGGATCTTCCGTTGGAGCACCCCCAAACTGAACTGAATTCTGCACCATCTGAATCGTGCCAGGCTTGATTTCAAAAGTATTAGCTGCAATGGCCGGCCTGACAATGCTAGATTGAATGCCATTGATCTTAGGCTGAGAATAATCCTTCAAAGCCTTCGTTTCTCCTGCTGCTGGTTCTCCCATAACTAGATTCAATTCAAGTTCTTCTTTCCGAGATTGAGAACGTGTTCGCATACACGCTCACTAGAGTACCTGAAACTCACCAAACAAAGTAAAATCGATGAAAGAATAATCCGAGTCAGTGAACTTTAACGACCACTGATGACAAGCACACAAACTATATAAATAACACCGAGTCCCCGGCAGCGGCGCCAAAAACTTGTTCACACAATATCACGCAAGTATACGCGGTCACAAGTAATATAAGAATAAGTAGAGTTCGTTCCCACAGAGACTGTTGGTTACTATAGTTATGCACTTATGCAACAATGTATGGCTATCGTTCAATGCTAAGACAAGTATCAAAGTTGTGTTTTGATTAACTAATTTAACTAAACAAATTACCAAGACTATATTAAACTAAAGATTTCTGTTGATTTACTTATGAGAATAAAACATGGGATCCTAACTTCATTAAATACTTCATTCAGAGTCTTTTGTCTTTAATCAATGCATGTGACAGTTGTGATAACTAATCGGATAACACGAAATCAGTACACGCTACCTTTCAGTATACGTATACCAAACCACTCAACATCCACAAAAGAGATAGAAGTTAAGCAGACACCAATTATGCTTAGACCCTATATGTCTATAAGATTTGAAAACATAACGGTTTAACGAGCAAGTTATCCATTCAGATTACATAGGGCAGGTAAGATGGTTAAAATTACCTACGAATCATGCATGACAAACATACATAAACCTATGCTAGCATGGCAAGTTCTAAACCTCTATATCCACTTTCGCATTCAATAGAGATTAACAAACAACTTAGATGTTAGCTACGCATCCAAGAAGAATAAGCACAACCAAACTAGGATATCAATTAGCCATCACACACACATCTTTAAAACAATTAACTACTAAAATCCATAAATAAATCCGTTAGAATCCCACGACAATGATTAGTTCATAATCGTGGGTTCTGATGAAAGCATGATGAAAAACAATAAATCAATGATGTAAATATGAATAAGAGTTAAAGGTTTAGAGGACAAATCCGGAAGCATCCAAAAGTTACACCAAAATTGAAGAATACAAGAAAAAACTATGTCTAGATCTCCTCGTAGTCACGTTCTTCGTTCTTGGCTCCTCGATCTTGTGCTCCAATATTGAATCTGATCTCTGGTGTGTTGTGATGTATTGTGATGTGTTGATTATGTCCCCCCAAGGTGTGTATTTATAGCTCCAAGTTGTCCCTCTTCCAAGCAATTGCCGTTTTTGAGTTATAATAGAATTACGGCAATTTCCATCTTTGAATGCAATAAGAATTGCATATTCCATGTTTACAACTGATTCTGAAAGTTTCTGGCTGCCCCAAGCAATTACCATAATGATTAGAAGTCGAATTTGTGAAAATTTCCTTATTAAAATCGAATTCTGGCAATTTCTGGCGATTCTGACTTCCTGGGCGGCCGCGCAGAATTCCAGTACAATTCCTGGGCGCCCGCGCAGAACCTTCTGCCTAGAATTATAGAAAATGTTGTTCTCTTCGCGTGAGCTGTAAGATCGTCAGAATCGGACTTGTAGAACTCCAGATATGGCCAAAACAGTGAAGACTGCGCAACCTACCCGGAAAATCCGAATTTTAATCAAATTAACCTGCAACTCTTGGTTCTGCAAAACTTAATGAAAACACATTAAACACACCACATACTTGAGTTCAAGTCATCAATTTAAGCCGATATGAAGCATTCCAAGTAGATATAAAATCCACTTATCACACTTCATAATAGAACAGGTTCTGAAGGGAACAATTGAACTTCATTTTGTTTCTACTGATCAACAACTAGCTGATATATTCACCAAGCCACTGCCTGAAGCTACTTTCAATAAGTTGGTGAATGAACTTGGAATGATGAACTTTAAGATTTTCTGAGGAAAGCTACAGAGAAGAAATCCTGATGACTATCAAATCCTGATGGTCATTCTGCAATTTTGATCAAATCCTGATAGGACATTCCTGACAGGAAGTCAACTGGTCAATCCTGATGTACATGTCAGTATTTCATTTCTTAATTTGTGCCTGATTTTTCGTCAGTTACTGATGAGAAACGTTTGAGTTTTAGTTGGACAACTATATACGCGAGTGTGTTGCACAGTAATATATATACATATAGATACACATAAAAAGCGGTGCAGTTATGTTTAATTGAGCACGTAATTTGGTCCACTAATTATTATTGCACAAATCACAGCATGCCATCTGTCCCTGAGAATAATATTTTGTTTTAACAAAATACATTTGATTTTCTAATTTACCGTTTATTATCACAAACATCAGTTTTTCATCTTCTCTCTTTCTCTCTGTACTCAAGAACCCTAATTACTAAATCTCAATTCTCAAGCTTTCTATTCTGTTTCAATGGCGTTTTCATCATTCATGAACAAACAGACTGTGATTAGTGGTGTAACTTTTGCCACTAACAATTATGTAGCAATTCTAGACCATCAGGATCTGCCCTCTGAGTTTCATATTGTACAAGATTTACTAGCTTCAAGTCAATTGAAGTATGCTCTAACCGAACCTGCAAGTGTTTCTTTTAAGTCGGTTATGCAGGTGTGGAATTCAGTTCTTTTGATAAAGGGCATTCTGGCTCAATCCTGATGAGCTTTGAATATGATGGGGTTACTCACTATGTGACTCCTGCAATTGTGGAGGAAGCCCTGCATTTGCCTATTCTTGGTGATGCTGTTCCTGATAATGTTTCAGACTCGACTCTTTTTGAGTTTGTTACAAAATTGGGTTACAATGGGGAAGTTAAAAGATATGGAAATCTCTTTAGGACAAAGCTGAAGAAGGAATGGAACTATTTCTTTGACACCATCAGTCGCTGCTTCCTGAACAAGACATCTAATTTTGATGCTCTACCATCAGGATCACTCAAAATAGGGTATTCTCTTATATACTCTACTGTTTTTGATTATGGGTCATTTATTCTCAAAGCTTTAAGTGATAGGAAATCAGATAAGTTAGGTTCTGTCTGTTTTCTTAGATTTTTACAGTTGATATTTAATCACTTATGTCCTAATGTTGTTTTTGAGAATGATGTAGTTCTACCAATCTGTAGAATTACTGAGAACAATGTTAAGTCCTTAGTCAACAGTGATAAGGCAAATGGTTTTACAGGAAATGCTTTTATTCCTGATGAGGTCAGGCTTTTCTTGAAAGAGAAAATGCCTACTCAATATGGAACAATTTCTGATGCTATGGGGCAAGGCCAATCACACCTTGTTCCTGACCCAAACATCCAACCCAAACATCCAACCCAAACAGTCAAAACAGTCATCAACCACCGCTATTGTCTCCCAAAAGACTTTAGTTGTAAAATCAAAGAAATCAGCTAGATCTGATGTGTCTGGAAGACAATCAGGATCAAAGGATTTTTCCTCAACACCACTCACTCAAAAGAAGATAAAAGGGGGTGTACAAGGGGTCCTGGTGAAGAAGGGTGCTAAGACTATTACTGACAAGGTTGTTGAGGATGTTCCAGTAAAAAGAAAGTTGATGTTAAGGGATGAAAGTGATTCTGAGGATGACATGCCTATCTCCTTTAAGTTTAAGATAGTCAAGGAAGTTGCTGATACTGCTACTGAAGCTGTGGCACCTTCATCAAAGCCACATAAGAAAATGAAATTATCAAAGAGCAGGTATCATATTCCTTTGAAGGTGCAAATGAAGGATACTGATATTCAGACATCAAATCCTGATGAGTCATCTACTCCTGATGCTCTAGCAAATCCTGATTTTGGTATTCCTGATGCACAACCAAAAATTGTTTCTATCTCAGACTCTCCAGCCTCTCCATCCAAGAAGATACTAGAAATTTCATGGGAGAAGGTTTCTGAGACTGCTTCCATGGTTGGTCTTACACCTCCATTCCAGAAAAAGCGGAAAGCAGGAGAGATAGTTTTCAAAAGATTAAAAAAGCTGAAAGGATCAAGCCCACAAGAACCTGAATCTCAAAGTGATTCAGCAGCTACTGAAGATCCTGCCACACAAGAACCACTCAATCAAAGTTTGGATGAAGGCATAGCTATTAGAATGGTCACATAAAAACCATTTTCTCAAAGGGAAAATGCAGACATTTCTATTCCAGCCCCTCAAGAACCATCTTCTCAATGTGAAGATGCAGGCATAGCTACAATTTCTGATGAAGTTGAAAGATTGGCCGAGGACACTGTCAATGAGAGAAGCACACAAGAACCTCCAACTCAAAATGTTGAAGCAGCTTCTGAACCTCATGCTACACAAGAACCATCAGGAATAAATCATGATGCAAGCTTATCAAATCCTGACGGTGGCTCCTGACGCTAGTGGTGCTCCTGATGCTGAGCCAATTCTGATACAGCCACTTAGCTCAAGGCCAATGACAGATTCTATCACAACATCACATGACAAACTTAAAGGTATTGATATTCCTGATCCTGATGTTACTCATGATTCTGATGCTGATGATAGTGATGATAGTGATGATGATAATAATGAAGAGAAGGATCAGATTGCCACAGCTATTAAATCTAGTCTTGGAACCAACTTTGGTTCTTCCAGCAAATTCATGGCTGGCAAGGCTACTACTGGAAAAGACTTAAGACAAGACTTTTCTGTTCCTTCTGCACTAAATCCTGCTGAGGCTCTTAAACAGTATGAATGGAACAGTTCATGGTACAGACCTGCTGAATCTGTTAGTTATTCATATGCTTTGGATCATGCCTATGATGCAGTGAAACTAATTGAGAATCATGACTTGAAGAATCATTTGAAGGCTACTACTCTGTTATCCAAAAGCCTCAAACATGAGATTGATTCTATCAAGGCTGCAACTGATTCTGCGAGGGGTGATATTTCTCAAAACTTTACAAAGGTGCCCACTGTTCTTCAACTAAGAGTGGTGGAATCCCAAGTGAAGTCTGTTATTGTTGCCCAGTAATAATCTATTGTAGAAGGGGGGTTGAATACAATAGTGTAAGATAATCGACTTCTTAATGTATATATCACAAATATGAAAAGAAAGATAACAGCTTTATTAAATCTGATATAAAACTGTTACAAACTCTCTCAAGAAATTCTGATGTTCTTGAGAGCTGCTAGTTTACAAAAACTCTCTCAAGAAATTCTGTTCTTAAGAGCTTCTCTCTTGATTCCCTCGATTATGTTCTCTCTCGAATGAATACATAAATCAAAACCAAGACTGTGTTTATATAGTGCACACAGCTTCTCTATCAATAACAAGATAAGTCCTAATCAATAACAAAGATAGAAACCTATCCTTAATCGATAGCTACATTCTACAAACCAGGAACAAATAGAATAAACTTCCATGTTTATCTAGACTCCAAATATAACTCGAAGTAGGAATCCTGATCAGCTTCAAGTTCTGATGATCAATCCTGATCATAGTCTGAGTAGGAATCCTGATGATCAATAAGATACTGACGCTTGATCAAATACTGATGACCATGCAATACTGATGACGTCAGCAATCCTGATCAGTTGAGTCTAGCTTCTGACGATCATTGAATTCTGATCTAACAATCTCCCCCAATCTCATACTTTGTGAAATAAAGTATAGATTCCAAATATTCAATGATGTCAAAAACATGTATCAAAATGTACGAGTATCTTCAGAAACAACTTATCTGTTTAAGCTTTTTGATAGAACAGATTCATCTTCAAGAAGTTGGATAATAAACTTTCTTCTTTTTCTTCAAGAATTTGAATCAGTCTTTCCTTAAGATTTCTGAGTTCTTCATCTTCCTCATTAATCTGGTAGATAGCTGCTCTGAGATTCTGTATGGAGCTTTTCTGTAGACTGTGCTCTTCAAGCAAAAGATAAGCAATTTCTTTCCCATCAGGATTGAGAGTAAGTTGGGTCATACCAAAAGTTACTTCTTTAACAGCAGTACCTCTTTGCATTTCCACATCCTGACCTCTTTGATTTAAGTACATGGGAATATAATTACCATCGAAATTACTGTTTCCATCCAGTCTTCTTCTTATAGTTGACAAAATCATGTCAGCCCATACTTTGTACACTTGGTTCTTCCATCTTAACAGATAGTGAACATATTTCAGTTCCTGTGTAGTTTTTATCAGCAGATCTTGAATAGATAGAATCTTCACACTACCATCTTTCATGAAGTACAGAAGCTTTTCTTTCTTTTCAAAACCATCATGACAATCTATAACTATATCAACAGCTAATAAATTGTTTAGGTTTTCAGAAGTTAAAGTACCTCCAATTTCAGTTAAGGAGTAAGGATCAACATAAGTCATGTTTAGAAATTCAGCATCCCTGTGTCCAATACCTCCTCTTGTGTAACTTGACATTTGCTTCAGATTCGAAAACATCTTTAACCAGAGTGTTTTTGATCTAACCATCTCAGATAAATCAACAACACTTGAAGCGCTTGTAATAATTCCACCAGACTGAAAATTGATAGGTGTATCACACTTCAGTGTACTTATGTGTTCCCACTTCTTGTCTTTCTCCTTTTCATGAGTGTAGCTTCTTTCAAGTAAAGATTCTTGTCTGCTTGGATTTCTCCATTGTCTTTCATTTGAAACTTTAAGCCTTTGTAGATAGAGATTGAAATCTTCATATGTTCTTTTTGTAATATCTCTTCTTCTGGCTTCTTCTTCTTCATCTACTTCTTTGTTGTGACAATCAACAACAGTAGATAAGATTATCAAATCAACCTCTTGCAGAATTTCAGATTCGTCAGGATCTTGAATATTGTCAGGATTAGAATCTTCAATTTGAGTTGTATTGCTGAGAGTTGATTTACTTGTTTTTCTTCTCAATTCAGGTTCTTCTTCAACAAATTCCTTGTCTTCTTTCTCCATGATATCCTTGATAACAGGATCTGTTAGATTTTGTGAAGCTTCAGGAATTTCTTCAATTCTTAACCCTCTAGACCTTGTCTGTCTAGGTACTATTTGAGTTGAAGAACCTCTTCTACTTCTTCTAGCACCTCTTCTACCTCTGCTTCCTCTACCTCTAGCAGGAGCAGTATAGCTTTCCATTGTCTCTCTCTGTAATCTCAAGAATTCTTCATGTGAGAGATCTGGATATTCTTCACTTGCTGTAGAGAGTGCTTTTCTTGCATATAATTGTTGAACTCTTTTATCCGTGTGATATAGAGTAACAATTCTGCCATCTTTTGTAGAAAACTTCTGGAATAAATTTGATGCATCTTCAGGATTATCAATAATTACATCTTCATCACCTTCAGGAATTGTAGCAAGAATGTGTCCATGACCAGGTGTCAGGATCTGATCTTCCGTCAGGATCTGAGATTGCACCAATGTTCTTACTGTCTTAACTCCAGAATCAGAAACATGAGTTGACTGCGTTGTTTGACTTTGAGAAGTTTGGATTGTCTTCATAACAACAGCATCAGAGGTTTCTCCTTGTATCACTTTGTTACCACCATCATCTCCAGTATCATCATCATTATTTCTTAATACTAGATCAGGTGTACATTTTGTCTGAATAACCTTCTCCCCCTTTTTGACATCAGGATTTGACAATAATTGCAAAATTAAGGAAAGAGAGGCTTGAATTTCAGTTACCTTTGTATCCAGAGAATCAATTCTTTGATTGATTGAGGTTTGTTCTGAAACAACAGATTTCACTTGGGATTCCACTACCCTCAGTTGTAAAGTAGTAGGCACCTTTGTAAAATTATTAAAGATATCAGTCCTCACTTTTTCAGTTGAACCCTTGATAGAATCAATCTCACTTTTCAGGCCTTTGGATAACAGAGTAGTAGCCTTCAGATGATTCTTCAAGTCTTGATTCTCTATAGATTTCACTGCATTATAGGCATGTCCAATAGCAGAAGAAAAACTGATAGATTCATCATATTGGTGCCATGAATTGTTCCATTCATTCTGTCTAAATGCCTCTGCAGGATCAAAGGAAGGAGTAGAAAAATCTTGTCTCTGATCTTTCCCAGTGGAAGCATTGCTAGCCATATATGTACTTGATGAACCAAAATTAGTTCCAAGACTAATTTTGAGTGCTGTAGCAAGCTGTTCCTTCTCTTTGCGATTCTCATTATCATCATCACTATCATCATCAGAATTATCATCATCAGAACCATGAGATATATCAGGATCAGGAATTGCAGTACCTTTCAGTTTATCCTGTGATTCTGAGATAGGATGATCCATTGGTCTTGAACGAAGTGGCTGTATCAAAATAGGTTCATTATCAGGAGCACCACTAGCGTCAGGATGAACATCGTCAGGATTCGATATGCTTGCATCAGTATTTGCTACCAATGGTTCTTGTGGAGCTTGAGGTTCAGAAGCTGCTTCAACACTTTGAGTTAAAGGTTCTTGTGTGCTTCCCTCATTGACAATGTTCTCGACCAATCTTTCAACAGAAGCTGTAGCTTTGCCTGCATCTTCACTTTGAGAAGATGGTTCTTGTGTAGCTGGAATGTTGATGTCTTCATTCTCCCTTTGAGAAAATGGTTCTTGTGTGACCATTCCACTAGCTAAGCCTTCACCCAAACTTTGATTGAGTGGTTCTTGTGTGGCAGGATCAACAGTAGCTGCTGAATTACTCTGAAATTCAGGTTCTTGTGGGCTTGATCCTTTCAGCTTCTTCTGTCTCTGATAGACTAACTCTTCTGCATTCCTCTTTTTCTTTGATGTAAGTGTAAGACCAACCAAGGAAGCAGTTGTAGAAACCTTCTCCCAAGAAATTTCTCTAATCTGAGATGGAGAGGCTGGAGAGTCTGATATAGAGACAACTTTTGTAGTTGCATCAGGAATACTAACATCAGGATTTGCTAGAGCATCAGGAGTAGATGACTCATCAGGATTTGATGTCTGAATATCAGTATCCTTCATTTGCACTGTCAAAGGAATATGATACCTGCTCTTTGATAATTTCCATGTCTTTTGTGGTTTTGATAAAGGTACCACAGCTTTAGTAGCAGTATCAGCAACTTCCTTGTTCACATTCATCACAGAGGATATAGGTAAGTCATCCTCTGAATCACTTTCATCAATCAACCTTAACTTCCTTTTCACAGGAACATCCTTAACAACCTTATCAGCTTTCTTCACCAGGACCCCTTGTACACCCCCTTGTATCTTCTTTGTAGTGAGTGGTGTAGAGGAAAAATCCTTTGAACCTGATTGCCTTCCAGACACATCAGTTCTAGCTGATTTCTTTGATTTTACAACTAAAGTCTTTTGAGAGACAGTAGAGGTGGTTGTTAACTGTTTAGACTGTTTAGGTTGCATGCTTGTGTCAGGAACAAGGTGGGTTGGGCCTTGCCCCATAGCATTAGAAAGTAGTCCATAACGAGTAGGCATTTTCTGATGTAAGAAAAAATGGACATATAAATCTTCCAATCCTGATGGACTGTGAAGCTGCTCAGGAGCATTCATGCTAATTTGCAGGGCACGTGTTCATGCTTATCCGTAAAGCACGAGTTCCTGAGTAGAAAATAGACTAGGAAAACAAATGTAATTTCCATTTTTCATGTGTAATGTATCTTCAAGTATTAATGAAATTTGTCTATTTTCTCAATTGTTTTCTTCCTGTACTTGCCTGCAAAATTTGTTAGTAACACTCATAGTGATATAGAGATGATAAATAATAAACTCTGATAATAATGAAATTGAAATTGATAATTAAGACTGAAAACTTAATCAAAGACTAAGTAATAATCTAATTGTCCAGAGTTTACCAGGAGTGTTAATGACAAATTAGCATAGAACCTCTGGTTTTCATACCAGCTTCAATATCTGAGCATCAGGATTTGACCAATTGATTTCCTGTCAGGATTGAGTCCTATCAGGATTTGATCAAAGATACATACCTTTCTGAATAACCATCAGGATTTGACAGTTATCAGGATTTCCTCTCTGTAGCTTTTCCTCAGAAATTCTCAAAATTCATCATTCCAAGTTCATTCACCAATTTATTGAAAGTAGCTTCAGGTAGTGGCTTGGTGAATATATCAGCTAGTTGTTGATCAGTAGGAACAAAGTGAAGTTCAATTGTTCCTTCCAGAACCTGTTCTCTTATAAAGTGATATCTGATACTTATGTGTTTAGTAAGAGAATGCTGAACTGGATTTCCTGTCATTGCAATAGCACTTTGGTTATCACATAAAATAGGGATTTTTGAGTATGACAGGCCATAATCTAACAACTGATTTCTCATCCACATTATCTGAGCACAACAACTTCCTGCAGCAATGTACTCAGCTTCTGCAGTTGAAGTGGAAATAGATTTTTGCTTTTTACTGAACCATGAAACTAGTCTTCCACCCAAAAACTGACAACTTCCTGAAGTACTTTTCCTGTCTATTTTGCATCCTGCAAAATCAGCATCTGAATAACCACACAACCCAAAATCTGATTCCCTTGCATACCAAAGGCCAAGTGAAGGAGTGCCTTTGAGATATCTGAAAATTCTTTTGACTGCAATCAGATGTGGTTCTCTAGGTTTTGCTTGAAATCTTGCACATAGACAGGTTGCAAACATGATATCTGGTCTACTGGCAGTGAGATACAATAAAGAGCCAATCATTCCTCTGTAGTGAGTTACATCTACCTCTTCACCTTGATCAGGATCAAGTTTGGTAGCTGTAGCTATGGGAGTTGAAGCAGGAGTATTGTCTTGCATGTTAAACCTTGTCAGTAAATTCCTTGTGTATTTAGACTGATTAATAAAAATCCCTTCATCAGTCTGTTTAACTTGAAGACCTAGAAAGTAACTCATTTCTCCCATCATGCTCATTTGATATCTTGACTGCATAAGCTTGGAAAACTTTTCACACAGCTTATTGTTTGTTGACCCAAAAATGATATTATCAACATAAATCTGAACTAACAGCAACTCCTTACCATGATTCAAATAAAATAGAGTTTTATCAATTGCACCTCTTTTGAATCCACTTTCCAGTAAGAATTGAGCTAAGGTTTCATACCATGCTCTTGGAGCTTGCTTTAGTCCATAAAGTGCCTTATCCAGTCTGTAGACATGATCTGGATATGTAGGATCAATGAAACCAGGAGGTTGTTCAACATAAACTTCTTCCTCCAGTTCACCATTTAAGAAAGCACTTTTAACATCCATCTGGAAAACCTTGAATTTCTTATGTGCTGCATAAGCAAGAAATATCCTGATGGCTTCTAGTCTTGCAACAGGAGCAAAAGTTTCATCATAGTCAATTCCCTCTTGTTGAGAATACCCCTTTGCAACTAGTCTAGCTTTATTTCTGATAATGACTCCATCAGAATCAGTCTTGTTCTTGAAAATCCACTTTGTACCAACAATTGATCTATTCTTTGGTCTTGGTACCAGTTTCCAGACTTCATTCCTTTCAAATTCATTCAGTTCTTCTTGCATTGCAGTAACCCAATCAGCATCTTTAAGTGCATCTTCAACTTTCTTAGGCTCCTCCTTGGATAGAAAGTTATTGTATAGACATTCATTCTGAGTTGCACTTCTTGTTTGAACACCTGCATCAGGATCTCCAATTATCAAATCAGGAGAGTGATCTTTTGTCCATTTCCTTGCTGGTGTCAAATTGTTTCTTGAAGAAGATGCTCCCCCTGGATTGGTGTTATCTTGATTGAAAGAATTTGATTGATTTGAAGCTCTCCCTGAATTATTGCTATGCCCTCCTGATGTGTTATCAGGATCTTCACTTGAATCAGTATCTGAAGAATTCTGTCCTGATGATTGAGTTGACTCTGAACTTGTAGTTGAATGCCGTTGCTCCCCCTCAACATTAGCACTACTAGTTGTATCACTGTTGTTTCCATCATCAGTATTAGCACCATCAGTACCTGGTGAGTCATCAGGATTTGGTGACCCATCAGTATCTGATGAATTGACAAGATCTGATTCAATTTCTTCAGGTTCCTTGGAAGCTTCATTTTCAAATAACAATCTATCATGCGAGTCTTCAATGAATCCAGTTATCTTCTTATCATCAAAAGATACATGAATTGACTCCATGACAGTTCTTGTTCTCAAATTAAAAACTCTGAAGGCTCTTGATGTAGGATAACCTATGAATATTCCTTCATCAGCCTTTGTTTCAAATTTCCCTAGCTGTTCAGGATGAGTTCTGAGAACAAAACATTTACAGCCAAACACATGCAAATGCTTCAGACTTGGTTTCTTCTCCTTGAGTGACTGATAAGGAGTGACACCATGCCTGTTTATCAATGTGAGATTTTGTGTATAACATGCTGTGTTGACTGCTTCTGCCCAGAAATATGTAGGTAATTTAGCTTCTTCCAACATAGTTCTGCCAGCTTCAATAAGAGTTCTATTCTTCCTTTCTACTACTCCATTTTGCTGAGGTGTGCCAGGAGCAAAGAATTGTTGAATGATTCCTTTGTATTTGCAGAACTCTTCCTTCTTTGAATTCTTAAATTCAGTACCATTATCACTTCTCAGAATCTTGACTTTGTACTTTGTGGTTGTCTCAATCATCCTCACATGATCCAACAGAACTTCAGGAGTTTCATCTTTTCTGTGCAGAAAATACACCCAGGTGAATCTAGAATTTTCATCAACAATTACAAGAGTGTACCTTTTCTTACTGATGGACATGATGTTGACTGGACCAAACAGATCAAGATGTAGCATGTGATATGGTTCTTCAATAGAGGATTCTGATTTACTCTGGAATGATGTCCTTCTTTGTTTTGCTTTTTGGCATGCATCACAGAGTCCATCAGGTGTATATAAGACATTAGGTAATCCTCTTACTAACTCTTTCTTAACCAACTCATTGATGTTGCTGAAGTTGAGATGAGAAAGCTTCTTGTGCCAATTCCAACTTTCATCTACTGAAGCTTTACTGATGAATCATGTAGGGGAGCCATCAGTATCTGAGAGAATGTTGGCTTCATATATGTTACCATGCCTGTAGCCAGTTAGTGCTTTCTTTCCTGTTGCTTTACTGACTACTTCACAATGTGTGGAATAGAAATTGACATGATAACCTCTGTCAGTGATTTGACTAATACTCAACAAGTTGTGTTTTAGTCCCTTCACTAGAGCTACTTTTTCAATGATGACATTTCCAATGATTATATTGCCATATCCCAAGGTTTGTCCAATGTTGCCATCTCCATAAGACACAGTTGGGCCAGCTTTTTCCTCATATTCTGATAACAGGGCTTTGTTTCCAGTCATGTGCACAGAACATCCACTATCCATGACTAACACATTTTTCCTTTTACCCTGCATCAGAATAGTAAAACACTAGTCAGAATGTTTAGGAACCCACACTTGTTGGATTCCTTGTTCATGCATTTTATTAAATTTAACAGCAGAAGACTTTTTGACTTTAGCAGTCCTGACAGGATTTACTCCATCAGGATTTGCTTTGTCAGTATCAGTATTAACAAAAGCATGCTTCACTATGACATTTTCAGTTCTATCAGACTTTGTACTACTTTCAACCTTAGGCAATGGATCATAAAAGTTATAGTACAAATCATGATACTCTTTACATGTATAAATAGAATGCCATAGACTACCACAATGAAAACCGGAATTCTGTGGTTTGTAAAATACTGATCTATTCCTAACATCAGACTTAGGAATTTCAGCAATTTTCTTCTTACTCTTTTTACAATCAATAGCAAGATGATTAGAGTTACCACAGTTAAAACAACTCTTTCTAGGTGCATTTGGGATATACTTATAACCATTCTCTTTATTGATCCCAATTTTACCATTCATGTTTCTCTTAACAGTAGCTTCCTTTTTCTTATCTGTAACCTCACAGATTTTATCTTTAAGCTGTTTCTGAGACAATAGACCTACATTCTTAGTGACTTTGTTCATGACAGGTTTAGACTTTATAATTTTAATTCCTTGAGTAGAAGAAGATCCCTTTTCAAAAGTAGAATTGGAATCCTTACCAAAAACAAAATTAACAGGAGTAATCTTAGATTTGGTTGAGTCTATAACATGTCTATAGGTCTTTGGACTGACTGTCTCATCAATGACAATTTTCTCTTTCAATTTCTTATCTTCATCTGACTTATATCCTAGACACTCTCTCCAATTCTTAGAGGTATTAATCTCATGAAATTTCCTACCAGAGTCTGTCCAGGTTCTGATTTTCTCATTAGCATATTCAAGTTCTTTTTCAAGGGAAGTACATTTAGATGTCATCTCTAAGTGCATGTGTTTAGCATTATCACATTCTTTTTGTACTTCTTGCATACGAGAAAATTCAGCTTCTAATATCTCATTCCTCTTCCTAAGGTCAGACATCTCAGATAAGATTCTAGTATTCTCAGCAGTTTGACTTCTAAAGCTAATATGTAATGACTTTAGAAAACGTCTTAACTCAGAAGCATTATCAGTATCAAAATCAAAGATAGTATTTAGTACCTTATCATCAGGAGCAGCAGTTACATCAGCATTGGCCATTAACGCATAGTTGACTACCTCAGTATCAGATTCTGAGGAAGAGTCCATCCAATCCTTGCTTGATGTGATGAGTGCCTTTGTCTTGTTGCATTCAGAAGCAAAGTGACCCATACCATTACACTTGTAGCATCTAACCTTTGACTTGTCAAATTTGCTACCCTTGCTGTCCTTTTTGATATACTTGTCTTTGTCTGCTTTGAAGGTCTTTTTCTGAAAGTTGCCTTGTCTTCTATTCTTCCTGAACTTCATCCTTCTGAAGTTTCTGACAATCATAGCAACCATCTCTTCCATGTCTGAATCAGAAGATTCATCACCAGTATTGGCATCAGGATTGCCGTCAGTATCTGATGAAGAGTCGTCAGGATCTGATTCAGCTACTCTTGCTTTCCTTCTAGAGACCTCCATAGCTTTCCCTTTTGATTTTGCTTCTACATTCAAAGCAATTGACTTTGCCTTGCTGCTTTTCTTGTTCTTTCTCTGTTGAACTTCAAGATCATGAGTTCTTAGCATCCCATAGATCTCATCAAGAGACACAATGTTCAGATCATACTGGTGTCTAATGATTGAGGTCTGAGTATCCCATTCTTCAGGTAAAGCTCTAAGAAATTTGGTGTTTGAATCTTCAGTTTCATATACTTTGTCAACTAAGGATAAGCTGTTCAATAGTGTCAGAAATCTATCATATAGATCAGTCAGGCTCTCTTCAGGTCTTGCATCGAATTGTTCATATTCTTGAATCAAAAGAGCCCTTCTGTTTTTCTTAACAGATGCAGATCCCTGGCACTGAGTTTCCAAAGTATCCCAGATTTCTTTTGAAGACTTGCATGCAATCACTCTGTTTGACATAACAGCATCAAGACTATTGTGCAATATATTCTTTATCTTTGGTTCCCTGAGTACATGAGCTTTTTCTTCTGGAGTCCATTCAGCTTTAGCTTTGACCACATAATGTTC
The DNA here is from genome assembly GCA_030848705.1 of Heracleum sosnowskyi. Lineage (NCBI taxonomy): Eukaryota > Viridiplantae > Streptophyta > Magnoliopsida > Apiales > Apiaceae > Heracleum > Heracleum sosnowskyi. Next base: position 25,119,506 of record CM061245.1, read on the forward strand.
TGGTACTGTATCTATTCGTTCTACGAACTTTGTTGGTATATATGGTCCATCACGAATCCTGTCCAAGTAGTCAGGATCCATAGCCTCCAGGTACATCAGCATCTTTACCCTCCATGTAGGATATTCTGATATCTTTAAGATGGGAATCTTCATGCTTTCATACTTGGTTGTCGACATCTTTAGATCGTATCTGATTCATAATTAAATCAGTTTGCTCTGATACCAATTGTTGCCCAGTAATAATCTATTATAGAAGGGGGTTGAATACAATAGTGTAAGATAATCGACTTCTTAATGTATATATCACAAATATGAAAAGAAAGATAACAACTTTATTAAATCTGATATAAAACTGTTACAAACTCTCTCAAGAAATTCTGATGTTCTTGAGAGCTGCTAGTTTACAAAAACTCTCTCAAGAAATTCTGTTCTTAAGAGCTTCTCTCTTGATTCCCTCGATTATGTTCTCTCTCGAATGAATACATAAATCGAAACCAAGACTGTGTTTATATAGTGCACACAGCTTCTCTATCAATAACAAGATAAGTCCTAATCAATAACAAAGATAGAAACCTATCCTTAATCGATAGCTACATTCTACAAACCAGGAACAAATAGAATAAACTTCCATGTTTATCTAGACTCCAAATATAACTCGAAGTAGGAATCCTGATCAGCTTCAAGTTCTGATGATCAATCCTGATCATAGTCTAAGTAGGAATCCTGATGATCAATAAGATACTGATGCTTGATCAAATACTGATGACCATGCAATACTGATGACGTCAGCAATCCTGATCAGTTGAGTCTAGCTTCTGACGATCATTGAATTCTGATCTAACAGTTATTTCCGAACAATCCTCCATCAACAACAGAATTGATTCTCTTGATGCCAAGGTAACTGATATTCAAACCTCTCTTGCCTTAATTTTGGATTTATTGTCAAATAATGATGTCAAAAAGGGGGAGAAGGTTAGTCAGACAAAATGTACACCTGATCTAGTATTAAGGAATAATGATGATGATACTGGAAATGATGGTGGTGACAAAATTCTACAAGGAGAAACCTCTGATGCTGCTGTTATGAAGACAATTCAAACTTCTCAAAGTCAAACAATGCAGTCAACTCATGTTTCTGATTCTGGAGTTAAGACAGTAAGGACATTGGTGCAATCTCAAATCCTGACGGAAGAACAAATCCTGACAGGTGATCAAATCCTGATGAATGATCAAATCCTGACACCTGGTCATGGACAAACTTGTTAGGTCGAATACACAATATAATCAAGTATGTATATGAGAATAACAATCAAGAACACTTTATAAATCAACAAACTGTAATTATATTAACAGTTTCTCTCTTAGTGATGTTAATGAATCACAAAGAGCTACTAGGTTACAAGAATAATATATTCAATGTTCGCGTGTCCCTTCTAGGGATAACCTATCTGTGTTTATATAGTACACAGTTACAATCAATCTCTAATTGATACTCCTACAAATTAGCTATACAGTTGTAATCAATTAGAATTGCTTCAGTCTTCTATCCAGTCTCCTTAGCTGTATCAATATATTCTGCTTCTTTCCATCTTCAGAATATATTGCTTCTAGAATCTTTATCTTTGCACCGACAGCTAAGTCAACTATCACCCAGTCAGACTTTATCAAACTCTGACTGGCTTATATATAAACTCTGATATGTACCTGGTACTTAAACACTGATGAACAAACGTCAGCAATTATATCTAACAATCTCCCCCAACTTGTTCATATCAAAATGTACAAGTTAAAAAGATAATTGATGATGTCAAAACATATAACAAATGCAGTGTTTAAAATATGTCAGAGTTTAATTTTAAAACAGAGTTTAAATTTAACTTAGAATAGAAAACATAAGAACTTACAGTCAGACTTTACTTGACTTCTTCAATATCAGGTACTGTCCTGAGATAATCAATCAACAGCTTTCTCTCAGCTCGATCTAGTTCAGCAATCATATCCTTCTTCAGCTCCTTCAATTCTGGTTCATCTTCACCAATTTGATAAATGGCAGCCCTTAAAGAATAGATGCTGTTCTTGTTCATTTCATTGCCAAGTCTGATATAAAAAGCCTTATCAGACTCTAGATTGAACTCTAGAACTTTCTTATTTAGTGCAGTCCTGAATCTAGCACTATTTTTCTTCATTTCCACCAACTTTCCAGTATGATCCCTATACTTTGGAATGTAGACACTTGATACTCCTCCTCCAAGCATAGCTTTAGATCTCAGCATCTTTTCTCTCAACACTTGAGCAACATCATGAGTATATCTGTTTTTGACTTTTAAAAGATAAAGTACATACTCCAGTTCTTCCCATGATTTGAGATTGACATCAGATTCTCCAACTTTATAAACTCTTCCATCACTCATGAAGTATAACAGAAACTGCTTCTTCAATATTCTGTGAAAAATCAACTGAACAGATTCTAACTTATCAAGATTTTCTTGTATAACCCCAATACCAGGTTCTGCCAGTGAAATGTTATCTTGAGATCTGTTATTTGTTCTTCTCTCTCTGTGTGAACCCAGTCCAGATTTATCAAAGGCTTCTTTTCCCAATACTGTTCTGGTTTCTGAGAAATTTACAGCTTCAAGCTTTAAGTCTTCAAGAATTTTTGGTTTGCTGAATCCTGGAAGTAGTGTAGATTTCTGTACAACTTGAGCAACGTCAGAGGTTGTCATATCTTCAGTAGAAACATCAACTTGAGCAGCGTCAGAGGTTGATTTAGCTAATCTTGTTTCAACTTGAGCAATGTCAGAGGTTGATTTAGCTTTCTTTTCCAGGTTAGGCTCTTCAATCATCATGCCTTTACCTTTATCAGATTTTGAACTAATAGGCCTCCTTGAGTACTGTAAACTCTGATCAGAGTTTACATTCTCTTTGATAACAATTCCTTTTTCTTTTCTCCTCGGAGCCTTGATAACCTTCTGTTTATAGATTCCAGCTTCAACATCTTTCCTGTGTTCTTCAGCTAGCAATTTCTCTTCTGCCTGGATATCTTCAATAGTAACATCTTTACCATGTTCTGCTATAAACATTTTAGCAGCTATTTCCTCATCAGTGCTAGGTTTATCAGTGTTTATCAAACTTTTGAGTTTTGAACCACTGGCAGAGTTTACATTTCCCTTACCAGAGTTTGATCTTCTATCAGAGTTTGATCTTGGTCTTGGTAGTCTTCTATCATCATTTGATCTTAAGCTCTTTCCATCTCCTCCCTTGTTTCCACCATCATTACCATCATCCCTCCGTCTCAGAGTTTGAGTGTCTTTGCATTTGTCACTTGGTACACTCTCCCCCTTTTTGACATCATCAGAAAGTAGTACTGATGTCAACAACTCAATAGCAGTAGAAATTGATGTTAGTTGGGCAGACATAGCAGTCTGGTTGTCCTCAACTTTCAACAATGTAGAGTTAAAATTCTTTTGCTCTTTACACAAAGAGATGTATAGAGATTTGTCCTTTTGCTGTGTAAGCTCTCTTGTAGCTATATCATTCCTTAATCCTGCAATCACCTTGTCAGAATCATCAAAACGATTGTTTAATGATTTGATTTGTACAATAGTTGCTTTGAGATGACTGAGAAGTTCTGGATTTTTAATCTCTTTGGAAGACTTTGTCACAAAATCTGCAGCTCGTTCATTGGAAAAGATAGTATCCTTGCTTGACCAATTTGAGAAGTACATATCTTGATAATATGCAGTAGTAGCTCTGTTGACGTCTCTTTCTTCTTCAGAGTTTGCTTGAATGTCAGACAACTCTACTTGTATATCAGGATTGGAATGAGTAGGACTAGCTTCAGCATTGTCATCCTCTGCTTCATTCTCTGTAATAACATTCTCTGCCACTTTTTCAGGATCATCAGAGTGTGCATTATTACTATACTCTGCTTCTCTTTGAACAATCTCAACAACAGATTGTTGTAGAGCTTCAAGAACAAGAGCATCCTCAGAGTTTGCAACAAACTCTGCTTCAAAAGGAACATTTTCTGTTGCATCCTTTTCAACAACATCAGGATTTGCAGCAACAGTTTCTGTAGCATTAGCAGCTAAAGTCTGATTGACTTCCTCACCTTTCTCAACTTCAAAAGTAAGTATTTCTGTGTGAGAAGCCATAGATTCTTCAATTCTCACAGTATCTAGATCAGCTTCCAAACCCTCTGTGAAATGTTCAGAGTTTAAAGAGAGGTTTGCTTCAACTTCCATATAAAAGTCTCGTGGCTCAATATTTTCTGTAGCCTCCTGAACAAGAATTTCAGGAGCTTCATCTGCAGCTTCACGTGCAGCTTCCTCAACTACATCATCAGACTTTGATGTAGGAGCTTCATCTTGAAGAACAGTCTCCATAAAAATTCTATCTTCAGGAACAGCTTCAACTTCTGGAATCTCAATTTCAATATCATCAGCAACAGTTGAAGAGATATTCTCAGCACCAAACAGATGTGCTGCTACCAATCTTCTTTTTCTCTGATGAATAGTTTCTTCATCAGTTTCAGTCTCTGCATCAACAGCATCAGCAGCATCAGACTTTGCCCTATTGGCTCTTCTCTTCTTCATTCTTCTCTTCTGAGGCATAACATCAGCATTTGATGCCCCAGCTTCAGAGTTTAATGGATTTACCCTGGCAGACTTAACAGCCCTTACTTTAGATTTCTTTGACCTTTGTGGTTGAGACACAGAAGGTCCAGCTTCAGAGTTTGCTAGCTGTTGTTGTTGTAAGTTATCCAGGAATTGTTGCACAGACTCAGGTAGCAACAAAACACCAACATCTCCTTTCTTGTTATCTTTATTGGTTAGATCAGAGAATATGCGTTTATGTAATTTAAAACAGGGAATCACATCATTCTCATCTATCTCTACGTCAGAAACACATTCAGAGAATATCAATTGACAAAATCTTGCAAAATAGACGACACCTCTGTTTTCATTCATTTTCTCACCTATATTATTTAGAACTAGCCTAGCAACATCAAAATTACCTCCATAAAGAAGAGAAAACCCGATTTGCAGACTATCCGTGGGAATAGCATCCCAGTTCGTGCATTTCTTGCCGAACGCCCTTGTTATGCAGTCGAAAAAGAAACTCCATTCCTTTCGCAAGAGCGGTCGCTTCAACTGACCAAGCTTTGTCAGTGGCCCAGAGTATCCTATTTCCCTCATCATTCGAACTAACTCAGAATCTCCAACAGAGATTATGAAAGCATTAAAGTCTTCAAGGCCCAGAGCATCACGAACAGTTGTAGGAGTAACTACAAACTCTTCTCCTTGAAATTCAAAGATAATAGATCACCCAGACTCTCCTCCATTGTCATAAGTACCTGTCTGCCAAAAAGATCTGATTTGAGATGCAGACAGCTTCAATGGTGCTGTGAGAGCAGTTCCAACATCAGAGTTTGACAAGAAATCTTGAATCAAATGAAACATCAAATGAAACGCCTCCGATGCGTTCTCATTTGCCAAAGGAGCAGCATAGTTATTAGGAACGAATTCTAACCCAGAAGCAGTAAACATTGTAGTAGCCATTAGAAAAGTTTAGAAGATAACAAACAAAGAATAGATTGTATGCAGTGAAAGTGTTTGAGAAAATGTGTGTAAGTAAAAGCTTATGAAAAGTTGAGGTGTGTAAAAGAGTGAACCATTTATGTGTAGTATATTTAAATAATAACTGTGAAGATTTAAAACTCAAACGTTTTAATCATTACTACACACAGCAGGCGTCTTTGAAAAGTGTGTGAGTGGGACAAGTGTCAAATGTGCATATGCTGACAGCTGTATGTAACAACTTCCAATACACACGCGCAGTAAAAATAGCCATAATTACCGCATGTCACATTGTTCAAAATACTTAATCTCTCTCTTCTCTGTTTAATACAAATATGAACCGTTTGTTATCATACTCTTTTGAATTTCAAAACAAATGTCTAATCTCAAAATTATAAAATGTCTGAAACCACTAAAATTTATTTTAATCATCAGAGATTAAAATTAAATTACCTCGGCGTATTTCACACAATACATCAGTGTTTACCATTTGTCCTTCTTTGTCAATAAACTCTTTTCTCAAACTGTACAGATGTGAAAATATGTGTGTGCTATAGCAGAGTTTACCGAATATTAATATTTAGACCATCTCAAAGTGCATACAATCCATAAACTAAAGTAGTAAAAACTGGTTGCCTAAACTCTCATGTATAAAATAAAATCTGATTCTTATGTCTAAACTCTGTATACTAATATCCTTTCATTTGGATATATCTTTTATTTTTCACCCCCTTTATATATATATATATATATATATATTTTTTTTTTTATTTTTATTTTTCCAGTAATCAGTGGTTGGCACTAGTCACCAAAAATCAAAGATTTTAGCCCTTATTTCATACAATAAGTTCCTGGATCTTCCTAGGCACAACATGATCTCAAAGGAATTTGTGCTCTGTTTGGCATCTTTTGATTTGAGGGTGAATTATTTGCAATTAATAATCAGAGTTTAGACTTTTCATCAGTTAATATAATTAATTTATGAGAGAAAATGCAAACAGCTAATACAGACTCAGTGTATAGGATCAATAAACTAAGAGATGCTATAAATATAGAGACAGTATCATGCTGTGTTAACTTACTGCACATATTTGAGATCAGAATCTATATAACTCTTAAGGATTCACAATTACTTACTGAGAATTATGCCTCATACAAATTTCTTCATTGGTCCATATGTTTCAGACAAAATTACAATCAGAGTATAGCATTAGACTCTTACTTTCAGAGTATGACCAACACTTTATGACTAACAGAGTTTAGCAGCAGAGTTTACTTTCAGAGTTTATGATACTGGTACTCATAACAGTTAATACATGCAAGGAATCATGAGCATAAAAAATCAAACATGTATAGTTTTTGAGTCTAACCCGTATCTCTAGTCGAAACCAGAGATCATTCCAAGTTCATTTACCAATCTTGTAAAAGTAGCTTCACTCAAAGGTTTGGTGAAGATATCTGCAAGTTGTTGGTCTGTAGACACAAAATGAAACTCAATGTTTCCTTCTTCCACATGTTCCCTGATAAAATGATACCTTATGCTGATGTGCTTGGTCATGGAGTGCTGTACTGGATTTCCTGTCATAGCAATAGCACTTTGGTTATCACAGAAAATAGGTATTTTAGAGTACTTCAAACCATAATCCAGCAACTGATTCTTCATCCATAGAATCTGTGCACAACAGCTACCAGCAGCTATATACTCTGCTTCTGCAGTGGATGTGGAAATAGACTTTTGTTTCTTGCTATACCAAGAAACCAATCTGTCACCTAAAAATTGACAGCTTCCACTTGTACTTTTTCTGTCTATCTTACAGCCTACAAAATCTGCATCAGAGTAACCAATTAGCTCAAACTCTGATTCTCTAGGATACCACAAACCCAAGGTTATGGTTCCTTTGAGATATTTAAAAATCCTTTTTACAGCTGTTAGATGAGGCTCTCTGGGATCTGCTTGAAATCTTGCACAAAGACATGTTGCATACATGATATCAGGTCTACTTGCAGTAAGATACAGTAAAGACCCTATCATTCCTCTGTAGTTTGTCATATCTACTGAGGCTCCTGTGTCTTTGTCTAGCTTTGTTGCTGTAGCCATGGGAGTTGTAGCAGACGAACTATCAAGCATACCAAATTTCTTGAGAAGATTTCTAGTATATTTTGCTTGATTGATAAAAATACCATCATCTGCTTGCTTGACCTGTAAGCCTAGAAAATAACTAAGCTCTCCCATCATGCTCATTTGATACCTGGATTGCATAAGCTTTGCAAACTTCTTACAAAGTTTGTCATTAGTAGATCCAAAGATAATATCATCTACATAAATTTGAACTAAAAGCAAATCATCACCAGAATTGAAATAAAACAAAGTTTTATCAATTGTACCTCTTGTGAACCCACTTTCTAAAAGAAATTGAGCAAGAGTTTCATACCATGCTCTTGGTGCTTGCTTTAGTCCATATAATGCCTTGTCAAGCCTGTAGACATAATCTGGATGCTTGGGATCTACAAATCCTGGTGGTTGTTCAACAAACACTTCTTCTTCAAGCTTCCCATTGAGAAAAGCACTTTTTACATCCATCTGAAAGACTTTAAACTTCTTGTGTGCAGCATAGGCCAGAAAAATTCTTATGGCTTCCAATCTTGCAACTGGAGCAAAGGTTTCATCATAGTCAATCCCTTCCTGTTGTGAATAACCTTTAGCCACAAGTCTAGCCTTGTTTCTTGTAATCACACCTTCACTATCAGTCTTGTTTCTGAAAACCCACTTTGTACCTACTATTGATCTATTCTTTGGTCTAGCTACAAGTGTCCAGACTTCATTTCTTTCAAATTCATTTAACTCTTCTTGCATTGCTGTAATCCAATTAGCATCTTGAAGAGCTTCCTCCACTTTCTTTTATTCTGTTTGAGACAAGAAAGCATGATACAGACACTCATTATTTGTTGCACTTCTAGTTCTCACACTAGCATCAGGATCTCCAATTATGAGATCAGGTGTGTGTGCCTGTGTCCACTTTCTTGCTGTTGGTAAGTGGTTTCTTGCATCATTATTGGATCCTCCCCCTTGATCCATGCTCTCCTGATTCATATGTTGACTTTCTGCAGTATCTGAGGCTCCCCCTGAATTGGATGGCTCAGAGTTTGAACTGTCAGAGTTTGAATCAGTTTCCTCAACTGACTCACTTGCTGTGTCTTGTTGAGCTTCTTCACGCTCCCCCTCAACTGATTCTCCATTTTGTTCAATTTGAGAATATTCAGTTTCTCCAGTATTTACCAGTAGAGGTTCAGAGTATGCTTCGTCAGAGTTTGTCAGAACCGCTTCATCAGAGTTTGTCGGTACTGTTTCATCAGAGTTTACATCATCAGAGAATAAACCTTCATTTTCAAAACGCAGTTGATCATATCCATCTAAGTCATCAAGTCCAGTTATTTTCTTGTCATCAAATGACACATGTATGGATTCCATGATCACTTTAGTTCTCAGATTGTAGACTCTGAATGCTTTTGTTGACAATGGATAGCCAACAAAGATTCCTTCATCAGCTTTTAACTCGAATTTGGTCAACTGTTCAGGATGAGTCTTCAACACAAAGCATTTGCATCCAAATATATGAAAATATTTCAAATTTGGCTTCTTATTTTTCACCATCTCATATGGTGTTTTCCCATGCTTGTTGATCAGTGTAGCATTTTGAGTAAAACAAGCAGTTTGAACAGCTTCTGCCCAGAAATAAGTTGGTAATTTTGCTTCTTCAAGCATAGTTCTGGCTGCTTCAATTAAAGTTCTGTTCTTTCTTTCAACTACACCATTTTGCTGTGGAGTTCCAGGTGCAGAAAATTCTTGTTTCACTCCTCTTTCCTTGCAGAAAGCTTCCATAATTGAGTTTCTGAATTCAGTTCCATTATCACTCCTTATAATTTTGACTTTGTGCTGTGATCCTTTGTCCAGTAGATTTACATGATCCAACAGAGTTTGAGCAGTTTCATCCTTCTTTGATAAGAAATATACCCATGTATATCTAGTATATTCATCAACAATTACTAGAGCATATTTCTTTCTGCCCATAGACATCACATTCACTGGTCCAAAGAGATCAACATGTAGAAGATGATAAGGTTCCACTACTGAAGATTCAGATTTGCTCTTGAAAGATGACTTCCTTTGCTTGGCCTTTTGACAAGAATCACATAGGCCATCTAGGCTGAGTATTGATTTTGGGAGTCCCCTTACAAGATCCTTTCTTATTAGCTCATTGATGTTGTTCAAATTGAGATGAGAGAGCTTCTTATGCCAGTTCCAACTCTCTTCATTTGACATTCTTGCAGTCAGACACACTGTTCTTCCATCAGAGTTTGTTACCAAACTTGCTTCATAAATGTTGTTGTGCCTGTGTCCGACTAGAACAACTTTTCCAGTAGATTTACTGATAACTTCACAGTATTCAGTATGAAAATCTTCATGGTTTCCTCTATCACAGATTTGACTCACATATAGAAGATTATGCTTGAGTCCTGAGACTAGAGCTACATTTGTGATGATGACACTTCCAAGATTAATATTGCCATATCCCAGAGTGTGTCCTATGTTGCCATCTCCATAGGAAACCTTTGGGCCAGCCTTCTCCTTAAAGTCTGATAGCAGGGCCTTATTTCCAGTCATATGTCCTGAGCATCCACTGTCCAAGATAAGTGTGCTCTCTTTTATACCCTGCAATCACAAACAAACACTAAGTGTTAGTTTTAAGGACCCAGACTTGCTTGGATCCTTTGTCTTTCTTAACAGTGTTAGCTTTTGCAGCGGAATCACTATCAACAGAGTTTAAACTAACATCGTCAGACTTTACACTTGCAGAGTTTGCTCTAACCCATTTCAGATTGGGTTTTAGCTCATAATAGTTGTGATAAACAGCATGATAACTCTTGCAAGTATAAATGGAATGCCAAGTGCTCCCACAGTGTGTGCATAAAGTCTGTGGTCTAACCCTAACATAATCATTCTTTACTCCTGATGTAGAAGGTAAAGAATTGATATTTTTATTCTTTGTGCAGTAATTAGCAAGATGATTAGAACTACCACAATTATAACATGTTTTCCTTGGAGCAGCACCAGTAGGCAAATGATTATTTCTTTTATTTATGCCTATCTTTCCATTCCTATTCTTCTTGGACCCTTTTGGTTTCATGGCAGATTTTACCTCTTTTAGCTTATGATTGAACTGTTTTCCTGTCATCAAACCAACATTAACCTGTTTTTCACAAGTTTTTACTGGATTTCTAACAGCTTCTCTTTCCATAAGTTTTTCTGTTATAATATTTTCCTGTCTTTCACAGGCTTCATCTGATTCCATATCAGCTTCTCTTATTACAACAGATTTTAACTTATTGGCTTCTGGAACAAATATCACAGGTTTAAGTTGTGGTTTAACCTTAACCTTGTCTTTAAACCTAAGTTCATCATTTTCACAATAGCCTAAACCTACAGAATCTGTCTGAAACACTTGATGAGTGTCTCTTCCAGAATCTGTCCAAGTCTTGATTATTTTTCTTTCTTTTTCTAGATCAGATTCTAATTGCTTATATCTTTTGAGCAACTCCTGTTCTACATAAACAACATCATCTCTTTCTTTTTGAATCTGCTTCATCTTTTCAAGTTCTCCTTCAAGAAACTTGTTTCTATCTTTAAGACTAAGATTCTCAGCCTTAATTCTCTCATTCTCTAAAGTCTGATCCCTATAGCTAACATGTACGCTTTTCAGATATACTCTTAACTCAGATATATTATCAGTATCATAAGCATAAGTAGTTAGGGGTACCTTATTTTCAGATGATTCAGTCTCATCTCTGACAGTTGCCATAAGAGCATAATTTTCTCCATCATCAGAGTCTGAAGTATCTGCCCAGTCTTTGCCTTTAGAGATGAGTGCTTTCTCAGATTTGCCTTTCTTGCACTCTGGGGCATAGTGACCCATCTCCTTACACCTGTAGCACTGGATTTCAGATTTATCCTTCTTGCCAGACTTGGTCTCCCTTCCATCAGACTTTCTAAAACTTTTCCTTTCAGAGTTTGAATCTTTCCTTGAGAATCTCTTTCCTTTCTTGAAGTTCTTGAATCCCATCTTCTTGAAAGTCTTCACCATTAAAGCAGCCATCTTCATCATCTCTTCTTCATCATCCTCAGAATCAGAAGCTTCATCATCAGTATTTGAGCCATCATCAGAGTTTGATGACTCACTGTCAGATTTGATGACTAAAGCCTTTCCTTTGGCTTTCTTTCTTGAAGATTCCTTCTTAATGGGCTTCTCCTCAACTTTGATAGCAACAGATTTTGTCTTTTTACTCAATCTTCTATTCCTTTGTTCTATCTCCAGTTCATGAGTTTTCAACAACCCATAGATTTCATCAAGATCTGTATCAGCAAGCTCATAATTATCTCTTATTGTGGTTGTCTTTAAATCCCACTTTTCAGGTAGAGATAACAGAAACTTGAGATTAGACTCTTCAAGCTCATATTCTTTATCAACCAGAGACAGATCATTCAATAGTTTGCAAAATCTGTCATAAGTCTCAGTCAAGGTTTCATTAGGTCTTGAATCAAAGTGCTCATACTCCTGTGTGAGTATTGTCTTTCTGTTCTTCTTAATAGCTCCTGTTCCCTGGCATCTGACTTCTAAAGCATCCCATATCTCTTTGGCAGTCTTGCAGCCAATTACTCTGTTAGACATAACATTATCTAAAGCACTGTGGAGAAGATGTCTAACCTTTGCATCTTTTGCAATTGATGAGATGTCCTCAGGAGTCATATCTTTCTTTTCCTTTGGAACAGTCTTTTGTTCTTGACCATCAACAACAGGGGACAATTTAGTCGGCATATGAGGACCATCATAGATTCTGTCAAGGTATTCTGGATCTGTAGCCTCCAGAAACATGGTCATCTTCACCTTCCAAATCGGATACTCTACTGGCCTGAGAATTGGAACCCTGATTGTTTCATATCGACTCACAGAATTGGGCTTAACCTGTTCAGCCTTAGGAGCAGTTTGATTTTCTTCAGACATGATTATTACTGTGTTTGAATCGTAAAACTGTATATATTAAACAGCCTTGGCTCTGATACCAATTGTTAGGTCGAATACACAATATAATCAAGTATGTATATGAGAATAACAATCAAGAACACTTTATAAATCAACAAACTGTAATTATATTAACAGTTTCTCTCTTAGTGATGTTAATGAATCACAAAGAGCTACTAGGTTACAAGAATAATATATTCAATGTTCGCGTGTCCCTTCTAGGGATAACCTATCTGTGTTTATATAGTACACAGTTACAATCAATCTCTAATTGATACTCCTATAAATTAGCTATACAGTTGTAATCAATTAGAATTGCTTCAGTCTTCTATCCAGTCTCCTTAGCTGTATCAATATATTCTGCTTCTTTCCATCTTCAGAATATATTGCTTTTAGAATCTTTATCTTTGCACCGACAGCTAAGTCAACTATCACCCAGTCAGACTTTATCAAACTCTGACTGGCTTCTATATAAACTCTGATATGTACCTGGTACTTAAACACTGATGAACAAACGTCAGCAATTATATCTAACAAAACTCTTGCTACAATTCCTGAAGGTAATGAAGATGTGCTCATTGACAATCCTGAAGATGCATCAAATCTATTCCAGAAATTCAAAACAAGAGATGGAAATGTTGTTACTCTTTATCATACTGATAAGAGGGTTCAACAGTTATTTGCAAGAAAAGCACACTCTATAGCAAGTGAAGAATATCCTGATCTCTCACATGAAGAATTTCTAAATCAACAGAGAGAAATGATGGAGAGTTTTAAGAATCCTGCTCCTGCTAGAGGTAGAGGAGGCAGAGGTAGAAGAGGTGCAAGAAGAGGTACAAGTAGAGGGAGAAGCTCATCAATTCAGAATATGCTTAGACAAACAAGGTCTAGAAGTTTAAGAATTGAAGAAATTCCTGAACCTACTCAAATTCCTGAAGTTCCTTTTGGTGATGATGGAATTGTTGAAGAAGAACCTGAATTGAGAAGAAGACCAAGACAATTAACTCTCAGCAATACAAATCAAGTTGAAGAGTCTAATCCTTATATTGTTCCTGACAATATTCAAGATCATGATGATTCTGAAATTTTGCAAGAGGTTGATTTGTTAATTCTTTCTACAGTGGTTGACTCTCATAATAGGGAAGTTGATGAAGAAGAAGAAGCAAGAAGAAAGGAGATAAAAAGAACAACAGATAGAGATTTTAATCTCTATGTGCAAAGGCTTAAACATTCACACAGAAGGTTGTGGAGAAATTCAAGCAGACAACAACCTCAGTTGGAAAGGAGCTATGTTCTTGAAAAGGAGAAAGATAAGAAGTGGAAAAACATTGACACACTTAGGTGTGATAGACCTATCAATTTTCAGACTGGTGGAATCATCACAAGTGCTTCAAGTATTGATAATTTATCTGATATAGTTAGATCAAAAGCACTCTGGTTGCAGATGTTTTCAACTTTAAGGCAATTGGCAAACAACTCAAGAGGAGGTATTGGACACATGGATGCTGAATATCTGAATATGCCTCATGTTGATCCTTATGCCTTAACTGAAATTGGAGGTATTTTAACTTCTGAAAACCTGAACAATTTATTATCTGTTGATATAGTTATAGATTGTCATGATGGTTATGAAAAGAAAGAAAAACTTCTTTACTTCATGAAAGATGGTTCTGTGAAGATTCTGTCCATTCAAGATCTGCTGGTAAAAACTACACAGGAACTGAAATATGTTCATTATCTATTAAAATGGAAGAATGAAGTGTGCAAAGTATGGAGTGACATGATTTTGTCAACAATTAGAAGAAGACTGGATGGTGGTAGAAATTTCAATGGTAATTATACTCCCATGTACTTAAATCAAGGAGGTCAAGATGTGGAAATGCAAAGGGGTACTGCTGTTAAAGAAGTGACTTTTGGCATGACACAGCTTAATCTTAATCCTGATGGGAAGGAAATTGCTTATCTTTTGCTTGAAGAGCACAGTCTACAAAGAAGCTCCATTCAAAATCTCAGAGCAGCTATCTATCAGATTGATGAGGAAGATGAAGAGCTCAGAAATCTTAAGGAAAGACTGATTCAAATTCTTGAGGAAAAAGAAGAAAATTTATTATCCAACTTCTTGAAGATGAATCTGTTCTATCAAAGAATCTAAACAGATAAGTTGCTGCTGTAAATATTTGTACATTTTGTAAATATATTTTTGACATCATTGAATCTAGGAATCTATACTTTATTTTACAAAGTATGAGATTGGGGGAAATTATTAGATCAGGATTCAATGATCGTCAGGATCTAGACTCAACTGATCAGGATTGCTGACGTCATCAGTATTGCATGGTCATCAGTATTTGCTCAAGCGTCAGTATCAGGATTATCATCAGGATTTATATCAGGACTGGGATCAGGATTGATCATCAGGACTAGAAGCTGATCAGGATTTCTACTTAGAATTATATTTGGAGTCTAGTTAAATAAGGAAGATTATTTTGTCGGTTCCTTATTTATAGTAATGCTACGACCCCATCTCCTTTTACTCCTGCGATAAGAATGTCTCCTCTGCCCCCGGTATTCAGGAGCAACCTCGAACTTGCCTTCAATGGAGATGCAGATCCTTCTGAGTACCTGTCCCGTTTCAACACCGAGATAGATGTCTACCAGGTTCCCGATCTAACTCGTTGTCGACTATTTGCTGCCTCGTTAAGGGGAAGTGCCCAACAATGGTTTACCAAGCTAGGACCAGCTAGCATTAGCACATGGAGGCATCTGGGAGATCTATTCTTAAGCAGTGTTGTAAAAAGCGCATTATGCGGCCGACTATGCGGACGCTTAAGCGGAATCGGACCCTAAACGCTTCGATTTTATACTAAGCGGGTAATTATGTGTTTTTGAAGATTAAGCGGTCATTAAGCGGATTTAAGCGGTCAAAATGATGTTGACCTGCTAATTTTTAATTTTAAAATAATAATATTTATTATAATATGAATATAATTATCATAAAATTTTAAAATTACCTTTTCTGGTTAAGAACGTTTTATCTTTAAAATTTTTTTACTTAACTATTACATAATTTTAATTTTACATGTAATAATATCATATTTAAAAATTTAAATATATATATATTATTAATCCGATTAGTGAGCCGCTTAAAATTCGCTTAAGCGTTCGCTTAACCGCTGGAAGGTTCTCTCACCGCTTAGGACCGCTTTGCGCTTTTTAGAACACTGTTCTTAAGGCAGTTTCAGTCCACCCTTTATTATGCACCCCCGGTGGCTACCCTTGCCAATATTAAGTAGGGAGAAGTAGAGTCCCTGCAAGAGTATTTCATGCGATTTAATGCTGAAGTCCCCAGAGTTCGAGGAGCAACGGAAGAGGCCCAGAAGAACTTTCTAATTGCTGGATTAAGAGAAGGCTCTAAATTCTGGAAAACCCTACAAGCCAAGGAGCCAGAAACTTTGGCAGAGTTTTATGAACAGGCGGAACCTCACAAGCGGGTAGAGAAATCCATGAGGGATCTAAGAAGCAGTGGCCGAAGAATGGAGAAGGGAGGGAGATCTTTTAGTCCCGAAGAAAGAAGAAAGACTTTCAAAAGGAGCCCCAGTCCAAAGAAGTTTAACAAGGCCAAGAAAATTGCCAATAAAGAGTCTGGAAGACCTTATACAAGCAAATGGCAGAATCATACCCCCTTGGTCGCCTCCATCAATCATATATATGCCACTTATGCTGGGAAAAGGGTGTTTAAGAAAGCTACTCCATTGACAGAATATAACAAGAGGGACACCTCTAGATACTGTGCTTACCATGAATCCACGGGGCATCACACGGTAGATTGCCGGCAGTTGAAGGATGAAATTGAAACTCTGATTCGGCAGGGAAAGCTAACTGAATGAGTGGCGAATGAGGTACGGAAACACAAGGCTGAGTATCACCAGGTGCCCCCTCCACCTCCGATAGCAAAGGATGATGACACGGAGAGGGTTGCTAGGGCTAATAGCATTCATGTTATTATTGGAGGATCTCACGTGGGGGGAGATAGTAAGAAAGCCATGGAAAGATATGCTCGAGAGGCAAATGATCGTCCTCTAACCAATATTCATTATCTTGAACAAAGGCCTCCTCATCTGTTCGAGAAAGAAAGAGATGAGATTATGTTTAGCGAAGAAGATGCTAAATGGGTACATCACCCTCATGCTAATGCTCTTGTCGTAAGGATGAAAATTGGGTCGACTAATGTATATCGGGTATTGGTAGACAACGGGAGCGCTGTAAATATTTTGACCTACGACACTTATAAAAGGCTTGGATTCCTAGATAGAGAGTTGGTCTCAAGCGGAAATCAGCTCTACGGGTTCACAGGGGCTTCAGTAGGAATCCGAGGCACAGTTCAGCTCCCGGTTAGTTTAGGAGACAACCCCCACGTGGCCACACAAATTGTCACTTTTACTGTGGTGGATCAGCCGTGTGCTTATAATGCCATCATTAGGAGACCAATCCTTAAGGAGATGAAGGTAGTCACCTCTATTTATCACTTAACCATGAAATTTCCAACTCCCACAGGTGTCGGACAAGTGAAGGGATGCCAGTATGACTCAAGGGTATGCTATAACCAGACAATGAAAGGGGCGGAAAAGATAGATGTTCCAAGAGAAGTGGCAGACCTTGGGGAACAAGAGTCCATGGAAGATGGTGAAGAGAAGAAAAGGAAGCGTGTGGATACTCTCATGCCAGATGTCCGTAACATGATATCTATAGAGAACTCCCGGATGACTACTTTGAAAGTCTGGGAATTGAGGTGGAACCTCGACCCGGGGCCCTAATGATGGAACCCTCTCAACCCATAATGACGTTACAGGAGGGCATAGTGCAGAAGGCTAGTGATGATGAAGAGAGCCCAGAACAGGTAGCTGCCAGGTTGAATAAAGGCAAGTGGGTGAGAAAAGAGACGTCAGTTATGATAAAACTGCCAACTGGAATCTCCCGAGAAGTCACTATAACAACAGAAGAGAACATCCTGCAGGAAACATCGGAGATGTCCATCAACAATGGGGATAATCTTAGTGTCACCGAAATAGGGGAGCCTAGCACAGATAAGAACTTCGATGTTGATTTGGACCCAAGAATGCCTCCCCTGCCGGATGGAGCTGGAACATTCGAAGATATTATTTCTATCTTGGTGGATCCGAACGACCCGGCTAAAGTTTTGAAGATTGGGGCAAATCTCGGCCCCAGTATAAGGGACAATCTTGTCTCGTTCCTCAAAGAAAATTTGGATGTGTTTGCATGGTCTCACGCCGACATGATAGGCATCGATCCAGAAGTAATGTGCCACAGGTTGAACCTAGATCCAAGCAAGAAGGGAATCAGGCAGAAGAGGAGACCTGTTAGTAGAGAAAGGGCGGAGGCCCTTAGGGAAGAAGTGGATAGGTTGATGGAAGTCGGGCTTATCAAGGAGTCGTTCTACCCAACTTGGCTGGCTAATCCTATGCTAGTAAAGAAGCCAAATGGGAAGTGGAGGACTTGCGTCGACTTCACCGATTTGAACAAGGCGTGTCCAAAGAATAGTTTCCCTCTTCCTCGTATCGATCAGCTTGTGGATGCCACTGCAGGGCATGCGTTATTAAGCTTCATGGATGCCTACTCAGGCTATAATCAAATTCCTATGTATAGGCCAGATCAAGAACACACCTCGTTCATCACTGATCGAGGCATATACTGTTATATTGGGATGCCCTTTAGTTTAATCAATGCAGGAGCAACTTATCAGAGATTGGTGAATAAAATGTTCAAAGATCACATCGGGAAGACAGTGGAGGTATATGTTGATGACATGCTTGTAAAATAAAAGGAGGCCATGGACCACATCCGTCATTTGGTAGAGATGTTCACTATCTTGCGTATTTACAGAATGAAGCTTAATCCCTAAAAATGTGTGTTTGGGGTGGAGTCAGGAAAGTTTCTAGGGGTTCATTGTCAACCATCGGGGAACCGAGGCTAACCCGGCCAAGATCAAGGTTCTATTGGAGATGAGATCACCTCGGAGGGTGAAAGATGTGCAAAGTTTGACAGGTCGAATTGCGGCGTTAAACAGATTTGTCTCCAAATCTTCTGACAAGTGCCAAGTGTTTTTTAAGGCCATGAAAAATGTAGGCAAGAATTTTCAATGGATAGAAGAATGTGAGGAGGCCTTTTAGAATGTCAAGAAACATTTGAGCACACCACCTTTGTTGTCTAATCCAAAGCAAGGGGAGGTACTTGTGCTTTACTTAGCTATATCTGAATATGCGGTGAGTGCGGTGCTAATTCGAGAGGAAGGCGAAGCTCAGCTCCCGATATACTATATGAGCAAAAGGCTGGTGGGTGCAGAAACTCGGTACTTGAACATGGGAAAACTGGTGTATGCTCTAATCCTCGCTTCAAGGAAGCTTCGTCCTTATTTCCAGGCTCATAAGGTCGAAGTGAGAACAGCCTATCCACTTAGACAAGTGTTGCATAAACCGGAAACCTCAGGAAGGATGTTGAAATGGGTTGTAGAGCTGGGTCAGTTCGATGTGGAGTATAAGCCTCGGGTTGCGATTAAAGGACAAACACTAGCAGACTTTGTGTTGTAATTCTCACCTCAAACAAAAGAGGACTCTAGGGCGCTGCAAATTTTTCCAGAGATGCCAGCAGAGGAAAATCAGAATATTGCCCCTTGGTGGAGCTTGTATGTTGATGGGGCATCTAATGGAGATGGATCCGGAGCTGGATTCGAGTTGGTGAGCCCAGAAGGGTGTAAGGTAAAGAGGGCTGTCCACTTCACCTTTCACGCAACAAATAATGATGCTGAGTATGAGGCTTTGATTAACGATTCAAGCTGGCATTAGAACTAAAGGTGGAAAACCTTAACGCTTTCAGTGATTCCATGATAGTGGTATACCAGATAAATGGAGGGTATCAAGCACGGGGGCCTAGAAAGGAGTTTTATTTGCATTGTGCGGAAAGGTTTATCAGGCTGTTTAATGAGGTCAACCTAGAGCTCATCCCTCGGGGCCAGAATGAGACGGCAGACGAACTTTCCAAGTTCGGTTCGCGTCGTGAGACCACTCTGTTAGGTTCAACACCTTTGGATATACAGAGGAGGCCTAGCGTGCCAGAGGAAGAGCTTATGGTGGTGGAAGAAGGAGTAACGTGGATGTCTCCCCTTTTGGCCTATATAAAAAATGGTGCTTTACCAGATGATAAGAATGAAGCACGACGAGTGCAGTATATGGCATCCAGGTATGCAATGTATGATGGCAGTTTATATAGGAGAGGCTTCAATGTGCCCCTACTCAAATGTGTTGATGGAGAAGAATGCAACTATATACTAAGGGAGGTCCATGAAGGTATTTGTAAGACCCCAGATTTTGGGTAGAATTAAAACTTTTATTATATGTTGATGTAAATATGGATAGTGGCAATGACTTTGAGAATCAAGTTATGAAATGAATATGAATTTCGGTTTTCAAACATTTTGAGAATAGTAAGAATGGACTGAACATATAAATAAGAACAATCAATCTGGAAGATAAGAATACAATACTCCAGGGAAGGAAAGTATTTTTATGTCATCCAAATCAATATCTGGAATACATCCGACAACTCCGTAACAAGATAGCGTACACCCGAGAAATCACTAGAACGTTTTCTAAGTGCAAAGAGTAAAGAGAAAATAGATCAGGAATATTGGAACGGATTTTGATCCAAAGGAGTATAGAAAAACCACTGATGAATAGTAACTCTTCATTTAAAAGTTTTTCAGACCACCCTATATGCGGGACGATATAATAAACTTTCAAAGTCGCATTAGTGATCTACGATGGAAATAAAAGAATGCAGAAGCTGTCAGAATCGGAAAAATAGCATTTTTCGTTTTCTCCGAAATTTCACCAAAAACGGACTAAATAATTATTATTTGAGGATATTTAAGGATTTAAATTATTAATTCTATGGATATGGATTTGATAAATGAATTAGAAGTATCGAGAACGATTTAGGTAAAATACCTCGATAGAACCCTCGAGAAACCTTGTGAGCGTTCTACGAAATTAAACGAACCAGAAAAGCTACTTTATTCCAAGCCAATGCATGCTTGCCAAATGTCAAGACAAGAAGAGACCAAGGGTGATGACTCACCACATTGGATAAATATCAAGTAATTAAACAAGATAAGAAGAAAAAGAAAAAGGAAGAGAAATTTCGGGAGAGAAGAAGAAAGAAAAATGGGAGAGAAAGAAATGATCATAACTTGAGATTCCGTGGTCCGTTTTTGGCGTTCCACCACTCAAATCGAAGCTCTCGAGAAGCTCTACGCAACCATGGTAAGCGCTCGCCTCACCTCTGTGATTTACCTTTCGATTTCAGTGAGTAACAGTTGGAGAAGATGATGAATAGTAACTTGTATTTTGCTTTGTTGCTTTTGATATTGAGTTTGTGGCTTCCAAAGGTTGTATTAATCAAGAATCTAAGGTTACATAAGGAATATAGCAGCAATCAAGCTTGGAGGAAGGTATAAACCTCTGCCCCTTTGAGTTTTATATGAGTTTTAAAGTGGTTTTGATGTTCATGTAAAGTTAAGATCATGATTAAGTGATTTAGTGATTATTTGGAATTGTTTGAATGTGTAAAATGATGGGTGTTGGATTTGAGCCTCCCCACTGATCTTAGAGGTGTATGATGGTTGTTTGTTGAGGTTGTAGATGTATGGTATGCCCGGTGTGGCTTGGTTATGTTGTGACAAAATAGGATTATTCGATTTTAAGCCGTCGTAATGCCCGATTTTCGGTAACTCTATAAACTGCCTAGAATCAGAAAACCTAACTGCCTCTTTTGGTTCAGTTATGAACATGAGTGTGTAGAGCTTTGTTTCTAGTTTATGTGAGCGCAAGAATCATGTCATTACGATTTACGGTTTATGAGATATGACCATTGTAGTGAAAGTGGTTCAAGGAATGAGATTGCAGAAATGTACCAACTTTGTGGCTATGTTTGAGACCCTTAAGAGTTGTTTTAAAATATGAAATTTTGTATTGAAGTGTCAAGGTCAGTTACGAAGGTTTGTACGAAGGTTTCGAGTCCAAAAGATTATTTTCCGATTTTAGAAAAATGTGTTAGCCGAGGTTGCGCAAGTGAAAACCTTTAAGAGCATGACTTAGGAACCAATGTTGAAAATGGTTAAGTATAACTTGTATTCGAGGATCGATTTCGGACTAAACCTACGACTGAAGTAATTGTCGACTAAACATGGACTTAGTATGAGCCTATAACGAGCTAGTAATGCCTTGGTTGTGTTTCGCTTACGTGTTTAAGCATTGAGTTATAAGTGGTTTATCGAGGGAATTAACCGTGTGTTTTCGTTTGACTTTGTCTAGATTGTCCGGCATCGTCGCGAACCCCTATCACTTCTCGAGCATCAGGAAAGTTTACTAAACCTTACTCTATTATTCAGAGTATGTATATTTTCCAATGTTCAATACTTGTGTATTCCCAACTTATATACCAAATCTTTGTTGCAAGTATTGTGGCAAGTTTTATAAATCTATAATTTGAAGTATTGATTATATATTACTGCTTTTGCCATGTGTGGAGTTATACAATTTTGCGATACATGTTATATATAGAGTTTGATTTTGGTTTATATATGAGTTTTGAGATAAAGTAGTTATAAATCGGTGTACCTTGTAGCTCTAGAGATAAGAGCATACTTCTTGTTTTCGACTCTAGACCGAGAGTCAGTATTTGAGATATGGAGATAGCCGTAGAAACCCGGAGGGATTCCTGCGGCAATGTACTAATTATTTTGAGGACTGCTATTATTAAACATTAATTATATTTCTAGAAAGTATTAATTACCTGGAAATGATTTGAGGAATGTTATTTGAATATTAACTTATTCGAAGGTTATTATTTGAAAATGATGTGATTATGGGCTTCTAAGCTAGATATGGGATATTAGTTAGAAGGCAGGATTTTATATTTGCCCTAGGATAAGGGCGGGTGATTTTCTCTAAGATCAGAAGTAATTATATTTCGGTATATGTTAAAGGTTATTTTCCGATAAAGATATCGGGTAACTGTTATTCGAGGGTTAATTATTTTATTTAAGGAATATTATTTATATACATTTGAGGATTATTTATTAATGAATATTATTTTTGAATATTCATTTGAGGATTATTTATTAATGAATATTATTTTTGAATATTCATTTGAGGATTATTTATTAATGAATATTATTTTTGAATATTCATTTGAGGATTATTTATTAATGAATATTATTTTTGAATATTCATTTGAGGATTATTTATTAATGAATATTATTTTTGAATATTCATTTGAGGATTATTTATTAATGAATATTACTTCTAAATATTCATTCGAGGATTGTTTATTTGATGAATATTATTTTCGAATATTCATTTGAAGGTTTACTTGTGTAATAAATGTTATTAAGTGTTTTCCAATCAAAAAGAGGTTCCCAAAACAATGTTTTTCCGTTTAAATCTGTCTTTTAAAGAGGATTTAAATGCTCGCTCAACTATCAAAAATATGGGAAACCTGATTTAAGTGACTGCTACTCTTTTTAAACTCTCAACTCAAAACTGTCAGGGGACAGATATTTTCTCAAAGCTATGTAATTGCTGCAAGTCAAATATTGTGTTACCACCTCAACGATCGAGGGGTAAATTCCTGGAACAAGTCGATATCCATTAACAAGCCTAGCTTGGGAAATATTGGGGAATCTTCCTTTCCAACCTAGATATAACTACTTAGTGGAGTCGTATCAACAAGTGTTACACTTGGGGAAAGGAGGATGACCTTTACGTTTCAGAGTCATGGATTTCATCTGAACTAGGAGTGGTGTAAGTGGTCCAGTTGCGATTGACCCATCCAACTTTTATGGCCCCAAATGGGCCGGGAGGTCACTGGAAGGCGGTAGACAATGTCAGGCCGTCGTGATTCTTCCATCTACATGTAGAAAACATATTTGAGCGGTGCGACCTGCTACTGATCATAGCAAGGTTAGGCACAGCGGGCGCGGTAGCAACTCCAGTATTAGTTCATCATCCATTTTGGATATTCCTGCAACATGTATTGGGATGAAAAACCAATCATGTTGGCAGGGGGTCGAAAGTGTTTGAAAATGAAGTGACAATAAATTCATGCAACTTCATCTTTTATTTATGAGTTATGACTCTGTGGATACCTTACATAACATGGGTTATGGTAAGGGAGTTGTTTATACTGAATCACCTTATAACTTCATCTTTTAAAATATGTGTTGATATTCTGCTTACATAGCAGATACTTTTGGAAAGGTTATATTTGGTTTCCTTTGAAACCTCATCTTTTATACTAGAACTTTGTTCATAGTTTGAATATCGAAAGTTTGCAGAAATATTATGGAAATGATATTTGAAGTACCATAATGGTACTGTTTTTGGGAATACATTCCGATAAGGATATAATTTCAGTATCGAGATATTTTGACAAATTATTGTCTTATACTCGCTTTATTCTGGGTTGAGTTAAAGGCAGAATTATGCCATACTTTCATTTCCTTGCTGAGCTATCGCTCACTCTTGCTATTGTTTTATATATATTATACAGCAGCGAAGCAGGATGCCAATGGGTCGGCACATACCTCGCAAGGCGTTTCCGTAAACAGTTTCTAGCAGTGATTCCGAGAGTAGTACGAACCAATCGAATCAGGCTACATCTTTTGGTATTCAACTCATGTATAGACATGAATGGTATAAGAGGATTGTGAGCATCAGAAGGCTAAGTTGGTAATGTAACAATACTTAGAAATTGTATCAGTAACAGATTCAAAAGACATTTGGGTATTGTAATAAAAGTTATTTATTCCGCAATTGTTGTATTGTGTCGTTTCTGAGACTCTAACCTGTGTGTGTGTGTGTGTGTGTGAGACATATGTTGTGGGGTCATGAGCAGGTAAATTATGAATGGTGTGAGTATTACAGGTAAGGCAAGGAGTACATGGATTGTGACAACCCTAAATCCCTGACCCCGGATTTGGGGCTGTTACAGAGATGGTATCAGAGCGTTAGGTTACAGTCCTCAGAAACGATAGGAGATCGAGTCTTACAATACCCTTAATAATGATAAGGACATTTAGAGCTCAAATTGAGTTCGTAGTCGGGTTAGAGGACATGACCCTGGTTGTTTAAGATGAAGCCCGAGAGGGGACTTCTTTTGGGAAACCGTACTTAGGACTTCATGGTTAGTCACCTCGATTCGTATGAGTTATAGATGGATGGGACTCCGAGATACCAGATCCCGAGGCCTTCGAGTAGGCAATTGATGATGCGTTCCTTGAAATGGACGGAGACCCGATAAAGGGAGATCCATAGGAGGATCTAGAGGAAGACCCCATAGTGGGTCAAGGAAAGAATCTTGTAGAGGACGTGTTGATTGATAAAGACGTAGTATGTTACTTGAGGTCGTATAATAGGACCGGACGAACCTTTAGAGGTCAAATAAGTGCCGATACGAGAGTTTAGGATCGTTATGATTCATCATGAAATATGACAAAGAAAATGGAGTAGAGTCTCCAAAGCAGAAGAGGTAGAGGCAGTATAGCCAGTATCAGTGGATTGATTCGACTTGAACAAAACCTGTTACTCGTGATCGGTTATAGCTGCCCATAAGGAGGCGGCATACGTAAGAACCAAGATGTTCAGATTTTCACGAACGATTAAGGGTACTTAGTTGCCTAGAATAATGTAAGGAATTGTTTTGGGCTATGAGATTTCAAACCCCCACGACCAACGATTCCACGGGAAATAGTGTCTATTATATCATTGAGGGATTTTATTATCTCAAGGAGAATTTTGGGTATATGTACCATGTAAATGTTATGGTAAGACAAGCACGCTAAGACGGAATCGAGAACGAGATTTACCACCCTCAGGAAACCGGGAAGGAATTATGAGGATAGAACCGAAAGGTCGGAAATCAGATCCGAGCATTACTAGTAGGTAAATAGATTGATCAAATTCCCCTGATTTTGGGAAGAAATTCAACAAATTTTGGCAAACCTTGTCTTTCTGATTACCAGAGGATGTCACCAAAGAGAGTGGAAACTAGAGCGAACCCTATGGATTGGGTAAGATGGCCGCTATATGGGCTGGTGGACAGACCTTGATTGCTACAATTGATTGTAGAGATAAAATGGTGAAGTTGAGATTGAACGGTAAATGCGAAATGTATTTAAGGACCAAGACGGACTGAGAAATTCCGGGATTGACTTAAATAAAAAGGCTATTGTGCCAAAAGTGTTAAGCTTATGTAGAACACGGGATTGATATGGGAGAAGGAATATTGAGTATAAGGATGACTGAAATAGAGACCGGATTTAAGCTTGTAGTTTCTAATGATCTTCCGAAGTATCACCCAGTCGACATATGGAATTCGTCGTTGCTATGGGCGACAACGGTATCGAAGTCTTCTTATAGAACAGAACGCTTACTTGAGATGTTGCGCCTAGTCGAATAGAACTCCCTGCGATTGCAAATGTTAATGGTTGAATTCTTAGCGACTATTATAAGTCGGCAATGACGTAAGTATCGAACACCTTAGGGTGCGTGGAAAAGAAAAGCTTTGGAATTGAACGATTGTCCATAAGAGGAGCCGACATAAAAGGCATCCGTAGAGACTTTGGTAGTACCCTCCCCATTTGAAAATTATGTGGGGTACCTCCCCAACCTATGATCTATCTTGACCTCTCTCCAAGAAAGAATTCTGATAAAGGGTATATTCCCTCTTCGAAGTTATTTTATAACACTTGTGTTAAATCATATTTAATTTCAATTGTGTTAGAGGCTGTCACGATGCCTACTTTCAAGTTTTTCAAAGCCCTGTCAAATGATGATATTCAAGCTTCCACTTTTCTTCAAATAATGAATAACCCTTGCTTGTTAAGTACCAGTATCTTCTTGGTTATTCTTTTCTTTGTATTTTCTTTGGAAACCGCACCTTTGGAATCTGTTCAATTTTAATCCAAGGTGTTCCTTTAAGAAATATTGTCGAAAGACGTAATCATTAAATTGATATCGAATTGCTTTCATACTTTTCAACTTCCACTGAGACGAACAACCCTATACTTATAGGGGCTACAAGGACTATCTGTCTATGTGATAGAAGTCTGATGGGACGCCATCACTTGTAAGTTGTGAAATACAAGAAGGCTAATTACCTTTAGTAATGTCTCAATCGAGGCACACAACGCTGAGTTCTTAGGATCATGTTGATCTCTCGGTAAATTCTTTTACCTCCCATAAGGTTACCTTAAAACTCATAACCTTATGATCACCAGTGTGTGACGTTTTCCTTGATATGGGAGCTGTCTTTTCAAGGCCCCATAATTTTTGTTATCCTTATTGAATTTCAAGGGGAGGCCAACCAGGTCAAATAAGTCAAAATTCGCTGATAGGAATTAGATTCGCGACGAAATCGCCTATGTCAGGAGCGAATCCCTAAGACGAATGGAATGTTAGTGACATATCAATGAAATTGGTTTATTCTCCCAAGGATATTATGATAATGGAAAGCGTGTCAATCGATATATGTAAAAGAAATAGCGGT
This sequence comes from Heracleum sosnowskyi, assembly GCA_030848705.1. Classification (NCBI taxonomy): domain Eukaryota; kingdom Viridiplantae; phylum Streptophyta; class Magnoliopsida; order Apiales; family Apiaceae; genus Heracleum; species Heracleum sosnowskyi. The sequence continues at coordinate 25,146,783 of CM061245.1, forward strand.
GTGCCGTGAACTCCAGTGACAACGGTGTTAGATAGATGCCCTATAGGGGAATTGAGATTTTGGAGGAGTTGTTACGAATGGACACTACCTCTGGGTTAGCAAGATAAGTACTGACGATGGAGTCAGAGGGAGCTGGTATTGTGACTTGTGAGAGGTGCAGCGTGTGCTGTTTTAAAGGAATAATTTCCGGAAAGATATGGAGACCCGGATGAAAATGAAAGTTAAAGATGTAAAACAAGAAACCATGACTGTGACCGAGTATGTGGCCAAGTTTTCCGAATTATTGAGGTTTGTTCCGGAGTTTGTGAACACAGAAGAAAAGAAAGCCAGTAGGTTTCAACCAGGGCTACCTCCAACAAGCAGCCCACTGTCAGGACCTTTAAATAGCAGGTGCCCTTCTACACTGTTTAGACAGAGCTAATGCATTGTTGTATATCAAGATGTTGCATGATGATTAAACCTTAAGGCCGAGACGCTGAGGGAATAATTACAAGTAGAAATAGCCAATCGAGGGATTTTCCCATAAGGCTGGTACATCCAGGTTGTGAACTAGAAATATGAGGTCGACACTTTTGATAGACCTGATCCCTTTCAAGTTGGGAAAAGTGGATATTATAATAAGAATGGGTTGGTTGACACCCAATGGGGCCCAGACTGATTGTAAGGGAGAGAGAGTAATAAATAAAGAACGGAGACAGATTCAGAGATTCTTGAATATAGTTCAGACTAAGAAACTATTACGCCAGAGATACGAGGCTTAATTAGCTCTTATGGTTGACGCCAAGAAAAGAGGCACCAAGTATAGAGGAAACTACAATGGTTTTGGGAGATTTTACAAGATCTTAATGCGCTACCAAATATCGATTGGGATGACATGAGAATGAATACCGAGTATTCAGAGTATAGTGGGAATGAAAGAGTTAGTGACTCAGTTACAAGAGTTGTTGTATAAGGATATGATAAGACCCAGTGTACCACCGTGGAGAGCCCGGTGTTGTTGAAAGAGAGAAAGATTTTAGCACAAGATTATATATCGAACCTCGAGAGTTGTATGAGTTTGACATGGAGAATAAGTACCCTTGTAAATGATTGTTTGATCAGCGGAAGAACGCTGTGTATTTCCAATTTATTTAAGAACTGGGTATCACCAGTTGGAAGTTAAATCAGAGGATATGCCCAAGACTGCGATTCATACTAGGAATAGACACTTCGAGTTTTCAGCGAAGTTATTTTGGGTTGACTAATGCACCCACAAATTTTATGGAATGTAATGAATTGGCTTTAAGTTACCCATGATAGTAGATAGCATGAGATGGAGAAATGGCTAGAATTGACCTAGGATTATGACTGTGAGATACACTACCATCCGGGGAAGGCCAATGTGGTGGCCGATACCCTTACTTTAAAATGAGACAGAGATGGATTCCGAATGATCGGGAATTAAAGGATGAGATTTTACACAACACCCAAGTTAGTCCAACAAACTAGAAAGACAAAAGATTTCACCAACAAGCGGCTAGTGACAACCAAGACAGACAGAGAAAGTATGCGGACTAAGCCCGCGAGTATAGAGATAGTACTGCTACTGATAAGCTAAATGGCAAGTTGATGAATGGCAAACAAGTTTATGCTGGTGTATTTCTGTGCAAACAAGATAGAGAATATGAGGTTAGAGATTCGTGATGCTAAAAGTATCTCCAGGGAAAGAATTAATGAGATTTGAAAAGAAAGGGAAGTGAGCCCGAGATTCATTGGGCCATCTGAGATTTAAGACGCGCCAGGAAGGTGGCCTACGAGCCAGCCTTACCCCCCCCCCCCCCAAACTTGTAGAATGGTCATAACGGGGTTCATGTGTCAATGCTACGTCAGTATACTATAGATGCCCGGCATATGTAGAGTACGAGCACGTAGACATACAACCAGACTTGACCTATGTGGAGCAACCAATGGAAATTATAGATCGAAAGGAACAAGTACTCCGAAACAAGGTCATCAAACTAGCCAGAGTGGTATGGAGGAATCATAATGTGGAAGAATCAACTTGGGAGCTAGAGAGCGAGATGCTAGAAAGATATCCCCATTTGTTTTCAGAGTGATTCCGGGACGGAATCCTTTTAAGGAGGGGAGACTGTAAGACCCCAGATTTTGGGTAGAATTAAAACTTTTATTATATGTTGATGTAAATATGGATAGTGGCAATGACTTTGAGAATCAAGTTATGAAATGAATATGAATTTCGGTTTTCAAACATTTTGAGAATAGTAAGAATGGACTGAACATATAAATAAGAACAATCAATCTGGAAGATAAGAATACAATACTCCAGGGAAGGAAAGTATTTTTATGTCATCCAAATCAATATCTGGAATACATCCGACAACTCCGTAAACAAGATAGCGTACACCCGAGAAATCACTAGAACGTTTTCTAAGTGCAAAGAGTAAAGAGAAAATAGATCAGGAATATTGGAACGGATTTTGATCCAAAGGAGTATAGAAAAACCACTGATGAATAGTAACTCTTCATTTAAAAGTTTTTCAGACCACCCTATATGCGGGACGATATAATAAACTTTCAAAGTCGCATTAGTGATCTACGATGGAAATAAAAGAATGCAGAAGCTGTCAGAATCGGAAAAATAGCATTTTTCGTTTTCTCCGAAATTTCACCAAAAACGGACTAAATAATTATTATTTGAGGATATTTAAGGATTTAAATTATTAATTCTATGGATATGGATTTGATAAATGAATTAGAAGTATCGAGAACGATTTAGGTAAAATACCTCGATAGAACCCTCGAGAAACCTTACGAGCGTTCTACGAAATTAAACGAACCAGAAAAGCTATTTTATTCCAAGCCAATGCATGCTTGCCAAATGTCAAGACAAGAAGAGACCAAGGGTGATGGCTCACCACATTGGATAAATATCAAGTAATTAAACAAGATAAGAAGAAAAAGAAAAAGGAAGAGAAATTTCGGGAGAGAAGAAGAAAGAAAAATGGGAGAGAAAGAAATGATCATAACTTGAGATTCGGTGGTCCGTTTTTGGCGTTCCACCACTCAAATCGAAGCTCTCGAGAAGCTCTACGCAACCATGGTAAGCGCTCGCCTCACCTCTGTGATTTACCTTTCGATTTCAGTGAGTAACAGTTGGAGAAGATGATGAATAGTAACTTGTATTTTGCTTTGTTGCTTTTGATATTGAGTTTGTGGCTTCCAAAGGTTGTATTAAGCAAGAATCTAAGGTTACATAAGGAATATAGCAGCAAGCCAGCTTGGAGGAAGGTATAAACCACTGCCCCTTTGAGTTTTATATGAGTTTTAAAGTGGTTTTGATGTTCATGTAAAGTTAAGATCATGATTAAGTGATTTAGTGATTATTTGGAATTGTTTGAATGTGTAAAATGATGGGTGTTGGATTTGAGCCTCCCCACTGATCTTAGAGGTGTATGATGGTTGTTTGTTGGGGTTGTAGATGTATGGTATGCCCGGTGTGGCTTGGTTATGTTGTGACAAAATAGGATTATTCGATTTTAAGCCGTCGTAATGCCCGATTTTCGGTAACTCTATAAACTGCCTAGAATCAGAAAACCTAACTGCCTCTTTTGGTTCAGTTATGAACATGAGTGTGTAGAGCTTTGTTTCTAGTTTATGTGAGCGCAAGAATCATGTCATTACGATTTACGGTTTATGAGATATGACCATTGTAGTGAAAGTGGTTCAAGGAATGAGATTGCAGAAATGTACCAACTTTGTGGCTATGTTTGAGACCCTTAAGAGTTGTTTTAAAATATGAAATTTTGTATTGAAGTGTCAAGGTCAGTTACGAAGGTTTGTACGAAGGTTTCGAGTCCAAAAGATTATTTTCCGATTTTAGAAAAATGTGTTAGCCGAGGTTGCGCAAGTGAAAACCTTTAAGAGCATGACTTAGGAACCAATGTTGAAAATGGTTAAGTATAACTTGTATTCGAGGATCGATTTCGGACTAAACCTACGACTGAAGTAATTGTCGACTAAACATGGACTTAGTATGAGCCTATAACGAGCTAGTAATGCCTTGGTTGTGTTTCGCTTACGTGTTTAAGCATTGAGTTATAAGTGGTTTATCGAGGGAATTAACCGTGTGTTTTCGTTTGACTTTGTCTAGATTGTCCGACATCGTCGCGAACCCCTATCACTTCTCGAGCATCAGGCAAGTTTACTAAACCTTACTCTATTATTCAGAGTATGTATATTTTCCAATGTTCAATACTTGTGTATTCCCAACTTATATACCAAATCTTTGTTGCAAGTATTGTGGCAAGTTTTATAAATCTATACTTTGAAGTATTGATTATATATTACTGCTTTTGTCATGTGTGGAGTTATACAATTTTGCGATACATGTTATATATAGAGTTTGATTTTGATTTATATATGAGTTTTTAGATAAAGTAGTTATAAACCGGTGTACCTTGTAGCTCTAGAGATAAGAGCATACTTCTTGTTTTCGACTCTAGACCGAGAGTCAGTATTTGAGATATGGAGATAGCCGTAGAAACCCGGAGGGATTCCTGCGGCAGTGTACTAATTATTTTGAGGATTGCTATTATTAAACATTAATTATATTTCTAGAAAGTATTAATTACCTGGAAATGATTTGAGGAATGTTATTTGAATATTACCTCATTCGAAGGTTATTATTTGAAAATGATGTGATTATGGGCTTCTAAGCTAGATATGGGATATTAGTTAGAAGGCAGGATTTTATATTTGCCCTAGGATAAGGGCGGGTGATTTTCTCTAAGATCAGAAGTAATTATATTTCGGTATATGTTAAAGGTTATTTTCCGATAAAGATATCGGGTAACTGTTATTCGAGGGTTAATTATTTTATTTAAGGAATATTATTTATATACATTTGAGGATTATTTATTAATGAATATTATTTTTGAATATTCATTTGAGGATTATTTATTAATGAATATTATTTTTGAATATTCATTTGAGGATTATTTATTAATGAATATTATTTTTGAATATTCATTTGAGGATTATTTATTAATGAATAGTATTTCTAAATATTCATTCGAGGATTGTTTATTTGATGAATATTATTTTCGAATATTCATTTGAAGGTTTACTTGTTTAATAAATGTTATTAAGTGTTTTCCAATCAAAAAGAGGTTCCCAAAACAATGTTTTTCCGTTTAAATCTGTCTTTTAAAGAGGATTTAAATGCTCGCTCAACTATCAAAAATATGGGAAACCTGATTTAAGTGACTGCTACTCTTTTTAAACTCTCAACTCAAAACTGTCAGGGGACAGATATTTTCTCAAAGCTATGTAATTGCTGCAAGTCAAATATTGTGTTACCACCTCAACGATCGAGGGGTAAATTCCTGGAACAAGTCGATATCCATTAACAAGCCTAGCTTGGGAAATATTGGGGAATCTTCCTTTCCAACCTAGATATAACTACTTAGTGGAGTCGTATCAACAAGTGTTACACTTGGGGAAAGGAGGATGACCTTTACGTTTCAGAGTCATGGATTTCATCTGAACTAGGAGTGGTGTAAGTGGTCCAGTTGCGATTGACCCATCCAACTTTTATGGCCCCAAATGGGCCGGGAGGTCACTGGAAGGCGGTAGACAATGTCAGGCCGTCGTGATTCTTCCATTTACATGTAGAAAACATATTTGAGCGGTGCGACCTGCTACTGATCATAGCAAGGTTAGGCACAGCGGGCGCGGTAGCAACTCCAGTATTAGTTCATCATCCATTTTGGATATTCCTGCAACATGTATTGGGATGAAAAACCAATCATGTTGGCAGGGGGTCGAAAGTGTTTGAAAATGAAGTGACAATAAATTCATGCAACTTCATCTTTTATTTATGAGTTATGACTCTGTGGATACCTTACATAACATGGGTTATGGTAAGGGAGTTGTTTATACTGAATCACCTTATAACTTCATCTTTTAAAATATGTGTTGATATTCTGCTTACATAGCAGATACTTTTGGAAAGGTTATATTTGGTTTCCTTTGAAACCTCATCTTTTATACTAGAACTTTGTTCATAGTTTGAATATCGAAAGTTTGTAGAAATATTATGGAAATGATATTTGAAGTACCATAATGGTACTGTTTTTGGGAATACATTCCGATAAGGATATAATTTCAGTATCGAGATATTTTGACAAATTATTGTCTTATACTCGCTTTATTCTGGGTTGAGTTAAAAGCAGAATTATGCCATACTTTCATTTCCTTGTTGAGCTATCGCTCACTCTTGCTATTGTTTTATATATATTATATAGCAGCGAAGCAGGATGCCAATGGGTCGGCACATACCTCGCAAGGCGTTTCCGTAAACAGTTTCTAGCAGTGATCCCGAGAGTAGTACGAACCAATCGAATCAGGCTACAGCTTTTGGTATTCAACTCATGTATAGACATGAATGGTATAAGAGGATTGTGAGCATCAGAAGGCTAAGTTGGTAATGTAACAATACTTAGAAATTGTATCAGTAACAGATTCAAAAGACATTTGGGTATTGTAATAAAAGTTATTTATTCCGCAATTGTTGTATTGTGTCGTTTCTGAGACTCTAACCTGTGTGTGTGTGTGTGTGTGAGACATATGTTGTGGGGTCATGAGCAGGTAAATTATGAATGGTGTGAGTATTACAGGTAAGGCAAGGAGTACATGGATTGTGACAACCCTAAATCCCTGACCCCGGATTTGGGGCTGTTACAGTATTTGTGGTAATCACTCGGGGGGTAGCTCACTGGCACAAAAGATACTTCGTCAAGGTTTTTACTGGCCGACTCTTAAAAAGGATGCTTTCGAGTTTGCTAGAGCTTGTGACAAGTGTCAAATGTATGCAAATTTTTACAACAGCCCGGTGGCGCCACTGACTTCACTCATGATCCCCTGGCCCTTTGCCATGTGGGGGATAGATTTGATTGGGGAATTGCCTAAAGCCAAAGGTAGTGTAAAGTATGTTGTGGTTGCGGTGGATTATTTCACCAAATGGGTAGAGGCTGAGCCCTTAGCCACAATAACTGCAAAGAAACTTGTTGACCTTGTGTATCGGGCTATTGTCTGTCGATTTGGCATACCTTACAAGTTGATTTTGGATAATGGTAAGCAGTTTGACAGCAAGGAGATTAGAGAATTTTGTGATCGATTGGGGATTCTGAAGAGTTTTAGTGCTGTGAGCCATCCACAAACAAATGGCCAGACTGAGGCAATCAACAAGATACTCAAGCATACGCTAAAGGCAAAGCTGGAGGATGCTAAGGGAAATTGGCCAGAGGAGCTTCCACAAGTCTTATGGTCTTACAACACAACTCCCCGAACAACAACGGGTGAGACACCCTTTTCTTTGGTGTATGGATGTGAGGCTATGGTCCCGGTAGAGGTGGGAGATGGATCTTTTAGGAGAGCTCATTATGACCCGGATATTAGCGAGAAGAATCATCGTCTCTACCTGGATATGATTGAAGAAGTACGGGTTGACTCACAAGCAAGGCTACTAGCATACCACCAGAGAACTGCCAGGCATTACAACCGCAAGGTGAGAGCTTGACCTTTCCGCGTAGGGGACTTGGTTCTTCGTCGAGTCATGCCTAACACCAAGGTGGTTAATCATGGGGTGTTTGGCGCAAATTGGGAAGGCCCATATCAGATTAAATAAGTTTTGTGGGAGGGAACCTATCATCTCAATGACATGCGGGGAAAGCTTATACCGAGGGCTTGGAATGCTGAACACTTGAGAAGATATTATCAGTAATTTATATTCAAGACTTAGCATTCATCTATATTTATCCTAAGTCTCGGGGGGTAGTGTCATATAGACTCCTCCCTTTGGCATACGATGTAATAAGTCTAAGTCTATTATATCCTATTATATATGAAAGTTGAAGTTTTATTATCTAATAAAATTAAGGTTTATTGTATGTTTCATGCATTAAGTAAATTTTATTTTCTTTTTACTGTCATAAATTGCTCTAAGGCAATGCCAGCATGAAAATGCGAAGGCAATATACTTGTTTATGTTTTTCAGTAGATTGTAAATGAAGTATATTTGATTGGGCCTCGGCCCATCAATTATGAAAAAGAAGAGCTTGTGCGAGGTGATGCCTCTTTAAAAGCGAGCTCATGCAAGTTGGGAAATAAAATAAAAATGTGAACTCAAGCTTGTGCGAGGCGACCATATAACGTTTAAATCTTGTGCGAAGTGGGACTCTGTGCGAAGTGGAACCTTGTGCGAGGAGGAACCATGGGCGAAGTGATCCCGTGCGAGGTGAACCTTGTGAGAGTTAAGCTCATTCAAAACAATAATTACAGAAAGAAATGTAAAGACATGAATATGAAACATGCGGAATCATGGGCAAACACAAAATACTTGGAGAAAATTTAAGGTTTCTAAAAAAATACAAGTGTTAGTGGCCCAAGGCCATTGTGTCTTTACAAATTGCGAGGCAAACGGGGTGCCCGCATCCCCAAAGAAAGTAGCTGAACAACTTCAAGTTTGAGGAGTCTCCTCATTGACCCCATGAGCGAGCTGAGATTCTGGTGCGAGCGGGGCCTCTTCAGCGGGTCGAGCCTCTTTTGCAGCCACAACCTCCTCTTCCATCTCCTTGCGAAGCTTCTCGGCATAATTCACAGTAAAAGCACCTAGTGGACTCCAATCAAACTCAGGGACCTTCTCCATGAAGCCCTTCATGAAGTTCTTGGAGCCCAGGGCCTTTGCATCTTCAACTTCTGCGTCCCGTCTCGCTTCTAAAGCTGTGAATTTGGCTTCGAACTCAGTACCCAAGGCTGCGACTTTGGCTTCGAGCTTGGCAACTTGGACTTTTAAAAATTTATTCTCACAAGTGACATCAGCCAGAACAGTGGAATGCTCCTCCTTCATCTTTGTCGCAAGTGCCCTAGCCTCACGCAGGTCCTTTTCAAGGCTTGTGGTCGCATCGAGGATGCTTTGCTTAGACTTCTTAACCAATGCCACATTGGCCTTCCTCGCTTCGTGCAGCTTGTTCTTTAGAATTCTGTTATCCTTGTCAAGGCGGGCAGAAGCTTGACCCATAGTGCGAAGTTCCCTATACCTGTTGATTTGTTTTATGAACACCTCAGCTACAGCTTTGGCGAGGGCATCATTGTTGGCCTCGAACGAGCCTGTGGTCCACGCCTTCAATTCGCCTTCAGAAATATGCGGGCCTGCGAGTCGAACCAGGGCACTAGCCACAACATTCCCTTGAGGGTTTGGAGGTAACTCTTTGCGAGCTCACTTCGATGAGTCAGCTTCGGGAAGGATATCTTTAGATTATCTTGTTTTTCTTTTAAGCGGAGAGACCCCACCAGTCTTCAAGTATTCAGTAAGAGTAGTTTTGAATTGAGGAGGGATCTCTTTAGCTTGAGGAACAACTTTGTGCGAGCCGGTTTGACTGGCGGTAGGAGCGGTTCGAGCCGGAGTATCTTGTTCGACTAGGAATGGAGGAGGAGAGATGGCCATTTCTGAAATAAAACGAAGACAAAAGAGTTAGTCAATAGTATATGTTGAATAACAATACAAGGAAAAATTAAAAGACATAAAAGATAGCGGTGCGAGCTGGCAGCTCGCACCGAGTATAATCCTACCTTTCCTTTTTCTTCTAGATTTCTTACTGGGAGTTAATCTAGTTCCTTCTTTTAAAAAGCCGTACTCGATGAGGTTTGTAGTTGTGATCAGTATTCTAATATTTTGTTCTGCGAAGGGGATGGTTAGAAGATTATCGACATTAATCTTTTCTTGACCTTGTAAGGGAGTTCTCACAGGAGGTTCTGAGCAAATAAAGATAAGATATAAGAACGGTGCGAGACGAAAGGAACGGTGCGAGGTGAAAGGAACGGTGCGAGCTGAAACGAATTACTTACCAGGGTCATAGTAGAAGTGAGTTTGGACTCGGGGAACTTCATGAACATAGAAGAAGGGGCCCTTCCATCTACCTGAGTTGCTTGGTCCTCCGAAAAACAATTTCTTTTTATTATAATACGGCCACATGGAAAGATAGAAGTAGCCAAACTCGGCTGAATGTTTCAAATTCAAAAAATATCCAAGTTGTCTGGCGGTGAGAGTAGGGTATCCTTGCTTCTTATAAAGAATATATAGAGCTATGGCAGATCTGTAGCCGTTTGGGTTGATTTGTAGCGGTGCGAGCCCATAGTACTCGAGGATTTCTTGAATGAAGGGGTGGAGAGATGCATTAATACCCAACTTTAGCAGAAAGGATGAAAGAACCATGCAAGGAACCCGGCCTCCATTTTCTGGATGATTGAATTGATAGCATCTCATGTGCGGTGCGGGGAGGATTATGCGACCCTCTGGCCTGAATTGATCCACAAGGTTGCGCAGAACGTCTTCAGTTAAAGAGGTGGACATGTCTCGACAAGCCAGGATTTTTCCACTTTCATGAACAGAAGATGAGCTCTCATCGCCATATGGAATTATGCACTTTTTAAGAAACACCTCTCCTTCGAGCTCGGGTTGTTGGATTGGCTCATAAGGAACCTGAGACGGTTCTGGGATGTATGCATAATTGCAGAAATCTACTTCTTTTGACACATCTGTTATCTCCTCGCTAGCAGGACTATCATACGACCAGTGCGAGCTGGCGTCGTCATCTTCATCGTTCTGTTCGAACTCATCCTGAGGAGATGGGGTGCAAGCCACTGCTTTCCCTTTGCGTTTGTCATAGAAAGTGCTCCCTAAGGAACTATCTGTGGATGACTCAGAAATATTAATGGGATGGTTAACAGAGACGGTGCGAGGTGAAGCCTCGTTTCCCTCTCTTGAAGCAGTTGATTTAAACGAACACTGGCCTCTTCGTCACTTATGGGTCTCACCGAACGATTGAATAAATCTTCGTGACCAAGCGAGCTGGAAACACTTGGTCCTGTCTTCTTGTCCCTCCATGAGTATAAATCTTTTTCCCTGGTATAGTTTTCTGGAGCAGAATTGGGATCAAGCTGAAGTCCAAGCGAGCTGGATCCACTAGCTCGCATCACACTCTCTATCCTTGCTATGTTAGCTGCCCTTTCAGGAGTGATGGCTGAGTTGGGGGAAATGGGTTGGCTTAAATGACCCGAGATGGAAGTCAATTCACGCTGGAATTCTTTGGAACCTCTAAGCTCAGGAGGGTATTGATTCAAGGGAGACAGAGTAGCTGAAGAATGAGCCGGGCTTGGTGTGCTACCAAGCGAACCGACGGACACGAATGGGGTCGCACTCGACATCTGAAAAAGATGGTAAAAATTAGTGTGTGCCCCTAAAATAGAAAAAATAGGTAAAAATTGCTAAGTGTCCTCGCATCGCACGGACGATTAAAATTCAAAATTATTGTGTTCGATGCGAACATGGATCTTGCTTTTGTATCAAACCCAGGCCCGGCTCGAACCGTGGGTTGAGTTCGCCTTGACAAGGGAACTCAGTTCGCAACTTGTTCAGTTCGAACAAATGATATGTGTCGAATAAACATAAAAACATATGTAAAAAATGGTTTTTGAGATCGAAATACTTACTTTGTGAAGAATTGGAGGATGAACTTGAAGAACTTGATGAAGTTGAGGGTGTTCGCCGATGATGATTCCGGGAGGTGATGATAATTTTCACCGTATTTGATCCTTGAGCAAAATGGACAGAGTTTTGTTATTGTTTTTGATAGAATGACTTTATGGAAAGAAATTATGAGGTATTTATAGAGGGGAGGAGAGAGAGTACGGGGACACGTGTCAGTGTAAGAATGGACGACACACATCCCCACGAATAGCTGTAAACGATTATGAATGAACACACACCTGGAAATGGCGTGCGAACTGGACATTGGGCTCGCACCGTATTATTGGAAGAAAATGAAAATTCCTTATTTGAGATTACTAAGAAATTTTGGGGGGTAGTTGTTATACTTGATTTTCGATAATGGGCCCTAAACAGGTCCATAAATGGTTTGGGCCTAAGAAGGAGTCATGTTGGTGCAACCTGGGCTTCGGCTCACACCATGAGTTTTAGGTTGAATTAGGATGTTGGTGCGACCTGGGCTTCGGCTCACATCATGGGCTCGCACCGTCTACGCGTGTTGGGCTCCTCTCCTTATGAGCTCTCACCTTGATGAGGACTCACACGAAGTTCTCATCATGATGAGCCGGGCTCTCACCATGTTAAGCTCGCATCCTGATTTATGGGCTCTCACCATAATCTTATGGGCTCTCACCATTATGAAATAATGGGTTCGCACTACTTATCAGAAATAAGAATGATTAAACATAGGTGAGCTTACACCACTTGATTATGGAAAGGTAAAATCTAACTTAAGCATTTTTATATATATTGACTTGTGCGGTGCGAGCTTGGCCAACTCGCACCATGGGCGAAGCCCAAAATATGGAAAATCCTTTTTATGGAATGGATGTTTCTTGGTTGACACGGGACAAACCTATAATCATTGAAAGAAATGCGGATGTGTCGCGAGATTGTAGGAAAACGTGTGAAAACCGGACTATTTATGAGAACATGATGTGGATGGATAAATCCGGACTATTTATGAGAACGTGATGTGGATGGATAAACCCTGACTATTTATGGGCTTCGACTGAATGGGCTTATCCAATGACTTGTTTTCCAAGAACTACGTGAGGCTTGATCCCGATATAAAGGGGTACGTAGGCACTTTGTATGATACACAATTGACACTCGGCAAAGAGCAAGAGAAAGAACCCATTCTCTATTCAATTTCTGAGGAGTCATCATACAAGTCCAGCCACCACTTACCATAAGCCTCCAAAACACTGTTATACGAAATTCTCCTTATAACAATAATATATTTATTTATATAATTTATCTTCCTCTCAATCTTCTCACTTTTGGAAAGAAAATTGTTCCTACTTAACCTACTTTTGTATTTTTTTTCTTTTCTTAAAAACTAGTTGAAAAAGCCAAGCTTCGCAGCGACGTTAGAATATTTTTAAAAAAAAACTTTATCAGTAAAATTATAATAATTACTCGTTTCTCTCTAATAAGCCGTCCCCCGTTAAATATATTTCCTTTGTTAAGATAATATCGAAATCTCAATTTTAAAATACCGAATACTTGTGTTATATATTAATTTTCATATTAACGTACTCCTTTATAATGAACCACTCTCTCGTTAAGAAATTACTTATATAAATTTGCACTCCTATTTTACTTATAATAGAACTTTTAACTATATTTTACAAACACCTATTCTATTTCCAATAGAACGCGCTTCATGCCGGCATCATAATTTTTTTAAAAAAAACTTTATCAATAAAATTATAACAATTACTCGTTCCTCTCTTATAAGTCGTCCTCCCGTTAAATATGTTTCCCTTGTTAAGATAAGATCGAAACCCCAATTTTAACATATTGAATACTTGTCTTATATATTAATTTTCATGTTAATGTAGTGCTTTCTAATGAACCGCTCGCTCGTTAAGAAAATACTTATATAAATTTGCACTCCTAGTTTATTTATAATAGAATTTTTAACTATGTCTTATAAACACCTATTCTATTTCCAATAGAACATTTTTATTATATGTGTTTCTTATAAATTCGAACTCTTCTACTCTATAAATTCGTAAACCTATTCTATTTTCGTTAAAACTTTTAATTATATGTCTAACCTATAAATTTGAACTATTCTTCTTTATAAACTCGAAAATTTATTATACTTCAAATTTAACTTTTATTTATATGCCTTCCCTATAAATTTTGAACTCTTCTCCTCTATAAATTGGAACATCTATTCTACTTCTAATATGTTATTATACTTCAAATATAACTTTTATTTATATGTCTTTCCTATAAATTCGAACTTTTCTCCTCTATAAATTCGAACACCTATTCTACTTCTAATATATTAAAGGATATTTTTCTTATTTAGTAGTATTTAAATTTCTAAAATTCTAGAATATTAAAAAAATTTAGATTGAGCAGATCTTAAAGGCGCCACCTAACCTCCAGCGTATCCTCCTTTATATATTGATATATTGATTTTGGGAAGACGCTACACATAATAAATAAGTTTTTTTTCTTTCCCTACAAATTAAAACTACTAGCCTATAACCCGTGCGATGCACAGATTGTTTAATAGTTATTAACTTCTTATTTATGTTTGTGTATAATATTTTTATTAATTGGATATTAAATGAATTTGTTAAAAAACTAAGTAGATCTCTAAATATATTTTTATTGAAATTTATAATTATAATAATAAGACATGTTAAAAATAATAAATAACCTTTCAAAATAAACAAGACTATTTAAATAAGTTTTTCAAATAATTAGGCTTACTTAAAAAAAATAAACAGGACTATTGACGTGTAATAATTATTCTTAAATAAATATCTTTAAAGATGTACTAAAATATTTTTAAATAAATAAGCCCGTAAATTGGTCCAACTATATTGACTTATAAAGTATAAGTTCATCACACAACCCAAATAAATAGGTTTAAGAGATGCGTTCTAATTACCATAGTTAATTATATATATATAAGTATGTTTACTATTGAAGGAACAAATGAAAGAATGACTAACCAAACTATTAATAAAACAAGTGTTACTTTTAAATATTTTCTTACTTAATCTTTAATTTTTTAATTTTTTAATTTTAGTTTTTGTTAGTTATATAAAGGATATAGTTGATCTATTATATATTAAAGAAACAAGTATACTATTACATATTTGACGAAATTTAATTTTTATTTATATTTTTAAAATTAATATTATAAATAATAATTTTAATATGTTGTCTTGTTAAAAAAAAATTCTAAATTGTTAAAAAAAATTATAATGAATATTTATTTGACTCGACATGATTTAATAATTTATAGGACTGTCCTTGTCTAATTTTCAGCTTTTAGTGTCGCATTCGAGGTAACCGATAGTTATATATATGTCGTATGTGATAATTTTAGAAAAGGAGAAATTTTAGCTAGAAAAAATAAAAAAAATATATATTATTTGGCTAATAAAGTTAATCGGTTAATTATTAGTATTTATAATATTAGTATTTTATGCTACTAAATGGAATATCCCGTGATATTTTTGAGGTTTTAGTTATGAGACATATTAGTTAGAAAATATAAAAAGAATATACACTTTGGCAAAAAAAACTAATCGGTTAGTTATTAGTATTTTATGTTACTAAATGAAACTGCCCATGATATCTTTGAGGTTTTAGTTAGGAGAAATTTTAGTTAGAAAGTATAAAAAAGAATATACGTTTTGGAAAAAAAAGCTAATCGGTAACTGATAATTATATATATGTCATTTGTGATAATTTTAGAAAATGAGAAATTTTAGTAAGAAAAAAAAATACAATTTAGCTAATAAAGGTAATCAGTTAATTATTAGCATTTAGAATATTAGTATTTTATGCTACTAAATGGAATCGCCCGTGTATATTTTTTGAGGTTTTAGTTATGCGACATTTTAGTTAGAAAATATAAAAAGAATATACACTTCTTGTCAAAAAAAAAAGAATACACACTTTGGCAATAAAAGCTAAACGATTAGTTATTAGTAATTATAATATTATTATTTTATTAAATAGAACTGCCCGTGATATTTTTAGAAAATAAGAGGTTTTAGTTAGGAAAAATAAAAAAGTAGAAATTTTAGTTATAAAAAAGAATATATGCTTTGGCTAATAAATGTAATTGGTTAATTATTAGTATTTTATGTTACTAAATAAAATTGCCCCTAATATTTTTGAGATTTTAGTTATGAGAAATTTTAGCTAGAAAATATAAAAAAGAATATACGTTTTGGAAAGAAAGCTAACCAGTTAGTCATTAGTAATTATAATATTATTATTTTATTAAATAGAATTGTCCGTGATATTTTTGGAAAATGAGAGGTTTTAGCTAGGAAAAATAGAAAAGTAGAAATTTTAGTTATAAAATGATAAGTCGTTCTACCGTCGGGCTCTACTTCCTTAGTATTGTGCTGGAATAGGTGCTTGTTTCACTTGTTGGGCTTGTAAGGCTTGTTTGGCTTTGTTGGCCTTGTTGGGCTTGTCAGACTTGTTGGGCTTGTAATGCTTGTTTAGCTTTGTCTGTTTTGTTGAGCTTTGCGGATCTTGTCCGAACTTTGCCGGAATCGCCTCCGAGCTCCCTGAAACGGAAATGCCCGCAGGGGGTTATGTCCCCATAAGCAACTCCGGCGTGAGAATAAGTATCCGGTGGACGGAAATCATAATACAGATATCTAGAGAGAGAAAGTAGAGAGAAGGTAGAACAAAATCTATCCGAATTTGAATATGGTGTGAGTGTAATGAATATTGTGAACCCCTTGCATTGAAGTGACTAGGGGGTTGTTATGGAATAAAAAGTAGATTTAGTTGTTTAAAGGTTGTATTCAATGAATGATGGTGGACAATCGTGTCTTTATGGTTGCTCTCGTGGTTCGTGACTAAACAGGTCCTCACAAGATGCCTTCGTATCTCAATCTGTAATTGAGAATCAAGCCAAGCAAAACGTAGTTCTAGAATGAAGGACGAGGGTCCTTATATAGGCGTCAGGAGCCTTGCATTTAGAGTAGAAGAAGGTGACTTGGGGGCCAAGTAGCCTTCTTAGATCAGGATTGTGAATCCTATTTCGTAGGAGGCTGACTCCTAGTTGATTTGTGTATCTTGATTGCTGATTCTTGAAGAGTTTAATATGTGTTGGACTCATTTAATGAGCTGGTAATTTTCCTTATTTATTAATTACGAAATTAATAAATGATTAGGGTTTCGGGCCTTTTTATCGGGCCTAATTCTTGGACCGAACCAGGTCTAATTAATATATCATTAATTATCTCTAGGGTTATATTTCAGCCCATATCATTTGCCCCCCAATTTCTAAGAAAATCAATCGAGATTTTAGTAGAAATTTATTTCATATTTTTCCAGAAATTTTTCATTTTTCAAGGCATTTTTCAACCTCAAAATTGTCGTGGAATTTGGTCATTTTGACCAGGGATCCAGGTCATTTTCGACCAGGATTCCAGGTCATTTTCGACCAGGAATCGAGGTCGAATTCGACCTAGAACAGGAATGAGGTCGACGACATCGACTAGGATTTTTAGTATATTTTCGAGCTCAAAATTTCGACCTCGTTCTAATATAACTTCGACCAGGAATCGAGGTCGAATTCAACCTGGAACAGGAATGAGGTCGACGACATCGACTAGGATTTTTAGTATATTTTCGAGCTCAAAATTTCGACCTCGTTCTAATATAACTTCGACCAGGAATCGAGGTCGACTTCAACCTCAAACTGTTTCGAGGTCGATGACATCGACTAGGAAATACATCTCAATTTCGAACAGGATTATTCGAACAGGAATTCCTTATGAATTCGATCAGGTTTTTCGATCAGGACTTTTCAGGCCATTTTCGAACAGAAACGGAGACGAGGTCGACAACGTCGATTAGAATCCTTAGTTCAATTTCGAACAGGATTGTTCAACTTTTCGAGCTCGATCTGTGTTCTTTCGAGTAGGATCTTCGACCAGATTTAGTGTGAATTTCGACTTCATATGTCAACCTTGAATAATAGTGAGGTTGATGGTTTCGACCAGAAAATACAGGTCAATTTCGACTTCATTTTGCTGTGAGGTCGTATAGCCCGACTTGGTTTCATAGCTATTTTTCGATCAGGATTGGTCGAACTCATATTTGTGTCTTTTCGACCTTAAAATTTTTTTATCATAATTTCGACCTCGAATAATAGTGACCTTTTAGTTTGTTTTCGATCTCATTTTTTCCGACCTTGAATTCTAAATTTGATTTAGAAACTTCTGTGGGCTTAATTCTTATTAATGGGCTTTGTCCTGAGCCTAGCTTTTGGGCCTTGATTTTCAAAATCAATTTGGGCCTTGAACATTTTATGTTGGGCCTTGAATTTTCTTGAATTCCATTAATGGGCCTTGACCCATACTGGGCTTGATTTTTTGTTGGACTTTGAAATCTTTTAGGCTCACTTGCTGGTCCCTAATCTTACCTTGGGCCTCTATGGGCCTTTTGACTGGTAATAGCCGGTTGGCCTCTCCCTTTTACCAGTCAAACAACTGGTTACTTTCCTTATAAATAAGTGAAATCTCACTCAACACTTCTCACTATTCACTTTCCAAAATTTTCTCTCCTCAAGTCTCTCTCTAAATTTCTGAGCTTCACCTTCTTCATTTTTCTAAGTTATAATCTTCATCGGTTGAAGGTTTCTCTGCATTTTCTGGGCAGAAATCTCCTTCATAAGAAGGTTTCTGGGTTTTACTTTTGAAGTTTTGAAGAATTTCTGGAATTTTTCCAGTTTTCTGGGTTTCCACCTTCATCACTTGAAGGTTTTCTGGAATTTTTCCAGTTTTATGGGTTCTGATCTTCTTCCCAAGGAGGTTTTCTGAGTTACTTTGAAGATTTTTGAAATGGCTGATCGTTCTGCTAGCCGTCTTCAGAAGATGAATCAAGTGTCCAAAAGAGGTATCATCATTCGTTCTCCCACTATGTCATTACAAGATATGATCTTAGAACGTAGTGATGAATATCCCTCCGTGTCGCATTTAGATTCATATAATCATAGCAATAGATTTAATGATGCTGATGCAATTGCTAATTACAAGAACATGTATAGAATTAGACCACCTTATAGGTTAGTTCTTGCTGGTCCTGGGGATCGTTCCTGCCATTGGCGCCCAGATGCTCTTTGCATTTACAAGGGGGTCATTGCTGCAGGTGTTCGATTCCCATTTCATCCTTTCATTCCTCAACTTTTAGCTGACGTAGGAATTAACCCTTGTCAACTACCTCCCAATGCTTGGAGACTTATTATGTGTTTTATTGTTTTGTGTTTAAAAAACAAATTCCCTCTTTCTGTTGCTCTCTTTAGAAAGATTTTTCAATTTAAAAATAGCTCTTCCCAAACTTTGGGTTGGGTATACATTAATCATCGACCCTCAACACCCCCCATCTTCCACCCAAAATCCATTCCCAACAACAATCCCAAATGGAGAGATGAATTTATGTATTTGATGTGGGATGGAGGGGACTGGGGCACCTTATTCCAAAGCTCATTTAGTAGAGTTTCGGACGGTAGCCCTGGTGACATAGTTCTGACTGAGGAGGAGGCCTTTGCCTATGCTGAACTCACCAAGGATGACTATGCCACCAAGGCTTGGGAGCTTCTGGACGAGTTTCTACTTAAGAAACTGGGACTTTCAAGAGTTTCTGACAAGGGTAATTCTTTTTCTTATTTTCTTGTAGTTGTATTAAGATTGCCTTATACCAATTGTTTTCCTTGACTTTTGTTTGCAGCTGCTGAGTTTATCAACAAGCAAAATGAGCCAGAAGACGGGCAGACAGCAAGGATCAAAAGGGCTTGCTTGAAGGATCCCAGGCTGATCGAGAAAGGCCCTGCCATTTTGAGGCCTCATGTGGCTGAGGTAGATGAGGTCGAGGGCTCAACTAAGAGTTCTGTATGGCGCCCCAACTGGGGGATAAGGAAAAAGGACACTATAGTGGGGGTGTCTGCTCATGCTGTTGAATGGTCACACCATTCATTGACTCCTTGTGATTACAAGGATTTTGTCTCAAACTCCACCATCGAAGGGGTGGAGCATGCTGGATCTCAAGCAATGGCTGCTGTGAGTATCTTTCTCTGCTTTTTCTTTGTAGTTAACAACGTATTTCAAGTTTAAGTATTTGACTTGTAACTTGCTTGTAGGTTAATGCCAACTATCAAGGGGCTTTGTTTCAAGCCAAAGCCTGGCGTTCATCTTCTGATGCCAACAAGGCTAAGTTTGATCAATCCCAGCTGGAGGTGGGTTCACTTAAGGCTTCCTTGACTCGAAGGGAGAAGGAGCTGTTGGATGCTCAAGCGGAGCTGGTGGAACTCAGGAAGGATAAAGATCGCATCATTGATGAGTATTTTGAGTCTGCCGAGTACCAGGATATCATTACTCAGCATGATGATCTACTTTTCCCTGTCCAGTTCACCAAAGGATGGGACGAGGCTTTGGCGGAGGTGTCAAGGCGAATGCCTGGATCTCTTACTATTTCAGACTTCCCCAGTCCCCATGCTCCTAATCAGCTGGAGAGGGCCTTGGCCGGAGAGGATGTTATGGAGGAGGATGACAGGATTCCCCATCCTGAACCTGCCCCCCAGCCTGGTGAAGATTCTGAAGAATCCAGCTCTAGCGAGGAGGAGTCTGGTGAGGAGGGAGAAGCTGAGGAAGAAGAAGCTGAGGAGTCCGGAGAGGAGTCTAGCTCCGAGGAGGGTGACGCTTAGTCATAGCTAGTTATTAGCTTTTATTTATGTTTTGTACTTCTGCCTTCAGGCATAACTTAAACTTTATTTGCAAGTTGCTTAACTTATTTACCTTTTAATTTCTCGTGTTTGCACAGCTACTTAGTACTTTGAATTATATAAACATCAATATGCAATGCTTGTAGAATATTTTTGAAATTGTTGAATAAATTCATAACTTGAAAAATGGGTTTAACCCTTACATAACATACTACTTCTACCTCAAGTTTAAAAACTTGGATTGGTTTCATCGACCTTATTTCTACTTGTCCTAGTAGCGAGTCCAATCAGGACACACTCAAACATAATAGACTTTCAAATTTGCAGCATGCCAAGTTCTAGGCACTTCAATCCCTTCCAGAGTTTCCAACTTATATGAGCCTCGTCCATACACATTTTTAACCCGATAGGGTCCTTCCCAGTTTGGGGCTAACTTTCCCTTTTGTCCAACTCCCGATGCTTCAATCTTTCTAAGGACCAAGTCACCTTGACGGAAGAATCTTTCTTTAACCCTTAGGTTGTAGTAAAAAGATGCTCGTTTCTGATGTTCAACTATCTTGGCATTCGCCTCATCTCTAACTTCATCAATTAGATCTAAAGCTAACCTCAAGCCTTCTTCGTTCGCCTCTGGTTCATATGCTTCAACTCTAGGAGATGCATGAGTGATTTCTACAGGAACCACTGCTTCTGCTCCATAGGCTAGCAGGAATGGAGTTGCCCCAGTAGTGACTTTGCAAGTAGTACGATATGCCCATAAAATGGGGAGCAATTCATCTACCCAAGTATTTCTGGAGCGTTCAACCCTTTTCTTCAGTCCATCCAGAATTATCCGATTTGCAACCTCAGCTTGCCCATTTGCTTGAGGATGGGCAATAGAAGTGAAGCGCAACTTAATATCATTTTCATCGCAATATTTCTTGAACTCATCATTGTTGAACTGAGTTCCATTATCCGTTACAAGGACTCGTGGAATTCCATACCTGCATATCACACTTTCCCAAAAGAATTGCATCACTTGCTTGGTGGTTATCTTGGCTAATGGCTTAGCCTCAATCCACTTAGTGAAGTAGTCAATCGCAACTATCAAGAATTTTCTTTGAGCACTTGCCATTGGAAATGGCCCAAGTATATCCATTCCCCACATAGCAAAAGGGATAGGAGAGTTAATGGATGTCATCATCTCAGGTGGTTGTCTAACCATGGGTGCATGTTTCTAGCATCGTTCACATTTTCTCACATAGCTCTTAGCATCAGCAAGCATGCTTGGCCAATAGAAGCCTAGACGGGTGACTTTATGTGCAAGGGCTCTGCCCCCCAAGTGTTGCCCACAGATGCCTTCATGTACTTCTTTTAGGGCCAACTCCGCCTCTTGGGGTCTCAAACACTTCAGATAAGGAATGATGAAAGATTTTTTGTATAGGATTCCCTCAATTAGGGCATACCTTAATGCTCTGACGTACAGCTTTCGTGCTTCTGAAGTGTCGTCGGGCAGCCACCCAGTTTCCAGATGTGCTTTGATGGGATCTATCCAACAGCTGGTAATACCAATGGGTGCTACCAACTTTCCGTTGATGCTCGGGGTCTTCAAGACCTGAAAGTATACACTCCCTGCATAATTTTCAATTTCAGATGAGGCAAACTTGGACAAGGCATCAGCCTTCACGTTTTCCTCCCTCGGAACGTGCTCCACATAACATTCATCAAACTGAGTCATGATAGCCTTAACAAGTTTCAAGTACTTGGCCATGACTTCATCTCTTGCTTCAAACTCTCCATTTACTTGGGAAACCACCAGCCTTGAGTCTCCACATACTTTCAGAGTTTTGGCCCTTAGGGCTCCAGCCAGCCCTAAGCCAGCAATCAAAGCTTCATACTCCGCCTCATTGTTTGTCGTTGGGAAATCAAGTTTCAGTGCGTACTCTATTATAGCACTAAACCAGCTCCACTCGATTTTGTTTTTGATGCTCCATCAAAATAGAGCACCCAGCATTCTTTGGATACTATGTCCTCATCTTTGCTATCTTCCACCAATACTTCCTGCCCCCCGACTTCTTGGTTGGCAATGGTACATTCAAGCATGAAGTCAGCGAGTGCCTGAGCTTTTATGGCCGTTCGAGGCTTATACTTGATGTCGAATTCGCCCAATTCAATAGCCCATTTGATCAGCCTTCCACTAACTTGAGGACTATGCAAGATGTTTCTCAGAGGTTGATCAGTCATGACCTCTATCTTGTGAGCCTGAAAATAGGGGCGCAGTTTTCTTGAAGCCATTATCAAGGCTAAGGCAAACTTTTCAATCACTGAGTAGTTTATTTCCGCCCCATGCAAAATCTTACTCACATAGTAGATGGGTTTCTGAATTTTCAGTTCTTCCTTTACCAAAACAGCTCCCAGGGCAGTGTCGGAGACCGCCAAGTATAGATAGAGAATTTCTCCTGACTTGGGTTTTGCCAACAGTGGCGCTTCTGCCATGTATTTCTTCAAGGCCTCAAAGGCTTCTTGGCTTTCAGATGTCCATTCGAAATTTTTCACATTTTTGAGTGCTTTAAAGAAAGGTAAGCACTTTTCTCCTGACTTGGAGATGAACCTTCCCAATGCTGCAACTCTTCCTGTCAATTTCTGTACATCCTTAACGGACTTGGGTG
This sequence comes from Heracleum sosnowskyi, assembly GCA_030848705.1. Taxonomy (NCBI): domain Eukaryota; kingdom Viridiplantae; phylum Streptophyta; class Magnoliopsida; order Apiales; family Apiaceae; genus Heracleum; species Heracleum sosnowskyi. Next base: position 25,169,761 of record CM061245.1, read on the forward strand.
GTTCCATGTCTAGGATTGCCTTGATCTTGTCAGGGTTAGCTTCGATTCCTCTTTTGGAGACCATCAGGCCTAAAAACTTCCCTGAGCCTACCCCGAAGGCACACTTAGCTGGATTTAACATCATTTTGTGGTGCCTCAGCACTTCAAACGCTTCCTTGAGATGTTTTATATGGTCTGCCTTATCGAGGCTCTTGACTAGCATGTCATCCACATAAACTTCCATTGTTTTGCCAATCAGTGGTTCAAAAATCTTGTTTACCAACCTTTGGTATGTTGCCCCTGCATTCTTAAGTCCAAAAGCCATGACTAAATAACAGAAAACACCAAAGTCGGTTATAAATGATACCTTGGGGACGTCGTCCTTGTGCATCTTGATTTGGTTGTACCCACTGAAGCCATCCATAAAACTTAGCATCTCGTGCCCAGCAGTGGCATCTATCAACGCGTCAATCCTTGGTAAGGGAAAGCAATCCTTAGGACATGCATCGTTCAAGTCTGTGAAGTCCACACACATTCTCCATTTTCCATTAGCCTTCTTGACCATCACGGGGTTAGCCAGCCATTCAGGAAACTGAATTTCTTCAATAAAGCCTGTTTCCAAAAGTTTTTCTACCTCCTGCTTAATGGCTTCTTGTCTTTCTGGGGCGAAATTTCTTTTCTTTTGTTTTACTGTCTTCCTTTCGGGATCCACATTCAATTTGTGGGTCATCAATTGGGGATCAATCCCTGGCATATCAGCTGATGTCCAGGCAAATACATCACTATTTTCTTGAAGAAAGGATGTCAACTTGCTTTTCATAGATTCAGGTAGTAGAGCTCCGATATAAGTGACTTTGTCTAGTTCTCCAGGAATGAGGGGAATGGGAACAAGATCCTCAACTGGCTTTCCTCTCCTTTCTTCTTCATTTCTAATGTCCAAGTCTTCAATTGGGAGAACCTGCCCCCCGACTCCGTCTGGCCTTAACGCGGCTACATAACAGCTCCTGGCTGTCTTTTGATCACCTCTTTCTTCTCCTACACCATTCCTGGTTAGGAACTTGATTTTTAGGTGGTAAGTTGAGGCCACAGCCTAAAAAGCGTGAAGGCCAGTCCTTCCAAGGATGGCGTTGTAGGTCGAAGATGCCTTAATTACCACAAAATTCAACATCTGAGTTACCTCCTTTGGTTCCTTACCAATAGTTACAGGCAACAGAATTGTGCCTTCTACTTTAGACTCCACCCCATTGAACCCGTAAATGGGCATGTTCGTGGGGATTAGTTGGGAATCATTATACCCCATCTTCAAGAATGTGTCATGAAAAAGGACATCAACAGAAGCCCCATTGTCTACCAAGACTCGCTTTACCTCATTGTTTCCGATTACTGGGGCTATTACTAGAGGATCATCATGGGGGAACTTCACCCCTTCAAGATCGGAATCATCAAACCCAATTGTCATCTCGGTTTTTGCACGCTTGGGTGCTTCTCCAACAATATGCATTACCTCTCGGGCATAAGCCTTCCGAGAGTTCCTTGTAGTTCCAGCTGCGGTTGGTCCTCCTGAGATCATGTTGATCACTGGTCCTCGGGTTGGAGGGTTACGACCTTGATCTCGGTCCCCATCCCTTCGATCATAGTCCCTCCTTGGGGGGTTCCTGTCTTCATCCTTGGTAAATTTATTCAACTTCCCTTTTCGAATTAGAAACTCAATCTCATCCTTGAGTTGCCTGCAATCATCAGTATCATGGCCTGAATCTTTATGGTACCTACAGTACTTGTTCTTATCTCTTTTTTCAGGATCTTCCCTTAGTGGCTTCGGCCATCGAAAGTCCCTATCTTTCTCAATGTCATAAAGGATTTGACTCCTTGGGGCATTCAATCTTGCATATTCAGTAAACTTTGTGCTCGGCACGCTCTTCCTTGGAGCTGAATCAGAGTCTCTAGTCATACGAGGATATTTGTCCTTGACATCATACTCTTGCTCCACCTTTCGCTTCTTCCAACCACCATTATTTCCACTTCCCGCTGCGAGGGTGTCGGTTTTCTTCATGCTTTCTTCAGCTTTTATGTACTTTCCCACCCTTTGTTGGAGCCCAGCCATGCTCTCGGGGGGGTGTTTGGCCAACGACATCTTGAAAAAGACATCTGTGGTTCCTTGTTGAAGGGCTATCATAGCTACCTTATTATCCAAATCAGGTATATTCAATGTCTCCTTAGTGAAACGCTTGAGATAATCTCTCAACGTCTCATTCTTTCCTTGAGTTAAGTTCATGAGGGAGGCAGAGCTTTTTTCATGTACCCTTCCACTAATGAACTGACTGATGAAGGCCGTGCTCAACTCTCTGAAACAACTGATAGAGTTGGGTGGCAAGCGGCTATACCATCTTTGGGCCATGCCAGCCAAGGTTTGTGGAAACGCCCTACATTTAAGAGCATCAGTGACTGGCTGCAGCAACAGTGCATTCGAAAAAGTTCTCACATGGGTTGCGGGATCGCCCGTTCCATCATATGCCTTGATAGTGGGCATCTTGAATTTCCTTGATACATGAGCGTCCATTACCTCTTCAGTAAAAGGTGGAATAGGATCGTCTGGGTCACCCAGCTGTGTTAAAACACGGGGGTCTGACCTGGGAATCTCCGTCCTTCTAGCTCCTTCCTGCCTTCTTGAAGGTGTTCCTAAATCAACTAAGGGGATTTCCCCTGTCCCTTGATTTGAAGGCTGAGTCTGCCTCCTTTGTTGCTCCATCTCCATGCTTCTCTTTAATTTCTGGATCTCGGCCTCATGAGCCCTTATCCTATCCATGGCAGTCATAGGTGCCCTTCCAGTTGCCCCCCAATTCCTCCTTTCAAGGGGCTCTTTGCTAGCTCTTCTTCTTCTGGGTGCTTGATCTCGTCCTTCATCAGACGAGTTGTCAGAGTAGGGCCCAGAATAATCCAAGTATCTTCCTTCAGGGATGGGTCCCAATCCTCGAATGTATGGTCCCTGATTTGCATGGCCACTCCCTCCGGTTTCAGGGGGATAGTTGGGCAATCCGTAAGCCGAATTTGTGCTCATAGGAAGCACAGTAGTGGAGATCTGTGCTCCATGGGGAAGGTTATAGTCGAGGGGTGAGACAACCATTTGAAGAGGGTTCGTCTCATTCTGAGGTATGGAAGTTTGGGGATTCGTCCCTTGTGGCTGTGAAACCATCTCCGCGGTGAGTGGTGTCGTCCCTGCTGGTTGAGAAACCACCTCTGTAGTGAGGGGTAACGATCCTGGTTCCGTGGTGATTGGAGTAGTGGTGATGACAGTTGATTCAGTAGCGGTTGTTGTTCTTCGTGTTCTAGCCATGGTTGATGTAAGGGTTCCCACAGACGGCGCCAAATGTTATGGAATAAAAAGTAGATTTAGTTGTTTAAAGGTTGTATTCAATGAATGATGGTGGACAATCGTGTCTTTATGGCTGCTCTCGTGGTTCGTGACTAAACAGGTCCTCACAAGATGCCTACGTATCTCAATCTGTAATTGAGAATCAAGCCAAGCAAAACGTAGTTCTAGAATGAAGGACGAGGGTCCTTATATAGGCGTCAGGAGCCTTGCATTTAGAGTAGAAGAAGGTGACTTGGGGGCCAAGTAGCCTTCTTAGATCAGGATTGTGAATCCTATTTCGTAGGAGGCTGACTCCTAGTTGATTTGTGTATCTTGATTGCTGATTCTTGAAGAGTTTAATATGTGTTGGACTCATTTAATGAGCTGGTAATTTTCCTTATTTATTAATTACGAAATTAATAAATGATTAGGGTTTCGGGCCTTTTTATCGGGCCTAATTCTTGGACCGAACCAGGTCTAATTAATATATCATTAATTATCTCTAGGGTTATATTTCAGCCCATATCAGGGGTATATATAGGCTCATGTCATGAGAAATTCACATGACTGAGTGTCCACGTGGGGGACAAGGGCTACAAATTAGGATCTTGGTCGGGGGTCAATGTCAACCTTGTGTCAGTTGCATTTTGTCATGATGTTTAGACCATGTACTTGTGCCAGCTTTGTTGCAGGTGTTAGTAGCATTGTCTTACAAATACTTTGTCTGTTGTACAACATGTCATGTCCAGCCTTTGTGGGACATGTGGACCTTGCAGATTTTGTGGACCTTGCAGGCTTCATGGACATTGTAGGTTTTGTTTATAACTTGGGCTTGTCCTACATTGGCTTTGTCTTGCACATACCTTGTCCATTGTACAACATGTCATGTCCAACCCTTGTGGACTTTGCGGAACTTGCAGGCAATGTGGACCTTGTAGGCAATCCAGACCTTGCATGCATTGTTGGACCTTGCAGGCAATGGTGACCTTGCATGCATTGTTGGATCTTGTAGGCATTGTGAACCTTGCACATACCTTTATGACATTTATGGAACTTCTAGGCAATGTGGACCTTGTAAATATTGTTGGAACTTGCATGCAATGCGAGCTTATAAACATTGTTGGACCTTGTAGGCCTTGTAGGCATTGTGAACCTTGCAGGTAATGTGGACCTTGTAGGCATTGTTGGACCTTGTAGGCAATATGAACCTTGTCGGCAATGTGGACCTTGTAGGCATTGTTGGGCCTTGCCGACATTGTGAACCTTGCAGACAATGTAACCTTGTTCGCCTTGTTATGGACTTGGGCTTGGTATTTCCTTATAATTGGCCTTTTACAAATTATATACTATCATAAAATATAAAAAAAAATATACACATCGGCTAAAAAAGGTAATGGATTAGTTATTAGCAATTATAACTTTATTATGTTATTTTATTAAATAAAACTGTCTGCGATATTTTTGGAAAAATGAGATGTTTTAGTTAGGAAAAATAGAAAAGATATTCTATATAATAATTTTAATATTTTATCTAACGATTCTCATCGATTTGATCAGAAATATCTAAGGCTCTGAATTGAGTTACCAAATTTTTGGAGGACCAAGCTACAAAAAGTTTCAGACCATACTACAAAACTTTCAATGTTTCATTTTTAATATAACAGTATAGATGATTTTTTTTTTCTCTCCAAATTAAAATTGGGAGCACAATGTTAAGTAAGCTAATCAGGTAATTATAGCAAATTATGTACACATTGCACACATGTGCCCGAGTGTTACATTATTGTCTAGTGGTGCATAGCGACGATGTAGCTTTGGTCCGCCGTACTATGCATGACCCGGTGGTCGGTAGACCCCATAATAGGATTAGTATCACTAAAACAAACGTAGATATAAATTTAAAATTCTAAATATCAAAACTTCAGTATTATTAACCAGTAGCTAAAAGCCTAAATATAATGGTCCTGTTTGGCAACACCAACTTATGCGTTAATAAGAGTTTATAGGGGTGTTTGCCAACACATCTCAACTTATAACTTATATGTTTATAAGTTTAATATTAATAATGTGGTATATTTTCCTGAATTTATTAACTTATTACTTGATTTCTTTGTTTTTTAATAATTTATATTTTTATATTTGTGTTTTTAAATATTTTTTTAATTTAAAATACAAGTGTTGAAATCATTATATTTAAAAATTATTTTTTCAAATTTAATTTAGCAAATTATTCACTAACTTATAGGTAAATTTATCCAAACACCCGTATAACTTATAAAAACTCATCACCATATCACTTATATGACACTTATTCTGTGATTCAACCTTTTTATGATACTCACAATATTAACCGGTATCTAATTCAGTAAGATTATATATTTGGCTCCCCTTAAAATTTATAGGCAAGTACCTCTTTAAGAACAGAAAGGAAGAGGATAATTTTGTGCAGTAAGAAGAACGATACTGCAGATGGATCTGGTAAGTGTTTTACACATGAATGCAGGCAATAGCGAATTTAGCTACGCCAACTGCTCCATTCTTCAGGTCTCACTCTCTTTCCTTTTGTAGTTTCTACTTACTGGATGTGAAAACTAGTTTGTTTCGTATCATTTGCATGATATTTGATACTGAAGCTAGACTATGCATTTTGTGATCTACAGAAAAACGTGATGTTGAAATCAAAAAAAGTTCTAGAAGACACCATCGAGAATTATGGTACCCACGGGTTCTCAGAATGCTTTAAGCTAGCTGATTTGGGTTGCTCTTCCGGACCAAACGCCTTTTTGTTTGTTGCAAATCTTGTCAACACTAGCTTATAGCCCGTGCTATGCACGATTACTTAAATTTTATTTATAATTATTTTGTTTATAATTATATTTTAATTACCCATGGAACACATGATTGTTTTTTTAATATTTATAATTATATTTATTTATGAATATTTATTTAAAAGTTATTAGTTTACATGATTAAATTATCGTTAAAAAAGATCTAGCCAAAAACAATTATAGTTAAAAATTTGATATTTATTATATTTTACACGCTCAATTTAATATTTGTTTATATTGAGTTATAAAAGTTAGATTTGGCCAATTTTACGGTCCACATGAAATTCACAAAATAATCTTTAATTTAGTTGTGGTTTAATAGTTCTTTTTCGATTAAAAACTATTCTAAAACAAAAAAGAGAATAAAGTTACAAAATTTAATATTGAGAATTCTATTCGATTTAGGAAATCTACTTATATGTAGTTTAGATTATTAGAATACCCTTTATTAACCAAATACAGTTTTTAATGTTAAATCTAACGATTTTCACCTATTTATTTAAGATTAAACGATTTTTATTATTTTGATATTAAACGGGTTTCCTTATTTAATTACAACTATTTTTATGTTTTAACTTTTTTGGAAATCCAATCCTAATATAATATCTTTTAACTTATATCATTTTTAGATAATAACTTCTTTTTATATGATATAATCTTGATCGTCTATTTTTAAAAGTATTGGATCTAACGGTTGAGAATGTTTTGGCGGTATTTAGGACCAAACTACCAAGATAACATCATCAATTTTTTTAATATTTTTTTAAAATATTTATTTCTAAAATATAATATACTCTTTTTTGTAATATGTTAATGATGCAGGAACTTTGAACTTTTGAGAAAATAAATTATCAATTAAAATATAATTTTTTTTTGTAATAGTTCTTCTTTTAAAGTAGTATACCGTGACGATCAAAATTCTATATAAAATTCATTTTTTTATAGTATATCCCGTAAATATCTATGTTATTATATTAAAGACTAAATAATGAAAGATTTCTTATAAGTCTGGTCACTTGATCACTCAATTCATAATCGTTGGATCTTTCAAATTAAATTGTTGATAAACGTTAGATATAACAGTAAAATTATCACGTAGAATTATCTAAGATTTGAATCTAACAACAACATATTAAAATTTATAGGTTTTTTTGAAAAATAAGAATTTTTTCATTTTTTTTTCTTGTAGACGTGGGTTATTTGATAATATTTTTTTATAAATTACGATTTTTCAAAAAAGTACTAAACTAATTGATTAACAAACTTTTAAAGTTTCGAATTTAGTAATTTACAATGTATAGAGGTTAAAAAAGTTAGGTCTCTTCTGTAGCTGAGTCAAAAATTTCAAAATACGGTTTTTTTAAATATGAATATAGTCCTGCTAACAATGAAATTAGGTCTCTATGAGTTCTTATAAAACAAAATCACTATTTGCGTATAATTTATTATTTAATAATAAATAATATTTAATTAGTTATGATATAAAATTTAATAAAATAAGATAAAAAATATGCACACTTTTATAAAATTTTATCCTCGTATTATTATATTGTTTGTTGATTTGAATTTTTCTTAGATTGATTTGAATTTTTGAAAATAGATTTCTAAATTTAAAATAGTTAGAAAAAAATAATTAAATTGGCATTAAAATAATGATGACGTAATAATTATTATTAGAATTTAAATACCCACTTTACTAATTTGGGCTTTATCTTGTGTTTTATAAATTAGATTTTGACGATTTTACACCCCACATGAAGATAACTAAATTATCTTTAATTAAAAGATGACTTAACAATTTTTATCTAACTGGATTTGTCCATTAAAGAGAAAAGAAAGTCACGAATTTTTTACATGGAGAAAACTTATTTATATTTGGTATATTTGGTTTAAATTATCAAAATACACTTTTTAGAATTTAAATATAATCTTATTATTAATAAAATACACTTTTTAATATTTGATCTAACGATTTTCAGTTATCTAGTTAAGATATAATGGTCCTTATTAGTGACTGTACGATCAAAATTTTGGATAAGATCCTTATTATGCTTATTATATATAAGGATTTAATATAATAAGGATATCAACTATATACTCATTTAAGTATCTTACTAACTGTTTTTACTTTTAATGTTTTGGTTTTATTTACGGTGTATATAAAATTTTAAAATACTTTATTACTTAAAAATTATTAAATAGAATAAAAATTATGTTATGATTACATAAAATTTTATTCTCATATTATTATATTCTTTATCGATTTGAATTTGTTCTTAATTAATTTTAATACTTCATTGAAAGAAAAATAAAATTTCTATATTTAAAACAATTAGTGGAAAAATAAATAAATTGGTGCTACAAAAATAAAAAAAAAAATTTATTAAAATTTAGATACTCACTTTACTATTTGGGTTCTATCCTGAGTTTTAGAAATTGAATTTTGACGATTTTACAACCCATGCGAAACTAACGAAATTATCTTTAATTTAATGATGGTTTAATAATTATTATTTAACTTGACCTAATAAAAGATGGTTAAGAATTTTTACATAAAGAATTCAATTCAATATAGAAAACTAATTTATAATTGGTTTAAATTATCAAAACACACTTCTTAGTATTTAAATATAATCCTATATTTAATCAAATACACATTTTAATATAAGTATTATATTCAAAATTATCATTTATGAATATGAAACCCTCAATATTTTAATAATATTTTGATATTATCCTTTTATGTTTGTTATACGTAAAATAATATAATTATAATTTGGATTAATCAAATTGTTATGTTCCTTCAGAAAAAAAATGTTTAAATTTATTTATGTACAGGAGTTCTCGTAAGTCTCCGTGGATTCACGTGTATCATTATTATTATGATATACATCAGCATTATATTGATAATTTTTAATATTGTAATCAATATGAATTGTTATCTTGATATTTGGTTTAATAATTATTATCTAATTGGAACTATACATAAATTCAAGATAAAAGAGATTTAAGAATTTTTACATTGAAAACTTTTAAATTATCAAAAAACAGTTTTTAGTATTTAAATATAATTCTATTATTAATCAGATACACTTTTTAATATTATATCTAGCAATTCTCATCGATCTATTTAAGATCTAACTATAATTATTAATTTGGTCGTATAGTGATCGTACACGGACCAGATCGATTTTAATATTTTCTTAAATTGATTTTAATATTTTATTGAAATAAAAATAGAATTTATAAACTTAAAAGAATTAGGAAAAAAATTAAATTGGTGCTACAATAAAAAAAATATTTATTAAAATTTAGATAATCACTTTACTATTTGGGCTCTATCTTGAGTTTTAGACAACAGATTTTAACGATTTTACAGCCCATGTGAAGCTAACAAAATTATCTTTAATTTAATGATGGTTTAATAATTTTTATCTAACTGGAACTATCCATAAACTAAAGAGAAAAGATAATTACGAATTTTTACATAAAGATTTCTATTAAATATAGAAAACCCATTTATAATTGGTTTAAATTATCAAAATACATCTTTTAGTATTTAAATACTATCCTATTATTAATCAAATACAATTTTTAATATTATATCTAACGGTCCTCATCTATTTGAATATTTATAGTTTTATAATCTAACGGATCATATACTTTTGGTAGTACAGTGACCGACTAAAGTTTTGGATAAGATCTCTCTTACGCTTATTATATATAAGGAGTTAATTGTTCATGCAGTATGCCGGAAGAATAATTTGAAAGCACCTGATGAGTTCCAAGTGTTTCTAAATGATCTTCCAAGTACATTAAAACCTCTATAAATTAATAATGTTGGGACCCAGATATTTTATTAATTTAGAGAGATATTATTATATCGATAAATTAATAATTTATTAATTTAAAGAGGATTTACATAAGACCTTTAAATTTCCAAGTCTAATGTACTAGTTACAATATATATTAGTTAGAGATGAAAAATAAATTACAAAAATAATTCTGGTGAAAATAATGAATGTTACGAGGTTCAAAGCATTGAAGAAATTGTGGCGGATACCATTCAAAATCCGATCGATGACGAAGTTGAGGATGATTCAATAGCTTTGGAACCGGTCACTCGGAAAGAAGCATTGCAAGCGGCAACAACTCTTCACAACTTTTTGTTGCAATACGAGAAGACAATGCCCCAACTGCAGTGAGGAGATTTAAAGATGAAGTCAATATAGATTTGAAGTTCAACAAAAAACAAGTGACTATAGATTCATTTTTTACTAGACAATCTTAGAATATGTATGGAATCTTTTAATGATTATTAATTTATAGTTTCGTTGGGACCAATATATATACTTTGGGATTTCAAAAAAGTTATTATCTTATTATTTTATCGATTGGGGTCCAATTTTATACTGGTCCCAAGTTGGGACTGGACAAATTATTAATTTTATCGAGATTATTAATTTATCGAGTATTAATTTATAGAGGTTTTGCTGTAATGATTTTAATGCACTTTTGAAAATGACACCCCTATTCAATTTAAAGCTTGGAAATGAGAAAGTTTCCGAAAAAAATGTGAGTTGTTTTATATCAGGAGTGGCTGGTTCTTTTTACACGAGACTTTCCCTGCAAAAAGCCTTCATTTTGTTCATTCTTCATCCGGTGTTCATTGGCTCTCTCAGGTAGTTATATTATATAAAATATAAGTGTTTGGCTAAATTTAAAATTATTGATTATGATTTAAATTTACTTAAAGTAATAAGTAAAAAGTAAAAATTTTAAGTCAATATTATTATATTAAATAGCAAACATTAAAAGTTTTTGTATTAAATGGTCATCCAATCTCTAACTGTTTTAAATTAAATTAATGAGAGACATTGGAAAAATTATTAAATATTTTTTGGTATGTTGTGATTTTACTTAATTGCTCTTAGTTAATTGTATTTCGTGTTTTTACTTAATTATCCTTATTTATTTATAAAAAATATTATTAAATAATAATATTACCTATTTATAACCAATTAACTTATACACCTAAAATATATTACTTTTTTTTTATTTTTTCTCAAAAATTCCCTTACTTTTTCAAAAATATCACGGGCAATTACTTTTTTAACTAAAACATATAAGTTTTTTATTTTTACTTACTAAAACCTCTCTTTTTCCAAAAATATCACAGACAGTTTAATTTATTAAAATAAAATAATAAAATAATAATTGTTAATAACTAACCAATTACCTATTTTAGCAAAAGTGTATATTCTTTTTTATATTTTATAACTAAAATTTTTTACTTTTCTATTTTTTCTAACTAAAACATCTCATTTTCCAAAAATATCACGGGCAGTTCTTTTTAATGAAATTAAAAAAAATAATATTTATAATTACTAATAACTAACCGATTAGTTTTTTTCCCCAAAGCGTATATTCTTTTTTATATTTTCTAACTAAATTTTTTTCTAAGTAAAATCTCATATTTTTCAAAAATATCACATGCAATTTCATTTAGTAACATAAAATAGTAATATTATAAATACTAATAATTAACCGATTACCTTTTTTTAGCTAAAACGTATATTCTTTTTTATATTTTTAACTAAACTTTCTCATTTTCTAAAATTATCGCAGACGATATCTATCTATACTATACTATTAAATAATAGCTGAAATAGTGAAAGTTTTGAATTCAATTTTCGGTAATTTATTTTATTTAATTACTATTATATAATAGCCGAAACATTGAAAGTTTTGATTTTCGATTTTCTTACATATATAACATAACTACAAACTCTTTTAATTATACTTTACTTAAAATTAAAAAACACGACCTTTTTTTAGAAAATATTTATATTTATATTTATATTTATTACAACAAAATATATTGATAATTTTGACGATTATCTTTACTGACATGCTTACTAAGCTAATAACTATTATAAAATCTATAATTTTTTTTAGATTTAAAGTATTAAATTAGTACTTTTAATCCTTTTTAAAAAGGTATAATTTTCAGAAATATTAAAATCTCAAAAAATTTAAAAGTAAATTTTAAAATTAATATTAAAGTAACGCACGAGTTATAGGTTTGTTTTATGTTACAAGTGCCTTATGAGTTATTAAAATTGTAATAATAAAAATAAAATTGATAAATAATACATTTGAATAGTTATATTACTTTTATCAAATAAAACAATAAAAAAAAAGTTATTCAAAAAAGTACCTCCGGATTTAAACTATTTTTTTAAACTTAAAATACTTATTACACAAACATATATTTTTCAGCTTAAACTCAAAAATCACTTAAAGCTCGGGCAACATGCTTTAACTCCAGATCCATAAGGTTACAATATTTTATGCTATAGACTAACAAATAAAGTTCAGGTTCCTGAAGATTTGTTGGATTATAACAAGGAGAACATCCACATGGCAAATTCGAGTCCTAGTAGTGTTTACGAAGCATACTTTACTCAATTTAAAAAAGATTTCACAACATTTTTGCGTATAAGATCTGAAGAAATTCTTCCCATTGGCCGGATGGTATTGACACTCCTTGGAAGGAGCAATGCAGATCCTACGATTAAAGATTGTTGTTATATATACGGATTACTTGGGAAGTCACTTGTGGACATGTCTGCCCAGGTATGAAGATTACTGGTACAATGTCAACTACTACTAAACCAATGTTAATTAAGTAACTGTAAGGTATTCCAAGTGATTAACTGCCACACACTTTAATTCTGTTTGTTTTTTAAGGGTTTACTTCATGAGGAAGATATTACTTCATTTAATCTACCTTTATATGCCCCGTGATAACTCCAGATCCCGATCTAGGTCCTTCCCGGCCGATCCCACGCCTGAAAGCGGTGTCGCTGCGGTTGGGACTCTGCAAAACAACACCGGAGGGGGGTTTGGGCCCTGGCGGCGCCTCCGGCGTGAGAATAAGTAACGGCTTTGGCAAGGGAGATAGGAATATAGAGAAATCTAAATATGGAGGGTGTGTGTATAGGTTAGGTGTGTAAAAGAGAATGTCACCCCTACACCTTTCCTCCTTGGTCTATATATAGGCCCAGGATTAGGGTTTAGGGGTTGTACCTGCAATCATGAGCGTTGAATCCTAGGTAGGTAGGACACCTGGGCGATGTTGATGGATCGCACGTGTCCAGGTGAAGGATTGTGGCATCGTGTGCCAGGCTCCTGCTGGCGTGTGGTTTAAATAGGAAATAATTATCCCAATCATTGGCAATATTTACGTGTCGTCACCAGGTGTGGCCATCAGTCATGACATATCCACGTCATGTACCAATGTGTAGTCTTCATGTGAGTTATTGCCTTTGTCGCTAGGAGATAGTTAAACTTAAAGCTTGAGCCATAGCCTGGCAATGAGTCCGGACTGGTACCTAGGTCATGACTCCCAAATGAGTCTGGACTAGGAGGCGGGCCATGATTGTAATGGTAATCCGGGTTCCAGGGGACTCCTGGCTCAGAGATAAGTCCGGGCTATACATAGCCTATCATTTGCCCCCCACTCCCTTATTCAGATTTTCTGGATGGGGGAGTAGAAATTCCTTATTAGGTAACTTTGAAAAGATTCTTGGCTTGATTGTTGCCCCCCAACCCGGATTGTTATCAAGAATGGCAATCCGGTGTTGAGAGCAAGTCCTGGTTCTTTCTTAAGTCCAAAGCTGTAGGCCTTGGGTAACTTAGAAAAAATTCTTGGCTTGATTGTTGCCCCCCAACTCGGATTGTTATCAAGAATGGCAATCCGGTGTTGAGAGCAAGTCCTGGTTCTTTCTTAAGTCCCAAGCTGTAGGCCTTGGGTAACTTAGAAAAAATTCTTGGCTTGATTGTTGCCCCCCAACCCGGATTGTTATCAAGAATGGCAATCCGGTGTTGAGAGCAAGTCCTGGTTCTTTCTTAAGTCCAAAGCTGTAGGCCTCGGGTAACTTGGAAAAGATTCTTGGCTTGATTGTTGCCCCCCCAACCCGGATTGTTATCAAGAATGGCAATCCGGTGTTGAGAGCAAGTCCTGGTTCTTTCTTAAGTCCCAAGCTGTAGGCCTTGGGTAACTTAGAAAAAATTCTTGGCTTGATTGTTGCCCCCCAACCCGGATTGTTATCAAGAATGGCAATCCGGACTGTATAAAATTTTGGTAGCTCTGGAATGCGAAACGATTTCAGTTTTTCCCCCCTTTTCCTTTGAAAAGGTACCTCTCTTTTTACCTCGGGAACCGATGCAACCTGCTGTCACAGTTATTACTCTTGTCTTTTCTTCCTTTTTGTATTTTCTTTTTGCACTTCATTTTCTTGGCAGCCAGTAGGATTCTGCCACCTGTCCTGTCATTTGTCCTTTTCACTTCCGTCTATAAAAGCCTCTTGACAGTTCCTTTACCCTTTTTATTTCTTTTTCGAAAACCCTTCCCCCCTTCTATCTTTATTTTCCGGTGGTGCGAGTGAATTTCCGGCAAGAGTTCCGTGAAGCCGTTAACATCCCCTGCTACTTGTAAGCTTCTTTCTTTCATTCTTCTTATGTTTCTCCTTTTAATCTGTTTTCTCTTTTTCTGATTTGCAATTTCGACATTTGTCTGACTGTTCCTATTTCAAGTTTGGGGGTTTTGGGAAATTTTTGGGTTTGTTTGATAAAGATGTTGGTTTTTGACTATGATGTCTTTGTGTTTGCTTTTCGAATTGTAAATAGCCTTGCATGTGTTGGATTTGAGTGTTTCATTTCTGGGTTTGATGGCTGTTCTTGATGTTCTTGAACTATGTAGGGTTGTATGTATCTGTTATGTATGCTTTGATCTTGTTTTTGTAGGATTTTCTTTGTGTTCAGTGTTTCTGGCTGTTTGTGTTCCTGTGTGTTTTCAAGTAATCCGGATTGTTTTACAATCCGGGTGGTCTTGGTCTAATGATTTAGGATGTTGATAAAATACTTGGTTACAACATGGCTAGTACTTGATTCGGTAACGGTAGGGGATAGGAGTTGAATGATAACTGCTAGGTAACAGAAGTATAAATAACTGAAAATATGTAATCCGGGCTGAAATAATACAACTTACTTCGAATTGATCTTTTTAGGTTTATGGTTCGGATTAAGGCTCGTGCTCGCCGCATACTTATACCTCTTTCCGACCCTTCTTCTAGTTGTAACGACTCCCCAATTTCTAGCAATCCGGATATTATAGAACTATTTTGGTGTAGAATGGCTAAGAAGAAGAAACAGTCCGGTTCCTTAGTAACCCAACTTTTTGTTAATGAGCCTCCCCGTGGTGGTGTACTCAGTACTCCGGATGGATATTGGTCGGATACCAGCTATTTTTTTATGAGGAAAGATCCGGTTATAGAACAACAATTTTATTATAGAGATCTTAGTGCCTGTTATAGGAATCACCAGGAATTTGGCCGACCCGGACCGTACAGTGAATCCGAATTTGACGCCTCTTTTTCCAAATTGGGAATTGGCGAAGCCCCTTATCCTCTGAAGGAAAAATTTATGAGCCTTCCGGATATTCAGATGGACAAATTGGTCCGGGCTACATTCCACTTGGGGCCCGAAATTAGTTGGAGATGGCCTCAATCCGGGGAGAGGATTTACCATCGGCCAAAAGATGGTTATGTTGGTGTATGGCTGGAAACTCTGCGGTCCGGATGGAATCCCAGATGTCATCAGTTTGTAAAGCACCTCTGTAAATATGTTTACAAAATTTCAATAATGCAAATTACTCCCAACGGAGTCAAGTGGATAACTTGGTTTTTGGCTGCTTGTAACAAGATGGGGTATCAGCCTACATTGCGGCTTTTCCATCAGCTGTTTAAGCTAGTCCAGTCTAACAAAGAGCCTCTGTATGAGATCCGGTTTCGTGCGGAAGAATGTGGTTATCCGTCAGGCTCCGCCAAACCGGTTATTCAACAGTCAACTTTAAAGTTCTGGAATGGTGAAGTTATTTTCTTGAAAGGCCTGGATTTGGAGTTCATGCCCCATATTGTTTCTAATGTGGAGGTTGAAGTGTTTGATGTGTTCACACTCGAGGGGGAAGCCTTGGTTCAAATTCATCGGTTCTGTGAATGCCTTGGTTTCCAAATGACCCGGGATAGCTTTATGAAACATGATTTGTTGTTTGAGCTTGGATGTAAGTTGTGTTTTTCTTCTTTTTGTAACCCGGACTAATTCTTTTGATTTACTGATGTGCTTTTTCTTTCTGCAGGTTTGCCTTACTTCAAACCCGAATTGTACGGAATCATGTCTTCCAATGCTCTTGCTGCATCCTTTAGGAAGCTTGGTGGTGTTCACAGTACCAAAAGTCCGGGCGATGTTGGAGGGTCCGGTTCCAGCGCACTAAAGGAGGGAGGTGCCGAATCTGTTGCTCCGGATGCCCATCAGCCCGAAACTGTGGTTGATGCTGCTGATGTAGAAATTGTAGAAGGCCTGGAACAGCGGTCTGTGAAGAAAAGGAAAATTCATAGTGGAAAGAAACCACCTGCCAAGGCGAACGTCACCGTCAATAAAATTGTTGCCGATGGTGATGGGAAGGGTCCGGATAGAGAGCCTATCCGAATTGGAAATCTCACTCTGGAGCAACTTGCTGGAATGTGCGCCGATATCCCCACGGATTCGGACTTCGAAGAGATGGAAGATGCTGGGAGTAATGCTTGCCTGAAACGCCTTATTGGCCACTGGGCACATGTAAGCAGTTTCCTGTTGAGAATTGTCTTTATTCTTTGTAATTCTGTGTTTTCCTTTGTTGATTTTTGATTATTATTTTGCAGACCGGTAGCTTGATTAGCGCACTTGCCAGTCTTATCATTACTGAGCGGAAAACTGCAGTGGAGTTTGCTAATGAAAAGGATGCCCGGGTTCGAGACCTTGAACTTGAAGTTGCTTCTTTGAAAACCCAAAATGCTGAGAAGGAGTCCGAATCCGCATCCAAGTTATCCAGGCTTCAAGCTGAAATTGTTTCGGTTGAGAAAAGGGCTAATGACCTGGATGAGGTCAACAAGCAACTTGTTCTGGAAAATGCCAAGACTCGTGACTCTATTATATCCGATTTCAAAGGTGGTCCGGAGTATGACCAGGATGTTGCTGATGCTGCTGCTCCCGAGATTCAACGAGCTTGGCTTGTTTCCGAACGCCATGTTAAGACTGATCCCAATGCCAACTGGGATTCTTTTGTTGGTGAGTTTTTGGCTGCAAAGCTCGCCATCGAGGAAGGCAAAGGGGAGCCTCAGCCTTTCAATGGCCCTGTTCCGAGTTTCCTTCCGGCTTCTTCCAACCCGGATGATTATGGTTTCTAGTTCTTTGTTGTACCTTTTGAACATTTGATATCTGATTTCTGTAACCGTAAACTTCGTTTTGTTTCTGCTCACGTTGGGGATGTTTCCGGGTTGTACGGCCACCCCGGGTCCCTGTTTCTGTAATCGTTTGCAATTCAACTCTTTATCACTGTTCATTCTTTTGTTCTGCGAAACTTATATTTCTCGTGAGTCCGGTTTCATAGCTTGGTTATGACCCGGACTTTTTGCATATTGCTCGTGAGTCCGGTCTCATGGCTTGGTTCTGAGCCGGACTCTTTGTTTTTTACTTAGACTAGAATCTAAGATTTTCATATGATGCATATTGCTCGTGAGTCCGGTCTCATGGCTTGGTTCTGAGCCGGACTCTTTGTTTTTTACTTAGACTAGAATCTAAGATTTTCATATGATGCATATTGCTCGTGAGTCCGGTCTCATGGCTTGGTTCTGAGCCGGACTCTTTGTTTTTTACTTAGACTAGAATCTAAGATTTTCATTTGATGCATATTGCTCTTGAGTCCGGTCTCATGGCTTGATTCTGAGCCGGACTCTTTGTTTTGTACTTAGAATAGAATCTAAGATTTCATTTGATGCATATTGCTCGTGAGTCCGGTCTCATGGCTTGATTATGAGCCAGACTCTTGATTTTGTACTTAGAATAGAATCTAAGATTTTCATTTGATGCATATTGCTCGTGAGTCCGGTCTCATTGCTTGGTTCTGAACCGGACTCTTTGTTGGTGCGTATTGCTGGGGACCCTGGCTATAATTTTTGCCTATGGCTTCGAGCCAGGGCTACTATTTTGCTTATTGCTGGGGACCCGGGCTACCTGTTATGCCTATAGCTTTGGGCCCGGGTTATTACAAAAAATTGAAATTTACTGGAAGTTAAAATATACAAGATAAGATCAAGAGAAAACAAAACAACAAGACCGGTTTTATTTATAGAAAAATCAGGAATACAAAGCTCTTATTCTAATCTGGGCTTTTGGGAGCTCCTTATTCTTTATCCGGCCACTGCAATCTTTTTACTGGTAGAATTTTCGGAGTCTAAGGCCATGCCAAGTATTGGGGACCTCAGAACCATCCATATGAACCAACTTGTATGTTCCAGGCCGGAGTACCTCCCTTATCTTGTAGGGTCCTTCCCATTTTGGCATGAGCTTGCCAATATTAGTAGGGTCGGAAGCTTCAGTATCACGAAGGACCAGGTCTCCAACTTGAAAGTTCTTAACCCGGGCCTTCTTCCCAAAGTACTCTCTAGTTTTTTCCTTGTATTGTTCCATTCTCTTAATAGCTTGATCCCGGACCTCGTCAATCAATATCAGGTTAGTCTGCAAACCTTCTTCATTAGCCACTTCTTCAAAATTTATCGCTCTGTGGGAGGGATTCCCAACTTCAATTGGTAATAAAGCTTCAGTGCCGTAGGCGAGTTTGAACGGGGTTTCGCCAGTGCTAGTCCGGGGACTAGTCCTGTATGCCCATAACACATTTGGCAACTCCTCAGGCCACTTATTCTTGCTTTCTTGTAACCTCTTCTCAATTCCTCTAAGCAAAATCCGGTTTGTAACTTCAACTTGGCCGTTTCCTCTTGGGTATGCAACAGATGATTTTTTATGCTTGATTCCTCTTTCTTTCAGGTAGGCTTCGAAATCGGACCCCGCAAATTGTGGCCCGTTGTCAGAAACTAGAACCATTGGTAGTCCGAACCTCATCAGTATATTGTCCATAAACCGGATGCAATCTTGTTGGTTGATTGTTCTCATTGCCTTAGCTTCAGCCCACTTGGTCATGTAATCAATTGCCACCAGCAAATATCTCAGGTCGCCTTTAGCCCGGGGAAACGGACCCATGATATCAATACCCCAAACTGCAAACGGGATAGGAGACAGGACTGAGGATGGTAAGACCGGGCTCTGTCGTGGTACATTACTGAACAGTTGGCACTTCTTACACTTTTTCACGAAATCCACAGCATCATTGTGTATTGTTGGCCAGTAGTAACCTTGTCTGATAATCTTGTGTGCCAGGGCTTTGGCAGCCATATGGTCACCACATATGCCTTCATGGACTTCTTCTAAACAATATGTAGCTTCCACCGGACCAACGCACTTCAGAATTGGTGCAGAGTAAGTCCGGCGATAAAGCGTTCCATCTTCCAGAAAGAATTTAGCAGCCTTGGCCTTCAACCTTTGAGCTTGGTTCTTGTCATAAGGGAGTTCTCCTTTTTCCAGATATACGACTATGGGAGTCGTCCAACTAGGCTGGTCGTCTATCTCCATTATTTCTTCCTTCTCAATTGTGGGTTTTTCCAATTCTTCAAAATAGACCGAACTATCCAATTCTGCTGAATTTTGGACTAGTTTGGATAGAATATCGGCCTCAGTGTTGTCTTCTCTACTCACTTGGATTATTTCAAATTGTGGTACCTCAGCTAGGTGTCCTTGAACCAGGGCTTGGTACCTTCCCAAAATTGGGTCTTTGGCGACATAATCTCCAGTTGTTTGCTTGACCACTATTTGGGAATCGCTGAAAATCCTTAGCTTTTTCGCTCTCAGGTTTCGGGCTAGACGGAGTCCTGCCAAAATAGCTTCATACTCCGCCTGATTGTTTGTTGCTTGGAATTGAAAACCGATTGCTTGCTTTATCTTAAAGCCGTCCGGGCTCGTGAGTACAAGTCCGGCTCCCGATCTCTCGCTTGTTGATGATCCGTCTACATGCAACATCCAGGTTTCATTATCATGTGTGGGCTCTTCCCCGGGTTCTGTCTCCATTGAAGTGTGAACAGGCTCGGGAAAAGAACATTCCACAATAAAATCGGCTAGAACCTGGGCCTTGATTGATGTTCTTGGGACAAAGGTGAGGGAGAATTGGCTTAACTCAACAGCCCAGTTAACCAATATTCCCGAGATATCAGGTTTGTGAATGATTTTCCTGAGTGGTTGATCAGTGATTACTTTAATCTCTCTCCCTTGGAAATAATGTCTCAATTTGCGAGATGCAGTGACCAAAGCGAACGCAAATTTTTCAAGGTTCGGATAACGTGTCTCAGCATCCTTAAGCACTTGGCTCACATAGTAGACTGGTTTCTGCCGGCCTTCATGCTCCCGGATTAGGGCTGCTCCAACAGCCAGGCTTCCTGCAGAGAGATAGAGGCTAAGTGGCTCTCCAGGTTCTGGTTTGGTCAAGACTGGTGGTTCGGCTAGGAATTCTTTAATTGATTCAAAAGAGCTTTGGCACTCCGTACTCCAAATAATCTCCTTTTTCTTCTGAGCTCCTTTAAGCAGTGTAAAGAAAGGTAAGCAGCGCTCAGCAAGTTTAGGGATGAACCTTCTTAAAGCCGCCAGGGACCCGGCTAGCTTCTGTATGTCCCTCTGAGTCCGGGGTTCCTTCATTTCTCTTATGGCCTTGATCTTTTCTGGGTTAGCTTCAATTCCTCTTTGACTAATCATGAATCCCAAAAAATTTCCAGCCTCCACCCCGAAAGTGCATTTCTCCGGGTTCAGCTTCATCTCTTGCTTCCTTAGGTTGTCAAAACATTCCTTCAAGTCAGCAATATGGTTCTGAACTTTGGTGGATTTTGCTATCATGTCGTCAACGTAGGATTCCAGGTTTCTTCCTAGCTGACTCTTGAATATTTCCACCATAGCTCTCTGGTATGTGGATCCAGCGTTCCTTAGTCCGAATGGCATGAGTTTGTAGGCATAAACAACCCGGTGTGTGATGAATGCAGTCTTGGCTATATCAGCCGGGTTCATTTTAATTTGATTATAGCCAGAGAAAGCATCCATGAAGCTCAGCATGACATGCCCGGCTGTTGCGTCTATGAGCTGGTCGATACTTGGAAGTGGGTAAGGGTCTTTTGGACAGGCAGCATTTAGATCAGTGTAGTCCACACACATTCGCCACTTTCCATTTGGTTTCTTGACTAAGACTACGTTCGCAAGCCATTCCGGATATTTTATTTCACAAATTATATCGGCTTTGAGAAGTTTTTCAACCTCTTCATCGATTGCCTTTTGTCTTTCTGGGGCAAAGTTTCTCCTTTTCTGCTTTACTGGCTTCTTTCTAGGATCCACATCTAAGCTGTGCATAGCAACTGACTCCTGGAGGCCGGGCATGTCGTCCGGGCTCCAAGCGAAAACGTCTGCATACTCCCGGAGTAACTCAGTTAACTCCTTCTTGAATACGATGTCAAGCCCGGTTCCAATTTTAACCTTCCTCTCCGGGTTTCCTTCTTCTAACTCAATGGTTTCTAGCTCAACAGCAGCTTCCACTTTTCCCATCTCTGATTTTGAAACATATTGTTGAACCCGGGCTTGCACCACCTGGTCAAGGTAAGTCTGGGCTGATGTATTTTCTATGTTTTGAACTTCCTTGCCGGATTCTTTTTTCTGGTTGTACCTGTGCTTCTTTCTGCTGATGTTCTTCTGGTAAGCATTTGCCTTTCTTTTGTTTTCCGGGTCAGTTTCAGCCATGACCAAAGCCTGACCATAGCATCGGCTAGCCATTTCGAAATCTCCCCGGACTTCGCCAATTCCTCCGGGTGTAGGAAACTTGAACTTTAGATGGGGGGTTGATGTTACAGCTTGGAGTTTTGTCAAGGCTGGCCTCCCCAAAATAACATTATAGGAGGAGGGGGTGTTTATGATATAGAATTTAACCAGGTTGCTAACCTGCTTCGGGAAAGTGCCAAATAGTACTGGGAGATATAGAGTTCCCTGGATTGGAACCAAATTGTTCCCGAATCCATAGAGTGGGTCTTCTCTACAGTCATTCATCTTCACACTCCTCAGCTGCATTCGATCCATTGTGTGTTTGAACAAAATGTTGACAGAAGAGCCGTTATCAACCAGGACTCTTCTGACCTCATTATCAGCAATATCCAGTGTCACCACAAGTGCTTCATTGTGATTTGGGTTTATTCCTTCGAAGTCATTCTTGCTAAAGCTTATGATCTGCTCGGGGCAAGATTGCACCATCATTATCTCATCCCCTGAGTCCGGGCTCCGTGGGGGTGAATTGGACCCTCCCATAACAACATTGACAACATTCTTGTCTTTTCCGGATCCGTCTCCTCGATCAGCAACTCTCCGGGCTACATACTGCCCCATGTTGCCTTTTTTGATTTGGTCTTCCACAAAGAATTTCAGAGATAGACAATTTTTGGTTGTATGCCCATGGGTTTCATGGTAATCACAATGTTTGTGAACTGACCGGTTTTCTGGGGATGTGAGCATTGGTTTGGGAGGGTAATAGAATGGTTTATCTCGTACCTCTTTCAGAATATCCGCGCGAGCCCGGTTGAGGGGAGTCCAAGAGGGTTCGGGTCTGGGCTCACGCTTGGGTTTCGGCTGTCCGGACTCATCTTGCTGCCAGGACTCCGGGGGTGGTGCTGGTAGTGCAAGCTGAGAGCTTTGGATATAGTTGCTCTTCCTGTTGGGTTTTAATTTTTTATCCTGATGGCTGTAGTTGTTTTTTGGTGGATCTTGAGTCAGGGTTGGAGATAGACCCTGTCTGGTCATCCTCATTGCTTGTAGCACATCGGTTTCTTTGATGAACCTGGAAGCCATTGCATAGGCTGCCGCCAGGCTCTGTGGCTCTTTGTGAATGAGATCAAGAACATACCTCTCGTTGTTATCCGGATCCAGGTTTCTTCGAAAAATTGTCAGAGCCTCTCGCTCGTCCAGGTTGGTGATATTGTTAATAGCTTCTTGAAATCTTTTCATATATGCAGAAAGGGCTTCCCCCCGGGCTTGCCTGACTGTCTCAAGATGGCACATGTGCATCTCATGAGTCTTGTTTGCCCGGAAGCGCTTGAGGAAGGTGTCACGGAACTGCTTCCAGCTGTGGATACTGCGAGATGGGATCCGGCTGAACCACCTCTGAGCCCCGGACTTGAGTGTGGAAGCAAAGAACCTGCACTTTGTTAGATCGTTGTAACAGTAAATCATGGCTATTTGCTCAAAATAATTAACATGTTCTTCGGGATCATCTAAACCATTGAAGGAGTCAAAGTTATAATGCTTAATGTTTCTCTGCCTTGGTGTTGCTTCCAAGGAATAGCTAAATGGTGTGAGTGTGTCTCCAATGTCCAGCCCAGAGTCTTGACCGACTTTTCTTTGCAGCTCCTGTATCATATTCAACAGGTCCTCTCTAGGTTCATCCTCGTCTGAGATTATTTCTGGGCTTGGAGCCCGGGTTCTCCTCTTTTCAGTATTTTTGCCTAGGATCCGGGCCTCCTCCTCCTGTATTCTTTTCTGGACCCTTAGATCGAGTCTAGCTTGCTCTTCTGCCTGAATCTGTTCTCTCATCTCGGCCAGCCTCTTAAGCTTTTCGGCCTCATCATCATGGTTCTGACTGCGAGATCGGTGAGATCTCCTTTCAGTGTCTTTGTTCTTTTCCCCAATCCGGTCAAAGACAGACCTAGAGCGGTGGGATCTTTCAGGGTTATGGGAGTTCTCGCACTGGTCCTGCTCTTTATTTCTGGTTTGATTGTACAGCCGAATTGCTTCTGCAACCTGTTCACCAGTTAAGTGTTCCATCTGTCCGGGCTCGATAGCAAGATCAGTATATTTATATTTGTTTACTTCAATGTTTACCCGGGCGTCTCCTGGTCGGATCACCTGAGAGGCCAAAGGCAGGACTGGAGGTAAATGGTGACCGGCCTGACCAGTGACCAGGATGTTCGTGTCCGGGGCTGGGGTTGGGTTACTTGGGGTATGTCTATTTGTGCTCCTACTACCACGAGCCATGATTCACACAAACAGATGTACATGGTTTTTTATTGCAAAAAATTTAACAACAAAGTAATCTAGGTTTTTCTTGGGGTTGGGTGACAATGTATGCACGTAATTTTGGGCTATTAATCTCAGTAAACAAGAAAACTGGGTTTTTTTTGGAATAGATCTAATCACAAGCAATGTAGATCTAAGAGAAGGCTAAAGTATGTAAGCAGGGCTAACAAGATCTGGGCTAAATAAGGCTGAAGCACATGCATACATGGTAAAAATAGGCTAAAGAGTTCATTTTTTCGGTTAAAAAGAGAAGGTTGGTTTAGATCTTACTGGGTTTGAAGGTGGTGAGACTAGCGGCACCGTGACCGCAAGGTGGTAAGCCCCTCCTTCTAGCGCCAAATGATAACTCCAGATCCCGATCTAGGTCCTTCCCGGCCGATCCCACGCCTGGAAGCGGTGTCGCTGCGGTTGGGACTCTGCAAAACAACACCGGAGGGGGGTTTGGGCCCTGGCGGCGCCTCCGGCGTGAGAATAAGTAACGGCTTTGGCAAGGGAGATAGGAATATAGAGAAATCTAAATATGGAGGGTGTGTGTATAGGTTAGGTGTGTAAAAGAGAATGTCACCCCTACACCTTTCCTCCTTGGTCTATATATAGGCCCAGGATTAGGGTTTAGGGGTTGTACCTGCAATCATGAGCGTTGAATCCTAGGTAGGTAGGACACCTGGGCGATGTTGATGGATCGCACGTGTCCAGGTGAAGGATTGTGGCATCGTGTGCCAGGCTCCTGCTGGCGTGTGGTTTAAATAGGAAATAATTATCCCAATCATTGGCAATATTTACGTGTCGTCACCAGGTGTGGCCATCAGTCATGACCTATCCACGTCATGTACCAATGTGTAGTCTTCATGTGAGTTATTGCCTTTGTCGCCAGGAGATAGTTAAACTTAAAGCTTGAGCCATAGCCTGGCAATGAGTCCGGACTGGTACCTAGGTCATGACTCCCAGATGAGTCTGGACTAGGAGGCGGGCCATGATTGTAATGGTAATCCGGGTTCCAGGGGACTCCTGGCTCAGAGATAAGTCCGGGCTATATATAGCCTATCACCCCGTACACCGACGAGTTGGAGGCAATAATCGAATCTGAGAATTCGTTTAGTCTTGATAGATTTGAAACATTTGAAGTTATGTGGGACATGCGAGAAGAAGATGAGATGATGAAGTCCGGGGATAGTAGTGGCAAGTTTATAGCTAAAACAATTCGAGCCGTAACGGAGTCAATGTTTGCTAGTCATTTCGGAAATACTTACATGGACGAGATATTTGAAAGTTATGGAATGCTCGTTACTGAGCATCTATCTCGGGTGAAAACTGATCACTTATTCAATATTGTCATCTCCTTAATTAAGAAATGAAATTAGAGGCGAGTTAGCAAGTAGAGGTTGGACATATCCTCTTAGATGAGTGCAAAGAGAAGCTTAAGAACTGAGTCGATCGGTCTATCTGTCATGTTAAAAGCAAGCAAACAAGACTGCTCATTTTATGGTCAGAGTTTCATGTTTGCTAAATAGCTATAATTGTTTTAGGTCTCCTCCAAGTTTGTTGTTGGAGATGTTATCTTCTGAATTTTCAAGTTAATGAGAATTTCCCTTATTAAAAAAAAATAATGAAATTTTAAATTATCATGGTTGTGTATCGATTTGAGATATCTATTGTAGTATTATTGTATTTGTTTGTTTTTTTACTTTTCACCAAAAGCAAAAAGGTTCATAAGACGTGACTTGTGTACAAATGTTAAATTTCTTTACGCACCAGTTCAATCAAGACTAAAGAGTGAAGCAAGAACCTTCGGTGCATACACCATTCTTACTAAAACTCAAAGATTATGTTTTAAGTTGAATCATCTCCAAAATCAAGTCAATTCTCGTTATCTAGTTCAATGTTCCTAGTAAAATTATTTGAGACTTTACTTGTAATGGGAAATACATGATCAAGTCACGTTACTATATAGCTCAATAGATTAAAAATATTTCTTTCTCTTCTGGGGAATCTTCTGCAACATCTCATAAAACAACAATATGGAAACTGATTTGAAATATCAAGTGTCCACCGAAATTAAGAAAATGATAGCACAACATACACCATTCTTTATAAAAATCAAGAAGATAAGATGTAAATTTATAAAACTCCAAATCTTTATCAACCACATATTCAAATTTTTAGAAAACATCTCATTGGTGCAGTATCGTACACATTGGCTCCCACCCACACATCCCCGGCTAAAAACAGAGAGACATAAAAACATAAGCCTTAAATTGGCAAATGGTGCATAACGACGACCTAGCACTTACGTTGGCAAGTGGTCCGCCTTACTCTGCATGACCCGGTGGTCATGTGGTGTCTGTGGTATGCTTCTATAGTTCTATTCAGTCCCCATATAAATTTATATAAGTTGATATAAATTTACAATTATGAATATCAAAATTTAAGTATCATTTTCCAAAAAAGAAATATATAAGTTACATCTTGGCATACTATTAATGCAGAAAAGGCTACAACAACAGAAAGGAAGAGGGTAATTCTGTTTCGTAAAAAAAACAAATACTGCAGATGGATCTGGCAAAAGTTTTACACATGAATGCAGGCAATGGTGAAATTAGTTACGCCCACAACTCCATTCTTCAGGTCTTACTCTCTGGTCCTTCACACACATACCCCCACACTCACCATTGTAGTATCTACTTACTCATGTGAAACTAGTTTGTCTCATATTGTTTGCATGATATCTGATATTGAAGCTAAACCATGCATTTTGTGATCTTCAGAAAAATTTGATGTTGAGCTCGAGAGAAGTTCTAGAACACACCCTCGAGAATTATGGTACCCACGGGTTCCCAGAATGCTTTAAGCTAGCTGATTTGGGTTGCTCTTCTGGACCAAACACCTTCTCGTTTGTTTCAAATATTGTCAACATTGTCCATGCAGTATGCCAGAAGAACAACTTGAAAACACCTGATGAGTTTCAAGTGTTTCTGAATGATCTACCAACTAATGATTTTAACACACTTTTTGAAATGACACCGGAATTCAATTTAAAGCTCGAAAATAAGAAAGGTATTGAAAAGATTGTGAATTGTTTTATATCAGGAGTGCCAGGTTCGTTTTACACGAGACTCTTTCCGAGTAAAAGCCTTCATTTTGTTCATTCTTCGTCTAGTCTGCACTGGCTCTCTCAGGTATTTATATTGTAGGGAAATTATCAAAAGAAAAAATTAATTATTTGCGGCTCTGTTTTTTTTATTAAAAATATCTGTGAAAATAGTTGGCAACAAATTAAAAGTAATTAAAGGCAACTTTTTTTTATACAATTTGCAACCAGAAACAACCCACTTCAACTTTTTTAATAGCTTTTATAAATATATTGAAGTTAATTTTGATTGCATTTAGTTTCATTTAGGTGCAAAGTCGTATTTTTGCAAAAAACAAAATTCATAATTAAAAAAAAACATCTTACTTATATCATGTCTTAAGCTCAAATATAAGTAATTTAGCAAAAATATAAGTCCACTAGGACATTGTTGGAGTACCATTTTTTGCTAGATTACTTATATTTGAGCTTAGGACATAAGTAAGCTGTTGGACTTTTTTCATGAATAAAAAATTCACTTCCCTCGTTTTCTACATTTTTTTTCTCTCTCTTTCTTCCACTCTTTTTCTCCCTCTTTTCAAATATAATATTATTATAATAATAATAAGGAATGGATATAAGTAATGTTGTTGGAGTTCCTACAAGAAATGAAGTCCCTAAATCACTAGAACACATTATTATATAATATTTATAAGTAACCATCCAGAACATTGTTGGACTTGCTCTTAGATAGAGCATAATATCCTGTTGTGTAAGGTTATACTACTTTGTTGCTGTAGACTAATTAACACTTAAAGTTCAGGTTCCTGAGAATTTATTGGATCACAACAAAGGGAATATCCACCTGGCAACATCGAGCCCTCGCAGTGTTTACGTAGCATACTTTACTCAATTTAAGAAAGATTTCACAACATTTTTGCGTATGAGATCCGAAGAAATAATTCCTAATGGCCGGATGGTACTGACACTCAAGGGCAGGAGCAATGCAGATCCTACCATCAAAGATTGTAATCTTATTATAGGATTACTAGGGAAGTCACTTGTGGACATGTGTGCTGAGGTATGTCAATTAATGATTAAAGGTCGACTACATTAACTAAACCAGTGTTAATTAAGTAAAATGTAAGGTCCAAGTACAAGTGATTGCCACACACCTTAATTATACTTGTTTGTTTTACAAGGGTTTACTTCACAAGGAAGACATTACTTCATTCAATCTACCTTTTTACACCCCATGCACCGATGAGTTGAAGGCAATAATAGAATCTGAGAGTTCGTTTAGTATTGATAGATTTGAAACATCTGAAGTTGAATGGGACATGCGCGAGGAAGATGAGATCAGGAAGTCCGGTGATACTAGTGGCAAGTTTATAGCTAGAACAGTTCGAGCCGTAGCGGAGTCGATGCTTGCTAGTCATTTTGGAAATACTTACATGGATGAGATATTTGAGAGGTATGCAACGCTCGTAAATGAGCATCTATCCCGGGTGAAAACTGACTACTTATTCAATATTATCATCTCCTTGATTAGGAAATGAAATTATACATTATCATGGATATATGTATGGATTTTTTAAAGATCGAAATGATTAATAAGCCGCGATTTTTGTACAAATGTTTAATTTATGACAATTCCATCAATCACCTCAGAGCTAAGGATTTACCTATTCCTACGCCTGTTATACAAGCTTGCAGAGTGTTGAGTAACCAGCTCATCTAAAACCTTAAGGTGTTAGAGGAAGGCCCCAAATGGATCTTATGCTATATTTCAACACTCCCCCTCACTCGAAAGCCCATTTTTGGGTTGAAGAGTGGATCACGGGCGCCCATCTTTGGGGCATTAATTTGCCTTCGTGTCCCTCATAAATTGTGAGAATATTGGGGGTGGCAGGGAGTCGAACTCGTGACCCCCGCCGACCAGATCTCTGATACCATGATGACAAACACAATACAAATTTATCTAAAACTTTATGGATGAATAAGGAAGAAGAATTGAGGATAAAACAAGAGAAAACGAAATATTTATTTATAGATTATAGCTATCTCTCTCCGAGGACTACATTGCAAATTTATCATATATCAAAAAGTGCCGGGTGCCATTGTTTTTCTCCACCATTTCAAAGAAAAATTGACAGGTTTCCCTTGTCATTTCACTCCACAAGGAACCAAATGACACAGTATTCAAAAATTCTAAGCTTCTAACTTGTACTTAATGAAAGAACATTGAATCAGGCTTTAAACTACCAACATAGCAAGTCAATTTTGGGACAGAAGAAAAATGATCTTGTTCAGGAATCTCACCAAACAGCTAGGGTCTCAACAACATTTCTACGGTGCCTAGCGTACTCAGCAAAGATCGGATATCAGCTAACAAAAAATCTTTACTAGCACTGCCTCCAACTGCCTTAACTTTCCAAATGTACCCCAAAATTCGCCAACAAACTTTATGTATAACATAGTTAGGTAAAAGACACAAGAATCATGCATTCCAACACAAATTGGATTGTAAAATAATTTTTCAGATAAATCTAAAGATTGCAGTGTAACAATCAAAACCGATGTATGTACAAGTGTTCAAATTCGAGAATTACCTGACTGGCCCATATTATTAACACAACTTACGATGTCCAGGGTCGCAAACTTTGGTCCTCAAGTGCTATTACCATCCGACTAAATTCCTAGTTCAGACAATTCATCAAACATATAAACTGCGTCACCCAACACATTAGCTCCCCCGTAAACAGGAATAACAAGAGTTGCAGATTGTTCTATTTCGAGATCAGCTTGCACCTGAGGTTTGTGAATAAACAAGTTAATGCTTCCATGATGGTTGGATTCAGTGAGTTCCAGGATAGTTTTTGAGAAAACGAGATTTTCTTTGTTTGAGAGTGGAGTGTATAAAAACTGGGTTTGTTAAAAAGAAAATTGAAGCGACGAAGAAGATCAGAAGGAATGAGAATCTTGATTCTGAAAAACGAACATCGTACAGTTTTAGATTGGGATTTTAGGACAGAAAAATGAGTACAAATTTGGGGACTAGGGTTCATGGATAAAAGTAAGATGCGAAAAATCAGGCCAGAATCAGAGGCTCTGATACCATGTTGAGTAACCAGCTCATCTAAAAGCTTAAGGTGTTAGAGGAAGGCCCCAAATGGATCTTATGCTATATTTCAACACAGAGGATATGATAGACCTCAGAGCTAATGTAGAAGTGGAGTAAGTTGACTGCCAGATTACCACTTGGCTATGCAACAGTACGTAGCATTTGCTTTTATGGCAGCTTCAGATCTCTTTTTTTTTTGAGGGATTATGGCAGCTTCACATTAGAATGAATAACCAATCTTCAAAAAATAAAAAGTAAAAATTTCCAAGAATTTTATGTACAATAGAAGTACAACCGTACAAGTTTAAAATAGCGTAGATAGATAGTATGGTAACAAATGCAAGCCCCGTAAAGTAAAGACATTGATATTGTATTCACTAAACTTTTTAATGAAAGAATCACGAAACTTTTTTTATGAAGAAAAGAAAAAGAAAGAGGATGAATTGATTTCTCTCACTTGTTCCTGAATGATTTTTCTTTTGAAATAAAAGAAAAGAAATCTTAAGATTGTGAAAGAAATTATATACGTAATTGTGTCTAAGATTTTATATACGTAATTGTGTCTAAGATTTTCTGAGGTCAGAACTCAGATGTTTTGGACTTTGAAGGTTCTCTTGCTATGGTATTTGAATCGGGACCAGGAGTTGTTGATCTTTGGATGGATCATGTATGTGGAACTTTGTCATGGACAAAGAAGTTCAGTTTTGATGATGCTTTGGATGATTTAAGAATAGAGATATGGCTCTCTTGTTATTTGGGCGCATGACAGTTTTATGAAACTAAGTCACTTAAAAGAAACTGCTTCTTGTATGACTATGAGAAGAAGAATGAGACCAAATATTATGGACTTCTAGACCACGTCCAAGACTACTCTCGTGCAACTTGTAAATACACAGAGACACTTGTTCCATTCGATGGGTTTGAGAAACAGAAAAACAAGCAAGTTCGCTACACATTCATAGCTACTAGTAATTGATTAGCGCATCAATAACTCATATTAAGCTCACAAAAATATTAAAGTTAATGACTTGTTCTCTGTTGAGTAATTAGTAAGAATAAAGAGTGTATTAAAAAGAATTACCTTTATGTTTAAAACTTGATCCTTGGCAGAATTTCTAAACAATGCTCATCATATGATCAGATCATGCACTGGGTACCAACTCAGGTGTGTTTTTCTTGTCAAGCCTTACCAAGGGTCAATATTCAACACACACATTTTTTGTAATTTATTACTCCTTTTATCCTATTTTATGTGAACCACGTACCTTATGTCTAGTAAAGAATGAATCTTTCATTTATAACATTCATTTAAGATTATTACAAAGATTATTACAACCACACATATATAAACTGTACTTACTAGATTTATACCCGTGCAATGCACGGGATACTTTATATATCATTTGTATATATTTTAATTTTGTTTAAATTATTATTTTTAATTTTTCTAAAAGTATTATTTTGATTTAATTTCAACTTCATAAATTTTTAATGATAACCAAACTTGAAAACATATAAATTTCACATATATTTTATTTAAGTTTATGTCGTATTTTTGAAACGATACTTGTTTTTTATTTTTATATTTTTAAAATCACTATTTGTTTGTAATCATTTATTATTTTCCTAAATTTAACTTTGATAATTTTAGTTTGTGTTATGGATTAAAACACGTGATTTGTGAATTAAATGCTAGGGTTTGTGAGCGTTCAAGCTTTAATGGCTGCTCTTGCGTTTCGGGACTAAATCGGTCCTCACAAGATGCCTACGTATCTCTGCTGTATAGAGAATCAAGCCAATAAAACGTAGTTCTAGAATGAAGGGCGAGGGTCCTTATATAGGCGTCGGGAGCCTTGTATTTAGAGTATGTTTAGGAGACTTAATGGATAAGTCTCGTTATTGATAACTGATAAGGAGTGTTTTGCTTGGCAGGCAAGTATTATCATCATCTGATAAGTGCTGTGACTCATCATAATATTTGATTGGGATTCTGGATCCTTCTATGAAGATATTATCATATTTGGACTCTTTTATGAGCTGCATATTTTCCTTTATTTATTAATTACGAAATTAATAAATAGTTAGGGTTTCGGGCCTTTTGTCGGGCCTAATTCTTGGACCAAACTAGGTCTAATTAATATATCATTAATTATTTATAGGGTTATATTTTAACCCATATCATTTGCCCCCCAACTTCTGGGAAAATACCCTTGGGATTTTTGTAGAAGTTATCACATTTTTTCCTGAATTTTTCCATTTTTTCCAGAGCATTTTCGACGAGAATTCTAGGTCATTTTCGACCAGGATTCTAGGTCATTTTCGACCAGGATTCTAGGTCATTTTCGACCAGGACTGGGGTGAGGTCGAATAGTTCGACCAGGAATTTTAGTATAAATTCGACCAGGATTTTTCGATCAGGAATCCAGGCCATTTTCGACCAGGATTTTTCGATCAGGAATCCATGCTATTTTCGACAAGGATTTTTCGATCGAGAATCCAGGCTATTTTCACAGTTGTTTTCGACTAGGAAGTAGGACGAGGTCGAACATGTCGACCTTGATTTCTAATGTAAATTCGACCTCATTTCTTCGAACTCGATTTCCAGTGTCTTTCGACCACGATTTTTAGTCCAATTTCGAACAGAAGTTTTGACCAGGGTCTAGTGTATTTGCGAGCAAAATCTTCGACCAGGACCGTGTCGAGGTCGAACATTTCGACCTCAACTTTTAATTGAATTTCGAACAGGGTTTTTCGACTTCAATTTATTTAGATTCGAGCTCAGCTTAATAATTTCGATCAGAAATTTTAAGGTGTTTTTCGAACTCGGATTTTCCAAACTCAACTTGGGTCTTTTTTTGACCTCAATTTTTCAATTCAAATTCGACCTCAAATTGCCACAAGGTCGAATAATTCGATTTCTTTTTTCAGTTTATTTTCGAACTCACTTTTTCGATCTCGATTTTTGGTAATTTCGAGCTCGATTTCGTAGTTGTTTTTCGACCTCAAATAGGTTTCAAGTCGTTTAGTCCGATTTGGTTTTTTAAGGTAATTTCGAACTTGATTTCTCGAACTTACTTTCAGCATATTTTCGATCTTGAATTCGCTTTATTGCCTTAGAATTATTTCTAAATTTTGAGATAGAATTTTCTCAATCTTTCAACCTTTTGGGCCTTTATATTGGGCCTTCGTATTCTGTTGGGCTCTATTGAGATTGAGCCTTCCTTTTAGACTTTGGGCCTTGAATTTTTTGGGCCCTAACTTCTTATCAGTCCTCGAACCCTCTTAGGTTTAATTCTTGAGCCTCCTCTTTTATTTGGGCCTTGGGCCTTGACTTTTATTGATCATAACTCTTTTTGGGCTTTAATTCCAGCAGCCCAAAGAGTAATTGTGGGCTTTGACTGGCTGTAACCGGTTAGACTTCCCTAACCGGTTGAGTTTCCAGTCACTTTGCCTATAAAAGAGTGAGATTTCATTTCTTACTCTTCACTCAAAACTTTCCAAAAAATTACTTTCCTTAAATCTCTCTGTCTTTCTTCCTTTTTCTCTCTTTTTCTCCGTAGTAAGGCGATTTCCGGCGAGCTTTTACAGTGGTGTTCTTATTTTTCTGGGTTCAAATCTCCTTCCCAAGGAGGTTTCTGGGTTTTAATCTTCATATCTTGAAGATTTTCTGGGTTTCTGGGCTTTCACCTTCATCCCTTGAAGGTTTTCTGAGTTTTTGTTGAAGATTTTCTGCATTTTCTTTGAAGATTTGAAGATGGCTGATCGTTCTGCTCAACGTTTGCAGAAAATGAATCAAGCTTCTAAGAGAGGTATCGTCATCCGTTCTCCCACTATGTCTTTACAAGATATGATATTAGAGCGTAGTGATGAATATCCCTCTATTTCACATCTAGATTCCTTCAATCATAGCAATAGGTTCCATGATGCTGATAAAATTGCTGACTATAAAAACATGTATAAAATTAGGCCACCTTATAGGTTAGTCCCAGCTGGTCCTGGGGATCGTTCCTGCCATTGGCGCCCAAATGCTCTTTGCATTTATAAGGGGGTCCTTGCTGCAGGAGTTCGATTCCCATTTCATCCTTTCATTCCCCAACTTTTAGCCGATGCAGGAATTAACCCTTGTCAGCTACCTCCAAATGCCTGGAGGTTGATTATGTGTTTTATTGTTTTATGCTTAAAAAACAAATTTCCTTTGTCTGTCGCCATTTTTAGAAAGATATTTCAGTTTAAGAATAGTTCTTCCAACACCCTGGATTGGGTGTACATTAGTCACCGTTCTTCGACTCCCCCTATTTTCCACCCAAAGTCTATTCCTGACAACAATCCTAAGTGGAAGGATGAGTTTATGTATTTGATGTGGGACGAAGGGGATTGGGGCACCCTTTTTCAGAGCTCGTTCAGTAGAGTGTCAGATGGTAGCCCAGATGACATAGTCTTGACTGAAGAGGAGGCTCACGCTTATGATGAGCTTATCAAGGATGATTATGCCACCATGGCCTGGGAGCTCCTGGACGAATTTGTTCTTAAGTCTCTGAAACTTTCAAAAGTTTCTGATCAGGGTAATTCCCTTTCTTTTATTTTCTTATACTTGTATTAAGATTGCCTTATACCGATTGTTTTCCTTGACTTTTGTTTGCAGCTGCTGAGTTTATTAACAAGCAGAATGAGCCGGAAGGCGGGGAGATAGCCAGAATCAAGAGGGCTTGCTTGAAGGACCCCAGGCTGGCTGCTAAAGGCCCTTCTATTCTGAGGCCTCATGTAGCCGAGGTTGAAGAAGTCGAGGGCTCTTCCTCAGTTAAGAGCTCAGTTTGGCGCCCCAACTGGGGGATTAGGAAGAAAGACACCATAGTTGGGGTGGCCCAGCACGCTGTTGAGTGGTCACATCATTCCTTAACTCCTTGTGACTACAAGGATTTTGTGGCCAACTCTACCATTGAGGGAGCTGAAAGCGCGGGCTCTCAAGCTTTTGCTGCTGTAAGTCTTTATTCCCTTTTTATTTGTAGTCCTTAATATATATTAAGTTATCATACTAACTTGTGATCTGTTTGTAGGCTAATGCCAGCTTTCAAGGGGCTTTATTCCAAGCCAAAGCTTGGTGTGCATCCTCGGAGGCCAACAAGGCTAAGTTTGACAAGGCCCAGCTGGAGGTGGGTTCTCTTAGGGCTTCTTTGGACCAGAGGGAGAAGGATCTGATTGATGCTCAAGCGGAGCTGGTGGAACTCAGGAAGGGGAAAGATCGCATTATTGATGAGTACTTTGACTCTGCCGAGTACCAGGAGATTATTACTCAGCACGATGATCTTCTTTTCCCCGTCCAGTTCACTAAAGGATGGGATGAGGCTTTGGCTGAGGTCTCGAGGAGACTTTCTGGATCTCTTACTATCTCTGACTTCCCCAGCCCCCA
The DNA here is from genome assembly GCA_030848705.1 of Heracleum sosnowskyi. Classification (NCBI taxonomy): domain Eukaryota; kingdom Viridiplantae; phylum Streptophyta; class Magnoliopsida; order Apiales; family Apiaceae; genus Heracleum; species Heracleum sosnowskyi. The sequence continues at coordinate 25,205,596 of CM061245.1, forward strand.
TGCTCCTAACCAGTTGGAGAAGGCCTTGGCCGGAGGGGATGATATGGATGAGGATGACAGGATTCTCAATCCTGAACATGCCTCTCAGCCTGGCGAAGAGTCTGAGGAATCCAGCTCCGGCGAGGAGGAGTCCGGTGAGGAGGAGGAGTCTGAGGAGGGAGAGGATTCTGAAGAGGAGTCTGGCCCTGAGGAGCCATAGCTGTTTGTAGCTTTTATTTATTTTATGTAATTCTGCCTTCGGGCATAACTTTAACTTTATTGAAAGTTATTTAACTTATTTTCTTCATGCCTTTTAATTTCTCGTGTTTGTGTACTTAATTCGTACTTTGAATCTTATGAACATCAATATGCAATGCTTTGTAGAATATTTTGGAAATTGCTGAATAAATTCATAACTTGAAGAAATGGGTTCAACCCTTACATAGTTTGCTACTTCTACCTCAAGTTTAAAAACTTGGATTGGTTTCATTGACCTTATTTCTACTTGTCCTAATAGTGAGTCCAATTAGGATACACTTAAACATAGTAAACTTTCAAGTTTGCAGCATGCCATGTTCTAGGCACTTCAATCCCTTCCATAGTTTCCAACTTGTATGAGCCTCGTCCATACACATTCTTGACCCGATAGGGCCCTTCCCAGTTTGGGGCTAACTTTCCCTTTTGTCCAACTCCAGATGCTTCAATTTTTCTAAGGACCAAGTCCCCTTGACGAAAGAATCTCTCTTTAACCCTTAGGTTGTAGTAGAAAGATGCTCGTTTCTGATGTTCAACTATCTTGGCATTCGCCTCATCTCTAATTGCATCACTTGCTTGGTGAAGTAGTCAATTGCCACTATCAAGAACTTTCTTTGAGCACTTGCCATTGGAAATGGCCCAAGTATATCCATTCCCCACATAGCAAAAGGGATAGGAGAGTTAATGGATGTCATTATCTCAGGTGGTTGTCTAACCAATGGTGCATGTTTCTGGCACCGTTCACATTTTTTCACATAGCTTTTAGCATCAGCAAGCATGCTTGGCCAATAGAAACCTAGACGAGTGATTTTATGGGCAAGGGCTCTGCCCCCCAAGTGCTGCCCACAAATCCCTTCATGTACTTCCTTCAGGGCCAATTCTGCCTCTTGAGGTCTCAAACATTTCAGATATGGAATGATGAAAGACTTCTTGTATAGGATTCCCTCAATTAGGGCATACCTTAGTGCTCTGACGTATAGCTTTCGTGCTTCTGAAGTGTCGTTGGGCAGCCACCCAGTTTCCAGATGAGCTTTGATTGGATCAATCCAACAACTGGTAATACCAATGGGTGCTATCAACTTTCCGTTGATGCTTGGGGTCTTCAAGACTTGGAAGTATACACTTCCTGCATAATTCTCGATTTCAGAAGAGGCAAACTTAGACAGGGCATCTGCCTTCATGTTTTCTTCCCTCGGAACGTGCTCCACATAGCATTCATCGAACTGAGTCATGATGGCTTTGACAAGTTTCAGATACTTATCCATGACTTCATCTCTGGCTTCGAACTTTCCATTTACTTGAGAAACAACTAACCTTGAGTCTCCACAGACTTTCAGAGTTTTGACCCTCAGGGCTCCAGCCAGCCCTAAGCCAGCGATCAAAGCTTCATACTCAGCCTCATTATTTGTCGTTGGGAAGTCAAGTTTTAGTGCATACTCTATTATGAATCCATCAGGACTTTGCAGCACTAAACCAGCTCCACTTGATTTTGTTTTTGATGCTCCATCAAAATAGAGCACCCAACATTCCTTGGACACCATGTCTTCATCTTTGTTGTCTTCCACTACTACCTCCTCCATCAAAATAGAGCACCCAACATTCCTTGGACACCATGTCTTCATCTTTTCTGTCTTCCACTACTACCTCCTGCCCCCCGACTTCTTGGTTGTCAATGGTACATTCAACCATGAAGTCAGCGAGTGCTTGAGCTTTAATGTCCGTGCAAGGCTTATACTTGATATCAAATTCCCCCAACTCAATAGCCCATTTGATCAATCTTCCACTAACTTGAGGGCTGTGCAGAATGTTCCTTAGAGGTTGATTAGTCAAAACTTCTATCTTGTGCGCCTGGAAGTATGGACGTAGCTTTCTTGAGGCCATTATCAAGGCTAAGGCAAACTTCTCTATGGTAGAGTAGTTTATTTCTGCCCCATGTAGAATCTTACTCACATAGTAGATGGGTTTCTGAACCTTCAATTCGTCTTTTACCAAAACAGCTCCAAGGGCAGTGTCGGAGACCGCCAAGTATAGATAGAGAATCTCTCCTGGCTTTGGTTTTGCCAAAAGTGGTGCTTCAGCCATGTATTTCTTCAGGGCCTCAAAGGCTTCTTGACTTTCAGGTGTCCACTCGAAATTTTTCACATTTTTGAGTGCCTTGAAGAAAGGTAAGCACTTTTCTCCTGACTTGGAGATAAATCTTCCCAATGCTGCAACTCTTCCTGTCAATTTTTGCACATCCTTAACAGACTTGGGTGGTTCCATGTCTAGGATTGCCTTGATCTTGTCGGGGTTAGCTTCGATTCCTCTCTTGGAGACCATCAGGCCTAAAAACTTTCCTGAGCCTACCCCGAAGGCACATTTTGCTGGATTTAACATCATCTTGTGGTGCCTTAGCACTTCAAACGCTTCGTGAAGATGTTTTATATGGTCTGCCTTGTCGAGGCTCTTGACTAGCATGTCATCCACATAAACTTCCATTGTTTTACCAATCAATGGTTCAAAAATCTTGTTCACCAATCTTTGGTATGTTGCCCCTGCATTCTTAAGTCCAAATGCCATGACTAAATAACAGAAGACACCAAAGTCGGTGATGAATGATACCTTGGAGATGTCGTCCTTGTGCATTTTGATTTGGTTGTATCCACCGAAGCCATCCATGAAACTTAGCATCTCGTGCCCAGCAGTGGCATCTATCAAAGCATCAATCCTTGGTAAGGGAAAACAATCCTTAGGACATGCATCATTCAAGTCGGTGAAGTCCACACACATTCTCCACTTTCCATTAGCCTTCTTGACCATTACTGGGTTAGCCAACCATTCAGGGAACTGAATTTCTTCAATGAAGCCTGCTTCCAAGAGTTTTTCTACCTCCTGCTTGATGGCTTCTTGCCTTTCTGGAGCAAAATTTCTTTTCTTTTGTTTCACTGTCTTTCTTTCAGGATCCACATTCAATTTGTGGGTTATCAATTGGGGATCAATCCCTGGCATATCAGCTGCTGTCCAAGCAAATACATCACTATTTTCTTGAAGAAATGATGTCAACTTTCTTTTCATAGATTCAGGTAGTAGAGCTCCAATGTAGGTGACCTTGTCTGGTTCTCCTGGGATCAGGGGGATGGGAACAAGATCCTCAGCTGGCTTTCCTCTTCTTTCTTCATCGTTTCTGATGTCCATGTCCTCAATTGGGAGAACCTGCCCCCCAACTCCATCAGGCCTCAACGCGGCTACATAACAACTTTTAGCCATTTTCTGATCGCCTTTCTCTTCGCCAATTCCATTCCTGGTAGGGAACTTGATCTTCAAATGATAAGATGAGGCAACAGCCTTGAATGCATGAAGACCCGTTCTTCCCAGAATTGCATTGTAGGTTGAAGTCGCTTTGATAACTATGAAGTTCAACATTTGAGTAGACGTCTTTGAACCTTGTCCCATTGTCATGGGGAGTTGAATCGTGCCTTCTACCTTCGATTCTAATCCATTGAACCCATATATGGGCATGTTTGAGGGTGTTAGCTGAGAGTCAGTGTAACCCATCTTGATGAAAGCATCATGGAACAAGATGTCCACTGAAGCTCCATTGTCAACAAGATCTCTCTTCGTTTCAGAGTTGCCTATCACAGGTACTATGACCAAAGGGTCATCATGGGGAAATTTCACTCCCTCAAGATCAGAATCATCAAAATTCAAAGATACTTCAGTCTTGGCACGCTTTGGTGCTTCTCCAACCACAGTCATTACTTCACGGGCATAAGCTTTTCTCGAGTTTCTGGAAGGTCCGGCAGCAGTTGGCCCTCCAAATATCATATTGATGACAGGCCCTCGGGGCTTGGGATTTCGGTCTTGATCATTGTCCCGTCTATCATAGTCTTTCCTTTCATAATTTCCTCTCTGACTTCCCTGGTTTCCATCTTTGGTGTACTTACCAAGATTTCCTCTTCGAATCAAGAACTCAATTTCATCTTTCAGTTGCTTGCAGTCATCTGTCTCATGGCCAACTTCTTTGTGAAACCGGCAGTATTGGTTTTGATTTCTTTTTGACACATCGGCCCTCATAGGCTTCGGCCATTTAAGGTCTTCTTCCTTTGCAATCTCCATCAGAATTTGGCTCCTAGGAGCATTCAATCTTGCATACTCCGTAAACTTAGGCCCAAAATTGTTCTTCTTGGGTGGTGAATCAGAATCCTTTGATGTCCTAGGATACTTCTCCCTTGCATCATACTCTGGAGCATCCTTTCTCTTCTTTGAATTTCCATTGCCAGTAGCAACGGGCTCATACTTTCTCATGCTCTCCTCAGCCTTGATGTATTTTCCAGCTCTATCTTGTAGTGACAACATGTTTTCGGGGGGGTGTTTAGCCAAAGACCTCCTGAAGTGGTCATCGGTAGTTCCTTGCTGTAGGGCTATCATAGCCACTTTATCTTCCAAATTTGGGACTTTTATAGCCTCCTTAGTGAATCTACTCAAGTATTCTCTCAATGTTTCACTCTTGCCTTGTCGAATCCCCATAAGAGAGGCGGAACTTTTCTCATGTATCTTCCCACTAACAAATTGATTGATGAATGCCTTACTCAGCTCTTTGAAGGATCCAATAGAATTGGGTGGAAGGCGACTATACCAACGTTGAGCCATACCCGCTAGGGTTTGTGGAAACGCCCTACACTTTGCAGCGTCATTGGCAGGCTGCAACAGCAGTGCGTTTGAGAAGGTTCTTACATGATTTGCGGGATCTCCCGTTCCATCATAAGTTTTGATGGTTGGCATTTTAAACTTCCTGGATATAGTGGCCTTCATTATCTCTTGAGTGAAGGGTGGTGTAGGATCGTCAGGATCCCCTAAGGGTAATAATACAGTAGGATCTCCTCTTGGGGTTTCAACCCTTCTGGATCTCGGAGGAGTAGGATCCAGATTAATTACTGGAGTCTTCCCGGCTGCTCTTGCAGCCTCTTCTTCCTCTAACTTCTTTTTGAGTTTTGCAACCTCTGCCTCATGGGCTGCAATCCTTTCCTGAGTGGTTGGCTCCTTGTTTGCAGAACGTCTCCTTCGCGGGGGATAGTCATCATCAGTATTGTAATTTTCATCCTCAGTGTGAGGACCAGAGAAATCGTCTCGAAACATCTGATAAGTTTGGGTTTGTCGGTTCAGGGGTTCCAAACCTTGGACGTAAGGGGACACATATGCCTCATGGTGTACCAGATTGGTACCACTGCCGCCCACCGGGGGGCGAGGGGGCCTGCTATGGGTAGGCATCCCAAGGGTCTGATTCACATATTGAGGGAGATCAGTAGTATGGAGTTGAAGGCTTCTCGGGGCATTCACGAGCAGTGGGGAGGTAGTGATCATTTGCTGGTGAGTGGTCTCTTGTGGATTAGATCCATGAATGACCACCTGCAGGGGATTCGTCCCTTCAATTGGGATCTCCGGTCCTTGAGTGTTGGTGGGGATATTCGTCCCTTCAGTGCTGGTAATTGGTGGTTGAGCTCCTTGAGCACCGGCCTCAGAGGCAACAGGAGTTCCTTCAGAAGTTTGATTTGTTCTTCGTGTAACTGCCATGGTTGATGTTCGGCTTCCCACAGACGGCGCCAAATGTTATGGATTAAAACACGTAATTTGTGAATTAAATGCTAGGGTTTGTGAGCGTTCAAGCTTTAATGGCTGCTCTTGCGTTTCGGGACTAAATCGGTCCTCACAAGATGCCTACGTATCTCTGCTGTATAGAGAATCAAGCCAATAAAACGTAGTTCTAGAATGAAGGACGAGGGTCCTTATATAGGCGTCAGGAGCCTTGTATTTAGAGTATGTTTAGGAGACTTAATGGATAAGTCTCGTTATTGATAACTGATAAGGAGTGTTTTGCTTGGCAGGCAAGTATTATCCTCATCTGATAAGTGCTGTGACTCATCATAATATTTGATTGGGATTCTGGATCCTTCTATGAAGATATAATCATATTTGGACTCTTTTATGAGCTGCATATTTTCCTTTATTTATTAATTACGAAATTAATAAATAGTTAGGGTTTCGGGCCTTTTGTCGGACCTAATTCTTGGACCAAACTAGGTCTAATTAATATATCATTAATTATTTATAGGGTTATATTTCAACCCATATCATTTTGGTATTTGTTTGTCTTATATCAAGTTATCTATTGACATTTTTTATTTAATTTAGTTTGTTATTTGTTTACTTTAATAATTTAATTTTAATTATTTTATTTATATACTTATTTTTTTCTTAAAATATTATATAGCTAAAGATATACCGATCATACCATGTCATAAATTAATTATTTTTGTATTATAGTTATCATTTTCTTAATTTTTTTGAAAAAAATAAACAACAATATTATTTTTTTATATTATAGTTATTATTTTAATTTTATTTTTGTTGTAATTATATTAGTAATCACAAGGTTAAACATATCTAACTCATATTTTAGATTTAAGTTTTATCTTTAATTTCTTGTTCATTTATAATAAGAATAGGACATTTTAGTTATCTTTATATTTAATAATTTGAATTTCATACAAATTGAGATTTTATTTTATTTTTAATTCAAAATAAGAGACATATTTGTAAATGAAACTAATTTACATTAAAGTAATACATATGCTGATATATATCATTTAAAAATTTATCTTTAATTGTTTTTAGCTAAATATTGACCATAATTTGTTGATTATTAATTTCAAGATTTATCTTTTTTGATTATAGATAATATTAATATAACTTTTTAGTTTTTAAAGATATTGTTTGATCTTTATTATAATTAATTATAATTGTATTCTGTTTTAGTGATTTTTTGTTTCAAAATGTTAAATATTTGTTAGAGCATGATGATTATAATGTTAAGTATATCTAACCTTTATTTTATATTTAAATCTTATTTTAAATTATTTTCCCTTTTCGTATGAGCTTGTTTGGGTAAATTTAAAATTATTGCTTATAACTTAAATTGCTTAAAGTCAAAAGTCATAAATTATACATATAAAAGATGTTTCATTGATTTTAACTTTTTGATATACATATTTAATTATTTTGTTTTTAGTTATGTTGTTTACTAAAATATACCACCAAAACCTAAAATGTAGAACCTGCCATACCATACCACCTAAACCCCTTTACACCAATTATATATAAAGATATAATATAATTTAACATCCATTATTTAACTTTTTGTGATTAAAATTGAAATAAAACATTGATTCATTAATTGTATTTGTTAAAAAAATAAGTGGGCATGTTAAAATACCTAGACACTTTTAATTAATTAAAAATATTAAAACATATTTTAAAATAAATAACTAAGGGTTTGCTCGTTATATTTTTGGAAAATGGGGGTTTTAGTATGGAAAAATAAAAAATGTAACATATATTTAGTTTAAAAAAGTAAATGCCCGTGATATTTTTGGAAAATGAGGTTTTAAAATTTAATAATTTAAATTATTTAAATACGTTTTAAAATAAATAAGTAAAGGGTTTGTTGATATTTTTAGAAAAAGAATAGATTTTAGTGAGAAAAATAGAAAAAGTAAATTGAAAAAGGCAATTTCTTGTGATATATTTAGAAAATGAGGGACTTTGTTATAAAAAATTTGTAATGTGTTTTAGCTGAAAAGGTAATTGGTTATAAATAGGTATTTGATTATTTATATTTTAATATTTTTAGTAATTGCATTTGTTAAGAAAAATAAGTACACATGTTAAAATAGGTAAACTTTTAAAAAAATAATTATAATATTAGGTTTAAAAATAAATAACTAAAGGTTTGTCCGTGATATTTTTGGAAAATGAGGGGTTTTAGTAACAAAAAATAGAAAAACTAACATGTTTTAGTTAAAAAGGGTAATTACCCGTGATATATTTGAAAAAGTAGGGGAATTTGTTAGAAAAAATAAAAATAATAATGTATTTTAGGTGAAAAAGGTAATTGATTATAAATAGGTAATATTATTATTTAATAATATATTTCTATAAATAAATAAGGTTAATTAAGTAAAATCACAACGTTATTATATAATAGTATTGTAACACCCCCATCTATAAATAAATGAGGGGCTACTTATTAAACTATAAACCTGTATACAGAGCACTAAAATCTCTTAAATAATAATTAAACAGTTTAAATAATTCTAGAAGTCCATAATCTTAATCAAAGAAATAGAGGGTAGCTCTCCTTCACACAGTCCGAGATCCCCCTAACCACCTGCCAGAAAAAGAATACGGCATGAGCCAAACGCCCAGTACGGATTTGGAATACAGATTATAAAACATATATAAATATTTAACAGTTTATAATAAAATAGTTATTTTAAAAATAAGCATGGCTGAAACAACGAAAGGGGTAAGATATTTCATACCGAGATCAGAACAAATCAGATACAGATACATACGTCATAGGGTACCATAACGTATGCAACAAATCGGATAACATGTACGGCATATACATCGTCACCGCCAAATCAAATCACAATAAAATCAAATCAAACTCTGGGTGCACCCACGTATCCTGAAACAAATATCAAATGCGCAAAAGCTCGCCTCCTGAGCTATCAGAAGGATACGCCGTAACCAATCACACTGTTACGGAAGTGTCATGTCACTGGTGCCGCAATGACATGGTTGTAGTACCCCTACAGCTGGTTAACTCGGTATACCCTATATCACTAAGGGTTCAAATATAATATTTTGCAAAACATTTTAAAATCTCAGAGAAACAGATATTTTCAATATTTCTAACAGATATAAAATATACGCAATATCGGAAAATCGCAGAGACAGATATTTAGATAATTCGAAACAGATTTAAAAATAGGTTTTCAGAATCACAGCAAATTTTCAGAATCAAAATGATTAAAAACCAAACGAACAGATTTGGGGTCAAAACGAATTTAACATTAATATTCCTAAGAGAAGTAGCGTGGAATAAAATAGGAGAGAATCTGTACCTCAAATATAGCAACCTCATACACTAATGAAATTCGCCAATGATCTACTAATTTCCATGCTCCGGATCTAATAACAAAATATAATTTATTAATTATGATATACATTCTCTTTAAATATTTAATATTTAAATTCATTACTAGTTTCATTATACTGTATTAATTACCTACCACTTCACTTAACATGTATACGAACCGATTATAACAATTAATTACACCAATTCCTTATAGCTCCTGGTACATCTTTTAATATAAATGTAATATCAATAGTCACAACTTAATAATTGACCAACTAAAAATATTCACTTTAATAAATTCAACCATTGTTTTGACTCCAGCATAAACCAACGGACATGTTTTTTTTAATCTTTTTGTTAATTGTTAAGCCCTGCAACAACTACCTTAAGATTTGAAGTCCTATTTATACAAACCCATCAAAATACAATGGTCATTGAAGTTTAAATAATTAAACTATGACTTGAGATTATAGTGAGTATAATTCAATTAGCTACTGACTCGTATAATTAAATGATTACCTGCTTGATTTGAAAACATGGAAGCCAACTCCCTTGAATCAATAAATCAAATCAAACACCTGTATTTTGCCCTGATCTTTTACTTTTCTTTACGCGCAGTCTCTGTTTTAGGGGCCAGTACCGTGTGTATATATACTATTCTAAATATTTTAAGAATAGAATTCTAATATTTAACTGAAAATATACTATAATTTTTTTTTTCTAATCTTATTACTGATTCTTTTTTATACTATAATTTTTTTTTTCTAATCTTATTACTGATTCTTTTCTCCTTTTTTTTAGTAAATTCTTCACTGTTTATTATTATTATTATTATTATTATTATTATTATTATTATTATTATTATTATTATTATTATTATTATTATTATTATTATTATCATCTAAAATTCATGGATATTACATATATATCCCCTTAAAAAGGATTCCGTCCCCGAAATCAAACGAAACTAAAATTCGTATCTAAATCAAATATGGTTGAATATTGTTTTTTTAATGGACAGGTTCCTCTAATTCCTTTAATTACTCTTTCACAAAACTTCGGTAAACCGAATAATTTTTTCCTAGTTCTTGCTTCAACTCGCTTTGTTCAAGCTAAGGAGACTTCGACTTCCCCCTCAAATTAACTTTTAAATTCATATAACAAAAAATGAAAAATGTCTAATAAACAAGAATGACCATTATAATCACTTAAAATTGAAATACAAAACATACATGCATTTGAGATAACTTTGATCTTGATTTCAATATATAATCAATTTCATTTAGATACTCTATAAAATATCATATAGCTTGACTTACCGTAAAAAGACAGAGCATGCATAACCTACTAATGGACAACAAACTACAAAATAATTGAGCGGGTCAATTAAGCATAACACATAATTATAAATTATAACTTTGTTTGTTACCCGACTAATATTGTGGAACTTCTATGGTCTTCGTGTTCTTTCTTCTCTCTCCCTCGCATCGCTCGATTTTTTTTTTTGCCTCGTGGTTGTCTCATAGTGTCGCTAAATACAAAATACAACTCCTAATTCTACGATTCACTAATGATAATATATACATTTTTATAAAACCCTACTTTACTTATGCTAATTATTAAGATTAACAACCTAACCTAAAGGCCTATAGATGTTCATCAAACATGTGTAAAATTAGTTGACCCAGCCAAAACAAAATATATGTAGAATATATATTCAAACGAAATACAAATTTAATTATCATATATTGTAAATAAAATATAAAAGAATACTTAACTCAACATTAAACTATCACTACGTGTATATAATTCAAAAACACCTAAGGTATAGTAAACAAAGATGATGGGACCTTACATTCTCCCTCACTTATAAAAATATTGTCTTCCAAATTATACATGTAATGATATATCAATAACTCAAACAAATAGACTCATTTATTATTTAAATTGTTTACGGAAACTGAAATCCTTTAATAGAAATTTGTCAACTACTATTGTTTTACCATGCATAAGTTGTTTTAAAGAAATTAGTAAAATGAAGAATCAAAACATATTTCATTGTTTTTTTTTTGTCATCAAAATATCACATGTAAATTACATGGGTCACAACATGCACAAGTGTCTAACATGAAAAAACTATATAGGAACCATGCAAAGTAGTAGTATCAAACAAAATTATATCCTCAAACACAAAGTTGAATATTAAATAGCATGCATAAAATAGATACTATAACAAATAATTTATCCATCCAAATCTCTTTGAACTTGTTCAATTATAACACTTCAACATTTTTTTTTAGATACATCAAATTAAAACATTAAAAAAACAATTATCCAATTATACAACAAGAAAGAAATTCAATTGTCAAGGCACATTAGTTAGGCTAAGTTATTTGTCTTTGCTAATAATTCTTGAAACTAGAAAAATTAAAATAAAAATATACATAAATTGAAATTAAAAAGACAATTTTTTTTTTTGAAACTTAATCGAGATACAAAATCATTGTCGTTAGATAGCGTATTAACTACTATACAAATAATTCCAAATACCTTGAAACTTGTCACAAAATTATAATTTTTTTTTAAAAGTACACATCACTTATATTCCTTTACAGAATTATTAATTTCAGGCGTCCCCAAAATTAATAATATCATTTCATTTAATTATTTATTTTGAGCGTCCCCAAAATAAAATAATTAAATTACAAAATTTTGGAACATGAGTGCTTCACGCATAATTTGCTTAAATTCGAGAAGAAAAATAATAATTCTACTAACAAAATTCCAAATAAAATTAAGGCAATCAGTATAGAAACATGTAGATATCCTATAATCTTACAAATCAACTAATAAAACATATATGAGTTTAGTATAATTACAAATAAAAAAAATTATTAAAGCAGTAAGATATATTCCAGAAGACTTGAAATTTACTTAATTTGAATAAGCAAACAAAGGTGCATAATCGATCTTTTGTATTATATACCTCAAAATGTAAGAATGACCCATAGCCACGAAAAAAGTAAAAAATGTTATTCAAAATTTAAAATTATATGCAAAAATAAATAAGAAGATCAAGTTACTACGCAAGGAATAATTTATTATCATATATATAACAAAATACATCAACATAATATTTCAAATTTAAAATCTGAATGCTTAAAGCTCCTTGTACAAAGTCAACCAACAAACTCAACCCACAACTCACAGGTTGAGCCTAGAGGAGGTCTATAAAATCTATAAAATCACAATTTAAACACATATCATCTTATCCTTGTGTAATTATATTTAGATATAACACAATATTATCTAAACCATTTCTTTCTTGTGAAACTAGGAACATTATTAAGACTCGTATGAGTTAAGACTCTGATTAAATAGATTATTGTATATTCAAAGATCATTTTCTTTCCTTAAAAGTGAATTGTTGCATGAATTATACTCAACCAAACGACAAGTAAGACAGTTGATGGATAATGCATCATCATCAAAATCAACATAATCTTACAATTATCTAACACTCTCGATACTAAAAAAAAATATAATGGCATTCACGTTTAGGTCTCTAAAGATGTACGACGGCTCACAACAAACACAAAACTCAAAGGCACTGAACTAATAAAAACGATATGATAGACCAAGTCGAACCATAATCAAATAACCGAAAAGTTTCACGTCTATAGAAAAAAAAATCCATAATGTTGGATATATGTATGAATAAAGTTTACAATAAAGAAATGAGTTGAAGTGGTTTAAAAATATCATAAAAGAAAAATAATTATCAAATGAACAAACTGATTGAAATTATAAAAAACTATACCTATCCTAACTTCTACCCACTCTCACAGGTCAACCTAAATAGGTTTTCTACAAGAAAGAACCTAAAGCTCTGATACCATATGTGACAACCCGGGTCAAATCCTGAGCATTTTTTTCGAAAATCGGGTCAAGTCCCGATTCGGAGTCCGAATAAGTCAAAGCATACTGGCCCAAAGCAGCCAACTTGGGTCACAACTAGCCCACCACAGGCCCCAAAAGATCATGATTTGTTGGTGCTAATTAGTAGTAGTACTCTGCATTATAAACTGAACAGAAATCCCAAATCTACTCGATGTGGGACTGGGGTGTTACAAACTCCCCCACTTAAACTCTTGACGTCCTCGTCAAGCCTGAACGGATAGCCCATAGGTTCCAAGATCGTTCCTTATGTGACAACCCGGGTCAAATCCCGAGCCTTTTTCGAAAATCGGGTCAAGTCCCGATCACGAGTCCGAATAAGCCGTAGCCTACTGGCCCAAACGCAACCAACTTGGGTAACGACTAGCCCACCACAGGCCCCCAAAAGATCATGATTTAGATCGTTCCTCCCTAGCCATTGTGGGATAATACCGGCTGGCTTCGTGTCCCCACCTCCGGACCTCTGTCCATTGTGGGATAATACCACCAGCCTTCGTGTCCCCACCTCCGGCAACTTGATGCATCAAGCTTTCGAGAGTCGGCTCTGATACCATATGTGACAACCCGGGTCAAATCCCGAGTCTTTTTCGAAAATCGGGTCAAGTCCCGATCACGAGTCCGAATAAGCCGAAGCTAGCCTACTGGCCCAAACGCAGCCAACTTGGGTAACGACTAGCCCACCACAAGCCCCCAAAAGATCATGATTTATTGGTGCTAATTAGTAGTAGTACTTTACCTTATAAACTGAACAGAAGTCCCAAATCTCCTCGATGTGGGACTGGGGTGTTACAAGTATTGATAGTATAAATAAGGATATAATGTTTTATTAGCTAGTTGTCTTCCTTGGCTAATTGTTGGATATACATTCAACATTGTTTAGAGGTGAATTTTAAAACTTGCATTCATTTACTGGGAAAGTTTCATGCTAGGCAAGTACGCAACCAATTTTTCAATTTCAAGAACAAGCTTGACAGGGAGCAGACTGTAATATTGTATTACTTTTACAGTATTTCTAACAATTGTATAACCGTGTTGCATCAATACAAAATGAACCTTAATATTTTGAATATAGGCCAGTCGGACATGTCTTGCCCACCTTGATACTCTACTCCTTAGCCATTTATTAACAACCCGACACCTTTTTTCTGGGAAAAACTGATCTCAAGTTCTTCTTTCCATCTATCTCAGATTTTATAATGAAGAATCCTCAATATATTATTCATGTGTTTTAAATTTCTATCGAATTTCTTATTCTAAAGTTGTCGTCCCCAGTGAGAAAGGAAGAAATGCAGCATAAAGTCAAAGCTATTGGATTAATCTTAAACTTGTCTTTATTTATGTTTTGTTTAAATAAATGTGTAATAGTTTTTTACACAATGTAGTCGTTGGTTTGAACAAGTCTGGCAGTAGTTCAGGTTGGTTAAGAGTCGTGGGTGTCATGGAGTGTTTTTAGGAAGTCATTAGCTCGTTAGTTTCCTAGTTTGTAGTTGTAGTTGTTAAGTAAGTTTCTTTTATATTGTAGCTGCAGTCTCTCTAATAAGATCTGTTGTTTTCCAAGACGTGTGTATGCGTTGTGTTCTCTCAGTTTACATATAAACAGCTATATCTATATAGGGTTTCTGTACTAAGGTAAACAAGAAGTGGTATCAGAGCACGGTGTTCAGAGTGTGCATATCAGTTCATGTCTAAGGCAACAACCATGGATGCAAGTAAAGGCAAAGGAGGATCGTTGGGGCTGACTTATCCGATATTAACCAAGACCAACTACACCACCTGGTCATTGAAGATGAAGGTGGTAATGCAAGCCCATGGAGTGTGGGAGGCTGTGGAGCCGGTTGATCCGAAAGATGGCGTCACAGTTGAAGAAAAAACGGATAAAATAGCACTGGCAATGATCTATCAGGGAGTGCCTGAGGAGATTTTGCTATCACTGGCGGAGAAGAAACGAGCCAAAGACGCCTGGAAGGCGATCAAGATCATGTACCAAGGTGCAGAGAGAGTTAAGAAAGCAAAAGTACAAACCTTGAAAGCGGAGTTCGAGGTATTGGCCATGAAGGATGGTGAGCAGCTTGATGACTTTTGTATGAAACTGAATGGACTCGTTACGAACATTAGAGCTCTTGGAGAAGAGCTGAAGGAGGCTTATGTAGTCAAGAAACTCTTACGTGCTGTTCCCTCAAGGTTCTTGCAGATAGCTTCAACTATAGAACAGTTTGGGGATATGGAGACTATGACGGTGGAGGAGACTGTTGGATCCCTTAAGGCACATGACGAGAGGATGAGGGGCCAAAGTGATGGCTCTAGTGGACAACTACTACTCACTGAGGAAGAGTGGGTGAAGAGAGAAAACAAAGAGGGAAAACTACTCTTGACAAGGGAAGAGTGGTTAAAGAAAGCAAAGGGAGGAGGACCTGGAAATGGTGGAAATTATAGACCACGGGGATTTCGTGATAAGAGTGGAATCAGATGCTTCAATTGTCATCTATTGGGTCATGTCGCTGCTGAGTGCAAAAAGCCACGTCGAGTGAAAGAAACACAACAAGAAGCTCATATGGCGAGGATTGAAGATGACGAACCCGCTCTGTTATTGGCCAACCATGTGAAGGAAGAAACTGAAATGGTACTATTGAACGAAGAAGGCCTCAGTCCAAAACTTGCTGTAGAAAATCAAGGCAAGCATGTGGTGGAATCAAATGTTTGGTATTTGGACAATGGGGCGAGTAATCATATGAGTGGGGCAAAGGCAAAGTTTATTGATTTGGACGAGACGGTGACTGGCCGGGTAAAATTCGGCGATGGCTCCACTGTGAAGATTGAGGGAAAAGAGTCGATAGTTTTCAAGTGTAAGAACGGAGAAGAAAGGATGATTCGAGAGGTCTATTTTATACCAACTCTTTGTAGTAATATACTAAGCTTGGGACAGCTAGCTGAAGAAGGGAACAAGGTGGTAATGAACAAGAATTTCTTGTGGGTCTATGAAAGGGAAGGAAGCCTATTAATGAAGGTAAAGAGATCGTATAACAGACTCTACAAAATCATTATTGAGAATGTTGAATCCAGATGTTTACTAACGAAGTCAAGCGAGTTATCCCGATTGTGGCATTTAAGGCTGGGGCATGTGAATTTTAAATCTATGGAGTTGATGTATAAGGAGAACATGGTGCATGGAATGCCAAAAGTGGGTCAGACCAAAGAGGTTTGTTCAGGATGTTTAATGTCAAAGCAAACGAGGAAATCGTTCCCATCGAAAGCAAATTTCAGTGCTGAAAAGGCTTTGCAGTTGGTGCATGGCGATTTATGCGGACCTATCGAACCTGCAACCAATGGAGGTAATAGATATTTTTTCTTGTTGGTGGATGATTTCAGTCGTTATATGTGGATATATTTTTTGAAAAATAAAAATGAAGCATTTGGTGCATTTAAAAAATTTCGGGCATTAGTAGAGGATGTCCCAGAGAAAAGATTAAGGGTGTTTAGAACTGACAGAGGAGGTGAGTTCATCTCCAAGGAGTTTACATCCTACTGTGAAGAAGCTGGGATCGAGAGACACTTTACGGCTCCATACTCGCCACAGCAAAATGGCGTGGTGGAACGTAGGAACAGAACTATTGTGGAGATGGCTCGAAGCTGTTTAAAGGAGATGAACATGCCGTGTGAATTGTGGGGAGAAGCAGTACGACACTCGGTTTATTTACTGAACCGTTTGCCAACTCGAGCTCTGTCACACAAAACACCGTACGAAATCTGGAAGGGAACCAAGCCAAATATCAACCATGTACGAGTATTTGGTTGTGTTGCACATATGAAAGTACCTAAGGTTCACGTAAGAAAATTGGATGATCGAAGTGTGAAGGTGGTAAATCTTGGCAAGGAGCCCGGTAGCAAGGCGTACAGGTTGTATGAGCCGGATACTGATCGTGTCTATATAAGTCGTGATGTGGTGTTTGATGAGATGAAGTCGTGGCCATGGAATCAAACTGGTGAAGGTAATGAAGTTTATTCTGAAAGTTTTTTCGTCCCTAATATGCATGTTTCAGAATCAAACGAGAATGAGAATCAGAACGAAGAAGAAGATTGGCAAAATCAAGATAAAGATGAAAGTCTTAACTCTGGGGGAGAAACAGATACAACGACACCTAGAGTCTCAACTCATGTGCTGAATCCAGAAGACTACGACGACAGCTGTGAGCCCAGACGTTCTAGAAGGGTAAGTGACATCTACAATTGTACTGAAGAGCTGGAGATGGAGGATGAATTACTGTTAATGGGCATAGACGAGCCAGCAAATTTCAAACAAGCAGAAAAGGGACGTGAGTGGAGACAGGCGATGGACAAAGAGATTGAGTCAATCGAAAAAAATGGCACCTGGGTCTTGACTGAACCACCAAAAGGACACAAGGTGATTGGTTTAAAGTGGATTTACAAGCTGAAAAGAGATGCAGATGGAAAGATAATTAAGTATAAAGCATGACTCGTGGCAAAGGGTTATATTCAAGAAAAAGGCATTGATTTCGACGAAATTTTTGCCCCTGTGACACGTTTAGAAACAGTGAGGTTACTTCTGGCATTGGCTGCGAAAAAGGGCTGGGAAGTTCATCATTTAGATGTTAAAACAGCGTTTCTGAATGGAGAAATTCGTGAGGAGGTTTACGTTACACAGCCTGAGGGATATGTAAAAAAGGGTCAAGAAAGGATGGTGTATAGGCTGTTGAAGGCTTTGTATGGACTGCGACAGGCTCCTCGCGCTTGGTACGTGAAACTCAGTAGATGTCTTGAAAATCTTGGTTTCAAGCGCTGTGCTTATGAACATGCCGTTTATGTAAGGCAAAACGAGAAAGAAAGTCTGATAGTTGGGGTATATGTAGACGATTTGTTGATCACTGGAACTAGTGTCACTGCTATTAAAGAATTCAAGGAGCAAATGAATTGTAACTTTGAGATATGTGACATGGGAAGGCTATCGTACTACTTGGGTATTGAAGTAAAACAAGGAGTTGGATACATTGAGCTAAAGCAGATGGGGTATGCTCGAAAGATTCTTGAAAGGAATGGCATGGCTGATTGCAACCCAACAAAGTACCCAATGGACCCAAAGGAGCAGTTAACCAAGGATGAAAAGGGTAAGCTAGTAGACGTGACACAGTACAGGAGCATGGTAGGATGTCTTCGATATCTTGTTCATACTAGACCAGACCTTGCGTATGCTGTGGGAATTGTCAGCAGGTACATGGAGAAGCCTACGGTTATTCATCAGAATGCGGTCAAGAGGATCTTACGATATGTGAAGGGGACTCTCGGTTTTGGACTGGTTTATACACAGAATGGAGGAAACAATATTCTGAGTGGATATTCGGATAGCAATCTGGCAGGGGATCTTGATGACAGAAAGAGTACGGGAGGTATGGTGTTTTACTTAAATGAGAGCATTATTACATGGGTATCACAGAAACAGAAGTGTGTGGCATTATCCACGTGTGAAGCGAAGTATATGGCTGCTACGGCTGCAGCGTGTCAGGGTGTTTGGCTTCGCAATGTTCTCAATCAGTTAACTAATGAAAGTGTGAAACCGGTGGTGATTTATGTGGACAATAAGTCGGCTATAGACCTTGCAAAGAATCCGGTGTTTCATGGTCGTAGTAAGCATATCAATGTTCGTTTTCATTTCATCCGAGATTGCATTGAACGTGGGGAGATTGAGATTAAGTATATGGCCAGTGATCAGCAACGTGCAGATGTTTTAACAAAAGCTTTGTGTGTGATAAAGTTTGAGAGGATGAGAAAGTTGCTGGGTGTTCGTGAACTTGTCTGAGGAGTTTAAGCTTAAGGGGGAGATTATTGGATTAATCTTAAACTTGTCTTTATTTATGTTTTGTTTAAATAAATGTGTAATAGTTTTTTACACAATGTAGTCGTTGGTTTGAACAAGTCTGGCAGTAGTTCAGGTTGGTTAAGAGTCGTGGGTGTCATGGAGTGTTTTTAGGAAGTCATTAGCTCGTTAGTTTCCTAGTTTGTAGTTGTAGTTGTTAAGTAAGTTTCTTTTATATTGTAGCTGCAGTCTCTCTAATAAGATCTGTTGTTTTCCAAGACGTGTGTATGCGTTGTGTTCTCTCAGTTTACATATAAACAGCTATATCTATATAGGGTTTCTGTACTAAGGTAAACAAGAAGAGCATGAAATCCATGATCAAACCAATCTTATTTTACAGTCACAATTTATTTTTGCGCACATACAATTTTGCCTTTTGCGTACACAATGGCTTCATTTAAACAAAAAACAGAAGAAGAAACGATAGATTTCAAAGACATGTTCAAAACAAATTTTACTGGTATAAAGCAAGCAGGAAACCCCTTGTGCACTAGAGGCATCGTAATCTGAAATTGAAAATTATAGAGGGTGAACGTATAAGAACTCTCTAGCTAGGATAAAGATTTAATTTTTGAATATTTTATCTTCATCATCCCACAGAGTTCTTGAGTATTCTCTATCTCTCTCTGATAGATTGGAATATTGTAATCAATTGCTACCCCTTTTTCCATTGGTATTTCCTGTCTTAGAAAAAGAAGAAGAAGAGTGTTTCCCATTTATATTTCTTGAGTACGTCGTAGATGAAGAACTCCCATGTGTATCTATTCTACTTGCAGAAAGCATAGCATAAGGATTGCCCGTTACATGACTGCTCCGACTAGAACTTGCCTGTATTGGATATATATCATCTAAATCTATGGAACGTCGTCCATAATTGCCAAAACTAGGAAACCTTTGAGTGCCCGAACTTGCCTGAGTTTGCCGTGTTATGTCTTGAGTGGATAAAGAAGTGTCCCCAGAAAAATAATTCAAGTCTAATCTATCTATACTTGAACTCCTACTGTGATTATCCACTGAAGATCTTCCGTACTCACTTGTCCTCTTAGGTGGTGGTACTGATGACGATCTCTTAGCGTTTTGTCCTATTCTACTCATTTTCCAGTTATCATCACTTATCTGTGGCTGCCCACGTGTTGTCGTCACATATTGAAGAATATTATTAGGTACTGACGACCGTGCAGCCTTTCGTATCGAAAGTATATCACCATTCGTCGAGTTACTTGCTGTTTCCTGTTGCTGAAATCCACTAGAAAAGCTCTTTCAAGTTTCAACGCAGAATATCAGTTCAAACATCAGCAAAACTCTTTCAAGATAACAGGTTTTTATCAATGTAATATATTTTGCACTTTGAACATTTGAAATAATTAAACTGAAAACTCGTACTTAGAGCAAGTCCAATGCAATGTAAAATTTGGTACCATTAACTATAATTTGATACCAAATGCAAAAATATCAATTAGAAAAGAAATTGCAAATTTGGATGCAAATATGCATAAATGCAAACTTGGTTACTTGAAATTTTTAGACCTTTCACTGATTTTGAAATTTTTATACCTTGATATAATTATATCATAATAAATTTGATTTAAATCTATACTCTTTATTAATAAGCAAAACAATGTGAAAATGGCGCGCGGTACTAAAGTACCAAAGTACCAAATTTGGTTATCACTTAACCCAGTTCGATTCCTCGCAACTACATAATTATACAAGATTTATTTACTTTAAATTCTTTAACTTCATCCAGGGTTCGAATCCTTACAACTACGTAATTATACAAGATTTATTTATTTACTTTAAATTCAATAGTTTTATCGAGCGTTAGATTCTTTGCAGCTACGTAATCATACAAGATTTATTTATTTACTTTAATTTCTTTAGCTTTATGCACAGTTCGATTGTCTATAACTACATAATTAAATAGTTATTTATTTATTATATATTTTTATCATTCAATTCTCGAGAAAAACATTTTTAAATAATACTTATTAATAATTTATTAATACTAATATTTTAATGTAGATTTATCCTCCGCCCGTGCTTGGCACGGGTTATAACTAGTATATATAAAATAAATTTTAACTATAAAATAAATGTTAACTTAAATTGAAGTTTAAAGTACGAGAACATATTAAAAATAAAATATTAATATAAATGTATAACATTATTTTTTATTAATAATAAAACATCTAAAAATATATACTAAAAACATCTGAAAATATGAAAAATGAATATGACATAATATTTAAATATAGACAGAGAATTAGTGAAAAGTAACTATAAGAATGTAATCCTAATAGTATGTCACAGTTCTGATTATCAAGGACTACCCTCCGACTTCAAAAAGACGGAAAGAAAAGAAAAGGGGAGTACACTCTCGATCGGTAGTTTATTTTTTATACATTTATAATCAAAATTGACAATTTTAAAATTAATGAGCAGTGCAAAATGGCTCATTTTTAGGATATGTGGAATGCAAATAACTATTGGCTTAATACAATTAAAACCAAAATGGACTATTTTAAAATTGATGTGCAATGCAAATGGCGTAATGCAAATAACTCTATTATGTAAACAACTAAAACTAATAAATTTGGTGGAGTCTGCCCACCTCAAATCCGAGATATCCTTGCTCACGGAGACTTTTCTTCGTTCGAGGATCTAGTTTTTTCCATTTATCTTCATATGTCATCCTGCTTCAGATATCCAGAAGATAATGATTAGATTTGATGTTATTATTTTGAAATGAGAAGAGAGAATAGGTTGGAAGATGAAGCCTGCAAGAGTGCTTCCCTTTATAGTGTATCCACTTGATTGATATAGCAGGGGTGGATGAGCATTCTATTATTTTTTTTTAAATATAGATGTAGTTAAAACATATATAAGTCGGTAAACGCGACCGTGTATTATATATGTGTTTACGCTGCGTTGAATACGCATAACACGAGGTTTTGAACAGAAAACACAGGTGTTGGATGTAAAAATAACATTAACAATGATTAGTAGTCCAAGTTAGATAAACCTGTTCCTGTCAAAAAAGATCAAGTATAATAAATCTGCTTATTTTGTCAATGTAATGCAGGCTGAAAGGTACCCAATCTTTTTTAACACTTCAAAGGACAAAATTTTGAACCATGCATTGAAAAAACACTTCTATTTTAGCATTGAAAATTACTTATGAATGCAAATTTATAACAATAGCTTTCATCGATTTTAATACAACTTTTGAACCTGCTCTAAATACTATATTGACTTGACTTCATTACACTTTACAAATTATTTGACAGACTAATCCAGCCAAGAGCTACCTAACCTTTTTTTTACACTATTATCCAACTTTGGTAACCTCACGAAGTATGTACGATTACTTTATTTACCTGTTTATGTCTATATATATTTTTTTGTTTGCTAAATAATTTATGTCTATACTAGATTACTAAGCCGCGCTTCGCAGCGGCATTATAATATATTTGTTAAGAAAAAGAATATTAGAATAAAAATTGTGAAATTAATATCTATAAAATTATTTAAATTATCAAATAAAATATATTATATAATTAAAACACTTTTTTCTAACAAATTCTACTCCTCTTCAAAAAATATCACGGGCAATTACCTTTAAATTATAGCATCCCGTGATATTTTTGGAAAAATAGTATATTTTGTTAAAAAAAGTGTTTTAATGATAAAAGGTAATAAGCTAGTTAGTATTTTTATATTATTTATTATTAATGGTAATATATTTTAAATTAAAGATAATTGCCCATGATATTTTTGAAAAAATGAGTAGATTTTGTTATAAAAAAGTGTTTTAAAGATAAAAGGCAATCAACTAATTACTAATTTATATTATTTTATTAGTTATTTTCATCCTATTAATAAACATTTTTTCCTCAGGTAGGTGACATTATGGGGAGAGAGTCTCCACTGATTTGCAATTTAGTAGAGAGGTGAGCAAATCTCTCTCTCAGAGATGACACATACGGTGTGTCCGGATTTGTATAAATTTTACTATTTCTTGTGGCAGAAAAACTAATTGTATCTGCATATAAGAGTAAATAAATGGTTAAAAAACTAATATAAGAATTAAATCAATAATATCAATGAAATAAATATTTGTATAATATCTAATGATATTCGTTCAATCGAGATAAGATAGATTTATATATGTGCAATTTCTAAAACTATATATTATAAAAAACATTAATAAAGATAATTACTTTTAAATTTTTTTAATCTGGGTAGATGTGACAATTATTATATAGGGTCCACCATCCTCCTTGTATAAATTTGTATCAACCATCTCGACCAACTTTTCCCACAAAGTTATGGTACTGGTGATGGAGCTGTTTAAGAAAAAAATTAGAACAAATTAAATAAGTAAAACAAATAAATTGGGGTAACCAAAGAAGTAATATAAAATTACAAGAATAATAAAAAACAATTAACATTTATATTAAAATTAATATAAAGCATAACTTACTAATTTGTGACAATTTTGAGATCTCTTTTTTTCCAACCGCCTTTGACAACTTCAATGCCACCCAAGTTGGTCAAGCAACCCACAACATCTAAATCAACATAGAAAAAATAATATTAGAACATGATAGTTTGAATTATAACTTATATAATAGTATTACTTATATATTACTCTAATATATTACTGCATCAAAAACCTGAGAGTATGTTGGTGTCATTAATACGTGCATTAATCATATCCGGACATATGAACTGAAATCCATGCAGTGATATATTGACGATGCCTTCTTCCAATCTCTTAGGCAACGTTATGCGTATGAAGAGCAATTTAGACCCATGCGATAGCGGTCTATATTTTCCTGTACTTGAAATAACTTTCAGATTTTTGATGTTGTACACGGAGCTTTCCTCTAAAAGATTTTTGAACCGAGAAACCAGAATCTTCGGGATCGTAGCATGGATCAAATTTTCCTGTCATACAACATATCTTAGAAAAGTTAATAACATCATACAATTTGACAAACTAATAAGTTATAAGTATATTGATTTATTAACCTTTTCATCGATCAAAATCATGTCAAGACTGATCAGTTCTTCAGTATTTGGATGGATTGACAGATTCCCACATTCAACACACTCGTACTCTTATCATCCAGGTATAGATGTTGTTGTTCAAAGCATCCAACATGGTGTAGACTATAGTTGTATTGATTGTAAATATTGTTGTAAAAATTTGAAGCTATGTAAAAAAGTTTCCGTGTAGATTTTTTGTTATGATTGA
Source organism: Heracleum sosnowskyi (assembly GCA_030848705.1). Taxonomy (NCBI): domain Eukaryota; kingdom Viridiplantae; phylum Streptophyta; class Magnoliopsida; order Apiales; family Apiaceae; genus Heracleum; species Heracleum sosnowskyi. The sequence goes on from CM061245.1 coordinate 25,229,872, forward strand.
CCTTTAATTTATAGGTGTTTGTAAGGTGAATAACATGGAAATTCATTATGTTTAAAAGTCAAGAAGTATTCTAAAAGAAAAGTTCTATAAAGTTTGAAAATAATTAAAGAAAGTTCTATCAAGTTTGAAAATAATAAAAGAAAGTTTTATCAAGTTTGAAAATAATAAAAGAAAGTTCTATCAAGATTGAAAATAATAAAAGAGAAAATTGCAATTATTAACATAAGAGCCTACAAATTTGAAAATAATAAGGAAGTTGTAATTTTCTAAATCAAAGAAAGTTCTATCAAGTCCTACAAATTCGAAAATAATAAGGAAGTTGTAATTTTCTAAATCAAAGAAAGTTCTATCAAGTTTGAAAATAATAAAAGAAAGTTCTATCAAGCCTACAAATTCAAAAATAATAAGGAAGTTGTAATTTTCTAAATATAAGAAAGTTCTATCAAGTTTGATAAAAGAAAGTTCTATCAAGCCTACAAATTCGAAAATAATAAGGAAGTTGTAATTTTCTAAATCAAAGAAAGTTCTATCAAGTCCTACAAATTCGAAAATAATAAGGAAGTTGTAATTTTCTAGTCCTACAAATTCGAAAATAATAAAGAAGTTTTAATTTTCTAAATCAAAGAAAGTTCTATCAAGTTTGAAAATAATAAAAGAAAGTTTTATCAAGCCTACAAATTCGAAAATAATAAAGAAGTTGTAATTTTCTAAATTAAAGAAAGTTCTATCAAGTCCTATAAATTCGAAAATAATAAGGAAGTTGTAATTTTCTAAATCAAAGAAAGTTCTATCAACTTTTAAAATAATAAAAGAAAGTTCTATCAAGTTTGAAAATAATAAAAGTGTAATTTTCAATTTTCTTCCTACAAAATCGAAAATAATAAAGGAAGTTGTAATTATTAAAAATAAAAATTGTGAAAAATTGAGAAAATTAGAAAAATAGAACGGAGCGATCTGAGGGCGCCACCTCACCGCCCTCGTCTTCTCCTTTATATAAGTATATTGATTTACGATAACTGGTTATATGCTAAAAATATAAAAAATTGATGACATGTCATTTTTAAAGTCTATGTAAAAAAAATAGATGTTAGTCATATATAATTAACTTGAAATAAATTATCTAAAATTTTACACAAGAGAAGAGATGGTTGAAACTGAAAAAAATAGAATCCTATATAAATAAATGACACATCATATTTTTAACTAACCAGAAAGTGTGATTAGAGATGCTGTTGGTGTGTCTTATTTTTTTTATCGTGCAAGTGTTTGGTTTCTTGTAGCGGTCATGTTTTTCATCGATTATTTAGTTTTATAAATTTTGTACTCGTATCTCGAATTAGTAAAATTCTTGAATCATAAATATATATACAGAGAGAGAGGAGGAGGATGGCGTCTCTAAAATTGTTTCAATCCATATTTTTTAATTTTCTTAGAGTTTTGTCAATATTAATCAATTAATATATAAAATATCATTTAACATATTAAAAGTAGAAAATGTATTCGAATTTGTAGGGAATAAGAGTTCGAGTTCATAACGAAGACAAATATTCTTTAACATATCGATTTAACATATCGAAAGTAGAAAACACATTCTAATTTATGGAGGAGAAATATTTAGTAATAAAAAAGAAGAGAATTCAAATTTGTGAACCCAATCGATTCATCGGAAAATTAGTATTACACCTCTAATATTTTGTTATCAAATATTGTATAACACTATGCGGTTAATTAGACTAAGCAGTTATGGAAGTACACGTACATAATTGTTGTGCCCAAAATCTTACATGAGTTCGATTCAAGGCCCACATGTAATATAAGCCCAACTAGTATGGATTTGGTGAGAGTTGGATATACTGAGGTTCAGTTTCACAGTGTCAAGGTTCAGGTTCGCAGTATTGAGAAATAGGTTCAGGGTATTTTGACTGCAGGCACATGTTCAGGTTCAGGTTTAGGGTGGTATGAACCTCCTCGGGACAGAATCCGAGTTGGACAAGGACTCAGCCTCCTATACTTTAGGAGCACAGAATTACTCTTGGCAAAGGACTTCTAGGCTTAATAAAACGTATTGGAGGGAACAATTACAATCAATATAGGACTTATATTGATTGATTCTGATATACATTAAATACATGAGGATTTATAGGACTTAGTGATGGACACGAACTAGGACACTGGAAAGCTCAGCTACATGTGTTTAATTCGACTGAAACTCTAAGATGGATAATCTGAGAGAGGTTGAATTCACAGGAAAGGAGAAGTATAAACCTAATAGAACTACATGGGGCTTGATTCCTATAAATAGGATATGTAGGCACTTGACTAAGGGATTCGGATTTTCACTCTCTACACGCATAAGGCTCGTGTACCCTCTGTGATATATATATATATTCCGGTGAATTGGCTGGCCGTGTAGGATTTACTCTGCCCTTTTCATCCGGTGGTTTGGTCAACTCAGCCCCCAGAGACGTTACTTCTACTGTTCTGTACCTCAAATGAGCTTCAGGTTTCTAGCTGCAAAGTTACAGCTATGTCCGATAACCAAGGACGCAATCTACGGATATTCCAGCGAGATTCTCTCAATTGTGTTGTACCAAATTTCTCTCACAACATAAGTGGCGCTAGAAGGAGGGGAACTCCATAAAAATCTTTAGAGAGAAAAGATGTTGGATGATTCCGATAATACGCAAACGCCAACCAACGGCGAAGATGATCGTGGAAAGGGTCCTCAAGGCGAGGTTACGAACAAGGATATTATTGATCACCTTAAGAAAATTGGCGAAAGGGTTGATTCATTGGAGAGAAAGTCTGAAAAAATGAAAAAATGGCGAAAAAAGCAAAGGTCCTCGGAAAAACGCTCTAAGGCACCAAAGGTTACACCAATTCGGCTGGATTTTGGCAGTGATGAAGAAGGGCCTGAGAAGGAGAAGACCAAAAAGACTTTTTCTGATGTTGAGACTGATCAGAGTAAATAAGGATAAGGAGGACCCTGAACATTCAGCTACGAGAAGTGTAAGCGTGTTTGATCGAATGGGGAAGAAACTCACAAATGAAGATTTAAGGCATAAACTTTCTGAGACAAAGCAGAAAACCCCTAAGAAGGTGCAAAGTGAGAAATCACAGTCCAAGGGGTCGAGGAATCATAAGGAGAAATCCCACTCTAAACCTGAGGATGAGCACAGCTCTAGCTCGTCCTATAAGGCTGATGATAGCCCTGATGGAAGTTCCACTGACGCAGAAGATACTGATGACACCTCTGTGTCAGCTGAAGGTGAGGGGAAGTACAGTGAAAAGGATCTTAGAAAAGTCCTCGAGAAGATTATGGCAGAAAATGGTCCACAGTCAGGGTTGACGGTAGGTTCACCCTTCACTAAGAAGGTGCGAGACTCACCCTTACCCCGTAGCTACAGGGGAGTGGGAGACTTGAAGTTTGATGGGACTGCTGATCTTGTGGATTTTCTTAGTTGTTTTAACACGGAGATGGAAGTTTACCAAATCAAGGATCGCACTAAATGTCGTTTGTTGGCTGCGACTTTGAGGGATAGTGCTCACCAGTGGTTCAAGAGGCTTTCGTCTAATTCGATTAAGTCATGGAGGCAGATGGGTGAGATGTTTGTGACCCAATTTAGAGCTTCAGTCATGTTTGCACCTCCGGCTAACACGCTTGCAAACATTAAGCAACGTGATAATGAGTATTTTAAGAGGTTCAATGTTGAGGTTCCAAGGGTGAGGAAAACCACGGATGAGACCTACAAGAATTTCTTGATAGTTGGGGTCAAGCCTGGGACTAAATTCTGGAAGGAGCTTCAAAGTAAGGAGCCGACTACATTGGCTGATTTTTATGCAAAGACAGAAAGGCATAAGGTTGTGAAGAAGTCCTTGGAGAATTTGAAGAAGGATAATGCTTCACGGGATTGGAATAGGAACAAAAGGAATATGTCATATAGCCCGAAGGAGAGAAACTACAACAAGTGGGCAACCTATACCGCAGCTTCAGCTGACAACAGGGAGGCTAAGAAGGAGGTGAAGACTGCACCTCTATCAATAAATGCTACAAATACAAATAGGACAGTGGAATACAAATACCCACCTTCGAAAGGTAGTCGAAGGTACTGTGCTTTCCATGATGCTAATGGACATGAAACTGCCGAATGTCGACACCTCAAAGATCATATCGAGGATTTGATTAGAAAAGGGTTCCTCGCGGAATTTGTGGCCCAAGAGGTGAAAAAATACAAAGATGACAAGTCCAAAAGAGATGAAGACAAGTCTGCACCTGAACGAAGTATCCACACAATCATTGGTGGACCTTATATCGGAGGCTTTAGCAGGAATGCAATGAAGAACTATACACGAGAGGCTAGAGGAAGCCCTCTCACAAACGTTTATCATTTGGCCGAAAGACCCCCGAAGCTTTTTAAAGGCGAAGCTGCAGACATCACCTTCACTGAGGATGACGCTAGGCATGTGCATCACCCCCACAATGATGCATTGGTGGTGACTATCACTATTGGAAGGCTCAATGTACATCGAGTTCTGGTGGATAATGGAAGCTCTTGCAACATACTAGCTTACGACACTTATCAGAAAAGGGGACTTGCGGAGAAGGAGATGTCCCCTGCTTACAATGACTTATATGGATTTACTGGCAGACCAGTACAAGTTGTGGGAAGAGTGAAGCTCCCTGTTGTGTTGGGGGCTGAACCACTAAGAGCTATGCAGGTGGCAGAATTCATGGTTGTAAATGAAGACATTTCCTACAATTGTATTATAGGCAGACCTCTCTTGAAAGAGATGAGGGTGGTAACCTCTATCTACCATCTCTCCATGAAGTTCCCCACTCCCAATGGGATCGGATGTCTAAAGGGCTGCCAAGTAGATTCAAGGGAGTGTTATAGTAAGGTCTTGCACTCTGCTGAGCAAGATTCAAAGCACTTGTTATTAGTTGATGGAGGTACCACGGATAATTGCTATAGGTACCTTGAAGCACCAGGGAAGGCTGAACCTCAACGGCAGGTAAAGGACTCATGCAATATGATTATGATTATCCAACATCCAGGTGAGGAGGACACCACGGATATTGTCTTTTCTTCGGGGGTAGATACCCAGAATGAGGTACGGATGCTGGAGGCACCCCCACCAAAAAATTTGGAAACTGATGAACCTCTTATCGAAGGTATTGTCGAAGATGTAAATGATAGTGATTTCGAGGATGGTTATGTGGAAAGCTCGCCCAAGGTTCTTCCACAGCCAATGAATGTTGATATTGAGGTTCATGTGAAGATTGATCTAGATCCCCGGATGCCTGAAGCTAAGGAAACAACAGGCGCTGCTGGGGACACTTTGTTCATTCTAGTGGATGCAACTGATCCTTCTAAGGAGTTGAGGATTGGTAAACAATTGGAACCTGAAGCTCGGGAAGTATTGGCTCGTTTCTTGAAAATTAACCTAGATGTTTTTGCTTGGTGCCATTCTGACATGGTGGGGATCGACCCTAGGGTGATGTGTCATCGCCTCAACATTGATCCCGAAAGGATTGCTGTGAGACAAAAATGGAGGGCGATAAGTGGTGAGAGAGATTTAGCCCTCAAGGAGGAGGTTGACAGGTTGTTGGAAGCTGGCTTGTTAAGAGAATCATTCTACCCGGATTAGCTAGCAAACCCGGTGCTTGTTAAGAAGCCTAATGGGAAATGGCGAACTTGTGTGGATTTTATAGATTTGAACAAGGCGTGCCCTAAAGATAGCTTTCCACTTCCACGTATTGATCAGTTGGTTGATGCTATAGCTGGGCATGCTCTTCTGAGCTTCATGGATGCTTACTCGGGATATAATCAGATTCCCATGTATGAACCTGATCAGGAGCATACATCCTTCATCACAGATAGAGATTTATACTGCTACATTGGCATGCCTTTTGGGTTATTGAATGTCGGGGCCACCTACCAGAGGCTGGTTAACAGGATGTTCAAGGACCAGATTGGGAAAACTATGGAAGTTTACGTGGATGACATGTTGGTCAAGTCTAAAGCAGCAGCTGACCATGTGCTGCACTTATCAGAAATTTTCAACATACTACAGAGGTTCAGGATGAAGCTCAATCCACAAAAATGTGTCTTTGGTGTTGAATCAGGAAAGTTTCTAGGATTTATTGTTAATCACCGGGGAATTGAGGCAAACCCCGTGAAGATTAAAGCTTTAATTGAGATGCGGTATCCCCGCAACATAAAAGAGGTTCAGAGTCTTACTGGCAGGATTGCAACTCTGAACAGGTTCGTATCTAAATCTTCGGATAAATGTAGAGAATTCTTCCCAGCAATCAAGAAAGGAAAGAACTTTGAATGGAGCCCGGAGTGTGAAGCCGCCTTCACAAAAATAAAGGAGCAATTGGGCAGCCCCCCATTACTGTCTAAACCTCTCGATGAAGAGGTCCTCATACTATATTTGGCAGCTTCAGAGTACTTAATCAGCATCGTGCTAGTTCGTGAGGAGGTGCAGGTTCAGCACCCGGTTTATTATGTGAGCAAAAGGTTGTTGGACGCTGAGACAAGGTATTCTAATATGGAAAAACTGGCTTATGCACTAATCTTAGCTTCAAGGAAGCTTCGGCCTTATTTTCAAGCACATCAGATTGAGGTACGTACCTCTTTTCCTTTAAGGCAAGTCTTACATAAACCTGAAGCTTCAGGTAGGCTTATGAAATGGGTTGTGGAGTTGGGTCAGTTTGATATTGAGTATAAGCCAAGGACGGCTATAAAGGGACAAGTGCTAGCAGACTTTCTACTGGAATTTCCTCCATCATTTGAGGTTAAGGGTGATGAGTGCGTAGCTGAAACTACAGCTCTGGAGGAGATGGTTGACAACTGTTCACCTTGGTGGACACTCTACGTGGATGGTGCAGTAAATGGAAATGGGGCAGGAGCTGGTATTGTTCTTATTAGCCCGGAAGGTCACAGGCTTCAAAGCTCCATTCATTTTGCTTTTTATGCAACTAACAATGATGCAGAGTATGAAGCTCTAATAGCAGGTTTGAAGCTCGCCTTGGAGATGAAGGTGGAAAACCTGACTATCTTCAGTGACTCTATGTTGGTGGTATGGCATATTCGAGGAGGATTCCAGGCTAGAGGTCCTCGTACTGACCTCTACATGAGGTACTCTCAGGAGCTGATAAGTAGGTTCAAGGAGGTGAACCTTGAGCAGATTCCAAGGGCATAAAATGTTGATGCTGATACACTTGCAAAATTAGGTTCACAAAAGGAAGCTACTATGTTAGGGGTCATACCTCAACCGCTATTAAGGTGCATATCAGGTGATGAGTGCGAGTACATCATGCGAGAAGTCCATGAAGGAATTTGTGGCAATCGTTCGGGTGGAACCTCTTTGGCACATAAGATACTCCGTCAAGGATATTATTGGCCCACAATTCAGAAGGATGCTCATAGGTTCACTCGGGAATGTGATCGTTGTCAAAGGTTCACAAATCCAGAAAATCCAAAATCCAGAAAATCCAGAAAATGATGAAGCAACGTAAATATCTTTCTTTTATAATTTAGAAATTTTGTTTCTTACAAATTTTATATTTTTCTACTTAAATTTTTATGATTTTTTCTTATAATCGTTATTTAAAATTGTAAAATTTAAAAAAAATAGAAAATAGATTAAGACGCTTTTAGAAGCATCATACGTCTCTGTAAATCTCAACTCTTTTCCTTATATTTTCAAATACTTATTCAACTTTTAATGGAAATTTTAATTATATGTCTATTCTATTAATCCGAACTTTCTACTCAATAAATTCACACTTCTATTTTACCTCTTGTAAAAATTTTAATTATGTCGTACAAACACCTATTACATTTTCAATTGAACTTTTAATTATGTGTATCTCTTATAAATTTGAACTCTTCTTCTCTATTTAATTCGAAAATATATTATACTTTCAATAGAACTTTTAGTTATATGTCTAACCTATAAATTCGAACGATTCTCCTTTATAAATTCGAACACATATTCTATTTCAAATAAAATTTTTAGTTATATATCTCAATTATAAATTCAAACTCTTCTGACTATAAATTCGAACATCTCTTCTACTTCTAATATGTCAAATGATATTTTTTTTATTAGTAATTGAAATTCTAAAAAAATTATAAAAATTGATATGGACAGAAAAGTAATCCTAAAATGTAATTAATGATGTATTAATTACACCTAGATTGGTCCAAGAATACGGCGCGATAAACAAGGCCTGAAACCCTAATTATTTATTAATTTCGTAATTAATAAACAAGGAAAATATACAGCTCATAGATGGAGTCCAAAATATGATAAATACTTCAAAGAAGGATCCAGAATCTCAACTAAAGGAAATAACTAGTCACAGTCCTTATCCTACGATAAGGAAAAGACTTGTCCACCAAGAAATACAATACTTATCCACTGTCAAAAAGGAGACTTATTCGCTAAGTCTCCTAAAATACAAGGCTCCTGACGTCTATATAAAGGACATGATCCTTCAATCAGAACTACGTCTTTGGCTTGATTCTCAATTACGAATTGAGATACGTAGGCATCTTGTGAGGACAGACTTAGTCACGAAACACGAGAACAGCCATTAAAGCTCGAAACTCTCTAACCCTAGCATTAAATCCGCAAGCACGGTTTTTATTCCACAACATTTGGCGCCGTCTGTGGCTCAAGGAAGCCAGCCACCTCCGATCACCACCACTCAAGGACCGGAAATCCCAATTTCGGTTGAAGGAACGAATCCCCTGCAATGGTCGTTCATGGACCAGATCCACAAGAGACCGTTCTCCAGCAACCAATCACATCCCCACTGCTCATGAATGCACCAAGTGGCCTTCAAATTCATACCACGGATCTCCCCCAATACGCAACTCAAACTCTGGGGATGCCAAACTATGGCATGCCCCCTCGACCCACGATGGGCGGCAGTGGTCTCAATCCAACTTACCATGAAGCGTATGTTCCCCCTTACATACAAGGTCTGGGACCCCAAAACCAACAAACTCAAACTCGACAGACCCCCCTGATTCAAGACTACTCAGGTCCTTACACTGAGGATGAGAATGACTCAACTGGAGAGGAGAGGGATCTTGCCCCAAGAAGGAGACGTTCTTCCCAAACGAACCAGGAGCAATCCCAAACTACGAAAGAAAGGATTGCAGCCCATGAGGCAGAGACTGCAAGACTTAAGAAATTATTGGCAGAAGAGGAAGCAACAAAAACACAAAGAGTCCATGTGATTAATTTAGATCCAACACTGAGAAGAACCAAGAGGGCTGAAGCCCCAAGGGGTGATCCTAATGTTTTGTTGCCCCTAGGAGATCCTGATGATCCTACACCTTCGTTTACTCAAGACATCATGAAATCTAACATATCCAGGAAATTTAAGATGCCAACGATCAAAGCTTATGATGGAACAGGAGATCCCGCAAATCACGTGAGAACTTTCTCTAATGCACTGCTGTTGCAGCCAACCAATGATGCGGTTAAGTGCAGAGCTTTTCCACAAACCTTGGCAGGCATGACCCAACGTTGGTACAGTCGTTTACCTCCCAATTCAATTGGATCCTTTAAGGAGCTGAGCAAATCATTTATCAACCAATTTGTTAGTGGAAGGGTGCATGAGAAGAGTTCTGCATCGCTCATGGGAATCCAGCAAGGAGAGAATGAAGCTTTAAGGGATTATATAAAACGATTCACCCGGGAGGCTCTGAAAGTCCCAGACTTGGAGGACAAAGTAGCTATGATAGCCCTGCAGCAAGGAGCCACTGATGATCACTTTAAGAGATCCTTGGCAAAACATCCACCCGAGAGCATGTTGAAGCTCCAAGATAGAGCCGGAAAGTACATCAAGGCTGAAGAAAGCATGAGAAAGTATGAACCCACTGTTGGTGGCAGTGGAAATTCAAAGAAAAGAAAGGAAACTCAGGAATACGATGTTAAGGAAAAGTTTCCTAGAACGTCAAAGGACTCTGATTCTCCACCCAAAAGGAACAATTTTGGGCCAAGGTTCACGGAGTATGCAAGATTAAACACTCCCAGGAGCCAAATTCTGATGGAAATAGCAAAGGAAGAAGATCTCCGAAGGCCGAAGCCACTGAGGACTGACATGTCTAAAAGGAATCAAAACCAATTCTATCGGTTCCACAAAGAAGTCGGTCATGACACGGATGATTGCAGACAACTTAAAGATGAGATCGAGTTTTTGATTCGAAGGGGAAAACTCAACAAGCTCACTAAGGATGGAAATCAAGGGAGTCAAAGAGGAAACTACGAAAGGAAATATTACGACAAAAGGGACCACGATCAAGATCGTAATCCTAAACCCCGAGAGCCTGTCATCAACATGATATTTGGAGGACCGACTGCTGCTGGGTCCTCCCGAAACTCAAGAAAAGCCTATGCCCGAGAAGTAATGACTGTGGTTGGAGAAACACCAAAGTGTGCCAGAACAGAAATAGCAATAGGTTTTGATGATTCTGACCTGGAGGGAGTGAAGTTTCCCCATGATGATCCCTTAGTCATCGTACCTGTGATAGGCAATTCTGAAACAAAGAGAGTTTTGGTCGACAATGGAGCTTTAGTGGACATCTTGTTACATGATGCTTTTATCAAGATGGGCTATATGACTCTCAATTAACACCCTCGAATATGCCCATCTATGGGTTCAATGGAGTAGAATCAAAGGTAGAAGGCACAATTCAACTCCGTATGACAATGGGGCAAGGTTCAATGGGCACAATCAAAGGTCCACTCAAATTTTGAACTTCATAGTTATAAAGGCAACCTCGACCTACAATGCGATCCTAGGAAGGACAAGTCTTCATGCGTTCAAGGCTGTTGCCTCGTCTTATCATCTGAAAATCAAGTTCCCAACAAGAAATAGGATTGGTGAAGAGCGGGGTGACCAAAAGATGGCTAGAAGTTGTTATGTAACCTCGTTAAGGCCTGATGGAATCGGGGGGGAAGTTCTCCCCATTGAAGACATGGATGCTAGAGATAATGAGGATAGAAGCGGGAAACCGGCTGAGGATCTAATCCCAATTCCCTTAGTTCCTGGTGAACCGGAGAAGGTTACTTACATTGGAACATTGTTACCTGAGTCATTGAAAAGCAAGATCATAACCTTTCTTCAAGAAAATAACGTTAGAGATAGAAGTACGTGTTCCGAAGGACCGCGACAGAAATGATTTACGCCATAACGTTTCAACCTGAATTGTTGGAAAAGATACGGAAATTCCAAGAGCAAGTCATGAACGACAATGCAAATAGTTTAACAGGCGAGGAAATATGTAGCCAACTGGATGACAAAGGAATCTTAAGGTTTGCTTCTCGAATATGGGTACCTAATGTAGCAGAACTAAAGAATGAAATTTTGCACGAAGCGCATAACTCGAAGTATTCAATTCATCCTAGAAGCACGAAGATGTATCGAGATCTTAAAATGAACTTTTGGTGGCCAGATATGAAAAGAGAAATTGATGAATAGGTGAGTAAATGTTTTACATGTCAGAGGGTCAAGGCGGAACATCAAAGACCAAGTGGATTACTACAGCCGTTATAAATTCCTGAGTGGAAGTGGGAACACATCGTAATGGACTTTGTGGTAGGATTGCCTAGAACAAAGATTAACCATGATGCTATTTGGGTTTTTGTGGATCGATTGACAAAATCTGCACATTTTCTTCCAATTAACGAGAGATTCTCGCTGGATAAATTAGTTCGTTTATATGTTAACGAAATCGTGGTATGGCATGGAGTTCCAGTGTTAATAGTATCTGATCGAGACCCTAGATTCAACTCAAGATTCTGGAGAAGTTTTCAAGAGTGTTTAGGCACCGAATTGAAAATGAGTACGGCTTATCACCCGCAGACAAACAGTCAAAGTGAAAGGACAATTCAAACCATCGAAGACATGCTTAGAACATGTGCACTTGATTTTAAAGGTAATTGGGACGATCATCTACCCTTAGTAGAATTCTCATATAATAATAGTTTTCACGCGAGTATCGGGATGCCACCTTACGAAGCTTTATATGGACGGAAGTGTCGATCTCCAGTATATTGGGAAGAAGTTGGTGAACGGAAAGTGATAGGGCCAGAATTAGTACAGCAGACAAAGAAAGTGATTGAATTGATTCAGAAAAGGTTGATAACAGCTCAGAACCGGCAGAAGAAATATGCTGACCTAGCAAGAAAGGATATGGGATTCGAAGTCGGAGAACAAGTGTTACTGAAAGGGAAATTGAGTCCGAGATACGTTGGACCATTTGAAATTTTGAAGCAGGTTGGGAAAGTAGCTTACGAGTTAGCATTACCCCCCGCATATGCAGCACGTTCATAATGTGTTTCACGTATCCTTGTTTAAGAAGTATCGACCAGATACGAACCATGTAATAGAGTATGAACCCATAGAGGTCCAGTCAGATTTATCTTATGTACAACGACCAATTCAGATATTGGATCGTAAGAAAAAAGTGTTAAGAAATAAGACTGTAGTGATAGTAAGAGTTTTGTGGAGGAATCCTAAGGTGGAAGAGTCTACATGGGAGTTAGAGAGTGATATGTTAGAGAAGTATCCCAAGTCATTTCCTTGATCTGATTCTGAGGACAGAATCCTATTAAGGGGGGAAGGATGTAAGATCCGTGAAATTTATTAATAATATAAATTGTATTATATGTGTAGAATAATTATTATGAAGTATTTTGAATTTTAATGATAAAGGTTGTTAAGTGATTATGTGCGAAATTGATGTGTCGGAAGCCCCGTTCAAATATCTTGTCATTTGAAAATATCTTCAATTTTGAGCCCTGTTTTGGAAATTCAAGGGCCCCGTTGAAATTTTGTACATCATTATTATTCCTTCGTCATTCGTGTCCGAATCATTATCGGAGGATTTCTTCGTATTATTATATCTCTTCTTATCCGATACTATCAATAGTATTTGTTTTATTCAAAGAAAGAAAAATTATTCCAAACCTTAATTTTTAGGGTAATTGATATATCGTCCGTATCAATAATACATCTGTTATAGCCCCAGTATTCTTGAGCATTAGTTATATAAATGATATGTATTGATTTGGATAACTATCAGTCTTTGTGGATAGTTATCACCTCGTAAAACGTGTATTTTACTTTATTAGGGTTTTAAAGCGAACTAGTGGATCAATATCGATCCAAAAATATCGTTTAGGGTATTATTTTCCACTAAGTATAAAAAGGAGAATCGTACATTATACTTCATATAATTCGTATTAAAAATATACAAAAATATAAAATTCCCGAACCGTGTTCTTCGTGTTCTCGAAAATCAAAATCAATTTTGATTGTGTTATTGAAATCCAAATCACAAGTTCAAGTACTTAAATCAAAGATCTTGAGCTCTAGTTTCAGAATCTTCCAACCATATCATCATCTGGTAATGTTTCGATTTTATGTGAATTTTTCAATATTCGAATTAAATTAGGGTTCTTGATTAAATTTGGGGATTTTCATTCTGTTGATTCTCCGTTCAATTGATTGCTTCTAACATGTTCCTAGGGTTCTAATTAGTAGGAATCCATGCTTTAATTTCATGTTTATGTTCAATTTTTAAGAATTCGATTTTCGGGTTTTGACCCGAACTTTCTTTTTAATCGTTCGTTCTTGTTGTTGATCTGACATGATTTTGGATAGAGGGGTTTGATTGTGTGTGTTCACAGCTTTGATTTAACACCAAGAACTTAGAATTTCATGTAAGATTTAGTGAGATCGTGTTTTGGCCGCAAAACCCAAACCCGGTTTGTTTGACCGGATTTCGGGGACGATTCCGGTTTGTTTTGGCAGTGTTTTTATGTTAGTTGTGTTGGTTGTGAAGTTTAGAGCAGAAACCCTCAAAGAAACATATGTGTTGGTGCAGTTTTGGCCGTGAACGGAATCCGGTGGCCGGATGACCGGTCGGATTCTGCGAAACCGAGTTTCCAACGGGTTGTTCTTGGCAACCCGTTTCTGTTCTTGGCAACCCGTTTATGTTCTTGGCAACCCGTTTTCCTGACCCGGTTTCAATCTTCGAAACCCTAAATTATTTTCAGAAAACTGTTTTTGAATTTTACTTTTAAATTTAATTCGAAAATAGTTTAAATATTTATAAAAATCATATTTTTATTTTAAAAATACATTTTTAAATTCAGAAAATTCTGGAAAATTATATTTAATTATTTAAATTCGAAAACTGATTAAATTTAATTATTTTAATTATTTTAATTAATAGTTAATTTATTTAATTAATTGATTAATTCTTTTAATCAGTTAATTCTTAATAATTAATTATTAATTAGATTTAATTAATTTAAATTAGGTTTAATTATTTTCTAGCTTGATTTAATTATTTAAAAATAGTTTGAGCATTTGGAAATTGTCAATTAATTTTATATTAATTGATTTAATTGTTTTTAAATACTTATATTGGGATTAAAAATCCGATTTTTGATTTAAAAATTATTTGTGACTTATTTAAATTCAAATAAGCCTCGAATATTGTTCTAAAAATATTTAAAGTGCTATATGGTTTATATGAGTTGAATAATGTGTTTTAATAGTCCGTAAATGCCCGTACGAGGGCTAATGTCTGATTTTTAATTACCGTAAAATAGATCGGGCATCCGATAGGAACCCGATTACTTGTTTAAATGTAAAAATGATTATGAGTATATATCGAGGATAGAATGAGGATAGTTAGACTTACTTTAATGAGTTGTTTATTATAGAATCGAGTTCCTGGAGCAAGGGAAAGGAGAAGGTAAAGTGAGTTTGATAGAATTCCGTCAACTACTAGACCAGGCAAGTATCTGTGCCTTTACTTGTTGATTCAATTGTTATTATTCTTCAGAATTACATGTATGTTACCATCAGAATGATTCAGATTATTCAATCTTCACCCGTATTGAGCACTTGATGCTATTTCCTTGAATATTCCTAACTTTTGATTTAATCCACAGTCGTGTTGGATATCAGAAACCTTCACCTTCAATTCAGTTTATATTGATGATAACCATTGTTGAGTTTCTTAAATGAGTACGTTGTACCATTGAAACCATTCTGAATCTATTTCTCGGACTTCATTTGATATTGAATAGTTGAAGCTCTTTTGCAACTATTACACCCCGTCATTGTGTACTTATCTTGTTATGCATGTTATTACTTATACTTTGTGATAGAATTGGCATGTTTTAAAATGAGACCAGTAATGGTCGGGCCATATTTATGGTCGTAATAACTTAAGGCCCAGATGGCCATGGATCCTAGTGGAGGACTATGTTATAAGCTAGTCCGGGGTTGATGCGTGACTGATCAGCAGCTCAACCTTTGTATTTGAAAAATGTAGAAGTCCAATTCTAATCCCTCTTTCTTCAATAAAGATTGTTTAAAGCATATGTTTGACTTGTATATTGTTGATTCAGATAACTGAAATCCTTCCTTTCTTTATGGAACTGTGATTGATATATATTATACTTGCTGAGCACTTGTGGCTCATACTTGTTTTGTTTTTAACCCTATGCCAGTGAAGTGAGAGAATGAGCAGACACAGCGCTAGTGACAGTTCTCCAGATGCTAGGAGACCACCCCGAGTGATTGTCATTGGACGGGTAGTTGTCTTACTTTGGAAGTTAGACTAGACGTCTAGCTTTGTATATTAAGTTGTGTAATAACTCTGAAAACTAGTTTGTAATAATTATGTCTTAGAAGTTTGTTTCCTGCCATAATCTGGATGCGGTCTTTCATAAGGGGTATTTTATGTTATTGTTATATTATGCATGTGCTATATACAGGTATGTTGTGTTTCGTTGGTCGAGTGACTCCCCAGATCTGTGCCCCGGGTCTGGAGGGCGTCACAATGGAGGTCTATGTGGATGACATGTTGGTTAAAAGCCTCGATAAGGCTGATCATATAAACCATATAAGGGAAGCTTTTGAAGTGCTGAGGCACCATAAAATGATGTTGAATCCAGCAAAGTGTGCCTTTGGTGTAGGGTCAGGAAAGTTTCTAGGCCTAATGGTTTCTAAACGAGGAATTGAGGTGAACCCCGACAAAATCAAAGCAATCCTGGACATGGTGCCACCACGGTCTGTCAAGGATGTTCAAAAGTTAACAGGAAGAGTGGCAGCATTGGGGAGATTTATCTCCAAGTCAGGGGAGAAGTGCTTACCTTTCTTCAAAACACTCAAAAACGTGAAAAATTTTGAGTGGACAACAGAAAGCCAGGAGGCCTTTGAGGCCTTGAAGAAGTACATGGTTGAGGCACCATTGTTGGCAAAACCAAAACCAGGATATACTCTCTACCTATACCTAGCAGTTTCTAACACTGCCCTTGGAGCTGTTTTGGTAAAGGAAGAATTGAAAGTTCAGAAGCCCATCTATTACGTGAGTAAGATTCTACATGGAGCAGAAATAAACTACTCTATGATAGAGAAGTTTGCCTTAGCCCTGATCATGGCCTCAAGAAAGCTACATCCATACTTCCAGGCACACAAGATAGAGGTCTTGACTAATAAACCTCTAAGAAACATCTTGCACAATCCTCAAGTTAGCGGAAGATTGATCAAATGGGCTATAGAGTTGGGAGAGTTCGATATCAAGTATAAGCCTCGAACGACAATAAAAGCTCAGGAACTCGCTGACTTCATGGTTGAATGCACCATTGACAACCAGGAAGTCGGGGGGCAGGAAGTGGTAATGGAAGACAAGAAAGATGAGGACATGGTGTCCAAAGAATGTTGGGTACTCTATTTTGATGGAGCATCAAAAACAAAATCAAGTGGAGCAGGTTTGGTGCTACAAAGTCCTTATGGATTTCTCATAGAGTATGCACTAAAGCTGGACTTCCCAACGACAAACAATGAAGCTCAGTATGAAGCCCTGGTAGCTGGTTGAAGCCTTGAGAGTTAAGACTCTGAAAGTATGTGGAGACTCGAAGTTGGTAGTTTCCCATGTAAATGGAGAGTTTGAGGCTAGAGATGAAGTTATGGCCAAGTATTTGAAACTTGTCACGACCATTATGACCCAGTTTGATGAGTGTTATGTGGAACACATTCCGAGAGAAGAAAACATGAAGGCTGGCGCTTTGTCTAAGTTTGCTTCTTCTGAAATCGAGAACTATGCAGGGAGTGTATACTTCCAAGTCTTGAAGACCCCAAGCATTAATGGGAAGTTGATAACACCCATTGATGTGGCTAGCTGTTGGATGGATCCCATAAAATCTCATTTGGAAACTGGTTGCTTACCTAACGATACTTCAGAAGCACAAAAGTTATATGTGAGAGCTCTAAGGTATACCTTGATTGAGGGAATCTTATACAAAAATTCTTTCATCATCCCTTACTTGAAATGTTTGAGACCCCAAGAGGCAGAATTAGCCCTAAGGGAGGTACATGAAGGAATTTGTGGACAGCACTTGGGGGGCAGGGCCCTTGCTCATAAAATCACTCGTCTAGGTTTCTATTGGTCGAGTGTGCTTGCAGATGCAAAAAGCTATGTGAAGAAGTGTGAACGGTGCCAAAAGCATGCACCAGTGGTTAGACAACCACCAGAGATGTTGACATCCATAAACTCACCTATTCCATTTGCCATGTGGCGAATGGATATACTTGGACCATTTCCAATGGCAAGTGCACAGAGAAAGTTCTTGATAGTGGCAATCGACTACTTCACTAAGTGGATTGAGGCTAAACCTTTAGCCAAGATAACCACTAAGCAAGTAATGCATTTCTTCTGGGAGAATGTGATATGCAGATACGGGATTCCACGAATCTTGGTCACAGATAATGGAACTCAGTTTAACAATGAGGATTTCAAAAAGTACTGTGAGGAGAATGATATTAAGCTACGTTTCACTTTCGTTGTTCACCCTCAAGCAAATGGGCAAGCTGAAGTGGCGAATCGAATTATCCTGGATGGACTGAAGAAAAGAGTTGAACGCTCTAGAAACACTTGGGTGGACGAATTGCTCCCCATACTATGGGCATATCGTACTACTTGTAAAGTCACCACTGGAGCAACCCCGTTTCTGTTAGCATATGGAGCAGAAACAGTGGTTCCAGTGGAGATTACTCACACATCTCCAAGAGTTGAAGCTTATGAACCAGAGACAAATGAAGAAGGCTTGAGGCTGGCTCTAGATCTAATTGATGAAGTTAGAGATGAGGCAAATGCCAAGATAGTTGAACATCAGAAGAAGGCATATTTCTACTATAACTTAAGGGTTAAAGAAAGATTCTTTCGTCAGGAAGACTTGGTTCTCCGAAAGATTGAAGCATCTGGAGTTGGACAGAAAGGAAAATTGGCCCCAAACTGGGAAGGACCGTATCGGGTCAAGAACGTGTTTGGACGAGGCTCATATAAGTTGGAAACCCTCGAATGGATTGAGGTGCCAAGAACTTGGCATGCTGCAAACTTAAAAGTTTACTATGTTTAGTGTTTCCTAACTGGACTCACTATTAGGACGAGTAGAAATAAGGTTGATGAAACCAATCCGAGTTTTTAACTCGAGGTAGAAAGTAGAGTATTATGTAAGGGTTGAACCCATTTTCAAAGTTATGATTCTATTCAACATTTTCATATTTTATGATAAGTTTATATGCATTGAGTATTGGCAAACATTCGAAAATTCAGAAATGAAAGGAAGTCAAGAAATGATAGATTAAAACTTACAAAAAGTTAAGTTATGCCCGAAGGCAGAGATTACATAAATAAAAGCCACATACGGATATGAAAGAAAAACTACACTAACTAAGCTTCTCCTCCTTTGTCACCAGTATCAGCCTCCTCTTCTTTTGAGCTAGATCCAGAACCAGAAGGAGTGCCAACTGTCCGACCTAGGGGAGAAGAATGCCCAAGGTCCAGAATCATGTCATCCTCGTCCATATCATGCTCTCCAACCAAAGCCACCTCTAAATGGGTAGGTGCATAAGGGCTCGGGAAGTCAGAAAGGCTAAGCGACCCAGGAATCTTCTCCAAGACATCTGCTAAGGCACCATCCCATCCCTTGGTAAACTAAACTGGGAAGAGAAGCTCGCCATGCTTACCGATTAAGTCCTTGTACTCCTGAGAGTCAAGGTACTCATCGATAAAGGCATCTTTGCTCTTCCTAAGCGCAATCAGCTCAGCTTGGGAATCAGCCAACTCCTTCTCCGTCTTAGCCAGGGTAGCCTTGAGAGAGCCCACTTCCTCCTGAGACTTCTCAAACTTGCCTTGGTTGGCCTCAGAAGATGAGCGCCAAGCCTTGGCTTGAAAGTTAGCATTAGTCTGCAAACAAAGCACAAGTCAAGAAAGAGATTTGTAACATATTAAGTAAACTACACAAAGAAAAGGAAGAGAAAAATTACCGCGGCCATGGCCTGAGAACCTGCATGCTCCACTCCCTCGATAATAGAGTTGGTCACAAAGTCCTTGTAGTCACAAGGAGTAAGTGAATGATAGGACCACTCAGTAGCATGTTTGGACACCCCAACAACAGTGTCTTTCTTCCTTAAACCCAGTTGGAGCGCCAAACAGAGCCCTTGGATGAGGGAGGAGCCTCAACCTCCTCCACAGAATCCTCGTGAGGCCTTAGAAATGTTGGGCCATCAAAAGCACCCCGAGGATCTTTGCCTCCCAAACGAGCCCTTTTCATCCTAGCAGTTTCTCCATCCGCGAGCTCGTTGCCTTTGTTTATAAAGGCCGCAGCTGCAAAAACAAATGAGAAAGAAGCAATGGGTATAAGAAAATCTTAGATAAATAAAAGAAACTAAGGAATGAGAGTTACCCTTGTCTGATATGCTCGATAAGCCCAGAGACTTTAGGAGAAACTCGTCCAAGAGCTCCCAAGCCAAGGTGGCATAGTTGTCCTTGGTTAGCTCAGCATAGGCATACATCAACATAATATTTCAAATTTAAAATCTGAATGCTTAAAGCTCCTTGTACAAAGTCAACTAACAAACTCAACCCACAACTCACAGGTTGAGCCTAGAGGAGGTCTATAAAATCTATAAAATCACAATTTAAACACATATCATCTTATCCTTGTGTAATTATATTTAGATATAACACAATATTATCTAAACCATTTCTTTCTTGTGAAACTAGGAACATTATTAAGACTCGTATGAGTTAAGACTCTGATTAAATAGATTATTGTATATTCAAAGATCATTTTCTTTCCTTAAAAGTGAATTGTTGCATGAATTATACTCAACCAAACGACAAGTAAGACAGTTGATGGATAATGCATCATCATCAAAATCAACATAATCTTACAATTATCTAACACTATCGATACTAAAAAAAAATATAATGGCATTCACGTTTAGGTCTCTAAAGATGTACGACGGCTCACAACAAACACAAAACTCAAAGGCACTGAACTAATAAAAATGATATGATAGACCAAGTCGAACCATAATCAAATAACCGAAAAGTTTCACGTCTATAGAAAAAAAATCCACAATGTTGGATATATGTATGAATAAAGTTTACAATAAAGAAATGAGTTGAAGTGGTTTAAAAATATCATAAAAGAAAAATAATTATCAAATGAACAAACTGATTGAAATTTTAAAAAACTATACCTATCCTAACTTCTACCCACTCTCACAGGTCAACCTAAATAGGTTTTCTACAAGAAAGAACCTAAAGCTCTGATACCATATGTGACAACCCGGGTCAAATCCCGAGCATTTTTTTCGAAAATCGGGTCAAGTCCCGATTCCGAGTCCGAATAAGTCAAAGCATACTGGCCCAAAGCAGCGAACTTGGGTCACAACTAGCCCACCACAGGCCCCAAAAGATCATGATTTGTTGGTGCTAATTAGTAGTAGTACTCTGCATTATAAACTGAACAGAAATCCCAAATCTACTCGATGTGGGACTGGGGTGTTACAAACTCCCCCACTTAAACTCTTGACGTCCTCGTCAAGCCTGAACGGATAGCCCATAGGTTCCAAGATCGTTCCTTATGTGACAACCCGGGTCAAATCCCGAGCCTTTTTCGAAAATCGGGTCAAGTCCCGATCACAAGTCCGAATAAGTCGTAGCCTACTGGCCCAAACGCAACCAACTTGGGTAACGACTAGCCCACCACAGGCCCCCAAAAGATCATGATTTAGATCGTTCCTCCCTAGCCATTGTGGGATAATACCGGCTGGCTTCGTGTCCCCACCTCCGAACCTCTGTCCATTGTGGGATAATACCACCAGCCTTCGTGTCCCCACCTCTGGCAACTTGACGCATCAAGCTTTCGAGAGTCGGCTCTGATACCATATGTGACAACCCGGGTCAAATCCCGAGTCTTTTTCGAAAATCGGGTCAAGTCCCGATCACGAGTCCGAATAAGCCGAAGCTAGCCTACTAGCCCAAACGCAGCCAACTTGGGTAACGACTAGCCCACCACAGGCCCCCAAAAGATCATGATTTATTGGTGCTAATTAGTAGTAGTACTTTACCTTATAAACTGAACAGAAGTCCCAAATCTCCTCGGTGTGGGACTGGGGTGTTACAAGTATTGATAGTATAAATAAGGATATAATGTTTTATTAGCTAGTTGTCTTCCTTGGCTAATTGTTGGATATACATTCAACATTGTTAAGAGGTGAATTTTAAAACTTGCATTCATTTACTGGGAAAGTTTCATACTAGGCAAGTACGCAACCAATTTTTCAATTTCAAGAACAAGCTTGACAGGGAGCAGACTGTAATATTGTATTACTTTTACAGTATTTCTAACAAGGAGTAGACTGTAATATTGTATTACTTTTACAGTATTTCTAACAATTGTATAACCGTGTTGCATCAATACAAACTGAACCTTAATATTTTGAATATAGGCCAGTCGGACACAGGGACGGACCTGGGGGGGGGTCCAGGGGGGTCCCTGGCCCCTCCTGGATTTTAAAAAAAAAAAAAAAAAAAATTTTTTATAAATAATGTTTATATATATTACTATTTACACAACTTAGTTTTACAAATTACAGGATAATAGAAAAAGGGGGCAACTTATACACACGAGTACACAATATTACTCACAGACTCATAGTCTCGACTCTCACACATCACAATTCACAAGACGCCAGAGCCCAGAGTTGAATTACAAAATCAAATAATCAAATTCAAAGATCTTGGTTGAATACTTCGTGGTATGTTTTCTTATTAAACTTGCAATTAATTTGCCTTACACATTCTAAATGCTAATTTAAAAATATTTGTGTTTAGTTTAATCAGTAAGGCCTCTGCTCCCCGCACAAACCTTTTTTTTGATATGTTAATTAATATTAAGAACTTTATTTTACAGAAACTATATGCATAAATTTTAAGAAAAGATGATCTTAGGCAAAAGCAACACCAAAATATGGTTGAGCGTTTAGAACATGGTGAAATCTCTACCGGAAGAGGCTTGAATCAAGAGAGTAGTTTGGCACGTCCCGGTGATACACGTTGGGGATCACATTATAAGACGATTATTCGTCTTCTCTCTATGTGGACTTCCGTGGGAGAAGTGCTTATGAATATCTATGAAGATGGGAGTGAAAGAAAAAGTAGATGCAAGGTAGTTGGTTTAATCGATAAAATGGAAAAATATGAGTTTGTCTTTATTGCTCATTTGATGAAGGTAGTCTTGGGATTAACAAATGGTTTGTCACAATTTTTACAACAAAAAGATCAAAATATTGTGGAAGCTATGAGTTTGGTTTCAAATGTTAAAAACCAATTGCAAAATTTAAGAGAAAGTGGATGGGATGTGCTATTAGAAGATGTCTCCAAATTTTGTTTGGAGCATAATATTCTCATTCCTGGAATGGAAGAAAATGTTCCTGGACGCATTCGTTCTAGCCGTGTTGGACATGCTATAACATACTTGCACCACTTTCAGGTTGAAATTTTTTACCAGGTTGTTGATCACATTATACAGGAAATGGGAAATCGTTTTTCGGAATCGAGTACAGAACTACTCTTGTGTATAGCCTGCCTTGATCCTAAAAATTTATTCTCAAGTTTTAGTGAGTCGAGAGTGTTTAGACTTGCTGAATTATATCCATTAGACTTTTCTTTATCCGATAGAATGGAGCTCAAAGAAGAATTAAAGATTTGGATATGTGACATGAGAGAAAATGAGACATTTTGTAAACTACAAAATCTTGGTGATGTTGCGAAAAAGATGGTTGAAGTGAGATTTCACACTACTTTTCCCTTGGTATATCGCCTCATTGAGTTGATTTTAGTTTTGCCAGTTGCAACGGCTACTGTGGAACGCGTGTTTTCTGCCATGAATATCATTAAAATGGATCTGCGTAATAAGATGGGAGATGACTTCTTGACTGATTGTTTAGTGTGTTATGTTGAGAAAGATGTTTTCATAAGCATCGACAATGAAGTAATTATGCAAAATTATCAAAACATGAGAACTCGAAGGATTGATTTACCACGTTTACGCAACGGAGGACACTGACCATCTTAATAGCCTGCCTTTTGCTTAGTAGCCTGACTTTTGCTTAGTATCCTGACTTTGATGCTTAGTATTTAGTAGAATTTAGTCTTTTGTCGCACCAAAGAGAACATTATATGTAATATGTAATATGAATTAGGTATCAAATTCATATTTCAGTGAATTTTTCCTTTTTAAAAATTTTAGTTAAATATATGGACCCTCCTGTAAAAATGTTCTAGGTCCGTCACTGGTCGGACATGTCTTGCCCACCTTGATACTCTACTCCTTAGCCATTTATTAACAACCCGACACCTTTTTTCTGGGAAAAACTGATCTCAAGTTCTTCTTTCCATCTATCTCAGATTTTATAATGAAGAATCCTCAATATATTATTCATGTGTTTTAAATTTCTATCGAATTTCTTATTCTAAAGTTGTCGTCCCCAGTGAGAAAGGAAGAAATGCAGCATAAAGTCAAAGCATGAAATCCATGATCAAACCAACTTATTTTACAGTCACAATTTATTTTTGCGCACATACAATTTTGCCTTTTGCGTACACAATGGCTTCATTTAAACAAAAAACAGAAGAAGAAACGATAGATTTCAAAGACATGTTCAAAACAAATTTTACTGGTATAAAGCAAGCAGGAAACCCCTTGTGCACTAGAGGCATCGTAATCTGAAATTGAAAATTATAGAGGATGAACGTATAAGAACTCTCTAGCTAGGATAAAGATTTAATTTTTGAATATTTTATCTTCATCATCCCACAGAGTTCTTGAGTATTCTCTATCTCTCTCTGATAGATTGGAATATTGTAATCAATTGCTACCCCTTTTTGCATTGGTATTTCCTGTCTTAGAAAAAGAAGAAGAAGAGTGTTTCCCATTTATATTTCTTGAGTACGTCGTAGATGAAGAACTCCCATGTGTATCTATTCTACTTGCAGAAAGCACAGCATAAGGATTGCCCGTTACACGACTGCTCCGACTAGAACTTGCCTGTATTGGATATATATCATCTAAATCTATGGAACGTCGTCCATAATTGCCAAAACTAGGAAACCTTTGAGTGCCCGAACTTGCCTGAGTTTGCCGTGTTATGTCTTCAGTGGATAAAGAAGTGTCCCCAGAAAAATAATTCAAGTCTAATCTATCTATACTTGAACTCCTACTATGATTATCCACTAAAGATCTTCCGTACTCACTTGTCCTCCTAGGTGGTGGTACTGATGACGATCTCTTAGCGTTTTGTCCTATTCTACTCATTTTCCAGTTATCGTCGCTTATCTGTGTCTGCCCACGTGTTGTCGTCACATATTGAAGAATATTATTAGGTACTGACGACCGTGCAGCCTTTCGTATCGAAAGTATATCACCATTCGTCGAGTTACTTGCTGTTTCCTGTTGCTGAAATCCACTAGAAAAGCTCTTTCAAGTTTCAACGCAGAATATCAGTTCAAACATCAGCAAAACTCTTTCAAGATAACAGGTTTTTATCAATGTAATATATTTTGCACTTTGAACATTTGAAATAATTAACTGAAAACTCGTACTTAGAGCAAGTCCAATGCAATGTAAAATTTGGTGCCATTAACTATAATTTGATACCAAATACAAAAATATCAATTAGAAAAGAAATTGCAAATTTGGATGCAAATATGCATAAATGCAAACTTGGTTACTTGAAATTTTTAGACCTTTCACTGATTTTGAAATTTTTATACCTTGATATAATTATATCATAATAAATTTGATTTAAATCTATACTCTTTATTAATAAGCAAAACAATGTGAAAATGGCGCGCGGTACTAAAGTACCAAAGTACCAAATTTGGTTATCACTTAACCCGGTTCGATTCCTCGCAACTACATAATTATACAAGATTTATTTACTTTAAATTCTTTAACTTCATCCAGGGTTCGAATCCTTACAACTACGTAATTATACAAAATTTATTTATTTACTTTAAATTCAATAGTTTTATCGAGCGTTAGATTCTTTGTAGCTACGTAATCATACAAGATTTATTTATTTACTTTAATTTCTTTAGCTTTATGCACAGTTCGATTGTCTATAACTACATAATTAAATAGTTATTTATTTATTATATATTTTTATCATTCAATTCTCGAGAAAAACATTTTTAAATAATACTTATTAATAATTTATTAATACTAATATTTTAATGTAGATTTATCCTCCGCCCGTGCTTGGCACGGGTTATAACTAGTATATATAAAATAAATTTTAACTATAAAATAAATGTTAACTTAAATTGAAGTTTAAAGTACGAGAACATATTAAAAATAAAATATTAATATAAATGTATAACATTATTTTTTATTAATAATAAAACATCTAAAAATATATACTAAAAACATCTGAAAATATGAAAAATGAATATGACATAATATTTAAATATAGACAGAGAATTAGTGAAAAGTAACTATAAGAATGTAATCCTAATAGTATGTCACAGTTCTGATTATCAAGGACTACCCTCCGACTTCAAAAAGACGGAAAGAAAAGAAAAGGGGAGTACACTCTCGATCGGTAGTTTATTTTTTATACATTTATAATCAAAATTGACAATTTTAAAATTAATGAGCAGTGCAAAATGGCTCATTTTTAGGATATGTGGAATGCAAATAACTATTGGCTTAATACAATTAAAACCAAAATGGACTATTTTAAAATTGATGTGCAATGCAAATGGCGTAATGCAAATAACTCTATTATGTAAACAACTAAAACTAATAAATTTGGTGGAGTCTGCCCACCTCAAATCCGAGATATCCTTGCTCACGGAGAC
Source organism: Heracleum sosnowskyi (assembly GCA_030848705.1). NCBI lineage: Eukaryota > Viridiplantae > Streptophyta > Magnoliopsida > Apiales > Apiaceae > Heracleum > Heracleum sosnowskyi. The sequence continues at coordinate 25,256,142 of CM061245.1, forward strand.
TTTTCTTCGTTCGAGGATCTAGTTTTTTCCATTTATCTTCATATGTCATCCTGCTTCAGATATCCAGAAGATAATGATTAGATTTGATGTTATTATTTTGAAATGAGAAGAGAGAATAGGTTGGAAGATGAAGCCTGCAAGAGTGCTTCCCTTTATAGTGTATCCACTTGATTGATATAGCAGGGGTGGATGAGCATTCTATTATTTTTTTTTAAATATAGATGTAGTTAAAACATATATAAGTCGGTAAACGCGACCGTGTATTATATATGTGTTTACGCTGCGTTGAATACGCATAACACGAGGTTTTGAACAGAAAACACAGGTGTTGGATGTAAAAATAACATTAACAATGATTAGTAGTCCAAGTTAGATAAACCTGTTCCTGTCAAAAAAGATCAAGTATAATAAATCTGCTTATTTTGTCAATGTAATGCAGGCTGAAAGGTACCCAATCTTTTTTAACACTTCAAAGGACAAAATTTTGAACCATGCATTGAAAAAACACTTCTATTTTAGCATTGAAAATTACTTATGAATGCAAATTTATAACAATAGCTTTCATCGATTTTAATACAACTTTTGAACCTGCTCTAAATACTATATTGACTTGACTTCATTACACTTTACAAATTATTTGACAGACTAATCCAGCCAAGAGCTACCTAACCTTTTTTTTACACTATTATCCAACTTTGGTAACCTCACGAAGTATGTACGATTACTTTATTTACCTGTTTATGTCTATATATATTTTTTTGTTTGCTAAATAATTTATGTCTATACTAGATTACTAAGCCGCGCTTCGCAGCGGCATTATAATATATTTGTTAAGAAAAAGAATATTAGAATAAAAATTGTGAAATTAATATCTATAAAATTATTTAAATTATCAAATAAAATATATTATATAATTAAAACACTTTTTTCTAACAAATTCTACTCCTCTTCAAAAAATATCACGGGCAATTACCTTTAAATTATAGCATCCCGTGATATTTTTGGAAAAATAGTATATTTTGTTAAAAAAAGTGTTTTAATGATAAAAGGTAATAAGCTAGTTAGTATTTTTATATTATTTATTATTAATGGTAATATATTTTAAATTAAAGATAATTGCCCATGATATTTTTGAAAAAATGAGTAGATTTTGTTATAAAAAAGTGTTTTAAAGATAAAAGGCAATCAACTAATTACTAATTTATATTATTTTATTAGTTATTTTCATCCTATTAATAAACATTTTTTCCTCAGGTAGGTGACATTATGGGGAGAGAGTCTCCACTGATTTGCAATTTAGTAGAGAGGTGAGCAAATCTCTCTCTCAGAGATGACACATACGGTGTGTCCGGATTTGTATAAATTTTACTATTTCTTGTGGCAGAAAAACTAATTGTATCTGCATATAAGAGTAAATAAATGGTTAAAAAACTAATATAAGAATTAAATCAATAATATCAATGAAATAAATATTTGTATAATATCTAATGATATTCGTTCAATCGAGATAAGATAGATTTATATATGTGCAATTTCTAAAACTATATATTATAAAAAACATTAATAAAGATAATTACTTTTAAATTTTTTTAATCTGGGTAGATGTGACAATTATTATATAGGGTCCACCATCCTCCTTGTATAAATTTGTATCAACCATCTCGACCAACTTTTCCCACAAAGTTATGGTACTGGTGATGGAGCTGTTTAAGAAAAAAATTAGAACAAATTAAATAAGTAAAACAAATAAATTGGGGTAACCAAAGAAGTAATATAAAATTACAAGAATAATAAAAAACAATTAACATTTATATTAAAATTAATATAAAGCATAACTTACTAATTTGTGACAATTTTGAGATCTCTTTTTTTCCAACCGCCTTTGACAACTTCAATGCCACCCAAGTTGGTCAAGCAACCCACAACATCTAAATCAACATAGAAAAAATAATATTAGAACATGATAGTTTGAATTATAACTTATATAATAGTATTACTTATATATTACTCTAATATATTACTGCATCAAAAACCTGAGAGTATGTTGGTGTCATTAATACGTGCATTAATCATATCCGGACATATGAACTGAAATCCATGCAGTGATATATTGACGATGCCTTCTTCCAATCTCTTAGGCAACGTTATGCGTATGAAGAGCAATTTAGACCCATGCGATAGCGGTCTATATTTTCCTGTACTTGAAATAACTTTCAGATTTTTGATGTTGTACACGGAGCTTTCCTCTAAAAGATTTTTGAACCGAGAAACCAGAATCTTCGGGATCGTAGCATGGATCAAATTTTCCTGTCATACAACATATCTTAGAAAAGTTAATAACATCATATAATTTGACAAACTAATAAGTTATAAGTATATTGATTTATTAACCTTTTCATCGATCAAAATCATGTCAAGACTGATCAGTTCTTCAGTATTTGGATGGATTGATAGATTCCCACATTCAACACACTCGTACTCTTATCATCCAGGTATAGATGTTGTTGTTCAAAGCATCCAACATGGTGTAGACTATAGTTGTATTGATTGTAAATATTGTTGTAAAAATTTGAAGCTATGTAAAAAAGTTTTCGTGTAGATTTTTTGTTATGATTGGCCTTTAATTTATAGGTGTTTGTAAGGTGAATAACATGGAAATTCATTATGTTTAAAAGTCAAGAAGTATTCTAAAAGAAAAGTTCTATAAAGTTTGAAAATAATTAAAGAAAGTTCTATCAAGTTTGAAAATAATAAAAGAAAGTTTTATCAAGTTTGAAAATAATAAAAGAAAGTTCTATCAAGATTGAAAATAATAAAAGAGAAAATTGCAATTATTAACATAAGAGCCTACAAATTCGAAAATAATAAGGAAGTTGTAATTTTCTAAATCAAAGAAAGTTCTATCAAGTCCTACAAATTCGAAAATAATAAGGAAGTTGTAATTTTCTAAATCAAAGAAAGTTCTATCAAGTTTGAAAATAATAAAAGAAAGTTCTATCAAGCCTACAAATTCAAAAATAATAAGGAAGTTGTAATTTTCTAAATATAAGAAAGTTCTATCAAGTTTGATAAAAGAAAGTTCTATCAAGCCTACAAATTCGAAAATAATAAGGAAGTTGTAATTTTCTAAATCAAAGAAAGTTCTATCAAGTCCTACAAATTCGAAAATAATAAGGAAGTTGTAATTTTCTAGTCCTACAAATTCGAAAATAATAAAGAAGTTTTAATTTTCTAAATCAAAGAAAGTTCTATCAAGTTTGAAAATAATAAAAGAAAGTTTTATCAAGCCTACAAATTCGAAAATAATAAAGAAGTTGTAATTTTCTAAATTAAAGAAAGTTCTATCAAGTCCTATAAATTCGAAAATAATAAGGAAGTTGTAATTTTCTAAATCAAAGAAAGTTCTATCAACTTTGAAAATAATAAAAGAAAGTTCTATCAAGTTTGAAAATAATAAAAGTGTAATTTTCAATTTTCTTCCTACAAAATCGAAAATAATAAAGGAAGTTGTAATTATTAAAAATAAAAATTGTGAAAAATTGAGAAAATTAGAAAAATAGAACGGAGCGATCTGAGGGTGCCACCTCACCGCCCTCGTCTTCTCCTTTATATAAGTATATTGATTTACGATAACTGGTTATATGCTAAAAATATAAAAAATTGATGACATGTCATTTTTAAAGTCTATGTAAAAAAAATAGATGTTAGTCATATATAATTAACTTGAAATAAATTATCTAAAATTTTACACAAGAGAAGAGATGGTTGAAACTGAAAAAAATAGAATCCTATATAAATAAATGACACATCATATTTTTAACTAACCAGAAAGTGTGATTAGAGATGCTGTTGGTGTGTCTTATTTTTTTTATCGTGCAAGTGTTTGGTTTCTTGTAGCGGTCATGTTTTTCATCGATTATTTAGTTTTATAAATTTTGTACTCGTATCTCGAATTAGTAAAATTCTTGAATCATAAATATATATACAGAGAGAGAGAGGAGGAGGATGGCGTCTCTAAAATTGTTTCAATCCATATTTTTTAATTTTCTTAGAGTTTTGTCAATATTAATCAATTAATATATAAAATATCATTTAACATATTAAAAGTAGAAAATGTATTCGAATTTGTAGGGAATAAGAGTTCGAGTTCATAACGAAGACAAATATTCTTTAACATATCGATTTAACATATCGAAAGTAGAAAACACATTCTAATTTATGGAGGAGAAATATTTAGTAATAAAAAAGAAGAGAATTCAAATTTGTGAACCCAATCGATTCATCGGAAAATTAGTATTACACCTCTAATATTTTGTTATCAAATATTGTATAACACTATGCGGTTAATTAGACTAAGCAGTTATGGAAGTACACGTACATAATTGTTGTGCCCAAAATCTTACATGAGTTCGATTCAAGGCCCACATGTAATATAAGCCCAACTAGTATGGATTTGGTGAGAGTTGGATATACTGAGGTTCAGTTTCACAGTGTCAAGGTTCAGGTTCGCGGTATTGAGAAACAGGTTCAGGGTATTTTGACTGCAGGCACATGTTCAGGTTCAGGTTTAGGGTGGTATGAACCTCCTCGGGACAGAATCCGAGTTGGACAAGGACTCAGCCTCCTATACTTTAGGAGCACAGAATTACTCTTGGCAAAGGACTTCTAGGCTTAATAAAACGTATTGGAGGGAACAATTACAATCAATATAGGACTTATATTGATTGATTCTGATATACATTAAATACATGAGGATTTATAGGACTTAGTGATGGACACGAACTAGGACACTGGAAAGCTCAGCTACATGTGTTTAATTCGACTGAAACTCTAAGATGGATAATCTGAGAGAGGTTGAATTCACAGGAAAGGAGAAGTATAAACCTAATAGAACTACATGGGGCTTGATTCCTATAAATAGGATATGTAGGCACTTGACTAAGGGATTCGGATTTTCACTCTCTACACGCATAAGGCTCGTGTACCCTCTGTGATATATATATATTCCGGTGAATTGGCTGGCCGTGTAGGATTTACTCTGCCCTTTTCATCCGGTGGTTTGGTCAACTCAGCCCCCAGAGACGTTACTTCTACTGTTCTGTACCTCAAATGAGCTTCAGGTTTCTAGCTGCAAAGTTACAGCTATGTCCGATAACCAAGGACGCAATCTACGGATATTCCAGCGAGATTCTCTCAATTGTGTTGTACCAAATTTCTCTCACAACATAGGGGAACTCCATAAAAATCTTTAGAGAGAAAAGATGTTGGATGATTCCGATAATACGCAAACGCCAACCAACGACGAAGATGATCGTGGAAAGGGTCCTCAAGGCGAGGTTACGAACAAGGATATTATTGATCACCTTAAGAAAATTGGCGAAAGGGTTGATTCATTGGAGAGAAAGTCTGAAAAGATGAAAAAATGGCGAAAAAAGCAAAGGTCCTCGGAAAAACGCTCTAAGGCACCAAAGGTTACACCAATTCGGCTGGATTTTGGCAGTGATGAAGAAGGGCCTGAGAAGGAGAAGACCAAAAAGACTTTTTCTGATGTTGAGACTGATCAGAGTAATAAGGATAAGGAGGACCCTGAACATTCAGCTACGAGAAGTGTAAGCGTGTTTGATCGAATGGGGAAGAAACTCACAAATGAAGATTTAAGGCATAAACTTTCTGAGACAAAGCAGAAAACCCCTAAGAAGGTGCAAAGTGAGAAATCACAGTCCAAGGGGTCGAGGAATCATAAGGAGAAATCCCACTCTAAACCTGAGGATGAGCACAGCTCTAGCTCGTCCTATAAGGCTGATGATAGCCCTGATGGAAGTTCCACTGACGCAGAAGATACTGATGACACCTCTGTGTCAGCTGAAGGTGAGGGGAAGTACAGTGAAAAGGATCTTAGAAAAGTCCTCGAGAAGATTATGGCAGAAAATGGTCCACAGTCAGGGTTGACGGTAGGTTCACCCTTCACTAAGAAGGTGCGAGACTCACCCTTACCCCGTAGCTACAGGGGAGTGGGAGACTTGAAGTTTGATGGGACTGCTGATCTTGTGGATTTTCTTAGTTGTTTTAACACGGAGATGGAAGTTTACCAAATCAAGGATCGCACTAAATGTCGTTTGTTGGCTGCGACTTTGAGGGATAGTGCTCACCAGTGGTTCAAGAGGCTTTCGTCTAATTCGATTAAGTCATGGAGGCAGATGGGTGAGATGTTTGTGACCCAATTTAGAGCTTCAGTCATGTTTGCACCTCCGGCTAACACGCTTGCAAACATTAAGCAACGTGATAATGAGTATTTTAAGAGGTTCAATGTTGAGGTTCCAAGGGTGAGGAAAACCACGGATGAGACCTACAAGAATTTCTTGATAGTTGGGTTCAAGCCTGGGACTGAATTCTGGAAGGAGCTTCAAAGTAAGGAGCCGACTACATTGGCTGATTTTTATGCAAAGACAGAAAGGCATAAGGTTGTGAAGAAGTCCTTGGAGAATTTGAAGAAGGATAATGCTTCACGGGATTGGAATAGGAACAAAAGGAATATGTCATATAGCCCGAAGGAGAGAAACTACAACAAGTGGGCAACCTATACCGCAGCTTCAGCTGACAACAGGGAGGCTAAGAAGGAGGTGAAGACTGCACCTCTATCAATAAATGCTACAAATACAAATAGGACAGTGGAATACAAATACCCACCTTCGAAAGGTAGTCGAAGGTACTGTGCTTTCCATGATGCTAATGGACATGAAACTGCCGAATGTCGACACCTCAAAGATCATATCGAGGATTTGATTAGAAAAGGGTTCCTCGCGGAATTTGTGGCCCAAGAGGTGAAAAAATACAAAGATGACAAGTCCAAAAGAGATGAAGACAAGTCTGCACCTGAACGAAGTATCCACACAATCATTGGTGGACCTTATATCGGAGGTTTTAGCAGGAATGCAATGAAGAACTATACACGAGAGGCTAGAGGAAGCCCTCTCACAAACGTTTATCATTTGGTCGAAAGACCCCCGAAGCTTTTTAAAGGCGAAGCTGCAGACATCACCTTCACTGAGGATGACGCTAGGCATGTGCATCACCCCCACAATGATGCATTGGTGGTGACTATCACTATTGGAAGGCTCAATGTACATCGAGTTCTGGTGGATAATGGAAGCTCTTGCAACATACTAGCTTACGACACTTATCAGAAAAGGGGACTTGCGGAGAAGGAGATGTCCCCTGCTTACAATGACTTATATGGATTTACTGGCGGACCAGTACAAGTTGTGGGAAGAGTGAAGCTCCCTATTGTGTTGGGGGCTGAACCACTAAGAGCTATGCAGGTGGCAGAATTCATGGTTGTAAATGAAGACATTTCCTACAATTGTATTATAGGCAGACCTCTCTTGAAAGAGATGAGGGTGGTAACCTCTATCTACCATCTCTCCATGAAGTTCCCCACTCCCAATGGGATTGGATGTCTAAAGGGCTGCCAAGTAGATTCAAGGGAGTGTTATAGTAAGGTCTTGCACTCTGCTGAGCAAGCTTCAAAGCATTTGTTATTAGTTGATGGAGGTACCACGGATAATTGCTATAGGTACCTTGAAGCACCAGGGAAGGCTGAACCTCAACGGCAGGTAAAGGACTCATGCAATATGATTATGATTATCCAACATCCAGGTGAGGAGGACACCACGGATATTGTCTTTTCTTCGGGGGTAGATACCCAGAATGAGGTACGGATGCTGGAGGCACCCCCACCAAAAAATTTGGAAACTGATGAACCTCTTATCGAAGGTATTGTCGAAGATGTAAATGATAGTGATTTCGAGGATGGTTATGTGGAAAGCTCGCCCAAGGTTCTTCCACAGCCAATGAATGTTGATATTGAGGTTCATGTGAAGATTGATCTAGATCCCCGGATGCCTGAAGCTAAGGAAACAACAGGCGCTGCTGGGGACACTTTGTTCATTCTAGTGGATGCAACTGATCCTTCTAAGGAGTTGAGGATTGGTAAACAATTGGAACTTGAAGCTCGGGAAGTATTGGCTCGTTTCTTGAAAATTAACCTAGATGTTTTTGCTTGGTGCCATTCTGACATGGTGGGGATCGACCCTAGGGTGATGTGTCATCGCCTCAACATTGATCCCGAAAGGATTGCTGTGAGACAAAAACGGAGGGCGATAAGTGGTGAGAGAGATTTAGCCCTCAAGGAGGAGGTTGACAGGTTGTTGGAAGCTGGCTTGGTAAGAGAATCATTCTACCCGGATTAGCTAGCAAACCCGGTGCTTGTTAAGAAGCCTAATGGGAAATGGCGAACTTGTGTGGATTTTATAGATTTGAACAAGGCGTGCCCTAAAGATAGCTTTCCACTTCCACGTATTGATCAGTTGGTTGATGCTATAGCTGGGCATGCTCTTCTGAGCTTCATGGATGCTTACTCGGGATATAATCAGATTCCCATGTATGAACCTGATCAGGAGCATACATCCTTCATCACAGATAGAGATTTATACTGCTACATTGGCATGCCTTTTGGGGCCACCTACCAGAGGCTGGTTAACAGGATGTTCAAGGACCAGATTGGGAAAACTATGGAAGTTTACGTGGATGACATGTTGGTCAAGTCTAAAGCAGCAGCTGACCATGTGCTGCACTTATCAGAAATTTTCAACATACTACAGAGGTTCAGGATGAAGCTCAATCCACAAAAATGTGTCTTTGGTGTTGAATCAGGAAAGTTTCTAGGATTTATTGTTAATCACCGGGGAATTGAGGCAAACCCCGTGAAGATTAAAGCTTTAATTGAGATGCGGTATCCCCGCAACATAAAAGAGGTTCAGAGTCTTACTGGCAGGATTGCAGCTCTGAACAGGTTCGTATCTAAATCTTCGGATAAATGTAGAGAATTCTTCCCAGCAATCAAGAAAGGAAAGAACTTTGAATGGAGCCCGGAGTGTGAAGCCGCCTTCACAAAAATAAAGGAGCAATTGGGCAGCCCCCTATTACTGTCTAAACCTCTCGATGAAGAGGTCCTCATACTATATTTGGCAGCTTCAGAGTACTTAATCAGCATCGTGCTAGTTCGTGAGGAGGTGCAGGTTCAGCACCCGGTTTATTATGTGAGCAAAAGGTTGTTGGACGCTGAGACAAGGTATTCTAATATGGAAAAACTGGCTTATGCACTAATCTTAGCTTCAAGGAAGCTTCGGCCTTATTTTCAAGCACATCAGATTGAGGTACGTACCTCTTTTCCTTTAAGGCAAGTCTTACATAAACCTGAAGCTTCAGGTAGGCTTATGAAATGGGTTGTGGAGTTGGGTCAGTTTGATATTGAGTATAAGCCAAGGACGGCTATAAAGGGACAAGTGCTAGCAGACTTTCTACTGGAATTTCCTCCATCATTTGAGGTTAAGGGTGATGAGTGCGTAGCTGAAACTACAGCTCTGGAGGAGATGGTTGACAACTGTTCACCTTGGTGGACACTCTACGTGGATGGTGCAGTAAATGGAAATGGGGCAGGAGCTGGTATTGTTCTTATTAGCCCGGAAGGTCACAGGCTTCAAAGCTCCATTCATTTTGCTTTTTATGCAACTAACAATGATGCAGAGTATGAAGCTCTAATAGCAGGTTTGAAGCTCGCCTTGGAGATGAAGGTGGAAAACCTGACTATCTTCAGTGACTCTATGTTGGTGGTATGGCATATTCGAGGAGGATTCCAGGCTAGAGGTCCTCGTACTGACCTCTACATGAGGTACTCTCAGGAGCTGATAAGTAGGTTCAAGGAGGTGAACCTTGAGCAGATTCCAAGGGCATAAAATGTTGATGCTGATACACTTGCAAAATTAGGTTCACAAAAGGAAGCTACTATGTTAGGGGTCATACCTCAACCGCTATTAAGGTGCATATCAGGTGATGAGTGCGAGTACATCATGCGAGAAGTCCATGAAGGAATTTGTGGCAATCGTTCGGGTGGAACCTCTTTGGCACATAAGATACTCCGTCAAGGATATTATTGGCCCACAATTCAGAAGGATGCTCATAGGTTCACTCGGGAATGTGATCGTTGTCAAAGGTTCACAAATCCAGAAAATCCAAAATCCAGAAAATCCAGAAAATGATGAAGCAACGTAAATATCTTTCTTTTATAATTTAGAAATTTTGTTTCTTACAAATTTTATATTTTTCTACTTAAATTTTTATGATTTTTTCTTATAATCGTTATTTAAAATTGTAAAATTTAAAAAAAATAGAAAATAGATTAAGACGCTTTTAGAAGCATCATACGTCTCTGTAAATCTCAACTCTTTTCCTTATATTTTCAAATACTTATTCAACTTTTAATGGAAATTTTAATTATATGTCTATTCTATTAATCCGAACTTTCTACTCAATAAATTCACACTTCTATTTTACCTCTTGTAAAAATTTTAATTATGTCGTACAAACACCTATTACATTTTCAATTGAACTTTTAATTATGTGTATCTCTTATAAATTTGAACTCTTCTTCTCTATTTAATTCGAAAATATATTATACTTTCAATAGAACTTTTAGTTATATGTCTAACCTATAAATTCGAACGATTCTCCTTTATAAATTCGAACACATATTCTATTTCAAATAAAAATTTTAGTTATATATCTCAATTATAAATTCAAACTCTTCTGACTATAAATTCGAACATCTCTTCTACTTCTAATATGTCAAATGATATTTTTTTTATTAGTAATTGAAATTCTAAAAAAATTATAAAAATTGATATGGACAGAAAAGTAATCCTAAAATGTAATTAATGATGTATTAATTACACCTAGATTGGTCCAAGAATACGGCGCGATAAACAAGGCCTGAAACCCTAATTATTTATTAATTTCGTAATTAATAAATAAGGAAAATATACAGCTCATAGATGGAGTCCAAAATATGATAAATACTTCAAAGAAGGATCCAGAATCTCAACTAAAGGAAATAACTAGTCACAGTCCTTATCCTACGATAAGGAAAAGACTTGTCCACCAAGAAATACAATACTTATCCACTGTCAAAAAGGAGACTTATTCGCTAAGTCTCCTAAAATACAAGGCTCCTGACGTCTATATAAAGGACATGATCCTTCAATCAGAACTACGTCTTTGGCTTGATTCTCAATTACGAATTGAGATACGTAGGCATCTTGTGAGGACAGACTTAGTCACGAAACACGAGAACAGCCATTAAAGCTCGAAACTCTCTAACCCTAGCATTAAATCCGCAAGCACGGTTTTTATTCCACAACATTTGGCGCCATCTGTGGCTCAAGGAAGCCAGCCACCTCCGATCACCACCACTCAAGGACCGGAAATCCCAATTTCGGTTGAAGGAACGAATCCCCTGCAATGGTCGTTCATGGACCAGATCCACAAGAGACCGTTCTCCAGCAACCAATCACATCCCCACTGCTCATGAATGCACCAAGTGGCCTTCAAATTCATACCACGGATCTCCCCCAATACGCAACTCAAACTCTGGGGATGCCAAACTATGGCATGCCCCCTCGACCCACGATGGGCGGCAGTGGTCTCAATCCAACTTACCATGAAGCGTATGTTCCCCCTTACATACAAGGTCTGGGACCCCAAAACCAACAAACTCAAACTCGACAGACCCCCCTGATTCAAGACTACTCAGGTCCTTACACTGAGGATGAGAATGACTCAACTGGAGAGGAGAGGGATCTTGCCCCAAGAAGGAGACGTTCTTCCCAAACGAACCAGGAGCAATCCCAAACTACGAAAGAAAGGATTGCAGCCCATGAGGCAGAGACTGCAAGACTTAAGAAATTATTGGCAGAAGAGGAAGCAACAAAAGCACAAAGATTCCATGTGATTAATTTAGATCCAACACTGAGAAGAACCAAGAGGGCTGAAGCCCCAAGGGGTGATCCTAATGTTTTGTTGCCCCTAGGAGATCCTGATGATCCTACACCTTCGTTTACTCAAGACATCATGAAAGCTAACATATCCAGGAAATTTAAGATGCCAACGATCAAAGCTTATGATGGAACAGGAGATCCCGCAAATCACGTGAGAACTTTCTCTAATGCACTGCTGTTGCAGCCAACCAATGATGCGGTTAAGTGCAGAGCTTTTCCACAAACCTTGGCAGGCATGACCCAACGTTGGTACAGTCGTTTACCTCCCAATTCAATTGGATCCTTTAAGGAGCTGAGCAAATCATTTATCAACCAATTTGTTAGTGGAAGGGTGCATGAGAAGAGTTCTGCATCACTCATGGGAATCCAGCAAGGAGAGAATGAAGCTTTAAGGGATTATATAAACCGATTCACCCGGGAGGCTCTGAAAGTCCCAGACTTGGAGGACAAAGTAGCTATGATAGCCCTGCAGCAAGGAGCCACTGATGATCACTTTAAGAGATCCTTGGCAAAACATCCACCCGAGAGCATGTTGAAGCTCCAAGATAGAGCCGGAAAGTACATCAAGGCTGAAGAAAGCATGAGAAAGTATGAACCCACTGTTGGTGGAAGTGGAAATTCAAAGAAAAGAAAGGAAACTCAGGAATACGATGTTAAGGAAAAGTTTCCTAGAACGTCAAAGGACTCTGATTCTCCACCCAAAAGGAACAATTTTGGGCCAAGGTTCACGGAGTATGCAAGATTAAACACTCCCAGGAGCCAAATTCTGATGGAAATAGCAAAGGAAGAAGATCTCCGAAGGCCGAAGCCACTGAGGACTGACATATCTAAAAGGAATCAAAACCAATTCTATCGGTTCCACAAAGAAGTCGGTCATGACACGGATGATTGCAGACAACTTAAAGATGAGATCGAGTTTTTGATTCGAAGGGGAAAACTCAACAAGCTCACTAAGGATGGAAATCAAGGGAGTCAAAGAGGAAACTACGAAAGGAAATATTACGACAAAAGGGACCACGATCAAGATCGTAATCCTAAACCCCGAGAGCCTGTCATCAACATGATATTTGGAGGACCGACTGCTGCTGGGTCCTCCCGAAACTCAAGAAAAGCCTATGCCCGAGAAGTAATGACTGTGGTTGGAGAAACACCAAAGCGTGCCAGAACAGAAATAGCAATAGGTTTTGATGATTCTGACCTGGAGGGAGTGAAGTTTCCCCATGATGATCACTTAGTCATCGTACCTGTGATAGGCAATTCTGAAACAAAGAGAGTTTTGGTCGACAATGGAGCTTTAGTGGACATCTTGTTACATGATGCTTTTATCAAGATGGGCTATATCACTCTCAATTAACACCCTCGAATATGCCCATCTATGGGTTCAATGGAGTAGAATCAAAGGTAGAAGGCACAATTCAACTCCGTATGACAATGGGGCAAGGTTCAATGGGCACAATCAAAGGTCCACTCAAATTTTGAACTTCATAGTTATAAAGGCAACCTCGACCTACAATGCGATCCTAGGAAGGACAGGTCTTCATGCGTTCAAGGCTGTTGCCTCGTCTTATCATCTGAAAATCAAGTTCCCAACAAGAAATAGGATTGGTGAAGAGCGGGGTGACCAAAAGATGGCTAGAAGTTGTTATGTAACCTTGTTAAGGCCTGATGGAATCGGGGGGGAAGTTCTCCCCATTGAAGACATGGATGCTAGAGATAATGAGGATAGAAGCGGGAAACCGGCTGAGGATCTAATCCCAATTCCCTTAGTTCCTGGTGAACCGGAGAAGGTTACTTACATTGGAACATTGTTACCTGAGTCATTGAAAAGCAAGATCATAACCTTTCTTCAAGAAAATAACGTTAGAGATAGAAGTACGTGTTCCGAAGGACCGCTACAGAAATGATTTACGCCATAACGTTTCAACCTGAATTGTTGGAAAAGATACGGAAATTCCAAGAGCAAGTCATGAACGACAATGCAAATAGTTTAACAGGCGAGGAAATATGTAGCCAACTGGATGACAAAGGAATCTTAAGGTTTGCTTCTCGAATATGGGTACCTAATGTAGCAGAACTAAAGAATGAAATTTTGCACGAAGCGCATAACTCGAAGTATTCAATTCATCCTAGAAGCACGAAGATGTATCGAGATCTTAAAATGAACTTTTGGTGGCCAGATATGAAAAGAGAAATTGCTGAATAGGTGAGTAAATGTTTTACATGTCAGAGGGTCAAGGCGGAACATCAAAGACCAAGTGGATTACTACAGCCGTTATAAATTCCTGAGTGGAAGTGGGAACACATCGTAATGGACTTTGTGGTAGGATTGCCTAGAACGAAGATTAACCATGATGCTATTTGGGTTTTTGTGGATCGATTGACAAAATCTGCACATTTTCTTCCAATTAACGAGAGATTCTCGCTGGATAAATTAGTTCGTTTATATGTTAACGAAATCGTGGTATGGCATGGAGTTCCAGTGTTAATAGTATCTGATCGAGACCCTAGATTCAACTCAAGATTCTGGAGAAGTTTTCAAGAGTGTTTAGGCACCGAATTGAAAATGAGTACGGCTTATCACCCGCAGACAGACAGTCAAAGTGAAAGGACAATTCAAACCATCGAAGACATGCTTAGAACATGTGCACTTGATTTTAAAGGTAATTGGGACGATCATCTACCCTTAGTAGAATTCTCATATAATAATAGTTTTCACGCGAGTATCGGGATGCCACCTTACGAAGCTTTATATGGACGGAAGTGTCGATCTCCAGTATATTGGGAAGAAGTTGGTGAACGGAAAGTGATAGGGCCAGAATTAGTACAGCAGACAAAGAAAGTGATTGAATTGATTCAGAAAAGGTTGATAACAGCTCAGAACCGGCAGAAGAAATATGCTGACCTAGCAAGAAAGGATATGGGATTCGAAGTCGGAGAACAAGTGTTACTGAAAGGGAAATTGAGTCCGAGATACGTTGGACCATTTGAAATTTTGAAGCAGGTTGGGAAAGTAGCTTACGAGTTAGCATTACCCCCCGCATATGCAGCACGTTCATAATGTGTTTCACGTATCCATGTTTAAGAAGTATCGACCAGATACGAACCATGTAATAGAGTATGAACCCATAGAGGTCCAGTCAGATTTATCTTATGTACAACGACCAATTCAGATATTGGATCGTAAGAAAAAAGTGTTAAGAAATAAGACTGTAGTGATAGTAAGAGTTTTGTGGAGGAATCCTAAGGTGGAAGAGTCTACATGGGAGTTAGAGAGTGATATGTTAGAGAAGTATCCCAAGTCATTTCCTTGATCTGATTCTGAGGACAGAATCCTATTAAGGGGGGAAGGATGTAAGATCCGTGAAATTTATTAATAATATAAATTGTATTATATGTGTAGAATAATTATTATGAAGTATTTTGAATTTTAATGATAAAGGTTGTTAAGTGATTATGTGCGAAATTGATGTGTCGGAAGCCCCGTTCAAATATTTTGTCATTTGAAAATATCTTCAATTTTGAGCCCTGTTTTGGAAATTCAAGGGCCCCGTTGAAATTTTGTACATCATTATTATTCCTTCGTCATTCGTGTCCGAATCATTATCGGAGGATTTCTTCGTATTATTATATCTCTTCTTATCCGATACTATCAATAGTATTTGTTTTATTCAAAGAAAGAAAAATTATTCCAAACCTTAATTTTTAGGGTAATTGATATATCGTCCGTATCAATAATACATCTGTTATAGCCCCAGTATTCTTGAGCATTAGTTATATAAATGATATGTATTGATTTGGATAACTATCAGTCTTTGTGGATAGTTATCACCTCGTAAAACGTGTATTTTACTTTATTAGGGTTTTAAAGCGAACTAGTGGATCAATATCGATCCAAAAATATCGTTTAGGGTATTATTTTCCACTAAGTATAAAAAGGAGAATCGTACATTATACTTCATATAATTCGTATTAAAAATATACAAAAATATAAAATTCCCGAACCGTGTTCTTCGTGTTCTCGAAAATCAAAATCAATTTTGATTGTGTTATTGAAATCCAAATCACAAGTTCAAGTACTTAAATCAAAGATCTTGAGCTCTAGTTTCAGAATCTTCCAACCATATCATCATCTGGTAATGTTTCGATTTTATATGAATTTTTCAATATTCGAATTAAATTAGGGTTCTTGATTAAATTTGGGGATTTTCATTCTGTTGATTCTCCGTTCAATTGATTGCTTCTAACATGTTCCTAGGGTTCTAATTAGTAGGAATCCATGCTTTAATTTCATGTTTATGTTCAATTTTTAAGAATTCGATTTTCGGGTTTTGACCCGAACTTTCTTTTTAATCGTTCGTTCTTGTTGTTGATCTGACATGATTTTGGATAGAGGGGTTTGATTGTGTGTGTTCACAGCTTTGATTTAACACCAAGAACTTAGAATTTCATGTAAGATTTAGTGAGATCGTGTTTTGGCCGCAAAACCCAAACCCGGTTTGTTTGACCGGATTTCGGGGACGATTCCGGTTTGTTTTGGCAGTGTTTTTATGTTAGTTGTGTTGGTTGTGAAGTTTAGAGCAGAAACCCTCAAAGAAACATATGTTTTGGTGCAGTTTTGGCCGTGAACGGAATCCGGTGGCCGGATGACCGGTCGGATTCTGCGAAACCGAGTTTCCAACGGGTTGTTCTTGGCAACCCGTTTATGTTCTTGGCAACCCGTTTTCCTGACCCGGTTTCAATCTTCGAAACCCTAAATTATTTTCAGAAAACTGTTTTTGAATTTTACTTTTAAATTTAATTCGAAAATAGTTTAAATATTTATAAAAATCATATTTTTATTTTAAAAATACATTTTTAAATTCAGAAAATTCTGGAAAATTATATTTAATTATTTAAATTCGAAAACTAATTAAATTTAATTATTTTAATTATTTTAATTAATAGTTAATTTATTTAATTAATTGATTAATTCTTTTAATCAGTTAATTCTTAATAATTAATTATTAATTAGATTTAATTAATTTAAATTAGGTTTAATTATTTTCTAGCTTGATTTAATTATTTAAAAATAGTTTGAGCATTTGGAAATTGTCAATTAATTTTATATTAATTGATTTAATTGTTTTTAAATACTTATATTGGGATTAAAAATCCGATTTTTGATTTAAAAATTATTTGTGACTTATTTAAATTCAAATAAGCCTCGAATATTGTTCTAAAAATATTTAAAGTGCTATATGGTTTATATGAGTTGAATAATGTGTTTTAATAGTCCGTAAATGCCCGTACGAGGGCTAATGTCTGATTTTTAATTACCGTAAAATAGATCGGGCATCCGATAGGAACCCGATTACTTGTTTAAATGTAAAAATGATTATGAGTATATATCGAGGATAGAATGAGGATAGTTAGACTTACTGTAATGAGTTGTTTATTATAGAATCGAGTTCCTGGAGCAAGGGAAAGGAGAAGGTAAAGTGAGTTTGATAGAATTCCGTCAACTACTAGACCAGGCAAGTATCTGTGCCTTTACTTGTTGATTCAATTGTTATTATTCTTCAGAATTACATGTATGTTACCATCAGAATGATTCAGATTATTCAATCTTCACCCGTATTGAGCACTTGATGCTATTTCCTTGAATATTCCTAACTTTTGATTTAATCCACAGTCGTGTTGGATATCAGAAACCTTCACCTTCAATTCAGTTTATATTGATGATAACCATTGTTGAGTTTCTTAAATGAGTACGTTGTACCATTGAAACCATTCTGAATCTATTTCTCGGACTTCATTTGATATTGAATAGTTGAAGCTCTTTTGCAACTATTACACCCCGTCATTGTGTACTTATCTTGTTATGCATGTTATTACTTATACTTTGTGATAGAATTGGCATGTTTTAAAATGAGACCAGTAATGGTCGGGCCATATTTATGGTCGTAATAACTTAAGGCCCAGATGGCCATGGATCCTAGTGGAGGACTATGTTATAAGCTAGTCCGGGGTTGATGCGTGACTGATCAGCAGCTCAACCTTTGTATTTGAAAAATGTAGAAGTCCAATTCTAATCCCTCTTTCTTCAATAAAGATTGTTTAAAGCATATGTTTGACTTGTATATTGTTGATTCAGATAACTGAAATCCTTCCTTTCTTTATGGAACTGTGATTGATATATATTATACTTGCTGAGCACTTGTGGCTCATACTTGTTTTGTTTTTAACCCTATGCCAGTGAAGCGAGAGAATGAGCAGACACAGCGCTAGTGACAGTTCTCCAGATGCTAGAAGACCACCCCGAGTGATTGTCATTGGACGGGTAGTTGTCTTACTTTGGAAGTTAGACTAGACGTCTAGCTTTGTATATTAAGTTGTGTAATAACTCTGAAAACTAGTTTGTAATAATTATGTCTTAGAAGTTTGTTTCCTGCCATAATCTGGATGCGGTCTTTCATAAGGGGTATTTTATGTTATTGTTATATTATGCATGTGCTATATACAGGTATGTTGTGTTTCGTTGGTCGAGTGACTCCCCAGATCTGTGCCCCGGGTCTGGAGGGCGTCACAATGGAGGTCTATGTGGATGACATGTTGGTTAAAAGCCTCGATAAGGCTGATCATATAAACCATATAAGGGAAGCTTTTGAAGTGCTGAGGCACCATAAAATGATGTTGAATCCAGCAAAGTGTGCCTTTGGTGTAGGGTCAGGAAAGTTTCTAGGCCTAATGGTTTCTAAACGAGGAATTGAGGTGAACCCCGACAAAATCAAAGCAATCCTGGACATGGTGCCACCACGGTCTGTCAAGGATGTTCAAAAGTTAACAGGAAGAGTGGCAGCATTGGGGAGATTTATCTCCAAGTCAGGGGAGAAGTGCTTACCTTTCTTCAAAGCACTCAAAAACGTGAAAAATTTTGAGTGGACAACAGAAAGCCAGGAGGCCTTTGAGGCCTTGAAGAAGTACATGGTTGAGGCACCATTGTTGGCAAAACCAAAACCAGGATATACTCTCTACCTATACCTAGCAGTTTCTAACACTGCCCTTGGAGCTGTTTTGGTAAAGGAAGAATTGAAAGTTCAGAAGCCCATCTATTACGTGAGTAAGATTCTACATGGAGCAGAAATAAACTACTCTATGATAGAGAAGTTTGCCTTAGCCCTGATCATGGCCTCAAGAAAGCTACGTCCATACTTCCAGGCACACAAGATAGAGGTCTTGACTAATAAACCTCTAAGAAACATCTTGCACAATCCTCAAGTTAGCGGAAGATTGATCAAATGGGCTATAGAGTTGGGAGAGTTCGATATCAAGTATAAGCCTCGAACGACAATAAAAGCTCAGGAACTCGCTGACTTCATGGTTGAATGCACCATTGACAACCAGGAAGTCGGGGGGCAGGAAGTGGTAATGGAAGACAAGAAAGATGAGGACATGGTGTCCAAAGAATGTTGGGTACTCTATTTTGATGGAGCATCAAAAACAAAATCAAGTGGAGCAGGTTTGGTGCTACAAAGTCCTTATGGATTTCTCATAGAGTATGCACTAAAGCTGGACTTCCCAACGACAAACAATGAAGCTCAGTATGAAGCCCTGGTAGCTGGTTGAAGCCTTGAGAGTTAAGACTCTGAAAGTATGTGGAGACTCGAAGTTGGTAGTTTCCCATGTAAATGGAGAGTTTGAGGCTAGAGATGAAGTTATGGCCAAGTATTTGAAACTTGTCACGACCATTATGACCCAGTTTGATGAGTGTTATGTGGAACACATTCCGAGAGAAGAAAACATGAAGGCTGGCGCTTTGTCTAAGTTTGCTTCTTCTGAAATCGAGAACTATGCAGGGAGTGTATACTTCCAAGTCTTGAAGACCCCAAGCATTAATGGGAAGTTGATAACACCCATTGATGTGGCTAGTTGTTGGATGGATCCCATAAAATCTCATTTGGAAACTGGTTGCTTACCTAACGATACTTCAGAAGCACGAAAGTTATATGTGAGAGCTCTAAGGTATACCTTGATTGAGGGAATCTTATACAAAAATTCTTTCATCATCCCTTACTTGAAATGTTTGAGACCCCAAGAGGCAGAATTAGCCCTAAGGGAGGTACATGAAGGAATTTGTGGACAGCACTTGGGGGGCAGGGCCCTTGCTCATAAAATCACTCGTCTAGGTTTCTATTGGTCGAGTGTGCTTGCAGATGCAAAAAGCTATGTGAAGAAGTGTGAACGGTGCCAAAAGCATGCACCAGTGGTTAGACAACCACCAGAGATGTTGACATCCATAAACTCACCTATTCCATTTGCCATGTGGCGAATGGATATACTTGGACCATTTCCAATGGCAAGTGCACAGAGAAAGTTCTTGATAGTGGCAATCGACTACTTCACTAAGTGGATTGAGGCTAAACCTTTAGCCAAGATAACCACTAAGCAAGTAATGCATTTCTTCTGGGAGAATGTGATATGCAGATACGGGATTCCACGAATCTTGGTCACAGATAATGGAACTCAGTTTAACAATGAGGATTTCAAAAAGTACTGTGAGGAGAATGATATTAAGCTACGTTTCACTTTCGTTGTTCACCCTCAAGCAAATGGGCAAGCTGAAGTGGCGAATCGAATTATCCTGGATGGACTGAAGAAAAGAGTTGAACGCTCTAGAAACACTTGGGTGGACGAATTGCTCCCCATACTATGGGCATATCGTACTACTTGTAAAGTCACCACTGGAGCAACCCCGTTTCTGTTAGCATATGGAGCAGAAACAGTGGTTCCAGTGGAGATTACTCACACATCTCCAAGAGTTGAAGCTTATGAACCAGAGACAAATGAAGAAGGCTTGAGGCTGGCTCTAGATCTAATTGATGAAGTTAGAGATGAGGCAAATGCCAAGATAGTTGAACATCAGAAGAAGGCATATTTCTACTATAACTTAAGGGTTAAAGAAAGATTCTTTCGTCAGGAAGACTTGGTTCTCCGAAAGATTGAAGCATCTGGAGTTGGACAGAAAGGAAAATTGGCCCCAAACTGGGAAGGACCGTATCGGGTCAAGAACGTGTTTGGACGAGGCTCATATAAGTTGGAAACCCTCGAATGGATTGAGGTGCCAAGAACTTGGCATGCTGCAAACTTAAAAGTTTACTATGTTTAGTGTTTCCTAACTGGACTCACTATTAGGACGAGTAGAAATAAGGTTGATGAAACCAATCCGAGTTTTTAACTCGAGGTAGAAAGTAGAGTATTATGTAAGGGTTGAACCCATTTTCAAAGTTATGATTCTATTCAACATTTTCATATTTTTATGATAAGTTTATATGCATTGAGTATTGGCAAACATTCGAAAATTCAGAAATGAAAGGAAGTCAAGAAATGATAGATTAAAACTTACAAAAAGTTAAGTTATGCCCGAAGGCAGAGATTACATAAATAAAAGCCACATACGGATATGAAAGAAAAACTACACTAACTAAGCTTCTCCTCCTTTGTCACCAGTATCAGCCTCCTCTTCTTTTGAGCTAGATCCAGAACCAGAAGGAGTGCCAACTGTCCGACCTAGGGGAGAAGAATGCCCAAGGTCCAGAATCATGTCATCCTCGTCCATATCATGCTCTCCAGCCAAAGCCACCTATAAATGGGTAGGTGCATAAGGGCTCGGGAAGTCAGAAAGGCTAAGCGACCCAGGAATCTTCTCCAAGACATCTGCTAAGGCACCATCCCATCCCTTGGTAAACTAAACTGGGAAGAGAAGCTCGCCATGCTTACCGATTAAGTCCTTGTACTCCTGAGAGTCAAGGTACTCATCGATAAAGGCATCTTTGCTCTTCCTAAGCGCAATCAGCTCAGCTTGGGAATCAGCCAACTCCTTCTCCCTCTTAGCCAGGGTAGCCTTGAGAGAGCCCACTTCCTCCTGAGACTTCTCAAACTTGCCTTGGTTGGCCTCAGAAGATGAGCGCCAAGCCTTGGCTTGAAAGTTAGCATTAGTCTGCAAACAAAGCACAAGTCAAGAAAGAGATTTGTAACATATTAAGTAAACTACACAAAGAAAAGGAAGAGAAAAATTACCGCGGCCATGGCCTGAGAACCTGCATGCTCCACTCCCTCGATAATAGAGTTGGTCACAAAGTCCTTGTAGTCACAAGGAGTAAGTGAATGATAGGACCACTCAGTAGCATGTTTGGACACCCCAACAACAGTGTCTTTCTTCCTTAAACCCAGTTGGAGCGCCAAACAGAGCCCTTGGATGAGGGAGGAGCCTCAACCTCCTCCACAGAATCCTCGTGAGGCCTTAGAAATGTTGGGCCATCAAAAGCACCCCGAGGATCTTTGCCTCCCAAACGAGCCCTTTTCATCCTAGCAGTTTCTCCATCCGCGAGCTCGTTGCCTTTGTTTATAAAGGCCGCAGCTGCAAAAACAAATGAGAAAGAAGCAATGGGTATAAGAAAATCTTAGATAAATAAAAGAAACTAAGGAATGAGAGTTACCCTTGTCTGATATGCTCGATAAGCCCAGAGACTTTAGGAGAAACTCGTCCAAGAGCTCCCAAGCCAAGGTGGCATAGTTGTCCTTGGTTAGCTCAGCATAGGCATAAGCCTCCTCATCGGTCAAGACTATCTCATTGGGACTACCATCTGAGACCCTACTAAATGACTTACGGAACAGGGTACCCCAATCCCCTCCTTCCCAAACTAGATAAATAAACTCATTCTTCCACTTTGGGTTATTGTTAGGGATGGATTTTGGGTGGAATATTGGAGGATGTTAGATCAGGATTTAATGATCGTCAGGATCTAGACTTCAACTGATCAGGATTGCTGACATCATCAGGATTGCATGGTCGTCAGGATCAGAATGAATATCAGGACTGGGATCAGGATTGATCATCAGGACTGGAAGCTGATCAGGATTCCTACTTCGAGTTATATTTGGAGTTTAGTTAAATAAGGAAGATTATTCTGTCGGTTCCTGGTTTGTAGTAATGAAGCTATCGATTAAGGATAGGTTTCAATCTTTGTAATTGATTAGGACTTATCATTGATAGAGAAGCTGTGTAGTATATAAACACAGTTTAGGTTTTGATTTTATATCAATCGCATACACGAGTATATTTTAACATAGAAGCTCTCAAGAACATCAGAATTTCTTGAGAGAGTTTTTGTAAACTAGCAGCTCTCAAGAACACAGAATTTCTTGAGAGAGTTTTGTAACAGTTTTATATCAGATTTAATAAAGTTGTTATTATTCTTTCATATTTGTGATTCATATCTTATTAAGTCGAGAATCTTATACAATTGTATTCAACACCCCTTCTACAACTGTTTATTACTGGGCAACAATTGGTATCAGAGCAAACTGATTTGAATTTGAATCAGATACGATCTAAGATGTCGACAACAAAGTATGAACGCATGAAAATTCCCATCCTGAAGAAATCAGAATATCCAACATGGAAGGTAAAGATGTTAATGTACCTGGAGGCTATGGATCCTGACTATTTGGACAGGATTCGTGATGGACCATATATTCCTACAAGAATTGTAGAACGAACAGACACTGTACCTGAACATTATGTGGTCAAGGCCAAGAGTGACTGGACTCCAGAAGAAAAAGCTCATGTACTCAGAGAACCAAAGATAAAGAACATCTTGCACAATAGTCTTGATGCTGTCATGCCCAACAGAGTAATTGCATGCAAGTCTGCTAAAGAGATCTGGGATACCTTGGAGACTCAGTGCCAGGGATCTGCATCTGTCAAGAAGAACATAAGGGCTCTTTTGATTCAAGAATATGAACAATTCGATGCTAAACCTGATGAGAGCCTAACTGATTTATATGATAGATTTCTGACACTTCTAAACAGTTTATCTTTAGTTGACAAGGAGTATGAAACTGAAGATTCAAACACCAAGTTTCTAAGAGCTTTACCTGAAGAATGGGATACTCAGACCTCGATCATTAGACATCAATATGATCTCAACACTGTGTCTCTTGATGAAGTCTATGGAATGTTAAGAACTCATGATCTTGAAGTTCAACAGAGAAAGAATAAGAAAGGTAGCAAGGCAAAATCTATTGCTTTGAAAGCAAAGGCTAAATCAAAAGGAAAAGCTATTGAGGTCTCTAGAAGGAAATCAAGAGTAGCTGAGTCAGATCCTGATGACTCTTCATCAGATACTGATGGCAATCCCGATGCCAATACTGATGATGACTCTTCTGACTCAGACATTGAAGAGATGGTTGCTATGATAGTCAGAAGCTTCAAAAAGATGAAGTTCATGAAAGTTAGGAGACAAGGCAACTACCAGAAAAGGACCTTCAATACAGATAAAGACAAGAACATCAAAAAGGATAGCAAGGGTAGCATATTTGACAAGTCAAAGGTTAGATGCTACAAGTGTAATGGTATGGGTCACTTTTCCAGTAAGTGCAAGAAGACAAAGGCACTCATTACATCAAGCAAGGATTGGATGTACTCTTCCTCAGAATCTGATACTGAGGTGGTCAACTATGCACTGATGGCCAATACTGATGATACTGCTATTCCTGATGATAAGGGAAAAAGGAAAAATGTGTTAGTCATGGATAGTGGATGTTCTGTGCACATGACTGGAAAAAAAGCCATGTTATCAGAATATGAGGAAAAAGCTGGCCCAATTGTGTCTTATGGAGATGGCAACATTGGACAAACTTTGGGATATGGCAATATAATCATTGGAAATGTCATCATTGAAAAAGTAGCTCTAGTGAAGGGACTAAACACAACCTGTTGAGTATTAGTCAAATCACTGACAGAGGTTATCATGTCAACTTCTATTCCACTCATTGTGAAGTAGTCAGCAAAGAAACAGGAAAGATAGCACTGACTGGCTACAGGCATGGTAACAATTATGAAGCCAACATTCTCTCAAATACTGATGACTCCCCTACATGTCTCATCAGTAAAGCATCAGTAGATGAAAGTTGGAATTGGCACAAGAAGCTTTCTCATCTCAACTTCAGCAATATCAATGAGTTGGTTAAGAAAGATTTAGTTAGAGGATTACCAAAAGTTTTATATACTCCTGGTGGACTCTGTGATGCATGTCAAAAAGCAAAACAGAGAAGGACATCATTCCAGAGTAAATCAGAATCCTCTATTAAAGAACTATATCACATGCTGCATCTTGATCTATTTGGACCAGTCAACATCATGTCCATCAGTAAGAAAAGGTACACTCTTGTAATTGTTGATGAATATTCTAGATTCACCTGGGTGTACTTTATGCACAGAAAAGATGAAACTCCTGAAATACTGTTGGATCATATGAGAATGATTGAGACAACCACAAAGTACAAAGTCAAGATACTGAGGAGTGATAATGGTACTGAATTCAAGAATTCAAAGATGGAAGAGTTATGCAAATACAAAGGAATTATTCAACAATTCTCTGTTCCTAGCACACCTCAGCAAAATGGAGTAGTTGAAAGGAAAAATAGAACTCTTATTGAAGCTGGCAGAACTATGTTGGAAGAAGCTAAGTTACCTACATATTTCTGGGCAGAAGCAGTCAACACAGCATGCTATACTCAAAATCTCACATTGATAAACAGACATGGTGTTACTCCTTATCAATCTCTCAAGGAGAAGAAACCAAGTTTGAAGCATCTGCATGTGTTTGGTTGTAAATGTTTTGTTCTCAGAACTCATCCTGAACAGCTAGGAAAGTTTGAAACAAAGGCTGATGAAGGAATTTTCATAGGTTATCCTGCATCAAGAGCCTTTAGAGTTTTTAACTTGAGAACAAGAGCTGTCATGGAATCAATACATGTATCTTTTGATGATAAGAAGATAATTGGATTGAATGAAGACTCACATGATAGACTAATTTTTGAAAATGAAGTTACCAAGGAACCTGAAGAAAATGAATCAGATCCTGTCAGTTCATCAGATCTTGATGGGTCACCAAATACTGATGACACATCAAATCCTGATGACACTTCAAATGTTAATTCTGATGATGCAAACAATAGTAATACTACTAGTAGTGCTAATTTTGAGGGGGAGCAACAGCATTCTACTACTAGTTCAGAGTCAACTCAATCATCAGGACAGAATTCTTCAGATACTGATTCAAATGATGATCCTGATAATTCATCAGAAGGAGATAGTAATACTTCAGGGGGAGCTTCTAATGAATCAAATTCTTCTAATCAAGATAACACCAATTCATGGGGAGCATCTACATCAAGGAATGACTTACCATCAGCAAGGAAATGGACTGCAAGTCATACTCCTGATTTGATAATTGGAGATCCTGATGCAGGTGTTCAGACAAGAAGTGCAACTCAAAATGAATGTCTATATAATAACTTTCTGTCAAAGGAGGAGCCAAAGAAAGTTGAAGATGCACTCAAAGATGCTGATTGGGTTACTGTAATGCAAGAAGAATTGAATGAATTTGAAAGGAATGAAGTCTGGAAACTAGTACCAAGACCAAAGAACAGGTCAATTGTTGGTACAAAATGGATTTTCAAGAATAAGACTGATTCAGATGGTGTAATTATCAGAAACAAAGCAAGACTAGTTGCAAAGGGGTATTCTCAACAAGAAGGAATTGACTATGATGAAACTTTTTCTCCTGTTGCAAGACTAGAGGCCATCAGGATCTTTCTGGCATATGCAGCTCATAAGAAATTCAAGGTTTTCCAGATGGATGTGAAAAGTGCTTTCTTAAATGGTGAACTGGAGGAAGAAGTCTATGTTGAACAACCTCCTGGTTTCATTGATCCAAAATATCCAGATCGTGTTTACAGATTGGATAAGGCACTTTATGGACTAAAGCAAGCTCCAAGAGCATGGTATGAAACCTTAGCTCAGTTCTTACTAAAAAGTGGATTCAAAAGAGGTTCTATTGATAAAACTCTATTCTATTTGAATCATGGTAAGGATTTGCTTTTAGTTCAGATTTATGTGGATGATATCATTTTTAGGTCAACAAACAATAAGCTATGTGAAAAGTTTTCCAAGATTATGCAGTCAAGATATCAAATGAGCATGATGGGAGAAATGAGTTATTTTCTTGGTCTTCAAGTTAAACAGACTGATGATGGCATTTTTATCAATCAGTCTAAATATACAAGGAATTTACTAAAAAGGTTTAACATGGAAGACTGTGCTATTGCAAATACTCCCATTGCTACAGCTACCAAACTTGATCCTGATCAAGGTACTGAGGTAGATGTAACTCACTACAGAGGAATGATTGGCTCTTTATTGTATCTCACTGCAAGTAGACCAGATATCATGTTTGCAACCTGTCTGTGTGCAAGATTTCAAGCAAAACCTATGGAACCTCATCTGATTGCAGTTAAAAGAATTTTCAGATATCTCAAAGGCACTCCTTCACTTGGCCTTTGGTATGCAAGGGAATCAGATTTTAGTTTGTGTGGTTATTCAGATGCTGATTTTGCAGGATGCAAAATCGACAGGAAAAGTACTTCAGGAAGCTGTCAGTTTTTGGGTGGTAGACTAGTTTTATGGTTTAGCAAAAAGCAAAAGTCTATATCTACTTCAACAGTAGAAGCTGAGTACATTGCTGCAGGAAGTTGTTGTGCTCAGATAATGTGGATGACAAATCAGTTGTTAGATTATGGCCTGTCATACTCAAAAATCCCTATTTATTGTGATAACCAAAGTGCTATTATAATGACAGGAAATCCAGTTCAACATTCTCTTACTAAACACATCAGTATTAGATATCATTTCTTAAGAGAACAGGTTCTGGAAGGAATAATTGAACTTCATTTTGTTCCTACTGATCAACAACTAGCTGATATATTCACTAAGCCACTGCCTGAAGCTACATTCAATAAGTTGGTGAATGAACTTGGAATGATGAACTTTGAGAATTTTTGAGAAAAGCTACAGAGAAGAAATCCTGATGACTATCAAATCCTGATGGTCATTCACAAAGGTATGTATTTTTGATCAAATCCTGATATGACAAAATCCTGACAGGAAGTCAACTGGTCAATTCTGATGTACAGGTCAGTATTTCATTGCTTAATTTGTGCCTGATTTTTCGTCAGTTTCTGATGAGAAACGTTTGAGTTTTGGAAAACTGTATGCGCACGTGTGTCACACTGATAGATATATACATATAGATACACATAAAAAGAGGTGCAGTTATGTTTAATTATACACATAATCTGTCCACTAATCATTTTAGCACAAATCATAATTTGCCACCTGTCATTGAGAGTAATATTTTGTTTTAACAAAATACATTTGATTTGCTAAATTTCTGATTACTCTCTCTTCATCAGTTTTTCATCTTATTTCTCTCTCTGCGTTCAAGAACCCTAATTTCTAAATCTCAATTCTCAAGTTTTTGATACTGTTTTAATGGCGTCTTCATCATTCATAAACAAACAGACTGTGGTTAGTGGTGTTACGTTTGCCACTAATAATTTTGTAGCTATTCTAGACCATCAGGAATTACCCAATGAGTTTCACATTATCCAAGATTTTCTAGCTTCAAGCCCATTGAAGTTTGCTTTAACAGAACCTGCAAGTGTTTCTTTTAAGTCAGTTATGCAGGTGTGGAACTCAGTTACTTTTGACAAAGGGCATTCTGACTCAATCTTGATGAGTTTTGAATATGATGGGATTACTCACTATGTGACTCCTGCAATTGTGGAGGATGCACTGCATTTACCTGTTCTTGGTGATGATGTTCCTGATAATGTTTCAGACTCTACTCTTTTTGAGTTTGTTACAAAGTTGGGCTACAATGGTGAAGTAAAGAGGTATGGGAACCTCTTCAGGACAAAGCTTAAGAAGGAATGGAATTTCTTCTTTGATACAATCAGCCGTTGTTTCCTGAACAAGACATCAAATTTTGATGCTCTTCCATCAGGATCTCTCAAAATTGGGTACTCTCTTATCCATTCTACAGTGTTTGATTATGGCTCTTTTATCTTTAAAGCTTTAAGTGATAGGAAATCAGATAAGTTAGGGTTATGTCTGTTTTCTTAGATTTTAACAGTTGATATTTAATCACTTATGTCCTAATGTTGTTTTTGAGGATGATGTAGTTCTACCAATCTGTAGAATTACTGAGAATAATATTAAGTCCTTAGTCAACAGTGATAAGGCAAATGGTTTTATTGGTAATGCTTTTATTCCTGATGAGGTTAGGTTTTTCTTACATCAGAAAATGCCTACTTGTTATGGATTGCTTTCTCATGCTACGGGGCAAGGCCAATCACACCTTGTTCCTGACCTCAGCATACCACCTAAACAGTCCAAACAGTCAACAGCCACCTCTAATGTCTCTCAAAAGACTTTAGTTGTAAAATCAAAGAAATCAGCTAGAACTGATGTGTCTGGAAGGCAATCAGGTTCAAAGGATTTTTCCTCTACACCACTCACTAAAAAGAAGATACAAGGGGTGTACAAGGGGTCCTGGTGAAGAAAGTTGCTAAGGGTGTTGAGGCTGTTTCTGTTAAAAGAAAGTTCGTGCTCATGGATGAGACTGATTCAGAGGATGATTTACATATATCCTCTATAATGAATGTGAATAAGGAAGTTGCTGATACTGCTATTGAAGTTGTGGTACCATCATCAAAACCATAGAAGAAAAGGACATTATCGAAAAGCAGGAATCATATTCCTTTGAAAGTGCAAATGAAGGATACCAATATTCAGACATCAAATGTAATAACCCGAATTTTTGGTAAAATTAAAACTTTTCTTATTAAGATTAAGTGCATCAGTGAATAGTGAATTTGGTGGATGAATAGTGATTTTGAGGGTTAAGAAAATTTTGCATGCCACCTACGTACGAGACGTAGTGTGGATATTCCGAAGTCATATTAGTGATCTACGGAGTAAATAAGTGAATGCAAAGACGATCGGAATTCAGAAATTCCAAATTTTATTTTGGTGTAGTATTTGACCGGGCAGTGAATTATATATTATTATATTCAAGAAATGAGATATTAAATTTGAGGATTTGAGGATTTAATATTTTGGAATTTTATTATTTTATTAAAGTCGATTTAAGGATTCGATTGTTGGAGTGAATAGTTACTATTCACTGTGAGAATCGCGTAGAGTTTTATTCGCTCTTTTTAGGAAATATTTTCGAATTGTTGCAAGAGGAAAAAAACAAGGATGAATAGTAACATTGATGAATAGTGCCCCAAGGTGAATAGTAAAATTTTATAGTCTCCGATTGATCCTATATTTCAGCGGAAGTTCAGGAATAATAATCGGTTACTAATCGTGTAGTCAGAAATCGCAAACGAAAACGAGAATCGAAAATCCGTTCGAAGGAGCAACTTTGGACGTATTATAACTTAGGAAATAAAGGATAAGATATGTACTAAAATAAAAAAGGGAAAGAAAGGAATTAGTGGAGGAAGTGTGTTAAAGAAGCTTGTAAGCTTAACCAAACTTGAGGGGCTAACTTGCATTTTGTTAAAACAAAATATCTACCATCACCACACTTCCACCACACATTAAACACACAAAAAGTAGCAGCCCCCACCCCCATTTTCTTGAAGAAAAAACGTAGCTAGAGGAGGAAGAAGAAGATGGTGGATGAGCTTCCATTTCTCCACCAAACCTTGCATACAATAGCTTAAAAGAAAGAGTGAATCAAACTTGTTCTAACTAAGGTAACATCTCCCATACCCACTAACTCTAGCATGCTCTTTTCTTGAGTTTAAGAAGATGATGAATAGTGTTTTAAAAAAGTTTTGTGTTTCTAATTTAAGTTTGAAAGCATGTATGTGTAGTATATGTCATGGGTTGATGTTTTAAATGATTAGATGAATTGTTGGTTGAGTTTGGAGGATGGGTTATGAATTTGTTTTGAATATTCATGGAGGATTTGACTGAGTGGAGGGAGTATAAGGTGGTTGGTGAGTTTGGGATTGATTGGTATTGATTTGGTTGTGTTTTGAAAATGGAAAACGTTAAGTTTTAAGCCGTCGTAATGCCCGATTCTCGTTAACTCTAAAAACTGCCTAGAATCCGAAAACCTAACTGCCTCTTTTGGTTCAGTGATGAACATGAGTGTGTAGATCTTTGTTTCTAGTTTACGTGAGCGCAAGAATCATGTCATTACGATTTACGGTTTATGAGATATGACCATTTAGTGAAAGTGGTTCAAGGAATGAGATTGCAGAAATGTACCCACTTTGTGGCTATGTTTGAGACCCTTAAGAGTTGTTTTAAAATATGAAATTTTGTATTCAAGTGCCAAGGTCAGTTACGAAAGTTTGTACGAAAGTTTCGAGTCCAAAAGATTATTTTTCGATTTTATAAAAATGTGTTAGCCGGGGTTGCGCAAGTGAAAACCACTAAGAACATGACTTAGAAACCAATGTTGTAAATGGTTAAGTATAACTTGTATTCGAGGATCGATTTCAGACTAAACCTATGACTTAAGTAATTGTCGATTAACATGGACTTAGTATGAGCCTTTAACGAGCTAGTAATTCCTTGGTTGTGTTTCGCTTACGTGTTTAAGCATTTAGTACAAGTGGATTATCCAGGGGATTAATCGTGCGTTTTCTTTGACTTTGTCTAGATTGTCCGACATCGTCGCGAACCCCTATCACTTCTCGAGCATCAGGTAAGTTTCTAAATCTATACTTTGAAGTATTGACTATATAATACTGTTTTTGCCATGTATAAAGTTAGACAGTTTTGCGATATATCTTATTTCTTGTTGAAATGGATTTGACCTTTGGATTATATAAAATCTTTTGAGTTAAGTAGTTATGAACCGGTTTACCTGGTAGCTCTAAATATAAGACCATATTCATTGTTTTCGACTCTAAATCGGGAGTCGGTATTTTGAGATATGTAGATAGCCGTGGAAACCCGGAGGGATTCCATCGGCAGAATACTATGTATTTTGAGGATTGTTATTTGAGTATGATATCATTCGAGGAATGATATTTGCTTACTATATCTTTCAAGTAATGTTATTTAAGTATTATCTCAGTCGAGAAATACTATTTGAATACTATTTCAGTTATATATGCTAATGGAAGGCGGTACTGTTTTCGAAAGTATATTGTGATACTTGCTTTATGATTTGATTATGGGCTTCTAAGCTAGATATGGGATATTAGTTAAAAGCCAGGTTTTTATAAATGCCCTAGGTAAAGGGCGTATTATTTTTATTCTTTAGACCGGAAGTAGTTATATTTTCGGTATATGTTAAAGATTATTTTTCCGATAAAAATATCGGATAACTGTTATTTGAGGTTTATTTATTTAATGAATATTATTTTTGAATATTCATTTAATCCTTGTTTATTTAATGAATATTATTTTGAATATTCATTTAAGGTTTATTTATTTAATGAATATTATTCTTGAATATTCATTTGAGGTTTATTTATTTAATGAATATTATTCTTGAATATTCATTTGAGGTTTATTTATTTAATGAATATTATTTTTGAATATTCATTTGAGGTTTATTTATTTAATGAATATTATTTTAAATATTCATTCAAGGTTATTTATTTAATGAATATTATTTTGAATATTCATTTAATCCTTATTTATTTAATGAATATTATTTTTGAATATTCATTTAATCATTATACATTTAATGGATATTATTTTTGAATATTCATTTAATCATAATTTACTTAATGAATATTATTTTCGAAGATTCGTTTAAGGTTTACTTATTTAATAAATATTATTCGATTATTTATTAAATATTTTTAACACGTTTTAAAAATGAGAAATGTTATTTAAAGTTTATCCTCGACCTTCAATAATTACGAAGGATACTCTAAGTTGTATTACTAATTATTTTTAAATCAAAAAGAGGTTCTCAAAACACTGTTTTTCCATTTAAATCTGTCTTTTAAGAGGATTTAAATGTTCGCTCAACTATCAAAAATATGGGAAACCTGATTTAACTGACTGCTACTCTTTTTAAACTCTCAACTCAAAACTGTCAAGGGACAGATATTTTCTCGAAGCAATTTAGTTGCTGCAAGTCAAATATTGTGTTACCACCTCAACGCTCGAGGGGTAAGTTCGTGGAACAAGTCGATATCCATTAACAAGCAATAGCTTGGGAAATATCGGAAAATCTTCCTTTCCAACCTAGATATAACTACTTTGTGGAGTCGTATCAACAAGTATTACACTTGGGGAAAGGAGGACGATCTTTACGTTTCAGAGTCATGGATTTCATCAGAACTAGGAGTGGTGTAAGTGGTCCAGTTGCGCCGACCCATCCAAATTCTTGCCCCAAATGGGCCGGGAGATCCCGAAAGGCGGTAGACAATGTCAGGTTGTCGTGATTCTTCCATCTACATGTAGAGAACATATTTTTGTTGTACGGCCTGCTACTGATCATAGTAAGGTTGGTACGACGGGCGCGGTAGCAACTCCCATATTAGTTCATCATCCATTTTGGATAATTTTGCAACATGTATTGAAAGGGACTACGGATGACATCTTTGGTACAGGTTTACCGATCATGTTGGCAGAGAGATTCTGCAACATGTATTGAAAGGGACCAAGGATGACACCTGTAGTACAGGTTTACCGATCATGTTGGCAGGGGGTCGAAAAGTGTTCAAAATTGAAGTTACAATAAATCCTTGTAACTTCATCTTTTATTTTATGAGTATGACTCTAATAAAACTTACTCAGATTATATATGCATAAGTGGATTTTGGGTTACGGAACGTTATATGAAATTTTCCTCGTAACTTCATCTTTTATATCATATGACTCTGTGGATACCTTACATAACACGAGTTATGGTAAGGGAGTTGTTTTTACTGAATCACCTTATAACTTCATCTTTTAAGTTATATGTTGATATTCTACTTACATAGCAGATATTTTCGGAAAGGTTATATTGGTTTACTTTGAAACCTCACCTTTTATATTATACTAGAACTTTGTTCATAATATAACAAAAGTTTGCAGAAATATTATGAAAATGATATTTGAAATACAACAAGGGTACTGTTTTTGGAATACATTCCGATAAGGAAATAATTTCAGTATCGAGATATTTTGACAAATTATTGTCTTATACCCGCTTTATTCTGGGTTGAGTTAAAGGCAGGATTATGCCGTACTTTTATTACCTTGCTGAGCTATCGCTCACTATTGCTATTGTTTTATAAATATTATATAGCAGCGAAGTAGGATACCAAGGATTCGGCGCACATCCCTCAGGCGAGTGGTAAGCGCAAGGCATTCTCATGAGCAGTTTCTAGCAGTGATCCTGGAAGTAGTGTGACCCAGTCAGATCAAGCTGGAGCTTTTGGTATTCATCTTATGTATAGATATGAATGGCATGAGAGGGTGGTGAGTATTACAAGGCTATGTTGGTAATGTACCATTACTTAGAAGTTGTATCAGTAGCAAATTCAAAAGACATTTGGGTATTGTAATAAAGATTATTTATTCCGCAATGGTTGTATAATTGTGTCGTTTCTGAGACTCTAACCTGTGTGTGTGTGAGAGAGATATATATACATTGTGGGGTCATAAGCAGGTGAATTGTGTCTATTGTGAGTAAAGCAGGAAAGGCAAGAAGTAAGTGGATCGTGACTACTCTAAATCTCTGACCCCGGATTTGGGGCTGTTACAGAAATGGTATCAGAGCGTTAGGTTACAGTCCTCAGAAACGATAGGAGATCGAGTCTTACAATACCCTTAATAATGATAAGAACATCTAGAGCTCAGATTGAGTTCGTAGTCGAGTTAAAGGACATGACCCTGACTGTTTAAGATGAGGCCCGAGAGGGGACTTCTTCTGGGAAACCGTACTTAGGACTTCATGGTTAGTCACCTCGATTCGTATAAGTTATAGATTGATGGGATTCTGAGATACCAGACCCTGAGGCCTTCGAGTAGGCAGTTGATGATGCGTTCCTTGAAATGGACGGAGAACCGATACGGGAAGATCCATAGGAGGATCTAGAGGAAGACCTCATAGTGGGTCAAGGAAAAAATCTTGTAGAGAACGTGTTGATTGATAAAGATGTGGTATGTTACTTGAGGTCGTATAATAGGACCGGACGAACCTTCAGAGGTCAAATAATTGCCGATACGAGAGTTGAGAATCATTATGATTCAACAAGAGATATGACGAAGAAATGGGGTTTAACTCCCCACGATCAGCGATTCCACCAAGGAAGGTGTTTACTACGGTACTGAGGCATTTTATTACCTCGAGCAAGATTTTTGTATGTACGTACTACGCAAGGTGTCATTGTAACACAAGTGCGCCAAAACGAGATATATTTAAAGAATCAAGACGGACTAAGAAAGTCTGGGAAAGACTTAAATAAAAAGGTTGTTATGCCACAAGTGTTAAGCTTATGTAGCACACGGGATTGATATGGGAGAAGGAATATTGGGTATAAGGATGATTGAAATAGAGACCGGATTTAAGCTTGTAGTTTCTAACGATCATCCGAAGTACCGCCCAGTCGACATATGGAATTCGTCGTTGCTATGGGCGACACCGGTATCGAAGTCCTCTTACGATAGAACGCTTGCTTGAGATGCTTGCGCCGAGTCGAATCGAACTCCCTGCGATTGCAAATGTTGATGGTTGAATTCTTAGCGACTATTATAAGTCGGCAATGACGTAAGTATCGAACACCTTATGGTGCGTGGAAAAGAAAAGCTTTGGAATTGAACGATTATCCATCAGAGGAGCCGGCATAAAAGGCATCCGTAGAGACCTTGGTAGTACCCTCCCCATTTGCAAATTATGTGGGGTACTTCCCCAATCTATGATCTATCTTGACCTCTTTCCAAGAAAGAATTCTGATAAAGGGTATATTCCCTCTTCGAAGTTATTTTATAATACTTGTGTTAAATCATATTTAATTTCAATTGTGTTAGAGGCTGTCACGATGCCTACTTTCATGTTTTCGAAGCCCTGTCAAATGATGTTATTTAAGCTTCCAATTTTCTTCAAATAATGAATAACCCTATGATGATACCTCACCACTTGCTTGTTAAGTACCAGTATCTTTTTTGTTATTCTTTTCTTTGGAAACCGCACCTTTGGAATCTGTTCAATTTTAATCCAAGGTGTTCCTTTGAGAAATATTGTCGAAAGGCGATAATCATTGAATTGATCTCGAATTTCTTTCATACTTTTCAACTTCCACTGAGACGAACAACCCTATACTTATAGGGGCTACAAGGACTATCTGTCTATGTGATAGAAGTCTGATGGGACGCCATCACTTGTGAGTTGTGAAATACAAGAAGGCTAATTACCTTTAGTAATGTCTCAATCGAGGCACACAACGTTGAGTTCTTATGATCATGTTGATCTCTCGGTAAATTCTCTTACCTCCAATAAAGGTTACCTTAAAATTCATAACCTTATGATCACCAGTGTGTGACGTTTTCCTTGATATGGGAGCTATCTTTTCAAGGCCCCATAATTTTTGTTATCCTCATTGAATTCCAAGGGGAGGACAACCAGGTCAAATAAGTCAAAATTCGCTGATAGGAATTAGATTCGCAACGAAATCGCCTATGACAGGAGCGAATCCCTAAGACGAATAGAATATTAGTGACATATCAGTGAAATTGGTTTATTCTCCCAAGGATATTATGATAATGGAAAGGGGGTCAATCGATATATGTGAAAGGAATAGCGATGTGCCGTGAACTCCAGTGACAACGGTGTTAGATAGATGCCCTATAGTGGAATTGAGATTTTGGAGGAGTTGTTTACGAATGGACACTACCTCTGGGTTAGCAAGATAAGTACTGGCGATGGAGTCAGAGGGAGCTGGTATTGTGACTTGGGAGAAGTTGATATTATAATAAGGATGGGTTGGTTGACACCCAATGGAGCCCAGACTGATTGTAAGGGAGAGAGAGTAATAAATAAAGGATGGAGACCGATTCAGAGATTCTTGAATATAGTTCAGACTAAGAAACTATTACGCCAGAGATACGAGGCTTAATTAGCTCTTATGGTTGACGCCAAGAAAAGAGACACCAAGTATAAAGGAAACTGCAGTGGTTTTGG
The DNA here is from genome assembly GCA_030848705.1 of Heracleum sosnowskyi. Taxonomy (NCBI): domain Eukaryota; kingdom Viridiplantae; phylum Streptophyta; class Magnoliopsida; order Apiales; family Apiaceae; genus Heracleum; species Heracleum sosnowskyi. The sequence continues at coordinate 25,293,076 of CM061245.1, forward strand.
GAGGCCGTACAAGATCTTAATGCGCTAACAAATATCGATTGGGATGGCATGAGAATGAATAACGAGTATTCAGGTTATAGTGCCGCATCTCCTGTTAGCCTCAGTGGAAATGAAAGAGTTAGCGACTCAGTTACGAGAATGGCTGGGCAAGAATATGATAAGACCCAGTGTACCACCGTGGAAAGCCCGGTGTTGTTGTAAGAAAGAAAGATGTTAACACAAGATTATGCATCGAACCTCGAGAGTTGAATGAGTTCGACATGGAGAATAGGTACCCTTGTAAATGATTGTTTGATCAGCGGAAGAACGCTGTGTATTTCCAAATTTATTTAAGAACTGGGTATCACCAGTTGAAAGTTAAATCTGAGGATATACCCAAGACTGCGATTCGTACTAGGAATAGACACTTCGAGTTTTCAACGAGGTTATTTTGGGGTTGACTAATGCACCCACAAATTTTTATGGAATGTAATGAATTGGCTTTGAGTTATCCGTGATAGTAGATAACATGAGATGGAGAAATGGCTAGAATTGACCTAGGATTATGACTGTGAGATACACTACCATCCGGGGAAGGCCAATGTGGTGGCCGATACCCTTAATTAAAATGAAACAGAGATGGATTCCGAATGATCGGGAATTAAAGGATGAGATTTTACACAAAACCCAAGTTAGTCCAACAAACTAGAAAGACAAAAGATTTCACCAACAAGCGGCTAGTGACAGCCAAGACAGACAGAGAAAGTAGGCGGACTAAGCCCGCGAGTATAGAGATAGTACTGCTATTGATAAGCTAAATGGCATGTTGATGAATGACAAGAAAGTTTATATTGGTGTATTTTTTGTACAAACAAGATAGAGAATATGAGGTTAGAGATTCGTGATGCTAAAAGATTTCCTCGTGGAAGGAATTAATGAGATTTGGAAAGAAAGGGAAGTTGAGCCCGAGATTCATTGGGCCATCTGAGATTTTAAGACGCGTCAGGAAGGTGGCCTACGAGCTAGCCTTACCCCCCCCCCCCAAACTTGTAGAATGGTCATAACGGGGTTCATGTGTCAATGCTACGTCAGTATGCTATAGATGCCCGGCATATGTTAGAGTACGAGCAGGTAGATATACAACCTGGTCCGACTTACAAAGAACAACCTGTGGAAATCGCGGATAGAAAAGAGCAAGTGCTAAGAGACAACAAGGTTGCCAAGCTAGTGAGAGGTTTGTGGAAAATCAAGAAGTGGAAGAATCCACTTGGGAGTTAGAAAGTGTAATGGGAGAAAAGTACCCCCAGTTATTCCTAAGCTGATTCCGGGACGGAATCCTTTTAAGGAGGGGAGACTGTAATAACCCGAATTTTTGGTAAAATTAAAACTTTTCTTATTATGATTAAGTGCATCAGTGAATAGTGAATTTGGTGGATGAATAGTGATTTTGAGGGTTAAGAAAAATTTTCATGCCACCTATGTACGAGACGTAGTGTGGATATTCTGAAGTCATATTAGTGATCTACGGAGTAAATAAGTGAATGCAAAGACGATCGGAATTAGGAAATTCCAAATTTTATTTTGGTGTAGTATTTGACCGGGCAGTGAATTATATATTATTATATTCAAGAAATGAGATATTAAATTTGAGGATTTGAGGATTTAATATTTTGGAATTTTATTATTTTATTAAAGTCGATTTAAGGATTCGATTGTTGAAGTGAATAGTGAATAGTTACTATTCACTGCGAGAATCGCATAGAGTTTTATTCGCTCTTTTTAGGAAATATTTTTGAATCGTTGCAAGAGGAACAAAAACAAGGATGAATAGTAACATTGATGAATAGTGCTCCAAGGTGAATAGTAAAATTTTATAGTCTCCGATTGATCCTATATTTCAGCGGAAGTTCAGGAATAATAATCGGTTACTAATCGTGTAGTCAGAAATCGCAAACGAAAACGAGAATCGAAAATCCGTTCGAAGGAGCAACTTTGGACGTATTATAACTTAGGAAATAAAGGATAAGATATGTTTTAAAATAAAAAAGGGAAAGAAAGGAATTAGTGGAGGAAGTGTGTTAAAGAAGCTGGTAAGCTTAACCAAACTTGAGGGGCTAACTTGCATTTTGTTAAAACAAAATATCTACCATCACCACACTTCCACCACACATTAAACACACAAAAAGTAGCAGCCCCCACCCCCATTTTCTTGAAGAAAAAACGTAGCTAGAGGAGGAAGAAGAAGATGGTGGATGAGCTTCCATTTCTCCACCAAACCTTGCATACAATAGCTTAAAAGAAAGAGTGAATCAAGCTTGTTCTAACTAAGGTAACATCTCCCATACCCACTAACTCTAGCATGCTTTTTTCTTGAGTTTAAGAAGATGATGAATAGTATTTTCAAAAAGTTTTGTGTTTATAATTTAAGTTTGAAAGCATGCATGTGTAGTATATGTCATGGGTTGATGTTTTAAATGATTAGATGAATTGTTGGTTGAGTTTGGAGGATGGGTTATGAATTTGTTTTGAATATTCATGGAGGATTTGACTGAGTGGAGGGAGTATAAGGTGGTTGGTGAGTTTGGGATTTATTGGTATTGATTTGGTTGTGTTTTGAAAATGGAAAACGTTAAGTTTTAAGCCGTCGTAATGCCCGATTCTCGTTAACTCTAAAAACTGCCTAGAATCCAAAAACCTAACTGCCTCTTTTGGTTCAGTGATGAACATGAGTGTGTAGAGCTTTGTTTCTAGTTTACGTGAGCTCAAGAATCATGTCATTACGATTTACGGTTTATGAGATATGACCATTTTAGTGAAAGTGGTTCAAGGAATGAGATTGCAGAATTGTACCAACTTTGTGGCTATGTTTGAGACCCTTAAGAGTTGTTTTAAAATATGACATTTTGTATTGAAGTGCCAAGGTCAGTTACGAAAGTTTATACGAAGGTTTCGAGTCCAAAAGATTATTTTTCGATTTTATAAAAATGTGTTAGCCGGGGTTGCGCAAGTGAAAACCACTAAGAACATGACTTAGAAACCAATGTTGTAAATGGTTAAGTATAACTTGTATTCGAGGATCGATTTCGGACTAAACCTACGACTTAAGTAATTGTCGATTAACATGGACTTAGTATGAGCCTTTAACGAGCTAGTAATGCCTTGGTTGTGTTTCGCTTACGTGTTTAAGCATTTAGTACAAGTGGATTATCCAGGGGATTAATCGTGCGTTTTCTTTGACTTTGTCTAGATTGTCCGATATCGTCGCGAACCCCTATCACTTCTCGAGCATCAGGCAAGTTTCTAAATCTATACTTTGAAGTATTGACTATATAATACTGCTTTTGCCATGTATAAAGTTAGACAGTTTTGCGATATATCTTATTTCTTGTTGAAATGGATTTGACCTTTGGATTATATAAAATCTTTTGAGTTAAGTAGTTATGAACCGGTTTACCTGGTAGCTCTAAATATAAGAGCATATTCATTGTTTTCGACTCTAAATCGGGATTCGGTATTTTGAGATATGTAGATAGCCGTGGAAACCCGGAGGGATTCCATCAGCAGAATACTATGTATTTTGAGGATTGTTATTTGAGTATGATAGCATTCGAGAATTGATATTTGCTTACTATATCTTTCAAGGAATGTTATTTAAGTATTATCTCAGTCGAGAAATACTATTTGAATACTATTTCAGTTATATATGCTAATGGAAGGCATAACTGTTTTCGAAAGTATATTGTGATACTTGCTTTACGATTTGATTATGGGCTTCAAAGCTAGATATGGGATATTAGTTAGAAGCCAGATTTTTATAAATGCCCTAGGTAAAGGGCGTATGATTTTTATTCTTTAGACCGGAAGTAGTTATATTTTCGGTATATGTTAAAGATTATTTTTCCGATAAAGATATCGGATAACTGTTATTTGAGGTTTATTTATTTAATGAATATTATTTTTGAATATTCATTTAATCCTTGTTTTTTTAATGAATATTATTTTGAATATTCATTTAAGGTTTATTTATTTAATGAATATTATTCTGGAATATTCATTTGAGGTTTATTTATTTAATGAATATTATTCTTGAATATTCATTTGAGGTTTATTTATTTAATGAATATTATTCTTGAATTTTCATTTGTGGTTTATTTATTTAATGAATATTATTTTTGAATATTCATTTGAGGTTTATTTATTTAATGAATATTATTTTAAATATTCATTCAAGGTTATTTATTTAATGAATATTATTTTGAATATTCATTTAATCCTTATTTATTTAATGAATATTATTTTTGAATATTCATTTAATCATTATACATTTAATGGATATTATTTTTGAATATTCATTTAATCATAATTTACTTAATGAATATTATTTTCGAAGATTCGTTTAAGGTTTACTTATTTAATAAATATTATTCGATTATTTATAAAATACTTTTAACACGTTTTAAAAATGAGAAATGTTATTTAAAGTTTATCCTCGACCTTCAATAATTACGAAGGATACTCTAAGCTGTATTATTAATTATTTTTAAATCAAAAAAAAGTTCCCAAAACACTGTTTTTCCATTTAAATCTGTCTTTTAAGAGGATTTAAATGTTCGCTCAACTATCAAAAATATGGGAAACCTGATTTAAGTGACTGCTACTCTTTTTAAACTCTCAACTCAAAACTGTCAAGGGCCAGATATTTTCTCGAAGCAATTTAGTTGCTGCAAGTCAAATATTGTGTTACCACCTCAACGCTCGAGGGGTAAGTTCGTGGAACAAGTCGATATCCATTAACAAGCAATAGCTGGGGAAATATCGGAAAATCTTCCTTTCCAACCTAGATATAACTACTTTGTGGAGTCGTATCAACAAGTATTACACTTGGAGAAAGGAGGACGATCTTTACGTTTCAGAGTCATGGATTTCATCGGAACTAGGAGTGGTGTAAGTGGTCCAGTTGCGCCGACCCATCCAAATTCTTGCCCCAAATGGGCCGGGAGATCCCGAAAGGCGGTAGACAATGTCAGGCTGTCGTGATTCTTCCATCTACATGTAGAGAACATATTTTTGTTGTACGACCTGCTACTGATCATAGTAAGGTTGGTACGACGGGCATGGTAGCAACTCCCGTATTAGTTCATCATCCATTTTGGATAATTCTGCAACATGTATAGAAAGGTACTACGGATGACATCTTTGGTACAGGTTTACCGATCATGTTGGCAGAGAGATTCTGCAACATGTATTGAAAGGGACCAAGGATGACACCCGTGGTACAGGTTTACCGATCATGTTGGCAGGGGGTCGAAAAGTGTTCAAAATTGAAATTACAATAAATCCTTGTAACTTCATCTTTTATTTTATGAGTATGACTCTAATAAAACCTTACTCAGATTATATATGCATAAGTGGATTTTGGGTTATGGAACGTTATATGAAATTTTCCTCGTAACTTCATCTTTTATATCATATGACTCTGTGGATACCTTACATAACATGAGTTATGGTAAGGGAGTTGTTTATACTGAATCACCTTATAACTTCATCTTTTAAGTTATATGTTGATATTCTACTTACATAGCAGATATTTTCGGAAAGGTTATATTGGTTTACTTTGAAACCTCACCTTTTATATTATACTAGAACTTTGTTCATAATATAACAAAAGTTTGCAGAAATATTATGAAAATGATATTTGAAATACAACAAGGGTACTGTTTTTGGAATACATTCCGATAAGGAAATAATTTCAGTATCGAGATATTTTGACAAATTATTGTCTTATACCCGCTTTATTCTGGGTTGAGTTAAAGGCAGGATTATGCCATACTTTTATTACCTTGCTGAGCTATCGCTCACTAACAAGGCTGTCGCGTGCCTATCAAATTATAATATCTAACAAATCCTTCTAACTATGTAGTAGGGCAAGTCAGAGTCGATCCCACAGAGACAAACGTATCAATCACTAGTTATTCTTGATTCAATTCAACTAAGCAAGTAACACAATAAATTGTTGAGAGATTATTAATCTAAATATTATACTAAAGCAAATATGTGGTATTTATCAATTAACTAAAAACATCTAGAATTAAGTATCCCCACTAGCATGAATCAATGCAATCATGATTTTCCACCCCAATTAATCATACGCTACTCAAGAGGAAAGACACGCCCTATAAAATACCAATAACCTCTCTCGAGTATTAATGGCTTCTCTAAAATACACTCAAGCCTATTTTCATGGTATCATGCAATTTAGAGACATTAAACACAGCATCCTAACTTCCTAACAATCCGTTCTACCTATTTTCATGGAGAAGTTCATGTCCTTATTGGATAAATCACAACCATCTAAGTCCAACTTTCGATGATAAATAGATATTAGGTTCAAACAATACGCATTATCACGTCTGACATGTTATTGTTAATTAAGCACAACTCAATAAGCAAGAGCATACAACATAACTAAATTGGGGGGTTATGGAAAATCATACATCAATCATAACTAGGGTTCAACTTAACCCTAGATTAAATAACTACTCACTCATAATTAAACTAACAAAACACATAATATAATAAGAACACATGATAATATTAAGAACAGAGAATAAAAACCTTTAATCTTTCTCCAAGAAGAAAAGTACAAGTCTCTCTATGTCTGTATTTACCTATATATCTATGTATCTCTGTATCTCTCCCTCTCAGATCTGATGTTTATATACATATTCTCAAATATTTTAATGCCTTGAGAAAAGTACAATTACGTTTCCTAAACTGATTCTGTTTTACAAGGAAAATTCGTAGCTGACTTTTCTTCAGTAAATCTGAGCCGTTCCTGAATTAATTTAATAATTGGACCACTTTAGAATAAAAGATATTTCCATTATCTTCGCGTGGGCTGTTTAATCGTCCAATTCTGACTTCTAGATCTCAAAATATGACCCAAACAGTGAATTATGTGCAGGCAGCCCAACAAATCCGAATTTCCTTCTAATAAATCTCCAAATTAAGCTCTTTATTCTCCAATCCTTCCAAGTTTAGGATTTCCTTGCTTCCTACAATAAAACATTAAAATTTATTAAATAAAAATCCAATTAAATGCAAAATATAATAAATATGAGGAATAAAATCGTATAAAATATATATAAATATAGACTCTATCAAACATCCCCATACTTAGTATTTTGCACGTCCTCGGGCAAATAAAGAAATAAAAATAATACTAACTAACAGGACCACCACTTTCGTAGATGACACGATTGCATTGAGCATATGCAACAAGCCGTTAAACCCCTAGGCAGCCCTAGTAGGACGAGTTTTGTCTCGTGAGGGTTTATAGAAGATATACCCACAAAATCAAATATTTTCAACCACCAAGTCTCTCAAACATGCAACATGTCATAGTACTCCACACATTGTAAATCTCAATCACATAACAACCTGAAAGTGTCTGAAAGTACAAGTACTCTCACTTTAAGCATCATTAACACAAAATAATCCAAGTATGCACACAATGTCTAGATAGACAAAAATATCATGAGATAAACATCAAAGTCGCATTCAACAAGTAAGCATGCTATGGATAAATATCTCACATTGCTCTCAATTCACACAAGTGTATGGGTATAAGTGTATCGCTCAAGTTCAATCAATGTACTCATGTGCTACCATATGCTTGGTTGTCCACCAAATCTCCACCACCTCGTTTATATGCATACATGAATCAAAAGGTCTTTGTTAAAGGTTGTAACGGGGCTTAGGTACGGGGTAGGATATCAAAGAAACAGGCTAACAAGTGGCTAAACTTGATAACTAATAGAGCATAATGTTCACTTTTAATTAAAGCACCCAACATGAAACTTAGATCATGTAAAAGTTGATCAAGCTTTCACAAGCATTAAACTTCAAAGCACATATACCCCATGTACTTTCCCACTTTCACATTGTATCAATCAAATGAACACAACTCTACTTTATCTTCCTCTTGCTCATAACTTCTCTTTTTTCTTTTTTTTTTCAAAAGTCAAGTCATTCTCCAGTAACCAAGGGCAGTGAAAAGTCACCAAGAATGTACTTAATACCAACACACATGGATCGTCCCTTTAATATGACATTGCACTTGCCACCCATTGATCTCAAAGGAGTACTTGATACTTGTTTGCAACTTTCATACCATATTGTATCCCACCAAAATGTGACACTTTAACCAAAAGAAATCCCCACACTAAATATTCACCAACCCATCAATGAATCAATATGCTCTACCAGTAAATCAAGACAAGAATAAATAAGTAGTCTCAAAAAAATTTAGATTGGTGATATACGAAAGAAACGAGTATAAGCTCAAAGGGTTTCACTAAGGATTATTTTTCATATGGGTACTGTTTCGGTAAATGAGGTTAATCCTAGTGCCTTTATCATATTCATGCATACACATATCATGTAGTCTCAAAACGGTTTAAAACAAGTTCTAGAGCAACAAGAATCATGATGAACAACACACAACAAAAAAAATGGATTGATAAAAAATCTATCAATCATAAATTAGGCTCAAATCCTCACAAGGTGAAAGCATGCTTAACTCACTAAAATTGACCAAGAAACATCTCAAGTTTTTAAATGTTCGCAAGCACACACAAGGAATTACCAAGCATCAAATGATTTTTCATGAATGTGACACTCATAATTAATCATGCGAAATTAATCTACACAATGTGTACTTATCCACGCTAACATGCTTTTGAGACAAGGCAATTATATACAAAAAGTTTTAAATTTTCAAATTTTTTTAGATTATTATAATATATAATTTTTTTGGGTTTTTTACGTCATTGAGAACTCATCCCCACACTTAAGTGGTTCATTGTCCTCAATGAATAACATATATAAATATACAAAACTAACAAGATCCTAAAAGAAATACAAAAAGAATAAGAGTGAAAAATTATACAAAGAAAGGTTAGAAATACTCCCCTAGTGCATGAAGTCTCGGTTGGAAAATGTGGGAGAGTGTTCCTCCTCCAAAATCTTGGGTTGCCTCCCAAGAAGCGCTTTTTTTTTAAGGTCATTAGCTCGACCTTATTATCAATCAACCTGGTGAATGGATTGAAAGTGGATCATCCACTTTCTCAACATATTTTCTCATGATCTCTCCCAAAAACTTATAACTTTCATCCATGGCTTTATCCAACAATACTATTCTTCTATCTCGAGCAAACTTTAAGAGTGCAACAATTATCCTTGACGTTTCATTTAGTGAGACAAACTTAAAAAGAAATTTAATAAGTAAGTCTTCCCAAGTAGTAATGGAATTTGAGGGTAACGAAAATAACCAATTTTTAGCTCCATCCCTTAAAGATAAAGGGAATAATCGAAGTCGAATGGCCTCATCAGAAACTCCATCACACTTGATAGTATCACAAATCTTCAAAAAGTTTTCAATATGAGCATCAGGATCTTCAACAGATAATCCACCAAACTGAATTTCACCAATCGATTTCATTGTTGAAGGCTTCAAATCAACATTAGTGACATGTAAATCTCTCACCAAAATTGTTGGAGGTTTAGAGAGAAAAATATCAGCCTTCATATCTTGATCTTCACCCAAGGTCTTAACCATAAGAACAGGTTCATTATTATTTCCAAGATCACTCTTCTTCAGAGAAGGGCTAAGCAAAGAGTTGGAAAATTTAAATTCCAATTTCTCAACTCCAACTTCAAAAGAAATTTTTCCATGCATCATATCAACTTTTGCACCAGCTGTAGCTAAGAAAGGTCTCCCGAGAATAATAGAATTTTGTGCATCTTCCTCCATCTCCATGACAACAAAATCACATGGAATAAAAAACTTTCCTACCTTGACAGGAACATCTTCAAGTATTCCAAGTGGAACTTTTACACTTCTATCTGCTAATTGTAGAGTTATACGTGTGGGTTTGAGTTCACCCATCTGAAGCTTATTGCAGATTGATATGGGCATCAGACTTACACTTGCCCCAAGATCACATAGAGCTCTTTTGATTTCAAAATTCCCAAGTTTCACAGGAATAGAATAGCTACCTGGATCAGCTAGCTTTTTAGGAAGACTATTCTGCAAGATGGCACTACACTCTGCCGTTAATGAGATAATAGAACTTTCTTCAATCTTTCTTTTGTTTGACAATAATTCCCTAAGGAACTTCCCATATGAAGGCATCTCCTTGATAACATCTAAGAAAGGAATATTAAGTTCTAACCTTTTCAAGATATCCATAAACTTCATAAACTTCTCTCCAAGCCTAGCTTGCACCAACCTTTGAGGAAACGGAACAGGTGGTACGTAAGGTCTGACTGGAGCAACTGTGGGTTCCTTCTTCTCTTCTTCAAACGCTTCTTGCACAACCACATTTTTAGATTGAATTTTCTCCGTATCTTCCTCAACATTCAAATTATCAGTACTCATCTTCATCTCTGGCCCTTGCAATTCATGATCACTTCTTAACGTTATAGCATTCACGTGGGCTTTATGTGGTTGTTCAGTTTGGCCAGGAAGTTGGCCTAAAGACTTGTTAAATTGATTCAACTGTTGAGCAATTTGAGTGATTGAATTCTCCATCAACTTGTTATGAGCTTTTATCTCATTGATACTTGATTCAAAGTAATCATTCTTCTTTGCCTGTGTAGAGATAAATCCTTCCAAAAGATTTTCCAAGTTAGATTTTTGTGGCTGAGCTGGTTGAAAACCTGGCGGCTGAGAAAAATTATTTTGTGGAGGTTGAGCTTGAGCCTGGTTATTTCTGTAGGAGAAATTAGGATGATCTCTCCAACCTGGATTGTATGTGTTGGAGTAAGGATTATATTGTGGCCTTTGATTTTGGTTGTAGAGGGCATTTGCTTGTTCCATTGCTGTTCGAGAGGGATTGTATGGACAAGCATGTTGAGTGTGTCCAATTACACCGCATATTTCACATGAGGCAAATGTAGATGAAGTTCTAGAATCCAATTGCTCAATCTTCTTAACCATTGCCTGCATAGTAGTATTCAACATGGTTAGAGCATCAACATCATACTTACCACCCTTCTTTGGATGATTTCTGTCACTGTAAGGATAATTATCATTAGACGCCATCTCGTCTAACAAAGTTTTTGCATCCTCCGTACTCTTTTTCATAATAGATCCACCAGAAGAAGCATCAACAAAATTTCGAAACTCTTGTGTTAACCCATTGTAGAATGTTTGGATCAACAACCAGTCAGGAATTCCATGGTGAGGGCATTGTCTCTGAAGTCGTTTGAATTTTCTCCAAGCATCATGAAGTGACTCGTCATCATCTTGACGAAAGTTAGATATTTCATTCCTGAGCTTTGAAGTCTTCTTCTGACTAAAGAATTTAAGTATAAACGCCTTTGCTAGACTATCCCAAGTAGTGAATGTGTTTGGTCCTTCATCCTTCAACCAATCTTTTGCTGCATCTCGAAGAGAGAATGGAAATAAACGCAGCTTAATAGCATCATCACTAACATTGGTCAGCTTTATAGTATCACACTTTTCCAGAAAACTCTCAAGATGATCGACAGGATTTTCAGTTGATAATCCTGCGAAAGAATCATTAGAGACGAATTGTATGAATTGTGGCTTGAGTTCAAAGTGGGTAGCCGTGACTGTTGGTCTGACAATACTGGAGAGTACGTCTGTAGCGTCTGGCATACCATGCTCCCTGAGAGCTTTTGCAGCTGTCTCACCCATAACTTCCTTGTCTTTATTTTTCCTTCGTAGTCCTGCTTGTCTTCTTGCTGTAGCTTCAATTTCAGGATCAAGAGCAATCAAATTTTCTGTACCTGAACTTCGTGTGTGCATGCAACAAGGAAACTAGAAACAAAGATCAAATAACAAGGGAATAATAGCCGAAGCAACACAACCAAAAGACTTAGCTAAAAAAACTCAAAAATTAACTAATCTAATACCGCTTTGTCCCCGGCAGCGGCGCCAAAAATTTAACAAGGCTGTCGCGTGCCTATCAAATTATAATATCTAACAAATCCTTCTAACTATGTAGTAGGGCAAGTCAGAGTCGATCCCACAGAGACAAACGTATCAATCACTAGTTATTCTTGATTCAATTCAACTAAGCAAGTAACACAATAAATTGTTGAGAGATTATTAATCTAAATATTATACTAAAGCAAATATGTGGTATTTATCAATTAACTAAAAACATCTAGAATTAAGTATCCCCACTAGCATGAATCAATGCAATCATGATTTTCCACCCCAATTAATCATACGCTACTCAAGAGGAAAGACACGCCCTATAAAATACCAATAACCTCTCTCGAGTATTAATGGCTTCTCTAAAATACACTCAAGCCTATTTTCATGGTATCATGCAATTTAGAGACATTAAACACAGCATCCTAACTTCCTAACAATCCGTTCTACCTATTTTCATGGAGAAGTTCATGTCCTTATTGGATAAATCACAACCATCTAAGTCCAACTTTCGATGATAAATAGATATTAGGTTCAAACAATACGCATAATCACGTCTGACATGTTATTGTTAATTAAGCACAACTCAATAAGCAAGAGCATACAACATAACTAAATTGGGGGGTTATGGAAAATCATACATCAATCATAACTAGGGTTCAACTTAACCCTAGATTAAATAACTACTCACTCATAATTAAACTAACAAAACACATAATATAATAAGAACACATGATAATATTAAGAACAGAGAATAAAAACCTTTAATCTTTCTCCAAGAAGAAAAGTACAAGTCTCTCTATGTCTGTATTTACCTATATATCTATGTATCTCTGTATCTCTCCCTCTCAGATCTGATGTTTATATACATATTCTCAAATATTTTAATGCCTTGAGAAAAGTACAATTACGTTTCCTAAACTGATTCTGTTTTACAAGGAAAATTCGTAGCTGACTTTTCTTCAGTAAATCTGAGCCGTTCCTGAATTAATTTAATAATTGGACCACTTTAGAATAAAAGATATTTCCATTATCTTCGCGTGGGCTGTTTAATCGTCCAATTCTGACTTCTAGATCTCAAAATATGACCCAAACAGTTAATTATGTGCAGGCAGCCCAACAAATCCGAATTTCCTTCTAATAAATCTCCAAATTAAGCTCTTTATTCTCCAATCCTTCCAAGTTTAGGATTTCCTTGCTTCCTACAATAAAACATTAAAATTTATTAAATAAAAATCCAATTAAATGCAAAATATAATAAATATGAGGAATAAAATCGTATAAAATATATATAAATATAGACTCTATCACTCACTCTTGCTATTGTTTTATAAATATTATATAGCAGCAAAGTAGGATACCAAGGATTCGGCGCACATCCCTCAGGCGAGTGGTAAGCGCAAGGCATTCTCATGAGCAGTTTCTAGCAGTGATCCTGGAAGTAGTGTGACCCGGTCAGATCAAGCTGGAGCTTTTGGTATTCATCTTATGTATAGATATGAATGGTATGAGAGGGTGGTGAGTATTACAAGGCTAGGTTGGTAATGTACCATTACTTAGAAGTTGTATCAGTAGCAAATTCAAAAGACATTTGGGTATTGTAATAAAGATTATTTATTCCGCAATGGTTGTATTTGTGTCGTTTTCGAGACTCTAACCTGTGTGTGTGTGTGTGTGAGAGAGAGATATATACATTGTGGGGTCATAAGCAGATGAATTGTGTCTATTATGAGTAAAGCAGGCAAGGCAAGAAGTAAGTGGATCGTGACTACTCTAAATCTCTGACCCCGGATTTGGGGCTGTTACATCAAATCCTGATGAGTCATCTACTCCTGATGCTCTAGCAAATCCTGATGTTGGTATTCCTGATGCAAAAACGAAAGTTGTCTCTATCTCAGACTCTCCAGCAAAGGCTTCTCCATCTGCAAATATTGTTGAAATTTCATGGGAGAAGGTTGCTGAGACTGCTTCAAAGCTTGGATTTTCCCATCCATTAGAGAAGAAAAGGAAAGCAGCAGAGATAGTTTTCAAGAGACAAAAGAAGCTGAAAGGATCAAGCCCACAAGAACCTGAATCTCAAAGTGATTCAGCGGCTCAAACTGAAGATCCTGCCACACAAGAACCACTCAATCAAAGTTTGGGTGCAGGCTTAGCTATTGGAATGGTCCCACAAGAACAATTTTCTAAAAGGGAGAGTGAAGACATCAACCTTCCAGCCACACAAGAACCATCTTCTCAAAGTAAAGATGCAGGCACAGCTACAGCTTCTAGTGAAAGATTGGTCAAGGACACTGTCAATGAGGGAAGCACACAAGAACCTCCAACTCAAAGTGTTGAAGCAGCTTCAGAACCTCATGCTACACAAGAACCATTGGTAACAGATACTGATGCAAGCTTATCAAATCCTGATGGTGTTCATCCTGATGCTAGTGGTGCTCCTGATGCTGAGCCAATTTTGATTCAACCACTACGATCAAGACCAATGGACCATCCTATCACAGATTCACAGGATAAACTGAAAGGTATAGCTATTCCTGATCCTGATGTTACTCATGATGATGATGATGATTCTGATGATAGTGATGATGAAAATAATGATGAGAATGAACAACTTGCCATAGTTCTAAAATCTAGTCTTGGAACTAACTTTGGTTCATCAAGCACATTCATGGCTGGCAAGGCTTGAACTGGAAAAGACTTCAGACAAGACTTTTCTATGCCTTCTGAGATTAATCCTGCTAAGCAATTGAAAAGGCATCAATGGGAAAATGAATGGTATAGGTCTGATGAATCTGTCAGCTATCCATATGCCTTGGATCATGCGTATGATGCAGTGAAGATGATAGAGAATCCAGATTTGAAGAATCATCTGAAGGCTACAACTCTTTTATCTAAAAGCCTGAAACATGAAATTGATTCTGTCAAAGCTGCAACTGAGTTGGTGAGGGAAAATATTTCTATGAGTTTTACAAAGGTGCCTACTGTTCTTCAACTAAGGATAGTGGAATCTCAAGTGAAATCTGTTGTTTCTGAACAAACCTCCATCAATAGAAGGATTGATTCTCTTAATACAAAGGTAACTGACATTCAAACCTCTCTTGCCTTAATTTTGAATATATTGTCAAATGTTGATGTCAAAAAGGGGGAGAAGGTAAGTCAGACAAAATGTACACCTGATCTAGTATTGAGAAATAATGATGATGATAATAATACTGGAAATGATGGTGGTGACAAAATTCTACAAGGAGAAACCTCTGATGCTGCTGTTATGAAGACAATTCAAACTTCTCAAAGTCAAACAACGCAGTCAACTCATGTTTCTGATTCTGGAGTAAGGACAGTAAGAACATTGGTGCAATCGCAGATCCTGACGGAAGAACAAATCCTGACAGGTGATCAAATCCTGATGCCTGGTCATGAACAAACTCTTGCTACAATTCCTGAAGGTGATGAAGATGTGATTATTGATAATCCTGAAGATGCATCAAATCTATTCCAGAAGTTCTCTACAAAAGATGGCAGAATTGTTACTCTATATCACACTGATAAAAAAGTTCAACAATTATTTGCAAGAAAAGCACTCTCTACAGCAAGTGAAGAATATCCTGATCTCTTACATGAAGAATTCTTAAGACAACAGAGAGAAATGATGGAAAGCTTTAATAACCCTGTCCATGCTAGAGGTAGAGGAGGCAGAGGTAGGAGAGGAGCTAGAAGAGGTAGAAGAGGTTCTTCAACTCAAACAATGCCTAGACAGACAAGGTCTAGAGGTTTATTAATAGAAGAAATTCTTGAACCTACTCAAACTCTAGTAGTTCCTGACAGGTCTACTTTTGGTGATGATGGAAATGTTGAAGAAGAACCTGAATTGAGAAGAAAGCCAAGACAATTAATTCTCTGCAATACAAATCAAATTGAAGATTCTAATCCTGATATTGTTCCTGACAATGTTCAAGATCCTGATGAATCTGAAATTCTGCAAGAGATTGATTTGTTAATCGTATCTACTGTGGTTGATTCTCACAACAAGGAAGTGGATGAAGAAGAAGAAGCCAGAAGAAGAGAAATCACAAGATCAACAAATATAGATTTCAATCTCTATGTACAAAGGCTTAAACTCTCAAACAGAAGATTGTGGAGAAATACAAGCAGACAAGAATCTTTACTAGAAAGAAGCTATGCTTTTGAAAAAGAAAAAGATAAGAAGTGGAAACACATAAGTACACTGAGGTGTAACACACCTATCAATTTTCAGAATGGAGGAATTATAACAAGTTCTTCAAGTGTTGTTGATTTATCTGATATGATTACACTACAAGAAAAGGGTCAATAGACATCGGTTTTCAGCCGATGTCTATGTTGTTTTTAAACCGATGTCTTAGTCGGTGATGTCTATCTTAGACATCGGCCAGAAACCGATGTCTGAACTTAACATACACATCGGTTATAACTTAAATTTGGATGTCTATTTAGCTCTTAGACATCAATTTTTTAGCAAATAAATTGATGTATATTATCATCTTATATATCATCATGTACTGATGTCTAATGAACTTATAAACATCAATTGTTACAGAAAAAACTGATTAATATTCTTTCTTAGAAATCACTTTGTTGCGATGTCTGTTTTGGTTTTAAACATCAGATTTTATAAATTTTGATGTATTTCTTACCATTAGACATTAGTTTCTGAGCCTATAAATAAACAGTTGTCTTTCCAAGCGTTAAAAAAATTAAAAACTGGACCATTCATAATATATATCCAACCATTTATATTACATCATTCAGAAAATACATCCAACACCACCACATCAATCCGCAAAACTAACCACACATCCATCATCATTAAATACTACAGGGGTAAAAAAGAACATTAATACTCATACATTTTTTGACAAAGTATGTCAAACTACTGTGTTGGTGAAGTTAGGTGTTTCTGGCACAACCACACAAGAGAAATATATGAGCGCATAATAACCTTGTAAACAGATCCAAAGGCGCCCTCTCCAAGCTTAGGTACTGTTGCTGCTCTCGGTTTGACCTCTAAAGCCCCATCCCCAACAATTGCCCTTTGCTTCTGAAATTTAAACAAGCTTTTAGCCCAGATGTAACCAATGGAAAGTATTTTGGAAAACAAGATTTACGAAAGAATTTATACGATAACTACCTTGTTCTTTTCAACAGTTGCTGCTTGGACATTGGCAACTAATTGGGCACAGAAACTCCTACACAACAATAACAATTCCAAAAATTAAGAAACAGTAAATATACCAATTGCATAAAATGTTAGATATAATTGCTGACGTTTGTTCATCAGTGTTTAAGTACCAGGTACATATCAGAGTTTACATAGAAGCCAGTCAGAGTTTGGTAAAGTCTGACTGGGTGAAGAGTTTACATAGAAGCCGGTCAGAGTTTGTTAAAGTCTGACAGGATGATAGTTGACTTAGCTGTCGGTGCAAAGATAAAGATTCTAGAA
The DNA here is from genome assembly GCA_030848705.1 of Heracleum sosnowskyi. Taxonomy (NCBI): domain Eukaryota; kingdom Viridiplantae; phylum Streptophyta; class Magnoliopsida; order Apiales; family Apiaceae; genus Heracleum; species Heracleum sosnowskyi. The sequence goes on from CM061245.1 coordinate 25,310,502, forward strand.
GCAATATATTCTGAAGATGGAAAGAAGCAGAATATATTGATACAGCTAAGGAGACTGGACAGAAGACTGAAGCAATCCTTAATTGATAATAATTGTATAGCTAATTTATAGGAGTATCAATTAGATAAGGATTGTATGTAGCTGTGTACTATATAAACACAGATAGGTTATCCCTAGAAGGGACGAGAACATTGAATATATTATTCTTGTAACCTAGTAGCTCTTTGTGATTCATTAACATCACTAAGAGAGAAACTGTTAATATAATTACAGTTTGTTGATTTATAAAGTGTTCTTGATTGTTATTCTCATACATACTTGATTATATATTGTGTATTCGGCCTAACAATTGGTATCAGAGCCAAGGCTGTTTAATATATACAGTTTTACGATTCAATCACAGTAATAATCATGTCTGAAGAAAATCAAACTGCTCCCAAGGCTGAACAGATTAAGCCTAATTCTGTGAGTCGATATGAAACAATCAGGGTTCCAATACTCAGGCCAGTAGAGTATCCGATTTGGAAGGTGAAGATGATCATGTTTCTGGAGGCTACAGATCCAGAATACCTTGACAGAATCTATGATGGTCCTCATATGCCGACTAAATTGTCCCCTGTTGTTGATGGACAAGAACAAAAGACTGTTCCAAAGGAAAAGAAAGATATGACTCCTGAGGACATCTCATCAATTGCAAAAGATGCAAAGGTTAGACATCTTCTCCATAGTGCTTTAGATAATGTTATGTCTAACAGAGTAATTGGCTGCAAAACTGCCAAAGAGATATGGGATGCTTTAGAAGTCAGATGCCAGGGAACAGGTGCTATCAAGAAGAACAGAAAGACAATACTCACACAGGAGTATGAGCACTTTGATTCAAGAACTAATGAAACCTTGACTGAGACTTATGACAGATTTTGCAAACTGTTGAATGATCTGTCTCTGGTTGATAAAGAATATGAGCTTGAAGAGTCTAATCTCAAGTTTCTGTTATCTCTACCTGAAAAGTGGGATTTAAAGACAACCACAATAAGAGATAATTATGAGCTTGCTGATACAGATCTTGATGAAATCTATGGGTTATTGAAAACTCATGAACTGGAAATAGAACAAAGGAATAGAAGATTGAGTAAAAAGACAAAATCTGTTGCTCTCAAAGTTGAGGAGAAGCCCATTAAGAAGGAATCATCAAGGAAGACAGCCAAGGGAAAGGCTTTAGTCATTAAATCTGAAAGTGAGTCATCAAACACTGATGATGACTCAAACTCTGATGAAGCTTCTGACTCTGAGGATGATGAAGAACAGATGATGCAAATGGCTGCACTGATGGTGAAGACCTTCAAGAAGATGGGATTCAAGAACTTCAAGAAAGGAAAGAGATTCTCAAGGAAAGACTCAAACTCTGAAAAGAAAAGTTTTAGAAAGTCTGATGGAAGAGAGACCAAGTCTGGCAAGAAGGATAAATCTGAAATCCATTGCTACAGGTGTAAGGAGATGGGTCACTATGCTCCAGAGTGCAAGAAAGGCAAATCTGAGAAAGCACTCATCTCTAAAGGCAAAGACTGGGCAGATACTTCAGACTCTGATGATGGAGAAAATTATGCTCTTATGGCAACTGTCAGAGATGAGACTGAATCATCTGAAAATAAGGTACCTCTAACTACTTATGCTTATGATACTGATAATATATCTGAGTTAAGAGTATATCTGAAAAGCGTACATGTTAGCTATAGGGATCAGACTTTAGAGAATGAGAGAATTAAAGCTGAGAATCTTAGTCTTAAAGATAGAAACAAGTTTCTTGAAGGAGAACTTGAAAATATGAAGCAGATTCAAAAAGAAAGAGATGATGCTGTTTATGTAGAACAGGAGTTGCTGAAAAGATATAAGCAATTAGAATCTGATCTAGAAAAAGAAAGAAAAATAATCAAAACTTGGACAGATTCTGGAAGAGACACTCATCAAGTGTTTCAGACTGATTCTGTAGGTTTAGGTTATTGTGAAAATGATGAACTTAGGTTTAAAGACAAGGTTAAGGTAAAACCACAACTTAAGCCTGTGAAATTTGTTCCAGAAGCCAATAAGTTAAAATCTGTTGTAATAAGGGAAGCTGATATGGAATCAGATGAAGCCTGTGAAAAACAGGAAAATATTATAACAGAAAATCTTATGGAAATAGAAGCTGTTAGAAAACCAGTAAAAACTTGTGAAAAACAGGTTAATGTTGGCTTGATGACAGGAAAACAGTTCAATCATAAGTTGAAAGAGGTAAAATCTGCCATGAAACCAAAAGGGTCCAAGAAGAATAGGAATGGAAAGATAGGCATAAATAAAAGAAATAATCATTTGCCTACTGGTGCTGCTCCAAGGAAAACATGTTATAATTGTGGTAGTTCTAATCATCTTGCTAATTACTGCACAAAGAATAAAAATATCAATTATTTACCTTCTACATCAGGAGTAAAGAATGATTATGTTAGGGTTAGACCACAGACTTTATGCACACACTGTGGGAGCACTTGGCATTCCATTTATACTTGCAAGAGTTATCATGCTATTTATCACAACTATTATGAGCTAAAACCCAATCTGAAGTGGGTTAGAGCAAACTCTGCAAGTGTAAAGTCTGACAATGTTAGTTTAAACTCTGTTGATAGTAATTCCGCTGCAAAAACTAACACTGTTAAGAAAGACAAAGGATCCAAGCAAGTCTGGGTCCTTAAAACTAACACTTAGTGTTTGTTTGTGATTGCAGGGTATAAAAGAGAGCACACTTATCTTGGACAGTGGATGCTCAGGACATATGACTGGAAATAAAGCCCTGCTATCAGACTTTAAGGAGAAGGCTGGCCCAAAGGTTTCCTATGGAGATGGCAACATAGGACACACTCTGGGATATGGCAATATCAATCTTGGAAGTGTCATCATTACTAATGTAGCTCTAGTCTCAGGACTCAAGCATAATCTGCTATCTGTGAGTCAAATCTGTGACAGAGGAAACCATGTAGATTTTCATACTGATTACTGTGAAGTTATCAGTAAATCTACTGGAAAAGTTGTTCTAGTTGGACACAGGCGCAACAACATTTATGAAGCAAGTTTGGTAACAAACTCTGATGGAAAAATAGTGTGTCTGACTGCCAGAATGTCAAATGAAGAGAGTTGGAATTGGCATAAGAAGCTCTCTCATCTCAATTTGAACAACATAAATGAGCTTATAAGAAAGGATCTTGTAAGGGGACTTCCAAAATCAATACTCAGTCTAGATGGCTTATGTGATTCTTGTCAAAAAGCCAAGCAAAGGAAGTCATCTTTCAAGAGCAAATCTGAATCTTCAGTAGTGGAACCTTTTCATCTTCTACATGTTGATCTCTTTGGACCAGTGAATGTGATGTCCATGGGCAGAAAGAAATATGCTCTAGTAATTGTTGATGAATATACTAGATATACATGGGTGTATTTCTTATCAAAGAAAGATGAAACTGCTCAAACTCTGATGGATCATGTAAATCTACTGGACAAAGGATCACAGCACAAAGTCAAAATTATAAGGAGTGATAATGGAACTGAATTCAGAAACTCAATCATGGAAGCTTTCTGCAAGGAAAGAGGAGTGAAACAAGAATTTTCTGCACCTGGAACTCCACAGCAAAATGGTGTAGTTGAAAGAAAGAACAGAACTTTAATTGAAGCAGCCAGAACTATGCTTGAAGAAGCAAAATTACCAACATACTTCTGGGCAGAAGCTGTTCAAACTGCTTGTTTTACTCAAAATGCTACACTGATCAACAAGCATGGGAAAACACCATATGAGATGGTGAAAGATAAGAAGCCAAATTTGAAATATTTTCATATATTTGGATGCAAATGCTTTGTGTTGAAGACTCATCCTGAACAGTTGACCAAGTTCGAGTTAAAAGCTGATGAAGGAATCTTTGTTGGTTATCCATTGTCAACAAAAGCATTCAGAGTCTACAATCTGAGAACTAAAGTGATCATGGAATCCATACATGTGTCATTTGATGATAAGAAAATAACTGGACTTGATGACTTAGATGGATATGATCAACTGCGTTTTGAAAATGAAGGTTTATTCTCTGATGATGTAAACTCTGATGAAGCAGTACTGACAAACTCTGACGAAGCATACTCTGAACCTCTACTGGTAAATACTGGAGAAACTGAAAATTCTCGAGTTGAACAAAATAGAGAACCAGTTGAGGGGGAGCGTGAAGAAGCTCAACAAGACACAGCAAGTGGGTCAGTTGAGGAAACTGATTCAAACTCTGACAGTTCAAACTCTGAGCCATCCAATTCAGGGGGATCCTCAGATGCTACAGAGAGTCAACATATGAATCAGGAGAGCATGGATCAAGGGGGAGGATCTGATAATGATGCAAGAAACCACTTACCAACAGCAAGAAACTGGACACAGGCACACACACCTGATCTCATAATTGGAGATCCTGATGCTAGTGTGAGAACTAGAAGTGCAACAAATAATGAGTGTCTGTATCATGCTTTCTTGTCTCAAACAGAACCAAAGAAAGTGGAGGAAGCTCTTCAAGATGCAAACTGGATAACAGCAATGCAAGAAGAGTTAAATGAATTTGAAAGAAATGAAGTCTGGACACTTGTACCTAGACCAAAGAATAGATCAATTGTAGGTACAAAGTGGGTTTTCAGAAACAAGACTGACAGTGAAGGTGTGATTACAAGAAACAAGGCTAGACTTGTGGCCAAAGGTTATTCACAACAGGAAGGAATTGACTATGATGAAACCTTTGCTCCAGTTGCAAGATTGGAGGCCATAAGAATTTTTCTGGCCTATGCTGCACACAAGAAGTTTAAAGTCTTTCAGATGGATGTAAAAAGTGCTTTTCTCAATGGGAAGCTTGAAGAAGAAGTGTTTGTTGAACAACCACCAGGATTTGTAGATCCCAAGCATCCAGATTATGTCTACAGGCTTGACAAGGCATTATATGGACTAAAGCAAGCACCAAGAGCATGGTATGAAACTCTTGCTCAATTTCTTTTAGAAAGTGGGTTCACAAGAGGTACAATTGATAAAACTTTGTTTTATTTCAATTCTGGTGATGATTTGCTTTTAGTTCAAATTTATGTAGATGATATTATCTTTGGATCTACTAATGACAAACTTTGTAAGAAGTTTGCAAAGCTTATGCAATCCAGGTACCAAATGAGCATGATGGGAGAGCTTAGTTACTTTCTAGGCTTACAGGTCAAGCAAACAGATGATGGTATTTTTATCAATCAAGCAAAATATACCAGAAATCTTCTCAAGAAATTTGGTATGCTTGATAGTTCATCTGCCACAACTCCCATGGCTACAGCAACAAAGCTAGACAAAGACACAGGAGCCTCAGTAGACATGACAAACTACAGAGGAATGATAGGGTCTTTACTGTATCTCACTGCAAGTAGACCTGATATCATGTATGCAACATGTCTTTGTGCAAGATTTCAAGCAGATCCCAGAGAGCCTCATCTAACAGCTGTAAAAAGGATCTTCAAATATCTCAAAGGAACCATAACCTTGGGTTTGTGGTATCCTAGAGAATCAGAGTTTAAGCTAATTGGTTACTCTGATGCAGATTTTGCAGGCTGTAAGATAGACAGAAAAAGTACAAGTGGAAGCTGTCAATTTTTAGGTGACAGATTGGTTTCTTGGTATAGCAAGAAACAGAAATCAATTTCTACATCCACAGCAGAAGCAGAGTATATAGAAGCTGGTAGCTGTTGTGCACAGATTCTATGGATGAAGAATCAATTGTTGGATTATGGTTTGAAGTACTCTAAAATACCTATTTTCTGTGATAACCAAAGTGCTATTGCTATGACAGGTAATCCAGTACAGCACTCCATGACCAAGCACATCAACATAAGGTATCATTTTATCAGAGAACATGTGGAAGAAGGAAACATTGAGCTTCATTTTGTGTCTACAGACCAACAACTTGCAGATATCTTCACCAAACCCTTGAGTGAAGCTACTTTTACAAGATTGGTAAATGAACTTGGAATGATCTCTGGTTCTGACTAGAGATACGGGTTAGACTCAAAAACTATACTTGTTTGATTTTTATGCTCATGATTCCTTGCATGTATTAACTGTTATTTGTACCAGCATGTTATACTCTGATAAGTAAACTCTGTTAGTCATACTCTGACAGTCATACTCTGATAGTTACAGTCTAATGTTATACTCTGATTGTAATTTTGTCTGAAACACATGGACCGATGAAGAAAAATGTATGAAGCATGATTTTCAGTAAGTAATCATTAATCCTTCTAAGTATTATAGATTCTGATCTCAAATATGTGCAGTAAGTTAACACAGCATGATACTGTCTCTATATTTATAGCATCTCTTAGTTTATTGATCCTATATACTGAGTCTGTATTAGTGTATTAGCTGTTTGCATTTTCTCTCATAAATTAATTGTATTAACTGATGAAAAGTCTAAACTCTGATTATTAATTGCAAATAATTCACCCTCAAATCAAAAGATGCCAAACAGAGCACAAATTCCTTTGAGATCATGTTGTGCCTAGGAAGATCCAGGAACTTATTGTATGAAATAAGGGCTAAAATCTTTGATTTTTGGTGACTAGTGCCAACCACTGATTACTGGAAAAATAAATTAAAAAAAAAAATTAAAATTATATATGAAAGCATATATAGAAAGGGGGTGAAAAATAAAAGATATATCCAAATGAAAGGATATCAGTATACAGAGTTTAGACATAAGAATCAGATTTTATTTTATACATGAGAGTTTAGGCAACCAGTTATTACTGCTTTAGTTTGTGGATTCTATGCACTTTGAGATGGTCTAAATATTTATATTCAGTAAACTCTGCTAATTCACACACCAATACACACACATGTACAGTTTGTGAAAAGAGTTTATGTATAAAGGAGGAGAATTGATAAACACTGATGATTTGTGTACTCTACGCCGAGGTAATTTAATTTTAATCTCTGATGGTTAAAATAAATTTTGTTGGTTTCAGACATTTTATAATTTTGAGAAAAAGACATTTGTTTTGAAAATTTAAAAAGAGTATGATTGGACAGTTGTTCAAGAGGTTAATGCCCAGAAAAGTGTAACAGGCGGTAATTATTGCTGTTTTTACTGCGCATGCGCATTGAAAATTGTCACTTATTTGCTGTCAGTAACTGCATGTGTGACACGTGTCCCACTCACATAATTACAGGAGTAAGACAGTTGTGTATTAATGATTAAAAACTGTTCAGTTTTTTTTTCATTTTGAATCTCATATTAATACAATACACACACAAACGTCTAATCTTTTACTTACTTCTCATTTTCACACATACTTTTCACTCACACAATTCTACAAACACTTTTCTGCATAATCTTTCTCATACACTTTCTTACTTTTAATCTCTGATTTCTAATGGCAACCTCCATGTTTACCTCTGTTGGATTAGATTTTGTCCCAAATAACTATGCAGCACCTCTTAGCAATGAGAACACACCAGAGGCGTTTCATTTACTGCAAAATTTCCTTGCTCAATCGGAAATTGGGCGTGCTTTAGTGGAGCCTGCAAATCTTTATGGATCTCAGATCAAAGATTTCTGGGAAACTGGTGTATATGATAACGGTGGTGATTCTGGAACTCCATCGATTGTTTTTGAGTTTCTAGAGACAGAGTATGTCATTACTCCAGGAACTGTACGTGAAGCAATGGGTTTTGCAGAATCTGATGCGTACACCATTGCTGTTGGTGATACTGACCTTCAAAGAATGATGCAAGCCGTTGGATACTCTGGATCTTTAGTCAAGATAGGCCAGTTGAAGCGACCGCTCTTACGAAAGGAATGGAGTTTCTTTTTCGATTGCATAACCAGAGCGTTCGGGAAGAAATGTACCAATTGGGATGCGATTCCAATTGATAGTCTACAAATCGGGTATTCACTTCTTTTTGGTAGTAATTACGATTTTGCTAGACTTGTCTTGATGAATATAGGAGAGAAAATGACAGAGAATAGGAATGTAGTCTACTTTTCTAGATTTTGTCAGATTTTATTCTCTGCTTGTGTTAATAATGTTGCGATTAATGAGGAGGACGTAATTCCCTCATTCAAATTGCATAAAAGGGTATTCTCTGACCTTACAAATAAGGATTTGAAGAAAGTCAATGTTGGTGAGTTGTTGTTACCTGAGAGGGTTCATCAGTTTTTAAACCCTCAACCTCAACCACAACAGCAACCACAGCAGATAAACAATGATACTCAAGTAGCTCCAAGACAAAAGACTGGAGGGAGGATTAAGCACAGAGCTTTCAAAGCTGCTACAACTTTAAATACTGATGATATTGAGGGAGGGGTCAACCTCTGTTAAAACTTCAAGGAAGAAAAGAAAAGTTAGAGCAAACAGACCACAGTCTGATGCTGCTGTTGAAGATAGTGAAACTGATGAAGAAACTCTTCATCAGAGGAAAAGGAGATTAGTAGCAGCACATCTATTTGGTGCTGATAATATTTCTTTCCAAGCTGTAGAAAATCTTGAAGTTCAGATTCAAGAGGATGAAGCTGTCTTTGAGGACAGAGTTTCTATGGAGAATGTACCTTCTGAAGTACAAGAGGAGATTTTTGATACTACTGTGCCTACTAAGGACAGAGTAAATACTGCAACAGAAGCTCCTACATCAAATACTGATGATGTAGTTGAGGAAGCTGCTGATCACTCTGATAGTAGGATTTTTGAGCCTCAAGGATTTGTTATGGAAGCTGAAGCAAACACCTCTTTAAACTCTGAACATTTTACAGAGGGTTTGGAAGCTGATCTGGATACTGTGAGAATTGAAGAATCTATGGCTTCTCACACAGAAATACTTGCTTTTGAAGTTGAGAAAGATGAGGAAGTCAATCAGACTTTAGCTGCTCATGCTACAGAAGCTGTTACTACAGAAACTGCAAATCCTGATGTTGTTGAAGCAGAGTTTGTTGCAAACTCTGAGGATGCTTTTGTTCTTGAAGCTCTACAACAATCTGTTGTTGAGATTGTTCAAAGAGAAGCAGAGTATAGTAATAATGCACACTCTGATGATCCTGAAAAAGTGGCAGAGAATGTTCTTACAGAGAATGAAGCAGAGGATGACGATGTTGAAGCTAGTCCTACTCATTCCAATCCTGACATTCAAGTAGAGTTATCTGATATTCAAGCTAACTCTGATGAAGCAAGAGAAGTCAATCGTGCTACTGCAGAACATTTTCAGAATATGTACTTCTCAAATTGGTCAAGCAAGGATACTATCTTTTCCAATGAACGAGCTGCTGATTTTGTCACGAAGTCTTCCAAAGAGATTACAAATCCAGAACTTCTCAGTCATCTCAAAGCAACTATTGTACAAATCAAATCATTGAACAATCGTTTTGATGATTCTGACAAGGTGATTACTGGATTAAGGAATGATATAGCTCAAAGAGAGCTTACACAGCAAAAGGACAAATCTCTATACATCTCCTTGTGTAAAGATCAGAAGAATTTTGATTCCAGGTTGTCCAAAGTTGAAGAAAATCAAGTCAAAATGTCAACTAAGTTGGATGAAATTGCAAATTCCATTAAATTGCTCACATCAGTTTTGCTGTCTGATGATGTCAAAAAGGGGGAGAGAGTATCTAAAGACAAATGCAAGATCTCTCAAACTCTGACTCAGAAGGATGATACCACTGATGGTGGTGCAAAAGATAAAGAACCAAGATCAAAGAATGTTCAAAGGCAAGGGAGGAGGTCAAACTCTGATGCTCAGACAAATGCTGATGGAAAAAGATTAAACACTGGAGGGCAATCTTCTTCAAGGGTTAGAAGTTTACTTCTTTCCTCTAAATCTCCAGTTACTGATGAAGAAGTTGCTACACAGTTATTCTTAGCAGAACATGGTAAAGATGTTACTATTGAAGATATCCAGGCAGAAGAGCAATTGCTTGCTGAAGAACACAGGAAAGATGTTGAAGCTGGAATTTACAAGAAGAAGGAAATCAAGGCTCCAAGGAGAAAAGAAAAAGGAATTGTTATCAAAGAGAATGTAAACTCTGATCAGAGTTTACAGTACTCAAGGAGGCCTAGTAATTCAAATGCTGATAAAGGTAAAGGCGTAATGATTGAAGAGCCTAACCTGAATAAGAAGTTTAAATCAACCTCTGACATTGCTTAAGTTGAAACAAGATTAGCTAAATCAACCTCTGACGCTGCTCAAGTTGATGTTATTACCAAAGTTTTGACAACCTCTGACGTTGCTCAAGTTGTACAGAAATCTACACTACTTCCAGGATTCAGCAAACCAAAAATTCTTGAAGACTTAAAGCTTGAAGCTGTGAATTTCTCAGAAACCAGAACAGTATTGGGAAAAGAAGCCTTTGATAAATCTGGACTGGGTTCACACAAAGAGAGAAGAACAAATAACAGATCTCAAGACAACATTTCACTGGCAGAATCTGGTATTGGGGTTACACAAGAAAACCTTGATAAGTTAGAGTCTGTTCAGTTGATTTTTCACAGAGTATTGAAGAAGCAATTTCTGTTATACTTCATGAGTGATGGAAGAGTTTATAAGGTTGGAGAATCTGATGTCAATCTCAAATCATGGGAAGAACTTGAATATGTACTTTATCTTTTGAAAGTCAAGAACAGACACACTCATGATGTTGCTCAAGTGTTGAGAGAAAAGATGCTGAGATCTAAAGCTATGCTTGGAGGAGGAGTGTCAAGTGTTTATATTCCAAAGTATAGGGATCATATTGGAAAAATAGTGGAAATGAAAAGAAACAGTGCAAGACTAAGGACTGATCTGGGAGTTAAAGTCTTAGAATTCAATCTAGAATCTGATAAACCATATTTTATTAGGCTAGGGAATGAGATGAGGAAAAATTCCATCTATTCTTTGAGAGCTGCAATTTATCAGACTGGAGAATCTGATCCAGAGTTGAGAGAGTTGAAGAAAATTATGGTTGAAGAGCTGGAAAGGGCTGAAAGAAGACTTCTCATAGATTATCTCAGAACTGTTCCTGATATTCAAGAAGTCAAGTAAAGTCTGACTGTAAGTTTTTGTTGTTTTCTGTTCTAAGTTAAATTTAAACTCTGTTTTAAAGTTAAACTCTGACATATTTTAAACACTGCATTTGTTATATGTTTTGACATCATCAATTATCTGTTTAACTTGTACATTTTGGTATGAACAAGTTGGGGGAGATTGTTAGATATAATTGCTGACGTTTGTTCATCAGTGTTTAAGTACCAGGTACATATCAGAGTTTACATAGAAGCCAGTCAGAGTTTGGTAAAGTCTGACTGGGTGAAGAGTTTACATAGAAGCCGGTCAGAGTTTGTTAAAGTCTGACAGGATGATAGTTGACTTAGCTGTCGGTGCAAAGATAAAGATTCTAGAATCAATATATTCTGAAGATGGAAAGAAGCAGAATATATTGATACAGCTAAGGAGACTGGACAGAAGACTGAAGCAATCCTTAATTGATAATAATTGTATAGCTAATTTATAGGAGTATCAATTAGATAAGGATTGTATGTAGCTGTGTACTATATAAACACAGATAGGTTATCCCTAGAAGGGACGAGAACATTGAATATATTATTCTTGTAACCTAGTAGCTCTTTGTGATTCATTAACATCACTAAGAGAGAAACTGTTAATATAATTACAGTTTGTTGATTTATAAAGTGTTCTTGATTGTTATTCTCATACATACTTGATTATATATTGTGTATTCGGCCTAACATAAAACTATACCTATGTATGTGTAACACTGAGGTGTAACACACCTATCAATTTTCAGAATGGAGGAATTATAACAAGTTCTTCAAGTGTTGTTGATTTATCTGATATGATTAATTAGATCAAAAGCACTCTGGCTACGAATGTTTTCAAATCTGAAGCAATTGACAAGTAATTCAAGAGGAGGTATTGGACACAGGGATGCTGAATATCTGAATATGTCATATGTTGATCCTTACTCCTTGACTGAAATTGGAGGTACTTTAACTTCTGAAAACTTGAACAATTTATTAGCTGTTGATATAGTTATAGATTGTCATGATGGTATTGAAAAGAAAGAAAAGCTTCTGTACTTCATGAAAGATGGTAGTGTGAAGATTCTGCGCATTCAAGATCTGCTGATGAAAACTACACATGAACTGAAATATGTTCATTATCTATTAAGATGGAAGAATAAAGTGTGCAAAGAATGAAGTGACATGATCTTGTCAACAATAAGAAGAAGACTGAATAGAAACAAAAATTTCAATGGTGATTATACTCCCATGTACTTAAATCAAAGAGGTCAAGATGTGGAAATGCAAGGGAGCACTGCTGTTAAAGAAGTGAGTTTTGGCATGACTCAACTTACTCTCAATCCTGATGGGAGGAAATTGCTTATCTTTTGCTTGAAGAGCACAGTCTACAAAGAAGCTCCATACAGAATCTCAGAGCAGCTATTTACCAGATTAATGAGGAAGATGAAGAACTCAGAAATCTTAAGGAAAGACTGATTCAAATTCTTGAAGAAAAAGAAAAAAAATTGTTATCCAACTTCTTGAAGATGAATCTGTTTTATCAAAGAATTTAAACAGATAAGTTGCTGCTGAAGATCCTTGTACATTTTGTAAATATGTTTTTGACATCATTGAATCTTAGGAATCTATACTTTATTTCACAAAGTATGAGATTGGGGGAGATTGTTAGATCAGGATTCAATGATCGTCAGGATCTAGACTTCAACTAATCAGGATTGCTGACATCATCAGGATTGCATGGTCATCAGGATCAGAATGAATATCAGGACTGGGATCAGGATTGATCATCAGGACTGGAAGCTGATCAGGATTCCTACTTCGAGTTATATTTGGAGTTTAGTTAAATAAGGAAGATTATTCTGTCGGTTCCTGGTTTGTAGTAATGAAGCTATCGATTAAGGATAGGTTTCAATCTTTGTAATTGATTAGGACTTATCATTGATAGAGAAGCTGTGTAGTATATAAACACAGTTTAGGTTTTGATTTTATATCAATCACATACACGAGTATATTGTAACATAGAATCTCTCAAGAACATCAGAATTTCTTGAGAGAGTTTTTGTAAACTAGCAGCTCTCAAGAACACAGAATTTCTTGAGAGAGTTTTGTAACAGTTTTATATCAGATTTAATAAAGCTGTTATTATTCTTTCATATTTGTGATTCATATCTTATTAAGTCGAGAATCTTATACAATTGTATTCAATCCCCCTTCTACAATTGTTTATTATTGGGCAACAGAGGAGTAGAAGCCCTATGGTTGATATAAACCCAACCGGGGGAAATTGCAGAACTGTTCTTAAATTGAAAGATTTTTCTAAATAATGAAACAGAAAGGGGAAAATTGTTCTTTAAACAAAGAACTATAAAGCTCATTATAATTCTCCAAGCATTAAGAGGAAGTTGGCAAGGATTAATCCTAACATCAGCTAATAACTTGGGAATAAAGTCATGAAAAGGAAACCTAAGTCCTGCAACAATGGCGTCCTTGTAAATGCAGAGAGCATCAGGACGCCAATGGCAGGAACGATCTCCTGGGCCAGCTGGGATAAGCCTAAGGGGGGATTTAACTCTATACATTTTGTTATAATCCCTAATTTTTTCAACTTCGTGAAATTTATTACTACAATCAATGGAATCTAAGTGAGACACGGAGGGGTAATCATCGCCACGTTCGCTAATCATATCTTGCAAAGACATATATGAAGAGTGAATAACGACGGTACCTCTCTTGGACGCTTGATTCATCTTGTGAAGGCGTTGAGCAGTACGATCAGCCATTTGATATTCAAAAGTTCGAAACAAATTCCCAGAAATCTTCAAACCTTCAAAGGAATTTCCAGAAAACTTCAAATCTTCAAGCAAAATTTCCAGAAATCTTCAAACCTTCAAAGGAATTTCCAGAACACTTCAAATTTTCAAGCAAATTTTCCAGAAAACTTCAAAGTCTTCAAGATCAAACCCAGAAATCTTCAAATACTGAAGAAAAATGCCCAGAAAATGATGAAGAAAACTCACCGAAAATCGCCTCACCACGGAGAAACTAGAAAGAAAACTAGAGAAAACTGAAAGAAATTTTTTAGAAACTTGAAGTGAGAAGTGAAGAGTGAAATGGAAATCTCACTCTTTTATAACTGAAGTAGCTGGTCACCCAACCGGTCAAGATTAAGGCAACCGTCTACAGCCAGTTAAGGTCCATAATCATTTACTGGGCTTCAAAAATCAAGGCCCAATAAAAATAATTGAGGCCCAAAAGAGATCAAGTGAAATCCAAACAAACTAAGACCAAATTGAGGTCGAAGAAGTATTAAATTGAGGTCGAAGGAACCCTAGATCGAGGTCGAATGACTGAGGTCGAAAACATATACGAAATTGAAGTCGATTTGTTCGACCTAAACCAAATTGAGGTCGAAAAAGTATTAAATTGAGGTCGAAAGAACCCTAGACCGAGGTCGAATGACCGAGGTCAAAAACATACATGAAATTGAAGTCGAGGTGTTCGACATTAGACCAAAAACGAGGTCGAAAAATGAATGAAACTGAGGTCGAAAAAGACTGAGTTCGAGGTCGAACGACCGAGGTCAAAAAAGCAAGGGAAAACGAGGTCGAAACCTTCGACCTGTTGAGGTCGAAAAAGACTGAGTTCGAGGTCGAACGATCGAGGTCGAAAAATCAAGGGAAAACGAGGTCGAAACCTTCGACCTGGGACCTGTTGAGATCGAAACTGAGGTCGAAAAAGACTGAGTTCGAGGTCGAACGACTGAGGTCGAAAAAGCACGGGAAAACGAGGTCGAAACCTTCGACCTGGGACCTGTTGAGGTCGAAACTGAGGTCGAGATCGAACGACCGAGGTCGAAAAAGCACAGGAAAACGAGGTCGAAATCGAGGTCGAAAAAGACCTGATTCGAGGTCGAAATCGAGGTCGAAAAAGACCTAATTCGAGGTCGAAAACGATGTCGAAAACGAGGTCGAAAATACCCTTTAAAAATAAATAAATAAATATAAAAAGAAAAAATTGAGGAAAAATACACAGATCAATAGTAACTTCTGTGAAAAGCCCGGAAAGATTTTCTCAGAAGTTGGGGGGCAAATGATATGTACATAAAAGTAATCCTAAAATGTAATTAATGATGTATTAATTACACCTAGATTGGTCCAAGAATACGTCCCGATAAACAAGGCCCGAAACCCTAATTATTTATTAATTTCGTAATTAATAAATAGGGAAAATATATAGCTCATAGATGGAGTCCAGAATATGATAAATACTTCAAAGAAGGATCCAGAATCTCAACTAACGGAAATAACTAGTCACGGTCCTTATCCTACGATAAGGAAAAGACTTGTCCACCAAGAAATACAATACTTATCCACTGTCAAAAAGGAGACCTATTCGCTAAGTCTCCTAAAATACAAGGCTCCTGACGTCTATATAAAGGACCTAATCCTTCAATCAGAACTACGTCTTTGGCTTGATTCTCAATTACGAACTGAGATACGTAGGCATCTTGTGAGGACAGACTTAGTCACGAAACACGAGAACAACCATTAAAGCTCGAAACTCTCTAACCCTAACATTAAATTCGCAAGCACATTTTTTATTCCACAACAAAAATAGATTGAGACGATATTAGAGGTTATATTTTCAAATAACTATTTAACTTCCAAGTGAACTTTTAATTATATGTCTTTTCAATTAATTCTAATTTTTATCTCTACAAATCAGCACTTCTATTTTACTTCTTATAAAACTTTTAATTACGTCTTACAAACACATATTCTACTTTCAATAAATTTTTTAATTATGTGTACTTTTTATAAATTTGAAATGTTTTTCTCTATAAATTGGAAAACATGTTCTACTTCTAATATAACTTTAATTCCTCCTTCAAAGAGACTTCAACGGAACGTGTGATATCAACCTCTAACATCTCTGTACTATCTTTCACTGAAGTAAAAATATTATAGTCCAATGTCGAACTTTTCTCTGGGCGCTCCAACTCAACACTAACCAATAACTCCTTCGCTAGGAAGTTTTCAGCTAGTTGACCAGAATGTGATCCTACTAATACGTCTTCTATATCCACAACGTTATCATTATGGCATGTGTTACTGATCGCAGCACGTTTTGTGTTTTGCTCTACACTTTTACCAATTTGATTAAGCATAGAGTCAGTGGCGGAGCTACAGAGGGGCTAGTGGGGACTATAGCCCCCACTAGGGTTACAATGAGTTCATAATTTATAGTGTTAATTTTTATTAGCCCCCATTACAATAAATTCATAATTTATAGTGTTAATTTTAACTAGCTTTATAGCCCATGCGAGGCACGGGCATGTCCTAGTTATGTTTAGTTGCTTGAGATTTGGATGCACACTAAAAATTCAAATACATGTTGTATTGTGAGCGCACTTTTCTGATTTCTCTGTTATGTTTGCATGTTGTTATCCGTTGCAATGGATGAGCTCCTAAGCTCATTTCTTTGGCTTCTTTTCCCCGTACAGAAGAAGTAGTTTCTGGGCTCTTATCAAAAGTTCATTTTCTATTACTGACATCAATCAACTAATTGCCATAACTAAAATATTGAATAGATACATTGTATTAAGCAAATGCATCATAATTATTTTAGAACTTGAAAAATATCATACAATTCTATGTAAGATTCGATGGTGTGACAAAAGGAGTTGAAACTAAAGAAAGAGAACAAAAAGAACAAATTTATTAATAAGCTTTAAAAGGTACCAGAACCTTGAGCCTAGAGTAGTAAAAAATCTAGGTTATCTTTGTGTACCGTCCATGGTTTCATACTACTGATGCGACTGCACTTGTACCCGTGCAAGGCACGGGATCGCTCTAACCGACAGAACTTGATGTTATTTTGTGACGATATTTTCTAGTTCACGTTAGTTTAATTTTGCAATGATAAGTATTCTTCAGTTTGTTGTGGTGATCCTGCCACAAGTTTGAACTTGTTGGTGACACTATGTGACATGATTGAGAAGATTTGCAAGGAAGATCGGTTTGGTATTAGTCCGAAGAAGATTTTGTTCTTAGTTGAATGTATTTGATGATTAGTTTTATAAGCTAATTAATAATCAGATAGGAATTAGTTAAAGGTGTCAAATAAAGGCTCCATTTCGAAAGTACCAATAATCTCTGGTCTCCATAATTCTCTATAAGCGGCCGGAGTAGTATACTTGTCCTTAATGCATGAGTTGGCGGGATTGAGATGCACACAAATTCGTATTCGAAAAAAACTGTTTGAACTGGTTAAAAAATCGGAAAAAATATGATTAAAAAAAAGACCACCTTAATTGGATCCAGCCCGCAGGCTTAAACGGATCGCATATTTTTCACAAAACCCTGATCCGGTTCGAGCCGAATAAACCCAAATTTAATCTCGATTTGGACGTAGTCTTGATCAGGATAAAAGTCCAATCCAAAAAGTTAGAATTTTCAATTAAATCTCGGATAAAAGCTTAAATTTTTTAATTAAATCCGAAAAAATAAAAAAAAGTTAAAGTTAAAGTTATCAATATCTAAAATAATTTGTAAAAATCCGATTTGGCCCCTCCTGGCCCGACCCTATCTACAGGTATAAATATTTTAGAGGAAATTTGTCTCGATTTAAAAAAGCTCGGCCCTATCGGATATCGAAAAATCCGACCTGAATCCGGATTACGTTCATCTCTATTCAGGGTAACAACTATAGAGGTGCTTATATTATTACTTATATTATCTTATATGTATGAACATAGTTGAGACAAAATGATTACTATTTTGTATTATTTTGTATTATTGGATGCTCGGACTAAAAAGTGATATTATGTGACTAAAAATGCATTTGTACTTTGTCTTAAAATTGTGAATACAAAGGAAGAAACATAATTAAATTTAATTAAAGTGATATGTGTCTATTGGATATACTTTATACCAATAACCACTTTTATTAATAATCAGACAAATGAAATTATCATGAAAGAATCTTGAATAAAAACTAAAGCGTAAAATAATATTTGTGAAAGACATTACCATACTAATGGGTTTTATACCACAACAAAAAAGCCTAAGTAGCTCAATGGTTAAATTGGTGACTTGAAATTCTTAGTAATTAGTATTGAAGTGTCTTAGGTTCGATTCCCATCAAGATGAAAATTTTCTTACATTTTTATAACATTTGACTTTGGAGGGGCAGTTATGTAATTCCAAGTTGTTGAATAAAATGTTTCACAAAGTCCTTGTTGTAGTATAAGATATATAACTAGAGTAACAGCCCGTGCAAGGCACGGGCCTGCATAAAGATGTCAATAATTTTTATCGTGAAAAAGTTGGTCGTGATCGATTTATTAGATTAAGGATCGTGTAGTCTTAAGTTTGAGAGCGTAAAATGAGAAGTATGGTTCATGCATAGTGAGGAGTAAAGAATATTTTTGGCGAATAGTGTAATTACTTTGAATCACAAACGTAACTATGCCAAGGCTCTAAGACCTATTTATAGTTACTATTATTGATTTTGAGACCAAATTGAAATAATGTAGAATTTGAAGCACGAATGTACTATTGTTCTTCTTGCGATTATAAGCAGGTTTATCTGTGTTTTGTGTGTCAGAGAAATGATAGTTTGTAGATTGATAATTTGCGTTAGAGAGTGGTTGTTATATGTTTTTCGAGAATTGATTGGTTTTTTTTTTTTGCAATCTAGGTTATAAATAGGTTATATGCATGCAATGTTGTTGTAATATAATCGAACATGCATGAATGAGATAGAGGATTTTAAAAAGAAGCTGAAGGCCGACGCATCTTTGCACACCCTCACATCACCCAAGTTTGTAATAAACACCTTGGGAGACGAACATCTATTACAGTTTGGAGTATTCATGTCACCCATTTGTTTTTGGTTTTTTACTTGGGAACTGATTCTGTACTCCTCTCATGTGTTCATCTTTATATTAAATTATGTTAACACACTTAGTAAATGCATTAAGAATGTGTTTGGAATATCGTTTTATAGTTACACATTTTAATCCAATTTATTACTATATATTAAACCTCAACACAAGGACAAAAATTTCCAATTAAATGGCCGTCACAAAAATGTCACTCATATATTATTATGCAAAAATATATTAATAGTTGTTAGTACAAATAAACAAACCTCCAACCTCCTTCTAAGATGTTCATGGGTTTAACCACTATTCTACATGCCTGTTTGAGTTTACTTCAAAAAATTTATTAGATAATCCACGTCTTTCTTCTCTTCTCTTATATTATTTTTACTTTGATATTTAAATAAATAAAATATTGGTTTGTATTATTTATATAAATCAGTTTTTCTTTTCATCTTTTCGTAATTTTGGTCAAAATTTTTATTTTCCGGACACCCCAACCGGTATCACGCCAGACCCTAGAGTGCAGGAAGAATTCTCCACGCTCCCATGAATCAAATCTTGAATGCTTTGGTCAATAACCAGTGCTCTCACCAACTCATCTACAGGCCCGGAGGTTTCTTTTTGTAATTTTATATACCTATATATTCAATCACTGAATTTTGTTACAGTTGTATGTTTTTGATTAAATATATATTAATTATGTTGTTTAAAATTCATACTTTTATATTATATATCTTTATTATACTTTATTTGAATTAAACTAATTATTCATACATAAAATATACTATTGAAATTCGACCTAATATAAGAAATATTGTATATGTTGTAGAGGATGTCGTTAAGGACCCACAAACCCTATTTAGAATTTCATTTTATCAAAATGATTATATGACATTACGAATCAATTTAATGTATTCTATAAAGTTCTATTATTATTATGAAAGATTATACTTTTTTTTAACATCGTACAATAATTTTTGGAATACAATTTGAAATTCTATTTTCAAAATTTGTAATTTTAAATTTTCCCAAACTTTATCGTCTACTAACAGTCTGACTGATCATTATGTAATTATATACTATGTAATATCCTATATTTTAAAAACTCAACCCGATTTTTGACACGAACGTCACTGGGGTTGAAGGGGAGGGGGTTAGAAAGGTGAAAAAAAATATAGATAAGTTAATAAAGAATGACATGTTACTTTAGAAAATGTTAACAAATGAACAATACATTCTGGAAAAGAAAATTGTTAACAAATGGATGCGACGAACAGAGTAGGTAGACAAATTTTTTGTATAATTTGAATGCTAATGTTCTTAATTTAAAAATTATAGAAATAACTAATAATGAGAGATATAATGTGTATAATATTTCTTATATTAGATCGAATTTTAATAGTATATTTTATGCATGAATAATTAATTTAATTCAAATAAAGTATAATATAAATTATAAATTTTAATCAACATAATTAATATATATTAAATTGAAAACATACAACTGCAATAATATATAGTGATTGAATATATAGTGATTGAATATATAGATATATAAAATTACGAAAAGGAAAAAAGAAAAACAAATTTATATAAATAATTCAAACCAATATTTTATTTATTCAAACATCAAAGCAAAAAAAAATATAAGAGATAAAAGACGTGGGTTATCTAATAAGTTTTTTGAAATAAACTCAAAAAGGCATGTAGCATAGTGGTTAAGCCCATGGATATCTTGGAAGGAGGTTGGAGGTTTGA
The DNA here is from genome assembly GCA_030848705.1 of Heracleum sosnowskyi. Taxonomy (NCBI): domain Eukaryota; kingdom Viridiplantae; phylum Streptophyta; class Magnoliopsida; order Apiales; family Apiaceae; genus Heracleum; species Heracleum sosnowskyi. The sequence goes on from CM061245.1 coordinate 25,331,230, forward strand.
CTCTTTGTAGTAACACATCTATTAAAAAAAAATTGTATAATAATATACGAGTGACATTTTTGTTATTTTTCAAAAAAAAAGAGGGTAAAACGGTAATTTCGCTGAAAAGGAAAAAAGAAAAACAAATTTATATAAATAATTCAAACCAACATTTTATTTATTCAAACATCAAAGTAAAAAAAATAATATAAGAGATAAAAGACGTGGGTTATCTAATAAGTTTTTTGAAAAAAACTCAAAAAGACATGTAGCATAGTGGTTAAGCCCATGGATATCTTGGAAGGAGGTTGGAGGTTCGAATCTCTCTAGTAACACATCTATTAAAAACTTTTTGTATAATAATATACGAGTGGCATTTTTGTTATTTTTCAAAAAAAAAGGGTAAAACGGTAATTTCGCGGCCATTTAATTGGCAACTTTTTCCCTTGTGTTGGCCTATTATATATAGTAATAGATAGATAGATTTTGTATTATTTTGTATTATTGGATGCTCGGACTAAAAAGTGATATTATGTGACTAAAAATGCATTTGTACTTTGTCTTAAAATTGTGAATACAAAGGAAGAAACATAATTAAATTTAATTAAAGAGATACGTGTCTATTGGATATACTTTATACCAATAACCACTTTTATTAATAATCAGACAAATGAAATTATCATGAAAGAATCTTGAATAAAAACTAAAGCGTAAAATAATATTTGTGAAAGACATTACCATACTAATGGGTTTTATACCACAACAAAAAAGCCTAAGTAGCTCAATGGTTAAATTGGTGACTTGAAATTCTTAGTAATTAGTATTGAAGTGTCTTAGGTTCGATTCCAATCAAGATGAAAATTTTCTTACATTTTTATAACATTTGACTTTGGAGGGGCAGTTATGTAATTCCAAGTTGTTGAATAAAATGTTTCACAAAGTCCTTGTTGCAGTATAAGATATATAATAGATTTTGTATTATTGGATGCTCGGACTAAAAAGTGATATTATGTGACTAAAAATGCATTTGTACTTTGTCTTAAAATTGTGAATACAAAGGAAGAAACATAATTAAATTTAATTAAAGAGATACGTGTCTATTGGATATACTTTATACCAATAACCACTTTTATTAATAATCAGACAAATGAAATTATCATGAAAGAATCTTGAATAAAAACTAAAGCGTAAAATAATATTTGTGAAAGACATTACCATACTAATGGGTTTTATACCACAACAAAAAAGCCTAAGTAGCTCAATGGTTAAATTGGTGACTTGAAATTCTTAGTAATTAGTATTGAAGTGACTTAGGTTCGATTCCCATCAAGATGAAAATTTTCTTACATTTTTATAACATTTGACTTTGGAGGGGCAGTTATGTAATTTCAAGTTGTTGAATAAAATGTTCCACAAAGTCCTTGTTGCAGTCTAAGATATATAATAGATAGATTAGCCCCCACAACAATAAAAAAGTAACCTTTAATAATTAATTTATATAATATTTGTAATTTTTCTAATTACATATTTTAATCTTCTTATGTTTTTTGTTAGAACATATTTTAATCTTTTAATTTATATGAAACATATGTCCTCTTTAAATTCAAAAAAAATCTTTATAATTTAATTAATCTCATATTACAAAAAAAACTCTTTGAAATTTTCATACCATATATTTATATCTTGATTTTTTTTTCTATTTTGACATGTACATATATACCGTGTTCAATCGCGATTTTACTTGTAAATTATAATCTCACATTAAAATACTAGACATTAAATTTAATAGTATTAACTATTCTATTTAATTGACGTAAATAAATTTATAAATTTTCACTTATATAATAAATTATAATTATTAGTAAATAAGAGCTTATTCTTGTAAGATAGTTCTTTTTGTCTTGTCAAAGTAATTCATCTTCTTATTCATCACTTTAATATTAATACAAGATATCAAAATTCTGATCATAATATTTTAAATTCATTTTTTTTGCAAAGTCATATTTTAAAATTATTAAAATGTAAATTTGAATAGACTGCACTTAAAAGTTTTAGAAGTAATTTTCACTATCGTAAAAATATTTATAGATGTGTAATCGCTATAAATTTATGTCTTTCATTTTAATTAAAATTATTTTTCTCTATAACAACTAATTATTTTTCGTTATAAATGAGAACACCTATTCTATCTTGAATAGAATCTTTTTAATCATATGTCTTCTCTATAAATTTGAATTCTTGACTTCTATATTTATTCTTATTTTTTATTTATTAGTGTTTAAAATTGTAAAACTCTAGAAAAATTAGAAAAATAGATTGAGACGATCGTGTCACCTAACCTCCCGCGTATCCTCCTTCATATATATATTAACTCCTTATATATAATAAGCGTAAGGGAGATCTTATCCAAAACTTTGGTTTGTCACTGTACTACCAAAAGTATACGATCCGTTGAATTATTAAACTATAAATCTTTAAATCAATGAGGACCGTCAGATATAATATTAAAAATTATATTTGATTATTAATAGGATAGTATTTAAATACTAAAAGATGTATTTTGATAATTTAAACCAATTATAAATAGGTTTTCTATATTGAATAGAAATCTTTATGTAAAAATTCGTAATTATCTTTTCTCTTTAGTTTATGGATAGTTCCAGTTAGATAATAATTATTAAACCATCATTAAATTAAAGATAATTTTGTAAGCTTCGTGTGGGCTGTAAAATCGTTAAAATCTGTTGTCTAAAACTCAAGATATAGCCCAAACAGTAAAGTTATTATCTAAATTTTAATAAATAAAAGATGTATTTTGATAATTTAAACCAATTATAAATAGGTTTTCTATATTGAATAGAAATCTTTATGTAAAAATTCGTAATTATCTTTTCTCTTTAGTTTATAGATAGTTCCGGTTAGATAATAATTATTAAACCATCATTAAATTAAAGATAATTTTGTAAGCTTCGCGTGGGCTGTAAAATCGTTAAAATCTGTTGTCTAAAACTCAAGATAGAGCCCAAACAGTAAAGTTATTATCTAAATTTTAATAAATATATTTTTATTATTGTAGCACCAATTTAATTTTTTTTCCTAATTCTTTTAAATTTATAAATTCTATGTTTATTTCAATAAAATATTAAAACCAATTTAAGAAAAAATTAAAATCGATCGTCCGTGTACGATTACGACCAAATTAATAATTATAGTTAGATCTTAAATAGATCGATAAGAATTGTTAGATCTAATATTAAAAAGTGTATCTTATTAATGATAGAATTATATTTAAATACTAAAAAGTGTATTTTGATAATTTAAAATTTTTCTATGTAAAAATTCTTAAATATATTTTCTCTTGAATTTATGTATAGTTCCAATTAGATAATAATTATTAAACCAAATATCAAGATAACAATTCATATCGATTACAATGATACACGTGGACCCTACGTTACCTAATTATACTAATTATACGTAAATGGTGATTTTGTTTTATAAGAACTCATAGATACCTAATTTCATTGTTAGCAGGACTATATTCATATTAAAAAAACCGTATTTTGAAATTTTAGACTCGAGACCAAACTTTTTTAACATATATACATTGTAAATTATTAAATTCGAAACTTTAAAAGTTTCTTAATCAATTAGTATAGTACTTTTCTGAAAAAGCGTACTTTACAAAAAATATTATCAAATAACCTATGTCTGCAAGAAAAAAAAATGAAAAAATTCTTAATTAAAAAAAACCCCTATAAATTTTAATATGTTGTTGGTAAATTCAAAACTTAGATCATTCTACATAATAATTTTACTGTTATATTTAACGTTTTTCAACAATTTAATTTGAAACATCCAATGATTATGGATTGAGTGATCAAATAAAGCGACCAAACTTATAAGGAAGCTTTCATTATTTAGTTTTTAATATAATAACATAGATATTTATAGGATATACTATAAAAAATGAATTTTATACAGAATTTTGATCGTCACGGTGTACTACTTTAAAAGAAGAACTATTACAAAAAAAATTATATTTTAATTGATGATTTATTTTCTCAAAAGTTCAAAGTTCCCGCATCTTTAACATATTACAAAAAAGAGTATATTATATTTTAGCAATAAATAATTAAAAAATTAAAAATTAAAAAATTATAAATATTAAGAAAAATTAATGATGTTATCATGATAGTTTGTTTCTAAATACCGCCAAAACATTCTCAACCGTTAGATCCAATACTTTTAAAAATAGATGATCAAGATTATATCATATAAAAAGAAGTTATTGTCTAAAAATGATATAAGTTAAAAGATATTATATTAGGATTAGATTTTCTAAAAAGTCAAAACATAAAAATAGTTGTAATTAAATAAGGAAACTCATTTAATACCAAAATAATCAAAATCGTTTAATGTTAAATAGATAGGTGAAAACCGTTAGATTTAACATTAAAAATTGCATTTGGTTAATAAAGGGTATTCTAATAATCTAAACTACATATAAGTAGATTTCATAAATCGAATAGAATTCTCAACATTAAATTTCGTCACTTTATTCTCTTTTTAGTTTTAGAATAGTTTAATGTGTAAAATATAATAAATATCAAATTTTTAACTATAATTTTTTTGGCTAAATCTTTTTTAACAATAATTTAATCATGTAAACTAATAACTTTTAAATATTAAAATATTCATAAATAAATATAATTATAAATATTTAAAAAATAATCGTGTGTTGCATGGATAATAAAAATATAATTATAAACAGAATAATTATAAATAAAATTTAAGTAACCGTGCATCGCACGGCTATAAGCTAGTATATATAACATATATATTGATGATGATGATTTATATTGATATTGATTTTTCAATCAACATTTTAGTGTATTTTAATTTCCTTAGTAAATTGTTGGACTTGTTAGAAATTGAGCTAAATTCGAATATTTTACAAGTTAGAGTCCCAAAAACTCACGAAAACTCATCTACCCTTATTCCTGCCGAGGAATATATAGATGTATAGTTGTTACATAAAAATTATAAAAAAATCTAAATGTACGAATGATATAATTCTGGACCTTCAAAAAATAAAAAGGTAAACCGCGATGATGATTTAAAATCCAATAATGCGTTTAATTGAATGAATAATACTCTCTCCCTCTCATATTGTGTTTTGTTTGATTTTTTAATAATAAATTGATCAAAGTTTGACCGAAAATTACACATATTATATAGTTGAAAATTTTATAAAAATTATATCACTCGAAAGTATATTTAATTTACTTTATAATAAATTTCATAATTATGTAAAATTATAAATAAATAATTTTTAATTTTTCGTGAAATTTGAGTCAATTTGATTAAAAAAATTAAATAGAACACAGAGGAAAGGAATAATACGGTGTTTTTTACATTTTTTTTGTGGGAGAATAACAGTACCGTACTGTATATTAAACAAATAAGAAAGCCCGAACATTTAGAAATACAATAATCACAAAATGATCTGAAACACAAAATTATGAGCACAGTCTGTCAGTGCCCCTCATATTTGCACGTGTTACATTCCCTGGTGGTGCACAAAGACGATGAATCTTTGGTCCGCCTTCATGTGCACAAACTATAAACCAAGTAAAGCAGGACCCGGTGGTCATCCGTTGTTCATATAGACTCCCTTTTTTGACTATCCGACCAGCAAAAGGTGATCTGGTACACGTCTCCCCTTCTTTGGCAAACAAGTTGGGACATGGTAGACTTAATATAAAAAATGAAAAAAGTTAGAGAACCCAAAATATTTTCAAAAATTATTCGTAAATGAGTTTTGAATAGTAACTTTTTTAATAGTAATATAAGATTCGTGTGTATTAATATGTTCTCACGAATTAAAAAACGTTATGTGTCATTCATATTATTTTGTAAATATTTTGGAAACAATTTTTGGGTATCTAACACTACTTTTAAAAAATACCTTTTTTTACGCTTTCATTTTATATACATATATATCAAAAATCAAATACTTCTGCAATATATATGTTTAAAAAATTACCCATTAATATTTGAACTAAACACATAATTCACTACTAGCATATAACCAGTGCAAGGCACGGGTCATCAAAGAATATTAAAAAATGACAAACTAAAAAAATTAATGAGAACGAAAAATATTAAATAAAAAATAAAAATCAGTATGATAAATTATAAAATGAGAAACTTAAATATTAATTGGAACATAGAAAAAATAAATAAAGAATACAAAAGGGGCAGAGGAAGATAAATGAGACATTATTAATAATATTTTATTATTTATTCAAATAATATTAATAATAAGGACAAATAGAAAAAGTTAACATGTTTTAATTAAAAAAAGTAACTATCAGTGATATTTTTAGAAGTATTTTAATTATATTAATTGTATTTGTTAAAAAAATACATTAGCATGTTAAAATATGTAAGCTTTTTTAAATAATTAAAAGCATTAAAATATGTTTTAAAATAAATAAGTAAGTGTTTTTGGAAAAGAGATATTTTAGTGAGAACAAATATAAAAGGTAATATGCTTTAATTTAAAGATAATTATCCGTGATATTTTTGGAATAATATTAATAATAAGGACAAATAGAAAGCTACCATGTTTTAAATAAAAATAATAATTGCCCGTGATATTTTTAGAAATGTTTTAATTATATTAATTGTATTTATTAAAAAAATACGTTGGCATGTTAAAATATGTAAGCTTTTTTTAAATAATTAAAAACATTAAAATAGATTTTAAAATAAATAATTAAAAGAAAGATTTTAGTGTGAACAAATATAAAAAGTAATATGTTTTAATTTAAAGGTAATTGTCCGTGATATTTTTGGAAAATGAATAGATTTTGTTAGAAAAAAGTGATTTAGTTATAAAAGACAATCAATTAGTTACTATTTTTATATTATTTTATTATTTATTAAATAGAATAAATGACCGAAAACCAAAATTTTCAATGTTTCGGCTTTAATAATATAGTATAGATATATAAAATATAAGATTATATTATCTTTGAATAAAAGTATTCATTTTATGTCCTTTATTGAGTAAAATTTATATGAATTAATAATTGATTAAATTAATAATTTATGACAAACTAATATTTTCAATTTCGATTTTTTATCTCAACAATAATTTATATTTACCCGATTAATTAATAATCTCAATAAACTAATAAAATTATCAACCCCTTATTATATATAGAGGTTTTCTCTATATCAATCATTAAGAAACATGGAATACAAAAAACATTGCACAATTATTCAAGTTGTAATTGTGGTTGCTAGTTGCTACACATTCAAAAGAAATACACTACACAATCATTAACGAATATATAAAGGGAGATCTTGTGAAATGAAAAAAAGAACGCCGAAGATGGATTTAGTAAATGTTTTACACATGAATGCAGGCAATAGCGAATTTAGCTACGCCAAAAGCTCCATTCTTCAGGTCTCACTCTCTTTCCTTGGCACACATGCAATATCCAATTAAGGGATGAGAAAATTAGTTTATTAGATACATGTATAAAGATTAAACATATATACACATCTGTGTTTGTGTTTTTTATTGTTAATTTGCATGATATCTGCTTACATTAATTAGAGCTTATAAAAACCAGCATTTTCTGATCTACAGAAAAGTATGATGTTAAAATCGAGAAAAGTTCTGGAAGATACCATCAAGAATTATGGTGCCCATGGGTTCTCCGAATGCTTTAAGCTAGCTGATTTGGGTTGCTCTTCTGGACCAAATGCCTTCTTGTTTGTTGCAAATATTGTCAACATTGTTCATGCAGTATGCCGGGAGAATAACTTGAAAGCACCTGATGAGTTTCAAGTGTTTCTAAATGATCTTCCAACTAACGATTTTAACACACTTCTTAAAATGACACCGCAAGTCCATTCAAAGCTCGAAAATGAGAATGGTTTTGAAAAGAATGTGAAATATTTTATATCAGGAGTGGCAGGTTCTTTTTACACAAGACTTTTTCCAAGTAAAAGCCTTCATTTTATTCATTCTTCTTCCAGTGTGCAATGGCTCTCTCGGGTAATATTATATTATGTAGCATAATATCTAAATCTTTAAGGTTGTAATATTTATTTCTATACATCGACTAACAATTAAAGTTCAGGTTCCTGATAATTTGTTGGATTATAACAAAGGGAATATCCACATGGCAAATTCGAGCCCTCGTAGTGTTTACGAAGCATACCTTGCTCAATTTAGAAAAGATTTCACAACATTTTTGCATCTGAGATCTGAAGAAATTATTCCAAATGGCCGCATGGTTCTGACACTCCCGGGTAGGAGCAGTGTAGATCATACCATCAAAGATTGTTGTTTTATGTTCCAATTACTAGCCAAGTCACTTGTAGACATGTCTGCTGAGGTATGAACAGAGATACAATGTCAACTGCTACTAAACCAATGTTAATCAAGTAAATGTAAGGTCCAAGTGATTGCCACGCACCTTAATTATTTTTTGTTTGTTTTTAAAGGGTTTAATTTGCAAGGAGGACATTACTTCATTCAATCTGCCTTTTTACACCCCATGCACTGATGAGTTGAAGGAAATAATTGAATCTGATAGTTCATTTAGTATTGATGGATTTGAAACATCTGAAGTTAAGTGGGACATGCGCGAAGAAGATGAGATCATGAAGTCTGGGGATAGCAGTGGTAAGTTTATAGCTAGAACACTTCGAGCTATAACAGAGTCGATGATTGCTAGTCATTTTGGAAGTACCTACATGGATGAGATATTTGAGAGGTGTGCAATGCTCGTGACTGAGCATCTCTGCCGTGTGAAAACCGAAAACTTATTCAATATTGTCATCTCCTTGATTAGAAAATGAAATTATATGTTATCATATCATGGATCTGTATTGAATAATTGAGATATCTATTGAAGTGTTGTTCTATTTCTTCGTCTCCTTTGAAAAGAAATCCATACTTGTTAGTTGTCATATTCTTCATGATCAATTGATCATGACAGTAATTGTTTTGTAATGGTAAAAATATATCTTATGTGCTCCTCTTGGAAGGTTCTTTGAGATATGGTGCAAGGGTCTATAGGTCAGATGGGTGACCAGTTATAGCAGTGCATGAGGGGGATTTTAATGCTGTTGTGATGGATGAGGATTTGTTGGAGTAGGAGGCGCTATTGCATAATGAAATGATATGAGGACCATTTGGTTTTGGTGCAACTTGTTGATCCATGCAGATTGCAGAGCAGTATTCAAGGCCAATTCTAGCCACTAGTAGTGTTGCTAGTTTCTTTCTTTTGTTTTAGTGTTTGGTTTGGTAAATGGGGCTTGTGTTGGTTTTTGCGGCAAGGCCTAGTATTAGTATGCCCGGTAATGGGTGTTCCTGGATCCTCAAATTAAAGACCAATATTTCTCAGCTCAGCTCAGACCAAAATCGATCTTAACCGAACTGATTCTTAACAATTGGTGTGGTTTGATTTTGATTTAATAACAAAACAAAAAAATTTAAAAAAATTGTGCTTATTTATTAAACCAAAAAAAAGTCTTTAAAAAAAGTAAATAATTTTATACAACAAAATAAAATTGCTACTCTTGTTTGTCTCTTACCATAATAATTAGATGAAAGACAGAATGAAATTTGTCTAGTTCTTTAACACCCCAATATAGATAATTTTCGGTGATACGCTTATTTGTTATTATGGCAAAAAAATAATTCATTTTATTTTGAAAAATTATTTTATTCAAAAACCATTGATAATTGGAGTAAATAAAACGAGGATGGAGTGAAAACTTGAGAATTCTTTCAATAGTGAAAAACAACTACAGTAATGATTAACACTTAAACAACTAAACCAAATAATTAAAAAAATATTATTTATAAAATAAATGTATTACGATTTGGTTTGTTTTTGAAAGTGGAAATCGAACTTAAACTAAAAATTTCCGGTTTTCTAATTATTTAAACTAAAATCAAATCACATTGTTAAAAAATCGAAAAATCTAAAAATCTGGTTCGAACGATTTGGATCGGCTAATTTGTATTGATTTTAGATAATTATGGTCATCTCTAAATATATCATTTACATTTTTACACTTTAAAATATGCATCTGAATTATTTGTTTGAAATAACATCTGAAAGTAAAACATCAACTAAAATAAGATAGAAGCGGTATTATTTTTCAAAATAAAAGAAAAAGCTAAAGACAAGAAGAAAAGAGTAACAAGAATATAATTCATCAAAGAAGCTTTATTAATTTTATCCTTCAAAGAAGCTTTAATTTCAACCGGAAGATAACCTGTGCGAAGCACGGGCGAGTGATTATTTTTGGAAATTTATTTTATTTATAGTATTTTTTAATTAATATTATCAATTATGTTATTTTAAATTTTGACTTAAAATTGTTTACAATTACATTATTTTTTCATGAAATTAGTTACTGAATTTTAAAAATATTTTACTCATGAAAATATTATTATTATTCAGTTAATTATAAAAAAAATTATATGTTATCCATTTACAACATAATAGAATCTCAATAAACTGTGGAGCACTATCAAATGAAATGTTAATGGCAGATTATTTATATTTCAATATCGAAAGCAAAATCATTTTAAAATCTAAAACACCAACTTGTGTTTAGATCCAAAAGATTTTCATCCAAATGAATTTATTTATTTTCAGCAACAACTTTCTATTATATAGAAAACGTAAGAGATTAATAGTTGTAATTTTTTAATATATATATATATATATATATATATATATATATATATATATATATATATATATATATATATATATAAGTAAGAGAAACTATGTCACCAATACCTGTGTCATATACCTTTTTCGATGTTTCAGCTCATTACGTTTATTTCGCTGCTCATTAATTCAGAATATCTTGTTTAATGACATCTTTTTATTCCAGCAGATCTTTGAACTTCCAATTTTGAAAGCGTAGTTATAAGGGATAATTATATGGGTAATAACAAATTAGCCAAATGTAGTATACACTATGTATGTATACATATAATTAAAATTCTGTTTATTCAACCTGGGATAAGATCTAGAAGATTTTCATCCAGTTGATTTTCTTTATTTCTAGAAATAGATTTTTTATTATATAGAAAACGTAATTAAAATCAAATTAATTTTAAAACTGAAACACCAACTTGTATATAGATCCAAAAGATTCCCATTCAATTGAATTTTTTTTTCCATAAACAACCTTCTCTTATATAGAAATTATATAGAAATGTAAGAGATCATTAGTTGATATGAAAAATTATATAAAAATAAACAAAAAAACTTCGTCACCAATACATGTGTCATATATTTTTTGAGATGTTTATCATTATGTTTATTCTACTGCTCAATAGTTTAAGAATCTCTTGTTTGACGATATCTTTCTCTTCCGATAGATCTTTACAATTTCAATTTTAAAGGGGTAACTGTAAGGGATAATTACAAGGGGACTAAGAAATCAGTCAAATACAGTGTAAACTATGTATATATAATTAAAATTTTGTATATACAACATGGGCCAAAATTTAGAAGATTGATATCCAGTTGAGTTTCTTTATTTTTAGAAACAACTTTTTATTTATACATAAAACACAAGAGATCATTATCTGAATGGAATAATTCTAAAAATTAAGAAAAAAGAAACTTTTGATAGTAATACATGGGACATAATTTTTTGTGAATTTAATCATTACGTTCATCTCACTACTCAATAGTTTCAGGATATCTTGTTTGACGATATCTTTTTTTGTATGCACACCTTTTGTCTTCCAATTATAAAGGCATAGCTAGAAGGAAAAAATATAGATGACTAAGAAATTAGCTCAATAGCGTACAAAGTATGGAGGATTTAAATATTTTAAGCCTATTCATAAATTAACTAACCGTACATGATATATATATAGTTAAATTCATTTGGGACTATGTTAATCCCAAATGACCTAACAGAATTGTAGAAGGGGGGGTTGAATACAATTCTTGATATTTTCTTAAACTTAAAACACTTTATAAAATAAAACTAAACTGAATAAATAAAAACACAAGATATAAATAATTCAGTTGGATTGTTTGATGATCCAACTGAAGTGTTTTTATTGCGGAAATAATCTGTGATACAAAAGTACACAGCTGCTCAGTTACAGAGTTGTAGAGAAGAATGCTCTCAAAGATAGCTAATACAAACTATTTGTTTTTCTTCTCTCACTCTTTCTTAACTGCTACACTTGGTTATATATATTCCCCAAGTTTACAATACTATTTTTGGCTACACTAAAGTACACTAAAGGTAACCGCCAATAGTTTGCTTTTCATCCCTTTGTCCAGCGGTCCTTGGAGATCCTTGTTTTTGTCTTCATGCTTATTATGATCACTCCCAAGAGCCCAATTGGAAACTGGGATGTTTCCTTATTCCCCATGTCCATTTTAATGGTTTCCAATGCAAAGTACACTTCCACATCACCTTTAGATCTGTTCAGTAAACTGTCACTATCACTTTGTCAACTATTCAGAAAAGCAATAATGATTCGTTGATAGCAGGGAGATGTGTTTCGTTGATAGCTTTATTCTCCATTTCGTTGATGAGTAAACTCCATTTCGTTGATGAGTAAACTTCATTCCGTTGATGGTGTATCCCTCGTTTCGTTGATAGAGTAATCTTCATACCGTTGACATGTCTTCACTTAGGCAAAATTACAAGGCATGATATACTTACAATTGACCAACCTATTTTGCCTATCTATTACTTAGTCAACATGACTTAGAAAACCTATCTAGTACATACAACAAAATGCATATCAAACTGTGAAGTATTGTACAGTGCAATTGCTACAACACTCATTCCGTTGATGAGCTTCCTGTCAACGGAATGCTGCAAAGCATGACATTTCGTTGACAGTTACAAGATGACTTAATACAAAATCTACTAAGTGTTTTTATAATTATCATCAAGAACAACATATTCCTAACAATCTCCCCCAATTTATGACTGATAGAATAACAGCCATAAATCAAGAGCCTTGATGATAACAAAAACACTCAGTCAAATTACACATGATAAAAGTAGAAATTGCATTGAGTTTCATTGAATTTAATTAAAATTCAAAGTAGAAAATCTTACAAAACAAGTGCACAGAGTTGCTCCTCTAGACTGGGCAGATTTTTCATCTTTGCCTCTGTGGTCTTGTTTTCTTCCCTTTTCTTGCATTGTTCTCCTCAATCTGAGCTTGAAGTCTTCTGTAGAAAATCTTCTCTTCTTCATCTTCATTCCCCAACTTGGATTGCATTAATCTTAAAGTTTCATTGGATGCCTTCTCCAGTTGGTCTTCTATTCTGAAGAATCTTCTACAGTTGTCCTTGTCTCTGAATTCCATCATCCAAAAAGGTTGGAGATGAATCTTCTTTCCTGTTTGAGGGACCTTCAATACTCTGGGAAGTGCACCAGGCTTGTTCCAGCTAGCTTTGATTTGGCAGATTTTGGAAACAACTTCAGACTTAGCTGTTTTGGTGAAGCCAAAATCTTTCTTCAGGCATTTGAACACAGATAGCAGTGTCTGATAGTCTTCTCCTAGAATTCTATGTAGAGGCCAAACATGTTCTCTCCCACCCTTGTAGACAAACACCAATCTCTCTGGTAGTTTGTAAGAAGCTGCTATTCCTCTCACTTCAACTAGGTCATCAAGATTGATATGTAGGTCAGACTCCTCCCTGATATCAGCAATGTAGATGAAGTCTTCTGGGTTGGTAGGAGGTTTTTCAGCTTGTGGTCTCCTTACTAGAATTGGCTTAGCCTTGGTAGCCCTTTGCTTAGATTTCTTCTTTGGATCCATCTCAAAGAGGAATTTTGGAAAGTTGGCCTCATCAAACTCAATTGGCTCTTCCTTTGGCTCAATTGGCTGATCATGGAAATTAACAGGATGTTTAGGATCACAGGCTAACTTTTCCCCTAGAGCTGGATCAGGAATTGTTGGAGGTGCAGTTGGTACAGAAGAGTCTGATGCAATACTCTGAGAGTCATCATTCTCAAAGGCTATATTTCTCCTAGCTCTTGCCTTTGGTTGCCTTGTGCTCTTCTTTGCACTCCTTTCCTCTCTGGCTTTTTCTTCTTGTTGTCTTTCTTCTTCATCAAGAGATTGAGCAACTGCAAGTGCTTGCATTGCTGCTCTTTCTGACTCTTCAGCCTTAGCTTCAGCAAAGTTTGGGTGACCAGCCCAAACACAGATTTGTTGTCCATTCCTGTAGACAATTGCCCTTTGCTTCCTTACCTCATAATCATTGCTTTCCTTGCTTTTTGTGATGAGAAGACCAAGAAGCTTGTGCTCATCTGGATAAGGTGCAGGATAGAAGGTCCTTTCTGTGTTTTTGCCCTTTGGTTTAGCAGGAGACTTGGGAGATAGGCTTCTTTGCAATGTAGCTTTTTCCACATCCCTAATGCATGAAGTTTGTCCTTTCTCCTTTCTTGGTCCTTGAGTGACTCCATGCAGAAGGGGCTCTACCTTATATGAAGAATTGGTCTGTGGCTCCCATTCCGTTGATACTAAAACCATGGCATCCGTTGATGGCTCTGTTGAAGAAGCTTGATTCGTTGATGGATCTGAAGTCTTTGCAGGATCAGCTAACTTCTTGATTCTTTCATCTATCCTGGACCAGTGGTCTTTAATCTGTTCAGCAAGCTGTAGCTTCATAGATGCTTGCTGAATCAGGTCAATGCTGTCCAGTTTAGCTTTGCCTGACTCCCCCATAGCTAGTGGCTCCTTTGGCAGGGAAATGGCTGGGACCATAACCTTTATGATTTGAATGTCTAGCTCCTTAGATTTCTCCCCCTTTTTGTTATCATCAAGAGAGATGACTGGGAGTCCTTGAGCTGCCACTAGCTGGGCCAATAGTTGTGTATGCTTCTCCTGTTCCTTTTGCATCTGAGATAAAGTAGCTTCCACCTTGTCCACTCTAGAAGAGAGAGTCTTCAAGGAGGTAGCCACCTCAGGTTCCTTAGTGAAAAACCTGTTCATCTTGGACACAGTGAGAAGAGGAAGCTTTTCATCTAGCCTCCTGTCATTAGCATCCTTGAGATTGCTAATTGAGTCCTTGATTTCTCTAGCCTCAATCCTTGTCTGCATCATCTGTAGCCTTTGGATTTCCAGCGAATCCATAATAGCCTTGTAGAATTTCTTGTCATTGGCATTTGCAGACTCATGAGCCAGATAGGCCTCATTGTACTGCCTTGTGATTGCAGCATCCAGAGAGATCCTTCCTTGTAAATCTTGAGAAAGCCAGTTTGGTGTAGGAGGCACCACAGAAGTCCCAGTCTGTGAAGTAGTGGCCACCTGATTGTCACCAAAGCTGTCCTCGTCATCAGAGAAATCAAACTCACCACTTGCTGCAGCTGCTGGAGATAGATTGGTCAAGGCATCCTTTGCTCTTTGCATTGATGCAGTTGTATGAATTAGTTGTAGTGACCTCTCTGCCTCCACATTGCCCTGTTGAGCCAAAACTTGATAGGCTGACACAGGATGAGTAAAGGTCTCAGGATCCAGGGAAATACTATCCAGAGTTTGTTGATAATGTCTTGGAAAGTAAGTTCCCTTTCTCCCTCATTGACCTCCATTGACTCACTAGCAATGGCTGCTTCCTCCCTTATGACTCCTGTAGTCCCTTCTCTCTCTCCTCTATATTCTTGCATCATGGGCTCCCCATGGCTCACACCTCTCACACCCTCACCTTCACCTACTAAGGTGGAACTCTCAATCTCTCCTTTTGCCTGGCTGGAAGAAATAGCCAGCCTCTCACTCTCATTCTCTCCTTTTGCCTGGATGCAAGCCAGCCTCTCAGTTTCACTCCCTCTAAATCCTAGAAGTGTCTCAACTACCACTAGATCATCTGCACTAGTTGTGGAAACAACTTGATTTTCAATTAGAGGTGCAGAGTGAACTATCAACGGAATGGTAGGTTGAACTGTCAACGGTATGGATACCGTTGATGGAGAAACACTTGTCAAAGAAATAGACTGTTTCGTTGATGAAGTCAAGAAAGCACTTTGAGAATGAGAAATTACAGTAGAGTCTGTGGTGATTGATTTGAGAGATTGGTCCACAGATCCCCTTGCAATTTCAGGAAAAATTGGTTGATGGCCCAACAAATCACTTAACAAGTGATGGCCACCAGCTTCAGAGTGGTGCTTCTCCAAGATTAGAGTTGGAGAATCAGGAATAGATGTATGGATCATGTCCACATCTAGAGATTGAGTTGGTGAATTTGATGGAGATAATTCAAGATTGATGTTTAGAGAATGGGACTGTAACCCCAGAGTGATAATAGGGGTTACATCAAACTGAATTTGAGAAAATGGAAGTGTTGCTTCCAGTGTGTGTGCACCCTGTGAAACCTGGGATTTTTGCTTCACTCTCCTTTGGTATTGGGAAAATGTAGACTGTGGGCTTGAAGTGTCCCTTACCCTTTTGGACTGTGCTCTAGGTTGAGAGCTTGTTTCAATAATTACATCCTTTTGGGAGGATGCAATTAGACTTGTGCTTAAATCCGTTTTACTCATTGTGCCTTGTTGGGAAGACACAATGGGGCTAGGCTGGGAAACACTTACCTCACCTTCCTTATCCTTGGAGTTTCTTTGACTTTCACCCCTTCCCTCACCTCTCACAACTCCAGACTCACTCCCCTTAGGTTCTGTGGTAGTTTTTACAACAGGTGCCTTTTGAGAAGCACCTGAGGTTGGCCTGGAGGATTTCTTAGATTTTGGTTTTGTTGCTGGGGCAGGAGCCTGTTGGGTCACAGCTACAGACTCCATAGCAACTGGATTGGATGAAACAATGGAAGTAACAGCTATACTAACAGGGATAGCAGTAGTTACCTCAATGATTGGCAGATACACCACTAGAACATCACCATTGTGGTTCAGCCTCAGTATGTCTGTCAATACTCTCTTCTCTTGCACAAAGCACTCAAACCTGGCAGTAGGGTTAGAGATAACTAATGGTGCTGGACTAACATGATTAGCCAGCATCATCAGAAACCTTGCATAATAGATATTTTTCTTCCTATTTGCCTTATCACCCAACTTAGCACCAATTTCATACATAAGTTGGGTGCTAAAGTTGTAATATCTATCATTTAGAAGCATGGTTAGGAGAATTAACATAGAGTTAGTTAATGCATCAAAATTACTAATCTTTCCAGAAAAGACCTTAATGAATGCATCAGCTAAATAACTGTATTCCCTAACCAAACCTCTCCTAATAATTCTACCCAGATTATCAGTAGGCAAAGAGTAGTTTATAGAATTTAGCATGGTAGTTATTTCAGTGTTAGAAGGCAAAGCATCACAGTTATTATCAGGAATATGTAAACATGCTTGCAAAACATCATAATTAACTAGGTACTCATTACCTTGAAGAGTGAATTGCAGTGTGCCGTTTGTTCCACTATACTCACATGAGGTCCAAATCTCCTCGATTACTTCATTGTAGAGTGATGTAGAGTGAAACATCGCATAGCTCAATTTACAGTTCCTCATGAAATCCATCATTTTGAAAAAGATGTTGTTCGGACTCTCCTTAACAACAAATGGAATGGAATTGTTCTTCTCATAGATGAACCCACCAGCAGACATAAGCTTGACTATGGGTGCCATTGTTGAGTGAGGAAAAGCTTTGAGCTGTATTGCTTGTTAGAGAGAAGAAGCTAGAAAAACTTTTGGAATTTTTGAGAACATGTAGAAATGAAATAAAGAAATTAAAGTTCCTTAAATACTCCCCCAAAAATTCTCAGAAATTAAGTCCAATAATTAATCTAAATTACCTGATTGGCTTAAAAAAGTAACCGTTAGAATTAAAAAAAAATTACCACGATTTATACTTACAGGGGTGTATGTATAGATCGTGATAAAGAACGTGAAATTTCAACGGTTCAGATTAAAAAGTGCTATATCAACGAATCAAGATTGGGCGGTTAAAGTCCAGTCTTATTTCGTTGATAAAGCTGCGTTTCGTTGATATAAAAGAGCTATCAACGAAACACCCAGAAAAATGCTAAGACTGTCAACGAAATGGTGCGTTTCGTTGACATAGTAATTTTGACTTAGACAAAATTTCACCTTTTCCTGAGAAAATCAATTCACAGAAAAATTATAGCAAGTTCCTGGCTGCATTTTAACTTGCAAAAATCTCAAAATAATTAAGATAAATTTAGCATACCTAGCTCACTTACTAATCTTGAGAATGCGGATTCATCAAGTGGCTTGGTAAAGATGTCTGCAAGTTGTTGTTCACTTGGAACAAAATGTAACTCCACAGTACCATTCATAACATGTTCTCTAATAAAGTGGTACTTGATGTCAATGTGCTTGGTCCTTGAATGCTGCACTGGATTCTCAGTAATGGCAATGGCACTAGTGTTGTCACAGAAAATAGGAATTTTCTCAACTCTTATTCCATAATCAAGTAGTTGATTTTTCATCCATAAAATCTGTGCACAACAACTTCCAGCTGCAATATACTCAGCCTCAGTTGTGGAGGTGGAAACTGAGTTTTGTTTCTTGCTGAACCATGATACAAGCTTGTTTCCTAGAAATTGACAGGTTCCTGTTGTGCTTTTCCTGTCAATTTTACATCCTGCATAATCTGCATCTGAATAACCAATTAGTTCAAAACCAGATTCTCTAGGATACCAAATGCCAAGGTTTGGTGTTCCTTTGAGATATCTGAAAATTCTTTTAATAGCAACTAAATGGGATTCCCTAGGATCAGCCTGAAATCTAGCACATAGACATGTAGCAAACATAATATCAGGTCTACTAGCTGTTAAATATAAAAGTGAGCCAACCATGCCTCTGTAACTTGAAATGTCCACAGATTTTTCCTTAGTATTCAATTCAAGTTTGGTGGCAGTAGGCATGGGTGTTTTGGCAGGAGAGCATTCCATTAAGTTAAACCTCTTTAACAAATCATTAATGTACTTGGTTTGACTAATGAAAATGCCTTCATTAACTTGCTTTACTTGAAGACCAAGAAAATAAGTTAACTCTCCCATCATGCTCATTTCATACTTACTTTGCATAAGCTTGGCAAACTTTTGACAAAGTTTTTCATCTGTAGACCCAAAAATTATGTCATCTACATATATTTGAACAAGTATTGTAGAGCCATTCACAATCCTATGAAAAAGAGTTTTATCTACAGTACCTCTAGTGAAGTGATTCTCAAGGAGGAACTGTGAAAGTGTGTCATACCAGGCTCTAGGTGCTTGTTTCAAACCATAGAGTGCTTTGAGGAGGAAGTATACATATTCTGGAAAATCATCATCTTCAAAACCAGGAGGTTGACTTACATACACCTCCTCTTCCAATTCCCCATTTAGAAAAGCACTCTTCACATCCATTTGATAGACCTTGAAATTGGCATGGGCTGCATAGGCTAGGAAAATCCTTATTGCTTCTAGTCTTGCAACAGGAGCAAAGGTTTCATCAAAATCAATTCCTTCTTCCTGTGAGTAGCCTTTTGCAACCAATCTAGCTTTGTTCCTTGTGACTATGCCATTTTCATCCATCTTGTTTCTGAACACCCATTTTGTGCCTATGACACTCCTGTCCTTAGGCTTGGGCACCAGCTTCCAAACTTTGTTCCTTTCAAATTGGTTTAGCTCTTCTTGCATAGCAAGACCCAATCTGGATCTAGAAGTGCATCCTCAACTTTCTTTGGCTCATCTTGAGATAGAAAGCTGCTATATAGACATTCTTCTTGAGTTGCTCTTCTAGTTTGGACTTTTGAAGACACATCACCTATAATAAGTTCAAAGGGATGATCTTTAGTCCATTTCCTTGAGGGAGGTAGATTTTCTCTTGAAGAAGTAGCTTCATGATCATGATTGCCTAGATTAGATATTTGTCCTTGAGAAACTCCCCCTGAGTTTGTTGTCCCTAATTGATCACTCCTGGAAGCATTTCTGTGACTGTCAACGGAATGACCATTTTGACTGTCAACGAAACGCTCATTCTGACTGTCAACGGAATGACCATTTGGCCTACTAGCAGCTATTCTTTTCAATCTTAATGCAGCAATTTCATCTTCACTGCTGCTTTCATCTGTGCTAGATACAACAACTTTGGACTGTTTCTCAATAGTCTTATCATGATCCATTTGTTCTCCTTCCTCATTCTCAAAAGAGAGACTTTCATGGAAACCTTCATCACAGAGACCCTGAATTTTGAGATCATCAAAAACAACATGTACAGATTCCATAACAATGTTGGTTCTGAGATTGTAGACTCTGTAGGCTTTCCCTGCTGCATAACCCACAAATATTGCTTCATCTGCCTTTTCTTCAAATTTCCCCAAATGTTCAGCTTGATTTCTCAGAACAAAGCACTTGCATCCAAAGACATGAAGAAAATCCAATAGTGGCTTCTTTCTTTTGAGTAGCTGATAAGGGGTCATTCCTTTGGCCTGATTAATCAAAGAAATATTCTGAGTGAAGCAAGCTGTATTAACTGCCTCAGCCCAAAAATAAGTTGGTAACTTTGATTCATCTAGCATTGTCCTTGCAGCTTCAATAAGTGTTCTGTTTTTCCTTTCAACTACACCATTTTTCTGTGGTGTCCTTGCTGCTGAAAACTCATGCAAAATACCATTTTCTTCACAGAACACCTTCATGCTTGAATTCTTGAATTCTGTCCCATTGTCACTCTTAATCCTTCTTACTTTCAAGATAGGATGATTGTTTACCATCTTGATGTCATTGATAATGATTTCACTTGCCTCATCCTTGGAGAGCAAAAAGAAAGTCCATGTAAATCTAGAAAAATCATCAAAAATCACAAGACAATATTTCTTCTTTGAAATAGGCATGACATTTACAGGGCCAAACAAATCCATATGAAGCAACTCAAGCTGATGGACAATTGATGACTCTGTCTTGCTTTTGAATGATGCCTTCTTTTGTTTCCCTTTTTGACAGGCATCACACAAACCATCCTTGGAAAACTCCACTTGTGGAATTCCTCTAGCAAGATCTTTCCTCACCAAATCATTCATAACTTTAAAGTTCAGATGAGATAATTTCTTGTGCCATAGCCAACTTTCATCCTTGCTTGCCTTGCTGAAAAGACAAGTGATGGTTTCTGGACTTGTGCTACTAAAGTTAGCAATGTACACATTTCCTCTTCTGAATCCAGTCATTACCACATTGTTGTTTCCTCCTTTAGAAACAACATAGGCTTCTTTAGAAAAAGTAACTAAAAATCCTTTGTCACAAAGTTGGCTGATACTAAGCAAGTTGTGCTTAAGACCATCCACCAATGCAACCTCATCTATGATGACATTCTCTTTTGAAATCAAGCCATATCCCTTTGTGTAGCCTTTGCTGTCATCTCCAAAAGCAATACAAGGGCCAGCTCTTTCCTGAAACTCTGTGAGCAGGGTAGAATCACCAGTCATGTGTCTTGAACAACCACTATCCAAGTACCAAAGATTCCTTTTGTCTCCCTGCACACAATAAAACCAAATCAAGTCGATTTTGGTACCCAAGTTTCCTTGGGTCCTGTTTTGTTAGCCTTTGCTTTTCCTTTTATATCATTTTTCACCTTGGGCTCAGATTGATTTAAATCAATCTTCATCCTTGGTGTTGATTTCTGAGGATTGCTCACATTTTCATTCTTAGCATGCATAATTGGAGGAACAAACATGTTATTCATATTCCATGGCATTTGTGGCACATTAAACATATTCATGTATGGATTAGACACAAATGACATGCTGGCATATGGATTTTGAAATTGTGCATATAGAGCAAACATGTTAGGCATAACAGGCATTGTAGGCATAGAACTATTCATTACAGGCTTGGGAATTTTCACTTTAACAGTCTTCTTAACAGATTTGCAGTTAGTAGATAAATGACTAACACTTCCACAATTAACACATGTTTTTCTAGGAGCATATTTATCAGGTGTGTAATTGTTGTGTTTGTTAATTCCTACTTTGCCATTCCTGTTATTCCTTTTATTTCCCTTAGCCTCAACTTGAACATACTCTAACTTATCTTTCAATTGCTTGTTGGATAAGTGACCTACATTAGCTCTTTCAACAGGCTTCTCAACTTTCTTTGATTTACAAGACTCACCTTGAACAAAGTTCTTGGTGACAGGACCATACTTGTCATTAAGTCTAGTGAGTTTATCTTTTCTTTTGTCTGTCAACGAAACAGCCTGATCGGTTGATGGTTCATGTGTCAACGAAACATTGCATTCCGTTGACATATCAACCTTCAACAAATGATCATTGTTGTTTGTTGACTCTGTTTCTGATTATAAGGTTTCACCAACATACCCTAGTTTCTCTTTGTTCTTTTTCCATGATTGTTCACAGAAAGATTCCATACCTTGAACATTAATGATGTTGGTGGCAACATTCCTGGCATCTTTCCATTTAGCAATCACACTTTGTTCTATTTCAAGTTGTGTCTTAAGAATTTCTTCCCTTTGTAATACGTTCTCAAGTTCCTTCTTAGCATCCCTACTAACACATCTCATTTTCTCAAATTCAATGAGTCGTGCTTCTAACATTGCATTCCTATCACTTAAGAGCAAATTAGTCTCTTTAATTCTTGAATTCTCTTTGGTAAGTGATTTAAGAGTAACACGCAAATTATATAATACAGTAGACATTTCATTTACTGCACTATCGCATTCCTCTTTAGAAAGCTCAGAAAGATTAGTAATTGTTACCTGGTTGCTTGAGGAGCTTGCTTCCTGCTCATGATTGTTACCCATAAGAGCCAAGTTGACATATTCAACATCATCATCAGAATCTTCACCATTACCAGCCCAATCATACTCCTGAGACATGAAAGCCTTTTCTTTTTGCTTGAGAAGTTCAAAGTATTTCTTTTTATAATCAACAGGCTCAAATTTCCTGTTGCCCTTCTCAACCTTGGGCTTTCTGCAGTCTCCAGCAAAGTGACCAAGCATTCCACAATTGAAACATTTTGACTTAGACTTTTCAATCCAGTTTGATTTGTTAGGTTGAAAGTCTCTTCTTGGTGGCCTTGCTTCTGAGTTTCTTTTGAACTTGAACTTAGAGAATTTTCTTGACAGAAAAGCAATGTGTTCATCAATCTCATCTAAGTCATCCAAGTTGGCTGGTTCTGGTTCTTCTTCTTCTTCTGTCATTTTACCTTTACCCTTGCTAACATCACTTCTACAACTAGCTCGACTAGTTGTGGCCTTTGCAGCTTCTTCAGTGTCATCTTCCAGTTGGTTCACAGATGCAATCAATGCAATAGATCCACCCTTCTTCTGTACCTTTTCAATTTCCTCATCTTGCTCCATTTCCAGCTCATAAGTCTTCAAGGTTCCATAAAGCCTTTCAAGAGTGTAGTCTTTGTACTCTTGAGTGTTTCTGAGAGAAACAGTCATAGGCTTCCATTCTTTTGGAAGAGCTCTAAGAAATTTAAGGTTTGAATCCTTGGTTTGATAGATCCTCCCCATACAACTTTAATCCATTCAAAAGCTTTTGAAACCTACTAAACGTGTCATTTAGGGTTTCACCAGCTTTAAAATGAAAATGCTCATATTGTTGTATAAGGAGTTGCATTTTGTTTTCCCTAACTTGCTCAGTACCTTCACAGAGAGTTCTAACAGTGTCCCATACTTCTTTGGAGGTTGTACAGTTGATGACATTGTCAAACATCTCTTGCTCCAAACCATTAAACAGAATGTTCATGGTTCTCTTATCTTTATGGATTTCTGCAAGATCTTCAATAGTCCATTCTGAGACAAGTTTTGGAATTTCTACATCAGGAGCATCATCTGGCACTCCAATTCTAGATGCAAACTTCATGGGAACGTGTGGACCTTTCTCAATGCAGTCTACATATCTCTCATCCATAGACATGAGATGTAAATGCATCTTTACTTTCCAGTGAAAGTAATTGTCCTTATCAAGAACTGGTATCTTCACACCTGCATCCTTCTTCACCATGGCTTCTGTTTTTAGTCTTGATCTTTAAACTTCTTGTATGTTAGAAGCTTGCTCTGATACCAATTGTTATTCCCAAATGACCTAACAGAATTGTAGAAGGGGGGGTTGAATACAATTCTTGATATTTTCTTAAACTTAAAACACTTTATAAAATAAAACTAAACTGAATAAATAAAAACACAAGATATAAATAATTCAGTTGGATTGTTTGATGATCCAACTGAAGTGTTTTTATTGCGGAAATAATCTGTGATACAAAAGTACACAGCTGCTCAGTTACAGAGTTGTAGAGAAGAATGCTCTCAAAGATAGCTAATACAAACTATTTGTTTTTCTTCTCTCACTCTTTCTTAACTGCTACACTTGGTTATATATATTCCCCAAGTTTACAATACTATTTTTGGCTACACTAAAGTACACTAAAGGTAACCGCCAATAGTTTGCTTTTCATCCCTTTGTCCAGTGGTCCTTGGAGATCCTTGCTTTTGTCTTCATGCTTATTATGATCACTCCCAAGAGCCCAATTGGAAACTGGGATGTTTCCTTATTCCCCATGTCCATTTTAATGGTTTCCAATGCAAAGTACACTTCCACATCACCTTTAGATCTGTTCAGTAAACTGTCACTATCACTTTGTCAACTATTCAGAAAAGCAATAATGATTCGTTGATAGCAGGGAGATGTGTTTCGTTGATAGCTTTATTCTCCATTTCGTTGATGAGTAAACTCCATTTCGTTGATGAGTAAACTTCATTCCGTTGATGGTGTATCCCTCGTTTCGTTGATAGAGTAATCTTCATACCGTTGACATGTCTTCACTTAGGCAAAATTACAAGGCATGATATACTTACAATTGACCAACCTATTTTGCCTCTCTATTACTTAGTCAACATGACTTAGAAAACCTATCTAGTACATACAACAAAATGCATATCAAACTGTGAAGTATTGTACAGTGCAATTGCTACAACACTCATTCCGTTGATGAGCTTCCTGTCAACGGAATGCTGCAAAGCATGACATTTCGTTGACAGTTACAAGATGACTTAATACAAAATCTACTAAGTGTTTTTATAATTATCATCAAGAACAACATATTCCTAACAGACTATTTAAATATAATAAGGCTAGTCATGAATAAAGAATAAATATAACATAACAAATATAATTGTATTCAATTTATGCACTTGTGATTGGTGATGTAAATATTTGAACCTTTTCTATGAAATTGATTCGCATGCAGATGAGAACAACTTGACATGCTGAAAAGTGAATTTACTTCTACACAACTTGTATTAACAAAAACTTGGCATGCTGAAAAGTAAATTTACATGTCCATAACTTGTATTCTATTAGTAACTTTTTTTGTACTTTGGTGATGGACAATGATCACTTCATCGGTAATGACGACATACATTCATATTCGTTGGTGTTTCATATTCTAAGTTCAATTCAGCAATACACTAAGATTATAAAAGAATTAGAACTACAATAAGAATACAAATTCCGATGGCCTAAACTACAAATTACACGTATTATAATTTGCTTATGTTATGATCTTATTGTGGACCTGTATGACAACCTAAATAAAAGGCAACTTATAGCTTATAATATCATAATAGCGTATGTAGGGTATTTGTCAACCCAATTTATAAACCAACTTATAGCTTATATGTTCACAAGTTGAATGTTAGTAACAACGTATATTTTCATTAACTTATTGACTTATTGCTTGATTTCTTTGTCTTTGAATACTTCTTATTTTTACATTTGTGTTTTTAAATATTTTTTTTAATTTAAAATGTATGTGTTTAGCTCATTGTATTTAATAATTATTTTTAAAATAAAAATTATCAAATTTGTAACTAACTTATAAGTAAATTTATCCAAACACTTAAGAATTCATCAACTTATCACTTATATGACACTTATTCATTTTAAGTATAAGTCAACTTTTTAAAGATACCCCGAACACGCACCGTAACTCCTCCGGCATGGGATAATATCTATTACATGATATAAAATATAATAATATAATATATTTCGGTACAATAGTAATATAATTTAATAACAATATAATATATTCGTACAATAACAATATAATTTATTGTAGATTTAAATTAGATTATTATTATTATTATTAAAAACAACATAGAATTTTACGTGAAATAAGAGTTTATGGTACAATAACAATATAATCTATTTTAGATTAGATTTTTTTTAAAAATTTCAAAACAATAGAGAATTAATTTTTTTTGAAAAAAATTAGAATTTTACATGAATTAGAAGTTTAGAGTACAATAATAATATAATCTATTTAGATTAGATAGTTATTTTTTTTAAATTTAAAAACAACATAATAATATATAATATATGAGTCGAACATTGAAGTAGCAAGTGAGTAGTAAATTTATACTTTCAAAAAAAACTTGATAGGATTGTTTAAATTTTATGGTTTAACTATCTATGCGATCACCAATAATATTGACATATGTATACCAGTGTTATGGCAATGACAAACAAGTGACAAAGAAGAAAGGTAACCTTTTATAATGCAGACTTTTAATTGCTTGTATGTGCAAGACGAAAAATCAAAAATAAAATATTATTTTTTGTAAGCCGAAAAAGTCAAAATAATAATAGAATTGTTAGAAGATTGGTGAAAGTAGAGTATTGAACAAAGCAAAAATAAGTTTAAAATACATAAAATATAATTTATATTAAAATAGATAATTATTTATAAAAAAAATTAGGGGTGAAACCAAAAAAAAAAAGATGGAACCAAATTTGATACCATGTTAAAAGGGGGTTTCGCTTATTAATAAAGGTTATAGATTCAGACCGTAGTCTTGATTTAAAAAAATTAAAAATAAAAATAGACTGTATTCTTATTTAGGTTCTTTTTCAACAAAATGGTTGTACCGTTTCCCTTTGTTTTTCATTTTCAGAAATAAAATAGTTGTACCGACTTAAATAATTAAAAATCCCAGTAAATTATTACGTCCCGATTCCCAAAGCAAGCTCTTACGTTACGTGTACAACTTCACATGCTCTTTTATTCACGAGCGCAATCTCTGAGACTTCTGTCTTCCTCCTTTAACATTAACGCGTTGTCCTAATTTTACATCCAGATGCCGCAAATATATCTTGACTTCTTGTCTCTCTCTCTTCTCCCCATCGAATCCAATGCCCAAAATTTAAACCACCCCACCCCAACAACACCACAAATACACACACGCCTGTCAATTCTATTTTTACATTTTATTCCCCCTCCCCCCCTACACTCTCTCATCTCCATCAATATATAAACACAAACAAACATTTTATTTCACAAAACAATCTCTCTCCCGGTCTCTCCTCAATATCTCTCTCTTTCATCTTTGAAAGATGAAGACATCCAAAAAATCTCTCTACTCTCTCTCCTACTTCCTTCTCTCTCTGCTCCTCCTCCACCGCATCACCACCGTGCATTCCATCGGTGTAAACTACGGTACACTAGGAAACAATCTCCCTCCACCAGCCCAAGTAGCTCGGTTCCTTAAAGAAAAAACCAACATAGACCGCATCAAAATCTTTGACGTCAATCATGACATCATTACAGCATTTGCAAACACAAGCATCTTCGTAACTGTTACCGTCCCCAACGGTGACATCCCTAGTTTAACCGACATCCGTACAGCTCGCCGTTGGGTTTCTACCAACATTAAACCGTTTTATCCAGCTACCAAGTTTCGGTACATTGCTGTCGGAAACGAGATTCTTCACTGGGGTCCACAAAATGTAATTGATAATCTTGTACCAGCTATGCAGACTCTACATAAAGCATTGATTATGTCGGGGATTAGAGATGTTAAGGTTACCACACCACATTCTTTGGGTATACTTGAATCTTCTAACCCGCCTAGTTCGGGTAAGTTCCGACCCGGATGGGATGTGGGTGTTTTGAAACCCATGTTGCAATTCTTACAAGAGACCAAATCTCCTTTCATGGTCAATCCTTATCCTTATTTTGCGTGGGCTCCACAACAAGAGGATTTTTGCTTGTTTAGAAATAATCCAGGTATGATTTTATGCTTACAAATATATTTTTTTACGATAGTGTTGTAAAAATCGTTAATCAAATTTAATCGGTAGGATAATGTTGTAACGATTAATTAGATAATCGGAAATTAATTAATTAATTTGGTTGTATAGAGTTGTACTAAAATGTGATGGTTTTACGTGTGATACAGGTATGATTGACCCTGTTACAAATAAAAAGTACACAAATATGTGGGACCAGTTACTTGATGCTGTGTATATGGGTATGGTTAGATTGGGTTATGGAAATGTCGAGATTGTTGCGGCTGAGACAGGGTGGCCATCGTTGGGTGAACCTTTTCTGAAGCATGTTAATCCGACCAATGCGGCGGCGTATAATGGTGGACTTGTTAGACGTGTTGATTTTGGGACACCATTGATGCCAAAGAGAAAAATAGAGACTTATATTTTTGGTTTGTTTAATGAAAATGAGAAACCGGGTTCTATTGCGGAGCAGAATTTCGGGCTTTTCCGACCTGATTTTACGCCTGTTTATGAAGCTGGAGTCTTGCGTACAGGCCCAGTGGTAAGTATTCTTGTATAATCGTTATTTGTGTTACTGTAATTTCATTTTACGTATGGGGGCAAACGTTTGCCAGCATTTGCTGTGAAAACAAGTACCAAAAACTTTTCGCAAAACACTAACAATCATTTGCCGTGGATCATCTTCGTTTATGTATAGAATTGTCGTTGTAGTCCAAAATTTGTTACCCATAAAGTGCGGTGGTGAACTGGTGATGCATTTTTACTTTCCCTGATTGTACTGTACATAATGGGAATCTTTAGCATGTGATGTTAAAAAGTAGTACTTGAATTTGTGTGAGAATGTGATGTGGTTTCAAGTCACACTTGAATTATTTGATTCTTTTTTCTTTACAACTAGCTTTGGCTTTTTTTTAAAAATCTGGGATCTAATTCCTAGATATTGTCTCGTCCTTTAAGACCCTGTTACAGAAAGACTCAAGTAGCCGTTTGAATCTACAGCTCATGTTAAGTGTGAACTAGATTAAAACACTGTATATGTCTTTAAAATTAGCCCCACCACATCTTTTGTCCTCATAATATCACTGTTCATTTTAAATTCAAGTAGTAGTGCAGACAATTATTGTGGAGAATATAATGTCTTTCTAGAATTTGAATGGGACTGCTATTCCTGTTTTTAAAAATTCAATTCAAAAACTCTGTTTGCAAAAAAATTATTGAAGATTCAACTACACTAGTAGAGAATACACTATGTGTGAATTAGAAAAATCGAACAAAGCAAAATTTATCTAGGTTCATCCAGTTATTCTCATCTACCTTACATTAAACCCGAAGTCTGGATCGCTAATGAATTTTTTAAAGCAGTCACTTGACATCTGCGGTTAGATTCTTTATTAGCTATTGCTGATAAAATCTCACAAATCAGTCTTTGAGATTCAGTCACTTGACATCTGCAGTTACATCCTTGATTTGCTGTATTGCTCTGGGCCCTGACCTTCCATGTCATGCTCGACACATAGTTGTAGTGTGACCCAGTGTCTTAATTTTAAACTCTACTAAATTAGAACATTGGACACTTGACATAAACTATTCTGTTACTGGTAAAAATCCCTGGATACAGACATAGACATTCAAATTGCAAGCCGTGAATTATGTAAACATTGTAAAAGTGGTACAAGTACATTTAATCAGTATGAGATGCTGTTTCACTGTCTTTCTCTACCTGATTAGCACACGATAAAAAAGTAATTTGTTTCACTATTTTTTATCAGTGATGAAACTAAAAGCATGTTGTTTAGAGAGCCTAATCGTTTCTTTTTTTTTTCTCTCAGCCAAATCCTCAACCGCAGCCAAAGCCAAATCCACAGCCCCAACCTACACCAAAACCTGCCACACCAGTAGGATCTGGTGCGCAATTTTGTGTAGCAAAGCCAGAGGCATCTGATGCTGCATTACAAGCTAACATTGACTATGTGTGCAGCAAAGGAGCTGATTGCAAACCCATTCAGGCCGGTGGTGCTTGTTTTGATCCAAATAGCGTTAGGGCTCATGCGCAGTTCATCATGAACTCCTACTACCAGACCAATGGACGGAATGCCTTCAACTGCGATTTCTCCGGCACCGGGGTCATCACAACCAATGATCCAAGTAAGTAGCTTTGATTTTGTCCCTCCTGATCCACATTTTGTGCATTTATTTTTCTTGTTTTCATCTTCAATATTGAGCTTATTTGTTTTATTTTTTGTTTCAGGTCATGGTAATTGTAAGTACATGGCTTAAGGTGCTGGCAAGGAAACTTTAACAATTTCAGTTGAATGGGAGGTACTGAATGTTGAAATTATACTTATTCATCTGTCCTTGGTCTCTAGTAAAGTTTTGTAGCGACCGGGATTCACAAAACTAATCCGGACTAAGGCATTTGTAACTTGTTTGGCCCTTTAATCTATTTAATTTGTCCAGAATGAATGAATGTGTGGTGTCTAATATTGTGCCTTTTAGTCATGTCATTGGATTTCTGTAATCTATTGCTACTATTAGAAATTTGGTGTCTTGATATTTAGACATCGAACTGTGAATGCATAACCAGATGTTTTACTTAACATGTAGTAGAGTTGTACTAAAAAAACATGTATTAGAGCTCGCGATCTCAAGTTAGAAACTCTGGTTGGCCCTGGTATCGAGTTGAGAACTTTAGTACTCAATTCGACATTCTGAAAGAAAGTATACACTTTGTGCAATTAACTCTAAATAAAAGAAAGTATACACTTTGTGCAGGTATGAAGTATGCTGTACCTTTGTGCGCGCACACATACTCTCCAGCACCAGCAGTAACATTTTTGGAATTTTATTTGTAGAAACATTTGTGGAATGATAATTCTTCCTACCAGAGCACAGTCCCTTGAGCTTCTTGCCAACATTTAACGAACTGTTTACATTTGTTTAAACCTATATACACATATGGGAATGGTTGTTACTGAAGTGAATTAGTCGATCCTTAAATTACTCCAAATATTTATGTTAAGAGAGAGTACAGAATCACTCTTTTTCCTTCTCATTGCAACAAAACACAATCATATTCCATAAAATTTTAGGAATTTGATGAGTTTTAGAATTCTTCAATTCGCAAAACAAAAAAAATGATAATTTGTATACGATACTGATGAAATGTGCAGAATTCTATGGATATAACTACAGCATGGGTGTAGTATGGTGGTCTACAAATTGCAAAAATTACAGATTAACAAAGAACTAACGAACAAGGAATAAAAGAATAAGAAAACGCTATGAAAGCTCCTGGAGTTTGTTGGGGGCAATCAACTTAAACAAATCTATGAAAACTTTTCTTTTACTAGTTTTTTAGATTTATTGCTATCATATTTGGAGGCAGCGGAATCAAAAGAAGCATGATGGGGATGTCCTCTCCATGAAACACTCTTTCAATGTATAGTTAGGTTTGAGGGCTAGTTTGTATGTATTGTGTGTTCTTGTTGAGGTTTGAATTTGTACTTTATGCTACTCTTGTGATTGTGTCTTATTTCGCGGAATAAGCTGTTTTTCTTTTAAATAAAATGGTTACCAACAAAAAGAATAACAAAACACAATTGTAAATTTATGTTAGAAGGTATATTCACATTAAAAGAATCGTTTCTGTAAAATTACTTTACAAGATTGCTATAGTTTTGTGAATAATACCAGTGAACCATAAAATGTTACCATGAAAATCTTCATAATGAGATAGTAGTCGTGAATTGGCTAAAATATTTTGATTAAAGAAATTCATATGAATGCACGCGAGTTCATATCATTATTTATATACAAATCAATTAGAAGGAGATACGTGATTTATGATAAAGTTTGTGAAGATTTTTTTTACGGTTCTTTAGCTTTTTTTCTAATTCTTTTTTCTGTAAAATTACTTTAAACGATCACAAATCACATATCATTTCAAAGCGCGATAGCAATGGAAAACAATTGACTAGAGAACTAAAATATCACACTTTAAAATTTGTGGAATTGCATCATAGCGGTTGCGAAATCATTGTTGTGGATTAAAAAACGTGCTTTGTGAATTTAATGCTAGGATTAATGAGCTTCGAGCTTTAATGACTGCTCTTGTGTTTCGGGACTAAATCGGTCCTCACAAGATGCCTACGTATCTCTGCTGTATAGAGAATCAAGTCAATAAAACGTAGTTCTAGAATGAGGGACGTGGGTCCTTATATAGGCGTCTGGAGCCTTGTATTTAGAGTAAGTTTAGGAGACTAAACTGATAAGATTTGTAATTGATAACTGATTAGGAGTATATTACTTGGCTGGCAAGTATTATCCATATCCGATAAGTGTTATGACTCATCATATTATTTGATTGGGATTTTGGATCCTTCTATGAAGATTTTATTATATTTTGGACTCATTTAATGAGCTGATAATTTCCCTTATTTATTAATTACGAAATTAACAAATAATTAGGGTTTCGGGCCTTTTCTCGGGCCTAATTCTTTGACCAAACTAGGTCTAATTAATATATCATTAATTATTTCTAGGGTTATATTTCAACCCATATCATTTGCCCCCCAATTTCTAGGAAAATCAATCGAGATTTTAGTAGAAATTTATTTCATATTTTTCCAGAAATTTTTCATCTTTCAAGGCATTTTTCAACCTCAAATTGTCGTGAAATTGGGTCATTTTGACCAAGGATCCAGGTCATTTTCGACCAGGATTCCAAGTCATTTTCGACCAGGAGTCGAGGTCGAATTCGACCTGGAATGGGAACGAGGTCGACAACATCGACCAGGAATTACAATGTATTTTCGAGCTCAAAGTTTCAACCTCAACTTCGTGTAATTTCGACCAGAAACTTTATTCAGTTTTTCGACCTTAAACTATCTTCAGATCGAACGTGTCGAACTCATTTTTTAGTTCGATTTCGAACAGGTTTGTTCGACCAGGATGCAGTGTAAATTCGAGCAGGAATCCTGGTCGAATTCGACCAGGATAGGATGGCGAGGTCGACAATGTCGACTAGGAATTCTAGCTATTTTTCGAATAGGATTTTTCGTGCTTGGTTTTTGCATTGTTTCGACCTGGAATTTCGATCAGGATCTCTATGCATTTTCGAGTAGAAACTTCGACCAGAATTGGAATGAGGTCAAACGTTTCGACCAGGAATTTTAGGTCAAATTCGACCTCAAAATTTCGACCTCACTCCTTTGCCTTTTCGAGCAGGACCTATAGCTTAATTTCGATCAGAACAGTATTGAAGTTGAACACTTCGACCAGAAAGTTTAGGTCTTTTTCGACCTCAAATTTTCGACCAGGATTTAGTATTATTTCGATCTCATTCCCAGTATTCATTTTCGACTAGGAAGTGGAGTGAGGTTGAACATGTCGACCTTGATTTTTAGCATGAATTCGACCAGGAATTTTCGACCAGGAATCCAAGCTATTTCCGACCCAGTTCTTTGACCAGGAATTCTAGGTCTTTTTCGACCTCAACCTCGATCTCGATCTTTGGCATTTTCGACTTTGAATTCACTTTATCGCCTTAGAATTATTTCTAAACTTTAAGTTAGAATTCTCCCAAGCTTTCATCCTTTTTTGGGCCTTGATTTCATATTGGGCCTTGGGCCTAGTTCTTGAACCCTCTTTTAAATTTTTAAACCTTTCTTTTATTTGGGCCTTGTCTTTTATCGATCGTAACTCTTTGGGCCTTAATTCCAGAAGCCCAAAGAGTAATTGTGGGCTTTGACTGGCTGCAACCGGTTAGTCTTCCCTAAACGGTTGAGTTTCCAGTTACTTCGCCTATAAAAGAGTGAGGTTTCACTTTCTACTCCCCACTCGAATCTTTCCAAAAATTTCTTTCCTTAAACCTCACTGCCTTCTCTCTTTTTTCTCTCTTTTTCTCCGTAGTCAGGCGATTTCCGGCGAGTTTTTGTGGCGGTGTTCTTTTATTTCTGGGTTTCAATCTCCTTCCCAAGAAGGTTTCTGGGTTTTGATCTTCTTCCCAAGAAGATTTCTGGGCTTTGATCTTCTTCCTTGAAGATTTTTTGTTGAAGATTTAAGAATGGCCGATCGTTCTGCTAGCCGTCTTCAGAAAATGAATCAAGCGTCCAAAAGAGGTATCATCATTCGTTCTCCCACTATGACCTTGCAAGATATGATATTAGAACGTAGTGATGTATATCCCTCAGTGTCGCATTTAGATTCATTTATCCATAGCAATAGATTTAATGATGCTGATGCAATTGCTAATTACAAGAATATGTATAGAATTAGGCCACCTTATAGGTTAGTCCTAGCTGAACCTGGGGATCGTTCCTGCCATTGGCGCCCAAATGCTCTTTGCATTTACAAGGGGGTCCTGGCTGCAGGTGTTCGATTCCCATTCCATCCTTTCATTCCTCAACTTCTAGCTGATGTAGGAATCAATCCTTGTCAACTCCCTCCCAATGCTTGGAGACTTATTATGTGCTTTATTGTTTTGTGCTTGAAAAACAATTTCCCTCTTTCTGTTGCTCTCTTTAGAAGGATTTTTCAATTTAAAAATAGCTCTTCCAAAACTTTGGGTTGGGTATATATTAGTCATCGACCCACAACACCCCCCATCTTTCACCCAAAATCCATTCCCGACAACAATCCCAAGTGGAGAAATGAATTTATGTATTTGGTGTGGGATGGAGGGGATTGGGGCACCTTATTCCAAAGCTCATTTAGTAAAGTTTCGGATGGTAGTCCTGGTGACATAGTTCTGACTGAGGAGGAGGCCCTTGCCTATGCTGAACTCACCAAGGATAACTATGCCATCATGGCTTGGGAGCTCCTGGACGAGTTTCTTCTTAAGTCTCTGGAACTTTCAAGAGTTTCTGAAAAGGGTAATTCTTTTTCTTATTTTCTTATAGTTGTATCAAGATTGCCTTATACCAATTGTTTTTCTTGACTTTTGTTCGCAGCTGCTGAGTTTATCAACAAGCAGAATGAGCCAGAAGGCGGGCAGACGACAAGGATCAAGAGGGCTTGCTTGAAGGATCCTAGGCTGACCGAGCAAGGCCCTGCTATTTTGAGGCCTCATGTGGCTGAGGTTGATGAGGTCGAGGCCTCAACTAAGAGTTCTGTATGGCGCCCCAACTGGGGGATAAGGAAAAAGGACACCATAGTGGGGGTGTCCGCTCATGCTGTTGAATGGTCACACCATTCATTGACTCCTTGTGACTACAAGGATTTTGTCTCTAACTCCACCCTGGAAGGGGCAGAGTCTGCAGGAGCCCAGGCCTTTGCTGCTGTAAGCTTCTTTTTTTCTTTCTTTCTTTTTTTATGCCCCAAGTTATTATTTCTAACTTGTGTTTTATTTGTAGGCTAATGCCAATTTCCAAGGGGCTTTATTTCAAGCCAAAGCCTGGCGCTCATCTTCTGAGGCCAACAAGGCTAAGTATGATCAAGCCCAGGTGGAGGTTGGTTCTCTTAAAGCTTCCTTGGGTCGAAGGGAGAAGGAGCTATTGGAGGCTCAAGCCGAGCTGGTCGAGCTAAGGAAGGGGAAGGATCGCATCATTGATGAGTACTTTGATTCTGCTGAGTATCAGGAGATCATTACTCAGCATGATGATCTTCTTTTCCCCGTCCAGTTTACCCAAGGATGGGATGAGGCTTTGGCTGAGGTATCGAGGAGAATTCCTGGATCCCTTACTATTTCCGACTTCCCCAGCCCCCATGCTCCTAATCAGTTGGAGAAGGCCTTGGCTGGAGTGGATGATATGGATGAGGATGACAGGATTCTCAATCCTGAACATGCCTCCAAGCCTGGTGAAGAGTTAGAGGAATCCAGCTCCGGTGAGGAGGAGTCTGGTGAAGAGGAGGAGGATTCTGGAGAGGAAGAGTCCGGTGAGGAGGAGGCTTCTGAGGATGAGCAAGGAGGGGATGGTGCTCAACCATAGCTATCTGTAGCTTTTATTTATTTTATGTAATTCTGCCTTTGGGCATAACTTTTAACTTTATTGAAAGTCATTTATTTTCTTCATGTCTTTTAATGTTTTATGTTTGCGTACTTAATTAGTACTTTGAACCATATAAACATCAAGATTCCCTGCTTTGTAGAATATTCTTGAAATTGCTGAATGAATATTTAAATTGAAGAAATGGGTGTAACCCTTACATAGTATGCTACTTCTACCTCAAGTTTAAAAACTTGGATTGGTTTCATCGACCTTATTTCTACTTATCCTGATAGTGAGTCCAATTAGGACACACTTAAACATAATAAACTTTCAAGTTTGCAGCATGCCAAGTTCTAGGCACTTCAATCCCTTCCATAGTTTCCAGCTTGTATGAGCCTCGTCCATACACATTCTTGACCCGATAGGGCCCTTCCCAGTTTGGGGCTAACTTTCCCTTTTGTCCAACTCCAGATGCTTCAATTTTTCTAAGGACCAAGTCCCCTTGACGAAAGAATCTCTCTTTAACCCTTAGGTTATAGTAGAAAGATGCTCGTTTCTGATGTTCAACTATCTTGGCATTCGCCTCGTCTCTAACTTCGTCAATTAGATCTAAGGCTAGCCTCAAGCCTTCTTCATTTGCCTCTGGTTCATAAGCCTCAACCCTAGGAGATGTGTGAGTAATCTCCACTGGAACCACTGCCTCGGCCCCATAAGCCAGCAAGAAGGGGGTAGCTCCAGTGGTGACTTTACAAGTAGTACGATATGCCCATAGTATAGGAATCAATTCATCTACCCAAGTATTCCTGGAGCGTTCAACTCTTTTCTTCAGTCCATCTAGGATAATTCGATTTGCAACTTCAGCTTGCCCATTTGCTTGAGGATGGGCAACAGAAGTGAAGCGCAACTTGATATCATTCTCATCACAATACTTCTTGAACTCGTCATTGTTGAATTGAGTTCCATTGTCCGTAACCAGTATTCGTGGAATTCCATATCTGCATATCACATTTTCTCAAAAGAAGTGCATCACTTGCTTGGTGGTTATCTTGGCCAAAGGTTTAGCCTAAATCCACTTGGTGAAGTAGTCGATTGCTACTATCAGAAATTTTCTTTGTGCACTTGCCATTGGAAATGGCCCAAGTATATCCATTCCCCACATAGCAAAAGGGATAGGTGAGTTTACGGATGTCAACATCTCAGGTGGTTGCCTAACCACTGGTGCATGTTTCTGGCACCGTTCACATTTCTTCACATAACTTTTTGCATCAGCAAGCATACTTGGCCAATAAAAACCTAGACGAGTGACTTTATGAGCCAGGGCTCTGCCCCCCAAGTGTTGTCCACAAATCCCTTCATGCACTTCCTTTAGGGCCAATTCTGCCTCTTGAGGTCTCAAGCACTTCAAATATGGAATAACAAAAGATTTCTTGTATAGGATTCCCTCAATTAGGGCATACCTTAGTGCTCTGACGTATAGCTTTCGTGCTTCTGAAGTGTCATTGGGCAGCCACCCAGTTTCCAGATGAGCTTTGATGGGATCAATCCAACAACTGGTGATACCAATGGGGGCTACCAACTTTCCATTGATGCTTGGGGTCTTCAAGACTTGGAAGTATACACTCCCGGCATAGTTTTCAATTTCAGAAGAGGCAAACTTAGACAATGCATCAGCCTTCATATTTTCCTCCCTTGGAATGTGCTCTACATAGCATTCATCGAACTGAGTCATGATGGCTTTGACAAGTTTCAGATACTTAGCCATGACTTCATCTCTGGCTTCGAACTCTCCATTTACTTGAGAAACAACTAACCTTGAGTCTCCACAGACTTTCAAAGTTTTGACCCTCAGGGCTCCAGCTAGCCCTAAGCCAGCAATCAAAGCTTCATACTCAGCCTCATTGTTTGTCGTTGGGAAGTCAAGTTTTAGTGCATACTCTATTATGAATCCATCAGGACTTTGCAGCACTAAACCAGCTCCACTTGATTTTGTTTTTGATGCTCCATCAAAATAGAGCACCCAACATTCCTTGGACACCATGTCATCATCTTTGCTGTCTTCCACTACTACCTCCTGCCCCCCGACTTCTTGGTTGTCAATGGTACATTCAACCATGAAGTCAGCGAGTGCTTGAGCTTTAATGGCCGTACGAGGCTTATACTTGATATCAAATTCTCCTAACTCAATAGCCCATTTGATCAACCTTCCACTAACCTGAGGGCTGTGCAGAATGTTCCTTAGAGGTTGATTAGTCAAAACCTCTATCTTGTGCGCCTGGAAGTATGGACGTAGCTTTCTTGAGGCCATTATCAAGGCTAAGGCAAACTTCTCTATGGTAGAGTAGTTTATTTCTGCCCCATGCAGGATCTTACTCACATAGTAAATGGGTTTCTGAACCTTCAATTCCTCCTTTACCAAAACAGCTCCAAGGGCAGTGTCGGATACTGCCAAGTACAGATAGAGGATTTCTCCTGGCTTTGGTTTTGCCAATAGTGGTGCTTCAGCCATGTATTTCTTCAGGGCCTCAAAGGCTTCTTGGCTTTCAGGTGTCCATTCAAAAATTTTCACATTCTTGAGTGCTTTGAAAAAAGGTAAGCATTTTTCTCCTGACTTGGAGATGAATCTTCCCAAAGCTGCAACTCTTCCTGTCAATTTCTGCACATCCTTAACAGACTTGGGTGGTTCCATATCTAGGATTGCCTTGATCTTGTCGGGGTTAGCTTCGATTCCCCTCTTGGAGACCATCAGACCTAAAAACTTTCCTGAGCCAACCCCGAAGGCACACTTCGCTGGGTTTAACATCATCTTGTGGTGCCTCAGCACTTCAAATGCTTCTCGAAGATGCTTTATATGGTCTGCCTTGTCGAGGCTCTTGACTAGCATGTCGTCCACATAAACTTCCATTGTTTTACCAATCAGTGGTTCAAAAATCTTGTTCACCAATCTTTGATATGTTGCCCCTGCATTCTTAAGTCCAAATGCCATTACCAAATAACAGAAAACACCAAAGTCGGTGATGAACGATACCTTGGAGATGTCGTCCTTGTGCATCTTGATTTGGTTGTATCCACTGAAGCCATCCATGAAACTTAGCATCTCGTGCCCAGCAGTGGCATCTATCAAAGCATCAATCCTCGGTAAGGGAAAACAATCCTTGGGACATGCATCATTCAAGTCGGTGAAGTCTACACACATTCTCCACTTTCCATTAGCCTTCTTGACCATCACTGGGTTAGCCAACCATCCAGGGAACTGAATTTCTTCAATGAAGCCTGCTTCCAAGAGTTTTTCTACCTCTTGCTTGATAGCTTCTTGCCTTTCCGGGGCAAAATTTCTTTTCTTTTGTTTCACTGTCTTCCTTTCAGGATCCACATTCAATTTGTGGGTTATTAATTGGGGATCAATCCTTGGCATATCAGCTGCTGTCCAAGCAAATACATCACTGTTTTCTTGAAGAAAGGATGTCAACTTACTTTTCATAGATTCAGGTAGTAAAGCTCCAATGTAGGTGACCTTGTCTGGTTCTCCTGGGATCAAGGGGATGGGAACAAGATCTTCAGCTAGCTTTCCTCTTCTTTCTTCATCGTTTCTGATGTCCATGTCCTCAATTGGGAGAACCTGCCCCCCAACTCCATCAGGCCTCAACGCGGCTACATAACAGCTTCTAGCCATTTTCTGATCACCTTTTTCTTCACCAATCCCATTCCTTGTAGGGAATTTGATCTTCAAATGATAGGACGAGGCAACAGCCTTGAATGCATGAAGTCCCGTTCTTCCCAGAATTGCATTGTAGGTTGAAGTTGCCTTAATAACTATGAAATTCAGCATTTGAGTAGATGTCTTCGAACCTTGTCCCATTGTCATTGGGAGTTGAATCGTGCCTTCTACCTTCGATTCTACTCCATTGAACCCATATATGGGCATGTTTGAGGGTGTTAGCTGAGAGTCAGTGTAACCCATCTTGATGAAAGCATCATGAAACAAGATGTCCACTGAAGCTCCATTGTCAACAAGAACTCTCTTCGTTTCTGAGTTCCCAATCACAGGTACTATGACCAGAGGGTCATCATGGGGAAATTTCACTCCCTCAAGGTCTGAATCGTCAAAATTCAAAGATACCTCAGTCTTGGCACGCTTCGGTGCTTCTCCAACCACAGTCATTACCTCACGGGCATAAGCTTTTCTGGAGTTTCTGGAAGGTCCGGCCGCAGTTGGCCCTCCAAATATCATATTGATGACAGGCCCTCGAGGCTTGGGATTTCGGTCTTGATCATTGTCCCGTCTATCGTAGTCTTTCCTTTCATAATTTCCTCTCTGACTTCCCTGGTTTCCATCTTTGGTGTACTTACCAAGCTTTCCTCTTCGAATCAAGAACTCAATTTCATCTTTCAGCTGCCTGCAGTCATCTGTCTCGTGGCCAACTTCTTTGTGAAACCGACAGTATTGGTTTTGATTTCTTTTTGACACATCGGCCCTCATAGGCTTCGGCCATTTGATATCTTCTTCCTTTGCTATCTCCATCAGAATTTGACTCCTGGGAGTATTCAATCTTGCATATTCTGTGAACTTTGGTCCAAAATTGCTTTTCTTGGGTGGTGAATCTGAATCCTTTGATGTCCTAGGATACTTCTCTCTTGCATCATATTCTGGAGCGTCCTTTCTCTTTTTTGAATTTCCATTGCCAATAGCAATGGGTTCGTACTTTCTCATGCTCTCCTCAGCTTTGATATATTTCCCAGCTCTATCTTGTAGTGACAACATGTTTTCGGGGGGATGTTTGGCCAAAGACCTCCTGAAGTGGTCATCGGTAGTTCCTTGCTGTAGGGCTATCATAGCCACTTTATCTTCCAAATCTGGGACTTTTATAGCCTCCTTAGTGAATCTACTCAAGTATTCTCTCAATGTTTCATTCTTGCCTTGTCGAATCGCCATAAGAGAAGCAGAACTTTTCTTATGTATCTTCCCACTAACAAATTGATTGATGAATGCCTTACTCAGCTCTTTGAAGGATCCAATAGAATTGGGCGGAAGGCGACTATACCAACATTGAGCCATACCCGCTAGAGTTTGTGGGAACGCCCTACACTTTGCAGCGTCATTGGCAGGCTGCAACAGCAGTGCGTTTGAGAAGGTTCTTACATGATTTGCGGGATCACCCGTTCCATCATAAGCTTTGATGGTTGGCATTTTAAACTTCCTGGATATAGTGGCTTTCATTATCTCTTGTGTGAAGGGTGGTGTAGGATCGTCAGGATCTCCTAGGGGCAACAATACAGTAGGATCTCCTCTTGGGATTTCAACCCTTCTGGATCTCGGAGGAGTAGGATCCAGATTAATTACCGGAGTCTTCCCGGCTGCTCTTGCAGCCTCTTCCTCCTCTAACTTCTTTTTGAGTTTTGCAACCTCTGCCTCATGGGCTGCAATCCTTTCCTGAGTGGTTGGCTCCTTGTTTGCAGAACGTCTCCTTCGCGGGGGATAGTCATCATCAGTATTATAATTTTCATCCTCAGTGTAAGGCCCAGAGAAATCGTCTCGAAACATTTGAAGAGTTTGGGTTTGTCGGTTCAGGGGTTCCAAACCTTGGACGTAAGGGGGCACGTAAGCCTCATGGTGTACCAGAGTGGTACCACTACCGCCCACCGGGGGTCGAGGGGGTCTGGTATGGGTAGGCATCCCCAGGGTCTGATTCACATATTGAGGGAGATCAGTAGTGTGTAGTTGAAGGCCCCTCGGGGCACTCATGAGTAGTGGGGAGGTTGTGATTGCTTGCTGGTGAGTGGTCTCTTGTGAATTAGATCCATGAATGACCACTTGCAGGGGATTCGTCCCTTCAATTGGGATCTCTGATCCTTGAGTGTTGGTGGGGATATTCGTCCCTTCAGTACTAGTAACTGGTGGTGGTTGACTTCCGTGAGTATCAGCCCCGGAGGTGATAGGAAGTTCTTCAGAAGCTCGAGTTGTTCTTCGGGTGTTTGCCATGGTTGATGTTTTCTTCCCACAGACGGCGCCAAATGTTGTGGATTAAAAAACGTGCTTTGTGAATTTAATGCTAGGATTAATGAGCTTCGAGCTTTAATGACTGCTCTTGTGTTTCGGGACTAAATCGGTCCTCACAAGATGCCTACGTATCTCTGCTGTATAGAGAATCAAGTCAATAAAACGTAGTTCTAGAATGAGGGACGTGGGTCCTTATATAGGCGTCTGGAGCCTTGTATTTAGAGTAAGTTTAGGAGACTAAACTGATAAGATTTGTAATTGATAACTGATTAGGAGTATATTACTTGGCTGGCAAGTATTATCCTTATCCGATAAGTGTTATGACTCATCATATTATTTGATTGGGATTCTGGATCCTTCTATGAAGATTTTATTATATTTTGGACTCATTTAATGAGCTGATAATTTCCCTTATTTATTAATTACGAAATTAACAAATAATTAGGGTTTCGGGCCTTTTATCGGGCCTAATTCTTTGACCAAACTAGGTCTAATTAATATATCATTAATTATTTCTAGGGTTATATTTCAACCCATATCAATCATATATGCAGAATGTTGAGTCGTAGCGTAAGAGCATCTCCAAGGCAAAATGGTTGGCTATAATATATATAAAATAATGGTTTGTTATAATTTGCTGAATCTATAAGGTGGTGTGCTTCAATGGAGTTGGCTATAATGGTTAGTTATATTTTAAAAATAATATTTAATTTTTTGATTTAATTTTTTTTAATAAAATTTAAATATGATATATTGATATTAATACTAATTGACCTTAAATTGTAGTCATAAATTTTCAGAATTATTGTATACTTATAATTTTAATAAAATCAAGAAAATTATATTTTTTAATCGAAAATAAATTATTATTTATAGTGTGCCATGTTTTATAATTTCATCCCAGCATAAAGAAATACTAAATGGTTACCA
This sequence comes from Heracleum sosnowskyi, assembly GCA_030848705.1. NCBI lineage: Eukaryota > Viridiplantae > Streptophyta > Magnoliopsida > Apiales > Apiaceae > Heracleum > Heracleum sosnowskyi. Next base: position 25,374,146 of record CM061245.1, read on the forward strand.
AAAAAAAAAATACTAAATGAGAACTCTTATAAACGATTTGTCCAATGCAGAGAGGTTTTATGGGAGCATGTGATCACGTGACATTCACTACAGATCTGTAGTGCTTCTTCATATTTAGCCAATGAAATATGCTTGGCTATTTCTTTAGCCGAGGGGGTTGAACGGTTGGAGAAATCTGCTTTAGTCCTGATTACGTATAATATGTACGGTTGAGTTGCCACACGGATCTTTTTGCTAAGGGTTCAGTGGGATTAGAGATGCTCTAAGTACTGCAGAAATACATAATTGCAAAAAATGCATAAACAATAAATAGCATCACAGAATTACATGTTAAACTGCTACGATATTAAACCAATTGAATGATCTCCTTAATTTTGTGGTTCTCCACTAAGTTTGACTATATATAGAAGGTCCTGATTTCTTGAATAAATTTTAAGCGAATAGGTTTGAATAAATTTTAAGGGAATAGGTTTATCACCGAAAATTATTGTGAATGCAGGAATCGACATCGCTTTATCAACGCTTAATTTTTTTTGATTCTAGGTCTCTTTCTATTCCGGAAAAATTAACACATAAATGACATATGAATGTCGACCATCACTATTTGACAACCAGCATATATATAACCTTTATTAATAAGTTATATAAGTTAACCTTTTTTAATGTTACTAAATTTGATTCACACTTTTTTTGGTTCCACTCTTACAATCCTATTTCACGTATAAATTTTATCTCACGTAGAGTTTTATGTTGTTTTTAAAAAAAAATAAAATTCTATCCCACAAAAAAATCCTATCTCACATAAAATTTTAGATATTAAAAAAAATTAATTTTAAATATATTATAATATTATTGTTGTACTAAAATATATTATATTATTATGGTACCAAATTTGGTTCACATCTTTTTTGGTTTCACCCTTAAAATCATGTCTCACATAAAAATTTTATCTCACATAGAATTCTATATTAATTTTTTTAAATAAATAAATTTCCATCTCACGTAAAAGTTCTATCTCACATAAAATTCTATGTTTTCAAAAAAATATTAATCTAAAATATAATATAATATAATTATTGTACTAAAATATATTATATTATTATTATATGTGTCACATCAGATTACTCACCATACTTTAGTTATTAAATCAAGATATTAATTTCAATCTACCACTGCATAATATTAATTTAAAATATATTATAGTATTTATTGTACCAAATATATTATATTATTATTATATCCATTAGCGTCACAATCACAATCAGATCAGTCACCAGATCCGATTATAATTACTTAGTTGTTGAATCAAGATTTACCAGACCCGATTATAATCACTTAGTTGCTGAATAAAGATATTAATCTCAATCTATTTTATACCCCTGAATTTGTTATCTTAATCTACCTTTGTACGGAACATCTACCAACCCTCTAATCTCTAGGTATCATTCTTCTTTTAACTTTTTTAGTATATTTTGAGTATAATTCTTAGTATTATGTCAAGCTGAAAACATGTGCAATTTTTTTAAATTCTTTTTCTACTCTCGCAATAATTTGTTTCCACAACAATTCCCTTATTTGCTTGACTAATAGAGCTTGAATAATGTAATTCATGTTTAGCTTCTCATCAATTCACGCAGAATTTGCATTATTAAAAGTGGGTAAATAATACTATGTTATTATAAGCAAACTAAATAACTTTTTTTATTCTTACCCATTGATATGGGTTAAAAATAACCATAAAGACATAATTAATATTGCATTAATTAAACCTAGCAGGTCCATAAATAAGGCCCATTAATAAGGCCCGAAACTTTAATTAAATATTAATTTCGTAATTAATATTTGGGCTAGAAGTACAACCTATATTAGGAGATGTCCAATACAGGCTTGTTATAATACAATTGGATTGTTTCAATACAAGTCCGTTATGATATGGAAACAACTCCTACAAGGAAGGATCTAGAATTAATCCTTATCCACCGTCAATGATAAGACTTATCCTTCAAGGAAGTGATAATACTTATCCACTGTCAAGGATAAGATTTATCCTTCAAGAAAGTGATAATACTTATCCACCGTCAAGGATAAGATTTATCCTTCAAGGAAATCAATACTTATCCACTAGGCTTCTAAACGCCTATATAAAGGGTCTGACCCCTCATCTCAGAACTACGTTTTAGACTTCATCCTCGAATAAGGACATATAAGTCACTACGTCCTTGGTGTGCCCCTGCCGCCATAGCCCCAAGGGCAACACCAAGAACTACATTTTTATTGGCTTGATTCTCTAAACACTAGAGATACGTAGGCACCTTGTTAGGACCAAGTTAGTCCCCGACAACAAGAGCAGCCATTAAAGCTCGAAGCTTGTTAGGAATATGTTGTTCTTGATGATAATTATAAAACACTTAGTAGATTTTGTGTTAAGTCAATATTGTAATTGTCAACGGAATGGTATGCTTTGCAGCATCCATTGACAGGTAGCTCATCAACGGAATGAGTCTCATCAACGAAATGAGTAATGTAGCAATTGTACTATACACTACTTCACTGGTTGATATGCATTTGTTGTAGGTATTAGATAGGTTTTCTAAGTAATGTTGACTAAGTACTAGATAGGCAAAATAGGTTGGTTAATTGTAAATATAATGTGCCTTGTAATTTTGCCTAAGTGAAGACATGTCAACGGAATGAAGATTACACTATCAACGGAATGAAGAATGTACCATCAACGGAATGAATAATAAAGCTATCAACGAAACACATCTCACTGTTATCAACGAATCATTATCACTTTTCTGAATAGTTGACAAAGTGATAGTGATAGTTTTTTGACAGATCAAAAGGTGATGTAGAAGTGTACTTTGCATTGGGAGCCATTAAAATGGACACTGGGAATGAGGAAACATTTCAATTTCCAATTAGGTTCTTGAGTGTGATCATAATAAACATGAAGACAAAAGACAAGATCTCCAAGGACCATTGGACAAAAGGAATGAAAAGCAAGCTACTGGCGGTTACCTTTTGTACATTTTAGAGTAGCCAAAAATAGCATTGTAAACTTGGGATATATAACCAAGTGTAGCAGTTCATTTTATTAAAAAGTGAGTGAGATAGAATAACTTTGTATTAGCTTCTTTCAAGAGAACTCTCACTCTACATTAGGAACTGAGCAGTTGTGCTACATTTGTAACACAGATTATTCCCGCAATAAAAACATCTCAGTTGGATCCTCAAAACATCCAACTGAAATTTTATATTTGCTTGTGTTTTTATTTTCTGTGTTAATTTATTTTAAAGTTGTTTTAAGTTTAAAAATATCTAGAATTGTATTCAACCCCCCCCCCCCCTTCTACAATTCTGTTAGGTCATTTGGGATTAAAAAAGCTCCCAAACCCTAGTAATAAATATATGTATTAAATACACCATAGTTTTTATTCCATAACATTTGGCGCCGTCTGTGGGAAGACAACATCAACCATGGCAAACACACGAAGAACGAATCAAGAAACTCAGACTTCTGAAAGACTTCCTCTTACCTCTGAAATGGAGATTCAGGGAAGCCAACCTCCGCCAACTACTGGCACTCAAGGGGCGAATATCCCCCTCACCACTACTCAAGGACCAGAAATCCCAATTTCGGTTGAAGGGACGAATCCCCTGCAAATGGTCGTTCATGGCCCTAATCCTCAAGAGACAACTCTCCAGCAACCAATCACAACCTCTCCACTACTCATGAATGCTCCACGTGGCCTTCAATTTCACACCACGGATCTTCCCCAATACACGACTCAAACTCTTGGGATGCCAACTTATGGCATGCCGCCTCGACCTACAGTGGGGAGCAGTGGTATCAATCCAACCTACCACGAAGCATATGTGCCCCCTTATGTTCGAGGCCTGGAGCCCATTAATCAAAAAACTCAGACTCAGCAAGTCCCTCTAATTCGAGACTTTTCGGGTCCCTATACCGAAGATGAAGATTACTCATCGGATGATGAAAGGGACGTTCCCCCAAGGAGAATACGTTGTTATTCCCAAATGACCTAACAGAATTGTAGAAGGGGGGGTTGAATACAATTCTTGATATTTTCTTGAAACTAAACACTTTATGAAATTAAACTGAACTGAATAAATAAAAACACAAGATATAAATAATTCAGTTGGATTGTTTGATGATCCAACTGAAGTGTTTTTATTGCGGAAATAATCTGTGATACAATTGTTCACAGCTGCTCAGTTACAATGTTGTAGAGAAGAATGCTCTCAAAAATAGCTAATACAATCTATTTGTTTTTCTTCTCTCTTTCTAAAGTAACTGCTACACTTGGTTATATAATCCCAAGTTTACAATTCTACATTTGGTTAAACTAAAGAATAATAGTAGTAACCATCAGTAGCTTGCTTTTCATTCCTTTTGTCCAATGGTCCTTGGAGATCTTTGCTTTTGTCTTCATGCTCATTATAATCATTCCCAAGAGCCTTATTGGAAATTGGAATGTTTCCTTATTTCCAGTAACCACTTTGATGGCTTCCAATGCAAAGTACACTTCCATATCTCCTTTTAGATCTGTTCAGTAAACTGTCACTATCACTTTGTCAACTGCTCAAAAAGCAACATTGATTCGTTGATAGCAAGGAGATGTGTTTCGTTGATAGCTTCATTCTTCATTCCGTTGATGGTGTTTCCCTCGTTTCGTTGATGGGTAAACTCCATACCGTTGACAGAGTAATCTTCATACCGTTGACATGTCTTCACTTAGGCAGAATTACAAGGCATAACATATTTACAATTAACCAACCTATTTTGCCTATCTAGTACTTAGTCAACATGACTTAGAAAACCTATCTAAAACATAGAATAGAATGCCTATCATACTGTGAAGTATTGTACAATGCAATTGCTACAACACTCATTTCGTTGATGAGCTTCCTGTCAACGAAACACTGCAAAGCATGCTATTTCGTTGACAGCTACAAAATTGACTTTACACAAATTCTACTAAGTGTTTTATGTTTATCATCAAGAACAACATATTCCTAACAATCTCCCCCAATTTATGACTGATAGAATAACAGCCATAAATCAAGAGACTTGATGATAACAAAAACACTCAGATACATCATAAATTACAAAAGTAGAAAATGTATTAAGCTTCAAAACTTTATAGACAAAATACAAGACTTACAAGACTAATGCCCACAAGTGCTCCTCTAGTCTGAGCAAATGTTTCATCTGTGACTTCTTTGTGGCATAGTCTTATTCCCTCTCTTGGAGTTGTTTTCCTCAATCTGGACCTGTAGCCTTCTGTAGAAGATTTTCTCCTCTTCATCTTGATCACCAAGCTTGGATTGCATCAGCTTTAGAGTTTGATTAGATGCCTTCTCCAGCTGGTCTTCCATTCTGAAGAATCTTCTGCAATTGTCCTTGTCCTTAAACTCCATCATCCAATAAGGTTGAAGATGGATTTTCTTTCCTGTTGAGGGAACTCTAAGTATTCTGGGAAGAGCCTCAGGCTTGTTCCAGCTAGCCTTTAACTGACAGATTTTGGAGACCACCTCAGACTTGGCTGTTTTGGTGAAACCAAAGTCCTTTTTCAAGCATCTAAACACTGAGAGTAGTGTTTGATAGTCTTCTCCTAAAATTCTGTAAAGAGGCCACACTTGTTCTCTACCACCCTTGAATGTGAACACTAGTCTTTCAGGCAACTTTTGAGAAGCTGCAATTCCCCTTACTTCCACCAGGTTGTCTAGGTCAAGATGTAGACTGGATTCTTCCCTGATGTCAGCAATGTACATGCAGTCCTCTGGGTTTGCTGGGGGTTTCTGAGATTGTGGCTTTCTCACAAAAACAGGCTTTGCTTTGACAGACCTCTTCTTTGTCTTCATTGGTTGGTCCTTCTCTAACAGGAACTTTGGAAAGTATGCCTCATCAAACTCAATTGGCTCTTCCTTTGGCTCAATTGGCTGATTGTGAAAATTGACAAGATGATCAGGGTCACTGGCTAACTTTACCTCAAAAGCTGGATTAGCAATTGTTGGAGGTGCAATAGGTATAGAAGAGTCTGATGCAGTACTCTGAGAATCAGCATTCTCAAAGGCTATGTTTCTCCTAGCTCTCTCTTTGGGTTGCCTTGTGCTCTTCTTTGAACTCCTTTCCTCTCTAGTGCTCTCCTCTTGCTTCCTTTCTTCTTCATCTAGAGCTTGAGCTACTGCAAGAGCTTGCATAGCTGCTCTTTCTGATTCCTCAGCCTTGGCTTCAGCAAAGTTTGGATGACCAGCCCAAACACAGATTTGTTGTCCATTCCTGTAGACAATTGCCCTTTGCTTCCTTATCTCATAATCATTGATTTCCTTGCTTTTTGTGATGAGTGGACCAAGAAGCTTGTGCTCATCTGGATAAGGTGCAGGATAGAAAGTCCTTGCTATGTTTTTGCCCTTTGGTTTAGCAGGGGACTTGGGAGATAGGCTTCTTTGAATTGTAGCTTGTTCCACATCCCTAATGCATGAAGTTTGTCCTTTTTCCTTCCTTGGTCCTTGAGTGACTCCATGTAGAAGGGGCTCTTGGTGATAGAAAGAATTTGTCTGTGGCTCCCATTCCGTTGATGCTAGTGCCATGGCATTCGTTGATGGCTGTTCCGTTGATGGATTTGAGTCCTTATCTTCAGTAATATTCTTGAACTTTGCTTCTATGTTGGACCAATGTTCTTTGATTTGTTCTGCAAGTCTCATCCTCATAGAAGCTTCTTGTATAAGGTCAATACCATCCTTTTGCTGCTTTCCAAGCTCCCCCATTGCTAATGGCTCCTTTGGTAGGGAAATGGCTGGGACCATAACCTTGGTAATCTGAATGTTTAGCTCCTTAGATTTCTCCCCCTTTTTGTTATCATCAAAAGAGATGGCTGGGAGTCCTTGAGCTGCCACTAGCTGGGCCAATAGTTGAGTTTGTTTCTCCTGTTCCTTTTGCATCTGTGATAGAGTAGCTTCCACCTTGTCCACTCTAGAAGAGAGAGTCTTCAAGGAGGAATCCACTTCAGGTTCTTTAGTGAAAAACCTGTGCATCCTGGACACAGTGAGAAGAGGAAGCTTTTCATCTAGCCTCCTATCATTAGCAGCCCTAAGGTTGCTGATTGAATCCTTGATCTCTGTAGCCTCAATCCTTGTCTGCAACATTTGTAGCCTTTGAATTTCCAGAGAATCCATTATGGCTTTGTAGAATTTCTTGTCCCTTGCTTCTGCAGACTCATGAGCTAGATATGCTTCATTGTACTGCCTTGTGATAGCAGCATCCAAATTGCTTCTACCATGCATATCTTGAGAAAGCCAGTTTGGTGTAGGAGGCACCACAGAAGTCCCAGTCTGTGCAGTAGTGGCCACCTGTAGAGTGTCACCAAAGCTATCCTCATTATCAGAAAAATCAAATTGTCCACTTGCTTCAGCTCCTGGAGGTAGATTGGTCAAGGCATCCTTTGCTCTTTGCATTGATGCAGTTGTGTGAATTAGTTGGAGTGACCTCTCTGCCTCCACATTGCCCTGTTGAGCCAAAATTTGATAGGCTGACACAGGATGAGTAAAGGTCTCAGGATCTAGGGAAATACTATCCAGAGTTTGCTGATAAACCTCTTGGAAAGTAAGTTCCCTTTCTCCCTCACTGACCTCCATTAACTCATTAGCAATGGCTGCTTCCATCCTTATTTCTCCTGTAGTCCCTTCTCTCTCTCCACTCTGTTCTTGCATCATGGGCTCCCCATGGCTCACACCTCTCACACCCTCACCTTCACCTTCTAAGGTGGAACTCTCAATCTCTCCTTTTGCCTGGCTGGAAGAAATAGCCAGCCTCTCACTCACATTCTCTCCTTTTGCCTGGCTGCAAGCCAGCCTCTCAGTTTCACTCCCTCTCAGTCCTAGAAGTGTCTCAACTACCACTAGATCATCTGCACTAGTTGTGGGAACAACTTGATTTTCAATTAAAGGTGCAGAGTGAACTATCAACGGAATGGTAGTTTGAACTGTCAACGGTATGGATACCGTTGATGGAGAAACACTTGTCAACGAAATAGACTGTTTCGTTGATGAAGTCAAGAAAGCACTTTGAGAATGAGAAATTACAGTAGAGTCTGTGGTGATTGATTTTAGAGATTGGTCCACAGATCCCCTTGCAATTTCAGGAAAAATTGGTTGATGGCCCAACAAATCACTTAGCAAGTGATGGCCACCAGCTTCAGAGTGGGGCTTCTCCAAGATTAGAGTTGGAGAATCAGGAATAGATGTATGGATCATGTCCACATCCAAAGATTGAGTTGGTGAATTTGATGGAGATAATTCAAGATTGATGTTTAGAGAAGAGGACTGTAACCCCAGAGTAATGATAGGGGTTACATCAAACTGAATTTGAGAAACTGGAAGTGTTGCTTCCAGTGTGTGTGCACCCTGTGTACCCTTGGACTTTTGCTTCACTCTCCTTTGGTATTGGGAAAATGTAGACTTTGGGCTTGAAGTGTCCCTTACCCTTTTGGACTGTACTCTAGGAGGAGAGCTTGTGTTGGGTTATGCCCAGCATCCTGCCTAAATCGAAGCGTGGGCGCTTGGCTTCTGTACTAGAATATGGAAATAAAGTTGCGCCTCTTCTACAAGCTCGGGCTTTTAGATCAACTGGTAAAGCGCTTGATCCTGAGTTTTCAATTGGTATCAGAGCAAGGTCGCGTGTTCGAATCCCAGGGAAGGCATTTTACTATTCACTGTAAGGCATGTGTGCTGGAATAGGCAATATGCTGGGGGGGGGGATTGTTGGGTTATGCCCAGCATCCTGCCTAAATCGAAGCGTGGGCGCTTGGCTTCTGTACTAGAATATGGAAATAAAGTTGCGCCTCTTCTACAAGCTCGGGCTTTTAGATCAACTGGTAAAGCGCTTGATCCTGAGTTTTCAGCTTGTTTCAATAATCACATCCTTTTGGGAGGATGCAATTAGACTTGTGTTTAAATCCATGTTACTCATTGTGCCTTGTTGGGAAGACACAATGGGGCTTGGCTGGTACACACTAACCTGTCCTTCCTTATCCTTGGGGTTTCTTTGATGTTCACCCCTTCCCTCACCTCTCACAACTCCAGACTCACTCCCCTTAGGTTGTGTGGTAGTTTTTACAACAGGTGCCTTTTGAGAAGCACCTGAGGTTGGCTTGGAGGATTTCTTTGATTTTGGTTTTGTTGCTAGGGTAGGAGCCTGTTGGGTCACAGCTACAGACTCCATAGCAACATTGGAAGGTAAAACAGTAGAGGTGTTAGCTACACTAACAGGGATAGTAGTAGTTACCTCAATGATTGGCAGATACACCACTGGAACATCACCATTGTGGTTCAGCCTCAGTATGTCTGTCAATACTCTCTTTTCTTGCACAAAGCACTCGAACCTGGCATTAGGGTTAGAGATAACTAATGGTGCTGGACTAACATGGTTAGCCAACATCATCAGAAACCTAGCATAATAGATATTTTTCTTCCTATTTGCTTTGTCACCCAACTTAGCACCAATTTCATACATAAGTTGGGTGCTAAAGTTGTGATATCTATCATTTAGAAGCATGGTTAGGAGAATTAACATAGAGTTAGTTAATGCATCAAAATTACTAATCTTTCCAGAAAAGACCTTAATGAATGCATCAGCTAAATAACTGTATTCCCTAACCAAACCTCTCCTAATTATTCTACCCAGATTATCAGTAGGCAAAGAGTAGTTTATAGAATTTAGCATGGTAGTTATTTCAGTGTTAGTAGGCAAAGCATCACAGTTATTATCAGGAATATGTAAACATGCTTGCAAAACATCAGAATTAACTATGTACTCATTACCTTGAAGAGTGAATTTTAGTGTGCAGTGTGTTCCACTATACTCACATGAGGTCCAAATTTCCTCGATTATCTCATTGTAGAGTGGTGTAGAGTGAAACATTGCATAGCTCAACTTGCAATTCATCATGAAATCCATCATTTTGAAGAACAGTCTGTTCGGGTTTTCCTTGACAACAAAAGGGATGGAGTTGTTCTTCTCATAGATGAACCCTCCAGCAGACATAAGCTTGACTATAGGTGCCATTGTTGATTAAAGGAAAGCTTCGAACTGAATTGCTTGTTAGAGAGAAGAAGAGAGAAAAAGCCTTTGGAATTTTTGAGAACAGGTAAAAAGAAATAATGAAAATAAAATTTCTTAAATACTCCCCCAAAAATTCTCAGAAAATGAATCCAATAATAAATGTAAATTACTGGATTGGCTTAAAAATATAACCGTTACTCTTAAAGTATTACCATGATTTATACTTACAGGGGTGTATGCATAGATCGTGGTAAAAGACGTGTCAATTTTTCAACGGTTCAGATTAAAAGCGCTTTATATCAACGAATCAGAATTGGGCGTTTAAGGTCCCGTCTATTTTGTTGATAAAACTGCGTTTCGTTGATACAAAAGAACTATCAACGAAACACCCAGAAAAAGTGCTAAGACTGTCAACGAAATGGTGCATTCCGTTGGCATAGTAATTTTGACTTAGACAAAATTTTACCTTTTCCTGAGAAAATTAATTCACAGAAAAACATAGCAAATTTCTGGCTGCATTTTAACTTGCAAATATCTCAAAAATAATTAAGAGAAATTTAGCATACCTAGCTCACTTACTAATCTTGAGAATGTTGATTCATCCAGTGGCTTGGTAAAGATGTCTGCAAGTTGTTGTTCACTTGGAACAAAATGTAACTCCACAGTACCATTCATAACATGTTCTCTAATGAAATGGTACTTGATGTCAATGTGCTTGGTCCTTGAATGCTGCACTGGATTCTCAGTAATGGCAATGGCACTAGTGTTGTCACAGAAAATAGGAATTTTCTCAACTCTTAATCCATAATCAAGTAGTTGGTTTTTCATCCATAAAATCTGTGCACAACAACTTCCAGCTGCAATATACTCAGCCTCAGCTGTGGAGGTAGAAACTGAGTTTTGTTTTTGCTGAACCATGACACAAGCTTGTTTCCTAGGAATTGACAGGTTCCAGTTGTACTTTTCCTGTCAATTTTACATCCTGCAAAATCTGCATCTGAATAACCAATTAGTTCAAAACCAGATTCTCTAGGATACCAAATGCCAAGGTTTGGTGTTCCTTTGAGATATCTGAAAATTCTTTTAATAGCAACTAAATGGGATTCTCTAGGATCAGCCTGAAATCTAGCACATAGACATGTAGCAAACATAATATCAGGTCTACTAGCTGTTAAATATAAAAGTGAGCCTACCATGCCTCTGTAACTTGAAATGTCCACAGATTTTTCCTTAGTATTCAATTCAAGTTTGGTGGCAGTAGGCATGGGAGTTTTGGCAGGAGAGCATTCCATTAGGTTAAACTTCTTTAATAAATCATGAATGTATTTTGTTTGACTAATGAAAATGCCTTCATTAACTTGCTTTACTTGAAGACCAAGAAAGTAAGTTAATTCTCCCATCATGCTCATTTCATACTTACTTTGCATAAGCTTGGCAAACTTTTGACAAAGTTTCACATCTGTAGACCCAAAGATTATATCATCTACATAAATTTGAACAAGTAAAGTAGAGCCATTTACAACCCTGTGAAAAAGAGTTTTATCTACAGTACCTCTAGTGAAATGATTCTCAAGGAGGAACTGTGAGAGAGTGTCATACCAGGCTCTAGGTGCTTGTTTCAAACCATAGAGTGCTTTGAGAAGGAAGTACACATAGTCTGGAAAATCATCATCTTCAAAACCAGGAGGTTGACTTACATACACCTCCTCTTCCAATTCCCCATTCAGAAAAGCACTCTTCACATCCATTTGATAGACCTTGAAATTGGCATGGGCTGCATAGGCTAGGAAAATCCTTATTGCTTCTAGTCTTGCAACAGGAGCAAAGGTTTCATCAAAATCAATTCCTTCTTCCTGTGAATAGCCTTTTGCAACCAATCTAGCTTTGTTCCTTGTGACTATGCCATTTTCATCCATCTTGTTTCTGAACACCCACTTTGTGCCTATAACACTCCTGTCATTAGGCCTGGGCACCAGCTTCCAAACATTGTTTCTCTCAAATTGGTTTAGCTCTTCTTGCATGGCTAAAACCCAATCTGGATCTAGAAGTGCATCCTCAACTTTCTTTGGCTCATCTTGAGACAGAAAGCTACTATATAGACATTCTTCTTGAGTTGCTCTTCTAGTTTGGACTTTTGAAGAAACATCACCTATAATAAGTTCAAAGGGATGATCTTTAGTCCATTTCCTTGTGGGAGGTAGATTTGCTCTTGAAGACGTAGCTTCATGATCATGATTGCCTTGATTGGATATTTGTCCTTGAGAAACTCCCCCTGAGTTTGTTGTCCCTAAGTGATCACTTCTAGAAGTATTCCTATGACTATCAACGGTATGACCGTTTTGGCTGTCAACGAAACGCTCATTCTGACTGTCAACGAATCCACCATCATGACTGTCAACGAAATGACCATTTGGTCTGCTAGCTGCTATCCTTTTTAACCTTCATCTGTGCTAGATACAACAACTTTAGGCTGTTTCTCAGTAGCCTTATCATGATTCACTTGATCTCCTTCCTTATTTTCAAAAGAAAGACTTTCATGGAAACCTTCATCACAGAGACCTTGGATTTTGAGATCATCAAAAACAACATGTACAGATTCCATAACAATGTTGATTCTGAGATTATAGACTCTGTAAGCTTTCCCTGCTGCATATCCCACAAATATTGCTTCATCTGCCTTTGCTTCAAATTTCCCCAAATGCTCAGCTTGATTTCTCAGAACAAAGCACTTGCATCCAAAGACATGAAGAAAATCCAATAGTGGCTTCTTTCTTTTGAGTAACTGATAAGGGGTCATTCCTTTGGCCTGATTAATCAAAGAAATATTTTGAGTAAAGCAAGCTGTGTTAACTGCCTCAGCCCAAAAATATGTAGATAACTTTGATTCATCTAGCATTGTCCTTGCAGCTTCAATAAGTGTTCTGTTTTTCCTTTCAACTACACCATTTTGCTGTGGTGTTCTTGCTGCTGAAAACTCATGCAAAATACCATTTTCTTCACAGAACACCTTCATGCTTGAATTCTTGAATTCTGTCCCATTGTCACTCCTAATCCTTCTTACTTTGAAATCAGGATGATTGCTTACCATCTTGATGTGATTGATAATGATTTCACTTGCCTCATCTTTAGAGTGCAAAAAGAAAGTCCATGTAAATCTAGAAAAATCATCAACAATCACAAGACAGTATTTCTTCTTTGAGATGGACATAACATTTACAGGGCCAAATAGGTCCATATGAAGCAATTCAAGCTGCTGGACAATTGATGACTCTGTCTTGCTTTTGAATGATGCCTTCTTCTGTTTTCCCTTTTGACAGGCATTACACAAACCATCCTTGGAGAACTCCACCTGTGGAATTCCTCTAGCAAGATCTTTCCTCACCAAATCATTCATAACTTTGAAATTCAGATGGGATAACTTCTTGTGCCATAACCAACTTTCATCCTTGCTTGCCTTGCTGAAAAGACAAGTGATGGTGTCTGAACTTGTGCTACTAAAGTCAGCAATGTACACATTTCCCCTTCTGAATCCAGTCATTACCACATTGTTGTTTCCTCCTTTAGAAACAACACAGGCTTCTCTAGAAAAAGTAACTAAAAATCCTTTGTCACAAAGTTGGCTGATACTAAGCAAGTTGTGCTTAAGACCATCCACCAATGCAACCTCATCTATGATGACATTCTCTTTTGAAATCAAGCCATATCCCTTTGTGTAGCCTTTGCTGTCATCTCCAAAAGCAATACAAGGGCCAGCTCTTTCCTGAAACTCTGTGAGCAGGGTAGAATCACCAGTCATGTGTCTTGAACAACCACTATCCAAGTACCAAAGATTCCTTTTGTCTCCCTGGTTGCTTGAGGAACTTGCTTCCTGCTCATGATTGTCAGCCATAAGAGCCAAGTTGACATACTCAACATCATCATCAGAATCTTCACCATTACCAGCCCAATCATACTCCTGAGACATGAAAGCCTTTTCTTTTTGTTTGAGAAGTTCAAAGTATTTCTTTTTATAATCAACAGGCTCAAATTTCCTGTTGCCCTTCTCAACCTTGGGCTTTCTGCAGTCTCCAGCAAAGTGACCAAGCATTCCACAATTGAAACATTTTGACTTAGACTTTTCAATCCAGTTTGTTTTGCTAGGTTGAAAGTCTCTTCTTGGTGGCCTTGCTTCTGAGTTTCTTTTGAACTTGAACTTAGAGAATTTTCTAGACAGAAAAGCAATGTGTTCATCAATCTCATCTAAGTCCTCCAAGTTGGCTGGTTCTGATTCTTCTTCTTCTGTCATCTTGTCTTTACCCTTGCTAACATCACTCCTACAACTAGATCGACTAGTTGTGGCCTTTGCAGCTTCTTTATTGTCATCTTCAAGTTGGTTCACTGATGCAATCAATGCAATAGATCCACCCTTCTTCTGTACCTTTTCAATTTCTTCATCTTGCTCCATTTCCAGCTCATAAGTCTTCAAGGTTCCATAAAGCCTTTCAAGAGTGTAGTCTTTGTACTCTTGAGTGTTTCTGAGAGAGACAGTCATAGGCTTCCATTCTTTTGGAAGAGCTCTAAGAAATTTAAGGTTTGAATCCTTGGTTTGATAGATCCTCCCATACAACTTTAATCCATTCAAAAGCTTTTGAAACCTACTGAACGTGTCATTTAGGGTTTCACCAGCTTTAAAATGAAAATGCTCATATTGTTGTATAAGGAGTTGCATTTTATTTTCCCTGACTTGCTCAGTTCCTTCACAGAGTGTTCTAACAGTATCCCATACTTCCTTAGAGGTTGTACAGTTGATAACATTGTCAAACATTTCTTGCTCCAAACCATTAAACAGAATGTTCATGGTCCTTTTGTCTTTATGGACTTCTGCAATATCTTCAACAGTCCATTCTGAGACAGTTTTTGGAATCTCTACATCAGGTGCATCATCTGGCAGTCCAACTCTAGAATCAAGCTTCATGGGAACGTGTGGACCTTTCTCAATGCAGTCTACATACCTCTCATCCATAGACATGAGATGTAAATGCATCTTTACTTTTCAGATTACCAAGGTTATGGTCCCAGCCATTTCCCTACCAAAGGAGCCATTAGCAATGGGGGAGCTTGGAAAGCAGCAAAAGGATGGTATTGACCTTATACAAGAAGCTTCTATGAGGATGAGACTTGCAGAACAAATCAAAGAACATTGGTCCAACATAGAAGCAAAGTTCAAGAAGATTACTGAAGATAAGGACTCAAATCCATCAACGGAACAGCCATCAACGAATGCCATGGCACTAGCATCAACGGAATGGGAGCCACAGACAAATTCTTTCTATTTGCTTTGTCACCCAACTTAGCACCAATTTCATACATAAGTTGGGTGCTAAAGTTGTGATATCTATCATTTAGAAGCATGGTTAGGAGAATTAACATAGAGTTAGTTAATGCATCAAAATTACTAATCTTTCCAGAAAAGACCTTAATGAATGCATCAGCTAAATAACTGTATTCCCTAACCAAACCTCTCCTAATTATTCTACCCAGATTATCAGTAGGCAAAGAGTAGTTTATAGAATTTAGCATGGTAGTTATTTCAGTGTTAGTAGGCAAAGCATCACAGTTATTATCAGGAATATGTAAACATGCTTGCAAAACATCAGAATTAACTATGTACTCATTACCTTGAAGAGTGAATTTTAGTGTGCAGTGTGTTCCACTATACTCACATGAGGTCCAAATTTCCTCGATTATCTCATTGTAGAGTGGTGTAGAGTGAAACATTGCATAGCTCAACTTGCAATTCATCATGAAATCCATCATTTTGAAGAACAGTTTGTTCGGGTTTTCCTTGACAACAAAAGGGATGGAGTTGTTCTTCTCATAGATGAACCCTCCAGCAGACATAAGCTTGACTATAGGTGCCATTGTTGATTAAAGGAAAGCTTCGAACTGAATTGCTTGTTAGAGAGAAGAAGAGAGAAAAAGCCTTTGGAATTTTTGAGACAGGTAAAAAGAAATAATGAAAATAAAATTTCTTAAATACTCCCCCAAAAATTCTCAGAAAATGAATCCAATAATAAATGTAAATTACTGGATTGGCTTAAAAATATAACCGTTACTCTTAAAGTATTACCATGATTTATACTTACAGGGGTGTATGCATAGATCGTGGTAAAAGACGTGTCAATTTTTCAACGGTTCAGATTAAAAGCGCTTTATATCAACGAATCAGAATTGGGCGTTTAAGGTCCCGTCTATTTTGTTGATAAAACTGTGTTTCGTTGATACAAAAGAACTATCAACGAAACACCCAGAAAAAGTGCTAAGACTGTCAACGAAATGGTGCATTCCGTTGGCATAGTAATTTTGACTTAGACAAAATTTTACCTTTTCCTGAGAAAATTAATTCACAGAAAAACATAGCAAATTTCTGGCTGCATTTTAACTTGCAAATATCTCAAAAATAATTAAGAGAAATTTAGCATACCTAGCTCACTTACTAATCTTGAGAATGTTGATTCATCCAGTGGCTTGGTAAAGATGTCTGCAAGTTGTTGTTCACTTGGAACAAAATGTAACTCCACAGTACCATTCATAACATGTTCTCTAATGAAATGGTACTTGATGTCAATGTGCTTGGTCCTTGAATGCTGCACTGGATTCTCAGTAATGGCAATGGCACTAGTGTTGTCACAGAAAATAGGAATTTTCTCAACTCTTAATCCATAATCAAGTAGTTGGTTTTTCATCCATAAAATCTGTGCACAACAACTTCCAGCTGCAATATACTCAGCCTCAGCTGTGGAGGTAGAAACTGAGTTTTGTTTTTGCTGAACCATGACACAAGCTTGTTTCCTAGGAATTGACAGGTTCCAGTTGTACTTTTCCTGTCAATTTTACATCCTGCAAAATCTGCATCTGAATAACCAATTAGTTCAAAACCAGATTCTCTAGGATACCAAATGCCAAGGTTTGGTGTTCCTTTGAGATATCTGAAAATTCTTTTAATAGCAACTAAATGGGATTCTCTAGGATCAGCCTGAAATCTAGCACATAGACATGTAGCAAACATAATATCAGGTCTACTAGCTGTTAAATATAAAAGTGAGCCTACCATGCCTCTGTAACTTGAAATGTCCACAGATTTTTCCTTAGTATTCAATTCAAGTTTGGTGGCAGTAGGCATGGGAGTTTTGGCAGGAGAGCATTCCATTAGGTTAAACTTCTTTAATAAATCATGAATGTATTTTGTTTGACTAATGAAAATGCCTTCATTAACTTGCTTTACTTGAAGACCAAGAAAGTAAGTTAATTCTCCCATCATGCTCATTTCATACTTACTTTGCATAAGCTTGGCAAACTTTTGACAAAGTTTCACATCTGTAGACCCAAAGATTATATCATCTACATAAATTTGAACAAGTAAAGTAGAGCCATTTACAACCCTGTGAAAAAGAGTTTTATCTACAGTACCTCTAGTGAAATGATTCTCAAGGAGGAACTGTGAGAGAGTGTCATACCAGGCTCTAGGTGCTTGTTTCAAACCATAGAGTGCTTTGAGAAGGAAGTACACATAGTCTGGAAAATCATCATCTTCAAAACCAGGAGGTTGACTTACATACACCTCCTCTTCCAATTCCCCATTCAGAAAAGCACTCTTCACATCCATTTGATAGACCTTGAAATTGGCATGGGCTGCATAGGCTAGGAAAATCCTTATTGCTTCTAGTCTTGCAACAGGAGCAAAGGTTTCATCAAAATCAATTCCTTCTTCCTGTGAATAGCCTTTTGCAACCAATCTAGCTTTGTTCCTTGTGACTATGCCATTTTCATCCATCTTGTTTCTGAACACCCACTTTGTGCCTATAACACTCCTGTCATTAGGCCTGGGCACCAGCTTCCAAACATTGTTTCTCTCAAATTGGTTTAGCTCTTCTTGCATGGCTAAAACCCAATCTGGATCTAGAAGTGCATCCTCAACTTTCTTTGGCTCATCTTGAGACAGAAAGCTACTATATAGACATTCTTCTTGAGTTGCTCTTCTAGTTTGGACTTTTGAAGAAACATCACCTATAATAAGTTCAAAGGGATGATCTTTAGTCCATTTCCTTGAGGGAGGTAGATTTGCTCTTGAAGACGTAGCTTCATGATCATGATTGCCTTGATTGGATATTTGTCCTTGAGAAACTCCCCCTGAGTTTGTTGTCCCTAAGTGATCACTTCTAGAAGTATTCCTATGACTATCAACGGTATGACCGTTTTGGCTGTCAACGAAACGCTCATTCTGACTGTCAACGAATCCACCATCATGCCTGTCAACGAAATGACCATTTGGTCTGCTAGCTGCTATCCTTTTTAACCTTAATGCAGCAATTTCATCTTCACTGCTGCTTTCATCTGTGCTAGATACAACAACTTTAGGTTGTTTCTCAGTAGCCTTATCATGATTCACTTGATCTCCTTCCTTATTTTCAAAAGAAAGACTTTCATGGAAACCTTCATCACAGAGACCTTGGATTTTGAGATCATCAAAAACAACATGTACAGATTCCATAACAATGTTGATTATGAGATTATAGACTCTGTAAGCTTTCCCTGCTGCATATCCCACAAATATTGCTTCATCTGCCTTTGCTTCAAATTTCCCCAAATGCTCAGCTTGATTTCTCAGAACAAAGCACTTGCATCCAAAGACATGAAGAAAATCCAATAGTGGCTTCTTTCTTTTGAGTAACTGATAAGGGGTCATTCCTTTGGTCTGATTAATCAAAGAAATATTTTGAGTAAAGCAAGCTGTGTTAACTGCCTCAGCCCAAAAATATGTAGGTAACTTTGATTCATCTAGCATTGTCCTTGCAGCTTCAATAAGTGTTCTGTTTTTCCTTTCAACTACACCATTTTGCTGTGGTGTTCTTGCTGCTGAAAACTCATGCAAAATACCATTTTCTTCACAGAACACCTTCATGCTTGAATTCTTGAATTCTGTCCCATTGTCACTCCTAATCCTTCTTACTTTGAAATCAGGATGATTGCTTACCATCTTGATGTGATTGATAATGATTTCACTTGCCTCATCTTTAGAGTGCAAAAAGAAAGTCCATGTAAATCTAGAAAAATCATCAACAATCACAAGACAGTATTTCTTCTTTGAGATGGACATAACATTTACAGGGCCAAATAGGTCCATATGAAGCAATTCAAGCTGCTGGACAATTGATGACTCTGTCTTGCTTTTGAATGATGCCTTCTTTTGTTTTCCCTTTTGACAGGCATTACACAAACCATCCTTGGAGAACTCCACCTGTGGAATTCCTCTAGCAAGATCTTTCCTCACCAAATCATTCATAACTTTGAAATTCAGATGGGATAACTTCTTGTGCCATAACCAACTTTCATCCTTGCTTGCCTTGCTGAAAAGACAAGTGATGGTGTCTGAACTTGTGCTACTAAAGTCAGCAATGTACACATTTCCCCTTCTGAATCCAGTCATTACCACATTGTTGTTTCCTCCTTTAGAAACAACACAGGCTTCTCTAGAAAAAGTAACTAAAAATCCTTTGTCACAAAGTTGGCTGATACTAAGCAAGTTGTGCTTAAGACCATCCACCAATGCAACCTCATCTATGATGACATTCTCTTTTGAAATCAAGCCATATCCCTTTGTGTAGCCTTTGCTGTCATCTCCAAAAGCAATACAAGGGCCAGCTCTTTCCTGAAACTCTGTGAGCAGGGTAGAATCACCAGTCATGTGTCTTGAACAACCACTATCCAAGTACCAAAGATTCCTTTTGTCTCCCTGCACACAATAAAACCAAATCAAGTCGATTTTGGTACCCAAGTTTCCTTGGGTCCTGTCTTGTTAGCCTTTGCATTCCCTTTTGTACCATTTTTCACTTTGGGCTCAGATTGATTCAAATCAATCTTTACCCTTGGTGTTGATTTCTGAGGGTTGCTCATATTTTCATTCATAGCATGCATAGTTGGAGGAACAATCATGTTATTCATGTTCCATGGCATTTGTGGCATGTTAAACATATTCATGTAAGGATTAGACACAAATGGCATGCTAGCATATGGATTCTGAAATTGTGCATATGGAGCAAACATGTTAGACATAACAGGCATTGTAGGCATGGAACTGTTCATTGCAGGCTTGGGCATTCTCACATTAGGAGTTTTCTTAACAGATTTGCAGTTAGTAGACAAATGACAAACACTTCCACAATTAACACATGTCTTTCTAGGAGCATATTTATCAGGTGTGTAATTGTTGTGTTTGTTAATTCCTACTTTGCCATTCCTGTTATTCTTTTTATTTCCCTTAGCCTCATTATGAACTTTCTCTACCTTGTCTTTCAATTGCTTGTTAGACAAGTGACCTACATTAGCTCTCTCAACAGGCTTCTCAATTTTCTTTAAAATACTAGACTCACCTTGAACAAAGTTCTTGGTGACAGGACCATACTTGTCATTAAGTCTAGTGAGTTTATCTTTTCTTTTGTCTGTCAACGAAACAGCCTGATCGGTTGATGGTTCATGTGTCAACGAAACATTGCATTCCGTTGACATATCAACCTTCAACAAATGATCATTGTTGTTTGTTGACTCTGTTCCTGATTCTAAGGTTTCACCAACATACCCTAGCTTCTCTTTGTTCCTTTCCCATGATTGCTCACAGAAGGATTCCACGCCTTGAACATTAATTATGTTGGCAGCAACATTCCTGGCATCCTTCCATTTTGCAATCACACTTTGTTCTATCTCAAGTTGTGTTCTAAGAATTTCTTCCCTTTGTAACACGTTCTCAAGTTCCTTCTTAGCATCCCTACTAACACATCTCATTTTCTCAAATTCAATGAGCTGTGCTTCTAACATTGCATTCCTATCACTTAAGAGCAGATTGGTCTCTTTTATTCTTGAATTCTCTTTAGTAAGTGATTTAAGAGTAACACGCAAATTATATAATACAGTAGACATTTCATTTACTGCATTGTCGCATTCCTCTTTAGAAAGCTCAGAAAGATTAGTAATTGTTACCTGGTTGCTTGAGGAACTTGCTTCCTGCTCATGATTGTCAGCCATAAGAGCCAAGTTGACATACTCAACATCATCATCAGAATCTTCACCATTACCAGCCCAATCATACTCCTGAGACATGAAAGCCTTTTCTTTTTGTTTGAGAAGTTCAAAGTATTTCTTTTTATAATCAACAGGCTCAAATTTCCTGTTGCCCTTCTCAACCTTGGGCTTTCTGCAGTCTCCAGCAAAGTGACCAAGCATTCCACAATTGAAACATTTTGACTTAGACTTTTCAATCCAGTTTGTTTTGCTAGGTTGAAAGTCTCTTCTTGGTGGCCTTGCTTCTGAGTTTCTTTTGAACTTGAACTTAGAGAATTTTCTAGACAGAAAAGCAATGTGTTCATCAATCTCATCTAAGTCCTCCAAGTTGGCTGGTTCTGATTCTTCTTCTTCTGTCATCTTGTCTTTACCCTTGCTAACATCACTCCTACAACTAGATCGACTAGTTGTGGCCTTTGCAGCTTCTTTATTGTCATCTTCAAGTTGGTTCACTGATGCAATCAATGCAATAGATCCACCCTTCTTCTGTACCTTTTCAATTTCTTCATCTTGCTCCATTTCCAGCTCATAAGTCTTCAAGGTTCCATAAAGCCTTTCAAGAGTGTAGTCTTTGTACTCTTGAGTGTTTCTGAGAGAGACAGTCATAGGCTTCCATTCTTTTGGAAGAGCTCTAAGAAATTTAAGGTTTGAATCCTTGGTTTGATAGATCCTCCCATACAACTTTAATCCATTCAAAAGCTTTTGAAACCTACTGAACGTGTCATTTAGGGTTTCACCAGCTTTAAAATGAAAATGCTCATATTGTTGTATAAGGAGTTGCATTTTATTTTCCCTGACTTGCTCAGTTCCTTCACAGAGTGTTCTAACAGTATCCCATACTTCCTTAGAGGTTGTACAGTTGATAACATTGTCAAACATTTCTTGCTCCAAACCATTAAACAGAATGTTCATGGTCCTTTTGTCTTTATGGACTTCTGCAATATCTTCAACAGTCCATTCTGAGACAGTTTTTGGAATCTCTACATCAGGTGCATCATCTGGCAGTCCAACTCTAGAATCAAGCTTCATGGGAACGTGTGGACCTTTCTCAATGCAGTCTACATACCTCCCATCCATAGACATGAGATGTAAATGCATCTTTACTTTCCAGTGAAAGTAATTGTCTTTATCAAGAACTGGTATCTTCACACCTGCATCCTTCTTCACCATGGTTTCTGTTTTTGGTCTTGATCTTTAAACTTCTTGTATGTTAGAAGCTCGCTCTGATACCAATTGTTATTCCCAAATGACCTAACAGAATTGTAGAAGGGGGGGTTGAATACAATTCTTGATATTTTCTTGAAACTAAACACTTTATGAAATTAAACTGAACTGAATAAATAAAAACACAAGATATAAATAATTCAGTTGGATTGTTTGATGATCCAACTGAAGTGTTTTTATTGCGGAAATAATCTGTGATACAATTGTTCACAGCTGCTCAGTTACAATGTTGTAGAGAAGAATGCTCTCAAAAATAGCTAATACAATCTATTTGTTTTTCTTCTCTCTTTCTAAAGTAACTGCTACACTTGGTTATATAATCCCAAGTTTACAATTCTACATTTGGTTAAACTAAAGAATAATAGTAGTAACCATCAGTAGCTTGCTTTTCATTCCTTTTGTCCAATGGTCCTTGGAGATCTTTGCTTTTGTCTTCATGCTCATTATAATCATTCCCAAGAGCCTTATTGGAAATTGGAATGTTTCCTTATTTCCAGTAACCACTTTGATGGCTTCCAATGCAAAGTACACTTCCATATCTCCTTTTAGATCTGTTCAGTAAACTGTCACTATCACTTTGTCAACTGCTCAAAAAGCAACATTGATTCGTTGATAGCAAGGAGATGTGTTTCGTTGATAGCTTCATTCTTCATTCCGTTGATGGTGTTTCCCTCGTTTCGTTGATGGGTAAACTCCATACCGTTGACAGAGTAATCTTCATACCGTTGACATGTCTTCACTTAGGCAGAATTACAAGGCATAACATATTTACAATTAACCAACCTATTTTGCCTATCTAGTACTTAGTCAACATGACTTAGAAAACCTATCTAAAACATAGAATAGAATGCCTATCATACTGTGAAGTATTGTACAATGCAATTGCTACAACACTCATTTCGTTGATGAGCTTCCTGTCAACGAAACACTGCAAAGCATGCTATTTCGTTGACAGCTACAAAATTGACTTTACACAAATTCTACTAAGTGTTTTATGTTTATCATCAAGAACAACATATTCCTAACATACGTCCTACCCAAACAAATCGGGAACCCCAAATTACTAAAGACAAGATTGCAACATATGAAGCTGAGGCTGCAAGGTTTAAGAAGGTATTAGCAGAGGAAGAGGCAGCTAGAGCCAAAGGCAAATCAACCGAGAGGGTTCCTGTAATTAACTTAGATCCTACACCGAGAAAGTCAAGGAGGGTTGAAGCCGCAAAGGGTGATCCCAATGAGTTGTTGCCCTTAGGAGATCCGGATGATCCTACACCCCCTTTTACTCAGGATATCATGAAAATTCATATATCCAGAAAGTTCAAGATGCCAACCGTTAAGGCCTACGATGGAACATGAGACCCTGCTAATCATGTGAGAACCTTCTCTAATGCACTATTGTTGCAACCTACCAATGATGCAGTCAAGTGCAGAGCGTTTCCACAGACCCTTGCGGGCATGGCTCAACGTTGGTACAGTCGTCTCCCTCCTAACTCTTTTGGGTTTTTTAAGGAGTTGAGCAAGGTGTTCATCAACCAGTTTGTTAGTGGGAGAGTGTATGAGATGAGTTCAGCATCTCTCATGGGAATTCAACAAGGCAAGAATGAATCCTTGAGGGACTACATAAATCGATTTCCTAGGGAGGCTCTTAAAGTCCCAAATCTGGAAGACAAAGTGACCATGATAGCCCCTGCAACAAGGAACCACTGACGACCACTTTAAAAGGTCTTTGGCAAAGCACCCCCCTGAAAGCATGTTGAAGCTACAAGACAGGGCTAGAAAGTACATTAAAGTTGAGGAGAGCATGAGGAAATATGAACCAAATACTGGGGGTAATGGAAACGGAAAGAAGAGGAAGGAGACTCAAGAGTATGATGCAAGGGACAAGTACCCTAGAACAACAGAGGATTCTGATCCTCCACCAAAGAAGGGTAATCCCGGACAAAGATTCACGGAGTATACAAGATTGAATGCTCCTAGAAGTCAAATCCTGATGGACATTGAAAAAGATGCTGATCTCCGATGGTCGAAGCCACTGAGGACTGATATGGAGAAAAGAAACAAGAACCAATTCTGTCCGTTCCACAAAGAAGTTGGCCATGACACCGACGATTGTAGATAGCTGAAGGACGAAATTGAATTCTTGATCTGAAGGGGAAAACTGGATAAGTTCACCAAGGATGGGAATTGAGAAAACCCAAGAGGAAACTATGAGAAGAAAGACTATGAAAGAAAGGATAATGATCAAGATCATAATCCTAGATCCCGAGGTCCAGTTATCAACATGATATTTGGAGGACCGACTACGGCTGGCTCTTCTAGGGATTCATGAAAAACTTATGCTAGAGAGGTAATGACTGTTGTTGGAGAAGCACCGAAGCGTGTCAAACAGAAGTTGCCATTAGCTTCGATGATTCTGACCTAGAAGGGGTAAAATTTCCGCATGATGACCCATTGGTCATCACATCTGTGATAGGCAATTCTGAAACTAAGAGAGTTCTGGTTGATAATGGAGCTTCTGTGGATTTCTTATTCCACAATGCTTTCATCAAGATAGGATATACTGACTCACAGTTGACAGCCTCAAACATGCCTATTTACAGATTCAATGGAGTCGAATCAAAAGTAGAAGGCACAATCCAGCTCCCCATGATTATAGGGCAGGGCTCGAAGACAACGACTCAAATGCTAAACTTCTTGGTTATAAAGGCAACCTCTACTTATAATGTAATCCTTGGAAGGACTGGCCTTCATGCTTTTAAGGCTGTTGCCTCAACATACCACTTGAAAATAAAGTTTCTTATAAGGAACGGGGTTGGTGAAGAGCGAG
The DNA here is from genome assembly GCA_030848705.1 of Heracleum sosnowskyi. Classification (NCBI taxonomy): domain Eukaryota; kingdom Viridiplantae; phylum Streptophyta; class Magnoliopsida; order Apiales; family Apiaceae; genus Heracleum; species Heracleum sosnowskyi. The sequence continues at coordinate 25,399,378 of CM061245.1, forward strand.
AAGATCAGAAAATGACTAGAAGTTGCTATGTAGCCGCACTAAGACCTGATGGAGTCGGGGGGCAGGTTCTCCCAATTGAGGACATGGATTCAAGGGATGATGAATATAGAAGGGGAAAGCCAACTGAGGATTTGATCCCTACCCCCTTAGTTCCAGGAGAACCATATAAAGTCACTTACATTGGAGCATTGTTGACTGAACCCTGGAAGGGCAAGATTATATCTTTCCTCCAAGAGAATGAAGATGTTTTTGCTTGGTCAGCAGCTGATATGCCAGGGATTGATCCCCAATTGATAACTCACAAGTTGAACGAAGATCCCGAAAGGAAGACAATGAAGCAAAAGAAGAGGAACTTTGCTCCAGAAAGGCAAGAGGCCATAAATCAAAAGGTAGATAAGCTCTTGGAAGCATGATTCATTGAAGAGATTCAATTCCCTGAATGGTTGGCTAACCCGGTAATGGTCAAGAAAGCCAATGGAAAGTGGAGAATGTGCGTAGACTTTACGGACTTGAACGATGCATGTCCTAAGGACTATTTTCCCCTACCAAGGATCGACACTTTAATAGATGCCACTGCAGGGCACGAAATGTTAAGCTTCATGGATGGCTTCAACGGATACAACCAAATCAAGATGCATAAGGATGACATTCGCAAGGTATCATTCATTACTGATTTTGGTGTTTACTGTTACTTAGTTATGGCATTTGGACTCAAGAATGCAGGTGCTACATACCAAAGGTTAGTGAACAAAATTTTCAAACATCTCATTGGCAAGACCATGGAGGTTTATGTGGATGACATGTTAGTCAAAAGCCTCGATAAGGCCGATCACATAGAGCACCTCCGAGAGGCATTTGAAGTGCTGAGACACCATAAAATGATGTTGAATCCTGCCAAGTGCGGCTTTGGCGTAGGGTCAGGCAAGTTTTTGGGTCTGATGGTCTCTAAATGAGGAATTGAAGCCAACCCCGACAAAATTAAAGCAATTATGGATATAGAAACCACCGCACTCTAGTTGTTCTTCGTGTGTTTGCCATGGTTGATGTTGTCTTCCCACAGACGGTGCCAAATGTTGTAGAATAAAAAACGTGCTTGTGTATTTAATGCTAAGGTTTAATGAGCTTCGAGCTTTAATGGCTGCACTTGTGTTTCGAGACTAAATCGGTCCTCATAAGATGCCTATGTATCTCAATTCGTTATTGAGAATCAAGCCAAAGACGTAGTTCTTGGTGTTTCCCTCGGGGCTATGGCGGCAGGGGCACACCAAGGACGTAGTGACTTGTATGTCCTTATTCGAGGATGAAGTCTAAAACGTAGTTCTAGGGTGCCTTTATGGCTTGTTGCGCCTTCGAGGCGTTGTGACGTATGGAGCTGTGCCCAAAACGTAGTAGATGACGTATGGAGCTGTGTCCAAACTCCAAAACGTAGTAGATGACGTATGGAGCTGTGTCCAAAACGTAGTTCTGATTGTAGGATCAGGGTCCTTATATAGGCGTCTAGAGCCTAGTATTTATGGCATGTTTAGGAGTCTTAGCGAATAAGTCTCCTTTTTGATATTGGATAAACATTGTATTTCTTGCTGGAGAATTCGTTTCCTTGTTGATAAAGGCTATGACTCATTAATTGCCTTTAATTGGGATTCCAGAACCTTCTTTGATGAATTTACCATATTTTGGACTCTTTTTATGAGCTGTATATTTTCCCTATTCATTAATTACGAAATTAATGAATAATTAGGGTGTCGGGCCTTAAATATCGGCCTTTCCATTGACTTGTCAATTATATTTCTATAATTACTTTTCTGACTATATCAATATTATTGTTCTAATAAAATATATTATATTATTATGGTACCAAATTTGGTTCACATCTTTTTTGGTTTCACCCTTAAAATCATGTCTCACGTAAAAAATTTATCTCACGTAGAGTTATATATTAATTTTTTTAAATAAATAAATTTTCATCTCACGTAAAAGTTCTATCTCACATAAAATTCTTTGTTTTCAAAAAAATATTAATCTAAAAAATATTATAATATAATTATTGTACTAAAATATATTATATTATTATTATATGTGTCACATCAGATTACTCACCATACTTTAGTTATTAAATCAAGATATTAATTTCAATCTACCACTGCATAATATTAATTTAAAATATATTATAGTATTTATTGTACCAAATATATTATATTATTATTATTATATCCATTAGCGTCACAATCAGATCAGTCACCAGATCCGAACCAAATCAAAATATTTCGATTTGAATAAATTTAAAACCAAAACCAAACCGTTATATAAGAAAACCAAATCTTCGGATTGGTTTTGGTTTAAACCAATTTTTCTCTATACAACAAATATAAAAATCAAATTAAACTTTAACTTGAAAGAATAATAAAAATTAAAATTTTTGATTCATATTATAAATCAATATCTTATATTTTAGTCATTTTTAGAAAGTATACGAAGAAAATATATACTTGGTGAATAGAAACAATGGTAATCAGTTGGAAAACATGTGACTCTTCTACTTTGTTAAATAAAAATAAATGACGAAAACCTAGTTTATAGATAAAACTTAATATCTTAAAATAGAATGCTTAACTATTTTAAAATTTTTTATGATGATGCATTTTATATGTTTAGGTTTATATATATTTTGTAAATTTCTATTTAAAAATTAATAATACATTATTGACACATGTGTATTAGGGCTTCAATCAAAAAGTTTGGTTCAGTTATTTCGGTCGGTTTGGAAATAAAAACCGAAACCAAATCGAAAAATTTTGATTTTTAAAATATCAAATCGCTACCAAACCAAACCGTTAATAAATCATAAAAATCGATTTGAACAATTTGGATCGGACGGTTTAAATCAGTTCGGATTCTTGCTCAGCTCGATACGGTACACTGCACGGGTTATTCAGAATTTTAACTAGAAAGATGGTCTGGGGAATCAGGCTTGGCATTGTGGGAGATGAGTGTATGGCACTAATTCAGCAAAACTCCGTAGTTGGGCCGAGGTGGGCCTACATTAAGCTGGTCCAGTAATGAGGATGAAGCTTCTTTTCGAAACTAAAATGATTCAAAGGCCTCTCTGTACATGGCACCTTTGGAATGGGTACTAGTAACCACTTTATTCATAGAAAACTTTTAGGCTGTCATGTGAGATGGACCAACTTCTTTCACTTTAAATATTCCACCAATAATTTACACATTTCGTTTAATGTGAGAGTAATAAAATAGTAGTACAGTTATTACTCTATTACTGTATTGCAGAGCTTTTGCTTGGTTAGAATTAGATACTAATATTTTTACTTGGAAGATATGCTTGTAATCATTTCAAACTCAAAATATATGTATACACATTTGTACGTTTAAACTCGAACTCTCGATCTCTTGTTACGAAAAAAATTATATCAGGGCCAGAATATGAACTTGTACCGGCAGTTGGGTATTGAATTAAATTCCATACACTAAACAACTTTTATTAGATGTTCAAGTAAAATTTTGATGATTTGTTTAACAATTGTGCAAGAAGGTAAAACTTACAAAGTCAAAAGAACAAGCTTCTACATGTAATAATGAAAGAAGTGGCAACATCATGAGAGTGATATAGAATATTACAAGGAACTCAAAGATACATGAATATTATAGAAAGGCTTAGACATTAGATACCCACACAAAATAATCTATGTGTATTGTATATGCCAAGGAACTCAAAACTTGAAGATAACTCTGGATTATTGGATGTACAAAAGTTGGCAACCAACTTTTTTGACCTACAACTACAACCCCACCACAATTAGAAATAAGGAAGAAGCATAAACTAGAAAATCAAGCAAAATCAAAAGCACTAGCCTAACTTTTGTTATCATAAAACCAACAACCTACACCAAACAAAAACCATTATTCCTTAGCACCACCACCCTTAACCACCACTATACAACACTCATGGGAGAAAAAGAAGACAAGAAGAAGAAAAAGAAGCAAAAGCATCAACACCCAAATGACCAAACTGCTACAAAACAACCCTCATCTGATTACTCATTCAACCCAATTTCTGATGTGAAAGGCCTCCGTTTCGGAGCCCAATTCATCGTAAAATCATTCACAATCCGTCGTGCACGCCCTCTAGAGCTCCTTCGGGTGCTTTCCCTCGAGAAATTATTCGATACAAAAACATCTACTTTTCCATCCACAACAGCTTATTTGCCAACAAATTTCACAATCTTAGCTCACCATGCATGGCATACTCTAACCCTAGGGCTGGGTACAAAGAAGTCCAAGGTTGTGTTATTTGTATTCGAATCCGAGAAAATGAAGACTTCCATGGATCGAATATGGCCACCGGAAATACCACTGGGAGAAGTGAACAAGAAGTTGATTAGGGGATCAAGTGGATGTGAAATGGCAAGGTTTAAATTTAGAAAAGGGTGCATTACATTTTATGTGTATGCTGTACGGAGAGTCGGGAACCTTGGATTTTCATGTGCAGATGATCTTAGGTTAATTTTAGAGTATGTGGTTGCTTTAAATGATTTCTTGGATCACACTGCTATGCTTGCTATGCCTAATCAGAGAAGTTTAAACTATAATGCTACCACTGCTCAGGTTGCCATGGCACATTAATTTGCTAGCCAATTAAGTAAATTATTACTTCTGATTATAATTTAAGTACACAGCTTGTTTTTAATTCTTTTTTCACTTTCTTCATCTATTTTAGTAATTTTGTAAACATTTATTGGTTGGACTGTACATTTTTTTTGTTGCGGGGGAATTTTTTTTCTTTAGAATCTTGTTTTTTTCCCATACTTTTCCTGTAATCTTATTTTTAATATGAATTAGCCTGCAGAGGTTTATATGCTTTTGTTTGTGAAGTTCTTGTTTAATGGTACATAAGGATTAAAGAAAGTTACCGGATTAATTAGGTAATTGTTAATTAATTGAATAAAAATTAGCAAAAGAAATGAAGAACAGGAAGGTGGTTGTTAATGGAGAAGCTCAAGTCAAAAGTCAGATGACCATTTGATTACGTGGGTGAGAAATGATGAAGTCTAAGAAATTAAGTAGTTCAACGAAATTGGTAATTAACAACTATCTGAGAGGTAGCTGTTTTAACCGATTCTCATGAGGTCATGTTGCACGAGTACCAGTTTTGACATTTTAAAATTAATATATCAATTTATTCAAAACAAAAATTAATACATCAATAAACAATATATTAATTATACGCTCGTTAAAAACTTTCGATGCTCAAAAAATAATTTCAAAATATTTGCGATCGGAAATGTATTGTTTTCGTGTCGTGTTATATGCTTTCCGTGTTTGAGAGAAAAAAATGTGCTTAAGAGAGGAGAGGAGGTAGAATATTGGTACAATTAAAGGTAGTAAAGGTCAATAATGTTGGAAAAGTTGAAATGAAATGATGGTACAGGATGTGGATGGTGATGATCACAATTGCAAGGGACACACAATATGGCGTGGAAAGCTGAGGGAGACAAGGGCCAGCAACATGCTTGCTGAGTTAAAGCCTGGAACTCATCACCCCCTCTGATTCGTAAAAGGACCTCCTCCATTCTCCCATCAACTTTTTCCCTGTTCAATAATGCATATGCATTGTAGAGTTAGGCAGGCCACGCCTGTAGTTGAATTTCTTCTAAATCAAATTTATTTTGAACAACTATTTTTATGCTAATATAAAACATCTCCACCGGTGTTCTGTAAAATGGTTGGCTAAATATTGATTATGTAAAATTTGCTGAATCTGTAAGGTATTTTATTCCAATGGAGTTAGCTATATTGATTGGTTATATTTTAAAAATGGTATGTTATTATTATTTGAAGTTATTTTAAGTACAATATATTATTTTAATATGGTAACAATTGATGTGTAATTTTACTACAGGTCCCTAGATGTTCAGCATATATAGCCAATATGACGACGTTATCTAAATTTTTAGCCAACAGTAATGTAACATTGGAGTGACAAATTTTTTACAAATTCTCTATAATTTCTATTTATGGCATGCCATATGAATTTTTAGCTAAGGGTATATGATGGTTGTAGATGCTCTAAACATTCGTTAATTAACCCAGAAGTTTTGGCCTATTGATTTTTGTTCCGATTTTATTTTGAGTAATCGAAAATTGTTATCGTAGCAAAAATCACACATAGTGAGCATCTAGCATGCTAAACACTCTTCAGTATGCTTTACCTTTAATCATTGTCATCACAAGGGAAGGTCCCCTTTCTCCGACTTCCCTTTTAAACGGGGAGACATCGTTTTTCTCCTTCAAGCCGTAACATCTTAACGTTATTCATACCCCAGGACCGGTCTATCTATCTATTATTCGATTATTCGTTTGTCCTTCTCATTTTTTTATCCTTTACATTTCAAAAAAAATTTAAAATAGTAAAATTTTATAATATAAAAATTAACTATATCCACTACTTTCTTACACTATCTCTATTTTATACATTAAATATTAATCAGTCACATCACTTTTCTTACTTTTCTTCGCTAAATTACATTTTTTCTTAATATTCGTGCACAAACTCAGTGTAAAAAATTGAGGGGACAGAGGGAGTATTAAATAACCAGTCATTCAGGTTATCGAAACTGTTAAGTTAATTTTTTTTTTTTACTTGATAAACTATATTTGGTATTATCTTACAAAAAATTTAAAAACTAATTTTCAGGATTCTTACAAAAAATTTAAAAACTAATTTTTAGGATTGAGTGACTGGAAAAAAAAAAAAAAGAGCTTCTAATGTGTGAGACAAGCCCATTAAACGCACCAAACAAACGGGCTATCTTTTTGTTGAGGCCCATAATCAAAGTAGTAGCTGTCTAGCTGATCTAATCAATATAGCATTGTAACAAGTAAACTCAACGACTCAACGAAGTTGGTTTGAGAAATCGAAGAAATGGAATGGGGATTAACAACGATGCTTGTGTTTATTGTAATAATAGCACTCTTTTTAGCTTTTGGAATAGCAATTGCTATTGTTTTCGAAACTAATCGAAGAAAATTCAATCATTCGTATGTTTTTTCAACTCCTCAAACCCTAATTCAGCTCTCTCTTTTTGTATCTATAGTTGTGTGTATATGTATGCGTAATTGAAATGTGTTTTGTTTGTGTTGACAGTCATCTGGAGGCTCACCCGATTTTCGAGGATCCGAATTCACTCAATCCGGTAAATTCCTGTTGTGTAATTACTTATATGTATGCTTACATGTGTTTGTGTATGTTTTTTGAATTAATATGATGGTATGTTATATAAAGCATGATCTCTCGTATTGATGATGTTTTTAGCTGTGTTGTTTTAACACGATATTTGAATCTAGAGACTAGGCCTGTTTTATGAATGTAATCGTTAGCTGGTGAGAGGTTGTTGTAATGCTTTTGTTGTGAATCGCAAGTAATGAAGTAGAGTTCGAGGATATTAATTTACTAAATCCGGTAAAATGCCTATGTCAATGTATGTGTTTTGCTGTTTTGTTGCTGTTAATCATTTTTAGTGTTTGATAGTATCACTAGCTGTATTGTTTTTTCTTGGATTTATTGAATTATAGATTTAGGTGCCGTTTGGATCATGGGATTACAACCCGGTTAATGGCAATGGGAAGGAGTTTTCATTATAAAATGTATTAGAATCTTATTCCATTCATTTTGGGTTTGAATCCTATGAACTAGACGGCAACTTAGTTTTTAACTTAATATTCGCTGATTGTAATAATGCTTTGGTGAATCAGAAGTAATGAAGCAGAGTTTGAGTTTGAATACTTTGATCTATGTTGTATGTATGTGGACAAGGTTGGGAGAAAATATTGTAGGGATAAATGAATAGATTACTCAACTTCTATTGTAGTTGGATTTGCTTGATGGTAAGAATTGCTCAAATTTTTGTGCCAACATTTGCTTATTTCTTTACAAGTTAATGAACTTGTGATGAGTTATTTGTTGATTACGTAAGTGGTTCACTTCAATATTATCACCTTCGCTGTGTAATCACCTGAACGATACAACAATCTGAATCTGTTAAGATGGACAATTCATATTTTACGGATGACCCCTTATTTTGGCTTTAAGTGGTTCATCATGTACATTTCTTACATGATGAACAACTGGAACCTTTGTGTTCCCTAAAAAACTTTCCCGGGAGTCTTCTGAGTATTTAGGTTTAGAATTAGATATTTAGATTGTAAATGTGAGAATAATGTCAAAGATTTTCTAAAAATATGCTAAGATGGTAATATATCTTGTGCCGAGAAACATATAGTTTTGTCCTACATGTAGGCAATTTTAAAAATCTGGGGTTTTATTTAAGGTCTCTTAATAAAGGTCTGTGTATGGTGCAAGATGGTACACTATACTTTAGAAAAGGCTACACCAATTAAAAAAATGCTATGAGATGTTTGGTAAATCACTAAATCTGTTAGACAATGTTGTGGACATACTAAATTGAGTTGCATATTTTTATCTCAGGTTCAATGTCCTCATATCTCTGATCCTGCTGAAAAGTACATATCATTAGTCGTGCCTGCCTTCAACGAAGAACTTAGGCTTCCAGGAGCTCTTGAAGAAACAATGAAGTAAGCTCTAATATTTTGTCGATGCTTTTAATTTAGTGATTATTTGCCATAAGATAAAGGGTTTACTATTAATTGCATGCTGCAAATTAAGTTTGAAGAAGAATGGAATTGATTGGAAGAGTGGCGGTGAAAGGTGAGATAAGGTATATAGAACTATAGAAGCGATAAAGTGGAGAAAATAAAATGATCAACTCTTCTTCACCATAAATGAAATTATGTAAAAATGGTTGGAATGCTTATGGCCTTCTCCCTTTGAGATTATTAGCTTGATTGTTAATATTAATGTTTGTTAAGTGTTGTAAACACGGCGATGTGGTAACCTGTTGCTAGATCATGATTTTCTTAACTTGCAAGCACTTGTATTGTGCATTGTAGATAATAAATATTATGTGAATGGAATAAGTATCTTGAACTGTCAGATTACTTAAATCTTAATTCTCCCCAACCACTCTCCAGGATTCCTAATCTCTCTTAGTTTTGACAAGCAATCTCAAGTTTGTCAGCTGGCTCTGAGTTATATGATTTTTCGACAACATCATCCAATTCTATCTGCTCTTGATCAACTGTGTTAATGAATCACCTAATCTTTGGCTGAATTAAAGTTGTTATTACTTATTACTCCATTACTTTTTATTGTATAAATAGGCATATAGTTTTTAATGCAACGAGTGGATGGACGCGAGTAATTATTACGTATATAAGTAAGTTTACATGAACAAAATTATGTTGATTGAACTAAGCTATGAATCTAATTGTCTTGATGATACTTGGATATATGGCTGTAGTTATCTCCAACAACGCGCTGCAAAGGACAAGTCCTTTACTTACGAGGTACCACTTCAATCTCATTAATTTGGATTTGCTGCATACTTTCCTTTCATCTCGTCTAGAGATTATGAAAAACAGAGTATCAATGTTATACATATCTACTACAGCTTGAACATATTTGTGGATCTTTTATTTCTGTCAACTTAATCATTGATCACTCCGAGGTTTCAGGTTTAGCAAGATAGACAATAAAACAAATACGATTATGTAAGATAGACAAAATTAAAGTAAAGATACGAGTTGAAGCAAGCATGAAATTCAGTGTGATTGTCCTGACGTGACGTTTTTCTTTTCCAGCATCTTCTTGCCTCAATTTCTGATCTGAATTCCCCTTGTCACTCTTCAGGGTTGCTAATAACCTACTATCAAACATTACTTTTTTTAAACAAAAAGATTGACTTATAACGTATTCATGAACTGTCTTCATTAAACGACGATACCCATCCAATGACTTAATGTTCAAGACTCCTTTCAGAGAAGGAAAATGATTTTGCACGTTAAGCAGGGGAATATCAAGGGCCTATAGATTTAAATCTAGTTGGAAGTGATAGGAGTTGATTACTGATGACCGGCAGGGAAGGAGGGTTTCTCTGTTGTCCAGAGATAATACTCAGCATAGATGAGGATGTCACGGATCTGAAGCATCCTATTTCTTAAGCTTATGTTCCCTACTCAAAAGAATGTATTTGATTTATACATGATAGGTGCAGGAATCTAAAGAAACTTTTTGCAATTAAGGTACAAAATTTAACTAAAGTGATACTCCCTCTATCCCAACCATTTCTTTACACTTTCCTTTTTGGGATGTCCCTTCCAATTCTTTACATTTCTAAACTTTCCAAAAATAGTTAACTTTTAGCAATATTAAAATCAACTACTTCCACTACTTTCCTCCACTATCCTCACTTTATACATTAAAAATTGATTGGTCCCACCATTTAACTCACTTTTTCTACTTTTTCCACTACTCTATTATTTTTTCTTAACCTCCGTGCCCAACCCAAATGTAAACAAATGGGTGGGACGGAGGGAGTACTTGTTATGCGCATGTTTGAGGAATCAAAAGATAGTTCCTCTTTTAGCGAGAAAGCAAAGTGTTTCGGAAGCATTGTTTGTGGAAAATAATATGAACGTTTTTCACCAAAGTTAACCCAGATGTAGTTTTTAGTATGTAAGAGGTCTCAGATAGATCAAAGATATTTTGATGTTATTGTACTATAATGACTTTTCAAGACTGATAGGAAGGTTAAATGAGAAGATCAATCACTATAATGGAGGATTCAATCCTAAGAAGCACAGTATGCAGGGTGTGCGTACGGGGTGCACCGCCCCGCAAACATCGACAGCAGCAGTCGTTGTCTCCTTCGTATTCGATCTGTGTGTAATTGTGTATGTGTATACTGTTTATGCATGTATATGTGTTTGTATGGACTGATTGTATTTGTTCGTAAATGATGTTTAGTGTTTTATGTATGCTGTATGTATATGTCTATATGACCATTTGACTTCGATTATATAATTTTTTTCTAATTTAGTCAGCATATGAAGATCTAATAGTGCTGAATAGTTGGCAAGTGTCAAAATTGATGTATTGCTATATGGCAGAGAGGCAGTAGGCAGTGGGCTTTGGTGTATATATCTTTTATGGAGTGTTTAATATATTTTTATGATATTTTAATAAATGTCATATCCACCTGCACCCGAATCCTCATATTTTGGATTTGTTGATCCCCGTATCCTCGCACTGCTCATTCCCACCCCACGCACCTGTACTCATGTTTCTTATATCAATCACTTCTTCCTGTATCACTTTTAAATGACTAGGATTAAATCATGAAAGAATCCAATGAGCACAAAATGGAAATTGTAAATCTATTCCAAGTAGTTGGAATTCTTAACAACTATGCATGTTCTCACTTGTGATATTTTTAGTATCTTCAAATACTTTAAAAAAAAAAAATTAAGAGAAGGTTATGGTTGTCTGGTAATGGAAATTGTTCTGCTCATTGCAATTGTATTGTATAACCAACACATGTGTAGTCTCTATATTTTATTGTCAAGAATTGGTATATGATTCTGATGTGCTAATTGTTCATGTTAGTGTTCTTAGCTTTTGTGAATTTTATGAATAGGTTATAATTGTTGATGATGGAAGTGCTGATGGAACTAAAAGAGTAGCTTTTGACTTTGTGAGGAGATACACTGTAGACAATGTCAGGGTTATTCTTCTTGGAAGGAACTATGGCAAGGGAGAGGCTATAAGAAAAGTTAGTCAAATCTTCATTATTTAACAGATCTCTTCACATTGCAGTAAGTTCATGACTTCTCTTTATTTGTCATGACAAGTAATTGAAGCTCTTTGCTATTTGCGAAAGCAATTGCTATACAGGGAATGCTTCATTCACGGGGAGAATTACTTTTGATGCTGGATGCTGATGGAGCAACACAAGTGGATGACCTGGAAAAACTTGAAAAACAGGTTGGCAGCATGATAAGTTGTAATCATGTGCATGAACTGTTTGTGCAGTATTTTAAATTGATTTTTGCTCCTATAGTTTGGTAAAAGTAAATCTATTGAAGCACCAAATGTTTTTTTTTCTGCAACAGATCTTGGCCTTTGCGAAAAAGGAAAATGATTCTAGTCCAAAATTTTCAGATATTCCCATTGTTGCCATTGGGTCTCGTGCTCATCTTGAGAAGAAAGCTTTAGCTACAGTTCAGTGAAGTTTCCGCTTTCTTTTATTGTTGTTTAGAAAAATTAAATAATCTTATGGGAAATTATTGACATTATTATTCAGCGGAAGTGGTATCGCAATTTTTTGATGAAAGGTTTCCATGTTGTGGTTCTTTTGGCTGCTGGTCCTGGAATTCGTGACACCCAGGTAACTGCTTTTATAAATATTGGATTATTTATCACACTTAATAGGAAAAAAAAAAAGTTCTGGGAAACCAACTGAAGTAGTTAAGATCTAGATCCCTAATATCTCCAGCCTGATATTATCTTTTGTATATCAGTGTGGGTTTAAGATGTTCACTAGAGCTGCTGCACGAAAGCTCTTTACAAACATTCGTTTAAAAAGGTAATCTGCTAATCTTGATTTAAAGTTGTATTATATATGCACCGGATATATATGCACCGCTTGTTATACAGTATTTTATTATATTATTATATATGCACTTCATGTTACACAGTATATGTGGTAGCATTTGCTGGACATGGCTACTCGTATAATTGCATGTACCCCCTCCAACTTTTCTCAAATTTAAATGTTGTAGTATCAGTAAGAAGCAGATGGGAATTAACCAAGTAAATGCATGGCATTGATGCATAAATTGATCTACTATTCATTAAAGCTTTACGATGAGAATTTCTTATTTCGCTTGATGATTAAGAATGTTATTAGATAGTGAAGCTTAATTGATACTGATTATCACAATAGCTTGCTAGATGAGCAGATCTCATGGTGTAATATGTAATTACTAAAGCATGCAAAGGAGAATCTTATTGAAACAAAGAATTAGCAAACTTGGTCAATTTAGTTCATATGCATATTTTACGAGTAAATCGAAGCTTGACAATGTGTCTGGGTGCTAGGTGAAAATGAAAAATTGAATGTCTAGATGTATTGATGGGCAATTATGGGACGTGCATTTGTTTATTAACAAGAAATTTGTTTGTTCTTCTAGACATCTAGTTCCTTTTTCTTTCATTTTAGCATTGAATCTAGAGAGCAAATGCTGGAAAACTCCATTATCTATATATCCTTCATATTTACCCACCAAACTGCAATTAAGGACCTATAATAGATGATGAAGTTTTCCATCATTTGCTCCCAGTATCAAATGCTAACTTGTGGAGTAATATTTAAGTAAAAGATTTATTTAACTTAATGCATAGAATGGACTAAGTAACTGATTTTTAATGAAATATTTGCAGATAATACATATGTAATTGAATAATCTTTTTTGATCAAGGAAATAACCGGCTTAAATGATTGTGTCTGTGTGCGAGCACATATCTCTACAATTTTGAAGGACCTAGCTGACTCTGTATATTCCACATTGGATACTTGATATTTTAGAATTGATAAAAGGAACATTGGCTTTGTGTAGGTGGTGTTTTGATGTTGAGCTAATTTATCTATGCAAATGGTTTCACATCCCTATAATTGAGATATCAGTGAACTGGTCTGAAATACCTGGATCCAAGGTCAATCCTTTGAGCATCCCAAACATGCTGTGGGAGATGGCACTTATGTCTCTGGGATACAGGTCAGGAATCTGGAGAATTCGTACATGATACTTGGCATACAAAGTCTATTAGTGATGAGCATTACTATTAGGAGCCATGTCAGGAGGTCAAATTTTCTTGCTTAAAGTAAGAAATGATCCTTCCTATAACACTGTAATTCAGCAATGATGTGATATTAGAATCACTCGTGCAGAGGACATAGATTGTGGATAACCTGAGTTTTTTTTGTATGAAGTAATGCAAATGTTTACACCTATACATTTACATATATAGTTGTACAATTGACCTCTGCACAATTGCTGTCACTATTACATTTTAGTATCACTATTAGACTCTAATTAAAGCATACTACTATTTAATTTTGGATATTCCACTTTTGGGGGATGACAGTTGCATTTTGTTAATTGCAAATGGGCGACTTATTAGTACACCTGTCTCAGTCAATTTTCTTTTCCTAGATATACACACCTACATTGTCTTTGACAATGTTTGAACTCTCGGCATCCCGTAAAGAGAGCGAGGGAGATGCTGCTACACCAGGTGTTACGTAGTCTCAGTCATTTTCCTCGAGGATAGATGTTTTGCTGCGGGAGAACTATTATATCACAACTTCTTCCCTTTACATGGCTGATGGCACAATATAGCCCAGTGAATAATGTAATTTTAATGGATGATGTAATCAATAAAAATAGTAGATATGAAAGCAAATAATGCTAAAGTAATATAGAAAAATCAAGAAATATATAATATGCAGTCTAACAAATGCTGTTGAATTTTTTTGACTCCTGAATGTGAGGTGAAAATTAACAGAAAGCCATTGTTATTTAGTTCACATGTAAATGGTCCGGGTATATTGACTGATATTTGTTTACCACTCGATTTAACTTCGCAAAATAATTACACTGAACATCTGTTTTAACAAATGAAAATCCTACTTAGTACTACGAGACATTCAATAAATAGAGTTTATTTTTAATGTGTGCTTAAAATACATTGCCCTTAGTTTTCCTGATCATTCTTCATTTCGAACGGTGTTTTCTCTTCAATTGTGATCCATTTTAAATCATAGTTTCTACAAATTCTACCCTCATGGTCTAGTCTTAAAAATAACTTTTTATCCGGGAGAGATATTAGAAAGAACCAAAAGAAAAGATATTCATACACTTTCATTTCATCTGATACATTCAAAATGTAGAAGGATCTGGGACCAATAAGCTAAACATATATATCAGAGGAGAAAATAAATTAAAACTTAAATAGATGGTCTAAAACCATTTGATGGAGATGGAACTGTCTGTCCCCAAATACAATATGAAGGCATATATAAGCATTTTAATAATAAATGAAAAACATCCTTAAATAAATCACAAAGTTTCAGTAGTAAACTGCTGCAATAATGAGAAAAGGTTACACTCTGTTTTACTCCCTACTAAACCCTGATGAGTGAGAGGTGCTGAATCCTGATCTTTGAACCAAAGATTTTACTTTGAAGCTCAATAATCGCTTACAGACCTGCTTACAGAAATGGGGGTAGTATCACCCACCTTCTGGGATACTTAGGCCGGCCTTCCTTTCCATCAAAGAGCTGCAAGTAAAAAGAGCAGTATAAATAATGGAAGTTAAAGTATAGCCATATAGGAAAACTTAAAACTTCCTAACCAGACCATTTAATTTATCTAAAAGATTGTGGTAACAATCCTAGGAAAAAACAGCCTCCATTAAAAAATATAGATGCATGTCAAAACCGACTAAAGTAAAAGCTAACGTTTACAAATTAAAAACCTAGCATTAGCCAGAAATGCAATGCAGTGGTACAATGGGACTCGGTCAACCTAAAAAGTAAAGTACACTGGATATTTAACAATAATACTTAGATGGGAATCAGAAATGTTTTAATGTTCTAACAAACAAAAATGTAGATGTTTCTTAATCGAGTAGAGTATGAGAATATATCTACATATAAGCCTATATTGTGCAGGTTACAAGCAAAGAAAAAAGTTTACCCTCTTTAAACGACGGTGCTTTGCAAGAGCCCAATTTGTCATGATAAAAGCAGCAACAATTAGAAAGACATAGCCTGCAACTGTCTGTGTTGCGATATTGAAGCCCAGCCACTGATATATTTCTGTGGTGTAATTTGCACAAGTCACGATGTTGAACAAAAATCCACATGGGATTTGATAGCCTCCACTTCCGTCACCTCGAAGGTTCCTCAGTATTATATGACAATAGAGGTTTGAAACTTGACAAAGTATACCAAATCCAAATCCAATTTTCATTTGAAGGTCAGTTACTGGTGTATAAAGAGGGTGATTTACGTAGTAAGCAATGTAAGCACCAAAAGACCAGTAATAAGCACAGTTCCGAAACACATTCGAAACTGGCGATGTTGCATGGCTGAAACGGTGGACAAAAAATGTTTCCATGATACGTTTGAAGTAGTGGAAGCACCAGTAATACAAGGCATAAGTTTGGACGGGATGGATGACACGCTCCCCCTTTAACCCAAGGTATTGGTATACAGGGAAGAAGTAGAAGATTGGATAGATGAGAAGAGGGCCCAAGTATTCCCAAAAGAACAGTATAGGATAGGAAACTTGAGGACCCAAGTCCTTGAACACTACTGTTAATTGGTCTACATTGCCATCAGTATACTCTTTGAGACTTTTTTTAGACTGAAGAACAGTAGGCTTCTCCTTTGATCCAGGTTTTATGGGAAGGGTTAGCCTCTGTCTAGAGGGATAGTATTTCTTTGCTGTTTAGTATAAGACATGCATGTCAGAAGTACGGAGTAAAATACAATTAACAGGCAATAACATGGGCATAGAGTAGACTTATGTTCTAAAAGTAAATTGCATAAATGGAAACCACAGTAATGATTTAAAAAGGTGATTTAATTCCATTATCTACTGATAAAATTTATTTATTATATAAATACAAGCACAGCTCTGTAAAGACTCAGAAGACATTGCTATTGCACTTTCCAATGATCCACCATACAAAAATGATTGTGCAGAACTTGCTTTTAAATTAGGGGCAAGTTAAAAAGATACAGAACCCTAAATGTCTTGTCTAGACTTGACATCACGGAGGCATATAAATGCTAAAGGAGCTGTGTTCCACTTAGGGTTGCTTTTATAAAATTCATGGACTCCTGTAGTACCAACATTGGATCTTACCATTATTCTTCACTATAAATTTTAGTCTATCGTATGTAAACTTTTAGATGATCACTGAAACTCCTGTTGAAACTAAAGCTGTTCCTTTTGCAGAAATAGAACAATTTAATGTAGGAATTTATAGGCTATCCTCTCCTCGGCCCTACTACTGATAACATCAATGTTTAAGAGTCAACAGAGAGATAATTGGGTAACTACTTTGATGGCAGAAATAATGACAGTGTAAAGTTAACACTCAAAATTTTAGAGTAGTAGGTTTTTTATTTGCTAAATAAAATCTTAAAATAGTTGCTGAGCAATCTCTTGATCTGGGGATTGACCATGGTCCGCAGGCTATTCAGCTTATCTATTAAAATATCAATTCAGCTTATCCATTAAATTTAAAACTAATGTTTAAAAAGTCCTTCAAATATCAAAACAAACTTTCATCTGAATAGTAAGAAACTCAATTCAGCTTTATCTATTAAACTATCAATGTGTCTGATAACAGATCTTACAATAATTTCCGTTTCCGGTTCTAGTGGGAAGGGATCAACCTTTTTTTTTTGGCAAACATGCATCAAAATTTGCTACAACCTTTTCGTATCTACTATCTAGTCTCCATGTGCATTGGTTTAAAGTATTACCAAGGAAGCCTACTGCCTACACACTACAAACCGATGATTCGTATGACAGGGAGTATCGAATTTTGAGATGTTAATTCATCATACTGTTACAGTGATTTTTACTACTGTGATTCTAGCTGATTTTTATAGATTTCAGGCTACTTCTGACCAAATTACGATAATCGTTTACTCAATTCCCATCAATTACCAAAAAAAACAGAAACTACAATATAAGTATACAAAAATTTCAATATTAGAAATTTCAGCTTAATGAGAGGATCACTCACTTCGCTTATGAATTGCTTCTTGCAGATCAGCCACAGTAGCCTGCATAAACACCATAAAAACACACTCACAATTCAATTCAAGTAAAATATCAAAAACAAAAAACAACAATACAAAATCCATTTCATAAAAACAAGAAAACTTACCGAATCATTGAGCTCAACTTGACCCTTAATGAGTTCTCTACCACTTCGAGTAGTGACAGTAACCTTCATTTTCTCCAGAAATGAGAGTGACCCAGTTCAAGATTTGTAGATTAAAAGAGACCCTTTTGATGAATTTAAAGACCAACAAGAAGATCAAGATCTAAGCCAACAAAGAAACTAAAATAGATATATAATCAAATTTATTGTGGATGGGTGTGAGGGTAAAATATAGTTGGGGGTTTAGGATAGGCCCACGCACCCTGTGTGTGTGCGTTTTTAAGGCTTATGGTTAGGGGTAGATGAGCGAACCGTTCCCACTTCCCAGCCTTCTTTTATTATGCACTCTTCTTTGAAAATAACTAAGTTTTGGTTATATATGAAGTCTCATCATATGATGAGTTTTTCTCTCTGTCTCATCATGTGGTGAGTTTTTGTTTTTTCGATTGTTTAACTATTAATATCCGATTCATTTCATTTCATCTCGAGGGCGAGTTTCAGGCCGGAAATTAAAGCTTCATACTCAGCATCATTGTTTGTTGCGTAGAAAGTGAAGTGAATGACGCTTTGTAAATGATGTCCTTCAGGACTAACCAAGACTATTCCTCCACCAGCTCCTTCATTATTGACAGCGCCATCAACATACAAAGTCCACCATGGGGACGAGTTATCATGTTCAACTCCGGCCTCGGGCAAAGGAATTGAGATTATTGCGAGGTTGTCACCTTCTCGTTCAAGAGGGAACTCTAGAATAAAATCAGCCAAGGCTTGGCCCTTGATAGAATTCCGAGGTTTGTATTCCACATCAAACTGTCCCAACTCAATAGCCCACCGGAGCATACGTCCAGAAGTCTCCGGCTTATGCAGCACCTGCCTCAAAGGATACGCTGTTCGGACCTCTATCTTGTGTGCTTGAAAATAAGGCCTCAATTTTCTGGAAGCTAAGATCAAGGCATAAACAAGCTTCTCCATGTTGTTATATCTGGTTTCTGCATCCAATAACCTTTTACTCACATAGTAGACTGGGAACTGAACCTCGCCTTCTTCTCTAACCAGGACTCCGCTTACTGAATATTCTGAAACAGCCAAATACAAAATAAGGGTCTCACCTTCCAGAGGCTTAGATAAGAGGGGAGGCGATCCCATGTGGTCCTTTAGCTGTTGAAAGGCCTCTTCGCATTCAACTGTCCATTCGAACCTCTTTCCCGCACCTTTGATAACTTTGAAGAATTCTCGGCACTTATCAGAAGATTTGGATACGAAACGATTCAAAGCTGCCACCCTTCCAGTCAAACTTTGAACCTCCTTCACCGACCTGGGTGACTTCATGTCAAGAAGAGCTTGTATCTTTGCTGGGTTTGCCTCTATTCCTCGGTGATTTACCATAAATCCCAAGAATTTCCCAGATTCAACCCCAAATACACATTTTTGAGGGTTGAGCTTCATTCTGTACTTTCTCAATATCTGAAACGTCTCCTCCAGATGAACTATGTGATCCTCTGCCCGTTTGGATTTTACAAGCATATCATCTACATAAACCTCCATCGTCTTTCCAATCTGCTCTTTGAACATCATGTTGACCAGTCTCTGGTACGTAGCTCCTGCATTAATCAAGCCAAAGGGCATTCCTATGTAACAGTACAACCCCCTATCTGTGATAAAAGAGGTGTCCTCCTGGTCTGGTTCATACATTGGAATCTGATTATACCCCGAATAAGCGTCCATAAAACTAAGAAGAGCATGTCCAGCTGTGGCATCTACCATTTGATCTATTCTAGGTAAAGGGAAGCTATCCTTTGGGCATGCTTTATTTAAATCTGTGAAGTCTATGCATACTCTCCACTTTCCGTTAGGCTTTTTTACCAAAACAGGGTTTGCCAGCCAGTTAGGATAGAAGGACTCTTTAACCAGGCCGACTTGCATAAGTCGATCAACCTCATCTTTCAAAGCTATCGCTCTTTCTCCACTAATCGGACGCCTCTTTTGCCTGAAGCCTTTCTTCCGGAGGGGGTCAATGTTAAGACGATGACACATAACGCCTGGATCAATGCCTACCATGTCAGCATGACTCCATGCGAAAACATCCAAGTTTTTCTTCAGGAAATCGATCAACCTTACCCTCAAGCTAGACTCGAGCTTGGCCCCTATTTGAAGTATCTTGGGAGGGTCTGCTTCCTCCATTAGGATTGAGAGAGTATCATCTGATGGTGCTATCTTTTTGTCATTCTCCGGTAGACGCGGGTCTAGATCAAACTCGACATCCGTTATGCTGCTAGATTCTCCTACTTCTTGCACAGACACTACCCCTTCCTTTCTAGGTAGCTGAGAGGACAATGCTTCCGATAATTCTGCAGGGAATTCTATCAAAGGTTTCAAGTTATCTTCCATGATCATTTTACCCTTCTTTGCTCGTAGACTACGCTGATTTGATTCATCATCACTGGCATCTTCTACAATTCCCTCATAGAAAGGGTTTGGTGGGGGAGCTTCAATCATTAACACTCCATGTTTCTGGTTCAAAGGAGCCTCGTCTCCTTGCAAAACCTCTTTTGCCTTCAACATGTCAGCAGTTCCGCCCACAGGTGGTGGGGCTTCCAAAAAGAAAATTGGAATTCCATCTCTTGCCAAAACTTCATAATCCTGAAGCCTCTCCTCTTCTGGAAACTCGATTGTATAGACCATATTAGTGCTAGCATAAGGGGGTCTGAAAGATGCTTGGGTTTTTTGCGTATCTTCTTGATCAAAGTCAGCCATATCGGAGTCCTCCCCTACTCCCTTACTTCCTTTGCGAGATGATCTGATCATTCTACTGTAGCAGTCACGAGAATCGTATTGGCATCCCTTAATGCAACCTACACCATTTGGAGTTGGGAACTTCATGGACAGATGATAAATTGAGGTGACGATCCGCATCTCCTTTAGGAGTGGTCGCCCTACCAGGGCATTATAATGCGTTGGTTGATCGACAACCAAGAAGTCAAAGACTTGTGTGGCTGAGAGAGGACCTTCCCCCAGGGTAAGTGGTAGCCTGATTGTTCCTTTAACTCGAACGGAGTCCCCTGTAAAGCCATAGATATGAGTTGTTCCTTGAGTCAGCTCTTTATCTAGCAATCCCATCTTCTTATACGTTCCATAGTAGAGAATGTTTACAGAACTCCCTGTATCCACGAACACACGATGGACATTCCTAGATCCAATTCGAACATTAACCACCAGAGCATCGCTGTGAGGATGATGCACCCACCTAGCATCTTCTTCAGAGAAAATTATCTGAATGTCTTCTCCCTTAAATAACTTGGGAGGTCTTTCTGATAGATGGTTAACATTGGTCAGAGGCGGATGTTGAGCTTCCCGAACGTATCTCTCCATTGCATTTCTCCCGTTTCCCCCAATGTGAGGTCCTCCAAAGATAGTATGTATGCTTTCCTCTCTTACGAACACATGCTTCTCAAGTTCCTTTCCTTCCGTAGAGCCTTCAATCACTTCGGTTACTTTAACGGGAGCCTCTTCTTTGTATTTCTTTACTTCCTTGA
This sequence comes from Heracleum sosnowskyi, assembly GCA_030848705.1. Classification (NCBI taxonomy): domain Eukaryota; kingdom Viridiplantae; phylum Streptophyta; class Magnoliopsida; order Apiales; family Apiaceae; genus Heracleum; species Heracleum sosnowskyi. The sequence goes on from CM061245.1 coordinate 25,420,810, forward strand.
CTACCCAGTCAGTAAGCTTTCCTTCCTTTATCAACTTTTCAATTTCTTCTTTCAGCTGCCTGCAAGCATAGGTGTGGTGTCCATGAGACTCATGATATGCGCAGTACCTGCCTTTATCTTTCATAGCGGCCCTTGACAATGGTGCAGGCTTCTTATATAGGCCTTGACTCTTGGCGATCTCATAGATATAATCAATAGATGCTGTGAGAGGAGTGTAATACTTGCTAGGCATAGTCTGATTTTCTCGCCGATTCGGAGGCAGAGGTGGACAACTTGGGGGGCTAGGTGATCGAGATCTGACAAATTTATCCCTTCCTTTGTTCTCCTTTGGACTAAGGGACTTCGAGCGGGTCGGTCCACTATCCTCAACTAGATTCATATCTCCTCTCCCGTTCTTTTTTTCTGTTTTGGGGCTAGGAGATCTTTCTTTCCGTTTATTCCGTCGTGGTGCATCTCCATAGTCACTCCTCTTCAAAGCCTCTTACTCTCGTTTGAAAGGCTCTGCCTGTAAGTACAAGGCTGCCAACGTTGAAGGTTCTTCTCTTTGCAGATTTTTCCAAAAATCAGTTCCCACACGAACCCCAGCAATCAAAAAGTTCTTAATGGTTTCCTCGGATGCTCCTCGCACAGTAGGGACCTCTGCATTGAAGCGTTTGAAGTATTCTTGGAGAGTCTCTCCATCTCGTTGTTTGATGTTAGCTAGAGTTGTAACAGGTGGAGCATAATGAATTGAAGACTGAAATTGAATTAAAAACATCTTACGCATTTGTTCCCAGGATGTGATTGATGCTGGTCCTAGCTTTTGAAACCATTGGTGAGCATTTCCTCTCAATGTTGAGGCAAGGAGTCTACACTTCGTTAAGTCCTCCACTTGATAGAGTTCCATTTCTGTATTGAACCTACCTATATACTCTGCGGGGTCTGTGCTTCCATTAAAGCGAAGATCTCCTGTACCTCTAAATGCCAGTGGAAGAGGAGCCTCTCGTACAGCTGCAGAAAAAGGAGAAGGTGATGCATCAGGTATCGCCCCTCCCTGACCTTCTGACTGAGCAATAAGCCTTCGTAGTGCATTCACATTGATGCCTTCCAAGCCTGGGATTGTTTGAGTTCTACCTCCTAGTTCCGCATGAGGTGTAGGTTCCCGTTGCAAGACACTGGGCACTGGTAAGTAAAGGTTCTGTCCTTGCTGAGGTATAGGTCTTCGGGGTGTAGGTTCCCTCTGATGATAGGTTGGCTCTTGGGGTGTAGGTTCCCTCTGATGATAGGTTGGTTCTCGGGGTGTAGGTTCCCTCTGATGTCGCCGGCCACTACCATGATTGTCGTGATGTCCGCCATGGTTGTGCTGGGAAAAGATTATACCTCTGTCTCCCATTATTTCATACGAGGAACCACGCTCGCCTACTCTCCTTTGATTTATAGCTTGATTTTCCTGAGGGCGAGGTCTCCTGGAATCCTGTGTTCCCTGATTTGCACGTTCGCCCCTATAGATAGTTTGAATCGGATCTATTATCATAACATCGTCATCAGACTGGGAATTTCTAGGACGATCTCTCACTTGATTGTCTGTTCTCACCCACGGTGGAGAGTGTCGCTCTCCACCATATCTTGCTCGGTAGATCTCTATCCTCCTATGTGGGTCATCAGGTGAAACCGGTCTAGAGCGTCGCCTGTACGGTTCGATTCTTAATTCACCTGGATCTTGACTTCTTGGGGTAGGAGGTCTTGAGGGGTTTCTGGGACGATCAGGGGGGAACTCCACGTACGGGGTGAGATTATCTTCATAGGTCAATTCCTTTGGGGTCACAGCTTGAAATCTTCGATTCTGACGGGTTTCCTCAACTGTGCGGATTTCTCTCTCGGGAGGAGTATCCTTCCTTGAAGATCGTCTATGGTCGGTGATAGGTTCTTTTCCGGGGCGATGAAGCCTTCTGGCTGTATACTGATGTCGGCTGTTGGTACGTGGGGGACGCCTGTCCCTAACAGAGGTACGTCGCCTATCTGGGCTTCGACGGGCCCGCTCAGGTAACCTTCTTTCTCTTTCAAGTGACTCCATACGTTCTGCCATTCTATTCACCGTGTTTCCCATGTGAGCAATCTGGCTCAACAACTCAGTATTGCTCATCAAGACAGGAGGATCCCCTCCAAGGCGAGGAGTCGGGTTTTCCTGGTTTGGTGTGGAAGTCTCTCTTTGATTTGATGGTCGTGGTGGTGGTGGTGGTAGATCTGTTGTATGGATCTCAACCTCTCTTGCGTCATTGCCTACATTAGTTGGTTCTTCGGTATGATGCGACATCCTTCCTCCAGAGATGTCAAGAGCCCCTCCTTCTAGCGCCAATTGTTAACGGAGGAATTTGGTGATAACCAATTCGGGGAGGGTTGCTGGAATTGTGGTAGAAACCGAGGATGATGTGTAGCGTAGGTTACAGGGATTAGGGTTTATGATTTGGGGATGGCTGAGATTGTATGTGAGAATATGTCGCAATTTGAGATTGAATATTGAATTCTCTCTTGTTTGCCAGTTTGCATCGTATCATACAATGTGCCTACGTACCCTATTTATAGGGATCAAGCCAAACGTAGTTCTTGGAAAGCAAGTAACCCATGGGCTGAGTTTCCTTCTTTAAAGAGCGAGAAGACCGGGATCACCGCCTTTGATATGTCATTATAAGCTGTCATGATTTCACTATTTTCTTGGGACTTATCGGATAATTCATTGACCCGGATTTATCGGAGCCAACACTTATCTTGATCCATGGAAAATAAGGAAAGACGGGCTTTTATGAATCTCAAAAGAGGCGAGGCTTCTCTCAAGGCGAAGTTTCTCAGCACTTTAGGTTAATTTTTGTCAAATCAGTAAAAGTTAAGGAACCTTCATCTTTTAGAAGACGAGATTCCCATATTTAAATGATGAGGTAAATAAGGAAATTTATCCTTCATAATAAACCAAAAAGGGTACGTTCCTTACTTACATCAGTCATCCATTTTATCTACAACCTATGTTTCCAAGAAGGCGAGACTTCGTATGAATCTAGGTTGGACCCGAGACTGGGTATCACCCAATGTACTGGGCCTTCAAGATATACCCAACATCAGTAATGGGCTAGTAATCTCATCAAGGAATGGGCCGGGCTTCACATGAGCCTAGGCTATACCTAATATTAGCAAACGTCATCATTAAAGAAAAGGTGGTTATTTTTTGCTATAACAAGTTTTATTTCCATGGCGAACGGGGTTTCTGATGATCAGTTGGAGGAGGCATATTCGAAACTCTCTTTGGCCAACGAGAATGAGGATTTTGGCGTCATTTTGGAAGACATCCCGGAGAATATTGCAAAACAAGATCATGACAGGTGCTTGGTGGGGAGATTCTTAATGAATAGGAAGGTGAATTTCATGGCAATGCAGGATACATTGGCATCGATTTGGAGACCTGTAAAAGGTGTATTCATGGAGGCGATGGATCAACCAAATACTTTTTTATTCAAGTTTTTCCATGATCTTGATATGCATAGAGTTTTAAATGATGGCCCTTGGACGTTTAACCAGCAAGTTCTTCTCGTTAAAAAACTAAACGTGGATGAACAACTAAAGGAGATCAAGTTAACGGAGCTTTATATATGGGTCCAAGTGTATGATGTCCCTCTTGGGTTCAAGTCTGAGTACGTCTTGAAATCCATAGGCAATTATGTGGGAAGATATCTGGAATCAGACTCTAAGAATTTCCAGGGGATGTACAGAAACTACTTGAGAATTAAGGTGGCTATTGATGTTTCGAAACCTCTAAAGAGCAAGATGCGTATAAAGAAGGCAGGGGGTGACTGGATATGGTTCAAGTTTAAATATGAAAGATTACCATCCTTCTGTTTTTTCTGTGGAATGATAGGTCACACTGAGAAATTCTGTGAGGCCTTATTCGATAATCCTCAAGGCTCAGAGGTTAAGAAATTTGATGCGTCTCTGCGTGCAACATTGGGGAAGCAGAATATAGGTACAAGTAACCAGTGGTTGAGGGGTCTAGATGGATCTGTAGTAATTCCGGTGAAGCAGAACGATAATGACAATGGAGTGGAAGGGTTTCAGAATGCTGAGCAATCCCATGATTGTCGGGATATGCAACGTGACATCAGGGGGAAAGATGCTATGGTTGTTGCATCTGCTAAATTTCAGGAGGGAACGTTGGAAAATTTAAATTGTGATGGAGATAACTTAAATTGTGATGGAGATAACTTAAATTGTGATGAGGATAATCCCTTTATTGATGGGATAGTTGTTTCCAAACAAAAGCGGCAACGAGTGGGAAAAGATAACACAGATGTGGGCCGTAATTCAAATTCAAATGATGGGCAGAGAGTTGGGCTGGACACTGAGATGAGTGAGGATATTCAACAAACACAACAGAACCAAAAAAACTTGGCATTGGCGGGACCTGTTATCCAGGCCCGCCAGCCACAATGAGTTCGTTATTCTGGAACTGTCGAGGTCTGGGCAACCCTCGAACAGTTCAAGTGTTATTGGACCTTGTCCAACTTAAAAGGCCTATGTTTGTTTTCTTAATGGAGACGATGATAGATGATAAAAGATTAGAAGGTATTCGAGCTAAGATGAGATATGAAGGATTGTTTACAGTAGCTGGAACGGGACATGGTGGAGGCTTAGCTCTTTTTTGGAGGCATTTTGCGAGTGTTAGTATCAAATCCTCGTCACAGAATTTTATTGATGCTGAAGTGAAATTGGATAATATCAATTTGTGGAGACTTACTGGTTTCTATGGGTGTCCGGAGAGGTCTAGAAGAAGGGAATCGTGGGATTTGCTAAAGATGCTAGCTGCAGAGTCATCTTTATCATGGGTTATCTTGGGCGATTTTAATGATTTACTGCGTGAGGAAGAAAAGAAAGGTCGGCATAAGCATCCAACTTGGTTATTGAATGGTTTTAGAGAGGTTGTGATGGACTGTGGGGTCTCAGACTTACCAATAGAAGGGTACCCTTATACATGGGAAAGAAGTCGCGGCACAAATAGATGGGTGCAAGAAAGACTGGACCGAGTTTTTGTGAATGAAGGGTTGGAGATCAATTTTTCCAACAGTTAAGGTACAAAATCTAATAGCACCGACATCTGATCATTCTGCAATCTTTTTACATGTAAGTGTTTGGAGACCTGTTTCTAAAAATTATAGATTCCGTTTTTAAAATTGTTGGTTGAGGGAAGTTAGGTGTAGTGACATTGTAACTGAGTCTTGGCAGAAAACAGAAGGGTTGGATATGGATCGCAGAATTGAATTATGTGGGATGGAGTTAAAGAAGTGGGGTGAACAACTAGTAAAAGATTTTCAGAAGAGGCTGGATAAGAGCAGGGCGACTATGGAACGTTTTCGTGGTCTCAGTGATGTTTATTCCCTGCAATGTTTGAGAGAGGCGGAGGCGGAGTATTCTAAAATTCTTGCTCAAAAGGAAGACTTCTGGAAACAAAGGGCCAAACAGTTTTGGCTGAAAGGGGGGGGGGATAGTAATTCAAAATACTTTCACTCATATGCGTCTTCAAGGAAAAAGAAAAATCATATAAGGAAGCTCAAGAATAAGGAGGGGAACTGGGTTGACTGGTCTACAGGGTTGAGCAGTGTGGTAGAAGAATACTACAATGATTTATTTGCAGCTAAGGGGGTGACGAGTGAGAATGTGTTGGACTGTATAAGTGAGCGAATTTCTTTGCCTCAAAATGAATTATTAACGCAAGATTTCAATGAAGAAGAGGTAAAACAGGCTTTATTTGCTATGCACCCAGACAAGAGTCCTGGACCGGATGGTATGAATCCTGGATTCTATCAGAAGTTTTGGAGTATAATTGGTAAGGATGTGGCTGCGGAATGTATTCATATCTTGGATAGGGGCATTATCCCGGGAAAGCTAAATGATACGGTTGTAGTTCTTATCCCTAAAAAGGCAAATCCTGAAACGTTAGCTGACCTTCGGCCAATTTCGTTATGTAACGTTATGATGAAAATTATCACGAAAATGCTTGCAAATCGTTTAAAAGTGGTTCTGTCAAGCATTATATCTGAGACACAGAGTGCCTTTGTTCCTGGGCGTTTGATAACGGATAATGTTATTGCAGCGTTCGAAGTTAATCATTGGATGCATAGGAAGACAAAAGGGAAAACAGGTTATTCAGCCCTCAAGATTGATATAAGCAAAGCCTATGATAGGGTGGGGTGGGATTTTGTTCTCGTTGTTACAAAGAAACTGGGTTTTAATGAGAAGTGGCAGAGGTGGATGCAACTGTGTATGTTGTCAGTTTCTTATAATTTTATTATTTCTGGAAATGAGATAGGCCCAGTTTATCCTAGTCGAGGTTTACGGCAGGGTGATCCTATATCACCATACTTGTTTCTCTTGTGTGCTGAAGGACTGTCAGCATTGATCCATAGTAAACAAATCTCAAGAGCGATTCATGGGTGCAAAATTGCTAATGGGGCTCCGGTTATTACGCATTTATTCTTTGCTGATGATTGTTATTTGTTCTTTAGAGCCACAGTGAATGAAGCGGAGTCTGTGAAAGATTGCCTTACTCGCTATGAGGGAGCTTCAGGGCAACAAATTAATTTTCAGAAGTCATCTATTTCGTTTAGTCGCAATACTGAGAACGAAATTGAAGTAGCTATTTGTCAAGTCCTTCAAGTGCAGACTCGAAACGATGCTATGTACCTGGGTCTTCCGAAGATGGTTTCAAGTAACAGATGGGAGACATTTCGATACGTGAAAGAGAAGATTTGGAATAGGGTCCAAAGTTGGAAAGGAACAACTGTTTCTAGAGGAGGGAAGGAAATTTTGATTAAATCAGTGTTACAGTCAATTCCTTCGTATGTAGCAAGTGTGTTCTTTTTACCAAAAAAACTTTGTGAGGATATTGAATTGCTTTTGAACAGGTTTTGGTGGCTTTCAAGTGTTGAGCAAGACAGGGGTATACGATGGATGTCTTGGAGTCGTATGTGCTGTCCAAAGAAATATGGGGGAATGGGTTTTAAACGGATCCAAGAATTTAATGTGGCTATGCTGGGTAAGCAAGTTTGGAGGATTTTATCGAATCCGGATTCGTTCATTTCCAGATTATTGAAGGCTCGTTACTTTCCTCGATGTAGGTTTGAGGAAGCTACATTAGGTAATAACCCCAGCTATGTGTGGCGTAGTATCATGGCAGCTCATCCTCTGGTTTGTGCAGGTAGTGTGAAGCGTATAGGGAGGGGGGAATCTGTGAATATCTGGGGTGACCCATGGCTGTTGAATGGGGAACAAACAAGAGTAACAACGCCGTGTGTCCAAGGCTTAAATGATGCAAATGTGTGTGGGCTTATGAGGGATGATAGATTGGAGTGGGACGTGGATATTCTGCGTGATATTTTCAATGAAAATGATGTGGCTCATATTCTAAAAATTCCATTAAGTCACTCTAGAGCACATGATTCGTGGATGTGGTTAGAGGAGGCGAAAGGTGAGTACTCGGTCAAGAGTGGTTATAAAAGGCTGTGTCAAAATGTTTATGGAGTTCAAAATCTGGGGGTTGAGTTTAATTGGCTTAAGTTTTGGAATTTGTCTATACCATTGAAGGTGAAAATTTTCGTTTGGAGAATGATGCAGAATTGTCTTCCAACTTTAGAAAATCTTAGAAGTCGATTTGTGGAAGTTTACCCTATTTGTCCTGTTTGTCTTAGTGAAGCAGAGAGTACAGATCATATTTTGTTGTATTGTTCTTTTACACAGACATGCTGGAGTTTAGCAAAGTTTGATGGAGTTTCAAACACAGATATGTCGGTGCAAACTGTTATGCAGAATTGGTTCCAGAGTAAGACAGCTAAGGAGTTGGAAATTATTTGTATGTTGGTGTGGCAAATATGGGAGCATAGAAATAGTGTGGTCTGGAATAGGATGTTTAAACCTTCGTCTATGGTGGTCAATGCTGCTAGTTCTATTTTGTTTCAATGGCAGCGGGCTCAGAATTCGAAGGACAGTCACTGGAAGCTTAATGACAGGGAAGGGGTGTTTGTTTGGAGACGGCCAGGTCTGGGTTGGCTTGTGTGCAATGTAGATGCTGCGGTCTTTGAATCGAGTGGTCGAAGTTCATTTGGCTGTGTTTTGAGGAATGATCAAGGTCAGTTTGTAGCAGGCTACGGAGGTTTCTGGCTGGGCATTGTTGATCCAAAGGTGGCTGAGGCTTTAGCTTTTAAAGAAGCGTTATCGTGGCTAAAAAGAAAAGAGATCTCATGTGTGCATATTGAGCTTGATTCTCTGACTGTGGTCCAAGCTTTTGACAACAAGTTGAGGGATTCTTCGTATGTAGGGGCTATTATGGATGATTGTCAGTCGTTAGTTACGGACTTAAGGTCCTATTCTGTTTATTTTATTAGACGTTCAGCGAACTCAGTAGCCCATGCTTTGGCTAAGAAGACTGGTTCTAAGCCTGAATGTAAGGAATGGTGTGATGTACCTTCCTTTCTTATTGATGTATTGCATTCTGATTTGAATTAAAAGGTTCAGTTTTGATTTCAAAAAAAAAAAAAAAAAAACTAAGTTTTGGTTGAAATTTCATTTTGTAGTCCATCCTAAATCAATATACATTTAAAACTCTTTTATTGTTGAAAATTCACAGATGAATAAGACACCCTATAAGTTTTCATATTTCATAATATTAAAATAAAATGTCTTTATAAATTGGTGGGTAAATAATTAATAAGATACGAATTATAAATGGCTTTTGGAAATAATAAAGTACTAGCCTATAAAAATAATAAACTAAAAAATTTAATGTGAACGAAAAATATTAAAATAAAATTAAAAATTAATATGATAAATTATAAAATGAGAAACTTAAATATTCATTGGAACATAAAAAAATATAAAAAAAATACAAATGAGGTCGAGGAAGATAAATGAGGTATTATTAATATTATTTTAAAATAAAATAATATTAATAATAAGGACAGATAGAAAATCTAACATGTTTTAATTAAAAAAAGTAATTGACCGTGATAATTTTAGAAGTGTTTTAATTATATTAATTGTATTTATTAAAAAATATGTTGACATGTTAAAATAAGTAAGTTTTTTTAATAAGGACAAATAGAAAAATTAACATGTTTTAATTAAAAAAAAAGTAACTGCACGTAATATTTTTAGATGTGTTTTATTATATTAATTTTATGTGTTAAAAAAATACGTTCACTTGTTAAAATAGGTAAGTTTTTTTAAATAATTAAAAGTATTAAAATAGGTTTTAAAATATATATGTTGCACTTGATATTTTTGGAAAAAAGAGATTTTAATGATAACAAATATAAAAGGTAATATATTTTAATTTAAAGGTAATTGCCCGTGATATTTTTGGAAAAAAAGTAGATTTTGTTAGAAAAAAAATGTTTTAACTATAAAAGGCAATCAGCTAGTTACTATTTTTATATTATTTTATTATTTATTAAATAGAGTATTAAAATAGGTTTTAAAATAAATAAGTAAGGATTGCACCTCATATTTTTGGAAAATAGGGATTTTAGTGATGATGTGTTTTAATTATATTAATTGTATTTGTTAAAAAAAATACGTTCACTTGTTAAAATAGGTAAGTTTTTTTTAAATAATTAAAAGTATTAAAATAAGTTTTAAAATATATAAGTAAGAGTTGCACTTGATATTTTTGAAAAATAGAGATTTTAGTGATAACAAATATAAAAAATAATATATTTTAATTTAAAGGTAATTACCCGTGATATTTTTGAAAAAAAGTAGATTTTGTTAGAAAAAAATGTTTTAATTATAAAAGGCAATCAACTAGTTAATATTTTTATATTATTTTATTATTTATTAAATAGAGTATTAAAATAGATTTTAAAATAAATAAGTAAGGATTGCACCTCATATTTTTGGAAAACATAGATTTTAGTAATAACAAATATAAAAGGTAATATGTTTTAATTTAAAGATAATTGTAAAAATATTTTTGGAAAAGGAGTAGATTTTGTTAGAAAAAAAATATTTTAATTGTAAAAGTCAATCATCTAGTTACTATTTTGGTAACTTGACAATAATACAATTCCATTAAAGATTTGATTTGTAGTAGCTTTCGTTATCCTAAAAAGAAAGAAGTATATTTGTAGCAGTGTATCCTAAATTTAAACAAATTAGATCCCACATTTTCATTTTTTTTATTAGATTTCAATATTATTTGATTTTTATGTAGTAAAATATAGTGAAATATTAATGTAGAATAAAACTTTCCCAAATTTTGATTATATTATTAATTTATTAATTAGAAAAGGTACCGAAAACCAAAAATCGACCGTTAACCGAAAACCAAAACTTTCAATGTTTCGGTTTTAATAATATATAGTATAGATAGATAGGGGAAAACTAATGAAACAATTAGCATATTGGACAAGAGTACAATTAATTTAATTGAATTTGGTTTCAAAGATTTAGGTAATTGGGAAAGGGTATATGCTTTATTTTATTTTAGCTTAAGGTCTCATACCACCCAATTTTAGGAGAAATTGTGAAATTTTAATTATTTACATAATAAAAAAAAATTCAAAGAAATAAATATATGTAAACGAAGAAAAAAAATGTTTATGATAAAAGATAAAGTTCTAAAAACAGTGATAAAGTGTGAATATCTAAACAATGATCAAAAAATATTTATGATAAATGGTGCCGTTTACATAACAAAATTCTCGTTAATTCACCACATTTTCATGCTCGAGTGACAAATATTTCATGTTTGAGTTGTATGTGATTTTTCTAAAAGGTTCATATCAAACTTCTCATTAATTCGTCACAATTATTCATGTTCGAGTTACAAATATTTCATGTTTGAATTGCATGTGATTTTCTAAAAGAAGAGTTGCATGGATTTTGATGTCGTACTTTGTAAATAAATTTTAATATACACATTTACGTTTTGCAATTTTTTCAATAGTGACAAATTTATTTATCGAGAACTTCTAAAACCCCGTTTGGCTAGAGATATCTTGATTCAAAATTGTCAACGTAAATCGATTTATAAGAATCGAAGTTGTTTCTCTTTTTGGAATTTAGCAAAAGAAAAAGTATCAAGATTCAGGTAAATTATAGCAAAAGAAAAAGTTAAAATCTTTTTGCAAAAATATCATTTTTTTAAAAAATATTTACAAAAATGTTATTTGCAACTTTGCAATTAAAGATCAACCACAAATATAATTTTAAAATTTAGTAACTGAAATTATTATTTTTAAATAATATATTGCTTAATTTTACTTGTATCGGTTAAACTAAATACAATTAAAATTATTTTAATTTTATTTTCAGAAAAAAAGAAAGAAAATAACGTCACATTTGATTGCAAAACGTATATTTACAAATATTTTTGAAAATAATAAAATCGCAAATAAAAATTTGAAAATTATATAGCATTTTTGGATTTTTTTAAATAAATAAATAAAATAGTATAGAATTTGATACTTTTAAATACATACTCACTAAGTTAGGTGAGTACAAATAATTTTCATATGATTATAAAATATACTAGAAACTCACCTAATTCTAAATACATATATTTTTCTTAATAATAATATTATGATTAAGAAAAAGCTGAAGAAACACATACACTGACATGCAACAAAAAGGGATGGGCCAACTAACCTGTATAATTTTAAGTAACTAATTGAAAAA